>OV702280.1:330281164-332681164 GCA_916181665.1 Avena sativa | reverse complement strand
GAAAGATTTACAAAAATTGCATAGTGCCAAGGATTTATAATCTGAGGTGGTAGTTAGAGCATCAAACTTCCCACCTTGCATATATTTAACTTGTTGGGTAACGCTGTTACTCATCCTTTCCTTTTATCCCTTGCTTAGACTCTGAGGATCCCGAAGACGTGCCAATGTATGCAGCCGAATGTCAAGAAGATGTGTTCTACGAGGAGCCTGACCTGTCAGGAGGTGTTGAAGGAGTGGATTACGAAATCCGCTATGGTGTCGACGATAATGAATCCAACTAAGTATCCTAGTTAGTATTAACCGACGGAGCCGAGCAGCATGAACTCTATAGAATAAGCTGCTGAGCTCAACTCCTAGACGGAGTTGCTACTTTTAAATTCCGCTGAAACACTATATTTTGGTTTGTAAGTTGAACCTTTTGAAGTCTTGAACTTCTGGTATTTTAATAATAATAATGTGTGAATGTTTGTAATATGGACCCACAATGTTTCTATTGTACCACTCTGAGGGGTGTGATATTTATAGAACGGTGTTCCGTGAGTGTCATGTCAACGACTATAGTGTACTACACATGCAGTGGTATGTTGGGTCATCGCAGTTGGTATCAGAGCAAATTTCTTTGACCTTAGGTTGGATTCCTAGTAAAGGGTATTATCTGTAGGAAGTGTAGCAACGATAAAGAATTCTCTAAAAGTAGTATAATGGGTATTCAAATGAGAATATTCCGTTATATATTTTAGTGCTATAATTCTTTGTTATGATGCAATATATTATTGGATACTAATCAAAACTATTTTTCTGATATACAGATATATGGCACCAAAGTTTCCAAAACATACTTTGGTAAGGAAAGAGGAGACTCTTGATGATTATCAAGGATCATTCACAGACCAACTTCGTCAACTTTTAAAGATCTTTAGTTGTCCAACTAGAATTCCAGTGAACACTATCACTTACCTTGATGGCCGGATGTTATCCAAGTATCGTGTGAGTATCCAACTCCCAGAGGAGCCTGGATTATATCACGATCTACCTATAGGAGAAGGTAGGAGTCATTTAGCGGCATATCATGTTGCTGTTGTGGAGGCGATAGCTAATATCCGGGAGCAGAAAACCAAAGGAGTTAGAAGGTAGCACATTCTCTGTGATACCTCATGATTCTATAGACTCGAAGCCTATACCGGATCATCTTACTTTGGTTAAGAAGCATCCTAAGTTAGCTTCCAAGTTTATGGATAGATATTGAACACTCGTTGCGTCTTTTTATAAGACACATCAAGTGATTGTTGAAGATAAAAATGATATGTTAGAGGATCTAAGTGATCCAGAAAGGAGGAAACAGTTAGCATTCCAGTTAGAGAAGGAAGCAGGTAGTAGCGCAACACCTATCTTTAAGGATATACCTATAGATCCTGAATCTTTTATACCATATCCTTATTCACCAAGACCTGAACCTATACATGATCCTACTATGGATATGAGGTATGCAGTACCAGAGGGCTCAGAGGATGGTTTTGACTCGGAAATTCCTATTGAGAATTCGGATGGTTGGAGAATGGGATCATATGAAGGATGTCATGAATACCAGATGTCCACAGATGGTTCTGATAGAAGTGTTGGAAAATCTAGTTAGATGGGTGCAAGGATTAACCCTAATAACAGTAGTAGAAAGACCATGTCAATAGATAATCAGGATGAAGAATAAGATCCTGAGGAGAGAGTGTTTGAATCACCAACATCTTCTCAAAACCCATGCAATATACATTATCCAGTGTTTAACTATCTTTCCCAAGGGAGCACCTAGGAAGCAGCGGGATCTGCGTATCCTGTTGACAACTCAAGGAATGAAGCTCAGGAGATCCAGGCGGGAGATAATGTTGAATATGTTTCTGAAGACTTTTCAGCTGAGCTGGAGGGAGTTAATGCGCTCAGGTTGAGTAATGACTCAAGTCCTGACACATTTGTTCCACAAACTGTGCGACGAACAACACGTCATCATGGTTGGACATCAGGCATGTATGATGAGCATAGTTACTACTAGAAGGAGGCAACTAGTTAGTGATATGAAGTACCGTGTATTGTACTCCAAGAAATAAGATAGTGAGATGAATAAGGTAGTTTTGTGATTTGTTGTAATGACTTTGTATTATTATGATATTATGTATCATATGTGAAATGCACATTTGGATTTTCTTTGGATCTTCATTGTGTGACTAGTTCTGTGCGTAAAATCGAGCTCAGAACACATGTGCATGATGTAATTATGAGTATTCGCTTTATGTTGCAGGACTAGAGGGTCATGGATACGGGTGTAGAAATGGAAACTGAGCAGCAGCGGATGGAGCGAGAGGCCAAGGAGAAGGCCGATGTCGATGCAAAAAATCAAGGAGCATTACCACCACCATCACCAATGAGGCCGTTAATGGAGAAGAACTTTATGCAGTGCATGCAAATGATGCAAGAGACCCAGAACAAGTTCATGGAAGATTTGCTGGGACGAGAAAATCAGAGGGCACCTGAAGGTGGAGGCGTGAGTCTCTCTAATTTCCTGAATGCAAGACCGCTACATTTTGCATCAGCTCCTGAACCAATGGATGCAGAAGATTGGCTAGCAGATACTGAAAGGAAGCTGAAAACTGTAGGTTGCAATGATGAGGAGAAATTGAGGTATGCAACTCATCTTCTGACTGGACCTAAAGCATCATGGTGGGAGAATCAGTTGGCCATGCAACAACCAGGAAGGGAGTTTACCTGGGAAGAGTTCAAGTAGAGATTCCTTGAATATCATGTTCCGGAAAGTGTTATGGAGTTGAAGCGGAGAGAATTTGAGGAGCTTCAGCAAGGATATACTAGTGTCATGAAGTACATCCGAGAGTTTAGTCAACTGTCTCGCTATGCTGAGGAGGATGTCAACACTGAAGAGAAGCTGAAGAAACGTTTTCTGCGTGGGTTAAACCCATTCGTGAAGATGCAGCTAAGGTTAGCCAATAAGCAAACTTATCAGCAGTTGCTGGATGCAGCCATTACTTTTGAAGATGATTATAAGAATGTCCAAGAGGATCGGCGGAAGAGAGCCAAGAAGGAAACCAAGAGAATTCAGGCAAGCAAACCTAAACCAATCTGGAGTTCAAACCTCGGAACAGGAACTATGGCAACAATAGCAATAACAATAACAAGGGCAGTGGTGGAAATCAATCCAATCCAAGATGTTATTTGTAACAATTGTGGAATTCCAGGGAATTTCTAGAGGGAATGCAAAAAGCCTGTAGTGATGTGTTACGGTTGTGGTCAGAAGGGTCATATCAAGCCAGATTGTTCGAGCAAACCACCAGGAGGTTGGCCTACCAAGGGAGGAGGACAAGCCAGTGGAGGAAATGGACAACCCAATAAAGGAGGAAATAATGGCAATAACAACAATGGCAATAGGAACCGACCTACCGGGAAACTGAACTGTGCAACCCTCGAGGAGGTGGACTAATTCGGAGCATGCAATGATAGGTACGCTCAATATCCTTACCAATCCCGGCAAAGTTCTATTTGATACTGGTCCAACTACTTCATTCATTTCTGAAGAATTTTGTGATAAGTTCGATATTAGAAGGGCAACATTAGAAAGTCCTATGACCGTAGTTACGGCAGGAGGGAATGTGGTTGTACGCCACATAAAACAAGATCAGGTTATCTCGATATATGGTTGTACATATTTCGCAGACCTTTATGTGATTCCTTTGAAGGGAGTTGCAGTAGTGCTGGGAATGGATTGGATGATGGAACACGGAGCTCGGTTAAATTGTGAGGAGAAAACTGTCTCAATTAAAACTCCAAGTGGAGCAAGGATAGTTTACCAAGCAGATAAGCACAGACATATCATGGTGGATCTGTAGTCGAACTCAATGAAAGATGTCAAATTGGAAGAGATTCCTATAGTAATTGAGTTTCAAGATGTTTTTCCAGCAGAGCTACCGGGAATGCCACCAGACCGGGAGATAGAGTTCACTATTGACCTAATTCCTGGTACAACACCAATAGCTCAAGCACCATATAAAATGGGACCCAAAGAGTTAAAAGAACTCAAAGAGCAAATTGATGAGTTAGCCAGAAAAGGATTTATTCAGGAAAGTGTATCTCCATGGGGAACACCAGTAATCTTTGGGGATAAGAGAGATGGTGGCAGAAGAATGTGTGGAGATTATAGAAACCTAAACAACGTTACTATCAAGAATAAGTATGATTTACCAAGAATTCAAGATTTGTTTGCTCAAGTGAAAGGGGCTGGAGTATTTTCGAAGATCGATTTAAGATATGGATACCATCAAATAAAAATCAAACCGGAAGATGTTCCAAAGACAACATTTGTCTCAAGATATGGACACCATGAGTATCTGGTAGTACCATTTGGTTTGACCAATGCACCGGAAATATTCATGAATATAATGAACAAGATCTTCATGCCATATTTGGACAAGTTCGTCATAGTCTTTATTGATGATATTCTAATATATTCCAAGGATAAGGAAGAGCATGCTGATCATTTGAGAATAGCATTGCAGACTTTAAGGGAACACAAACTTTATGTTAAGTTTAGTAGGTGTGAATTTTGGCTAGATGAGGTCGAATTCCTCGATCATGTGATCAGTAAAGATGGAATTGCTGTAAATCCATCTAAAGTTCAGTCGGTACTAGAGTGGACTGCACCAACCAATGTGAAGCAAATTCGAGGTTTCTTAGGAATGGTTGGTTATTATCGGAGATTCATTGAAGGTTTCTCCAAAATAGCCGGACCAATGACCAAATTGTTAAGGAAGAATACACCATTCAATTGGGATGAGAAATGTGAAGCAAGTTTTCAAGAGTTGAAGACTAGGTTAACCACAGCTCCAATCTTAGCAGTTCCTGAAACAGGGAAGGACTTCACAGTATACTATGATGCATCTAAAGAAGATTTGGGTTGTGTATTAATAAAAGATCGGAAAGTGATTGCTTATGGTTCAAGACAACTGAAACCACATGAAGTCAACTACCCAACTCATGATTTAGAGTTAGCAGCCGTAGTTTTTGGGCTAAAAGGATGGAGGCATTTCCTATATGGAGCCAGATGTGAGTTATACACTGACCATAAAAGTCTCAAATATTTCTTCACTCAAAAGGAATTGAATATGAGACAGAAGCGTTGCTTGGAACTAATCAAGGATTATGATTTAACAATCAATTATACTCCAGGGAAAGCAAATGTTGTAGCTGATGCTTTAAGCAGAAAGAGTGCAGATATTCAGCCTAGCAATAGGGAGCTACCAAAGGAGTTACAAATGGACTTGGAAAGATTAGAGCTTCAATTCATCAGAACATAGGTTCTTGGAGGATTAGCTACTATGCAGGTAGTTGCAGAGCAGGACAGTGATCTTAAGCAAGAAATTTTTAGAAATCAAGCAGAAGATCCCTTTATTGCTGAGGAAATTCGAAGGATATCTCAAGGGCAAAAATCAGTTTTTCATCTTGGAGAATATGAGTCTTTATGGTTTCAAGACCGTCTTTGTGTTCCAAATGTGACTGAGATTCGTGATATCATACTTAGAGAAGCACATGAAACACCGTACTCTATACATCCGGGAAGTACTAAGATGTATATGGATTTGAAAGAACTATTCCGGTGGAATAACATGAAAAGGGACATTGCTAAATATGTATCTGAATGCCATACTTGCCAAAGGGTGAAGGTTGAACATCAAAGCCCAGCAGGACCATTACAACCTTTGGAAATTCCCTAATGGAAGTGGGAAGAAATAGGTATGGACTTCATCACAGGATTGCCCATGACACCAAAAAGGAAGGATATGATATTGGTAATTATGGACAGACTCACTAAGAGTGCAAATTTTATTCCGGTGAATCAAAAAGATAATGCCGAGAAGTTAGTTGAAGTATATGTCAAAGAGATAGTAAGTAAGCATGGAGTACCCAAAAAGATCGTAACTGATAGGGGATCAGTGTTTACTTCAGCATTTTGGAAGCAATTGCATGAAGCACTTGGTTCAAAGTTAGATTTCAGCACAGCCTATCATCCCGAGATAGGAGGTCAAACTGGAACAAATCAAATACTAGAAGACATGTTAAAAGCTTGTGCACTAGATTTTGGAGGAACATGGGAAGATCATCTACCATTGGCAGAATTTTCTTATAACAATAGCTATCAGAGTAGTCTGAAGGCAGCTCCATACCAAGTTCTGTATGGAAGGAAGTGTAGATCACCAATATGTTGGTATGAGCCTGGAAGCAGCAAAGAATTTGCGCCAGATTATATCAAGGAAAGACAAGATATCATTGATAAGATCAGGGATAGACTGAAAATAGCTCAGAGTAGGCAGAAAAGTTATGAGAATCAAAGTCGTAGATCATGGCATCCAGAAGTGGGAGATATGGTATATTTGAAAGTAAGTCCAATGAAAGGGGTGAAAAGGTTCGGATTTAAAGGAAAACTGAGTCCAAGATACATCAGACCATTCAGCATATTGAGTCAGAATAGAACTATAGCTTATGCTTTAGAGTTACCATCAAGATTGGCTCAAGTGCATAATGTTTTCCATGTGTCACAACTTAGTAAATGTTTGAAAGTTCTAGATGATGCAATCACACATCAGGAGATAGAACTACAAGCAAACTTGACCTATATTGAAAAGCCTTGTAAGATTCTGGAAAAAAACTGGAAAAGATTGAGGAATAGAGCAATCAAGTATTAAAAAGTACAATGGGAACATCACCCTGAAAGAGAAGCTACTTGGGAGAAAGAAGAGGACTTAAGAAAAACCTATCCAGAACTATTCAGGTACATCTCCACAAATTTCGGGATGAAGTTTAATTTAAGGGGGGGAAGTCTGTAACATCCCAGCATTTAGGAACTAACGAAGGGTAGATTTAGGAAATTGAAATGTTGCATGCATTCATCTGTGAAAATGTGGGTAAATTTTTCGCCAAATAAAAATCTAAAGTGATCAAGGTTACTTTCATACTTTGAGATTACATTTAGTCTTAAAGAATGATTGCTAGTGACTTTGATATGATCTTTGTGAAATTATGTGTTTTGGGAAATGAAATTTGAATTTAGAACTTGAGTGTTTGAATTATAATTCAAATGATTTTTGAATAATGTTTGAATCTTGATTTGATTAAGAGTTAACCAATTTAACTCAAACTTTATTTAAAGAAAGCAATTAAGAATATGAATATTTGTTTCATATTTTTATTCATTAAATAAGTTACAAAAATGTAACTTATTAAAATCATCCACAATATTCACCATAGCCAATAAATAAAGAATAAGAATATTTCTTTATTGCTAATAGTATCATCTTTATTACAAAATAATAAATGAAGATTACAATATAATAAAATAAAAATTACAAAAGAATAAATAATATTACATTTGACTATTCCATAAATAAAGAATAAAACCTAAACTAGAATCTTGAATTTCCAAGTCTGGTACCTGCAAAATAAACACAAACAAAAAATAAAAGAAGTTAAGGTTAAATTGTATTACTCTTAGAATTGTGAGTGAAATGCACTGATCAAGGTTCATCATTGAGTAATCTTATAAAAAGGGGCAAGTTTCACCAATATGAAAGAATGAATCTTTCATAATTTTTAAGCCATAAGTCAAATGACAGCAAAGAGGGGCAAGTTTCACCAGCCAGGTAAAAGTAACCAGATAACAGTCAATTTCAAAATTCTGAACATATCCACAAGTGCACAGCAAGCACATAGGCAGCACACACACCAGATTGCATGTTGTGTGCTGTCAGCACCTGAGCAACAACCCAGCAACACAAAACCATCAACACATCCATGGGCAAGCACACAACCACATCACTTCTTTGCTCCTACACATCAAGCTCAGCAGCCAGCAGCTAAACCAAGCACAACAGCCAAACCAACCAAAGCCCAAGATCACATCACCAGGATGGTGACATAAGGAGGGGGAAGATCGGGTGGATAGCAAGACCAAGGTCAAGCCATCAGGATCATAAGATGATGGGCTAGATCAATGACAAGCCAGAAGCTAAATATACCAGGGGAGCACAAGATCAAGCTACCACAAGATTCACCACTAGCAACCACAACATCAAGTGACAGTGGTGAGTACATAGACCATCACATGATCTATCTGTCTAAGATTAGACAAGCATACATGATCTGTATCACATTCAAACTCTCAGAGAGCACCCAAGTGGGGTGAATCCATCACTAAGTTTTTAAACTCTAAAAGCAAACAACAAAGTACAAAGATCCAACCAAAACTCAGAACAACATCATTGATTTGGCAATCAAGCTAAATTCCAATAAATATAGCTAAGATTTAATTTCTAGGCACATCCCTGAGATAACGGTAGCACCTTAGAAGTTAATCTTTTGGATCCATATAAGTGATCAAGCCTACTATCATTTTTTCCAATCTTTGATTCAAGAAACAGTAGCTGGTACCACTACCAGAACTATCCATATGAATTAACTAGATATAGCCTAATCCCTCAGCCTCATACCAACATCATTGGTCTTAGGGATTTCAGAAAAGAACATTTCTACTTATCTTTTAAAGCCAAGCTTGTCTTAAGCTTAAACCAACCCAATCAATGGATTAGAATCAATCTTGTGTGCCATACAAAGATGGTGTCACAAGAACAATTATACATGAATCAGAATAAGCATTCAATCATCACAGATTCAATCAATCGATCTACCAATCATCTTCCTGTCATTACAGGAATCATAATTAGGACATTCCTATGTATATCTTCACTGTTTGAGATCATTGTGACCTCAAACCACACATTAATTCTCAAGCCAACAGCATTAAGACAGTGATTTCATCACCCCATACCCATTATCATTAACCAAGAAATGACAGTGGTAAGTTATCAAACCCATTGACTTTACCAAGCATTGGTTTCAGAGCAACTATACCATCTAAATCATATGTAATCTAAGCATAAAATCATCTAATAAGCCACCAGAACCATTATAGTTCATCTTAAGCAGCAAGCCTCAAGCCAATAATCATTTAGCATGCTTAGAGACCATCCACACATGATCTAATTCATCCAGCATATGATCAACAATAGGATATGAACCCTAAATGGAATAGATCATATTAATCAGGACAAGACAGTAACCTGAGAGGTCACTGCCAACATCTATCATAGGATGAGTGAGCACAAAGAGCACGAGGGGAGAGGAAAAGAACTCACCAAAGGTCCTCGCTGAAGACTAGAAGAGGAAGCAGAGGTGGCCGACGATAGGGGTGGAATCGAGCCGAGCCGAGCCGGCTCGTGGCTCGGCTCGTCAAAGCTTGCAAAAATCGAGCCAAGCCTGGGCTCGACTTGGTGTTGAAAAAACACTATAAAGAGGGCTCGTGGCTCGGCTCGGGAGGCTCGTGGCTCGCTCGAACGGCTCGACGAGCCGCCCACCTACCTCCAAAATATCCCGTCCCCCCGTGCCTCTCTCGATTTCTCGCCTAGATACCCCGTCACGAGCCTTCCTCCTCGCCTCCGTCTTCTTCCTTGGCTCCTCTCCGTCGCCCGCCACTGACGCCGGCTGCCTCCTCTAGTCCTCCTCCTTCCATTCTTCCATGGCGCGACATCTGCTTCTCCCGGACTGATTCCCCACGCCCTCATCCAGCTAGGGTTGGGGTTAGCAGAAACCTCTGCCGGTCCACCCGGCGCCAGCCCTCCGGCCGCCACTCCACCGGCGGCGACGCCGCGCAGCTACGACACCGTCCTCATGCCTCCTCCACCTCCCACCACAAACGGCTACTGTCTACGGATCTTAATTCTTATTAAGGACGACTGACATACAAACCTTTGCCTGTTTAGGTGGTTTCGATTTGCTTGGCAGGAGTATCGATCAGATCCGAACAACGGCATCAACAATATCGTGCAGCATAACGTGAGGTAGGGCAGAGCAACACCAAGTCGTTGTCGTCCGTGGTCAAACATGTCCTGGCTGTCTTTGTTCAAAAAAGTACAGGCACAAGCAACCTGTTGCTAATCTTGTTTTCCCCCTACGGAACAAGTGCAGGATACTATTCTATTTTTCTGCAAACGCCATCGACTTGGATATGGCATGTGTTGTTCATGTTGCAAAGTACATCCCAGATGTGTTGGTACTATCTGAATTTACCTAGTATTAGAGAATGAGTGCAGCTGTATAACATTTCTTTTTCTGAATTTGGTAGAAGTGGGTACATGTGTTTGTGATATATCACATTCTTTGTTGGATCAACAGACTAAGTGTATGCATTAGCGTAACTTATGTCATGGTTATCAATCTTTGTGAGATTTATTAGACTATGTTATTGATTTATTCATGCTCAATTACTGATTATAATTGTGAATTGTTATATTCGTAGACAACATCATGTTAATTTTAAAATAGCACCGAGCCTTCGAGCCGGCTTGCGAGCTTTATCGAGCAGGCTTGTCGAGCCTCGAGCCTGAGTAGCAAGGTATAGGATTGGCTTGTAGGACCTACGAGCCGATCCGAGCTCAAGCCAAGCCTTGTCGAGCCCGAGCCAAGCCTCGAGCCTCGAACTTTGTGTCCACCCCTAGCCGATGACCATGGCGGCACGGGGAGCACCCCAGGCGGGGCGCTGCGACCCATACAGCGCCACGGCGGCAACCATGGCCACGCCTGGAGGCGAGGTGAATCACCACGACGCATGACGGCAGCGGCGGCGCCAAGATCCACGCCAACCCCCAAACCCTAGGGTTCGGGACGGCATCGATCCGTCGCAGGAGAGCCCCATTCTCAAATCCAGTTGGACAGGAAGGAGGGGCGTAGTCGACAACCTCCTCCTGCACCACGGCGGCGACCAGAATGGCCCACGACGGCGGGAATCGTCGGCGGTGACATCACCGACCATGGGGTCGGGGATAGAGGAGGAGAGGAGTGAGCTCGAAGGTGAAAGGCAGCGAGGGAGTGGGCTGAGTTGGGCCAGAACCCTTCGGGGTGGCTATTTTGACTATGCCTAATGGGCCACAAGGGCCCAATAAGATTAAGCCAGCCCAAAAACCTTAAGGCATGTATTTAATTAATAGAAAAGACCAAAATGCCCTTGAAATTAATTAAATTCTAGAAAAATAAATAAAAATCCAAAAATTATAAGTAAAATATTATTGGATTCACAAAAATCCAAATTATCCAAATAAATTAAGATATAAATTTTTTAGACATTTAAATTTTATTAAGAATTTTGTAATTTATATATAACTTATGGAATTTTACAAAATTATTGAAAGATGATAAAAATAAATAAAAATCACTTTCATTATATATTAATATTGTAGTATTTTTGAAAAATACTAAATAAATATTTAATAACAATTTTTGATATCTAAGTGATAATTCCTAAAAGAATTATTAAATCAATAAAAGTCAAATAAAAGGGAAATAAAATAAAATAATTCAATATATGTTATAAATATTAAAAAGTAATATTTATAAATTCTTTATTATTAAAAAGACTTTTTATAATAATGGGGAGAATGCATATCAAGTTGAATGATGCATTACATTACTTTGCATAATCATTTTGCTTATTTAAATATTGTCCTTACCGGGCAATAATGATGTTTTTGTAGACATAGAAGCTCAAGGTCCAGTGCAAGCATCAGACTTCACTACATTGCCATCACAAGGCAAGTTCATCACTTGCTCATATCCTTTGAAGAGTCTTTATCAAAGTATTTGCAAATTGTGTGTTATCATATATACTCTAATATAAATAAAATATTAATTTCACAAATAAAGAAATCATAGATATCATCCTAAGTGATGATATAATGGAGCAATAGAACTTAGGGTTCTATTTGCAACAATGATGATCAATTAGGAACTTAATAACCCTTGACATCAGTGATTCTAGCGCCGTATATTACGCGTTAGCCATGAGATTTGGAATGGGACAGAGAAGTCAGCTGTATCTTCTTCCTCTCGCATGAAGCCGGATGTACAGGTCATGGCTGTTATCCTTGTAGCATGCATATTAATTGGTAATTCATAGAGGATATGCAGCATATGGGTGGGAACCCTCATCGTCCCACGATAGTTCTGGCATCTCACGGTTTGTACAAACCATTGTCGTAATTCATTATGTGGGCATGGTGTACACCAAGGAGGCATGCGAGGTCGCGAAGGGGGCAGTGTTTGGCTTGGACCAACTACTGGGCCCCACATCATGGAATTGTGGACGGGAAAGTACGCCCGGTTGTGCAACAAGGAGTTTATATCTCATGGGTAAAGTAACGCACCTCTGCAGAGTGTAAGAATTTTAACTTGTTACTCCCTGTTCCGGGAAGGAGCTACGAACGCGGCAGGAAAGGAACTCCATGAAAGTTTTGGTCAACCTGTGAAGGTTGATGATCATAGATTTTCATAATAAAATCAATCTTTGAAGAAAGATTTACAAAAATTGCATAGTGCCAAGGATTTATAATCTGAGGTGGTAGTTAGAGCATCAAACTTCCCACCTTGCATATATTTAACTTGTTGGGTAACGCTGTTACTCATCCTTTCCTTTTATCCCTTGCTTAGACTCTGAGGATCCCGAAGACGTGCCAATGTATGCAGCCGAATGTCAAGAAGATGTGTTCTATGAGGAGCCTGACCTGTCAGGAGGTGTTGATGGAGTGGATTACGAAATCCGCTATGGTGTCGACAATAATGAATCCAACTAAGTATCCTAGTTAGTAGTAACCGACAGAGCCGAGCAACTTGAACTCTATAGAATAAGCTGCTGAGCTCAACTCCTAGACGGAGTTGCTACTTTTAAATTCCGCTGAAACACTTTATATTTTGGTTTGTAAGTTGAACCTTTTGAATTCTTGAACTTCTAGTATTGTAATAATAATAATGTGTGAATGTTTGTAATATGGACCCGCAATGTTTCTGTTGTACCACTCTGAGGGATGTGATATTTACAAAACGGTGTTCTGTGAGTGTCATGTCAACGACTATAGTGTACTACACATGCAGTGGTATGCCGGGTCATCGCAATAAGTCACATAGAGTTAAAACTCTTGGGTAATGCTCGGAATTGCAATCATACTAAAGAATTATCGCACTAGCAACATGACATGATTATTCTCAACTGAATATCCCTCATACCACTAGAGAACTCTTTATTCTTGCAAGTTTAAGTCCTACAGGTTCTACCCATCTACTAGGTTTCCAACCTAAGGTCAAAGCATATGATCTGATACCAACTGCGATGACCCAGCATACCACTGCATGATGTAGTATACTATGGTCGTCGACATAACACCAATGAAACACCATTCACTAGTATTACATCCCTCAGAATGGCACAACAGAAACACAGCGGGTCCAATACATGGCTAAAGGTTACAACTCACTCTTTACACAAGATCCAGAGAACACTCTAGGTTAAAGAGAGAGAAAGAACTTCTTACAAAGAAGGATCAAAGATGAACAACACAAGAACTAATATGCTACTAAGAATGGTATCTTTAAAAAAGGGCTGACATTGCTGTCACTGCAATGCACTACAGAAATAGGTTCTTTGGTTAGAGAGTATATTCCTATTTAATCAGTAATTTCGTCTTCACTTGAGTTGAGGTATTTGTTGACTTCCTTGTCTTTGTTGAAGAGCTTTAGCTTTGGATGATGATTCCTGGAGCATAAATTAATGTAGATGTTGTCTATCCCGGCTTCAGAATCTAGCAAGGGTTAAGAAGATACTTTGAGTACGAGCGTACTCAGCAAGTTCACTAAAAAAGTAGTGTTTGATGTACGATAACTATAGCCACAAACCATAGGTCGTAGGCAATGCATTTTTTTGTAAACATTTCTTCAAAGGTTGCTTTTATTCTGAGAAGTTATGTCCGTCAGCCTTCACGGGTTTACCAGAACTTTCATGGAGTTCCTTTCCCGCCGCGTTCGTAGCTCCTTCCCAGAACAGGGAGTAACAAGTTACAGTTCTTACACTCTCCAGAGGTGCGTTACTTTACCCATGAGAGATCAACTCTTTGTTGCACAACCGGGTAGCTTATTCCCGTCCACAATTCCATGACGTGGGGCCTAGAAGATGATCCAAGCCAATCACTGCCCCCTTCGCGACATCGCATGCCTCCTTGGTGTACACCATGCCCACATATTGGATTACGGCAATGGTTTGTACAAACCGTTAGATGCCAGAACTATCATGGGACGTTGAGGGTTCCCACCCATATGCTGCATATCCTCTACGAATTACCAAGTAATATGCACGCTACGAGGATAGCAGCCACGACCTGCACATCCATCTTCATGCGAGAGGAAGAAGATACAGCTGACTTCTCCGTCCCATTCAAATCTCATGGTTAACGCGTAATATACAGCACAAGAATCACTGGCGACATTGGTTGTTAAGTCCTAGATAATATGTTCGTTTACCACCGGAACTTTTATAGTAAGTTATTACCTCATGGTAATAACCTATAATCACATTATTATGAAAATAGTGTTTTCAGACCTTTTTCAAATGCAGGTGATGTCCACATTTTATTTGTAAAATACTTTACAGAAAATAACCAAAGGACATGAGCAAGTGTGAACTTGCCTTTTGTGATTGCAAGATTATGCACTCACGTTCTTAAAGATGATATAAGATCCAATATCTGAAATCAGCATCATTGGTCCGGTAAGGACTAATGTTTAAAGAAGCAATATGTTCTTATGCATAAGTAATGTGATGCATTTTATAAACACGAATCCCGGGGATAACGTTGTTCTAGTGTTTGGGTACTAGAAATGATGTATTTGAAATGTGTTGTACTTTTGGATGATTTTTATACTCGTGCTTCTTATTAAGGTTTGTGAGTGTGTGTGAAATAATCATATAATTACAATATCATAAAACAATAGGACACACACAAATGTGAAATGCTACTCAAGATTGCTTATATAAGAGTTCTTGTTTGAAGTGGCAAAAAGAATAACATTTGAAGAAAAGATTTCTTTTCTAAGGTCTAAAAAACCTTTGTGGTTAGTTGAGCCTGGTTGATGTTATTTGTGCTTGCTTGAACAGTTTGGGCTTGAAATGCTTTATGACTTAACTATATTAGACCAAAGTTAACTATAAAACGTCTAACAATGTTTATAGTATTATATTTAGAGTCTTGTAGACTCAAGTTAACTTTAAAACATAGATAGTTTAAAAGTATAATGCTTATAACATTTGTATTTTGTGTACTTGGTAATGTTGCCTTAAGGTTACTTAAGAATGGTTATATTTTTCTTTGATGTGGTGGTTTTCTTGATTTTATAATGGGAGAGTATCACTTACCCTTTTATGGGTGAGTGGTTATAGTTTGTAAACCATGGAGTAATGTTACTTAATTGCTTATGAGTTCACTATAGTGTTTTAGTATGTTGATAAACTTGTGGTTAAAGTAAAGGAAATAAGTTTTATTTAACTACAAATTATTCTTGAAGATTTTATATTTGATAAGGACTCTCTTTAGAAAATATTACACATCTATGGTTGAGGAGAATTCAATAAAATTGTAATTACAATGTGTTAAACTATTTTGACTTCATATTATTAATGTTGAAGACTAATACTATTTATTAGACTCAATTGGTTAATTTTAGACATATTAGCAATTTTTACTTACCCTTATATGAATTATCAATTAAGTAAATAAGTTTAAATTTGAGTTATTAAAGTATTTAAATTTTTTATTTAACTCAAAAGTGGAATATTATATTTTTAACATGTAGATATTATTTTTGTGATCATTTTGGTATATTACATTTATTTTTGTGATTTATAAATAATCAGATATGATTTCGACAATTTTTATTACCTTATAATTACTTAATAAATAATAAATATTTAATTAAGTGAAATAATAATAATACATGATTATAGTTTTTAAAATATTGTTTTTATTTTCCCAAGATTTTTGGTATTTATTTATATTCTTAACATTTACCATTATGAAAATAGGAATTATCAAAGTTTTATTACCTTTAAAATCTTTATTAAATAATAATTATTTAAATTGTTAACATAATAATGTTTAATAATAGTTTTAAGTTATAGATTTTATTTTTCTAAACATTTTCATATATTATACATATTTTTCTGAACTATAAATCAAAAGTTATAGATTTAACAAGTTTTAATCATTTTATTTAATTTCTGGAATATGTATATTTGGATTTATATCTTTCATTCTTTCTTAAATAGAAAATAACTTTTTACAGCGCACCATACCTAGCACTAGTCATTGACTAGTGGGCCAGAGGCCACCTCAGCTCTCAGATTAATAAATGTGTTTGTTACCGGCCTGATTGCTACCCCCACACAATGACAGATGAGCCCCAGGCCATGTCACTGCCACGCGAGACAAAGACCAGGTCAAACGGAGGACTGGGTCCAGGGTGGCGTCGGCATGACGTTGCTATGGCGTCAGCACCACCACCGCCGTTAGTGGGTGGTCGCCAGCGATGATCTACTGCGCCCTAGCAAACGAAATTAACCTAGTTGGAATCAGTGCAACTCGCTGAACCCTAAAGTGGCGCCGCTCGAAAATGGTCATCGGAGCCTCGGCTCCGACGAGATCCGACGGTGGCCGACGATGGCACAAGGTGAGTCGGTGATTCACATCGAGATAAGGCGATTCAAGGATACTAGAAGGTTCGGGAACTCACCCTGATGACGATAGAGAGGTCGGCGAGGACAGGCGTGGTTGGAAACGAGTTCTCCGACGAGGATTCCGACGAACTGCCGCAAAGAGGAACGGCAAAATTCGTCCACACCAGTGCTCCCCCTTGATGCAATATTTCACTCAGAGGATCTACGGAGGACGGGGCTTCTCTATGGCTACTTGGAAGAGTGTGGGGAGGCGCGGTTCGACGGCGAGGTGTGGCTCCAGTGAGCTAGGGTTTCGGCCCCATTCGAATCAGTGAGGATAAGGAGGGATTATGGATAGGGATTGAGACAAGGTGTCGTAGTGGTCTTCTTATCCCCTCTAGAACGACAGCGAGCATCTTGACGCATGGCTGACGACGATGATGGCATTGGGCGGCGGCGAGCTCCTCCAGCGAGCTGCCTGTGTGCGTGAGGATGACGATGACGTCGCTTTTGCGGCAACCCCCTGGTGAATCTTTCAGCTCAACCCGCAGTCCTTCTTCGGTCCCACTTGTCAGTCACAGATGAGAACGAGCTGGGCTGTAGTGGGCTGCACATGGGCGTCATATAAGGAAAGAGGAGTTGGGCCACGACTAGGTTTTGTTTTTTATTTGTTTTCACTTTTTATATTTTCTGTTTTCCTTTTCAGATTTGTATATAATCTTTAATTTGAACTTTTCTTTGTAGAATTAATTTGCTGGATAATTGTAGTAATACTAAAATGTATTTAGTATCATTTGTGAACTTTCATTGTATAATGTTATGTTTTCTTTATTTTCTTTATGAATATACTTTTCCTATTATTATTTGTAAGGCTTTGAATATGCATTTAATCGAGCTAATATCCATAAACTTATTATATGATGCATTATTATTAACTCATGAGATTTGATTCTCATTAACTCATAATATTTAGGAGATTTTTATATGGTGATCCTTTATTTTTATTAGATAAATAGAATTTCTAGGGAATTAATATGATTAATATTTTTTCCATGAATTTAGGCAATAACAATGGAGACATATTTTATTATAATTAACATAGAAGTTAGGGTTTGAATTGGAAGAGCTTACCCTAGAGTTTAGGATTCTTAATTTACTTATATTCCCTTATTGATGTGAGTAAAGGTTTAATAGGCTAAGCATATTTTCTTCTGTTTGTGATCTTTAATGATAACACCTTTTAAAATATAAAGTTACATCTAAAATGTTTTATGGAGAAGAATTGATAAAGATACTCTTAAGCACATGTAATTATGATAATTGGAATTGTTAGAGATGTGCTTATGTAATTTGCTATAAAAAATATTCCTATTAAGTGATATAGATATAAGATGAGGAATTCATAATATGGAATGGATATTATACTTGGTTTAAGACTTAAAGTTGATTGTTTACCAAGAATGTCAATTTTCCATAATTCACAATCCTGGATTTCTAATTAAGGAATTCCTTTCCTAGATATACTATTTCTTCCTATCTATCATCATGGTTAACATGATGATCTTTCCTTTACAAAAATCTTCTTATTCACATATCATTCTTCTAAACTCATTGATAAATACAATGAGCTTGACATTGAAGCTTTTATAGTTCCCTCATATCCATACTTGGTTATATCCACTACTCTAATATTGATAACCTTCCATCCAACAAGTAGTTCCTACAAACTCCACTCATAATATTCCTTAATAATCCATCACTAATATTTCTCCATCAGATGTATACATCCAACTACCTTTCTCTAAAGCTTACTATCCTTTAAGATGAATAACACTACTTCCATAACTCCATGCTATACTAGCTTTAATTGAATCATACTATCTTACATTTACTTTACTCTAATAACTCACACTCCAACCTCATATTATATTAATGTGGCTTGTAATTACTACTCTAGGATAACTTATCTATACTAGGGTTTTAATCATGCTCTACACACCAATATCATTTATACTAGATATAGGTGGACAATCCTGGTGAGTAAGGCATGATCATTATATTCCTTTAATCATTTATAGCTTAGGTTTCCAATTGGCTAATCAAGACTTCATTAATACAACCTTACATTTGTATTGAAATTATCTTCTAAATATCTCTAATTGGATTAAGGTTGTTATTCATGGACTATGCCCACTTGGTCTAATATAATTACTACTAGTAACTATCTTCAGGGTTCATCCTAGTAATCTTCTTTACTACCACCTATAACTCATTTCAAATAACTCTTCTATCCAACCAGGAGTGAGTTTAACTCCATCAATTATCACATTGATTTAATTCTCTTCAATCACTCCCATCCTATAGATAATATCTAAGACTAGCATTACTATTTACCTCTACTTAGTTGTTTCTTTATAGGCACTTAAGTGTAAACTATGATACGATCAAGAGTTGATAGATTGAGATCTGATGAATCAATAGTTGATTTCTCAACATTGATGAAAAACAGATAACGGAATATAACTCAATAGAGATGATAAGGATTTATATAGAAAGAAAGATATATGGTTAATGATCTAGACTTAGTTTCTTCTCTTCCCAATCTCACTAAAGAGTTAAGGTTAGGTATTACCATGATACCCATAGTAAGAATAGATAAGAATAAGGTAAGTCAGGATTGGTCATTACATTTTTATTACTTTTGTTGTAATCTTAACTTGGCAGTAATAAGTTGTTGTGCTGAATATTATGGTATGATCCCTTAAGGATCAGATATTAATTATTTAAGCAATGTATTATGAGTAACATTTTATTATATCTGATCTACCCTTAGATCAAATCATGTTTACCCAAATAAGGTCTTAGAAAAGGTTATACTGAAACTTATCCTAGTCAACTTGATGATCTACTTCAATTCCATCAAGTTGGGAGAAGCTTCAATCACTTTTGACAAGTATTGTTTAAAAGCGCGAAAATTATTCGGATTTTCTATGCATGAATGCAATGCACATATCTGGGTTCAGCTTATTTCTAAGCTCTAATGCTAGGATGTTACACAAATTTAAGACATAGTTTCACACATATAACAAATTTAAGACATAGTTCCACACATATAACAAATTTAAGACATGTATCCACATATATTACAAATTTAAGACATAGTTCACACATATTACAAATTTAAGACATAGTTCCACACATATAACAAATTTAAGACATAGGTCCACACATATTACAAATTTAAGACATACATCCACACATATTACAAATTTAAGACATAGTTCCACACATATTACAAATTTAAGACATAGTTCCACACATATTACACATCTAGTTTCTTCCTCTTCCTCTTCTTCCTCGGCTGCCACGTCCATGAGGAGCAGCTCCTCTAGTCTCGAAGATGTGGAAACTGGTGTTTATATGACCAAATTGATTACATAGAAAACATTGCCTAGTAGGGCCTCCGGCTTCAGATTCATCCATATCATTACGGATGCAGACATATTGTTGTTTTCCTCTTCCTGTCCGCATTAGTTCAGGATCTAGGATGTAAACCCTTTCACCTAGATTTACTTTGTTGAAATTTCCCCATGCCCTATATCCCATCATCTCGCATGTCCACATATTGACCACCGCCTCGTTAAGGAAATAAGGAGACACAAACGAGATCACATCCATACCCATCAGCCCGCATGCAGCTAGTACATGCGAGCAAGGCAGATGCAACAACTTCGGTTTATTGCACGTGCACTCACACATTGGCAGTCTTCATTGCCTATCCTCACCTCCTGTGTCTTTACCTCTTCTCTAGTTCTGATACGGTTCGAAGGGAGGCGTACCTCGAACCTTCTTTCCTGATTACCGATGGTGATGACATGCATGGACCGAGCCTTCTCCATCTTGTCTAGGGGTAGGCATAAAAACCGATAACCGAAGACCGAAACCGAAAAAACCGAGACCGAACCCGAATAGACCGAAACCGAAAAGACCGACAAGAAAATTGGGTAGTTAATTTTATAGACCGAATTTAATTTGGTATATTCAGTCTTTAGTTCATAAGTACTCGAATAGACCGAACTGGCCGAATTTTACATGAGACTACCTGAAACTCCAAATTTGTGTGATGTGCATGAATTATGGCATTGTTGAATGGTCATCAGAGTGCTATTGTAGAGTTGCTATATTTTATTAGGATTGTTGCACGCTTATTTCTTCTACTAAATGATAACATATGTATTAAAATATTTAAAATAAAGTTGAAATTGTCATATTTTTAATAAGTAATGTCTATCTTTTGTGTTGACAATATTGACCATGTTATTCGGTCATAACCGAACCCGAACCCGAATTAGTAGGTACCCGAATTTTTCGGGTAGTAAAACTATCAAGTATAATTCGGTTTTATTTTTTCAAGGACCGAATTTAAAATAGACCGAAATACAAAGACCGAATTGTCGGTCATGACCGAACGCCCACCCCTAATCTTGTCATCCATGTAATGCATGATCTTTGAACAGTACCTCGTGTTTGGGTTGTTCATGATATGCATCTAAGACATCTGGAGTTTGTATCTGAAGTACTTCAAAGTTCTTGTGAAAATACACTCCACAATGGCTGTTAATGGCAGAGCCCTGCTTCCTCTCACGATGAAGTTGTAAGTTTCAGCCAGATTTGTAGTCATGACGCCAAACCTAGCACCATGAGTGTCATATAGCAGAGACCACCTCTTTACATGCACGTGTTGTATCCATTCCTGAATTTTTTTAATCCTTCTCCCAGGCCTTCTCCTAGTACCGGGTTGGTCAAATCCTGGCAAGTCACAAAGGGCAATGGGTTCTTCCTCCGGTGGTCGTGCTCCTGTTCTTGCCTGTGCAGCTAATGTTGCTGCATGAGTCGCGACCGCTGCTGCTCTAGCTCTTCTCCTCTGAGTCACATGTTTCTTAGTGAAGTCATCCAGATAGCCACGACACATGATGTACTTCCACTCTTGGTTCTGCTTGCAAAGCTTCTTGAATAGGTTCATAAGGGCCTTGTTCCTGAACTGTGAGAAAACGTTGGCCCCTAGATGCCGCATGCACCAATGACTCTGCATGTCCTGCCATGGATTTACTTCATTAGGAGCATGCTGTGTGAGCTTGTTTATCGCGCTTAGTATACATGGATGCCTATCATGAAGTACGCATAAATTCGGGGTATCTCTCACAATTACTATCTTTATCTGCCTAAAAAACCATACCCAACTCTCGGTGTTCTCGCTCTCCACGAAAGAAAATGCAAGTGGAACAACTTGATTGTTCCCGTCTTTACCAATGGCAGTCAATATCTGACCCCTGTATTTGCCAGTAAGAAATGTACCATCCACATAGATGACTGGTCGATAGTGAGTGAAAGCTTCTGTGCGTATAGCAAATGATAAGAACACTCGATGTGGCACCCTCAAATTAGGTTCTTGTGGCAACGTGAAGTGTTGGATGTCCATGTAGGTGCGTGGATTCCTAGCCTGAAGTGACTGGAGCATCCTAACAACATAGTCGTATCCATCTCGAAACGAACCAAACCTTGCCTCCAGTGCCCTCTACTTAGTCCTCCAAGCCTTTTCATAAGAAATATTGTAGCGGAATCTAACCGCAACTTTTTTGATGATAGCTTTCACCCCCATGGATTTGCTCTCCACTATCTCCATGTATAACAGTCTGTCCAGGAGGGTTGAGGTGAGGTTATGATGGTCCTGAAGGACACTGTCAAGTTGACATGTGTGCATAACAACAAAGGTGACCTTCCAGTTGGTGTCATACCTAGGGACATGGGCATGCACCCTGGCAGAGCATCCGGCTTCCGTGCAAACCAATGTAAAATATTGTTGGGATGACACCTTCGTTTTGAAGACCTATTGCATGGACATTGCCCACTCAACGATTGCTTCCTGCAGATGTCTCTTGCTAGGATATAGTGCACTCAGAGAGATGTTGTTCGCGTGATAGTGCCACGTCGAATCATTCCCATCGTTCACATTCATTGCTGCTATGTTGTCATTATTCCATGATGCCGGAATAGGCTGGGCAATCTCTTCTTGATCAGACTCGTCAAAATCATCAGCCCTATCACTATTGCCTTATGAGTCTTCGTCTTCCATCTGATATTGCAAAAAACCTTCATATATCTCGTCCTCATCAGCTTCACCACTGAAAATGTCTTCCCTTAAACCTTGACCATCATCGGCTGATTCATAACCATCACCCCCGTTGTGTGCATAGCTACTGTGACCTGATTCATAACCGCCGCCACCCTCTTGACCCTGACTACTCTGGCCTTGATAGTAGCTACCGTCCTGGGCTTCACTGCTCTGGCCATGGTCATAACCACCTCCAGCATGACCGGTATGACTACTCTGGCCATGATCATACGCAGCCTCTTTCGCCACATGTAGCACTAATACACTGGGGTTAACTGCTCTTTTCTGGCAAGCTTGCACATATTTGACCCATTTATCTTGTGCTTCTATCGGTTTTTAATAAAAAATAGGGGTTTTCCTTGACTTAGTCCATAAAACATGCACATCGACAGTATGGGTCAGAAGGAGTCCTAAACGAGCAGATAACCAATCCTTCAACTGAGTAACGGGCACTGTTTCAGGATTCTTAAGCACTTCATCCATAAAATGAAACTTGCTCAAATCAACTCCGTGCTGGTTTGTTCTGACGACACTGACACCATAGTAAAACCTAAACACTACATTATTTGACATGACTTTCGACCTAAAAAATACCGAAAATAGTCAAATACACGTACATTGACACATAATACTCTACAAATAAACTTCTAATCCTATGACCGAAATATCTTGCATCTAACATACCCATCAAAGGCTACATATAAACATACACAGATGAGTGTAATTAGCAAGAAATTAGGGTTTACCTTTGAAGCGTGCGAAGTCCTGTCATGCAGTAGCCTTCGGTCACCGGATCGGCACCTCCACCATGCGGCTGCCTCAAGCCCCAGCACCAGCATCCACCATGGCCATTGCTCCCCAAGAACACCTCCAAATCCCTCCACCAAAACGACTCAAATCACTACATCAGGCTATCCCATTAGGAGATCTGGACTCTACTAACTTTGTTTTGTATCTCGGCAACAAATCTAGGTGGGAATCAAAGAAAAGCGAGCTCAAAATATCAGCAGCTCGCTGGAACAAGAGAAGGGAGAAGAGAGGCACGCGGGGCTGAGCGAGAGAGGAAGAAGAAGGCGTAGACGGGGTTGGCCACGGGCGCGAGCATTAAAAGGCGCGTCGTCGTCGATTCAAAAGCCGACCACCGCGGTCGGCATTCCAATTAACGACGCGAGGACGGTCCTCTGCTGTCGGCCGACAGCCCAACCGCGTGGGCGTTGTCTCCCCTTTATTCGGCGACGCAAAAGCCGACATCCACAGTCGGCAATCCAAAAGCCGACCGCGCCTGGTCGCTTTTCCAAAAGCCGACCCACCGATAGATTCCCAAATTTCTGGTTCTGTGTATTATTTATAAAATTGAATAAAAAATGTATTATATAAAAAAAATTAGCTGCCATCCACCTAGGCATGAAAAAAGGCAAAAGATGATGTGTAATATACTTTGGTCCCAACAACACCATCTCTCTTTTAAAAGCTGTCTTGTTTTCTTTCTTTTTCTCTCACCTTTTTTTTTTACTTCTTACTTTACTGTCTAAGAACCCGTCTCCTGTAGAAGAGACCACTTTCTTATGCGAGCCTAGCTGGAACCATTCAAACCTAACTAAAGTCATGAGGTAGAACGCCTAGGGCAGTGCGTTGGCCATGTCCTAAACGGCCGCTGTCTGTCAACTCAACGGGGCATATCCCTGTAGCCCCGCGTCCGGCTTCCGGCGTGTGCCGATGTACTGATGGGGGCAGGCAGGAACGTCCCTATGACCGGCCATGCCGTGAACGGGCACGGCTAGGAGGCATGCACCGTGGGACATTGCGTTCCGTCGTTCGGAGATCCGAAGGCGCAGGCAGTCTGTGTCTTCGCTGAACCTGTCTCGGCGGCCCCCCACTTCGGGCTCCAACAGGTTGTTGCTGCCTCCAATTAATGGCGGCCGGCGGTGGCGACGCACGGCACGGCACAGCCCGGCCCGGCTTTATTTCGGCCACATGCACGTTGCACGGGCATGCCTGCCTGCACGCCCACATGCACGGGGGTGCGTGGGATGGCAGTGGCAGCATGGCACGCAGCCACACCGGCCGCCGGGGGTACTTGGAACCACTTCGCTACGCTTCCCGTCCCATGGCCTGCTCTCGAAGAAACCTACTACTACTACTAGTACTACAAGGCAAGTTTACGATGCAATGCATGTACATGCACTTCGAACAGCGTGTCTGTACCACATGTGTTTGTCGGCGCCGGCCTTCTCGTGAAAAATCCATACAAACCTCCCCCACAAACTAAAATTCGAAAGTGTTTTTCACTGTCGGTTCCATCGATAGATTGGCCAAACACACGTGCCTCCTCCTTTTTGGGGGCGAGTTCGGCGCTACGCTACGCAGAGCACGGACGACCAAAAACAGGGGAGGGAGCCCGGCCGGGATACATGCGTAGAACACGGGAGCTGCTGAGCAGAGCGGCACAGAATCTCATGTGAGCTACATGTAAGAGCATCTCCACTTATTGGGCGACCCTAGGCCGAAATCCTGACCTCTTTTTGGCCGGACGAAACTCGTTTTCGGCCTGGGAACGCCGAGTTTTCTACTCGCGTTCCTAGGCGAGTTCCCGCGTTTGGCTAAAATTTAATAAATTTTGGCAAACTTTGGGCGAATATAAACGGTTTTAGGCGAATATGAAAGAATATGGTCGATATGGACGAACTTTGGACGAATATGGTTGATATGGACGAACTTTGGACGAATATGGTCGATATGGACGAACTATAGGCGAATATGGGCGATATGGACGAACTTTGGGCGAATATAAACGAATTTTGGGCGAATATGGGCGATATGGACGAACTTTGGCGGAATATGGCGATGTGGACGAACTTTGGGCGAATATGGGCGAACTTTGGGCGAATATGGGCGAACTTTGGATGAATATGGGCGAATATATGTTGACTGGGCGGGTCCACTCGCCGAATTCGCTTTGTCTGGCGTTCCCAGGATCCTGGGTTCGGCCTGAGAAGTCCGGAGCAAAGTTCGCCCAAATCCGGATAAAAATAGGTTCCTAGGTACGCGACTGGACGAAATTTCGGCGTCCGGAACTATTTTCAGCGTCCGGATCGGCGTCCTGAGTAGCCGAGTGGAGACGCTCTAAGGACATTCCAACTGGCCCCGCATTTCAGAAAGCAGTTTGGTCTGAATAGGTCCCAACGGGCCCTCGCATTTCAGACAGGAGTTTGGTCTGAATCGGTCCATTTAAGGGTGGAGGACAGGCCGTCTGGAATCAGCCCGGTTTGCAGTGGTCTGTGCCCCCAACGGCATCTCACCGGCAAAAGAAAAGGTGCCGAAAAAAAGAGGACGAAAATAATTAACATATTACATAAACGGTCCTTGTCCTCGGTCCCCGGTCACAAAATATACATAAAAAAAAGAAAAATCCCGAATACTATGGGTGCCTTGGAGTGAAAGGGCGTTGCTGCTAGCCGGCCGGCTCCCTAGTCCTGCGGTTGCGCCGCCTACTGCTCATCGTCGGTGGCGGCGAGATCGATGAAGACCTACGACAGGGGCCACGTGCTGGCCTGGGCCGGGGCAGGAGGAGGAGGCGATGTCGGGAGCGCGGGAGGCATCTGGGCCTGTGTGGCCACCCAGGACTCGTGCAGCGCCTGGGCGGTGCCGTCCCACTTCTTCTCCTCCTCCAGCTGGGAGGCGAGGATGGCGGTGTCGTCCCACTTCTTCTGCTTCGGTCCCTCCTCCTCCATCTTGACCGCCACCAGCCGGGTGGTTCCGGGTCCTCCTCCGACTCCGGCCACAGCCACACCTCGGACTCGACGGTGTCCGCGCCACGGTAGCGCGACCAGTCCGGAATTCTGGGATGCAGCGGCGAGAAGTGGAGGTCGTCGCCGTCCTCCACGCCGGAGTCCTCCTAGGAACCCTCCCAGTAGTCCTCGTCGGTGTCGTCCAGGTTCTCGAGGTGGGCCTCGATGGCCTCGCGCCGGGCCGCGTGCTCTGCCTCGAACCACCAGTCCTAGACCGGGGAGTCGATGGCATAGGCCGGATCCCGCCGCAGATCTGGAGGCAGGAAGGCCCATCGTCGGCAGATCTCGCGGCGGCGCTCAGGGCCCGAGGAGGGGATGACCGGCATCGGCACGCGGGCGCCGTTGAGGTGCCACCCCGCCGGAAGGTGGACGTCGGGCCACGGGCAGGGCATGCCTGCCTCGGCGAGTGTGTGCGCGGCCTCGAGGCTCACGTACACGCGCCGCTCGTTGCGCGGGTGCGGCGCCGGGCGCGATGGCGAGCCGCGGAAGGAGGAGCTGCGCCAAGGCAGCGAGTGAGAGACGGAATGGCGGCCACGGCCGCCGTCGATGGAAGAGCCAGCCTCGTGGTCGTTCCGGTCGCGCCGGAACTAGGACTTCTAGTTGTCTTTGGTCATCGCGGCGACGAGGCCCATCGAGGGGAGCTTGTTGGTGGGGAGGGGCGACTAGGGTTTTGGGCTTTGGAAGTGGGGACTGGAAGTGCGAGTGAAAGTGAAGTGGGGGAGTGGATGTGGGTGGGGACGACGCAGTCCCATTAAAAAGGACGCGGCCCCTCCCTCTGGGACACCGCCAGGTGGGGCCCGAGGAAGACTCGGCTGGACAGCGTCGGACGAAGTCGGCCTCCGAGTCCCCGCAAACCAGCCGCAGGTTTTGGCGCGGTATGCGCCGAATCGGACCCCACCGTGTTGTCCGGTCCATTTGTGGGAGGTCGTTGGGCCTTGGGCTCGGTCCGGGAGGGCGAGATCGGACGCGCAGCGTCCGTTTGTGGGGGGGGCATTGGGGATGGCCTAAGAGCATCTCCACCGACGTTCCCAGGACGGCGTTCCTACGGTGATTTTTTCGTCCCGACGCCAAGAATTGGCCCAGTCGCGTTCCGAGGACCCTGGATTCGTTGGGATTTGGGCCAACTTTTGTCCAGAGTTCCCAGGCCGACCCCTGGACGCCGGGAATGCCTCGGGAACGCCAGACGAAGCAAAAACGGGTGTGGGCCAACCCTGTCGGCGATACAATCTCATTCCCCACTTCTAGTCGCCTCCCCTACGGCGAAGAGCTCCACCAGCTGCCCTGTCGCCATGCCTTTGTCGACGAAGCTCCACCACGCCGAGCCGTATACACACCTCTAGATAGGCATGTCGTCGTTGCCGCCGAAAGGTTCACCGTAGCTCAGCTTTGCTCCGAGATCCCGCCACCTCACCCTCCAAGTGTTCGGCACTTGGCCGGTTAGGCCATGGACTCCGATAACGAGGAGATGTTCACCGTGTTGCTGGAAGAGGAGAACACCGCTATCGCCGAAGATGCAGAGCATATGTAGATACTCGCCTCCCTCGCATGGTTATACGTGCAGTCGGCAATGCCGAACGGGGAGGCTCGGCGAAGGGTCGCCAAAAGTACAAAGCAAGGCAAAGGATGGAGGGTTGCATGTTGTACACCGACTACTTTGCCGACGAGCCGTTGCACGAAGAGGCCGTGTTTCAGTGCCGTTTCAGGATGAGCCGAAAGCTCATCCTGGAGTTCGACCCCTATTTCATGTGCAAGAAGGACTGCACTGACATGGTTGGGTTTTCCTCACTTCAGAAGTGCACAATGACGATGAGTTTGCTTGCATATGAAGCGTCGGGTGACAGTGCCGATGACTATCTCCGCATGGCAGAGTACACCGCCATCGATTGCTTGTATAGGTTCTACAAGGCAGTGATTGTAGTGTTTGAAAAACAATACTTGAGAACATCCACTGCTGAAGACACTGATCGGATTCTTGCAGTCAATGAAAGTAGAGGATTTCCTGAGATGCTTAGAAGCATAGACTGCATACATTTTTTGGAGATATGCCCTAGAGGCAATAATAAATATAGTTATTATTATATCTTTGTGTTTATGATAAATGTTTACATTCATGCTATAATAGTATTAACAAGGAAACATTAATACTTGTGTGATTTGTAAACTAAAATAGAGTCCCTAGTAAAGCCTCTTTATAATACTAGCTTGTTGGTTAATAAATGATTGTGGTTTCCCTATCATGAACATTGAGATGTTATTAACAACCAGATCATATCGTTAGGAGAATGATATGGTGGACATACTCCTATACATAATCGTAGCATAAAGATCAAGTCATTTTAATAGTTCAATTGCTATATGCTTTCTGATACATAGTAACCTAATTCCTTCGACCATGAGATCATGCATATCACCTTCACCGGAAGGATGCTTTGATGACATCAAACACCACACCGTAACTGGGTGGCTATAAAGGTGGCATTGAGTGTTCGGAAAGTATTGGTTGAGACACATAGATCAAGAGTGGGATTTGTCCATCCATATGACGGATAGATATACTCTGGGCCCTCTCGGTGGAATGTCATCCAATTACCTTGCAAGCATGTGACTGGATCACAAGGGATCACATATGACGGGAACGAGAAAAGAGTACTTATCAGTAACGAGGTTAAACTAGGTATGCAGAGATACCGACGATCATAACCTCGGATAAGTAAACTATCGTGAGACAAAGGGAAATTGGTATCGTATGTAAGTGGTTCATTCGATCGCAAAGTAATCGTAGAAATATGTGGGAGCCATATGAATTTCCAAATTCCTCTATTGGTTATTGTTCGGAGAAGTGTCTCGATCATGTCCGCATAATTCACGAACCGTAGGGAGACACACTTAAGGATTCGACGTTGTTTGAGTAGTTATGGAATGATGAGTAAGAGACCGAATGTTGTTTGGAGTCTCGGATAGGATCCGGGATATCACGAGGAGATCCAGAATGGTCCGGAGAATAAGATTCATATAAGGAAAGTCCTGTTTCGGGGTTGGAGATTGGTTCCGGTGTTTTCATCGGAAATGTTCTAGAAGGTTCCGGAATGTCCGGCACTCCGGAGGGGAAGGGTACATGAATGTGTCATAACAAGTTGGAATGATTGCATCATGTACTAGGTGTCATCGCTGAACAAAATAAAGGGTTAAATCAAATCCTAGTTTGAAAAGTCAAACGCCAATTTGAAAAGTCAAACGGCTATTTTGTGAGGTGGAGGGGAAGTAGGAAATCTACTTGGGGAGGAGTTCCTTCCCTCCACCGCCGGCCCACTTGGAGACCGAGTTGGGGAGGGACTCCCCTCCCCTTGGCGCGCCCCCTCCACCTATATAAGGAGGGGCAGGGCTGCCCCTCCAAGGACACAACACCACGCCCTCTAAACCCTAACCCTAGCCGCTGCCGCCCTCCATAGCCGCCGCCTAGGGCAAACTCTAGCCGTCGTCCTTGCCCCCTCCTTGGTGCGTCTAAACCCTAGATCACCGAGGCTCTCTCTCATAGTCCACCATACTTGCTCCGGCTTAAGGCGAAACCCTGCGAGATCTCCCCTCTACTTCCGGTACTACGCCGTTGTGCTGCCGGAATCGCGAGGAGAGTGCTACAATCTCCGCTGCCTGCTAGAACAAGGGAGAGGAAGGTCTTCGTCGAGTACCGAACGTGTGACCGACTGCGAAAGCGCTGCCGGAACGCAGCGCCAGAAGGATCGTCTACGCGATCTTGAGATCAGAAAGAGTACGACTACATCACCCACGAGAATCCGCTCTCGTTAAACACTTTGGAATCTTAGACGGTGAGTTATTCCATCGACTCGTTGCTACAATCTAGTAGATAGATCTTGGCTTGTTTGTTTGTATGCGGTAGAATTTTTTTGTTTTCCATGCTACGAAACCCTACAGCATTGGCACTGGACGAACTGTCCATTTGCATTGCAGAGAATGTACAAATGCCACAAAAGAGGTTGCACTGTGATACTCGAGGCAGTTGCTACACATGATCTTTGTATCTGGCACTCCTTCTTTGGCATGACAGGATCGAACAACGACATCAACGTCCTCAACTCCTCAAATGTCTCTGCCAAGCTTATTGAGGGTCATGCTCCCTCTGTGAACTTTGAGATCAACTGTCACCACTACAACAAGGAATACTATCTTGCAGATGACATCTATCCAAGATGGATAATATTTGTGAAGATTATCTCAAACCCAATGCTCCCCAAGCATGCTCAGTTTGCCAACGAACAAGAAGCTTGCAGGAAGGACATAGAGCGGGCATTTGGTGTGCTCCAACAAAGGTTTGCAGTTGTCCGGTTTCCTGTTCTGACCTAGTCGAAAGATCAGATGTGGAAAGTGATGAACTGTTGTGTGACCTTGCACAAAATGATCATTGAGGATGAGAGGAAGGACCTAGTGAGTTTGGCCGAGCAGAACGAGACATACTATAGACAGGGACCTCTTGCAGAGCCTGATCACCGGGTGCCTCTAACCTGGGTTGTCTTCATCGCCATGCGTCAGGATATCCGAGATCCGGTGCATCAACGGCTGCAGGATGATCTGGTTGAGCACATATGGATACACGGCGGCAACACGTAGATGTCCAGCATGAGCTGGCCGAACTAGGCCGAAATATGTTGTATTGTCATTGTATGTCGAACTATGTTAAATTTTAAACCGAACTATGTTAAATTTATGCCGAACTAGACCGAACTTTGCTTTGTATTTACTATGTCAAAAACTAAATCAAATTTAAGACAAATTTAGGCGAAAGAATACCAAACTAGGAACTCGAGCTGAAAACAACGAATGGTTAAGTGAATATTCTAATGCTGAAAACTAGCTTCCTCCGGCGCTAGTTAAATCGGAACGTGGAGATGCTCTAACACTGACCGTCGGTGCTACAGCTCACGTGACGTGACCCACATCTCTCCCAGCCTTCTTTTGTTAAACAACGATTGTCAGTAGTGCGAGATCCTGGGGAATTCTCACGTAATAAGTATATATCGGACTCGATCGGGCAGACAGCTGAATGATTGGGCGCACACACCACACGCTTGACTTTGGAGCAGACCACAAAACAGAGGCCGGGGTCATATACACATGGATGGAAGGGCGATTCTGGCTCCAAAACTCGCCTCGATCCCTTGTTTATTCTTCGGCCTTGTGCCAGGCTAAGCTGGTCAAACGGCTCACATCACATGGGAAAGTGCCAGCGGGTGTGATCTCCATCTTTGTCCCTTCTCCAAGTGAAGGGTGTGACTTGTATGGCAAGGTTTACAAGGTGTGTACATCAGCTGCTGGCTTGGAGTGTGCCATTTGATATATCGTCCAGGATCTCTTGGCCCTTATTTGGTCAAGCCTAGCTAATCTTTTTCTAGTACATGGCATTTGGTGGCCATTTGCGTGTCCGACATTTGGGTACCAGTTGGCAACTTTCTATGGTTATTATAAGATCTCAGTGTAACCTTTTCTTGTATCTAAAGAAGGGTTGGTCTGACTAACGGTATTGCTTGCTTCCAATGCTGCTGATTATACATGGCTTTGTTTATATCTTTGGTTCAGAAAAACAAAAACGTGAAAATAATAAGAAAGGCTGTTGCACCTGCAGATCAGATATATTATAGTACCTTATTAAGAAGCTAACGTGCTTTTCCAACGACAAGGTTATACTAAAGAACACTATCCCACTACCTAATAACGGCTGCATTTTGGCTTTAATTATTTCCTTCGCCCTTTGCTTTGATGGGGCTAGGTTCACAAACCCCTATCCTTTTTGATAGAGAGATTCACAATCCCTGTCGAGTCACCATATATGCCACTTCGGTGGAGTAGAAGGTAGCAACTTCAAATTTGGTCACTGATATAGTGTTTTATTGGGGAGTATAGTGTTCTTGTTGGCATGGTTAGTACCATAAGATTTTCACGAATTCTCATGGTTTCACCTTGCATACCATGCGAATATCTAAAACTACCAGCAGTCGACAGGAGCACTGGTTTGCTTGTGATCACCTTTATCATGTAATAAACGAATTAAATAATTGTGTACTCGACAGGAGTAAAACATGGCGTTATTGCCTTAGCTCACTTAGGTTCTACTTGCCTTTTTACCAATCGTCCCAAACCTAGTAAGTATATCGTCGGTTAGGGCATTATTACATGTTTTAATATAAAATATATTGCTTCATACTATGCAAAAACTTCAAATGGAGCTCGGGCTATGGGGAGCCGTTTTGTTGCTTAAAGAAAAAACTTTACTTTTACACTTCAAAAACTGAAGAAAAAACCTACACGTACATCTAGATTTCTAGTAGGTATGTTCAAAGTTTCATTATCTTCCAGATGTGACCAACACAAAAAAGATAAGTATGAAGACAAAAGTCGATTTAATTTTTCTTATTTAGAGCCACACTTTCATGTGGCAACATACTATTCAACAAAAAATACAGGTTCATAGAAAACATATGTATGTATGTGTGGAAAAACATTTAGAATTTATTTGAAACTTTTTGATACCACTATTTTAGTTTTCTTTTAAACATGCTCCCCAAAGCTCGGGCTCAATATTGGCAAACTCTGAACTTTTCCCATCACAATTGGAAAATGGTATTGTAACTCCGGGTGATCGAACCAATGACCATCCGGGTGGCTCGCTGACACAAGTCGCTCCCGTCACTCTCCTCTCAACACGTCGCTCTTGTTCCCGTCTCTAGTATGCTATTGTTGCTCGGCCCTCCCCACCCACCGCACTTATCCTCCCTTCATTGCAATTGGCGACGTGGAGCACAAACCACCATGGCCATGGCTATGGTGGAGCTTCGAATCCAAATCCATCCTTGTCGAGTCCTGGGGTTTGATGCACCGGGTTGGAATGGGCAAGAGGTCGGTAAATCTGACCCACCATCACCGGCGAGCCTGATCCTGTGTAATCTGCTCGAGCGCAAGGTTAGTGCTTGCAGTTTTTTTGATGTTGCATGAGTGTTTTTAAAATGCTGCGTTCTTCTATGTTTTCATGCGAACACATGAATAAGATGTTGCAACGATTTTACGCATGCAAGACAAATATTCGCGTGGGCAGCTGCAAACATTGTCCTCCCATGCTGCATATACATGCGTTGACTTTTTTTTGGATGGATGAGATTTCGTGTTTTAGTGATATCTAACGGTGAGGAGACAAAGGATGGAACACTAGTACTCCCGGGCACTCAACACTCCCCCTTACAATTGTGCGAACAACCCCTCTTACAATTATGTGAACAAATTTATGTACATGTATGTATCCCGTAAGAACAGTGAAGTAAAGTAAAGATCCTGGCCACTTGTCCAAACTTATGGTTACATCTTTGCAAAGGCACGGCGGCTTTATTTGGGTCACATGCACGGGCATGCCTGCACGCCCCTATTCAGCGTGGCACGCAGCCACGCCGGCCAGGTACTTGGAACTAAGTAAAGTACGTGAACGTGTGTTTGATCGGACCACTCGCTACGCTTCCCATCTCATATATGGCCGGCTCTTTGAAGTAGTACAAGCAGGTAAGTTTTGGACGCAATGCATTATTAGTTGGAACTAGTCCGTACACGTCTTTGTCGGCGTCGGCCTTCTCTCTATCATATGTAATTCCATGCAAATTTAACTTACACTTTACCCCCACAAACTAGGGCTGGAATTCGAGCCGAGCCGAGTCAGCTCGGCTCGACTCGTTAAAGCCCGTTCAACTAATGAGTTAGCTTGGCTCGACTCGTTCACATGACGAGCTCAGATTTGAACCTCGGCTCGACTCGGTAAACTCGCGAGCAGCTCGTTTATCTGATTCTAAGTTGTAAAGATGCACATATACTAGGAAAACAAGTAATTTTCCTACTAAATCTGAATTATAACAAAGATAGTACTTCCATAATTCAAAAAAGGCAAGATCAATAAAAATATAGTAGCTCTATATCATTATAGGTGCGAGAAACATTAGTAGTTTGACATTTATTTATGAAAAAAATTAAATTCTGTATTCGGAAAATTTTAACGAGCTAAACGAGTAGCTTGCAAGTAGCTCATTTAGCTTGGATGAATAAACGAGCTCAAATCCAAAACTCGGCTTGACTCGTAAGACATCGAGTTCGAGTCGAGTTGAGCTAAATCACGAGCTACTCGTTTAACTTGCGAGTTTCGAGTTATAATTCTAGTCCTACCACAAACTAAAATTCAAAATCTGCTCTTCACTGTCGGTTCCATCCTTAAGGCACTACGCTACGCAGAGCACGGACTGAAAATACGGGATGAGCGAGCTGCTTCACATTTAACTTGAGCGAGCGGCACAGCATCTCATGTGAGCTCCACGTTACACTGCACTGCCCGCGCCAGCTGAGCCCACACGCTCCTTAAAACCAAAAGGGGTTCCACGCTCACGTGACCCAGATCGGTCTCTTCACGCCGAAGCAGGAGTAGTACGATCGCGAATCCGTCGATCCAGCCTTCTTCTTTTGTTAAACAACGTTGTCAGCAGTGCGAGATCCTGGAGAATTCTCACGTAAGTATATATCGGACTCGATCGGGCAGACAGCCGAATGATTGGCCTGCCGCCTGCCGGCCTCTCTTCGCACATGCTGCTTGGACTTTTAGAGCAGAGCCCGGGGGTCACATGGAAGGCTTCTTCTCGCGTCCCTTGCCTGTTTATCCGGCCTTTGGTTGGTTTCAGCTTGTTGCAGTTCTGCATTTTGCTAGTACGTAGCTAGTTTTGTCGGTCAGAGGCTCGCCTCACAATGGCGATGCATGGCAAAGTCTGATCTCCATCTTTTGTCCCTTTCGGAAGTGAAGCGTGGACTTGTATTAAAACATTTGGGTAGCTATTGGCAATTTTGTATGGTTGTGAGATCTTCATGTCCAGTAGACTTTTCTTGAATCTGAAGAAGGGTTGGTCTGACTAATAACAGTATTGCTTCCAATGCTGTCGACTGTTCATATGGCTTTTTTTTTATGTACTATTTGGTTCAAACAAAATAAGAAGGGTGGTTGCACCTAAAGATCGGATATATATTATCTTCTCTCTCTCTAGAAAGGGCTTCAACTTTTAAAAGCTATACCAACATATCTTCTGGAACTGGTTGAGAAGCTAATGTGCTTTTCCAACAGGAAGGCAATAAACAACATTATCTCACTATCCAAACGATTGCCCCGGATCAAATCTAATAATCACCGGGTTTTGGCTTTATTTCCTTCATCCTTGCTTTGACGGGGCTAGATTCGCACCCCCTGCCGAGTCACAATACATGTCACCTCGATAAAAGGTAGCAACTTCAAATTTGGTCACTCAGCATATAGCGTGTTTTTATAGGAATGGTTAACATCATATATAAGATTTCCACGTCATATTTTTTCATGGCGTCACCTTGTATATACCATACCAATATTAAAAACTACAACTCGACAGGATCACTAGTTTGCTTATGGTCACTTTTATCATTTAATAGACAAATTAAATAATGAATTTAATGAATTGTTTTCTTAGCTCACTTAGGCTCTTCCGCTGCCTAAAATTGGGTTTCTATATCAAGACAAGCTAGCAGTCAGTCTATTATCATGTAAAATAAAACATACTATCTAGGAAGACTAAAAACATAATTAGTTATACCAATGGACCCAAATTATTCCAATAAGCATGTTGTCAGTTAGGGTGTTCTTTAGATGCTTGAATAATATAAGAGATTGCTTCATAAAAGACATGAACTTTTCCCTTTAAAGTTATGAAAAAAAAAGTACACATGTCACTTAGAAAAATACGGAGAGCAAAGCTGCTTGCCCAAAATAAAACCTACATCTTTCCAAAGGTGGACTTCCAACGATGAACACCCTCCTAGTTTCAAATGATGTTTTCCAGGAGTGCTGTCTTTTGGCTCCTTGGCACCGGTGCACCTGGTACACTAAATTATTTTAAAAAATTATTGTATCACAAAAAAAATTCTCAAAACAACCATGCATGCATATTTCAATGTCCATTACCATCGGAAGAAGTTAAAAAAAAGGTTGATATATTGGCATTAGTAACAAGCAACATTGGTAAACAAGAAAATTTAAAATTGTAAAAATGCTGCAAAACTTCTTGTTTTCCCATAGATCGTGTTATTCTAGATTATTCTATGCAAATTTATCGGTCAAACAAACATTTAGAATACTAAGTGTGTGATTTTTTAGATGATTATCCTGACAAATGTATAAATTCTTAAATTTTACTTTCTAGCACCGGGGGCACTTGTGTCGGAGATCCAAAGTGCTTTCTCACATCCATAGCCATGAGAAAGGCATTTTGGAAGCGGCAACGGTTGTGCTCGTGCCTCATACCAAGTGCCACCAAGAAACTAGATCGGCGAAATTGTGCCCATGGTTCATCCCTCCTGAAGGGCGTCGGGTGTACCTCTTCTCCACCCCTTGCTCCGTACTAGGAGAAACCCCAGGACCAGTCCGGACAACAGTGTCGTCATCGTCACTTCCTTCTTGGAGGTGCTGCTTGGTACACGACACTTCAGAGCGCTAGGAGCGTGGTGGAAATTCTCCAGAGGGCGCAGCGGTTGCGGATCGTCCTCGTTTTCATCAAGCCACTGTTGTCGGCTTTGTTTTCTCTTTTTTCTTTATTGTTTCTTTTAGGCGTTGTGCTGTTTGGCCCAACAGTGGTCTCAATTGGTTGGTTGCTATATTAATACAGGTGGATGAAAGTCTGTTTCGAGGAAATTGGCCCAACATGCATGAAGGGGAATTGTCATACAACTCGATTTCACACCGGTGCACAATAATATGTGGTGAAAAGACAAAAAAGACGAAGGTTGCAACCTGTTTACGTCGGGTGTTTGCAAGCTAGCAAGGTAAAGCCAAGGTTGTCAACGAAAATGCACAAAACATTTAGTACTCACTCCAATCCATATTAATCATCGTTGAATCAGATGTATCGATCCATATTAATTGCCGTTAAATCAGATGTATCTAGACATATTTGAGTGATAGATACATCCGACTCAGGAATAATTAATATGGATCCGAAGGAGTATTATTTATAGGAAAAAATTCAATCAAATGAATATGTGACAATCCAGCAAAAAGAACACAATATGCCATGAGTTTTCTTGTTTGACTTTTGAAAGATGAACATAGTAATACTACTCCCCCAAAGATACAAAACGTTGCGCGCCAGAAGTCGTCACTGTCGGGAATATCTCTTCCTACCGACTCTTCAAACAGACAAACCGTACCACAAGTCCACAAGGACGAGGATGGTGTGCGCCGGCCGGTCGCGGGCGTGAAGTTATCGATCCCTTTCTCAACCAACGGAAGAAAAGAAAAAGGAATCAGCAGCACCAGGTCACGTTCTCTCTATGCATGGGCGCTTTCGCTGGCAGCACTCCATCCATGTACAGCAAGCATGCAGTTGGGGCATTTTTATATGTTTCAATAATAAAAATAGATTGCTTCATAAAAATATGAACTTTGCCACACACAAAAAATCAAAAACAAATGAAGTTCAGGCTACAGCAGGGAGCTGTTTTGTTTCTAAAATTTCGAAACGTTACTTTTACACTTCAAAGAAATTCAGAAAAAAAAAGCTAGCAGTACATTTAAGATTTTTCATCAAATATCTTCTCAGATGTGACCTAAACAATAAAATTTAAGAAATAAATATGAAGACCAAGATCGATTCATTTTTGCCTATTTAGAGCCACGTTTTTATATAGCCTAAAATACAACATAATATTCAACAAAACTTTTACAGGTTCATATAAAACATATGTATGCATCGGTGGAAATACATCTAGCTTTTTGAAACTTTTAAATACTACCATTTTAGATTATTATTTCAAACAGGATCATTGGAGCTCGTGCTCCATATTATGGCCTTGCTCCGAACTTTGCCCTTCACAATAATGCCAACAAATTTATGTACTCCCTCCGATCCATATTAGTTGACTCAAATTTATCTAAATATGGATGTATCTAGCACTAAAACTTGACTACATACATCCGTATCTCAATGAATCTAAGTCAACTAATATGGGTCGGAGGGAGTATATGTATCTTTTTTTAGAGCAATGACATATTTTACTAACCGAATATCAAGTTACAATAAGCAACATACGTTAAAACTAAAAGACAAACTGGGATAAAGTGATTATCCTAAAAACATTGCAGATAAAACCGTAAGAGATCGAGAAACACAAATCGATCTCTAGGGTTTCTTGCAACCACCGGAACCAACGGCCTTTGCCCAACTCCAGCGCCATCGAGACGCACGCCGGAAGAAAAACCGAGCCTCCACCATTGTAAGGTCCAAGAGAACACCATCGCCAACAAGGCTTTGTGAGTCAATGAACAGACCCGCTACACGCAAGCACAAGTTCTTCTTTTGGCCGATCCTTATTGATAGGTTAAATACTAGGAACTTGCTGAAGAGAAAAAAGTTCTCACTGCCCTCCTATAATTGTGTGACTTCTGGTTGCTCTGTTGAGGAATCTCTGGATCATCTATTCTGGGATTGTCCTTTTGCAAAAGCATGCTGGGATGAAATTTGTCCTTCCAAGAATATTGATCTCTCTCTAAATGAGGCCTTTGCAGACATAAAGTTCAGGTTGAATGTTCCTTTTGCAATGGAGATTATTATTTTGGGAGCCTGGGGCATCAGGATCTGCAAAAATAATGAAATCTTCAATAACAAGCATGCTTCTCTGGGAGAATGGAAAGCCTTAGTAGCACAAGAATTAAGATGGATGTTGTTTAGAATAAAAAAAAATAGTACCAGGATTTGAAAGCCTGGATCAACATCCATTTCGATAGGAGATAGCTATCTTTGTAGTGTTTTCCGTTAATGAGGTGGTCTGGGACTTGTAAATTTGTACATATGTATCTTTTTATGATTTTATAAAAATTGCAGTCGGGGATTTCCCTACTGTTTCACCCTAAAAAAATGTCGTTGTGGCACTTCGACCGAGGGACGTCCCCATGGTGTCTTGGACCAAGATCCGTCGCCTTCCATCGACAAAGTCGATAAAGAACAGTAGATCCACCACCTCTGTACCAACATCCTCGCTCCAGAGAAACCACCTCGCCCTTGCCACCAGCGTCGTCGCAGATAACGACGAACGCTAACGACACACCGAGAAACAAATCTCGCCAGATGTCAGATCTGAAGAACGACGAGAAGACCAAACTACCGATCTAAAGAACTGAATAGCACACGTTGCCATAGCCTTCGAGACGCCACCATGAAGGTCGGCGCCGGTGTGGGAGTAGAGGTGAGATAGATTTATTTGCCTGGACGCCGCTCCCACCACCCCACCGACGCACCACGGCAAAAAGACCCTAACTCTAACTACTAGGCGAAGGAACAAGGTCCCCCTCCCTCTTGCCGCCAGAGCAGATGGAGGGAGAGGGAACCGTCTTCCTCGCCAGCTGAGATCTGGAGAGGGAAACTGAGTTGTTGCCTCCTGTAGAGACGTTATTTTGCGGGCTATGTACTCCCTCCATTTAGAAATATAGGATGTTCTAGGTTATTGAAGCAAATGTATCTAGACATCTTTTAGTGTGCAGGTTCAAATGAATCTACACACTAAAAAAAGTCTAGATATATTTACTTTACAAACCTAAAACATCTTATATTTCTAAACGGAACGAGTATATGTATTCCGTAAGAACAGAAAAGTAAAGAGCCAAGCCTCTTGCCCAAACTTAAGGTCACGTCTTTCCAAAGCCAGCTTTCCTACGATGAAGAGCCTAACTTCCAAGTCCCAGCTCATGTTTGCCACGTCCGTACGTAGCAATGGCAAAAGGATTTTGGGAGGGACAACGGTTGTGCTCATGCATGCCTCATACCCAGTGCCACCAAGAATCAAGATCGTCGAAAAATCGGGCATACGTGCATGTATGATTCCGCACCGTGACGACTCCAATTCCGCACCATGACAAAAAAAAAAACGAAGGTGGCAGCAGCCGCCGTCTGACGTACGGTGGACGCTCGAACCAAGATGCACGGAGCATTTATGATTTTTCAGAGACAAAAACGATGCCTTTTTTTTCAAAAGAATACGTCACGATTGATCCAGCGCGCGAAAAGAAGAGAATATATATGCCGTGTTGGTTTCTCTGTTTGACTTCTGAAAGACGACACGATTATATTTCATCTGCGAAAGACAAAATGCTGTGGTCGGGATCTCCGACTCTTCAAACAGACAGACCGTACCACGAGTCCACAAGGACGAGGAGACGACGGAGTACGCCGGCCGGTTAGCTAGCGTGAAGTCGTGGGTCGATACCTTTCTCAACCAACGGAAGAAAAGAAAAAGGAATCAGCATGCAGCACCAGGGTCACGTTCTTCTCTCTATGCATGGGCGCTTTCCCTGCCAGCACTCCATCCATTATGTGTACAGCTAGCAAGCGTCAGTGGAATGGCATCGATCCCCCGGCGGAATTGGCAGGGTCACGCAAAGGGATGACCGAACCGGAAGGTTTGGAACCGAAGGCCGTGGCGCGCGTGTTCCTCGGACCTCTCCGGACAGGCATGGACTACTCGGAGGGAGCGGTACACGTCCAGCGAGATCCTCCGGTGACGACTCAGTATGCGTAGTACGATGTCTCCAGAGTCCAGGGCAACGACAACGACGAGGGCGACACGGGCTTTGAGTGTAGAGGTGGCAATGGCGTCGTCAGCTGCCATGTGCGCCCGTAACGGCCGTGGGTATATCATCGGAGGGTATGGATATATCTCGTCGTAGTAGTATCATGTTGATCGAGATTGAAACCAGAAACAGATTCTTCCAGAGCAACGGATGCTTCTTCTCCGTGGTGTACGTTGGCTAGCTCCACCAAAAGCATGCATGCACTTCTCTTGGACCGCACACATTCCGTTTGCTGTGTTCCGGTAGCGACGACCTCTGAGAGCGAGCTGTATGTACTCAGTTCACATCGTCGATCGGCTCCCGATCGCTCACGGCGTGATCGAGACAATCAACGTCCCCCCAAATTCCATGCATTCCAAGTGTCGGCGTGGGACACGGACGAATGGGCGAGACTGTAATCAGCGATGGATCGGAGTCGGAGGTAGTAGCCCCTCCAAACCCCACCCACTCAACCAAACCCTGCGGTGGCGAGCAAAAGCGTGTCGCCGTCACGCCAGGCTCATGACTCATGAGCAGCGAGCAGGGCCTTACCCGTGCCCGGACCCCGACCAGTGACAGTAGGTCACCCTAGCTATGTCATTGTGCGCGTCGCATCATGCGAACCGTGTGACCCTGCGATCGACGACCCGGGACTTTCACGGCCGGCCAAAAGCACATAGTACGGCACCACCACGCTCTGCTAGCTACACTACCAGCCAGGCGCCACTCGCTTGCTACCTGCATGCTGCCACTCCATGCAGATGTGCAAGCACGCGACGCACCCAAATGCTAGCTAGCTGAACTCAACTTCTTCCACGACCATACGCCAAAGGTATTCGATCCCCCTTTAATTTCCTAGCTTTGCTTGCTTGCCTAACGTAACAAAAAGTTTGTCGTTGGAGCCTAAAAGTATGCAGAGCTGTACTACATATGTATGTGTGTAGGTTGGCGATGGCTGCGTCTCAACATACAGTTAGTCGATCGTTTGGAAGGATACGGCGTTCGGGTGGCACACTGACTTTGGCTTTTCGGATCGGAATGGTTGGTGGAGAAACAAGCAAAACACGTAATAAAGAGACGACGCTACGACGTACACAACGGACGCCCATGGTAGAAGAAGCCCACAAGATAATTAAGGTATCTGATAATGGAGGGAAGAACGATCGTCATGATGCCGTGCCACGTGGGTGATCACAAAAGGAACAATTGTGCATAGGCGGCGTTTTCATTCGTCTGCAATTTGACCACTTTTCTTATAATATACTAATTTAAGGAACGGGATAGAAGGTGAAGGTTGGCAACGGTTAAATAATGGAAGATTAGGTACACTGTCCAGTGGCGGAGCTAGCCAAGAATATCGGGGGGCAAAACAAAATTATGGATGTTTGGAAGGGCAAATGACACTAATTTTCCTTTTCTAAGTCCTCAAAAAAAAATTCTTCAATGATTTTTAAAAATCTGGGGGGGCGGTGCCCGCCCTTACATGCATGTAGCTCCGCCAGTGACACTGTCTTCTGAATTGCAATATATGGCATGACGTGTAGTGAGGAAATCGCATGCCTCCCTACTCAAAGGCCTGCTTCAGTGTTCTCTTCCCCAAACTTAAAAGGGTAATCTGGACTTTTGTCATTCATTAATCTCTAATCCTATTAATTTTATTGATTATTTAAATCTAAACTTAAACCCATATTATCCATGTGTATATCCACATATCCTTATATGACGACCGGTCTAACTATCTATTGTTCTAGACATAGCACCTTGATAGACGCAGGTGATGACAAGGACATGACCACTGCAAGACGTGAAGGCATAGGCGAAAACCCAATTTCCTCTTCACTTGTCCCTCCCCTCCATCTTGCACAGAATTCGCGAGTCGTTGCTAGATCAATTATAAACCATTGCGTGTGCAATTAGAGGATCAAATTCGCGTTGATCGATAGCTCTTGCGACAACGCCACTCGATACTTTATAGGAGGAAACTACTACTCGCCATCGGCGAAGACGGAGCCACCATGAATCGTGAGCGACGGGCACACCACGATATACGTATATGTATATATGTTTTTCTACGGACTATATATTGGAATTTGTTATTCGTTAAGGAGTATCATGTCCTTAGTTATGGAGGAGAATGGAGCGATCTTCAGACGGCGTTGTGTTAAAAATTTGATAGGGAGGAGCACTGATGCAAAAGTGAATTTTTAAAGCATTGACATGGTCCTAAACCTTTCATTCCGACTGTCAATTTATTTTAAGAACTCCCATGCAAATTGAAGTGTTTGACCAGCAGGGACTCTAAAAACAAATAATCATACAGCCTCCGTCTCGAAATAGATGTCGTAGAAGACAAACTTACGACATGTATTTGCGGAGGGAGTATTTCTTTAAAGTGTTGGGCAAATGTTTCGATGTCATTGTAATACTTCGGAGGGAGTATTTCTTTAAAGTGTTGGACAAATGTTTCGATGTAATTGTGATACTTCCACTTTCCAAGCCTTACAAGAACAAATGACTGCATACATAGTCTTCAAATACATCTTTGAGTCACTGAACCTATCCTCAGGATGCATGCCCACAGAATAGTTAACAGCACACATGATATGCTCTCTAGTCCTTGCTAGTCAGCCATACATACATGCCTGCTCCCACTAGTCCATTCCTTGGCCCACCACAGCCTGCATCTGCATGCTTGACAATTTCTGCCTTTTGATGTGCTGCCTGCCCTGCCAATCAACCGGACTTCAACTTGCAGGCTTGCTTGCCTCCCCTGTCGCCGCAAAAGGGCTAAAGCTGGTACTGTTCCAGAGTAGTAGTGCCTTGCTCTGCAGTGTTGCTCTCAATAGGGTTATTCCTACTATATTCCAAAGCACATCTGCACAGGACGGTAACGGGATCCTTTGGGTCGCATCGGTCCCTCCAACTAGCAATGTTGCGCTGAACGTGATTCTCGGGCATCCCGTGCCTGCTTATTAACTGATAATTATACCCTGGAGATCTCAAAGTACAGTACGCAGCATAAAACATCTGAGAGCGACAATCAAACACAAGATAAGGAGCAAGTTTAGTAGGTCGATGGAACAAGAAGTACTATCAAACCTGGCAAAATTCTGACTGTACAGCACAGCTGATTCTCCTACCCAAGAATTGATCTGAAGACTGGATCTGTTGGAGCTGCCTTGCAGGCTGGAAACCTCAATCGAGAGAGGACGAGCTGAAAACCTCCATCGAGGAGAGGGGACAGTGGGAGCTGCCTCGCAGGCTGGAGCACACACACACGGAAAAGAACTCGAGCCGCCATGATAGCCTGCACCAGCAGCACCACGGCAACCCGTCGGATCGAGGTCAAACAGATGGGTCTGGAGAAAAGCGCCACCCCATGCCATCCTCCCGTAGTGGCTGCTCTGCAGCGGCCAATCATCCGGGCTGCCTAGAGGTGCACAAGTCAATGGCATCATTTTCCCCCTCCCCTTTCTTTTCGGCCAAAGATAAAAGGGCCGCTTCCTTGGGGGCGCCGTGAAAATGATGACAGATTCCTGAGCCGGAAGGTCGCAGCGATTTCTTTTTCGTGGTAGAGTAGCCTCTGCTGTCTGATTGTGCGATCCTTCGCTTGATTAAAGAAATGGTAACGGAGGTTTTGGTGCAATAAGGTTGGTTAACTACCTCGAAAAACTTTATACTGTACTTAATTAGGGCCAAAAGCTATGGACTGGAGAAGGTTCCTAACGGTAATTCCATGGTGACACCCAGATTTTGTTTCTTTTGTCAGGTATACGTGGTGGTCTCCATGGAGAGGTAGTTTAGACTTTATATTAGTGCTTAATTAGGGCCAAGCTGTCTCCTCCATCCGGTTCGTTCGGTCCGGTTCGGTCCGACGCACACTCCCTTTCTTTTGACCTCTTCATCATGACCATGCACACCTCCACTTCATGGTCTGTAATTACTCATTGTTACCTGTACACTCCTCTCCAATAACTCATGATTCTGAAGCGTATCATCTGAAAGATTTGGTCCCAGTACAGCAGTACTCCAACGCTACTGCTACACTGAATCAAAGATTTACATTGTAATTTAGTGCGATGCCATCTTGCGCCACCTGACCACCACTACTGAGGTGCAATGGAAGAGCGATCGATCTCATATGTGCTGCTTTGTTACTCCAATGTTAGTTTCGGTACGTATACAAGTATATATATTTTCTGCGGGTTATACTAGAAGTTTGATATTCATTCCAGTGCACACCTCAAATGGATCTTTTTCAACATTAATGTAGTACTTAATTAAATCCATGTTAAAAAGAGGTTCCACACCCGCTCCACTGGGCTAGGAGCCTAGGACTTAGTACCGTGTTATTTCACAAATAAACATGATATACTGTACATCATTTTGCTCGAAACAGTCTTTCGCACCGCTATATAGCCACCATCTGATACATGTTGAGATCGTTACTGGGGCAAACAACACAATCCAAGTCCAAAAGAAACAAAGAAGAGAAAAAATGCCGACATTGGTGGCTCCACGAAAACGAAAATGACTAACAAGCATTGCGTCCTTAAAAGAATTTACACGACGCTTATAGCAGTCCGAAGCTCCGTGTATCAAGCACCACCTCCAAGAAGGAAAGGGATGACGAAGCTGTTGCCCGGACTAGTCCTTAGATTTCCACCAATACGCTACTGGGTGAGGGGAAACACTACACCCGATGCCCTTCCCAAGGGATGGCGATACCCACAGGCGTCATTGTGTCGGTACCGAGATAACATGGATTTCTCCTGACCCCCAAAAAACCACACCTGCGGACGATTCATAGTTCTCCACCAACCTTGCCACCCACCGACACACGCCACCATGGTCTTGTAATCACCACCGTTGCATGGCCGGCAAGACCAAGGGGAAGGAACTTTGGCGAGAGACGGCTATACAGTAGCACGCGGGAGGGAACAACGTCCACCACTGTTAGTGATAGCCTAGATGAAGCAACGGGAACAGACCAGACCCTTACCGGCCCGGCCAAGCCTGAATTGGACATGTAAAGCCCTGCCACCGCACTGGAGCAGGCACAACGCAAATTTGTCAAATTTTGGACGTATCTAAACACTATTTAGTATATATATTTATCCAAATTTTAAAAAAACTCTTCGACATCTATTTTGACAAAAAAAAATGAAATGTACTTTTCCTTTTGAAAGCATTTTCCCAAGGTTATTCCTCCCAAATGCTTCGTGGAAATTGGGTGCATGGCACTCATTTACCATGCATGCAAAATTACACCCTATAAAAAGTAGGTAGGATTATCTATATCTAGTTAAGTTTTAGAGCAACTCCAGTAGTCACTGAATAATTGGGCGCGATCTGGATATAGCGTGCCGCGCGCGAATCTTCTACGACAGAGATGCTAAACGTGCGCTAAATTTGTAGCACAAGGCCCTCCAACATGCACGCTAAATTGGAGCATGCGCAAACAAGATTTTGCAATAAGTATGACAAAAAAATAGATCTAAAAATTAAAGCAACAATATATTACATAGAACATGATTTTTTTTACATATATCTTGATGCAAGAAAAATATTAGTAATTAATTCTACTACTAGGGAAAATTACTAGAAACTACTAGAATCTAGTCCTACGAGGAGACCGAGATGTAGTCGTCGCTGGACAAGGCCGGTGTCAAACACCGGCGTCGTCGATGAAAACGCATCCAACCAACGGGGATGATCGTCGGGGATGGTCACCGGCCCATCCATCTGCGCGTCGATGAAGGCGCGCCTCTGCGCCTTGTCCACCCGGCGCTCGAGGCGATTCTGATGCTTCGCTGCCCTCTCTGCCGCCTTGGTCACGACCCGCTTGGCGTCGTGCTTGCGTTGCGCTGTGACGTCTTCGGAAAAACACGCGCACCACTCCTTTCACAGGCGCTCATCGCGCTCAAAGATGAGCAGGCGGCGCTCCTCCTCCGTCATGAGGTGAGGTGGCGGCGCGAGCAAACCTGGCCAACGGGCCGCCTTCTGGCGGGCCGGCACGTGGGCACGCGAAAAAAGCCTGCACAAGCCCGGTCCGGCCCACGGCGTGCCGGGCCCGTGAAGCACCGGGGCCATGCCTGTGCCGCGGCCTCAGGCACGCGGGTCGGCCCGACACGGCCCGTCAATCTCCCAGCAGGTCAAATTTTTGTAAATATAGGAAAAATAAGAGGTGGAGGGGAGTCAAACTCCGGACCTCATGCTTCCACACGCGCGCCTTAACCAATAGAGCAGCAAACGCTTTGTGATATAATAGATATTTGCCATTTATTAAGGGAAATTTGACGGGCCAACAGAAAACAATAGGAGGCACGCGTGCCTCATGTGCCATGGGCCATCCCGTTAGGCCTCCGTGTCGTGCCCGGACCTTGAGGCCAGGCTCCCGTGCAGGCCCGGCACGGCACGTGAGCTAGGAGGACCATGGCGGGCCGTGCTGGGCTGGCCCGTTGGCCAGGTTTGGTGATATCTACGCACTTATATTCTTGTAGACAGTTGTTGGGCCTCTAAGTGCAGATGTTTGTAGAACAGCAGCAAGTTCCCCTTAAGTGGATTACCCAAGGTTTATCGAACTCAGGGAGAAAGTGATCAAAGGTATCCCTCTCAAGCAACCCTGCAATCAAGATACAAGAAGTCTTTTGTGTCCCCGACACACCCAATACACTTGTCAGGTGTATAGGTGCACTAGTTCGACGAAGAGATAGTGAAATACAGGTGGTAACGGTGCCAGAAAATAGCTTGACGGTGAGGTAAAGACTAGAAGTAAGCAAACATGCAACAAATCTAATTGTGAACGGTGTTTCAATGTTTAGAAACAAAGCCTAGGGATCATACTCTCACTAGTGAACACTCTCTCATATAAATATCTTCTCTTAATGATACTGCCCTGACTATTCTCCGGTTGGACACTCTAATCCACGGTAGGGCCTTCCCCAATCTAGATAACCCCACACTGTCACCTTGAGTGCTAGATGGTTCCAACAAACACCACAATTTTATAAAGACATCCAACTCCAAATATAACTCATGATAAATATATATGTAGTCTAGCTTAAGTGCCACACACGGCGCGCACACTATCATTGTCACACACGTGGGGAAAAGCATAGATCTATTAAAGCACGATGAGTATTTATGTAGACTATAGCCTAAGTGCCACCATGGCGTGCACGTTGTCACTTTCACACACATAGAGAGAGCAGAGATCTATTAAAGCACTTGAGTAGCAAGGTAGATCTACTTGATTATAAAGCTCATGACCATAATATGATCGTGCATAGAGAGAGAGATGAACACATAGCTGTTGGAGATATGCCTAGAGGCAATAATAAATATAGTTATTATTATATCTTTGTGTTTATGATAAATGTTTACATTCATGCTATAATAGTATTAACAAGGAAACATTAATACTTGTGTGATTTATAAACTAAAATAAGAGTCCCTAATAAAGCCTCTTTATAATACTAGCTTTTTGGTTAATAGATGATTGTGGTTTCCCTATCATGAACATTGAGATGTTATTGACAACAATATCATATCGTTAGGAGAATGATATGGTGGACATACTCCTATAGATAAGCGTAGCATAAAGATCAAGTCATTTTAATAGTTCAATTGCTATATGCTTTCTGATACATAGTAATCTAATTCCTTCGACCATGAGATCATGCATATCACCTTTACCGGATGGATGCTTTGATGACATCAAACACCACACCGTAACTGGGTGGCTATAAAGGTGGCATTGAGTGTTCGGAAAGTATTGGTTGAAACACATGGATCAAGAGTGGGATTTGTCCATCCACATGACAGATAGATATACTCTGGGCCCTCTCGGTGAAATGTCATCCAATTAGTTTGCAAGCATGTGACTGGCTCCCAAGGAATCACATATCACGGGAACGAGAAAAGAGTACTTATCGGTAACGAGGTTGAACTAGGTATGCAGAGATACCGACGATCATAACCTCGGATAAGTAAACTATCGTGAGACAAAGGGAAATTGATATCGTATGTAAGTGGTTCATTCGATCGCAAAGTAATCGTAGAAATATGTGGGAGCCATATGAATTTCCAGATTCCTCTATTGGTTATTGTTCGGAGAAGTGTCTCAATCATGTCCGCATAATTCACGAACCGTAGGGAGACACACTTAAGGATTCGACGTTGTTTGAGTAGTTATGGAATGATGAGAAAGAGTCCGAATGTTGTTCGGAGTCTCGAATGGGATTCGGGATATCACGAGGAGATCCGGAATGGTCCGGAGAATAAGATTCATATAAGGAAAGTCCTGTTTCGGAGTTGGGGAATGGTTCCGGTGTTTTCATCGGGAATGTTCTAGAAGGTTCCGGAATGTCCGGCGCTCCGGAAGGGAAGGGTACATGAATGTGTTATATCAAGTTGGTATGATTGCATTATGTACTCGGTGTCATCGCTGAACAAAATAGAGGGTTTATTCAAATCCTAGTTTGAAAAGTCAAACGCCAAGTTTGAAAGTCAAACGGCTATTTTTGGGAAGTGGAGAGAGAGGTGGAAACCGACTTGGGGGAGGAGTTCCTCCTCCCACCGCCGATGCACCACCAAGCCGAGTTGGGGAGGGACTCCCCTCCCCTTGGCTAGCCCCTCCACCTATAAAAGGAGGGGCAGGGCTCCCCTCCTAGACACACAAGATCCCCACCTCCAAACCCTAAGCCGCCGGCGCCGCCACCTGCTGCCGCCGCCGCCCTAGGGCAAACCGCCGCCGCCTAGCAACCCTAGCCGCCGGCCTAGCCCCCTCCTCGGCGTGTCTAAACCCTAGATCATCGAGGGCTCTCTCATAGTCCACCATACTCGCTCCGGCTTAAGGCGAAGCCCTGCGAGATCTCCCCTCTACTTCCGGTACCACGCCGTTGTGCTGCCGGAATCGCGAGGAGAGTGCTACAACCTCCGCTGCCTGCTGGAACAAGGGAGAGGAAGGTCTTCGTCGAGTATCGAACGTGTGACCGACTGCGGGAGCGCTGCCGGAACGCAGCGCCGGAAGGATCGTCTACGCGATCTTGAGATCGGGAAGAGTACGACTACATCACCCACGAGAATCCGCTCTCGTTAAACACTTTGGAATCTTCGAGGGTAAGTTATTCCATCGACTCGTTGCTACAATCTAGTAGATAGATCTTGGCTTGTTTGTTTGTATGCGGTAGACAAATTTTGTTTTCCATGCTACGAAACCCTACAGTGGTATCAGAGCCGTGTCTATATATAGATCTGTTGCACGAGTAGAACACAATGGTCATTGTGGGCGTTGATGCTTTTATTGCCGATCGCTTCTTGTGTACTTTGCATCTTGCGGGATGTTGGGATGAAGCGGCCCGGGCTAACCTTACATGACATCGTTCATGAGACTTGCTCCACGCTTGACTTGCAACTTGTATTGCATAAGTGGCTTTGCGGGTGCCTGTTTCTCCTAGCATAGTTAAGATCCAATTTTACAACGGGTGATTAACAATACTAGTATCAATGTTGTGGTTCATGTTCGTAAGTTAGAACGACACTTATTGAAAGCCCCAAACCACGTAAAACATGCAAAGAAAGTAGAGGCGTCTAACTTTGTTTTGCAGGGGTGTGCAGTGATGTGATATGGCCATGATTGTGATTATATTTGATGTATGCAATGTTCCTTATTGTAAGTTGGCAACCGGCAGGAGCCATATGGTTGTCTTTAATTTATGTTAAGACCCGCGTGTCTATTAAAAGTAGTTGTAATAGTTGAAGCCGGTGGACGACAACCATGGAGAAGCGTCATTGACCTTGATGCAATGTCGGTGATGATGGAGATCATGTTCGTGCTTGAAGATGGAGATCGGAAGCACAAAGAAGAAAGGCCATATCATATCACATATTATGAATTGCATGTGATGTTAATCCTTTATGCATCTTGTATTGCTTGGTAGACGACGGTAGCATTATAAGATGATCCCTCATGCACATGAATTTCAAGTCATAAAGTGTTCACCCTTAGTTAGCACCGTTGCTAAAGCTTGTTGTTTCGAAGCACCACGTGATGATCGGGTGTGTTAGATTCCGCAAGTGTATACAACGTGAGCAAGCCAGATTTGCTCATGTGGAAACTAAGGTTTGATCTTGACGAGCCTAGCATGTACAGACATGGTCTCGGAACACGGATCACCGAAAGGTAAAGCATGAATCATATAGTAGATATGATGAACATGTCGATTGTTCGTCATTGAAACTATATCAACTCTCGTGATGATCGGTGTTGATGTGGTGGATTTGGTTCGTGTGATCACTAAAACAATGTGAGGGATATTGTTTTGAGTGGGAGTTCACCTAGATTAATTTTATTATTAATTTGAACTTGATTTGTCATAAACTTAGTCTAAACTATTGCAAATATGTTGTAGATCAATGGCAGCCCCTACCATCAATTTTAATGCGTTCCTAGAGAAAGAAAAGTTGAAAAACAATGGAAGCAACTTCGCGGATTGGTTCCGCAATTTGAGGATTGTCCTCACAACTGGTAATTTGACCTATGTGCTGGATGCACCGCTGGGTGACCCACCTGCAGCTGATGCTGCCGATGAAGTAAAGAACGTTTACCTCACTCGGAAGACTCAGTACTCCATAGTTCAGTGTGCTATCTTGTATGGTTTAGAATCGGAGCTTTAGAAAAGGTTTGAGAATTCAGACCCATATGATATTGTCGAGGATCTCAAATTGATCTTTGAGACTCATGCGGCAATTGAAAGCTATGAGGCTTCTGAAAAGTTCTTTAACTGCAAGATGGAAGAGGGCAGCTCCGTCAGTGAGCATGTGCTTAAGATGTCTGGGCACGCAAACAAACTTCAAAGCTTGGGTATAGTGATTCCTAATGCTTTGGGGATTTATCGTGTCCTCCAATCACTACCACCAAGTTACAAGAACTTTGTGATGAACTACAACATGCAAAACATGAACAAGACGTTGCCAGAACTCTTTGCCATGTTGAAATCTGCAGAAGTGGAGATCAAGAAAGAGCACCAAGTGTTGTTGGTCAATAAGACCACCAAATTCAAGAAAGGCAAGTCTAAGCAGAAGGGACACTTCAAGAAGGGGGGTAAGAAAGTTACCACGCCAACGAAGAAGACCAAGGCTGGACCTAAGCCTGATACTGAGTGCTTTTACTGCAAGGGAGAAGGTCACTGGAAGCGGAATTGCCCAAAGTACTTGGCGGATTTGAGAACGGCAACATCAAGAAGAAAGGTATATCCGATATACATGTTATTGAAGTGTATCTCACTAGTACTCGTAGTAGTGCCTGGGTATTTGATATTGGTTCGGTTGATCATATTTGTAACTCGAAACAGGTGCTGCAGAATAAACGGAAGCTAGCGAAGAACGAGGTGACGATACGCGTGGGAAACGGATCAAAGGTTGATGTGATCGCGGTCGGCACGCTACCCCTTCATCTACCATCGGGATTAGTTTTATACTTAAATAATTGTTATTTGGTGCCTGCGTTAAGCATGAACATTATATCGGGATCTTGTTTATTGCGAGACGGTTACTTGTTTAAGTCCGAGAATAATGGTTGTTCGATTTATATGAGTAATATGTTTTATGCACATGCACCTTTGATAGATGGTCTATTCTTATTGAATCTCGATAGTGGAAATACACATATTAATAACATTGAGGCTAAACGGTTGAAATCGAGCGATAACTCGACCTATATATGGCACTGTCGTCTTGGTCACATTGGAGTGAAGCGTATGAAGAAACTCCATTCCGATGGACTTCTTGAATCACTTGATTTCGAATCACTTGATAGATGCGAAGCATGTCTGATGGGTAAAATGACTAAGACTCCATTTTCTGGTATGATGGAGTGAGCTACGGACTTATTGGAAATCATACATACCGATGTGTGTGGTCCAATGAGTGTAGCATCGCGCGGTGGTTATCGTTATGTTCTTACCTTCACGGATGACTTGAGTAGATATGGGTATATCTATTTCATGAAACATAAGTCCGAAACATTCGAGAAGTTTAAGGAATTTCAAAGTGAGGTAGAGAATCAACGTAACAAGAAGATTAAATTTCTACGTTCTGATCGTGGAGGTGAATATCTAAGTTACGAGTTTGGCGAGCATTTGAAGAAATGCGGAATACTTTCACAATTGACACCGCCGGGAACACCACAGCGTAATGGTGTGTCCGAACATCGTAATCGAACTCTCTTAGATATGGTTCGTTCTATGATGTCACTTACAGATTTACCGCTATCATTTTGGGGTTATGCATTAGAAACAGCCGCATTCACTTTAAATAGGGCACCATCTAAATCCGTTGAAACGACACCGTATGAATTATGGTTTGGGAAGAAACCTAGATTGTCGTTCCTTAAAATTTGGGGTTGCGAAGCCTATGTAAAGAAGTTACAACTGGACAAGCTTGAACCCAAAGCGGAAAAATGCGTCTTCATAGGATACCCGAAGGAAACTATTGGGTATACCTTCTATCATAGATCCGAAGGCAAAATCTTCGTTGCCAAGAATGGATTCTTTCTAGAGAAGGAATTTCTCTCGAAAGAAGTGACTGGAAGGAAAGTATAACTCGACGAGGTTGTCGAACCTTCTCTCGAAATTGCGAGTAGCGCAACACCGGAAGAAGTTCCTGTTGTGCCTTTACCAATAAGAGAGGAAGCTAATGATGATGATCATGAAACTTCGGTTGTAGTTGCTACAGAGCCTCGCAGGTCAACGAGAACTCGTTCCACTCCAGATTGGTATGATCCCATTATGAGTGTCATGTTGGTGGACAACACCGATGACCCTGCGACATATGAGGAAGCAATGATGAGCCCAGATTCCAATAAATGGCAAGAAGCCATGAAATCCGAGATTGGATCCATGTACGAAAACCAAGTATGGACTTTGGTGGACTTACCGGATGGCCGGAAGGCTGTCAAGAACAAATGGATTTTCAAGAAGAAAACAGATGCTGATGGTAATGTTACTGTATATAAAGCTCGACTTGTCGCAAAAGGGTTTCGACAAATTCAAGGAGTTGACTACGATGAGACTTTCTCACCAGTAGCTAAGCTAAAGTCTGTGAGGATTATGTTAGCAATCGCTGCATATTATGATTATGAGATATGGCAGATGGATGTTAAAACAGCATTCCTCAATGGAGACATTGATGAAGAGTTGTATATGATGCAACCCAAAGGTTTTGTCGATCCTAAAGATGCTAACAAGGTATGCAAACTTCAACGGTCCATATATGGATTGAAGCAAGCATCCCAAAGTTGGAATCAACGTTTTGATAAGGTAATCAAAAGTTTTGGTTTTATACAAACTTATGGAGAAGCTTGTATTTACAAGAAAGTGAGTGGGAGCTCTGTAGCATTCTTAATACTGTATGTAGATGACATATTGTTGATTGGGAATGATGTAGACCTTCTTAATAGTGTCAAGGAATATTTGAATAATAGTTTTTCAATTAAAGATCTTGGCGAAGCAGCTTACATATTAGGCATAAAGATTTATAGAGATAGATCAAGACGCCAAATATCATTGTCACAAAGTACATATTTGGACAAAGTTCTAAAGAGGTTTGGAATGGAAGATAGCAAGAAAGGGTTCTTGCCCATGTTTCCCAATACGACCTTGAGTAAAACTCAAAGTCCGACATCGGCAGAAGATAGAGAAAGGATGAGTAAGACTCCCTATGCCTCAGCCATAGGATCTCTAATGTATGCCATGCTATGTACTAGACCAGACATTGCATATGCTGTTAGTTTAACTAGCAGATATCAAAGTGATCCAGGAGTGGATCATTGGACAGCGGTCAAAAACATCATTAATTACTTGAGAAGAACTAAGGATATGGTTCTTTCTTATGGAGGTGATGAACAACTCGTTGTTAATGGTTACACCGATGCTAGTTGGAACACCGATCCGGATGATTCTAAATCACAATCTGGATACGTATTTATTTTGAATGGTGCAGCAGTTAGCTGGAGGAGTGCAAAGCAAAGCGTTGTGGCGAGATCTTCAACTGAATCAGAATACATGGCTGCTTCGGAGGCTTCACAAGAAGCGATATGGATGAAAGAGTTCATTACAGAGCTGGGTGTGGTTCCTAGTGCGCTGGACCCTATGTCTATCTATTGTGATAACATGGGCGCCATAGCCAATGCGCAAGAACCAAGGTCACACAAGAAGCTGAAGCACATCAAGCTACGTTTTCACGCTATTCGAGAACATGTCCAAGATGGGGACATAAAGATTTGCAAAGTACACACAGATCTGAATGTGGCGGATCCGTTGACTAAACCTCTCCCGAGGGCAAAACATGACCAGCACCAAACTACCATGGGTGTTCGGTATATTACCATGTAATCTAGATTAGATGACTCTAGTGCAAGTGAGAGACTGTTGGAGATATGCCCTAGAGGCAATAATAAATATAGTTATTATTATATCTTTGTGTTTATGATAAATGTTTACATTCATGCTATAATAGTATTAACAAGGAAACATTAATACTTGTGTGATTTGTAAACTAAAATAAGAGTCCCTAGTAAAGCCTCTTTATAATACTAGCTTGTTGGTTAATAGATGATTGTGGTTTCCCTATCATGAACATTGAGATGTTATTGACAACAAGATCATATCGTTAGGAGAATGATATGGTGGACATACTCCTATAGATAAGCGTAGCATAAAGATCAAGTCATTTTAATAGTTCAATTGCTATATGCTTTCTGATACATAGTACTCTAATTCCTTCGACCATGAGATCATGCATATCACCTTTACCGGATGGATGCTTTGATGACATCAAACACCACACCGTAACTGGGTGGCTATAAAGGTGGCATTGAGTATTCAGAAAGTATTGGTTGAAACACATGGATCAAGAGTGGGATTTGTCCATCCACATGACGGATAGATATACTCTAGGCCCTCTCGGTGAAATGTCATCCAATTAGCTTGCAAGCATGTGACTGGCTCACAAGGGATCACATATCACGGGAACGAGAAAAGAGTACTTATCGGTAACGAGGTCGAACTAGGTATGCAGAGATACCGACGATCATAACCTCAGATAAGTAAACTATCGTGAGACAAAGGGAAATTGATATCGTATGTAAGTGGTTCATTCGATCGCAAAGTAATCGTAGAAATATGTGGGAGCCATATGAATTTCCAGATTCCTCTATTGGTTATTGTTCAGAGAAGTGTCTCGATCATGTCCGCATAATTCACGAACCGTAGGGACACACACTTAAGGATTCGACGTTGTTTGAGTAGTTATGGAATGATGAGAAAGAGTCCGAATGTTGTTCGGAGTATCGAATGGGATTCGGGATATCACGAGGTGATCCGGAATGGTCCGGAGAATAAGATTCATATAAGGAAAGTCCTGTTTCGGGGTTGGAGAATGGTTCCGGTGTTTTCATCGGGAATGTTCTAGAAGGTTCCGGAATGTCCGGCACTCCGGAGGGGAAGGGTACATGAATGTGTCATATCAAGTTGGAATTATTGCATCATGTACTAGGTGTCATCGCTGAACAAAATAAAGGGTTTAATCAAATCCTAGTTTGAAAAGTCAAACGCCAATTTGAAAAGTCAAACAGCTATTTTGTGAGGTGGAGGGGAAGTAGGAAACCTACTTGGGGAGGAGTTCCTCCCCTCCACCGCCGGCCCACTTGGGAAACCGAGTTGGGGAGGGACTCCTCTCCCCTGGCGCGCCCCCTCCACCTATATAAGGAGGGGCAGGGCTGCCCCTCCAAGTACACAACACCTCCACCCAAAACCCTAGCTCCTAGCCGCCGCCGGCCTAGGGAAACTCGCCGCCGCCGCCTAGGTCAAACCCTAGCCGCCGGCCTTGCCCCCTCCTTGGTGCGTCTAAACCCTAGATCGCCGAGGCTCTCTCTCATAGTCCACCATACTCGCTCCGGCTTAAGGCGAAGCCCTGCGAGATCTCCCCTCTACTTCCGGTACCACGCCGTTGTGCTGCCGGAATCGCGAGGAGAGTGCTACAACCTCCGTTGCCTGCTGGAACAAGGGAGAGGAAGGTCTTCGTCGAGTACCGAACGTGTGACCGACTGCGGAAGCGCTGCCGGAACGCAGCGCCGGAAGGATCGTCTACGCGATCTTGAGATCGGAAAGAGTACGACTACATCACCCACGAGAATCCGCTCTCGTTAAACACTTTGGAATCTTCGAGGGTGAGTTATTCCATCGACTCGTTGCTATAATCTAGTAGATAGATCTTAGCTTGTTTGTTTGTATGCGATAGAAATTTTTTGTTTTCCATGCTACGAAACCCTATACAGGTCCAAGGCAACGAAACCCTATACAGGAGTGCTACTTCATGCCCTTCCAAATTTGCATAGGTATGAAACAAAATGTATAATCGTTGAAGAGGTCCAAGGGAATGCTATCTTTAGATTTACTCGGTATATTTCCTTCAATAAATGGTATGCATTGAATTCAATATTCTATTTGGCATATATTAATGGACCTAATATCTTCGATTTGTACCTAGAAAATAAAACTAATCACAAAAAGAACATGGAAAATGACGTGCGTTTTGGAGAAAATCGGTGCCAGCTTTTTTTTTTTTTTTGCAAAAGTCGGTGACGGTGTGGGTAAAGTAGTAGCAAACCAGCACCTGCACTGCCCAAAAGTCAGGTTAAAAAATGGCAGGCCCTTGTTCTGGAAGCGATCCAAGGAGAGAGGCGAGGCGAGGCATCGGTTCCTGCACCATCTCATCAGCCAGCCAGCCAGGGACGCCAGCGTAAATACACGACGACACCACCTAATCAAATTTATTGCACTGCTGCTGGCGCTCGCCCCGTTTATTTATTCAAGTCTCTCTCCCCCTCTCTCTCCGCCCCCCCTCCGGAAAGGAAAAACCAAAACCTTTTTTATATCACATCTCGGGAATTCTTCCGGCCCTCGGGCTCGCCGCGAGAGAGAGAGAGAGAACGATCCCGTCCTCGCCGTCTCCCCGCTTCTCCCGGATTAGACGGTCCAGGCGGCAGGCTGCGGAGAGGAGGACTGACGCATCGCCAAGACAAGAGAATTGCGGTGCTACTACGGCCGGGAAAGAAAAGGTTAGTCCAGTACCAGTTCTTCTTGATCCTTCTCCACTCTCCCCCTCCTCACTCTCTTCTCCTCTCCCCCACCTTGTCTCCTCCTTCCTCCCATCTCCTCCGTCGTGCTACAAAGGCCAGTCCTCTGCATCTTCCCCTGTTTCCCCTGTTCTCTGTGCCTGTCCATCCTTTTCTCGTGAGGATTTTTTGATCCGGATTGGCGGCAGGACATACCATCCCAGCGGCCACCGGCGTATCATTCCGAAGAACGGGTGTGAAGTGAAGGTAACAATCTTCTTCTACTACCATGCCAGCGGAAAAATAAATACTGAATCTTCTTCTCGTATGCTGTTCATCGGCGAACATGTGGTTCGTTCCATCTCGCCTTGCTGCATGTAGTTACTGCGGTGGGGGCCGGCTGCATCTGCACCTATTCCTGTTCGTGCGTACTGTATTTACTACTCACTCGCTCACCCCACCTCCTTCGTCAGTCGCGACACCGCCTGCTCTGATGCGCCCAACGGCGCATCAGAGTTTCTCTGCTGCTGCTGCTCTTGTCCCGGTCCGGCCGCCGGCCGGCCAGCCAGCTGTGTTCGTCTGCTCCCCACGTTTCGTTTCGTTTCGTGAGAGGGAAAAATGTTGGGAGTGTTCTCAGCTACCGACAACCGATCCAAATTTGCCTTTGCTTCCTAGGCTAATGCTACCTTGTTCTTTTCCTTTCCTGTCCGTCTCTGCTCCTCCGCCGTGTGAAGAAACCCTGCCTCTTTCTGCACCTTGTGGGTGCTGTGCTTTGCTGTGTGCCCACTCGAACTGCCTTCTCTCCCAGGAACTTCCCACTGTTGGCTTGGCTGGGATCCTCTCTGGTCGTTAATTTTCCTCCGCTCTTGATCCCGAGATCCCTTTCCAAGCATGATGTTTTGCGAGGTTCAACCTATCATCTTTCTGTTGCTGTTGTTCTTCTCAATGTTCTTTTTTTCTGTCTCCTCTCTTTCGGGTTTCGGGTGTAGCAGCAGTACTAGCTTTACCGTGCGGAGGGTGTAAAGTAAAGTGCCTGGTGTTTCATCCGGACGCCATTAAGGAAATCCACAAAGCACGGCATCTGTCTGTCGGTACATGGACACTGCCATTAGCACCGGCGTTGGTAGTAGTCAAGTTAGTTAAGAGAGCCTTTTTTTTGTTTGTTTTGTTTTTCTCCGATCTGCTCCGCGAGAAGCAGGCATGGCTTCTTCTTTTTCCTGGATGGATGGATGGATGGAGCATTGACTTCTGGATCTTTTTTTATTTGCCATGGCAGGAAATAAACTAGCTCTGTTCTCGAAGGCATCTTCTGAATCTGACCGACGCATGGCTAGGCCTTGAGAACGTACCGTTGCGTGTGCACATCATGAAGATTGGTACGGGATATGCTTCTTCTTATTCTTCCACCCATCATTTTCTAGTGTACCTTTGATTCTGTATTCACGTCGGCATTCCCTTGGCTCCGAGGAAATTAAGCGTGGGCATTGTTTGTTTTTGTGTTCTGAATCTCCGATCTCCACTGTAGTAGCTTGGAAGAAACGGTACATGGTAAATGAATTGCGGTCTTATGTACGAATTCAGAGGTTCAAGTAAAATACTGAATATTTATTGACAGGAAATTAAAGACCACACCTAATGTATCGGGTTTTTCTGAGCTTAGATTTTTTTGTTTCTGAACTGGTATTCCTCTCCTGAGATGAATTAGCTAGAGCTTTAGATTGATAACATACTGAATGAGTATGTCAGATATGTTACACTCAGAGAAACTCTGAATTGCATGTGTCCATGTGGCAGGGTGCACATCGGTAGGCTATGCGGAGGGTAGGGAAATGTGCCTCGTCATCTTAATATTCATATTCTTACACTATGGCGTTAGGAAAGCACCCTATTTTAGATATACATGACGATTCATTACCTTAGATCTTACTATGCTATTCACTGAATAGGGTAAACGAAACGTCTAGTTACTCGGTGACTTACCATGCCATATATCTTTTCTCATTTTCCTGACTGTAATCCGTAGTGAAGGTTTCATCGTGTATCCCTTTCTCAATAATTCCTTCAAGGTACTAGGTCCTTTTCAATTAAGTCACAAAAATCCAAGTTGAAGTGGACATGAACTAGGGGCTTAATTCCTCACTGTCTTATCCGTTTCTATCAGCCTATAAGGTAGCGATGTTTTTCGGTAGGAACATTGTCAATTCTTATGTCAAATTAATATTTTGGTTGGGCTTTTCCTTTTTGTTCGTTTTGTTCTTTCAGAACTAGCAGCTTTGTCTCTGTCACAGATACATTGTGCATTTAATAAGGTATAACAAGATGGTAGAGTTGTGAGTGAGACGCCGCATGAAAATTAATGTGTTCAGATGAGTGAAGTGACAGTACAACTAAAACGAAAGAGAAACAGCAGTGCAACTAAAATGGAAGAGAAACCACTCCAGAACTTAGCCTAGTTATATTTTGTTCATTCCATAGTGTCTTTTGTCCGTTTGAAATCTAGAATAGCCATCTTTTTTCTTGTCACTTCACACTATTAATGGTTGATGATGTTCATGTCCGCATGCAGATAATGAAAGGCCATGCCATAGTAATGTTTTTCATGAGATTGTACCCGGTGGTGGACCTAAAATAGACTGTGAACCTGAAACTGAAACTAAGCAAAATCTCTTGGAAGATAAAATGGTTAAACAGAAAAATTCACCAGAACATACTTTTGTGAAGGCTGAGCATCAGAATGGAGGAAAAACCAGACAAATACGGATCGAGGATGTTTCTTATGACAAGGACGTTGTTGAGATCAACCTTCCGGATGCTGTGGTTTCTTCTTATTATGGTGGCAATTTTGTGAAGGATGTATGCATTGATGAGGGAGTGCTTGCTGATCAGAAGACGTCAGGAGAGAAGGTAGAAAGCGAAAAGGTTTTCCCAAATTTTGATTCTTCAACGGGCAATGAAAATGCTGCTCTGATGGAGGAGATAGGAGTTGATCCTCTGAAAACTGCACATATGTCACAAATAGTTACCCTTCATGTCGCACGTGCTACTGATGGTAATAATATGGAAGAAATAAGAGTTGAACCGGTGAAAATTGCACATGAAGTAAAGACACAAATTGTTACACTACATGATGCATCTGCTACTGATGGTAATACTACGGAACAGTATTCTCCGTGCGAAGTGCGTGATCTTGAGGACAACAAAAATAATGGGTTCACCAATCTAAATGTTGAGAAGTTAAGTCCTACACAGTTATCAAGTCATGAAGCTGCAAAACAGTGCCAGCAGAAGAGCACGGTCATTTCGGAACAGTGCCAGCAGAAGACCATGGTCATTTCGGAGACCTATGAAAATCACAAGCCATTCTGTGTTGGAGAAGCAATTGATGAGGTATGACGGAGGACTTACAGTATTTCTAAGATTCCTATTTAATGTATGATTGCCGATAACATCTACCACAACCCTACGATAAAAAATGCTATATTATTATATATATGGTTTTTGGTTCTACATTCTGTTCTAAGAACCCTGTCACATTTTGTGCTTATTCCGATTAATAAATTGGATTGAATGTTAAATGATTACTAAGCATTTTCTGTTGTATCATTCATCTGAACTACCCAGCATCTTAGTATGATCACTGTCATCACAGGTTGCATCAAATGATTGTTATGAAATTGGAGCTAGTATTGCACTAGAGGCCAATAATCTCAATGATTTACCAGTTGAATCCACTTCCAATGGGTTCTCAGCGGCAATTCCTGAAGAAGATATTGGTACAGAATTAGATGAGCAAGGGTTGAATCCAGCTAGTCACTATAACCCTTTTATCGCCTATGGATCCTTAGAAGATACATGGGAACCCAAGTACACTCTGCCTACCATTGTCGACGATGTGTCTGTAGTACCTATCTGTCCTGTTGGAAAGACAGATAGTTTCAGTGATCTCGTCAACGGGGGTGCACTGAGAGGACTTGATTTTGTTGAAACAGCTGAATCCAGAATTGGAGACAGTAGGTCAGATTCTGTTGGAGCACGTTCAAGTAGGCTGGTGGTCGAACCATCTGAAGTACCATCTGAAGAGAGTCTTGATCAGAGAGGAAGTCTTGTTGAAAGGACAGATAGTTTTAGTGATCTGGTGAATGGTGGGGCAGGAGGCTTTGATCCTATCTTAACAGATGAAACCAAAATCAAACACAGTAGATTAGATTCCATAGAAGAAAGTTCAGGTAGATTGGATGTCCAGGCATCTGAAGAGATCAACGATCAGAGAGAAGATCTTGTTAACGAGATGAGAACCGAAGGGGCACATGGAACGGGCACTAGCGGTGCCGATCCTAAGAGTGACGACCATCCAGAATGTGAGACCGATACTTTCGAAGATGCACATGATTTCAACCCAAGAGACATGGAGGACGGCACAAACGTAATGGAGGACAAGAAGGACAGTAAGAGTTCTAGGCTTGCACAAACGGAATCTCTGGTTCAGCGCAATGGACCTGATAGTGGAAGGCTGCTGGCTCGAACTGGCATGCGCAACCCCTTTGAATCAAGCTTCTCAGGAGCCAGCATCACCTTGGATACACTAGCGCCCTCTGCTCACATTGGCAACACTTCTCTCCGTTCAGATAGTAGCACGACAAGTACTCGGTCCTTTGCGTTCCCAGTGTAAGTGTAGACTCCCGCCTTTCATTTCGTTTTCTTCAGAATGTAATTAATTTCTTGTCCTGTTCTACTAATGCCTAATTCTCTGAAATAAACATCTAAATGAGATTGTCACCACACCTGTTTCTTGTAGTATGGTGAACGTTGGACCTAAAATACTACTAGTGAGAGCATCTGAATGAGAAATACAGTAGAATATTCTATAGTGTTCTCCTGATACTACTACAAAACCTCATATATGTGATAATGGGCATTCCTTTGCTTTCTCAATCCACAGGCTACAAACGGAGTGGAACAGCAGTCCAGTGAAGATGGCGAAGGCGGACCGCAGGCGAGATCGAGGCTGGGGCTATAGGGTCCTCTGCTGTAAATTCTGAATGTACTTGCTCCTGCAATTTTTTCTGTTCGTGTCTTGCTCATGGCCGGCTTCGCGCCTGAGCTCGTGTTAGCCATGTTAAATTCATTCAAAATGTTCTCTCTTGCTATCTCTCTCTCTCCCCCCACATGCCCTGCTTTTTTTAATTAACCAATAGCAGGTTAATGGCTTGTCGGGTTCGGTAGTGGCTTGTAATTTGTATTGTGAGTGAGAAATGAAAGGTATAGCTGTGATGTAGCATTTCTGCTTATTTGTTGGAGTATTGCAGCAGGCGAGCATCTGCTTATACATACTGTGTGAAGTGTGTTGTGTTTTTCTTTATTGCACGGCTGGAGCTGCGCTGATTTTTTATTTCTATAATGGACATTTTTGCTACTCCGACAGAGTTTGCACACGGCATCTGCACAACGAAAATGCGCACAACCATATGCATACACCACGCCTGTCATCCATGTTAAGTAAACACCTCCTTAGTCCGGGAACTGAAGATGAGACCAGGTACGGAGTCAATGCGTACACGAATATATAATCTCCAAATCTTTCTTAGGATGAACAGAAGCTTTTTTCTACTCCCTCCGTTTTAAAATATAAGACGTTCTAATTTTATAAAATAAGTGTATCTGGATTTCTTTTAGTAGATAGGTTCGTGTAGATTTGAAATAAACCTATACACTAAAAAGAATTTAGATATACTATTTTCACAAAGTTAAAATACCTTATATTTTGAAATGAAGGAAGTACACAGCTACGAAGTCAGTGCTGCTGCTCCAACAAGCAGAATCTAGGATAATCGGTGGGAGTGCCAAGGTTAAATTTTTTTCTATCTTGCTTCCATTTAGCAGTAATAAGCGGACTGCTTCACTAGTTTGAAGTGTTTTCTTGGGAGAATTTAGAGAGCTTTATTCAGCTAAAACGGACCATGATTGATCAACCTGAACCTGAAGGCTGACCACCAGGAAATCCGGGATACGTCTAGCCAGCTACTTGTCACTGTCAATGTGCCTGCAAGCTTTGCACAAACATAGGCACGAGTTATTAGGGTATCTCTACCGGGTTGATTCATCCGGTCGTCCTAAACGGTTCGTTTCTGTCCGTGGAGGTCAGACCGCGGTCGATTTGGGGAGGAGGTCTGGTCTATCTGGCACCCATTTGTCCGCGTAGGCGGTCGTTGGCGCCATCACCCTTTGGGATGCAAATTAGTTGAAAATGTCAAATTGACAAGCCAAAACACACAGATTAACTAGCAAATAACATGGCAGCCATACGCCATCGTCCTTTGGGAATCTCCAACAAGTGGCCACTGGTTCTGAAATTTACAAAAAGGGGCAATTTCATACACAAATGTTCCTAAAATAGCAGCCTCCCTGCCCAAAAAGTTGCATCCGCCATCGCTATTGCCCTTCAGGCATCACGAGTTCTGATGGCCTGCTGCCTCTTCGCAATCCAAGCCTTGCGATCGGGGTCGGCGATGCTATCCAGGTCGGTGAGCATGATGGCGTTCTCCTTGGCCATGATCTTGGCTTCGGCCTCCAGCACCCTAGACTTGGCCTCGGCCTCCTTGGCCTTGGCTTCGGGCTCCGTCGACTTCGCCTTGGCCTCGATCTCCATTAGCCTGGCCTTGGCATTGGCCTCCTCCATCTCGATGGACCTCGTCTTCACCTTGACAAAGGTCTTGGCGGAGGCCTCTTTCTCTTTACTCCGCCTCTCCTCCCTCTCGGCGATGGCCTTTTCCTTTTTCTCCAAGATCCTCTTCAACGTCTCCTAGAACGCCAAGGAACCAGCCTGGCGGGCGACGTCAGCCTTCGTGGCCTTGTGGCCACCAGGCCGGCGTGCATGGCTAGCAGTCCTGTCGCTTGCAGAGGTAACGAAGCCTCCGTCATCGGTGGCGTCTAGGTCGAAGACACCACCCGTCGAAGCACTGGCCTTGCCCCTCTTCTTGTTGTTTGTTTCTCTCCAATGGGCATAGCTAGTCTCCCATTTTTTGGTGTCCTTGAGCAACATCCAACAATGGCCCAACGAGAAGGCCTTGTTATCATTCACCGTCTTGAAGTGCTCCATTGCTTTCAAGACCTACACATATGGATGCCAACAATGGACCAACGCAAATGCAAGACATCGACAAAGAGAGGAAAAGGTTTTACCATGTCAATCGGCTGCATGCCGCTTATTTTCCTTTTCGTCACCATCTTGTACGATCCTTGGAACTTCCTACACTCGGCATGGATGGTGCCCTACCGCTTGGAGAGGGAGAGATTGTTTCGGTCGCTAAATAAGGCATCCTTCATGAATTTCCTATGCTTATGGAAGAACATGCCCACCTTTGTCCAATAGGCAATGCCTTTTTGCTCGGCGCCGCATAGGGGATCTTGTGAAATCTCCATCCATGCCTTGCATAGGAGCTTGTACTCGGCAGGGCTATAGCCCGCGATTCGTTGGCTCACCTTCTTGCCATCGACAAGTGAGGCCGCAAGTGAAGCATCCAACGACGCGGCCGTGATGCCCTCACTCATGGAAGTTCCATCGTTCCCAAACAATGCCTCGTCCGCAATGTTGCAGGCATCTTGCTGGGTCTCTTGCTGCGTCTCCGCGTCGGCATCGTCGTCGTTGGCATAGCCGTGGCCACCCTCGTTGATCACGTCGTGCATGATGTCCTTATCGTCGTTTCCCATGAGATCCTACACCCAAATTGGCCATCATAAAGCGGCGGGAGAAGTGCACTGGCAAATGGCAAAGAAATGTGGCAATCGTACCGTGTCGTCCACGGACGGCGGCTCGGCTCGCATTTCGCCAAACAGGTTGACTGGCGTTGGCATGTTCGCGGCAGAGATGGACCACCACTTTGTCGACGCCTCCGGGGTTGCGTCCGCGGTGGATGGAGTGCGGTTTAGGTCGATGGCGGGCTCTCCCGCCTCCAACGACGCCGTGCAGGGATGGTTAAACCGGGACAAATGGTGGCCTCCAAGCAAGGGTGTGTGCGGACATGTCGTCCTGGGCTGAGCTGGTGGCCGACCGCTAGGCGTGGAAGTGACGGAGCTGGTAGAGGATATGCCGAGTGTGGCCAGGTCGGGAAGAGAGACCACGCCGCCGAAAGCGGCAGTCATCGCCTCCTGCTTTATCATGTTGACGGCGCACCTGGAGGCACTCACTGCCATCTCGTTGGCGTCGACCTTGTTCTCGGTGGTGAGGAGGCGCTCATTCTCCTCCCGGTGCTCCGTCTCGATCCTAGAAGCGACGCGTCAATTTCTCGCCGCTACTCGCCGGCCAGCGTGCTTGTCCGACTCGACTTTCCGCTCCTCCATCGTCTGGTCCTTTGCGGGCTTCTTCGGCCGGCCGCTCTTCTTGGCGGCGGGCACGGCGGAGGGCGCATCATCAACCATGGCGGCGGGATCCATCTCCTTCTCTCCCGCTCCCGACAGTGCAAATTTGGGAGAGGTTTTTTAGAGGGAGAAGTGATATGGTTTTTGTGCCACTGGCGGGAGGGACCACCAAAGATAAAGAGAGGATGCGCTCGGACAAGCGCGTTGTCCGGTCCGACGCAACTAAGGCCCAGATTAGGTGCACGGATGGGTCGAGCCGTACGCATTTTTCCGAATGGGTCGGGCCACTGAGGCGCCGCGCACGTCCCGCGCGTCCGTGCGGACAATTTCAGACACGCTCGGACGGGATGGGTCGAGCCGGTGGAGATGCCCTTAACTAACCTAGGAACATGCTAAATTACAGAAGAACTAAGGGCGTGTCTAGTATGCTGCATGGGTCCACCCATGCCATGGGAAGAATAAGTTGGATTGATTGGATGCCTAGCCGGCCTCCGCATTGTGACCCGCATAAACACTAAAGGACTCTAGGCTAGGACCACTGAGAACTGTCGTTTTGGTCGTTTCCAGTGAGTCGTCCTCATCGTGCGCTCCCTAGATGCAAAAGGTGAGATTCGCTACGCGAGCTCGATCACGCATGGAGATGGTGGGAGCACGTCTGCGCTGCAGCGAAAAGGGAAAAGTTGGGTTCCAAGGATTTTTTTCATCTCCCGCTGAAACCCTTCCCCTATCTCTACCCTTCTCTCTCACCTCCCCATTCCAAATCCACCATTCCCCCATCCATTGAGATCCATTACCGGGTCAGAGATCACGTAAGCGGTGCATCGATCTCAGGTCGGCAGCAAAAGACTACTACCCCCTCTTCATTGAGTTCTCTTCCACTTCCACCGATGACTGTAAGTAATCGCACATCCACCTCACTGAGTTCATCTATGATCTTCGTATGGTTTTGTAGATTTTGATCTTGTGTTAGATCATGTGTAGGTTCTGCCATGTTAGATCATTTTAGCTTCTGACATGCTAGATCATGTGTAGCTTATGTACATTCAGATATTGTGAATTGGTCATGCATCTTGTGTTATGCTAGATTTGCATGTTTTTACATTATGCTGTCGTGTGTGTTGAATGTAGGACTCAATGTGTGGGGACTTTACCCAGGCCTTGGTCCCATTTGGTGACTCGCAAATCCCTTCATATGTGGATGATTCTCAGCTGGAACCTGAGAATGAAGTGTTTGTGACACAAACCGTTGCAATAAACTACCATGGCCCTGTGCAGAGCCTGGTGAAGAATGTTTGCCTTCTCGAACATGACCTCTGCCATCAAGGATGTCGCACAGGCCATACTGACATGCACCCTAACCTCTGCAGGGTCATCATGGACATGGATGGCTTCACCGATATGTCTCTCATGGGCGTATATCTACCACCCTGTCGACAACAAGGCCGAAAGTACCAACGCTTTTTGCATGGTTGAGCCACAAAGGGTCATGTGGCTCATGACCTACCTGGGAAAGTTCTACGACAATCCATAGAGAGCTTGGCTTTGTGGCTGGCCTGAGTGGGGATGCATGTTGGTGATGGTGATGAGATGATGATGTTGACGTATATTTTGGTGGTAGTTAGGTCTTGCAAACTTCTTATGGATTGTATATTTTGATAAGGTGGCACATACTAACACCTCTTGTGATTATGAACTTGATGTGGTGGTAGTATGACACCCCCTTCTTGTTGGAGATATGCCCTAGAGGCAAATAATAAAGATCTTTTTATTGTCATATCTTAAATATTCATAATAAGTTCTATGTCATGCTATAACTGTATTAAGCGGAAACATTAGTAAACTTGTAGTATATAAACAAACCAAGTCCCTAGTAACCTCTAGTAAACTAGCTCATTGGTCAACTGATAATCAAAGCTTCCTAATCATGAACATTTATGTCAATTGACAATGGGGGTCATTCCATTGAATGAATGATGTGATGAACACACATCCAACTTAAGTATTGCAATGAGATCCAGTCACATCAACATTGTGATAATTAGGAAAACATAGTAACCCAATCATTTGACCGTGAGATCATATATTAATCACTATCTCTAGAGGGATATTTGACTGCCTCAAACGTCACGACATAATAGGGTGATCATAAAGGTGTCTCTCAGGTATCCTGAAGGAATACGTTGAGGCATATATGTATCAAGATCAGGACCTTCCGCATGACAGATAGATACCCTGGGCCCACTCGGTAAGATTACATCTATGAATCTTGTAAGCATGTGACTATATCACGGGAATGTAATATCACGGGAACGAGTAAATGTGTTTATTGGTAACAATATCGAACTAGGTATAGAGATATCGAATATCATGTCTTGTAAAAACCAAGTATCGTGTAGCAAAGCGAATGGAACTCGACGTTTAAGGTTCAAGCTGAAGGGAATATGCCCTGAGAGGCAATAATAAAGTTGTTATTATGTACTATTCCAAGTATATGATGGATGTTTAGAAGCCATGAAATCCGAGATGGAATCCATGTACGAAAACCAGGTTTGGACCTTGGTGGACTTACCTCACAGCCAAAAGGCCGTGGAGAATAAATGGATTTTCAAATGGAAAACTGATGTTGATGGTAACATAACCGTCTATTAAGATCGACCTCTCGCAAAAGGGTTTCGACAAATTCAAGGAGTTGACTACGATAAGACATTCTCTCCCGCAGCGATGCTAAAGTCAGTTAGGATTATGTTAGCAATTGTTGCATACTTCGACTATGAGATATGGCAAATAGATGTCAAAATTGCATTCCTCAATGGCAACATTGAAGAAGAGTTGTACATGGTACAACCAAAGGGTTTTGTCGATCCTAAGGATGCTGACAAGATATGCAAGCTTCAGCGATCCATCTATGGACTGAAGCAAGCATCCCGGAGTTGGAATCTCCACTTTGACGAGGTGATCAAAGAGTTTGGATTTATTCAAACTTATGGGGAGGCTTGTATTTACAAGAAAGTGAGTGGGAGCGATGTCGTATTTCTGATATTATATGTGGATGACATATTACTGATCGGAAATAATATAGATCTTTTAAAAAGTGTTAAAAGTTATCTAAACAACACAGTTTCAATGAAGGACCTAGGTAAAGCGTCATACCTATTAGGCATAAAGATCTATAGGGCTATCGCAAAGTACATACCTTGATAATATTTTAAACAAAATTTAAAATGGACGGAAGTAAGAAAGGGTTCTTACCTATGTTGGAAGGCAAGACATTGAGTAAGACTCAAAGTCCGGCTACGGTGGAAGAAAGAGAGATAATGGACAAAGTCCCCTATGCTTCAGCCATAGGCTCTATAATGTACGCCATGCTATGTACAAGACCAGATGTGGCACATGCTATTAGTTTGAATAGTAGATACCAATCCGATTCAGGATCGGAACACTGGATAGCGGTCAAGAATATCCTTAAGTACTTAAGAAGAACTAAGGATATGTTTCTCGTGTACGAAGGTGAAGAAGAGGTCGTCGTTAAGTGTTATGTCGATGCTAGCTTCGACACCGATCCGGATGAATCTAAGTCTCAATATAGATACGTATTTATCATGAATGGAGGAGCGGTTAGTTGGAGGAGTTCCAAACAACCTGTGGTGGCGGGATCAACAATGGAGGCCGAATATGTTGCTGCTTTGGAAGCGGCTCAGGAAGCAGTTTGGATGAAGGAATTCATAACCGAACTAGGTGTGGTTGCTAGCGCATTGAACCCAATGGTGATCTATTGTACAACAATAGAGCCATAGCCAATGCCAAAGAACCAAGCTATCACAAGAATTCCAAGCATATTAAGCGCCGGTTTCACTCCATCCGCGAGCATGTCAAGGATGGAGATATAAAGATTTGTAAAGTACACACAGATCTCAATGTAGCAGATCCATTGACTAAAACTCTCCCTAGAGCAAAACATGATCAACACCAGAACTCCATGGGTATTAGATTTAACACTATATAAATAGATTATTGTCTCTAGTGCAAGTAGGAGACTGAAGGGAGTATGTCCTGAGAGGCAATAATAAAGTTGTTATTATGTATATTCCAAGTATATGATAGATGTTTATTTTGCATGCTATAATTGTATTAATACGGAAACGTTAATACATGTGTGTTTAATAAACAAACAGAAAGTTCCTAGTTATGCCTCTCTTATAAACTAGCTCGTTGAGAATAACATTGGATGTTGTTAATAACGAGGTCACACCATTATTGGAATGGTATGATGAATATTCACCCGAAGTATAGCATTACGATCAAAGTCATTGAGTTTATATTGCTATAACATCATACAAAGTAATCCTAATCCTTAGACCATGAGATCATGTCAATCACTAAAACTGGAAGAGTATCTTGATAACATCAAACGTCACACCGTAACAGGGTGATTATAAAGATGGGTTCAATGCTACTAAAGTGTTACGTTGAGGCCCATGGATCAAGAGTGGAATTTTTTCATCCCGATGACAGATAGATATACTCTAGGCCCTCTCGGTGATATAATATTGGTTAGCTTGCAAGAAAGTGATTTGATCACTAGAATGTTATATTACGGGAATGAGAAAAGAGTACATGTCAGTTACGAGATCAAACTTGGTATGAAGATACCGATGATCGAATCTCGGACATGTAATATATCGCGAGACAAAGGGATTAAGATTATAGCGTAAAAGGTTCTCACGATCACAAGAAAGTCATCGTTGAATGTGTGGGAGTCAGTATGGATCTCGAGGTCCCGCTTCTGATTATTGATCCGAGAGGGGTCTCGATCATGTCCACATTATTCGCGGACCATAGGGTGACATATTTAAGAGACACCGACACCATTTGGAACAAATAGTTTCATGCTGAAAAGATTTACAAAGCGCGAGAATTTATTTTACTAGATACCGAAACTGTTTCGGATAAAATTGTTTCTGCATGTGAAATGAAATACTAGCAAGGGGTTATATGTGAATGTTTATCCATTAAAGTAATTGACAAAATTCTGAATAAATAAAAGGAGTTTTATTTAAAGAGATATTTCATTTAATTTGGTGGAAATTTAATGGGAATTTTGAGTGGGATTTTGAGTGGAGAAGTGAAGGGCCATATTTGTGAGTGGGAGCTCCACCCACATGAATGGAGGAGGGGAGGGGGCAGCCCCCATGCACCGGACACCCCCTTGGGGTTCCCTCCCTCCTATATAAAGCCCCCCTCTCACTCCTTCTCACTCACACCTCCTCGTGAAGGATCTCTCCCCCATCTAGTTTTTATCCCCATGGTCTCGGACTAGCGAGATACATGTTCCCAGTGGCTTTTCGGCAAGAATGAATTGTTGCTTCCGCTACATCGCTGGAGCAAGGAGGCGGAGGTTGCTCGGTGGCTCGGACGTGTTTGCGAGTACGGGTGCGCCGCTGATTTGCTGCGCTAGGACTTCCTCTCGATCTTGAGATCGACAAGCATTCGTCTACATCATCCACGAGTACAACCTTGTTAAACTTTGTCGGTCTTCAAGGGTATGTTCTCTATGGATGTATATCCGCCCGTTGCTTGTATCTAGTAGATAGATCTTGGTACATAGTTGTTTCCATCGTAGGATTTTTTTTGTTTTCTATGCTGCAAACCCTACACAAACGATAAAGTTAATTCATGGAATGCATAGGGACCATCATGGATTTCCATATACCACAGTTGGTCATTGATAGGACTTAGGTGTCTCGATCATGTCTATGAATTTCCGAACCATAGGATGGCACTCTTAAGGGTATATGATGCTTATGGTTTGATTCGATGTCGTTAGAGAAAAGAGAGAGAACTCCGAAATTGTTCTAGAGAGATATCAGAAAAGTTCCAGAGTCAAATGAATTGTTTGGAAACTCAAATAATGTTTTTAATATTTAATTTAATATTAAAATATTGAATATGTATATAAATATGGCCTACCCCTAATAGGCCACCATGTGGCAGCCCACTAGCCCCCCCTCCCCCCTTCCAAGTGGCTAGCGGCCCAAGAGGAGGGAGGCGCGCGACATCAAGGGGGGGGGGGGGCACAATAGGTAGTCAATTATCGACAAAATAGTTGAATGTTTCCTTGAAGTTTCAAGTAATAGCCTGATAACAAAAACCAAAAAATATGATGATGTTGATGCATATATATAACACAACAGGTCTACTACATATATAAACAAATATAGATTGTCTATAAATATGGAAGAAATAGAAAATGACTGATTAAGAATATATAACTTAGTACAATTTATTTAAAAAATAGAAATGAATATCTTGTGTGGCTTATCATTTCCATCAAATAAATTTATTATATGTATTTTTCTATTTTCTTTTACTGTTTACAAATATGGCAGAAATAGAAAATAATTGATTGGGAGCTTTTCCACTACTTCTAAAATCTTAAGAAAATCATACAAGATTCCTATTGATATTTCTAACTTGCTCAAATAATATTTTATTTCCTGCCAGAGCATCAAGTGAAAACTTAAAATGATGGGGAAAATCCCAAATTCCTACCAGAGCATTAGAACAATATTTTAGTTCCTACTAGAGCATTAGAACAATATTTAAATTGAACTTTTAACACATGATACAATAATTTGGAAAAAAAAACAAATTCCTATCAGAGGATTAGAACATGCATGTCTGTTTGAATTGCTACAAATTACTCACCCCGACATCCCGCCAGTTTGGTTAGTTCATGATGATGCAAAATGACTATGCATTCTTATTTGAACGGGCACAATTCTCATGTAGCTGGCTGCAGTCTCTAACTAACCAGCTGGGTGGGGGGGGGGGAGGGGGGAGCGAGCAGAGGAGGATTTTTGGAACTTGGCAGAAACTGCCTAAGGGTGCAGTCTCTAACTAACGAGTTCGAGTTCGTACTACCGGAGATTTAATTTTGAAGCAAACAAGGAGCAAGCTTATGAACCTATATCGATGAACATGCTAAGCTTCCTTGATATTTGTTAGCAGAACAATTCCCCCGGGTTCCACTTGAATAGGTATAAATCACTACTCCCAAAAGTCACTGGACAACTATAACAAGACATTCTCGAGTAATTCACAAAACGTTGATAAATCTCTATCAGATCCCATATGAAACCGACAGTTTATTATGCTCCATTGGAAAAACGCTTTCCTCTTTTTCTTAATGAACGGAGTCATGAGAATCGAAATTTTCCTTTGGAGAAACCTATAAAATATACTCATTTTGGGACCCATCCCGTGAGGAAATGAATCTATCTAGATTATCTAAAATGGTTAATGTTAGGCAGGGCGGAGTCGCGTCTTTGGTACACTTCTTCATCTTGGTCCATCCCAATAATATGTTTCTTCCTATGCATCAATTTGCGAATGTATTGAAGTATCTCGTACTATTGTTTCCTTCATCTATATTTTGAACCTTAGATCTTTGATAATATTTTAATTCATCTTCTCATAACTGATTAGCTATCTGCTCATTAGATTGGTTCTTCATTCCAAGCTCACCAAGATCTATACAGTTTTGTATATGTGACACTTGTGTGTGCTGCAAAAATGAACGGATTTTATTATTCCAGCTCTGAATAGACGTGCGACCTTTTGTTGGCATTGTCCATACTTTACTAACTTGACGTGCAAAACCTCAACGGTGGAGCCAACTATTAAGTTCAAATTTGAATTGGCAAGGCTTGCCCTTAAAGTCCATAGAACGCAAGTCAAATAGTAACAGAGCAAGATATGATAAGGATTCTAGACGTTCCAAAGCATGAACAAATAACAAAGGACACTTAATTAACTTCCCGATCGCATGAGAACTCTGTCAAGTTTCTCGGAAGTCCTCCAAGTTATTCACCAAGTGAATTGGCATACTAACAGAGCAGCATCCCTTATACCAAAACTGTCAATTGCGACAATGAAGCCATCAACTATCAAACATATTGTTGTTTTTCTCCTGTTGATAATGAAGGATGGTAAAATCTCTAGCGATTGGTCATCACGGTAACAATTTACTCGTTCTCTTAGAAAGTATGGTTTGAGTATCTTGCGCTACCATATAGTGCAACTAAGCTCTATTTAAACTTGTCAACTTTAGTATGTAGGTGAAATTAGATATGAGTGCACGATACCAAGCAAAAATCCTCTAGGCCTTCCCTCAGTGTTAGGCGGCGGCGGGGAGAGGGGGGGGGGTGTCAGAAGTGTGTCTTACATTAGCCAAGTCACTAAGACCTCCTCCAAATAGAAGAGCCAATGTTAGTTACAATCATTACGAGAAGGAGATTTAGTTTTCCATGATGAACTGCATATGAGCAAGCAACAAATTAAGCTGAGGAATTCAGACATACACTTTCTTCTTAAAATACACAAACACATGTAAATAGCTAAAGTTATACCTCTGATATCTGCAATCCTGATTCATGTGGACATACATATAGCATGGTTCCCCCCAAGATATGATAAGGATTCTAGACGTTCCAAAGCATAAACAAATAACAAAGGGAACTTAATTAACTTCCCGATCGTCATGAGAACTCTGTTAAGTTCTCGGAAGTCCTCCAAGTTATTCACCAAGTGAATTGGCATCCTGACAGAGCATCATCCCTTATACCAAAACTGTGAATGACGACATTGAAGCCATCGACCATCAAACTCAAACATATTGTTGTTTTTCTCCTGTTGATAATGAAGGATGTTAAAATCTCTAGTCATTGGTCATCCCGGTAACAAATTACTTGTTCTCTTAGAAAGTCTGGTTTGAGTATCTTGCGCTACCATATAGTGAAACTAAGCTCTATTTAAATTTGTCAACTTTAGTATGTAGGTGAAATTAGATATGAGTGCACGATACCAAGCAAAAATCCTCTAGGCCTTCCCTCAGTGTTAGGCGGCGGCGGGGAGAGGGGAGGGGGTGTCAGCAATGTGTCTTACATTAAGTCACTAACACCTCATCCAAAAAGAAGAGCCAATGTTAGTTACAGTCATCACGAGAAGGCGATTTACTTTTCCATGATGAACTTCATATGAGCAAGCAACAAATTAAGCTGAGGAATTCAGACATCCACTTTCTTCTTAAAATACACAACACATGTAAATAGATAAAGTTATACCTCTGATATCTGCAATCCTGATTCATGTGGACATACATATAGCATGGTTCCCCCCAAGCGTTCGCATCAGGCACAAAACTGCCCTTCTTTCACATGAACTTTCTCAAGCAGTTCTTGCAAATCAAGGCTAAACTTGATGTCCAGCTTGGAGGCTAGATTAGGGCTGGCCAGCTAACCTCTCTGGGCACTGGCCAACCACGAGTCCATGAATCATGGCATTATTCCATAACATTTGGGTAACTAAGCTATGTATCCTGCAAATCTAAGTTGACTGGGCGTGGTACTAGCAACTAAATCAGAGAGCGGCTGTAGCTAGCTAAACCCCTAACTATAATATACTACTCCAGTATGTACCCAGCTTTCTAGCTAGCTGTGTGCCAGGTATGGCTAGTGACGGCGCTAGCAAGCTAGGGTTCGTCCTCTAGCGGCTCGTCGTTGTGAATGGGCTTGCGGCGGCTGGCGCGATATGCGTAGTCCCTCTTGAGCATGTCGTTCAGCTCCGCGGCCGCGTCCCGGTGGTTGTGCTTCGTCGCCCCGCGCATCTCCACCGTCTCTGGCGGCCGCGAGCCGCCGGCGTTCGCGACGACAGGGTGTGGCGTCGCCTTTCCTGCATCATCACCGGCGACATGCCCTGCTTGTCTGATGTCCTTGAGCGACACCACTGCAGAGACAGTGAACAGCAAACACTTCAGCAAGCCTTCTTCGATTCAACAAACAAACAAACAAGCAAAGGAAACTCACCATGGCGAGCACAGGCAGTGGGAAGGCGAGGCGAGAGAATTGAAGAGAAGAGCAGGGCGACCACAAGAAGGCTGATGGCACTAGTCTTCCTGCAGCTCATGGTGAACTTTTTCTTCCTTTCTCGTGTGTATGTGCGACTGTTTGTCAAAATGGACTAGTAGGAGTTTAGAGAAGGGACACGGGTGGGGGTTGTTGAGATTTTATAGGGAAACCAGTGGCCAATGTGTGCTAGATAGGAGTAGCTGGCTAGGGTCTAGGGATAGATACGAGTCAAAGCTAGGTGAGGATACCTAGAGAACATCTGTTCTGACCGTACCTCCGTGCCAGTCTTGTTTAACGAACCCTAGGAATTGTTTATGGCCTCGTCCTGGAGAGTATCAACCAAAAGCATCCAAGAGCTAATCTCAGTAGTGTGTGTACTTTGTGAATATCAGTATACGTATAGTATATTTTTGTTTCAAAGATATGCCAGCTAGCTTCAAAGTAGTAGGAGTACGTATCTACGCGTGGTCTTGTTGTTGCTACTACCAAGAACAAAAAGGCTAGCTACTACGGCAAAGACTTTTTGTTTGATTTCTTGCAAATCCAGACATGCCGGATTCTTCTGGGCTTTTGGTCGTTGACACCATGCTGCCGCCGTAAAACAACTCCCTTCATACGGGTGTACTCCGTGTTTCAAGGTAAAATTTTGACTACTAATTTAGTCAACAAAATCTCAGTTATATATGTCATCGAAAGTACTAGTATATCATTGGGAAAAAAATTAATGAGTACTATCATTGAAAATTTTCAATGAACTAACATTTTATTGGCTCAATTACTGGTCAAAGTTTTGTCTTGAAACGTGTAATAGCATAATAAACCGGTCTGAAGGGCTCGAGTAGTAATAGTCCAAGTACATCGATCCTCATATTGATATTTCTAGGTGTGCTTTTAGTGTTTCCCTTCTTGGTAAGCCTACTTGGTGCGCACATGGATTGTTGGAGTGGATCTACACAATATTATGTCATTTTTTTTTTACTTGAAAGATTATGTGCACAAGTAGGAACAGGGAAACCACAAAAACACAGAAATCCTAATAAACATGGTAAAATCGAGGTCAAAATCCAATGCATAATAATATCACCCCACTAAATGTTAGTATATTTAACTTGTTTTTCATGTAAATACTAAATTCTAGAATTAATGGGGTCTAAGTCCGGTTGGAGAAAATTACGTACGGTGAGAAGCTGGTGTCAAAGAAAACGTACGGTGAGAAGCTGGAGTACTTAGTTTCTTCCAATCAAGTGGATGAGAAGTGTGCCATCAAATTTTTACCCCGTGTAATTAGTTACCCACCCGATCACGAGGCTGCTCTTCTTTTTTCTCCTCCTCCCTCAGCCTAGCCTCAGGTAGTCAGGTTTGGCAGGGGCAGCGCAGTGGCAACTACTGGCTGGAGCACGAGGGGCGTGCTGCCCAAGCCCAACACCTCGCGCGGAGCGGTGGGTGGCTTTTGGGGTTCGAGCTTCCTGCCTGTTGGTGGTGGCGCCGCTCGACGTGAGACGACCATGCATATGCAGCTGCTCACGGCCGGCGCACGCGATGCGAAGTCGGGCGTGCAGTGCGTGCGCCGTCTCACCGGCCGGCCAGCCACGTGCCGCCCATCGTACGACGTCGCCTCCGCTAGGCTGTCGTTCTGACCGTCTCGAGCTCGCAGTCGAGGGCCAACTGCCCTTGGTACACTTTCGAAATGTCGTCGGCACAGGCTGTGCCGAGGATAGTTTTCGGCATAGGTGCTACATCGACGGTCACTCTGGGCATAACCTACGTAAACGATTTTAGTCTTGGCGTAGCCCTTTTAATATAGACGGCTGTTCGCTAGTATTTTTTTAAAAAATCAAAATATTTTTTTCTATATCTTTGAATTATTTGAATCTCTCTCATTTTTGAATTGTTTGAATCTCTCTTATTTAAAATAGTTTTAACACTAAGTACACTTAATCTTAGGTCAAATTATAGTTTTGGTCAAACTTCTCGATCACCCATCCTCACACTATCATTCCCAGCACATTTAACTTCTCGGTTCCTTTTAGATAAGCTCCCGTGAAACAATTATACCTTATTGGTAGTACTACCATATCAATCATTTTAACTCTTATGCAATTATGTCAGACGGCTTTATTTTTTGAAATTCCAAACAATTATTTAAGTAAAAAATAAATATATAATAATATTGTATTCCAATGAAAATAAAATAAGTAATAAAAATAATATTCTATTCATTTCTTGCCATTATTATCATATAATATGGCATAATTAATATCTTTAAATATGTAAATCGAAATTCAACAAATAATATATCCATTATTACCAGAAAAATGTGAGGAATCCAAATATGAAATAATTAAATTTTTTAATAAAAAAATAACCTTTTAAAATAACTTTTTTTCATTTTCGAATTTTGAAAATCTAAAATACTCCAAATTGATTAGAAAAATGAGAGGAATCCAAATATTGTAGGGGTTCGTAGCATAGAAAACAAAAAATTATATCGCGTGAACACACACAAGGCAAAATCTATCTACTAGATTGTAGCAACGAGTCGATAGAGTATTAACCCTTAAAGATCCAAAACGGTTAACGAGAGCAGATTCTCGTGGGTGATATAGTCGTTCACTTGCCGATCTCAAGATCGCGTATACGATCCTTCCGGCGCCGTGTTCCGGCAGCGCTCCCGCATTCGATCACACGTATGGTACTCGATGAAGACCTTCCTCTCCCTTGTTCTAGCAGGCAGCAAAGGTTGTAGCTCTCTCCTCGTGATTCCGGCAACACGACGGCGTGGTATCGGAAGTAGAGGGGAGATCCCTGCAGGGCTTCGCCTAAGCCGGAGCGAGTATGGTGGAGTAGAATAGGGCCTCGACGATCTAGGTTTTAGATACCGAGGGAAGAGGGCAACCGGCGGCTAGGGTTTAGGCTAGACGGCAGCGGCGGTTTAGAGGGGATCTAGGGCGCCAGCGGCTTGGGGGGGGGCAGCAGCGGACTAGGGATTGGGTCTTGGGCGCCTAGGGAAAGGGGATACCTTGGGGTGCGCCCCCACCCCTCCTTATATAGGTGGGGCATCCAAGGGTGTTCCCAGCCCAGGTGGAAACCCTTCCTAACTCAGAAACCCTCCCTAACTCGGAAACCATGTTGGGATTTGACTTTTTCAAACTGTCATTTTGACTTTCAAATTAGAGTTTAATTTCTCTCTTCCAAGTGTCTAGCCAAGTTACCTAGGACATGATGCAACCATTTCACTTTGTCATGACACATCCATGTACCCTTCGCCTTCCGGTTCGGTGGGCCTTACCCTTCTAGACGGTGAAAACACCGAAACCATTCCCGAACTCCGGAATTGGACTTTCCTTATATGAATCTTATTCTTTGGACCATTTCGGATCTCCTCATGATATCCCGGATCTCATCCGAGACTCCAAACAACATTTGGTATTCTTACTCACATTCCATATCTACTAAACAACATTGAATCCTTAAGTGTGTCTCCCTACGGTTCGTGAATTATGCAGACATGACTGAGACTCTTCTCCGATCAATAACCAATAGAGGAATCTGGAAATTCATATGGCTCCCACATATTTCTACGATTACTTCGTGATCGAATAAACCATTTACATATGATACCAATTTCCCTTTGTCTCGTGATATTTTACTTATTCGAGGTTTGATCGTCTGTATTTCTGCATACCTAGTTCAACCTCGTTAACGATAAGTACTCTTTATTCGTTCCTGTGATATGTGATCCCTTGTGAGCCAGTCATATGCTTGCAAGCCAATTGGATGACATTCCACCGAGAGGGCCCAGAGTATATCTATCTGTCATATGGATGGACAAATCCCACTCTTGATCCATGTGCCTCAACACATACTTTTCAAACACTCAATACCACCTTTTATAACCACACAGTTATGAAATGGTGTTTGATGTAATCAAAACATGCATCCGGTGATGGTGATTAACATGATATCATGGTCGAAGGATTTAGCAAGTGAACTATTTAAATGACTTGATCTTATGCTACGCTTAACTATAGGAGTATGTCCATCACATCATTCTCCTAATGATATGACCTAGTTGTTAATAACATCTCAATGTTAATGATCAAGAAACCATGATCATATATCAACCTGAAGGGAATATGCCCTGAGAGGCAATAATAAAGTGTTTATGTTGTGTATTCCAAGTATATGATAGATGTTTATTTTACATGCTATAATTGTATTAATACGGAAACATTGATACATGTGTGTTTAATAAACAAACAGAAAGTTCCTAGTTATGCCTCTCTCATAAACTAGCTCGTTGATTAACAAGATGATCAAGGTTTCCTGATCATGGACATTGGATGTTGTTAATAACGGGATCACAACATTAGTGTAATGGTGTGATGAACATTCATCCGAAGTATAGCATTACGATCAAAGTCATTGAGTTTATATTGCTATAACAACTTACGAAGTGATCCTAATCCTTAGACCATGAGATCATGTCAATCACTAACACCAGAAGAGTTTCTTGATAATATCAAACGTCACACCGTAACAAGGTGATTATAAAGATGGATTCAGAACTAATAAAGTGTTATGTTGAGTCTCATGGATCGAGAGTGGAATTTGTTCATTCCGATGACGGATAGATATACTCTGGCCCCTCTCGGTGATATCACATTGATTAGCTTGCAAGCAAGTGATTTGATCACTAGAATGTTACATCACGGGAACGAGAAAAGAGTGCATGTCGGTAACGAGATCAAACTAGGTATGGAGATACCGATGATCGAATCTCGGACATGTAATATATTGTGAAACAAAGGGATTAAGATACTAGCGTAAAAAGGTTCCGACGATCACAAGAAAGTCATCGTTGAATGTGTGGGAGTCAGTATGGGTCTCCAGATCCCGCTTCTGATTATTGATCCGAGAGGGGTCTCGATCATGTCCGCATTATTCACGAACCGTAGGGTGACACACTTAAGAGACACCGACATCCAATTGGAGCAAAAGTTTCATGCCGAAAGAATGAACAAGCGCAGGAATTTATTTCACTAGATACCGAAACAGGTTTTCGGGTGAAATTGCATAAAGTGGTTATGCATGTGAATTGGAATTCTAGCAAGGGGTTATTTGTGAATGTTTGTCATTAAAGTAATTGACAAAATTCTGGATAAAATAAAAGAGTTTTATTTAATGAGAGATTGCATTAATTTGGTGGAAATTTAATGGGAATTTGAGTGGACTTTTGAGTGGAGGGAATTTAAAGGACTTTTGTGAGTGGAGTGTCCACCCACATGAAGAGGGGAGGGCAAGGGGGCAGCCCCCATGCGCCGGCCACCCCCTTGGGGTCCCCCCTCCTCCTATAAAAGGATCCCCCTCCTCACTTGTCTCTCACACCTCCTCGTGAAGGATCTCTCTCCCCCTCTAGAATTTATCCCCCATGGTCTCGGACTAGCGAGATACATGTTCCCGGTGGCTATTCGGCAAGAAAGAGTTGTGCTTCCGCTGCATCCCTGGAGCGATGAGGCGGAGGTTGCTCGGTGCCTCGAACGTGTGTGCGAGCACGGATGCGCTGCTGATTTGCAGCGCTAGGACTTCCTCTCGATCTTGAGATCGGCAAGAGATCGTCTACATCAACCACGAGTTGAACTCGTTAAGCTTTGTCGGTCTTCAAGGGTATGTTCTCTACGGATATACATCCGCCTGTTGTTTGTATCTAGTAGATAGATCTTGGTACATAGTTCACATCGTAGGAAAAATTTTGTTTTCTATGCTGCGGACCCTACAGTGGTATCAGAGCCGGATCTATGCGTAGATACTTTACACGGGTAGTACACATATGAGTATGTGGGCGATGATGATCATGTTGTTGCTCATTTGTTTTAATTTTGGATATTGGTGGCATAGTGGGATGAAGCGGCCCAGACAAACTTTACATGTCCTCGCGCATGAGACATGTTCCACGCTTGACATGCAACTAGTTTGCATAAGTGTCTAGCGGGTGTCTACCTCTCCTACTATAGTCAATATCTATCTTGCAAGCGAGTTGTCAACAATTTGGTTATCCTCGTTGTGGTTCATGTTCGTAGGTAAGAACGGTTCTATCTCGAAAGCCCTAAGCCACGTAAAACTTGCAATGGATAAATTAGAGGCGTCTAGTTTAGATTGTTGCTGGGCTAGTGTTATGATATGGTAGTGTTGTAAGTAGAAGTATGAGATGATACTCTTACAACACACATAGCGTGTAAACTCCATAGACCTTGGATTTACACATATAGGTATGATAGTGATCATACCACGGTGCACATGATAGAGATCATCTGCGGGAACCATATCATTTCACTAATAAACATGTGATGTTTGATAGCATCTTATATTGCTTGTTTAGCTCTTTGTTAGCATAATAAGATGATCCCTCTTTTAAATATCAAGATAAGAATGTGTTCTTCCTTTAGTATGAACCGATTATGTCTTCGTCGCTCCAAGACATCACGTGATGATCGGGTGTTCTTGGATCCACGACCATATTTCGGGTGTAAAACAGTTACACGCGCGAATACTAAGGTTCTAACTTGGCGAGCCTAGCATGTACAGACATGGCCTCGGAACACGGACCAAAAGGTTAAGCATGAGTCATATAGTTGATATGATGCCCATTTGATGCTCGCCTTTGAAGCTATACCGACTCACATGATGATCAGACTTGGTATAGTGGATTTGGTTCATGTAATCACCAAAAAGGCACGAGGGATGTCGTTTTTTATTGGGAGTTAATTCGTAATATGGATTTGTTGAACTCAATCTATCATACACTTAGTCTAAACTTTACAAATTCTGTTGTAGTTGGCACCACCTTCTTTTAATTTCAATGTGTTCATGGAGAAAGAGAAACTAGCAACGAACGGTAGCAACTTTACCGAATGGGCCATGAATTTGAGGATTCTCCTCTCTCCTGCACAAAAGCAATATGTGCTAGAAGCACCGTTAGGCCCCCCACCTTTAGATGATGCCCCTGACGAGGAGAAGAATGTCTATCAGACTCGTCAGGAGGACCACAACTTAGTTCATTGCGGCATATTGTATGGGCTAGAGCCAGAACTTCGAAAGCGTTTCGAAAATGGCAATGCATTTGATACAATGGGTGAGTTGAAAATGATTTTCGACACACATGCTGCTGTAGAGAGCTACAACGCTTCAGAAAAGTTCTTTAGCTGCATGATGGAAGAGCACAACTCCGTTAGTGAGCATGTACTCAAGATGTCGGGTTACGCCGATAAGCTTGTGTCCTTGGGAATATCGATTCCCATTGACTTAGGCATCCATCGTGTTCTGCAGTCTCTGCCACCTAGCTATAAGAGCTTCGTGATGAACTATAATATGCAAGGCATGAAGAAGTCTCTCCCCGAGCTTCTGTCAATGCTTAAAACTGCAGAAGTGGAGATCAAAAAGGAACATCAAGTGTTGATGATCAATAGGAACACTGGTTTCAAGAAAGACAAGAAGGGAAAACGGAAGGGAAGTAAGGGCGGCAACCCTATTGCCGTGCCTGAAAAGAAACCCCGAGTTGGACCTAAGTCTGATACCGAGTGCTACTATTGTAAGGGGACTGGCCACTGGAAGCGCAACTGCCCCAAGTATCTGGCAGACAAGAAGGCCGACAAGGCAAACAAAGGTATATATGATATACATGTTATTGATGTGTACTTGACTAGTGCTCGCAGTAGCACCTGGGTATTTGATACCGGTTCAGTTGCTAATATTTGTAACTCGAATCAGGGGCTGCGAAACAAACGACCGCTAGCAAGGGGTGAGGTCAAGATGCGTGTCGGCAATGGATCAAGCGTTGATGTGATCGCCATCGGAACGCTGCCTCTCCACTTGCCGTCGGGATTAGTTATAAACTTGAATAATTGTTATCTGGTGCCTGCACTGAGCATGAACATTGTATCTGGATCGTGTTTGATGCGAAGTGGTTATTCATTTAAATCCGAGAACAATGGTTGTTCCATTTATATGAATGAAATCTTTTATGGTCATGCACCGATGATGAATGGTTTATTTCTATTAGATCTCGATGATAATGTTACACATATTCATAATGTTGATGCTAAAAGGAATAAACTTAATGATGATATATCCGCATATATGTGGCACTGCCGTCTAGGTCATATTGGCGTTAAACGCATGAAGAAGCTCCATTCAGATGGACTTTTGGAATCACTTGATTTTGAATCATTTGATACATGTGAGCCATGCCTTATGGGCAAGATGACTAGAACGCCGTTTTCCGGTTCAATGGAACGGGCAACAGATTTATTGGAAATCATACATTCTGATGTATGTGGTCCAATGAGTGTGTCGGCGCGAGGTGGATATCGTTATTTTGTTACTTTCACGGATGATTTGAGTAGATATGGTTATATCTACTTGATGAAACACAAGTCTGAAACCTTTGAAAAGTTCAAGGAATTTCAGAATGAAGTGGAAAATCATCGTAATAGAAAGATCAAATTTCTACGGTCCGACCGTGGAGGTGAGTATCTAAGTTACGAGTTTAGCACTCACATGAAAGAGTGTGGAATTGTTTCACAACTCACGCCTGCCGGAACACCACAGCGAAATGGTGTGTCGGAACGTTGTAATCGTACTTTATTAGATATGGTTCGATCTATGATGTCTTTGACGGACTTGCCGTTGTCATTTTGGGGTTATGCACTAGAAACTGCTGCATTCACTTTAAATCGGGCACCATCTAAATCCGTTGAAAAGACGCCGTATGAATTGTGGTTTGGAAACAAACCTAAGCTGTCTTTTCTTAAAGTTTGGGGATGCGATGTTTATGTGAAGAAACTTCAACCGGATAAACTCGAACCCAAAGCGGAAAAATGCGTCTTCATTGGATACCCTAAGGAAACTATTGGGTATTCCTTCTATCACAGATCCGAGGGCAAGGTTTTTGTTGCCAAGAATGGATCCTTTCTAGAGAAAGAGTTTCTCGCGAAAGGTGTGAGTAGTCGGAAGGTAGAACTCGAAGAGGTTATTGAACTTTCTCTTCAAATTATGGCGAGTAGCACAGCGCCGGAAGTTGTTCCGGAGTTGTATCCACCTGTTGAAGAGGGAACTAGTGATAATGATCATGAAACTCCAAAAGAGAGTACTACCGAACCTCGCAGGTCAAGCAGGACGCGTGCAACTCCCGAGCTGTACAGAAATCCTTTCATGAATTTCATGGTTGATGAAAATGATGACCCAGCGACGTATGAAGAAGAGATGATGAGCCCGGATTCCAACAAATGGTTAGAAGCCATGAAATCCGAGATGGAATCCATGTATGAAAATCAAGTTTGGAACTTGGTGGACTTACCTCACGACCAAAAGGCCGTGGAGAACAAATGGATTTTCAAAAGGAAAACTGATGTTGATGGTAATGTGACCGTCTATAAAGCTCGACTTGTCGCAAAGGGGTTTCGACAAATTCAAGGAGTTGACTACGATGAGACATTCTCTCCCATAGCGATGCTAAAGTCAGTTAGGATTATGTTAGCAATTGCTGCATATTTCGATTATGAGATATGGCAGATGGATGTCAAAACCGCGTTTCTCAATGGTAATATTGAAGAAGAGTTGCATATGATACAACCAAAGGGTTTTTTCGATCCTAAGGATGCTAACAAGGTGTGCAAGCTTTAGCGATCCATCTATGGATTGAAGCAAGCATCACGAAGTTGGAATCTCCGCTTTGATGAGGTGATCAAAGAGTTTGGATTTGTCCAAACTTATGGAGAAGCTTGTATTTACAAGAAAGTGAGTGGGAGCAATGTGGCATTTCTGATATTATATGTGGATGACATATTATTGATCAGAAATGATATAGATCTTTTAAACAGTGTTAAAATTTATCTAAACAGCAAATTTTCAATGAAGGACCTAGGTGAAGCGTCATACATATTAGGCATAAAGATCTATAGAGATAGATCTAGGCGCCTAATAGGGCTATCGCAAAGTACATACCTTGATAAGATTTTAAAGAAGTTTAAAATGGACGGAAGTAAGAAGGGGTTCTTACCTATGTTTCAAGGCAAGACATTGAGTAAGACTCAAAGTCCGGCTTCGGCGGAATAAAGAGAGATAATGGACAAGGTCCCCTATGCTTCAGCCATAGGCTCTATAATGTACGCCATGCTATGTACAAGACCGGATGTGGCACATGCTATTAGTTTGACTAGTAGATACCAATCGGATCCAGGTTCGGAACACTGGATAGCGGTCAAGAATATCCTTAAGTACTTACGAAGAACTAAGGATATGTTTCTTGTATATGGAGGTGAGGAAGAGCTCGTTGCTAAGTGTTATGTTGACGCTAGCTTTGACACCGATCCGGATGACTCTAAGTCTCAATACGGATACGTATTTCTCATGAATGGCGTAGCGGTTAGTTGGAGGAGCTCCAAACAACCTGTGGTAGCGGGATCAACAACGGAGGCCAAATATGTTGCTGCTTCTGAAGCGGCTCAGGAAGCAGTTTGGATGAAGGAGTTCATATCCGAACTAGGAGTGGTTGCAAACGCGTTGGACCCAATGGTGATCTATTGTGACAACAATGGTGCCATTGCCAATGCCAAAGAACCAAGGTCCACAAGCATTCCAAGCATATTAAGCGCCGGTTTCACTCCATCCGCGAGCATGTCAAGGATGGAGATATAAAGATTTGTGAAGTACATACGGATCTCAATGTAGCAGATCCGTTGACTAAAACTCTCCCTAGAGCAAAACATGATCAACACCAGAACTCAATGGGTGTTAGATTTATCACTATGTAACTAGATTATTGTCTCTAGTGCAAGTGGGAGACTGAAGGGAATATGCCCTGAGAGGCAATAATAAAGTGTTTATTATGTGTATTCCAAGTATATGATAGATGTTTATTTTACATGCTATAATTGTATTAATACGGAAACATTGATACATGTGTGTTTAATAAACAAACAGAAAGTTCCTAGTTATGCCTCTCTCATAAACTAGCTCGTTGATTAACAAGATGATCAAGGTTTCCTGATCATGGACATTGGATGTTGTTAATAACGGGATCACAACATTAGTGTAATGGTGTGATGAACATTCATCCGAAGTATAGCATTACGATCAAAGTCATTGAGTTTATATTGCTATAACAACTTACGAAGTGATCCTAATCCTTAGACCATGAGATCATGTCAATCACTAACACCGGAAGAGTTTCTTGATAACATCAAACGTCACACCGTAACAGGGTGATTATAAAGATGGATTCAGAACTAATAAAGTGTTATGTTGAGGCTCATGGATCGAGAGTGGAATTTGTTCATCCCGATGACGGATAGATATACTCTGGGCCCTCTCGGTGATATCACATTGATTAGCTTGCAAGCAAGTGATTTGATCACTAGAATGTTATATCACGGGAACGAGAAAAGAGTGCATGTCGGTAACGAGATCAAACTAGGTATGGAGATACCGATGATCGAATCTCGGACATGTAATATATCGTGAAACAAAGGGATTAAGATACTAGCGTAAAAAGGTTCCGACGATCACAAGAAAGTCATCGTTGAATGTGTGGGAGTCAGCATGGGTCTCCAGATCCCGCTTCTGATTATTGATCCGAGAGGGGTCTCGATCATGTACGCATTATTCACGAACCGTAGGGTGACACACTTAAGAGACACCGACATCCAATTGGAGCAAAAGTTTCATGCCAAAAGAATGAACAAGCGCAGGAATTTATTTCACTAGATACCGAAACAGGTTTTCGGGTGAAATTGCATAAAGTGGTTATGCATGTGAAATGGAATTCTAGCAAGGGGTTATTTGTGAATGTTTGTCATTAAAGTAATTGAAAAAATTCTGAATAAAATAAAAGAGTTTTATTTAATGAGAGTTTGCATTAAATTTGGTGGAAATTTAATGGGAATTTGAGTGGACTTTTGAGTGGAGGGAATCTAAAGGACTTTTGTGAGTGGAGTGTCCACCCACATGAAGAGGGGAGGGAAAGGGGCAGCCCCATGCGCCGGCCACCCCCTTGGGGTTCCCCCCTCCTCCTATAAAAGGAGCCCCCCTCCTCACTTGTCTCTCACACCTCCTCGTGAAGGATCTCTCTCCCCTCTAGAATTTATCCCCCATGGTCTCGGACTAGCGAGATACATGTTCCCGGTGGCTATTCGGCAAGAAAGATATGTGCTTTCGCTGCATCGCTGGAGCGAGGAGGCGGAGGTTGCTCGGTGCCTCGAACGTGTGTGCGAGCACGGATGCGCTGCTGATTTGCGGCGCTAGGACTTCCTCTCGATCTTGAGATCGGCAAGAGATCGTCTACATCAACCACGAGTTGAACTCGTTAAGCTTTGTCGGTCTTCAAGGGTATGTTCTCTACGGATATACATCCGCCCGTTGTTTGTATCTAGTAGATAGATCTTGGTACATAGTTCACATCGTAGGAATTTTTTTGTTTTCTATGCTGCGAACCCTACACAACCAACAAGCTAGTTTAACAAGAGGCTTTACTAGGGACTCTTTTATGTTTACAAACCACACAAGTATTAATGTTTTCGGTTAATACAATTATAGCATGGTATGTAAACATTTATCATAAGTACGGAGATATGATAATAACCACTTTATTATTGCCTCTTGGGCATATCTCCAACACCTATGGATTTCCTGTGTTGTATTTACATGATTGCTAGTGCAACTGATCTTCAGATCCAACTCTTTTAGGTTCATGTATAATTGCATGTCTTTGCGTCTCTACGCATCACTCATTCTCTAATGAGATGGCTTTGTATAAATTTGGTCCTTTGGTGAGACCTTTAGTTCCTTGGGGTTAAAACATGTTGATAATATTGTCGTACAATATATCTTCATAGTGTTATCCCGCCGTGAACCACATCTAGTTTGATAACTGATACGCCCAATTTGCATCACCTTTCTATATCATAATATACCTCTATTCATTGATATTTGTCTTATTATGAGGTATTACTCATGTCTTTTCCACTGCTTTTGCATGTTGGATGATTCTTAGAGGATGGACTGTCGGAGTCTGGATTCTGATGGAAGAAGAGGTGTTTGGATGCAATTTCGCGAAGATCAGAAAAATACCAGAAAAATATGGGAAAATAATATTTTTCCAAAAGATTGAGGAAGCCACAAGGAGGGACGAAGAAGGGTCGCAGGGGGCCCACACCCCCTAGGCGTAGGCTCACCCTAGGCCGCGCTTAGGGCAGGTGTGGCCCACCTTCCCGGATCCCGACTCCGTCCCTTCGCCTATATCTTCCCTACGGAACCCTAAGGCTGGGGGAGCAACCACAGATAGATTTCCGTCGCCTCTGAGGGCAGAAAACACCGAGAGAGAAAGATCTCTCCGGCAGACAGATTTCTACCGGGGGAATTCCTTCCCGGAGAGGGAAGATCGTCGCCATCAACACCGTCATCAAGCTAGGCTTCATCGGGGTCATCATCATCAGCATCCACACCATCGTCTCCACCAGCACCATGATGTCTACGCACTTCTATTCTTGTAGACAGTTGTTGGGCCTCCAAGTGCAGAGGTTTGTAGAACAGCAACAAGTTTCCCTTAAGTGTATTACCCAAGGTTTATCGAACTCAGGGAGAAAGTGGTCAAAGGTATTCCCTCTCAAAAAACCCTGCAATCAAGATACAAGAAGTCTCTTGTGTCCCCAACACACCCAATATACTTGTCAGGTGCATAGGTGCACTAGTTCGGCGAAGAGATAGTGAAATACAAGTGGTAACGGTGCCAGAAAATAGCTTCTGACTTGTTGACGTGGGAGAACGTGTGTGAGTGCCAGAAAATACTTTGATGGAGCTTGACGTGGAGGTAAAGACTAAAGCAAGCAAACATGCAACAGATCTTGTAGCAAATGGTGTTTCAATCCTTAGAAACAAGGCCTAGGGATCATACTTTCACTAGTGAACACTCTCTCATATAAATATCCTCTCTTCATGAAACTACTCTTAACTACTCTCCGGTTGGACACTAATCATTGGTAGGGCTATAACACCACACCTCAAAGTACGCCTTCCCCAATCTAGATAACCCCACACTGTCACCTTGAGCGCTAGATGGTTCCAACAAACACCACAATTTCATAGAGATATCCAACTCCAAATATAACTCATAACAAATATTAAATCTAGCCAAAGCTCCACAAACGGTATGCACGCTGTCACTTTCACACATGTGGGGGAAAGCATAGATCTATTAAAGCACAAACAGTATTTATGTAGACTCAAACCTAAGTGCCACCATGGCGTGCATGCTGTCACTTTCACACACATGGGGAGATCAGAGATCTATTGAAGCACTTGAGTAGCAAGGTAGATCTACTAGATTACAAAGCTCATGATCACAACATGACCATGTATATATAGAGAGAGATGAACACATAGCTACCGGTAGAGCCCTTAGCCTTGAGGAAGAAATACTCCCTCCTCATCATGGGAATCAACAATGGTGATGAAATGGTGGTGGAGATCGATGGAGATGGCTCCGGGGGCACTTCCCCGTCCCGGCAGGGTGCCGGAACAGAGACTTTATGTCCCCCGAATCTCCCCTTCGGTGGCGGCGGCGCTACGGAGGTTTTCGTGGATTTCTTCTGGATGATCTAGGGTTTTTGGGTCGGAGGCTTCTTATAGGCGCAGGAATCAAGGTCGGTGGGGTCCAGGGGGCCCACACCCCTTGTGGGCGCCTCCAAGGCTTGCCCGCGCCTAGGGGGGCGCGACCACCTTGTGGCCGCCCTCCGTCTCTGATTCGTGGTTCCATGTTGCTCCGAGAAAATAATAACTTTGGCTTTTGTCCCGTCCAATTCCGAGAATATTGATTTTCTGCCTTTCTAGAACCAAAAACAGAAGAAAACAGGCAACTAGCACTATGGCAACTTGTTAATAGGTTAGTTCCAGGAAGTGTATAAAAATACCTCAAAGTGTAGACAAAACTTAATACAAATGATATAAAACAAGCATGGAGCATCAAAAATTATAGATACGTTTCCGACGTATCAAGCATCCCCAAGCTTAACTCCTGCTCGTCCTCGAGTAGGTAAGTGATAAAAAGAATAACTTTTGAGGTGACATGCACCATCAAAACCAAGATCAAACCATTTGCAAGCATTGAGAGATAGGATAAAAGAACTCTAAACATGTGCATGAAAGATGGATTTCTAACAATAAGACAAAGTAACTATGCATGCAACATGAAAGGCTACAAACAAAGATCATGAATAACATGCATTGAAAAACGTTTGTTTGTTTCACATATAGAAAACATGGCATAGTGGATTTTAGCTTGTCCCACATGGAGTAGCAAAACATAAATGCATAGGACACCTTCAAAGTTCACAAGGGTGACTAGAAAAAAATAGCACAAGAAGAAGTAATATCACAATATGCATCAATCAATAAGCTTTGGGACACTACACATAGAATGGCAACTATGATCTCTTAATGGTGCCTAAAGGTAGAAGGTGGAGACTCAATAGTGGTGGAAGAAAGGCCCTTCATAAAGGGAAGCAAGGATTTCAAGTTTCAAAAAGAGCTTCCAAAAATTATGGTACTTGTCAGCTTTCAGCCCTCATTGCCCCTATCGTAAGAATCTTGAAGTGATTAAGGTTAAAGTGAACAAACAATGGAGTATATGCTTGACAAAGTATAAGTTGGCAATCTCAAGTCCCTTGAATACGAGGGACACACCTCATGCTACTCAACTTCAGTCACCTGTAAGTTCTTGTCATTGTAAGTACATGCGTATCATAGAGAACCGCCAACAGGGTACCCCTTGCACATGGTACAGGAGCTATCCCATAACCAAAATGACAAGGCAAGCAGACAATGAGCATCTCAGCGATCTTTTTATTTACTATATGCATAGCTTTTTATTTGGGATGCTTCATAGATAGCTCACTATGGTGATGCTGCAAGTTTCCACCATGATTAGGCATGGCTTAAGCTAGCAGCCCAGGCGTTTCTCTAACACAGGATACAAACTCCATGGACTTACAAGTTCCCTCTTTATTTCACATCGGTGACATCCATAGACAAAAGAACATGATATCAACTGAGTACAAAGTACAAGTGCAATGTTGAAAACATTCCCCGTGACAACACGGTTTTGCTAATTCCAACGTATAAGTGCAAGCATATACAACAAAGATGTCACAATGGTTCAAGTTTATTAGGGGCAAAGAATATAAAGTGTGCCTTCAAGTTTGTGAGGGCTTTAATCACTAAGTTTTCACATAATAAAATAGTTTTTAATTGGAAGATAGCTGAAAACAAGAATATACTTGAAATGGTGTAACACACCATGCATAGGAGTTTATAGTGGACAGTTTGGAAAAACTTGGTTTCTTGGTAGTTGTAAGCATGAGTATATCTTACTCATACAAGTGGAGGCTAGCAAAAGACTGGGAGCGACCAACTAAGAGAGCAATAATGGCCATAATCATGCAAAGAGACAAAACATTACTAATCAAAGCATAAAGTGGTACTACAAGTCAAGGACTAAATGATCATAGAGGCGATGGTGACTTGTTCATAGTCATAACATGGTGTGAGCATGTGCCAAGTCAACCCAAACAAAGCATCAAAGGAGAATACCACAATATTATGCTTTTGTATGCTAAAACAACGCATGATCCCTTCAAGGCACATTAAGCAATCTCAATTGTTTGGAACAAGTCATGCTACAACAATAATCACTAATCATAAGGTCAAAACAAGATCTACATGCCATGATAAAGTCTAAGCCACAGTCAGAACAAGCTCCCTTTTGTACCACTTAAGCATGAAGCTTCCAACTCTTCTCCAACACCAAACAACTTATTTGACACAACTCACAAAGATAATAATCAATAAAGATCAGTGAGATTGTCTCACAAATCCACAAAGAAGAGCTAAAAAGTTCTAAGCTGAAAGCACAAGAAAACTAAGGGTAAACACAGTGCTAGCAAAAGAGAACACTCACAAGACAATAAGAATGAAAACTGGAGTGTTCTAGGCAATGAAAACAGAGTGTGTCTTTCTCCAAAAGAAGTGTGTTGGGATCCAACCAACTTTACTCAAGCAAACTAAGCAAACAAAAACCAAAAAACAAAACTAAGACGCTCCAAGAACAACACAACTGTGCATGAAACAATAAAAACAAAGTGTTTAGAAAGACCTGAGCTTTTTATTGATGAAGAAGGGGATGCCTTGGGCATACCCAAGCTTTGACGCTTGTAACTCTTGGATATTTTTTGGGGTGACACCGGGGTGGCATCCCCAAGCTTTAGCTTTTGTCCATTCTTTATCTCATTGCATCATTCTCTCTCCACACCTGAAATTTTTCCTTCATACAAAACTTCACACAATCTTCATTAGCAACATTAGTGTATTCAAAAGATATTAGACCCTTAGGCAAAGCTTTGGAATAACAAAGCTTTTCACTAAAAACACAAGCTAATGTATCAACTCCTTCAAAAAGCTCAATTTCCAAAAAAAATAACCCAAAAAGGAATCAATAAGAAGCAAATGCAAATAATGGCAGAAATTTGTCAAAACAGACCAGCAGATAGAAACCGATCTTTTCGAAGACCTTATGTTGCTCAAATAAAAAAGTGTTGAACTAACAAAAGTTAGATAACATACTGTGGGATTTACTCGTAAATTTTGAGCTCAATCCGAGTTACAGAGCCTCCTCACGATTTTTTTTGGTGGAGGACAGAAATCTGTTTCAGGACAGCAACTCCCCAAATCTTACTTCCATCTTATTAGAGGTTATTATTGGCACAAAAAGCAAATAAAATGGATAAGGAGAGGTTATTACATAAGTAATAACTTCCTAGACTCAAGAAAACTCTTGGGTTATCTCCCAACAAGTACTTTTCTTTAATGCCTTTAAGTTAGGCTTGATAGTTTGAGAAGATGCTCACATAAGAAATATGAATTGATTTAAAAGAGAGCATCAAGAAGCAAATTCAAAACACATTTAAGTCTAACCCACTTCCTATCCATAGGAATCTTGTAAAGAAACAAGTCATGAAATCACAAAGCAAGAAGCATAGGAAAGCAAAACAAGTGCAACTTCAAGACTTTCAACATAAAAAGGGGAAACTTAATATTTTTGAGATGCATAAGACCATGTTTCCCTCTCTCATAATAACTTTCAGTAGCAACATGAACAAAATTAACAATATAACTATCACACAAAACATTCTTATCATGATCCACATGCATATAATGATTATTACTCTCCACATAAGCATAGTTATTCTTATTAATTGTAGTGGGAGCAAATTCAACAAAATAGCTATCATTATTATTCTCATCACCATAATCATCAAATATAGGAGGCATATTGTAATCACAATTGATTTCCTCCTCAATAGTAGGTGGACTGAAAATATCATATTCATCATTGTAATCATCATATATTGGAGGTTTGGTATCATCATAAGCAATAGAATAGCTATCTTCCAAAGCTGGGGAACTAAAAAGATCATTTTCATAAAAACAAGCTTCCCAAAGCTTAGACTTTTCCATATCATTAGCAATAATGTAGTCCAAAGAATTCATACTAATAATATTGCTATTAGCATGCAAATAAAGTTTCATAGGTTTTTTAATTTTCTCTTTAAACACTTCATGTCCTAACTCAAGATAGATGCTATAAAGCTCTCTAATTTTGTTGTTGTTTTCCATTAAGCCTAACTAGTGAAAACAAGAAACAAAAAGACAAAACTGCAGAATCTAAAGGAAATAACTTCGAGCACTCACACCGGAGGATGTGAGTACCTTTTACCTTACCTCCCCGGCAACGGCGCCAGAAAAGAGATTGATGTCTACGGACTTCTATTCTTGTAGACAGTTGTTGGGCCTCCAAGTGCAGAGGTTTGTAGAACAGCAGCAAGTTTCCCTTAAGTGGATTACTCGAGGTTTATCGAACTCAGGAAGGAAGTGGTCAAAGGTATTCCCTCTCAAACAACCCTGCAACCAAGATACAAGAAGTCTCTTGTGTCCCCAACACACCCAATACACTTGTCAGGTGTATAGGTGCACTAGTTCGACAAAGAGATAGTGAAATAGAAGTGGTAACGGTGCCATAAAATAGCTTCTGACTTGTTGTTGACGTGGGAGAACGTGTGTGAGTGCCAGGAAATACTTTGATGGAGCTTGACCTGGAGGTAAAGACTAAAGCAAGCAAACATGCAATAGATCTAGTAGCAAACGGTGTTTCAATGCTTAGAAACAAGGCCTAGGGATCATACTTTCACTAGTGAACACTCTCTCATATAAATATCCTCTCTTCATGATACTACTCTTAACTACTCTCCGGTTGGACACTCTAATCATCAGTAGGGCTATAACAGCACACCTCAAAGTCCGCCTTCCCCAATCTAGATAACCCCACACTGTCACCTTGAGCGCTAGATGGTTCCAACAAACACCACAATTTCATAGAGACATCCAACTCCAAATATAACTCATAACAAATATTCAATCTAGCCAAAGTGCCACACACGGTATGCACGATGTCACTTTCACACACATGGGGAAAAGCATAGGTCTATTAAAGCACAAAGAGTATTTATGTAGACTCAAACCTAAGTGCCACCATGGCGTGCATGCTGTCACTTTCACACACATGGGGAGAGCAGAGATATATTGAAGCACTTGAATAGCAAGGTAGATCTACTAGATTACAAAGCTCATGATCACAATATGACCATGCATAGAGAGAGAGAGAGGTGAACACATAGCTACCGGTAGAGCCCTTAGCCCTAAGGAATAACTACTCCCTCCTCATCATGGGAATCAGCAATGGTGATGAAGATGGTGGTGGAGATAGATGGAGATGGCTTCGGGGGCACTTCCCCGTCCCGGCAGGGTGCCGGAACAGAGACTTTATGTCCCCCGAATCTCCCCTTCGGTGGCAGCGGCGCTACAGAGGTTTTCATGGATTTCTTCTGTATGATCTAGGGTTTTTGGGTCGGAGGCTTCTTATAGACGTAGGAATCAAGGTCGGTGGGGGTCCAGGGGGCCCACACCCTGAATCTCCCCTTCGGTGGAGGCAGCGCTGTGGAGGTTTTCGTGGATGTTTCTGGGATGATTTAGGGTTTTTGGGTCAGAGGATTCTTATAGGCGAAGGGGGAGGCCGAGGAGGCGGCCAAAGATCGCACACCCTCCCCAGGCACAGGCCAGGTTTGGCCGTGACCAGGGGGTCTGGTCACCCTCTGGTGCCTCTCCGTCCCACCTTCTCGATTCGTGTCCCTCACGGAAAGTTATTGACTTTGGCTTTTGTCCCGTCCAATTCCGAGAATATTGATTTTCTGCCTTTCTGGAACCAAAAACAGAAGAAAACGGGCAAACTGGCACTGTGGAAACTTGTTAATAGGTTAGTTCCAGAAAAGATATAAAAACACCTCAAAGTATAGACAAAGCAAAGCAAAGTAGATACTAAACAAGCATGGAGCATCAAAAATTATAGATACGTTTCCGACGTATCAACCTTTGCCACTTGTGTCCACCATATCTACCTAGTAGATTATTGTTGTTCCAAGCAAATTCTTAAGCTTCATCTACCTTTCGAATTAAAAAGTATTTTGTTATGTGAAAACTAGTTAGTAAATCTCTCACAAACTTGATGGCACACCTTATTTCTTTGCCTCTAATAGACTTGAACCATTGTGCCATCAAAGTTGTTTATGCTTGCATCTATACGTTGGAATTAGCAGAACTGTGCTGTCATGGGGAACGTTTTCAACATTGCACCTGTACTTTGTACTCAGTTGATATCATGCTCTTTTGTCTATGGATGTCAGCGGTGTGAAATAAAGAGGGAACTTGTAAGTCCATGGAGTATGTATTTTGTGTTAGAGAAACGCTTGGTCCACTAGCCTAAGCCATGCCTAATCATGATGGAAACTTGCAGCATCACCATAGTGAGCTATCTATGAAGCATCCTCAATAAAATCTATGCACATAGTAAATAAAAAGATCGCTGAGATGCTCACTGTCTACTTTCCTTGTCATTTTGGTTATGGGATAGCTCCTGTACCATGTGCAAGGGGTACCCTGTTGGCGGTTCTCTATGATACGCATGTACTTACAATGACAAGAAGTTACCGGTGACCAAAGTTGAGTAGCATGAAGAGTGTCCCTCATATTCAAGGGACATGAGATTGCCAACTTATATTTTGTCAAGCATATACTCCATCTTTGTGCAGTTTAACCTTAATCATCTCAAGATGCCTATGATAGGGGTAATGAGGGCTCAAAGCTAGTAAGTACCATAATATTTTGAAAGCTCTTTATGACATGTAATCCCTGCTTCCCTCTATGAAGGGACCTTTCTCCTAGTTACCAGGTTGAGTCAGTAAACCTACTTCCTCTCTATCTCCAGCAAGCAATTGAGTTGTTGTGTTTCAAGCATTCATATGGTGATTTATTCAATCATGTTCTCTATCTTCCTTGTTTGCACAGACTCTTATCTATTGAGTATTAATTTGAAAGTATTCACTTGTGAAAAAACTTTTTGAGAAAAGAGTGCTCCTATTGAAAAACTTCTACAAAAAGCTTTTTGTGAAACTATTTGCCAGGTGTTCTCTGACCAAGAACAAGTTTGGCAATTCCAATTATGATTTATATTTATGCATCACTATTGTGACTGTTGTACTTTGTTGCAAGCTAAGTTATATAATGGTGAGTTGCTTTCTTCTATGAGTTGTGTAATGGTAGGTGTGATGCTTCTTGTTCATATTGTTTTTATCGACACTTCACTCCATAAACCTATGGACATGTTTACTGAGCTTAGTTTTTGCTTGGGGACAAGCGAAGGTCTAAGCTTGGGGGAGTTGATACGCCCAATTTTCATTACCTTTCTATATCATAATCTACCTCTATTCAATGATATTTGTCTTATTATGAGGTATTACTTATGTCTTTTCCACTGTTTTTGCATGTTGGATGTTTTTTGGAGGATGGACTGCCGGAGTCTGGATTCTGATGGAAGAAGAGGTGTTTTGATGCAATTTCGCGAAGATCAGAAAAATACCAGAAAAATATGGGAAAATGTTATTTTTCCAGAAGATTGAGAAAGCGAGAAGGAGGGACGAAGAAGGGCCATAGGGGCCCCACACCCCCTAGGCGCGGGCCCACCCTGGGCCGCGCCTAGGGCAGGTGTGGCCCACCTGCCCGGCTCTCGACTCCTCCCCTTCGCCTATATCTTTCGTACATAACCCTGAGGCTGGGGGAGTGATACGTTGGAAACGTATCTATAATTTTTGATGATCCATGCTTGTTTAGTATCTACTTTGATTTACTTGTCTACACTTTGAGGTGCTTTTTACATGTTTTCTGGTACTAACCTACTAACAAGTTGCAACAGTGCCAGATGCCTGTTTTGACACTGTTGCAACTTGTTAATAGGTTAGTACCAGAAAACATGTAAAAAACACCTCAAAGTGTAGGCAAGCAAAGCAAAGTAGATACTAAACAAGCATGGAGCATCAAAAATTATAGATACGTTTCCAACGTATCAACATCCCCAAGCTTAACTCCTGCTCGTCCTCGAGTATGTAAGTGATAAACAGAATAATTTTTGAGATGACATGCACCCTCACAATAAAGATCCAACCATTTGCAAGCATTGAAAGCTGGGATCAAAGAACTCTAAACATGTGCATGAAAGATGGAGTTCTAACAATAGGACATAGTAACTATGCATGCAACATGACAATCTACAAACAAAGATCATGAATAACATGCATTGAAAAACATTTTTTTGTTTCACATACAGAAAACATAGCATAGTGGCAATCAGCTTGTCCCTCATAGAGTAGCAATATAGATGCATAGGACACCTGCAAAGTTCACAAGGGTGACTAGAAACAAGTAGCACAAGAGCAAGTAATAACACAATATGCATCAATTACTAAGCTTTGGAACACTGCACGCAGAATGACAACTATGCTCTCTTAATGGTGCCTAAAGGTAGAAGGTGAAGACTCAATAGTGGTGGAAGAAAGGCCTTTTTGTAAAGGATGCAGGGATTACAAGTTTCAAAAAGAGCTTCCAAAAATTATGGTACTTGTTAGCTTTCAGCCCTCATTGCCCCTATCATAAGCATCTTGAAGTGGTTAAGGTTAAAGTGGCAAAGCTAGAGTATATGCTTGACTAATTATAAGTTGGCAATCTCAAGGCCCTTGAATATGAGGGCCACACCTCATGCATACTCAACTTTGGGTCCAGGTAAGTTCTTGTCACTGTAAGTATTTGCATATCATTGAGAACCGTCAACGGGGTACCCCTTGCACATGGTACATGAGCTTTCCCATAACCAAAATGACAAGGCAAGCAGATAATGAGCATCTCAGCAATCTTTTTATTTACCATATGCATAGATTTTTATTGAGTATTCTTCATAGATAGCTCATTATGGTGATGCTGCAAGTTTCCACCATGATTAGGCATGGCTTAGGCTAGCGGCCCAGGCGTTTCTATAACACAGGATACAAACTCCATGGACTTACAAGTTTCCTCTTTATTTCACACCGGTGACATCCATAGACAAAAGAGCATGATATCAACTAAATACAACAAGGTACAGGTGAAATGTTGAAAACGTTCCCCGTGACAACACGGTTCTGCTAATTACAACTTATAAGTGCAAGCATATACAAAAAAGTTGTCACTATGGTTCAATTTTATTAGGGGAAAAGAATAAAGTGTGCCATCAAGTTCGTGAGGGCTTTAATCACTAAATTTTCACATAACAAAATAGTTTTTAATTGGAAGATAGCTGAAAACAAGAATATACTTAGAATGGTGTAACACACCATGCATAGGAGTTTATAGTGGACACTTTGGAATAACTTGGTTTCTTGGGAGTTGGAAGCATGAGTAGAACTTACTCACACAAGTGGAGGCTAGAAAAAGACTCGGAGCAACCAACTAAGAGAGCAATAATGGCCGAAATGATGCAGTGGAACAAAGCATACTAATCAAAGCAAAGAGTGGTACTACAAGTCAAGGACTAAATGATCATAGAGTATAATGGTGACTTGTGAGAGTCATAACATGGTGTGAGCATGTGCCAAGTCAACCCAAGCAAAGCATCAAAGGAGAATACCACAATACTATGTTTTTGCATGCTAAAACAACGCATAATTTCTTCAAGGCACACTAAGCAATCCCAATTGTTTTGAACAAGACATGCTACAGCAATAATCACTAAGCATAATGCCAAAACAACACCTAGCAGGTCATGCTAAAGTCTAAGTCACAGTCAATGCAAACTCCTCTTGCACTCCAAGCAAGAACTTACTTCTCCTTTCAAACACCAAGCAAACTTATTTGCAGAACAACACAGCGAGAACGGGGGTCCAAACTACTTTATTCAAGCAAACTAAACAACCTAAGCAAAGCAAACAAAAACTAAGACTCTCCAAGAACAACACAACTGTGCATGAAACAATAAAAACGAAGTGTCTAGATAGACCTGAGCTTTTTATTGATGAAGAAGGGTATGCCTTGGGCATCCCCAAGCTTTGACGCTAGTACCTCTTGGATATTTCTTGGGGTGAAAACATGGTGGCATCCCCAAGCTTAAGCTTTTTTTCCATTCTTCATCTCATTGCATCATTCTCTCTCTACACCTGAATTTTTTTCCTTCATACAAGACTTCACACAATCTTCATTAGCAACATTAGTGCATTCAAAAGATATTAGACCTCTGGAAAAGCTTTGAAATATCAAGGATTTTCACTAAAAACACAAGCTACTGTAGTAAATCCTTCAAAAAGCTCAATTTACCTGAAGAGAACTCAAAAAGAAATCAATAAGAAGCAAATGCAAATAATGGCAGAAATCTGTCACAACAGACCAGCAGGTAGAATCCGATTTTTTTCGAACATCTTATGTTGCTCAAATAAAAAAGTTATGAACTAACAAAAGTTATATAACATATTTTGGGATTTACTCGCAAATTTTGAGCTCAATCCGAGTTATAGAGCCTCCTCACGAATTTTTTTGGTGGAGGACATAAATCTGTTTTGGGACAGCAACTCCCCAAATCTTACTTCCCTCTCATTAGAGGTCATTCTTGGCACAAAAAAAAACAAAAAGGATAAGGAGAGGTCATTAATGAAGTAATAACTTCCAATACTTAAGGAAACTCTTGGGTTATCTCCCAATAAGTACTTTTCTTTAACGCCTTTAAGTTAGGCACAAGAAGCAAGAAGAATCAAGTATTTTCAAATGAGGAAGCATTAACATCAAACATTGCTTTCATAGGGGAAGCAAAGAGAAACTTCTCTATTCTCATTGGGAAGTGTTCAATACCTTTCTTGAATGTAAAATGATATTTAATGGTGCCTTCTTTCATATCAATGATGGCACCAACTGTTCTAAGAAAAGGTCTTCCCAAAGTAATAGGACAAGAAGCATTGTATTCAACATCCAAAACATAGAAATCCTCCGGGACATAAGAATTATTAACCATGATGAGAACATCATTAATACTCCCCATGAGTTTCTTCTTAGCATTATCATTGAGTGGTACATCCAAATAACAATCTTCCAAAGGTGGCAAATCAAGCATTTCATAAATCTTCCTAGGCATAATAGAAACACTAGAACCAAGATCACATGAAGCTTTGAGATCAAAGTCATTCACTTGCATATTAATAATGGGTTCCCAATTATCTTCTACTTTCCTAGGAATAGAAGCTTTGTGTTTTAGCTTCTCTTCCTTAATTTTCACAAGAGCATCTGTAATATGTTTAGTGAAAGCAACATGGATATCACTAGCATCAGGACTTCTAGCAAGCTTTTGCAAGAACATAATCACTTCAGAAATATTGCAACCATCAATATCAAAGTCAAACTTAGCATCACTAGTAGTAGGCTCAATAGGCTTAGGCATAGTAGGAGGAGGAATAAGGACTACTTGTGGTTTAGTGGTGATGGTACATACACTATTGTTTTTATCAATCTCAGCTTCCCTTTCCCATTTAGCATGAAGTTGAGCTAACATCCTAACATTTTCATCAATAGTAACTTGTATGACATGAGCAGTAGCAAAGGTGTTTTCCATAGTTTCGGGTTTAGTAGCCATTTTATTAACCAAGGAAGTTTGAGCTTCAGACAAAGAGGATATATTTTTCTCAACAGTTAAAAGCTTTTCCTCTATAGTCTTATTGAAGGTGGTTTGTTTACTAATAAAGTCATTGAGCATGACTTCAAGTTCAGAGGGGGCACTTCTAGCATTATTGTAAGAGCTTCCATAGGAATTGCCATTATTAGAAGGATAAGGCCTATAATTGTTGTTGCTACCAAAATTATTCCTATGGGCATTGTTGTTGAAATTGTTGTTTCTAATGAAGTTCACATCAACTTGCTCTTCTTGAGCAACCAAAGTGGCTAAAGGAACACTATTAGGATCTAGAGGAGCTTTCCCATTAACAAGCATAACCATAATAACATCAATCTTTTCACTCAAAGAGGAAGTTTCCTCAACTAAATTTACCTTCTTACCATGTGGAGCTCTCTCAACATGCCAATAAGAGTAGTTAACCATCATATTATCAAGGAGCCTTGTTGCAGCACCCAAAGTGAGGCCCATGAAAGTACCTCCAGCAGCTGAATCCAACAGATTTCTTGAGGAGAAGTTCAAACCTGCATAAAAAGTCTGGATAATCATCCAAGCAGTGAGTCCATGAGTAGGGCAATTTTTTAACCAAAGATTTCATTCTTTCCCAAGATGGAGCAACATGTTCACTATCAAGTTGTTTAAATTTCATAATGTCACTTCTCATAGATATAATCTTAGTAGGAGGATAGTATTTTCCAATAAAAGCATCTTTGCACTTAGTCCAAGAATCACTACTATTTTTAGGCAAAGAAAGCAACCATTCTTTAGCTTTTCCCCTCAAGGAGAAAGGAAAAATCTTGAGCTTAATAATGTCTCCATCTACATCCTTATACTTTTGCATCTCACAAAGTTCAACAAAACTATTAAGATGGGCAGCAGGATCATCAAAACCAGCACCAGAAAATTGCTCTTTCATCACAAGATTCAACAAAGCAGGCTCAATTTCATAAAAGGTAGTATCAGGAGTAGGTGGAGCAATAGGAGTGCTTAGGAAATCATTGTTGTTGGTGCTAGTGAAGTCACACAGCTTGGTGTTCTCTGCAGAGTTCATTTTGGCAAAGGTGGGCAAGCCAAAAACAGCAACAACAGCTAGAGGAGGGACTATTTTTTTGTGTTTTTGAATAAAGCAAGCAAACCAAACTAGACTAATTTTTTTGGGTTTTTTTGAAAAGAGGCAAACAAAACCAACCAAAGAAACAAAGCAAACTAAAAACAAAGTAAAGAGGAAGGAAGTGAAGGACTCCCCTAGTGAAGACGTCCTTAGCCTCCCGGCAATAGCGCCAGAAAGACTTGATGGTGCTCGACATAGCACTTTGTTGGTAACCCGAAGTGCATGGGTGTGAAGAGCAAGCAGCAAGTTTTCCCTCAGTTGATACTGAGGTTATCGAACCATAAGGAGGAAGGAAATGTCACACATGTGTAGCAAGCAACGTGGAGACCTGCACAACACAAACTCAAGACTTTGCCCCAACGAACAGTGAGGTTGTCAAGCTCACCGGTTTGCTGTAACAAAGGATTAAACGTATGGTGTGGAAGGTAATGGTTTGCAGCAAGTAAACAAGTAACAGTGCAAGATGTATCAATGGTAAAGATTGGACCGGGGTCCATAGTTTACTAGAGGTGCTCTCCTTAGATAAACAACATGGCATGAAGGGTAAACAAATTACAGCAGGGCAATTGACAGGAACTGAGCAAGGCATAACAATGCAATTACTAGTCAGAAAGATCCTATGAGGTTGATTGGGCAATACAACAATATACATGGACCGCCATCCAACTACATCTATGACTAGAAATCCACCTTCAGGTTATCATCCGAACCCTCTCCAGTATTAAGTTGCAAGCAACAGACGACTGCTTTAAGCAAAGTGTGTAAGGTAAACAGTCCACATATTCCATGAACAAGAGACCGTTGTTTTCTCCATAGTAGCAACATCACATCTACAATCGAAGAGATTTCTGTCACTTCCCTTGGAAACTAGAGGCATGAACCCACTATCGAGCATAAATACCCCCTCTTGGAGCCACTAGCAACTACTTGGCCAAGATAGCTACTAACAACGGAGAGCATGCAAGATCACAAACAACACAGACATGATATAATCATAAAGACAAAACCATTAATCAAACCAACATAATAATCTCAATATCCATTGGATCCCCGCAAACACAACATGCATGATTACAAATAGAATAGATCTTGATCATGAACGGAGCTCACAAGATCTATACATGAAAGCACAAAGGAGGAGATACAAACATCTAGCTACTACATGGACCCATAGTCCAAGGTGGAACTACTCACGCGTCATAACGGAGAGAAGGCCTCTGGGATGATCTCCCCTCCGACAGGGTGCCGGGAAGAACTTCAGAATCCCCCGATCAAGGGATGATGGTGGCGGCGGCTGCAGATGGTTTCGTGCATATTTGATCGGGTACTCAAGGTTTCTGCATCGGGGGATTCTTATAGGCGAAGGGGGAGACCGAGGCGGCGGCCAGGGCAACCAAACCCTAGCCAGGCGCAGGGTTGGGCCCACCCGCGCCTGGGGTGGGTCTGGCCCCCTGTCTAGCCCCTCCGGCTCTCCTCTGGACTTCTTGTTCCACACGGAAAGTAATTGACTTTGTCCTTTGTCCCGTCCAATTCCGAGAATATTCTTTACTAACTTTTCTAAAACCAAAAATAGCAGAAAACAGGCATCTGGCACTGTTGCAACTTGTTAATAGGTTAGTACCAGAAAACATGTAAAAAGCACCTCAAAGTGTAGGTAAGCAAAGCAAAGTAGATACTAAACAAGCATGGAGCATCAAAAATTATAGATACGTTTCCAACGTATCAAGTTCCACCTTGGACTATGGGTCCATGTAGTAGCTAGATGGTTGTATCCCCTCCTTGTGCTTTCATGTATAGATCTTGTGAGCTCCGTTCATGATCAAGATCTAATATTTTTGTAATCATGCATGTTGTGTTTGCGGGGATCCGATGGATATTGAGATTATTATGTTGGTTTGATTAATGGTTTTGTATTTATGATTCTATCATGTTTGTGTTGTTTGTGATCCTGCATGCTCTCCGTTGTTAGTATCTATCTTGGCCAAGTAGTTGCTAGTGACTCCAAGAGGGGGTATTTATGCTCGGTAGTGGGTTCATGCCTCTAGTTTCCAAGGGAAGTGACGGAAATCTCTTCGGTTATAGATGTGTTGTTGCCACTAGGGAGAAAACAACGGTCTCTTGTTCATGGAACATGTGGACTGTTTACCTAACACACTTTGCTTAAAGCAGTTGTCTGTTGCTTGCAAATTAATACTGGAGAGGGTTTGGATGATAACCTGAAGGTGGACTTCTATTCATAGATGCAGTTGGATGGCGGTCTATGTATCTTGTTGTATTGCCCAATTGAATCTCATAGGATCTTTCTGACTAGTAATTGCATTGTTATGCCTTGATCAGTTCCTGTCAATTGCCCTACTGTAATTTGTTTACCCTTCATGCCATGTTGTTTATCTAAGGAGAGCACCTCTAGTGAACTATAGACCCCGGTCCAATCTTTACCATTGATACATCTTCCAGTGTTACTTGTATACTTGCTGCAAACCATTACCTTCCAGACCATACGTTTAATCCTTTGTTACAACAAATCGGTGAGCTTGACAACCTCACTGATTCGTTGGGGCAAAGTCTTGAGTTTGTGTTGTGCAGGTCTCCGTGTTGCTTGCAACACCTGTGTGACGTTTCCTTCCTCCTACTGGTTCGATAACCTCGGTTTCTTACTGAGGGAAAACTTGCTGCTGTGCTGCTTCACACCTTGCTCTTGGGGTTCCCAACGAAGCGCTCCTACATCAACTCAACTCTGCATCAGGGAGCATACACAGATAGATTTCCGCCGCCTCTGGGGGCAGAAAACACCGAGAGAAAAAGATCTCTCCGGCAGACAGATTTCTACCAGCAGAATTCCTTCCCGGAGAGGGAAGATCGTCGCCATCAACACCGTCATCAAGCTAGGCTTCATCAGGATCATCATCATCATCATCCACACCATAATCTCCACCAGCACCATCATCACCACTCAGTCCCGCTATAACAATTGTTATCGATATTGCTTTAGTTCTTAGGGGAAACTTTCCTGGTGTTAATTACTATTGTAGTTGATGCTTGTGAGTGAAACCATTGGATTATTGTTTATGTTCAGATTGTTATCCATTATCATATCATCTTTGATCTTGATCCATATGATGTCTTGTGAGTAGTTCGTTTAGTTCTTGAGGACATGGGAGAAGTCATGTTGTTATTAGTGGATTTCAGTTGAGTTATTATTCAATGGTTTAGTATTTAAGTTGTGGTGTTATTCTTCTAGTGGTGTCATGTGAACGTCGACTACATGATACTTCACCATTTATGGGACTAGGGGAATGCATTGTGTATTTGGCTACTAATTGTCGGGTTGCCGGAGTGACAGAAACCTAAACCCCTGTTAGGACACCTTTGCACAAGGGAGTGTAGGATCTCAGAGTTTAAGGTTTTGGTTAGATTTATATCTTAATTACTTTCCTGTAGTTACAGATGTTTGCAGGGGGTTTAATCACAAGTATGTATTAGTCCAAGTAAGGTCGGTACATTAGCTCAGGTTCACCCACACAACACTTACAACACCAAAGAAGAGTACTCAGCTATATGAAGCGAAAGCACTTGACAGAATTCCCATGTGTCCTCGAGAATGTTTGGTCCTTATAAGTATTTCCACCGGCTTGTCATTTGCTAAGAAAGGATTGGGCCACTCGCCGCGTTTGTTCTTTATTACTTTGCACTTTGTTTTGTTGCCTTATCATAAAACCACTAAAAATCCGTTTGCTAAGTATTCATATGGATTTCCTGCTCCACACCACTGTTCAACACCTTCTGCTCCTCGTTGGGATCGACACTCCTATTTATCAAAAGTACTATGATACACCCCCTATACTTGTGGGTCATTAATAACAAACTACTTAACACAAATGCCCTCTTTTGATGCTATAATAGAAGTCATATACTTAGCCTTTTGTTGTAGTATCTGTCACAATGTCTTAACTTTGGAACTCATCCAAATCCATTATGGAACTTACTTTCCATTATATTGTGCCACCCTTAGTTTAGATTGAGATAAACATAATTTGTACTTTGTGACAAAACTAGTATCAATGTAGTATTTTTACAATGAACTAACCATCTATTTGTCACCTCTACAAATATATTCTTAGTTCTTCCAAAAGATCATAAGAATATCTTTACTATCGTCCAATGATCATCTTATGAATCGTTCTGGTATATGCTCACAACATTTAGAGCATAGGACATATCTGGATGTGTACATATCACGGTATGATTAATATGCTCTTTGTGATTTTATTCATCAAGTATCAAAAATACTCGAATCTTTGTTTCACTTATCAAGAGTCGATACATTTGAATTTCGATTTAATCCTTTCTGTGTGGCAAGAACCTTTCTTGTCATTTCCATACAGAACTCTTACAATATCTCATCTATGTATATTTGGCACAACCATATTAGCGCCTCAATCTATCCTTACATACATTGATGCCTAATATTCGGGTTTTGCCTAAGTCTTTCATCGAGATGAAATTCTTAACCCGTGTCAATAAAAGATGCATCATTTCCAACGAACAATATGTCTTCCACATAATGTATTAGAAATATGTCTTAGCGCTCCCACTTAATTTCTTGCAAATGCAAGCATCGTCTCCGATGAAATTAAACTCTTTAACAATTTCATAACGGTGAAGATTCCAACTCCTCGATGCTTATTTCAACCATTGAAGTTTGCATACACCTTTAGCATCCTTTTGAATTAACAAAACCCTCTAGATCATGTTATGTACATGCCCTAGGTAACAATTCTATTAAAAGAACTTTGTTTTGTTTGTTCAACTACCATATAACATAATTATATGTAGTGTTTGCTACATTAATCCGTCTAGACTAAATATTGCTATGAAAGATCAAATCTTGTCATAGTCAACCTTTGAACATTGTTGTGAACTCTTTCTCAAAATGTCGACTATTTCATAGATGTGAAACATCCATGTCTATTTCTTTATAGATCCAAACACGACTGTAAGGTCTTGCACCTTTCCAAAGGGTCTTTCAAGTTCAAAGCTTGATTCTCGTGTATGGAACTATCACGGATTTTTATGACTTCAAGCCATTTAACGGAGTCAGGACCCATCACCGCTTCTTTGCATGTAGTCGGTTCATTGTTGTCAAATAATGATTTGAAGGGAATATGCCCTGAGAGGCAATAATAAAGTGTTTATTATGTGTATTCCAAGTATATGATAGATGTTTATTTTGCATGCTATAATTGTATTAATACGGAAACGATAATACATGTGTGTTTAATAAACAAACAGAAAGTTCCTAGTTATGCCTCTCTCATAAACTAGCTCGTTGATTAACAAGATGATCAAGGTTTCCTGATCATGGACATTGGATGTTGTTAATAACGGGATCACAACATTAGTGTAATGGTGTGATGAACATTCATCCGAAGTATAGCATTACGATCAAAGTCATTGAGTTTATATTGCTATAACAACTTACGAAGTGATCCTAATCCTTAGACCATGAGATCATGTCAATCACTAACACCGGAAGAGTTTCTTGATAACATCAAACGTCACACCGTAACAGGGTGATTAGAAAGATGGATTCAGAACTAATAAAGTGTTATGTTGAGGCTCATGGATCGAGAGTGGAATTTGTTCATCCCGATGACAGATAGATATACTCTGGGCCCTCTCGGTGATATCACATTGATTAGCTTGCAAGCAAGTGATTTGATCACTAGAATGTTATATCACAGGAACGAGAAAAGAGTGCATGTCGGTAACGAGATCAAACTAGGTATGGAGATACCGATGATCGAATCTCGGACATGTAATATATCGTGAAACAAAGGGATTAAGATATACTAGCGTAAAAGGTTCCGACGATCACAAGAAAGTCATCGTTGAATGTGTGGGAGTCAGTATGGGTCTCCAGATCCCGCTTCTGATTATTGATCCGAGAGGGGTCTCGATCATGTCCGCATTATTCACGAACCGTAGGGTGACACACTTAAGAGACACCGACATCCAATTGGAGCAAATGTTTCATGCCGAAAGAATGAACAAGCGCAGGAATTTATTTCACTAGATACCGAAACAGGTTTTCGGGTGAAATTGCATAAAGTGGTTATGCATGTGAAATAGAATTCTAGCAAGGGGTTATTTGTGAATGTTTGTCATTAAAGTAATTGACAAAATTCTGAATAAAATAAAAGAGTTTTATTTAATGAGAGTTTGCATTAAATTTGGTGGAAATTTAATGGGAATTTGAGTGGACTTTTGAGTGGAGGGAATTTAAAGGAGATTTGTGAGTGGAGTGTCCACCCACATGAAGAGGGGAGGGCAAGGGGGCAGCCCCCATGCGCAGGCCACCCCCTTGGGGTTCCCCCCCTCCTCCTATAAAAGGAGCCCCCCTCCTCACTTGTCTCTCACACCTCCTCGTGAAGGATCTCTCTCCCCCTCTAGAATTTATCCCCATGGTCTCGGACTAGCGAGATACATGTTCCCGGTGGCTATTCGGCAAGAAAGAGTTGTGCTTCCGCTGCATCGCTGGAGCGAGGAGGCGGAGGTTGCTCGGTGCCTCGAACGTGTGTGCGAGCACGGATGCGCTGCTGAGTTGCGGCGCTAGGACTTCCTCTCGATCTTGAGATCGGCAAGAGATCGTCTACATCAACCACGAGTTGAACTCGTTAAGCTTTGTCGGTCTTCAAGGGTATGTTCTCTACGGATATACATCCGCCCGTTGTTTGTATCTAGTAGATAGATCTTGGTATATAGTTCACATCGTAGGAAAATTTTTGTTTTCTATGCTGCGAACCCTACATGATTCAACCCTCAAATCATGGTATTTGATTGTTTACCCGACCTACTTTGTTCAATTGGAACTTAGACCTCTATGACCATAACCTTTGAGGCACGTGATCCATGAGCATTGTTGCTGCCTCTGGAACACTTTTCAGCGTTGCGTAACTTTGCACATATAGCTAAGGTTTGTTTAACCTTATCAAATTTATATTGTCCTCCCACTTAACTTTTCACGGAAAATTCCTTCTCAAAGAAACTTGACGTTCTAAGCGACAAACATTTTTGTGTCTTCGGTGTTATGGAGGAATACTCAAAAATTATTCGAAATAACATATAAAGACATGTTCATCCGACTTTGGTAGTAAACATCTCACTTATGCATAGCATACCAATTTTTAAGAAATGACAACTTGGGTTTTATCCCAAACCATAACTTTATATGGTGTCATTTGAACGGATCATGACGGAGCTCTTTTTAGTGAAAAAGCGATAGTCTCTAAAGCTTTTAATCTTTAAAATATAATGTCAGTTTTATGAATTACACCTTTGATCTTACCATGTCAAACAAGGTTTCATTGCATATCTCGATTATTCCATAGTCATATGGTGTTTCGGGAAACGCAGATCCATGGAACGATTCCTCAAATCTCAGGTGTTATGCTAAACTTGTAACTCAAATATTTTTATTTATGATCCTATTATTATTTTCTTGTTATATTTATTTTGCACTTCATCTTGAAAGTCTTTGAACTTTTCAAATGTTTCACACATCATCCTCATTAAGTAAATATTCATATATTCACTGAAATTTTCGGAGAAAGCATATGAAGTTTGAAATCCATCGCTCTTGACTACACATAATGGTCTTCATACATCTATATGTATAAGTTCCAATAAGCTAGTCATTCGTTCACTTTTGGCCTATGAACGGAGTTTTAATTATCTCTAAGAAAGTTTCACAAGCGTCAATTGATCAAAATCAAACGACTCCAAAATTCCATACACATGGAGTTTCTTCATGTTTTCTTTCCAATATAATTTAAACGGCGATGTCACTTCCTAAGTGATCTTTCAATGAATTTATCTTTCGACATTTTTAGCACTAGTTTTATGGAGTGATTTCTCCAACGAGATTCGTAAATCATCTATCTTTTTGGGATTACGGCAATTATTTGAACAACCCTTTTTTTCTCATAATACCTGATCGAAATAACAATTATTGAAGCAAATCTCGAAGGTAAGTTTTGATTTTAATGAGAAACATAATAACTCTTTAATTTTTTCGATGAATATCATCACATATTCTTTTGCTAGTTACTTAGGCCATTGTAGTTCATGAATTGTGTTGTTTCTGTAGAGGTCCCAACCTTCAATAAGGTAGAGATCCCTGTGTTTACAATGCTAGTCCCTGGATCAATATCTAGCATCCACAGTTAAGATGTAATATCAAGGAACAAAGGTCATAATATAACTTTATAACCAGGAATAACATAATTTTATTACATCTTAATAGCTCATTTGGCTATTACATTACATTGCAGCAGAAAATCTATAAGCATGGGGTCCTTCATCTTCAAAGTGCCACAGGCAGACATGTTGGTTGTAGACTTGTAATCCTAATCAATCAACTTCACTAATATCAATCAAACCTGCAACATAACAAGTTGCAGCCACAAGGGTCAATACATTTGAATTGTATTGGCAAGTTTCACTACTATGTAGAATATAAGTGGATCCTATCAATACATGCATATTTGTCTAAGTAGGGTTTTAGGCTCATTTGCAGAAAGCAATAATTTATCCTATCTTTTCATAATGGTTTTGGTCTTTTGTCAAATCTTTCTGAAGTCCTTGGTAAATCCCCAAGTGTTTCAAGTCTTTGTCAAAATCCCTTGAGCTCCTTGGTACACCCCAAGTGCTTCAAGTTTTTATCAAAATCTCTTGAGCTCCTTGGTAAATCCCCAAGTGCTTCAAGTTTTTATCAAAATATCTTGAGCTCCTTGGTAAATCCCCAAGTGCTTCAAGTTTTTATCAAAATCTCTTGAGCTCCTTGGTAAATCCCCAAGTGTTTCAAGTTTTAATCAAAATCTCTTGAGCTCCTTGGTAAATCCCCAAGTGCTTCAAGCCTTTTGTTGTCACTTAAAAGTTTTTCTTTTATAAATTGGAATGTCGAGATTTCCCATAGCTTCAGGCCTTTAGTTGCTCAGTATTGTCCATAACCGGGGACACGACTAAGTACTTAGAATTTTTATCTTCTGCAGAAGTTGTACACTTTACCCACATGACACACTCTCATCTTGTTGCCACCAGTGGCCGCTGGATAAGTACTCACCAAGATGGAGTACTGGCAGATTGAGAATGTGACGAAGTCTTTCCATAGGGTCCTCCCATACACAATGCTAGCATGTCTTCAGGCACCAATGTAGGGTTCCGAGTTCCCTCATTTTCAGTTAACCTGAAGACCAATGCATGGGTCTTACCAATGTAGTTGACTAAGCCAGAGCCATAATAGCATGTGGCTGTACACGGAAGCCACTGTTGGAGAAACATGTTCAATCTCTAAGTCCCTGGGTGGTTTTCATCTGGTGCACAACAAAAAGAGATTGCCACATAAACATGGTTCCCCTTGTTGCCACCTTGTCCAAAACTTGAGTAACCTTGTCCACCCAGGTGGTTCATTGAGTACTTGTTTTATTATATAAAAACACAAGTCTTTTCTCAACTTCATAAAATCTCAACATGTATCTCTTCTCAAAATATTTAGCAAGGCTAAGCATTTTACAACTACATTGTTTTCACTAACGAATGTATAAGGGTATCCTATTAGGATTTAGCATAGCATAAAGTATAGAAATCCTTTTCATGAATGTTTCAAAATCCACTAAGTATAATGAAAATAATAGGACTTTGGATGATAGTGTCACTTGCCTTTTGGTAGGGAATGTTGGTTCACTTCTTGATCTTGCTAATATCACACTCTTCTAACTTCACTACAAATCAATCAAACAAACCAAGATTCAACTAGCATTCCAAAACAATATTCAATCAAACAAACACACATAAAATCATAGAAACTAAGTCATGCATGCAAGCATGCAAAAGATAGTTTTATTTGCAAAGGTGGTTTCTACTAGGCTCTAAACATTGTAAGGATCAAAGTGGTCATTTTCTAAAGTGGCAAAGTCATTTGCAAAAGGGTTTTATCTATAGATCATTTTTAAATCAAATCATTATTTCATGTGGTGGAAAATGTTTTTAGCAAAGCAACAATTTATATTGTTCATCAAACAAGTTGTTGATTCACCAAACTTGGTGTTTAGGGTCAGTAGGTTTGAATCAAAACATTTTCCAATCGTTTTTCTCAAAAATCATTTTCATATCAAAATCAATATTTTTATTTGGCTCGAAATGAGTTAAATCAATTATTCAATCCTAATCTTCACCAAATACATTTTTAAATCCATAAGTTGGTTCCTAGGGTCAGTAGGTTCACCACAAACCAATTTGCAAAGATTTCAACCCCAAAATCATTTTGGAATAATTCTCATAACCTAAACAAGCATACAAATGTTTCTGCAAGAACAAACATTCTACCAGAAGCTTTTTACTAAACAAATTTCATGGTTGGTTAGGGTTTGTTCCACTGATTCCATTGATATAAAGTTTGTAATTTTTGGACGTGTGGATCAAAAGTTATGGATTTTTCAAATTTGCAAACAAATCGGATTCCAAATCTGTTTTAAATCGAATGCCGGCCACGCGGCACTTTCCTATTCGACGGTACCGGTTCGCACGGATCGGCAACGTGAGGCGTTGGATCAAGTTAAATCGGACGGCACTGGTAGCGTACCCCTTCAGCGTTAAGTGATATAATCGCAGCCGCAGGATTTTAATCGCACGACGCACAGCACACTGGCCATAGACGGGCGGCGCTGGTGGCGGCGCGCGGTCAGGCGGTGGCGTCGTCGCGGTTACAGCAAGCAAGGGAGGAGGTGAGGGTGCTTACAGTGATCGTGGTGATGCTCTGATGCTCAAGGTACGGTCAGCTCGTCAAGGGGCGCTCTGGTTCCAGCGGGATTTCTCGCCGGAGTTGCGTCTGACGACGGTCACGCTCTGTCGTCGTCGGGGACGGCGCTGCGGGTCACGAGGGAGAAAATGGAGTGCATGGTCAGATGCGCAAAGACACGGCGATGATGCGTGCGTGATTGAGAGGGCTCGGGGTGGTTGGTTCTTACCAGGAAAACTCACCGGAGAGAGAAGCAGACGCGGCGGCGCTCAGTCGAGGTGGTTGCCGACGCTCTGGGTCACCAGAGGAAGTGTGGCTGGGGTCAGTGGATGCGCAAAGTGATGGAGATCCAGTGAGCATGAACTAGAGAGGAGGGGGCGGCGTGTACTCACCGGAATTATTCGCGGAACTCGCCGGAGCAGTGAGGGCGTGGGCTCGAATTGGGGCAGCCTAGAGGCAGAGGGGGAGGGCTGTCTGGGGGTAATGAGAGAGAGGAGGGAGGCGTTTAAGCACGCGTCGTCGCAGGGGAAATTAAAGCCGCTATCAACGCGAATTGATCTCCGGCGTTACTGGCTGCAATGGCAGGGAGTAATCGGCGGGTTCGAAGACGATGAACAGGAGAGGTGGGACCTTTCTGTCAGCGAGAAAGGGAGAGAGAGAGGGTCCACTCGTCGGTGTCTGTGCGGGTGTGGGTTTAAGTGGAAAACGATTCGCAGTGGGGGAGGGAAACTGGGCTGCGACCGGGCTTCCTGGGCCAGGTGGTTTGGGTCAGGTCTGGTTCTATTTTTTTTGTTGTGATTCTTTTCTTTATCTAATTTGATTTCCTGTTTTGAATTTCAAACAACAAATCAAACATTCAAATCAAATCAAACATTCACCACACTTGTATTGAGTTTTGGTTCTGTTTAACAACATAAACCAAAGTCCAAAACAAAATAATATTTTTATTCTTTTTAGGATCTATTTAATAATTAAATAAATAGTCCTTAGTTATTAATTCAAATAGGATTTGTTTTATTTAAAAACTCCATTTGAAAAATAAAAACACTTCAGTAGGTTTTATTTGAGAATATAAAATATTTGGAAAACTTGTTTAAAATAAATTAACAAGTTTTGATGTTTAATTAAAATAGTAAAACCTTTATTTCTAATAAAATTGGATATTAAATCCTTATTATTTTATCTAAATAAACCTTTACTATTTTTGTCAAATAGAAATATTTTATTTCAAAGGCTTGGCCAAGGTTTAATTTGGCTCTATAAAATAATCTTTATTTATACTTTTACTTTTTCATTTGAAACCAAATCTTTTTATTTTAAAAGATCCAAAAATAGTAATTCCAAATATTTTAACTTTATGGTTTATTTATCTTTTTAAATCCCCTTAGGATTTTATTTGACCCAAATAGGTTTTGAAAGTTTCCAATTGGATTCAAAAAGTTTCTTCTCACCCTGAAAATCAACAAAGTTTTATTTTATTCATTTATTTTTCACATAACAAGATTTGGAAAATCTTGGGATGTGACAGTTTCGTATGACGATTCATACCAACAAATTCAGTATCAAATACTTGAGAACCACATTGTTTAACAAGCAAAGAATATAGCCATAACGTGTATATCATCTATATACCTAAGCTGAACAATTCTAGTATTTTCCCTTCTGCCAAATATTTCTTAGATTTCTCTGTCAGTATTTCTTTATCCTTTCAAAAGAATCTATCAACATCAATAGTGGCGCCATACTCATGACACATAGTCCAAAGCATGTATAGTTAAATACCAATGTCTTTGGACGTGCACTTTGAAGTAGATCACCATCATCAAATGTTTGGTGTTCTTTCAAATTCCATTATTTATTAATATTTTAGTGTAGTAAACATTTTACCTACATCAAATATTCATCTTATCATGGAACTATTCATGATCAAGCTACTTTAGCTTATAACGGTGAATCGCGAGTATAATGTTGTTCTCCAATAACTTTTGGAGGATTAGTACAACTAGTGCCTCCAACCTTTTGTAAATTTTCATCAAATATGAGAACATAAATTCAACCAAAACTTTATTTCAGATATCGCAATATCTTCCACACATGTTGGTTTCTGAAACAATTCTTTCAGCTCCCCGATAACCTTGATATTAAAACAATCTTTTGAATATCAAGAATCATGGAGACAAACATGATACTTATATACTAACATTGGAATTGTTACTCTTGATTTAGTACCAATTATTAAACTTCATGGAGTAACCGGAACTTATTGAAAGTTTGCAATAGGACTTTTAAACTTTAGATTAACACTTCAAGACAATATGATACCAGTTCGTAAAGTAACTAACCAGAATTCTATAGTTTTATTATCTCAATTATAACTAAGCGCAAGGTGGTAAATGGATGCCAATGACTACAACAACTATGCAAATTCACTTTGATTTAATTTATGATAAATAGTGTTCAACTTTTAATCATATTACTATTGAACTCCCACTCAAAACAATATCCCTCACATTGTTTTAGTGATCACACGAACCAAATCCACTACACCAAGTCCAATCATCACGTGACATGATGTAGTTTCAAAGGCGAACAATCATCATGTTCATCATATCATCTATATGACTCATGCTTTACCTTTCGGTAATCCGTGTTCTGAGACCATGTCTATACATGCTAGGATCGTCAAGATGTAACCTTAGTTTCGCATGAGCAAATCTGGCTTACTCCCATTGTATACCCTCGCAGAATCTAACACACCCAATCATCACGTGGTGCTTTGAAACAACGAGCTTTGGCAACAGTGCCTACTAAGGACGAACACTCTATAACTTGATATTTTGTGAGAGGCATCATCTTATAATTCTACCATGGCAATCAAAGCAATACAAGATGCATAAAAGGATTAACATCACATGCAATTCATAATATGTGATATGATATGGCCTTTCTTCATGTGCTTCCGATCTCCATCTTCAAGCACGAACATGATCTCCATCATCACCGGCGTGGCGTCAAGGTCAATGGCATCACTCCATGGTTATCGTCCACCAGCATCAACTATTACAACTACTTTGAATAATAGACACGCAGGTCTTAACGAAATTAAAAGACAACCATAAGGCTCTTGCCGGTTATCAACTTACAATAAGGGTCATTGCATACATCACATATAATCACAATCATGGCCATATCACATCACAGCACACCCCTGCAAAACAAAGTTAGACGCCTCTAATTTTCTTTGCATATTTTATGTGGTTTGGGGCTTTCAATAAGTACTGTTCTAACTTACGAACAAGAACCACATCGTTGATGCTTGAACTATCAAGTGCCTGTTGTAAATTGAATCGTTACTATGATGGGAGAGACAGACACCCGCAAAGCCACTTATGCAATACAAGTTGCATGTTGAGCGTGGAGCAAGTCTCATGAATGATGTCATTTAAGGGTAGACCGGGCCGCTTCATCCCACCATACCGCAAGATGCAAAGTACACAAGAAGCAATTGACAATAAAAGCACCACCGCCCATAATGACCATTGTGTTCTACTCGTGCAACAGATCTACATATAGATACGGCTCTGATACCACTGTAGGGGTTCGTAGCATGGAAAACAAAATTTTCTATCGCGTTAACACACACAAGACAAGATCTATCTACTAGATTGTAGCAATGAGTCGATAGAGTACTAACCCTCGAAGATCCAAAGCAGTTAACGAGAGCAAATGCTCGTGGGTGATGTAGTCATTCACTTGCCGATCTCAAGATCGCGTAGACGATCCTTCCCACGCCGCGTTTCGGTAGTGCTCCTGCAGTCGGTCACACGTATGGTACTCGATGAAGACCTTCCACTCCCTTGTTCCAGCAGGCAGCGGAGGTTGTAGCTCTCTCCTCGCGATTCCGGCAGCACAACGACGTGGTGTCGGAAGTAGAGGGAAGATCTCGCCGGGCTTCGCCTAAGCTAGAGCGAGTATGGTGGAATAGAAGAGGGCCTCGGTGATCTAGGTTTTATATGCCGAGTGAAGAGGGCAGCCGACGGCTAGGGTTTAGGCTAGACGGTAGCGGCAGTTTAGAGGGGATCTTGGGCGTCGATGGCTTTGGGGGGGGGGGTAGTGGCGGCCTAGGGATTGGGTCTTGGGCGCCTAGGGCAAGGGGATACCTTGGGGTGCGCCCCCACCCCTCCTTATATAGGTAGGGTGCGTCCAAGGGTGTTCCCAGCCCAGGTGGAAATCCTCCCTAACTCAGAAACCCTCCCTAACTCGGAAACCATGTTGGGGTTTGACTTTTTCAAACTGCCTTTTTGACTTTCAAATTAGAGTTTGATTTCTCTCTTCCAAGTGTCCAGCCAAGTGACCTAGGACATGATGCAACCATTTCACTTTGTCATGACACATCCATGTACTCTTCCCCTTACGGTTCGATGGACCTTCTAGACCCTTCTATAACATTCCGGTGAAAACACTCAAACCATTCCTGATGGGGATATGCCTACCGGGGTATACCCAGTAGGACGTTTCCGACTGGCCCAGGAACTGGCGAGTGGGCCTGCAAGATGGCGACTGGATCAAGGCCTGGTGTGGATCCAAGCGACTGGGAGCTGAAGGCCCGGGCGAGTAGATAGGCCCAGTCGAATTAGGTTAAACAATTACCGAAGCCTTAACTGATTTGGTTGAGATATGTAAACCCTAGGGGAGGCGAGTCTATATAAACCTCCCTACAGGGCGTGTAGAGTTACGTTCCATCATACACCCAAGCGACTCGCCGCCTAGCCGCCGAGCTCACCCATTGTACCACCATCATAATACAATCTAGCAGGAGTAGGTCTTTACCCTCCGGGGGCCGAACCTGGGTAAAACCTTGTGTCTCCGCCCTCATCTCGCACCGCAGATGGCTGGCCGCCCTTGCCCCTCGTTCTACTAATCGCTGTTGATTGTAGCATCTGCCGTGACCATTCCCACGATAGTGGCGCCCACCATGGGGCCTGGCCGGTCTGGCCGGTGTTCTGCGGCGAGATCCAATCTGCCAATCAACGAGACGGTCGCCACCGGCCGCATGATAGCGATCGGCGAGATGCTCCAGATCTTGCCGAGAAGCTACGTCCCGGCGGCGTGACCCGTCACGTACAGCGTGATCCTTCCGGTCGGCACGATCAGCCTCTTCGTCGGCCTCACCGACGTCATCGTCTCGGAGGATTCGGCTCGCATCCGCGAGTCGCCGCCACGCGATCGGCTCTCCTAGAGTCAGATCCGCATGATCCATCGCCTCGCCTCCGAGTACAACACGGCCCACAGCAATGTGGCCGAAAACTCCGCGGTCGCGGAAGACGCGGCCCTCAACAACGACGCCGACTCGGCGACCCCGGCGTCACTCGCCGGATCCATCACCGCGGCTTCACCCGCGGGCTTCATCACCCAGGTCTCCAACGTGGGAGACTTCGAGGACCCCTCCATCCTTGGGATCTTCGACTTCGACTCCGGGTCGGAAAATTCCACCGACCTCCGTGACGGGACCGGTCGCCACGCCGCGATCGGCACCGATCCGCCGGAGGATCCCTTCTCCACCCCAATCCCTCCTAACGCCATGGCAACGGAGGTCGAGGAACTCCGCCTGAAGCTGGCGGAGGCAGTCCGCAAGGAGCAAGCCGAGCGCGAAAAATTTCGCCTCGAGCAGGTGACGGCGCAGGAGCTGTCGCGCTAGCACCAACAGCGAATCAGGTCGCGCCTGAACCCTACCGTCCAGGGGCGCGCCCTGAACTTCGACGACGAAAACGACCCAGCCCGCGCGGCCGAGCGCGCGATCTGCGAGAACGCGCCACCAGGAGGAAGCGCCCGGCCCCCGCCAGGGTCGACGGCAATGGGCGCCCCACCTCCACCCAACCGCACACCCCCCAGGGATCAGCCGCGGATAGTAGTCTCCTCACGGGAGTGAGACGCGAACAGCGTCCCACTGTTGTCCACCCCGATGGACAACCTCGTGGCAGGCCGGGCAGCAGCCGACAACATCACGACCACCGGTGACGGCGCCCTACAGATCCAGTATGTCAGGGCCCTGCTCGCAAAGGCCGTCGAGCAGCAAAACGTAGGCGCCGACTCGCAGGGTCGAGTGTACTCGTGTTCTTCGGGAAGCAGAGCGGCCTCAAGCGGCCGCCCCATGGCGGCAAACACCCTCAACTGCTCACCACCAGAACCACTGCAGCTCCAACATCGACCCGCAAACGCGGCACTCTCCACCAACGACCCCAGGCCAGCGACTAACTTCATCGCCGCCAACGGTCAACCCATCGACGCCCGCACCCACATATTCAACAACCAAAGCTGGCGCGCACGCCAGCTCGACGACCCGCGCCACACCCTAACCAATCGCCGCGACGGCGAGCCGATGGGATCGTTAAGTCGACTCGGTCCCAAGTGCTTCGGACCGATGATCCGAGGCGAGAAGTACCCGCCGAACTTCAAGGCGCCAAAGGAGATAGAAAAGTACGACCCTTCGTACGACCCTGCCGTGTGGCTCGATACATACCTCATGTCGATGGGGATCGCAGGCCACACCGATCTGCTAGCCGCCCGTTACCTCCCCTTGATGATGGAGGGGACGTGCAGGCAGTGGATCAACACCCTCCCCCAGGATAGTATCGACTCCTGGGAGGAAATGCACGACGCTTTCGTCAGGCACTTCGAGTGCTCCTACACCCGCGCCACCACCATTGAGGACCTGGAGCGATGCGTCTAGGGACCCCGCGAGTCGACCCGCAACTGGGTCCAGCGGTGGCAAGAACTCTGGTACAACGCGGTCGGCATCCACCCGGACACCACGATCCATTGCTTCAAGACCTCGTGCCGCTACGAGCCCTTGGTCGCCAAGCTCAAGCGACACTCTCGCACACTCGACAACATACCGGACCTCCTCGAGATCGCCAAACGGTACGCGGAGGAAGATCCAAACCAGGAAACCGACGACAAGTCGGGAGGCCAACGCCGCACGAGCGGCAACGACAACGGACGATGGTCCGACCTACGCTACAGCAACACTCGCCTCACCGGCAAGCGCCATAGTGACGGGCGAGTCGACTTCGTCGCCAACGTCGGGCACGCACAACGCGAGCCTAAAAGCTTCCGCCGCGACGGAGGACAACGCCGCGACGGCGGCAACTACAAGGCCAAGCCAAGGTTCGACCCCGCGACCCTCCTTAACCAACCTTGTGCGTTTCATAGCAGGGAAGGGAAGCCCGCAACGCACACAACCGCCGACTGCCACACTCTAAGGGAGATCGAGAAGGCACGGCGAGCACGGGAGGACCCCGACAACGACCCGCCAAACAGCGGAAAATTCGGCAAAGTGGCCGGCTCGCTCCATACCTTCATAGGCTTCAACACGAAGCGCGAGAAGAAGGTCATCACCCGCGCCGTCGCCGTCAACGCGGTGGCTCATGTGGACGTTCCCCAGTTCCTCAACTGGTCGGAGCAGCCCATCACCTGGAGCCGCCAGGACCACTCGCCACGCATCGAGTACCCAGGCTGAGTCGCCCTGGTGGTCAAGCCTAAGGTCGGCGACTACTGGCTCCCCAAGACATTGATGGACGGCGGCAGCTCCATCAACATCCTGTACCTGGACACCTTCAGGCGGCTGCGGCTCCCGCAGTCGATGATCGAGACAACCCACACCATGTTCCATGGCATCGTCCCCGGTCGGAAGGCGTACCCGATCGGCAAGGTCACACTGCCCGTCACCTTCGGCACACCAGCAAACTTCCGCACCGAGCGGATCGTCTTCGTGCTGGTACCCTTCGACAGCCCCTACCACTACGTCCTAGGGCGCCAGGCGTTCGCCAAGTTCATGGCAGCGCCCCACTACGCGTACAACGCGATGAAGCTCCCCGGGCCGTGTGGCGTCATAACCATCAACGGCGACCCCGACATGGCCGCCAAGTGCGAGGCCAAAGGAGCAGAACTCGCCGACGCCGTCATCGCGGCAGAAACCAAGCACGCCGATGAGCTCGCCAAGTACGCGAGCGGGGTCAACAACGACGACCCCACCATACTCAAGAAGCCCAACTCGGAGGGCGCAAACACCTCAACCTTCGAGGCAACGACGCACACCCGCACCGTCGAGCTGGTCCCAGGCGACTCCAGCCAGACGGTGACGATCGGGACATGCATGAGCCCAGCCTAGGAAGGCGTGCTCATCGAGTTCCTCCGTGAGAACAGGGACATCTTCGCATGGAAACCCTCTGACATGCCTGGTGTCCCTAGGGAGCTCGCTGAGCACAAACTAAACGCTGACCCCAAAGTGCGACCCGTCAAACAGTCGCTGCGGCCCTTCAATGAAGAGCGCCGCCGATCCATCGCCGAGGAGGTGCAGCGTCTACTCGCTGCAGGCTTCATCCGGCCAATCAAGTACTCCAAGTGGCTGGCAAACCCAGTCCTGGTCGAGAAGAAGAACGTGACCTGGAGGATGTGTATCGACTACACAAACTTGAACAGCGCCTGCCCGAAGGAGCAGTTCGTCCTCCCGCGGATCGACCAAATAATCGAATCCACCGCGGGCTCGGAGTCGCTATGTTTCCTCGACGCCTACTCTGGATACAACCAGATCAAAATGGCCGTCAAGGACGAGGAGAAGATGGCGTTCATCATGCCATTCAGAGCCTTCTGCTACACCGCCATGACCTTCGGCCTCAAGAACGCCGGGGCGACCTACCAGCGGTGCATGCAAGAGTGCCTCGCGAGCCAAATTGGCCGCAACATCCACGTCTACATCGATGACGTGGTCGTAAAATCCGCTCGCCAGGGCGATCTACTCGCCGACCTGGCGGAAACATTCGCCAACCTGCGAAAATACAAGATAAAGCTTAACCCAGGGAAATGCACCTTCGGCGTACCAGCAGGACAACTACTGGGGTACGTCGTCTCCAAGCGAGGTATTGAGGCGAACCCCACCAAGATCGACACGATCGCCTGACTCGGCAAACCCGAGTGCCTGCGCGACGTCCAGAAGCTGGCCGGGCGAGTAGCGGCTCTCAGTCGCTTCATCCCCCGCCTGGGCAAAAAGGCGATGCCCCTATACCGCCTGATGCACAAGAACCCCACCTTCCAGTGGGACAAGGAGGCAGACGACGCGCTCCGCGACCTCAAGAAGGTGCTACTCGCCGCACCACTACTCGCCGCCCCCGCCGACAAAGAACCCATGCTGGTCTACGTCACGGCGTCTGAGCGTGTCGTCAGCGCCGTCATGGTCATCGAACGGCCGAAGGAAGGAAAGGAGCGCCCAGTACAGCGACCGGTGTACTACATCAGCGAGGTCCTCACCGAGTCGCGCCAGCGATACCCGCAGTACCAGAAACTGGTATATGCGGTCTTCAGAGAACAGCGGCACCTGCCGCACTACTTCCAGGAACACCCAATCACGGTCGTCTCCTCAGCACCATTGCAGGACATCATCCGCAACCGCGAGGCGACCGGGCGGGTTGCCAAGTGGGCCGTCGAGATCGGCGTCCACAACATCAAATACGAGCCACGAAAAGCGATCAAGTCGCAGGCTCTAGCGGACTTCATCGCCGACTGGGAAGAGGCCCAGCAGCCAGAGAAGCTTCCATACCTCCATTACTAGAGCCTGCACTTCGACGGCTCCAAGAACGCGGACAGCGCAAGAGCAGGGATCGTGCTAACTTCACCGAAGGGCGACAAGCTCCGCTACGTCCTCTGCCTCGACTTCACCCCCTGCACCAACAACATGGCCGAGTACGAGGCATTACTCCACGGCATGCGAGCTGCCAGGGAGATGAACGTCAACCGCCTACGCTGCTACGGAGACTCCGACCTCGTCGCTGGACAAGTCGCTGGCACCTGTGACGCCGTCTCCCCCACCATGGCGGCATACCGCCAAGCAGTGGACAAGCTGGGCGGACACTTCGCAGGCTACTCCGTCGAGTGGATTGACAGGCGGAAGAACGAGGAGGCCGACGCACTCTCTCGCATTGGGTCGGCTCGACTCGCACCACCCGCCGGCGTCTTCCTCGACACGATCACCAAGCCATCAGTCTCTCCCCCAAGGGAGATCGACATCGGAGTCCCGTTGTAGCCGGAGGCAGCCCTGGTCGCACTCGTCATCGAGCCAGACGACTGGACCAAGCCCTACGTCGCCTACCTGGAGGCCAGCACCTTGCCAGCAGACGAGACGGACGCTCGGATGATCGCCCACCGATGCAAGTCCTACACCATCATCGACGGCGAGCTCCACAAGCGCAGCGTCACCGGCGTGTTCCAACGCTGCGTCCAACCCGCCGAAGGACGCAAGATCCTCCACGACATCCACTCCGGCGACTGCGGCCACCACGCCGGCGCCCGCTCTCTGGTCGCCAAGGCTATGCGGCATGGCTTTTACTAGCCCACCGCACACACCGATGCCGTTGACATTGTCCAGCGGTGCGCCGGGTGCCAGAAGTACGCCAACCAGACGCACGTGCCGAGCTCAGCGCTCAAGACAATCCCCATCACCTGGCCATTCGCTGTGTGGGGCATGGACATGGTAGGCCCCTTCAAAAAGGCTCCCTCCGCCTACACCCACCTCCTGGTCGCGGTCGACAAATTCACAAAGTGGGTGGAGGCCAAACCAGTCCGGAAGTGCGACGGGAAGACCGCCACAAAATTCCTACGCGAGCTCATATATCGCTACGGGTTCCCAAACAGCATCATCACGGACAACGGCACCAACTTTGCCAAAGGAGCCATGGCCGAGTTCTGCGAAGAACACCACATCCGGCTCGATCTTGCGTCAGTCGCCCACCCGGAATCCAACGGCCAGGCGGAACAGGCCAATCAAAGCATCCTCCATGGCCTGAAGCCGCGACTCCAAGTACCACTCGAGCGCACCGCCGGGTGCTGGGTCGAGGAGCTACCCTCCGTCATCTGGGGCATCCGCACCTCGGTCAACAGATCGACAGGATTCACCCCCTTCTTCATGGTGTACGGTGCCGAGGCAGTCATGCCCACCGACCTCGAGCACGACTCACCGCGGGTCGTCTACTACACGGAGGCTGCAAACGAACTCGCCCGCCAGGACAGAATCGACCAACTCGACGAGGCACGTGATCTCGCTCGATCACGCACCGCCATCTACCAGCAGGGACTCCGCCGCTACCACAGTAGGCGGGTGAAAACTCGCACCTTCTAGGAAGGCGACCTGGTGCTGCGCCTCATCCAGAACAAGAAGGGCATGCACAAGCTTTCCCCTCCGTGGGAGGGACCATTCGCCATCGGGCGCGTACTCGGCAACGATGCCTACTACCTCATCAACGTCCGCGGGGACGGCAAACTCGACATCAAGCGACCGTGGAATGCAAACCTCCTACGGAAGTTCTATTCCTATAACTCCACATATGTACCCTCCAGTCGCTATGAAATAAAAATAGTTGGTTACCGCAAATTGTGCCTACTCTCCGTGACTTGTGCCACTCGCACTCGTAATAACAGCGTCAAGCTAACCGCAGAAGTCAACCTTTGGTACAGCGATCGGCACGGCCAAGTAGTGCGGTGCAAGAGCACCGGGTCACCTCAGGTCTTGCATCGTCCACAAAAAATGCCTACCCGGAGCCCCATTGGAGTCGCCTAGCCCGACTGGTTCTACGAGCCAAGACAACTGCCTTCGCTTCTCACAGCGACCACGATCCTCCACATCCTCGACATAGCGATTCGAACGGCCAAGTACCACGCTCGGGGACTGACGACCAGCTCAGCGCGAGCGGCTCGGGAAAACGCCAAGTATGAGAGCATGCCCAGGACTCGCCATGCGACTGACCCAACGGGCCAGGCAGGAGTGATGCGCTCAAACTAATGCGCCAAGTCCTCACCCACCCTCGAGTCGCGCCTAGAACAACCAAGTACCACGCTCGGGGACTCGGCCACCCGACCTCGTTCGCGCAAGGGAAAACGGTGAAGTACAGAGCGCTCAAGGGAGTCGCCTTGCGACTGGCTCTCCGAGTCCGGGCGAGTCGACCACAATAACAAAACATTCAAAAACCACAAAAACATCACACACGAGGTAAACCCCACAAAAAGGGCGGACGCGCTCGGGGACTCGTTCAACCCTCAATCGGAAAACACATGACAAGTCACAAAACAAACACGATATCTCATTAATAGCATGTTGCAATCATCTCAGAATACAAAAAATGCCCAAACGGCAGATCTGCTACTAACGCCCCAGGGCAAACTATTCTATTCCGCAGGCTTCGACGACGACTCGCCAGCACCCTTGCGATTGCGGATGAAGTTTGACGGGTACGTCGTCAGCTCACCCGCCATCGCCACGCGGAAGGGTTGCTCAATCTTGAAGTCCCGGTGCTGCGGCTCGGGGTCGTTAGGTGCGACGACCGTCTCCTGGTAAGGAAGGAGGTCGCCCATCGCCCAGACGCGCTCGGAGTACACCGCGGCACGATCCGTCAACTTGATCACTTGAGAGATCTCCACCGAGCCAGTCGACGACGGGTATCCACTCGTCACGTCGTCTAGGTCGAAGTCCTCCGGGAAATGGGCGAGCCCAAGGCTAAGCACCGTCGCCGCTCCATGCCGGAAGGCCGATCGCGTCATAAACTCAACGACCGACGGTGCCTTTTCCAAGTACCTCCACACCTCGACGAGGTCGCTGGGAATTACTTCCGTGGGCGACATCTCCTGAAGGTAGGCTCGGATGCATGTCGCCAACAACGTCGCCGAATCAACGAGCGTGGCCACACACTGCCGCGCGTCGAACGAGCTCGCCTCTTCCGCACTATCAAGGATGCGACCTGCGAATAGAAGATAACGGTGAGTACATCGGAAATCACAAACAGGCACATGCAATAGGCAGGGGCAGACACACTCACAAATCAAGGGACGGGAGAGATCCGTGATGAAGCTCTAAAGAGAAGTGTAATCATCCTGAAGCCCAGCAACAAGGGCGTCAGAAACCTTACGTTCTTCCGCGGCGGCCGTAACGGCGGCCTTGGCTCGACCATCCGCCGAATTCACTTCTTCTTTCGCTTCCCTCAGCTCGCGCTCGAGGTCGGCGATCCGCTTCTCAGCAGAACTCAGCTTCGATTGAGCTGCAGCCAACTCACTCGCTGGGACAAGTCCCTGGCGGGCCTCCTCTGCCTTCGCGGCAATTGCCTAAAGCCCCTTATTCGCCTCTTGGACGGTGGCCAGTTCCTTCTCCGCGTGGCGCGTCGTAGCAAGACGGTCAGCCAACTCACGTTGCAGACCTTGCACACAATTCAAACAGTTAATTATAGCAGAATCCAAAAGTGCCCACCCGCTGAAATTCAGCGAGCGCGCACTCGGGGACTGGCAATCAAAAAATCCTAAGTGCCCACTCGCTGAAATTCAGCGAGCGCGCACTCGGGGACTGGCAATCAAAACATCCTAAGTGCCCACTCGCTGAAATTCAGCGAGCGCGCACTCGGGGACTGGCAATCAAAAAATCCTAAGTGCCCACTCGCTGAAATTCAGCGAGTGCGCACTCGGGGACTGGCAATCAAAAAATCCTAAGTGCCCACCCGCCGAAATTCAGCGAGCACGCACTCGGGGACTGGACGCGAAAAGTAAAACCACGACATTAAAAGAATCAGACCGCTGCAACACACCGACCTGATCCTCGGGGACTGGACATACCTGGATGGTTGTGCCAAGCATGCCATGAAGTTGTATCGCATCCACGGACGCGAGGAGAGCCGGCGTGTGCCCGCGATGCTGCTCGACCTCCGTATCGGCGACCCCAGGTGCATAGCTCGAGGGCGAGGTACCACTCGCTGTAGCCGCCCTGGTGATGAAGCGCGGGAACGTTGCGATGGAGGCACCGGCACCAAAGGATGCCGGCTCGGCCTCCACAGGCGAGGGAACACCCTCCTTCGCGGGTAAGGCCGCCTCCGTTACGGGGTCACTCGGCGCGATCGCCATGTCGTCAGAGACCGTGACGACGTCGTCACCCTTGGCCTTCTTGGCACTATCCGCGGGGTCGACGATTTCGTCCGCCTTCCTCTTCCGAGAGGGATCTTCCTCGCTGACGACGAGTGGCACCTTAGCCACGGTCGGATGGCCTATCTTCTTCGCTCCGGTCCTACAAATTCATTACGTGAGCAAGATAATCCAAGTACAATGAAATACAAAAGAAGGTGAGCAAACTCACTTGGCGACTGGGATGAAGCGTAGCCCCGTGCGGATGCCGGCCGGCTTCTCTAGTTCGGGGCCCAGTCGGCGACTGAGGCCCATTTCCAAGACATCGTGTGCCCAAGAAAAGGATGGTTTCTTCGTCATCGAGGCTGCGACGGGAGCTTCTGAGACATCTTCAGCGGGGGCTTCCCTGCGAGGTGAAGCCGCCTCGACCGGAGCGGCCCCTAGTCCAGAGACTGGGGCGAATGGCGGAGGCATCGAGGCCAGTGGCACCTCGCTCAGGACAGCGGCCGTGTCCAGCGCGGTTACCATCGGCGGCGCCTCGCCCTTGGCCGGACTGGTGGTGTCGGAGCTGCTCGCCGAGTGCAGCGGGGAGGCCGGTGTCGCCGTCTTCGTCTTCTTCTTCGGAGGGGCCTTCACCTCCTTCTCCATCTTCTTCTTCTTTGACGGAGTAGCCTGGCGGCGCGAGGTGGTCTCCGGAAGTTCGTCATCATCATTATCATGACGCTCGAGGATTTTACTTGCCTCAAGCTCACGTTGACGCTGCCCGCGGGTCTTGCGAACCAACGGGGCGACCTCCTCCTCGGAGTCGTCGTCGTCGTTGTTCTCGTCGCTCTCGGCGTCGCCCTTGGCGGGAGGCGATTCGCCCAGGTCCTGGACGGACGAGCTTGAGTTCTCGTCGTCGGAAGGCGGGAGCCATCCTTCCACCACTTGGAATAGCTGCAATGAGCACAAGATGAAATTAGAATGACCGCGACTGCATAAACTGCGACTGCGAATGATGCGAGGTAACTTACTGTTGGGGCTAGATGCTTTGCGGTGTAGGGGGCGACCCCAGCTTTTGCGTCCAGGTACACCGCCTGGGTGATCTTCTTCTGTGCTGGGGTGTAGTCCTCGAGCTTCCACTCGGCGAGGCAGGACTTCGTCGAGTCCTCCTGGCCCGTGTATTGGTACATGTAGTGGTCGCGCCGAGCCAGAGGGACGAGCCGCCGCCCGAGCCAGCAGTTGTATAAGTTAATTGTCTGGAGGCCTTTCTTCTTGAGACTGCGGATGGTTTGAATCATTTCGTCCACGACCATCCGCTGGTCGGTGGGGAGCTTGCCGACTTGGAGTCGGCGCGGTTCGGACCGGTTGGCGGAGTATCGTGGGATCGCCGCCTCGCCCTCCGGGGTCGCCTCGGCAACGTAGAACCAAGACTTCTTCCAGTTGCTCGCCGCCTTGGCGGGCAGCATCAAGTCAAAGAACGAGGCCTTCGACTTCAGCTGGAATGTCAGGCCGCCCGCGGCAAGCGTTGGGCCGCCCGCTTCCTCGCGACTGATCCGTTCGTGGAACAGATCTTGCCATAGAGGGAAGTAGGGCCGGCAGCCCAGGTAGCACTCGCAGAACGCCACGAAGATGGCGAGCTGCCCGATGCTGTGCGGACCCAGGTCCGACGGTTGTATCCCGTAGTAGGCGCAGAAGCGCCGGAAGAACAGGGACGTAGGGAATCCCAGCCCCCGTTCTAGGTGGCTGGTGAAGCAGATAAATTCTCCCTCGCGCGGGTTCGGGGTCACCTCTCCGGCCGCGGGGATGCGCCAACAGCCGGCGCGCAGGATCCCGGCCTCCTTGAAGGACGCCAGTTGCACCCTCGTACACTTAGATCTACCCTAAGGCTCGGTGGAGGGGGCCATGGCGGAAGGATTTGTGGGGGTTGGAGGATTTTGGGTCGGCTGGATCGCGATGCGAAGGAAGGCGAAAGTGCGCGCAATCAGAGGAAATGGCGAGAAGGTGGTTCTCTGATCGCCTGCCATTCCCCTTATATAGCGGTTGTTACCCGCCAAATCAGGGAGCCGTTACTACGCGGTGATTACGCCAAAAGTTACCGTTGGATTACCCCAACGGCTAGTTTGACCACGTTTAACGGTCCAACTTCAGCCACTCGGCTCGCCGACCCGATCACTACGACAGTGACTAAGTGTTTCGCCGATTCGACTCGCCAAAGCTGCGATCAGAATGACTAGTTGTTTCCTTAATTTAGGAGCCCGCCGACGATTCGACTGGATGCTTGCTTTGAAGCCGTATACTCCGACTGCCAGCAACCACCTGCGCCCAATCAACGACGGCCTCGGGGACTACTGATGGGGATATGCCTACCGGGGTATACACAGCAGGACGTTTCCGACTGGCCCAGGAACTGGCGAGTGGGCCTGCAAGACGGCGACTGGATCAAGGCCTAGTGTGGATCCAAGCGACTGGGAGCTGAAGGCCCGGGCGAGTAGATAGGCCCAATCGAATTAGGTTAAACAATTACCGAAGCCTTAACTGATTCGGTTGAGATATGTAAACCCTAGGGGAGGCGTGTCTATATAAACCTCCCTACAGGGCGTGTAGAGTTACGTTCCATTATACACCCAAGCGACTCGCCGCCTAGCCGCCGAGCTCGCCCATTGTACCACCATCATAATACAATCTAGCAGGAGTAGGTCTTTACCCTCCGGGGGGCCGAACCTGGGTAAAACCTTGTGTCTCCGCCCTCATCTCGCACCGCAGATGGCTGGCCGCCCTTGCCCCTTGTTCTACTACTCGCTGCCGATTGCAGCATCTGCCGTGACCATTCCCACGACAATTCCCGAACTCTGGAATTGGAATTTCCTTATATGAATCTTATTCTCTGGACCATTCCGGATCTCCTTTTGATATCCTAGATCTCATCCGAGACTCCAAAAATCATTCGGTCTTCTTACTCACATTCCATATCTACTAAATAACATCGAATCCTTAAGTGTGTCTCCCTACGGTTCGTGAATTATGCAGACATGACCGAGACTCTTCTCCGATCAATAACAAATAGAGGAATCTAGAAATTCATATGGCTCCCACATATTTCTATGATTACTTCGTGATCAAATGAACCATTTACATATGATACCAAATTCCCTTTCTCTCGTAATATTTTACTTATCCGAGGTTTGATCGTCGGTATATCTTCATACCTAGTTTAACCTCGTTAACGATAAGTACTCTTTACTCATTCCTGTGATATGTGATACCTTGTGATCCAGTCACATGCTTGCAAGCCAATTGGATGACATTCCACCGAGAGGGCCCAGAGTATATCTATCAGTCATATGTATGGACAAATCCCACTCTTGATCCATGTGCCTCAACACATACTTTTCGAACACTCAATGCCACCTTTATAACCACCCAGTTACGAAGTGGTGTTGATGTCATCAAAGCATCCATCCGATGATGGTGATTAACATAATCTCATGGTCAAAGGATTTAGGTTACTATGTTTTTGAAAGCTTATAGCAAGTGAACTATTTAAATGACTTGATCTTATGCTACGCTTAACTATAGGAGTATGTCCATCACATCATTCTCCTAATGATATGACCTTGTTGTTAATAGCATCTCAATGTTCATGATCAGGAAACCATGATCATATATCAACCAACAAGCTAGTTTAACAAGAGTCTTTACTAGGGACTCTTTTATGTTTACAAACCACACAAGTATTAATGTTTCTGGTTAATACAATTATATCATGGTATGTAAACATTTATCATAAGTACGAAGATATGATAATAACCACTTTATTATTTCCTCTTGGGCATATCTCCAACAAATATTACATCCATATCACATTCCAAAATGAATCTTGGGTGAAGTTTTTGAATTCCTTCATTTTCAAAACTCTAAAACCTCTACTAACTACTTTGAACTCTCTCCATTTAAAACTCTACAAAGACGGGTATGAAGATTATTAGCGTGGCGCTGAGCCTCGCTAAACTTGCCTTGGATCTCTGATGAAATAGCATATCGTGAAACTAAAATGATTTTTGTAAAATCATGAGCATCAGATCATGTACTTGTGGTTCATATCCGACTCACTTCTTACCGATTCGGCAGGAATTTATATTTTCATCAGGGATAGACGAAAAGGTTTAAGATCTACTGGTTGGGACATTGTCCATATAAGGTGGTCTAGTATTTTTTAAAAATGGGGTAGTAGCATTTTGAATTATCCATTTGGTGGCTGCTTTACAAAACCCCCTATTTTTTGCGCAATAGAAATGGACTTTTGGTGCGAAGAAAAAGAAAACTTTCTCCTGCAACATTATTCGTCATACCATGATGCACATGCATGCATAATATGGGTACATTATCACAAACTATGCCTTGATTCTAGCCATAACATTGGTCATTTGACCCGAAAGCTATGAAACCTAGAATGAGATAGGTCATTTTGTGAAGGTTTTTTTATACATAATCAATATACCAAGTTTGATATTTTTACTTCCAACTATGTCACATAATATGATACCACACGAAGGTTTCGCATTGTTTGGATCATTTTTGAATTTTTTATTCCCATTTTAAACTACCGCCAAACTTTGTCGAATGACGGGCATGGAGATTCTTATATCAGGCCTGAGCCTCGCTAAACTTGCATTGGATCTCTGATGAAATATCATATTATGAACCTAAAAATTATTTTTGTAAAAAATCATGAGCATCAGATCATGTACCTGTAGTTCATATCTGACCCATCTTATACCGATTCGGCAGGAATTTGTCTTTTTCACCAGGAATGGACGGAAATGTTTGAGATCTCCCGGTTGGGACATTGTCCATGTAAGGTGGTCTAGTATTTGTGCTTAGAAAATGGAAAATGCCTTTTTTATGCGACAAAAAGGAAAACTTCCTCCTGCAATATTGTTCCCCATCCCATGATACACATGCATGCAAAATATGAGCACATTATCACAAAATTATGCCTTGATTCTAGCCATAACATTGGTCATTTGACCTGAAAGCCAAGAAACCTCGAATGAGATAGGTCTAAGGATGGCAATGGGCAGGGTATGGGCAGGGTAGAGCAATACCATACCCATACCCATGTAGCCAATGGGTCAAAAGCTTACTCATACCCATACCCGCGGGTATAAAACTTTACCCATACCCATACCCGGTGGGTACCCGTACCCATTGGGTACTCGACGGGTATATCCATTAGTATATAATTTATTCAAAATTTTACTTTCATCAGTAGCATATTTGAAAAAGGACAATAATCTCTACTTCTAATAGTAGATGAGTACATGAAAGTATCAAATTAAAGTTTAGAAGTGACAATGTCATACTCGTCCCTAGGCTTCTCGGCCGCATAGGTTCAAACTCTATAGATAAGTTTGACATGTCAGTTTAAACGAACAGGGTATGGGTATACCCATGGGTACAAGTTTATACCCATGCCCTGAAGGGAATATGCCCTGAGAGGCAATAATAAAATGTTTATTATGTGTATTCCAAGTATATGATAGATGTTTATTTTGGATGCTATAATTGTATTAATACGGAAACGTTAATACATGTGTGTTTAATAAAAAAACAGAAAGTTCCTAGTTATGCCTCTCTCATAAACTAGTTCGTTGATTAACAAGACGATCATAGTTTCCTGATCATAGACATTGGATGTTGTTAATAACGAGATCACAACATTAGTGTAATGGTGTGATGAACATTCATCCAAAGTATAGCATTACGATCAAAGTCATTGAGTTTATATTGCTATAAACAACTTACGAAGTATTCCTAATCCTTAGACCATGAGATCATGCCAATCACTAACACCGGAAGAGTTTCTTGTTGACATAAAACGTCACTCCGTAACTGGGTGATTATAAAGATGGCTTCAAAGCTACTAAAGTGTTATGTTGAGAATCATGGATCAAGAGTGGAATTTTTTCATTCCGATGACGGATAGATATGCTCTGGGCCCTCTCGGTGATATCACATTGGTTAGCTTGCAAGCAAGTGATTTGATCACTAGAATGTTATATCACGGGAACGAGAAAAGAGTGCAAGTCAGTAACGAGATCAAACTAGGTATGGAGATACCGATGATCAAATCTCGGACATGTAATATATCATGAAACAAAGGGATTAAGATACAAGCATAAAAGGTTCCGACGATCACAGGAAAAGTCATCATTGAATGTGTGGGAGTCAGTATGGATCTCTAGGTCCCGCTACTGATTATTGATCGGAGAAGGGTATCGATCATGTACGCATTATTCGTGAACCGTAGGGTGACACACTTAAGGGACACTGGCATCCAACTGGAGCAAATGTTTCATGCCGAAAGAATAAACAAGCGCATGAATTTATTTCACTAGATACTGAAACAGGTTTTCGGGTGAAATTGCATAAAGAGGTTATGCATGTGAAATAGAATTATAGCAAGGGGTTATTTGTGAATGTTTGTCATTAAATTAATTGACAAAATTCTGAATAAAATAAAAGAGTTTTATTTAATGAGAGTTTGCATTAAATTTGGTGGAAATTTAATGGCATGTTTGAGTGGGATTTTGAGTGGAGGGAATTTAAAGGAATTTTGTGAGTGGAGTGTCCACCCACATGAAGAGGGGAGGGCAAGGGGCAGCCCCCATGCGCCGGACACCCCCTTGGGGTTCCCCCCCTCTCCTATAAAAGGCACCCCTCTCCTCACTTCTCACTAACACCTCCTCGTGAAGGATCTCTCTCCCCCTCTAGAATTTATTCCCCATGGTCTCAGACTAGCGAGATACATGTTCCCGATGGCTATTCGGAAAGAAAGGGTCGTGCTTCCGCTGCATCGCTGGAGCGAGGAGGTGGAGGTTGCTCGGTGTCTTGTACGTGTGTGCGAGCACGGATGCGCTGCTGCTTTGCGGCGCTAGGACTTCCTCTCGATCTTGAGATCGGCAAGAGATCGTCTACATCAACCACGAGTTGAACTCGTTAAGCTTTGTCGGTCTTCAAGGGTATGTTCTCTACGGATATACATTCGCCCGTTGTTTGTATCTAGTATCTAGATCTTGGTACATAGTTCCCATCGTAGGAAAATTTTTGTTTTCTATGTTGCGAACACTTCAGTGGTATCAGATCCAGGTTTATGCGCAGATACTTTACACGGGTAGTACACATATGAGTATGTGGGCGATGATGATCATGTTGTTGCTCCTTAGCTGTAATTTTGGATATTGGTGGCATAGTGGGATGAAGCGGCCCGGACAAACTTTACATGTCCTCGCACATGAGACTTGTTCCACGCTTGACATGCAACTAGTTTGCATAAGTGGCTAGCGGGTGTTTGTCTCTCCTACTATAGCCAATATCTATTTTGCAACGAGTTGTCAACAATTTGGTTATCCTCGTTGTGGTTCATGTTCGTAGGTAAGAACGGTTCTATCTCGAAAGCCCTAAGCCACGTAAAACTTGCAATGGATAAATTAGAGGCGTCTAGTTTAGATTGTTGTTGGGCTAGTGTTATGATATGGTAGTGTTGTAAGTAGAAGTATGAGATGATACTCTTACAACACACATAGCGTGTAAACTCCATAGACCTTCGATTTACACATATAGGTATGATAGTGATCATACCACGGTGCACATGATAGAGATCATCTGCGGGAACCATATCATTTCACTAATAAACATGTGATGTTTGATAGCATCTTATATTGCTTGTTTAGCGCTTTGTTAGCATAATAAGATGATCCCTCTTTTAAATATCAAGATAAGAATGTGTTCTTCCTTTAGTATGCACCGATTATGTCTTCGTCGCTCCAAGACATCACGTGATGATCGGGTGTTCTTGGATCCACGACCATATTTCGGGTGTAAAACAGTTACACACGCGAATACTAAGGTTCTAACTTGGCGAGCCTAGCATGTACAGACATGGCCTCGGAACACGGACCGAAAGGTTAAGCATGAGTCATATAGTTGATATGATGCCCATTTGATGCTCGCCTTTGAAGCTATACCGACTCACGTGATGATCGGACTTGGTATAGTGGATTTGGTTCATGTAATCACCAAAAAGGCACGAGGGATGTCGTTTTTTATTGGGAGTTAATTCGTAATATGGATTTGTTGAACTCAATCTATCATACACTTAGTCTAAACTTTACAAATTCTGTTGTAGTTGGCACCACCTTCTTTTAATTTCAATGTGTTCATGGAGAAAGAGAAACTAGCAACGAACGGTAGAAACTTTACCGAATGGGCCATGAATTTGAGGATTCTCCTCTCTCCTGCACAAAAGCAATATGTGCTAGAAGCACCGTTAGGCCCCCCACCTTTATATGATGCCCCTGACGAGGAGAAGAATGTCTATCAGACTCGTCAGGAGGACCACAACTTAGTTCATTGCGGCATATTGTATGGGCTAGAGCCAGAACTTCGAAAGCGTTTCAAAAATGGCAATGCATTTGATACAATGGGTGAGTTGAAAATGATTTTCGACACACATGCTGCTGTAGAGAGCTACAACGCTTTAGAAAAGTTCTTTAGTTGCATGATGGAAGAGCACAGCTCCGTTAGTGAGCATGTACTCAAGATGTCGGGTTACGCCGATAAGCTTGTGTCCTTGGGAATATCGATTCCCATTGACTTAGGCATCCATCGTGTTCTGCAGTCTCTGCCACCTAGCTATAAGAGCTTCGTGATGAACTATAATATGCAAGGCATGAAGAAGTCTCTCCCCGAGCTTCTGTCAATGCTTAAAACTGCAGAAGTGGAGATCAAAAAGGAACATAAAGTGTTGATGATCAATAGGAACACTGGTTTCAAGAAAGACAATAAGGCAAAACGGAAGGGAAGTAAGGGCGGCAAGCCGGTTGCCGTGCCTGAAAAGAAACCCCGAGTTGGACCTAAGTCTGATACAGAGTGCTACTATTGTAAAGGGACTGGTCACTGGAAGCGTAACTGCCCCAAGTATTTGGCAGACAAGAAGGCCGGCAAGGCAAACAAAGGTATATATGATATACATGTTATTGATGTGTACTTGACTAGTGCTTGCAGTAGCACCTGGGTATTTGATACCGGTTCAGTTGCTAATATTTGTAACTCGAATCAGGGGCTACGGAACAAGCGACCGCTAGCAAGGGGTGAGGTCATGATGCGTGTCGGCAATGGATCAAGCGTTGATGTGATCGCCGTCGGAACACTGCCTCTCCATTTGCCGTCGGGATTAGTTATAAACTTGAATAATTGTTATCTGGTGCCTGCACTGAGCATGAACATTGTATCTGGATCGTGTTTAATGCGAAGTGGTTATTCATTTAAATCCGAGAACAATGGTTGTTCCATTTATATGAATGAAATCTTTTATGGTCATGCACCGATGATGAATGGTTTATTTCTATTGGATCTCGATAATAATGTTACACATATTCATAATGTTGATGCTAAAAGGATTAAACTAAATGATGATATATCCGCATATATGTGGCACTGCCGTCTAGGTCATATTGGCGTTAAACGCATGAAGAAGCTCCATTCGGATGGGCTTTTGGAATCACTTGATTTTGAATCATTTGATACATGTGAGCCATGCCTTGTGGGCAAGATGACTAGAACGCCGTTTTTCGGTTCAATGGAATGGGCGACAGATTTATTGGAAATCATACATTCTGATGTATGTGGTCCAATGAGTGTGTCGGCGCGAGGTGGATATCGTTATTTTGTTACTTTCACGAATGATTTGAGTAGATACGGTTATATCTACTTGATGAAAAACAAGTCTGAAACCTTTGAAAAGTTCAAGGAATTTCAGAATGAAGTGGAAAATAATCGTAATAGAAAGATCAAATTTCTACGGTCCGACCGTGGAGGTGAGTATCTAAGTTATGAGTTTAGCACTCACATGAAAGAGTGTGGAATTGTTTCACAACTCACACCTGCCAGAACACCATAGAGAAATGGTGTGTCGGAACGTCGTAATCGTACTTTATTAGATATGGTTAGATCTATGATTGAAGGGTTTCGCAGCATAGTAAATCAAAAAAATTCTACGGATGCGAACGGGAAAGCCAAGATCTAATCTAGGAGATGCAAACAACGAGAGGGATTAGATGAGATCTTCATACCCTTGAAGATTCGCACAGTTGGAACGTTCGTCGGAACGTGGGTGATGTAGTCGTACTCGCTTCTCCTCCTCGCGATCAGATCCGATCTAGCACCACAAGTGGCGATGCCTCCGAGAGATGCACACGTGCGGCACCTCGACGTCTCCTCCATCCTTGGTCCAGCAAGTATGGTGGAGAGACAGATTGGATCTACAACGCGACAACGCGGTGCAAGTGGTGGAGAGTTTCTGCAGCAGGGCTTCGCCTACGTGCAGTTGGGAGGGAGAGAGAGAGGAGGGCAGCAGGGCGGCTAGGGCTTGAGGAGGAGGTGTCAGGGGGGGGTGCGCCCCCAGACCTCTTTATATATAGGGGTGGGCGCCAACCCTAGCCCCTCCCCCAAGCCTAGGCTGGCGGCCAAGGAGGGAAGAGTGGGGGGCAAGTTTCCCCCTCCTTCTAGAAGCTCCACTAGGATTTTGCCCTAGGTTGGCCGGCTGGGCCCTATGGGGCCTTGTGCCCCTGGCCCAATGCAGCCAGGGCACTCCCTCATAGGCCCATGCCCCCTCCCGGCAGGTGGGGCCATGTTGGTCCCCCTCCGGAAGGTTCTAGAAGCTTCCGGTACAATACCGATTAACCCGAAACAATTCCGAACTCCAAAAACTGCATTGCCTTATATGAATCTTATTCTCCGGACCATTCCGGAACCTCTCGTGATGTCCCGGATCCCATCCGAGACTCTGAACAAAAACTCATAAACCAATTATCCAATCTATCCTAGCGTCGAGACACGTTAAGTGTGTGACCCTTCGGGTTCGAGAATATGCAGACATGATCTTCTATCAATAATCAACAGCGGGGTCTAGAAACCCATATTTACTCCCACACATTCATCGATGATCATATCAGATGAACAACGATGCCAGGATTCAATCAATCCCATATATATATTCCCTTCGTCTCGCGATATTTTACTTGCCCGAGATTTGATCGTCGATACCGTCATACCTAGTTCAATCTCGTTCACAGCAAGTACTTTACTCGTTCCGTAATCTGATATCACTTTGTGATTAACTCCTTAACCACATGCTTGCAAGCGGTGTTGATATCAATTACCGAGTGGGCCCGAAGTATATCTCTCCGACATGGGAGGGACAAATCCCATCTCGATACATACAATCCAACAGGTACTTTCCGATCACCTGAGAGACACCTTTATGATCACCCTCTCATAGGATGACGTTTGATGACCTCAAAGCTTTCTTCCGATACTAGGGAGTTGTATTATCTCATGGTCTAAGGAATACAATATTTGACATAAGAAAAACTTCGCAAAGATGAACACGACGACACGATATAATTGCTTCGCTTAGTTTGGGTCTGTCCATCATATCATTCTCCCAATGATATAATCTCATTATTAATTGACAACTCATGTCTATGGTTAGGAAACCTTAACCATCATTAATCAATGAGCTAGTCCTTAGAGGCATACTAGGGACACGGTGTTGTTCACAAACCACACAAGTATTAAAGTTTCCGCTTAATATAATTCTAGCATGGAATATAAACTTTATCATGAACAAGAATTATAATAATAACATCTTTATTATTGCCACTAGGGCATAATTCCAACAGTCTCCCACTTGCACTAGAGTCAATAATCTAGTTTACATTTGGCAACAATCTCACACCCATGGCACTAAGGTGCTGATCATGTTTTGCACGTGGAAGAGGTTTAGTCAATGGATCTGCGACATTCAGATTTGTATGTACTTTGCTAATCTTCAGATCTCCATCTGCTATATAATCTCGGATTATATGAAACTTGCGATTGATATGCACTTGGAACCACGCCAAGATCAGTGATGAAGTTCCTGATCCAAACTCCTTCACTTGACGCTTCTGCAGCAGCCATGTATTCCGCTTCTACTGTAAATCCCGCGATCACGCTTTGCTTGCAGCTTCTCCAGCTCACAGCTCCTCCATTCAAAATATAAATGTATCCTGTCTGAGATTTAGAATCATCCTTGTCGGTGTCGAAACTAGCGTCGACGTAACCCTTTACGACGAGCTTTCATCACCTCCATAGACTAAGAACATTTCTTTAGTCCTATTTAGGTACTTTAGGATGTTCTTCACGGCTGTCCAGTGTTCCACTCCTGGATCACTTTGGTATCTGCTCGTCAAACTAAGAGCATTGGACACATCCGGTCTAGTACACAGCATGGCATACATGATAGAACCTATGGCCGAGCCATAAGGCACTTTGCTCATAGCTTCTCTATCATTTACCGTAGCTGAACACTGATCCTTGCTCAATATCTTACCTGACAACATAGGCACTGAACCTTTCTTTGCCTTATCCATTCTGAACCTTTTCAGAACTTTGTCTAGGTATGTACTCTGGCTTAAAGCTATCAGGCGTCTTTGTCTATCTCTATAGATTTTGATGCCCAATATATAAGCAGCTTCACCTAGGTCTTTCATTGAAAAACACTTGTTCAAGTAACTCTTCACATCGTTAAGCATGTTAATGTCATTTCCAATAATCAATATGTCATCCACATATAGTACCAGAAATGTCACCGAGCTCCCACTCACTTTCTTGTAGATACAAGCTTCGTAGCAATTTGGAAAAAATCCAAAGCTCTTGATCACTTGATCAAAACGAAGGTTCCAACTCCGAGATGCTTGCTTCAGTCCATAAATGGAACGCTGAAGTTTGCACACTTTATCAGCATCCTTAGGATCGACAAAACCTTCGGGTTGCATCATATACAACTCTTCATCAATGTTGCCATTGAGGAACGCAGTCTTGACATCCATCTGCCATATTTCATAATCATGAAACGCAGCAATTGTTAATAAAATCCGAATGGACTTAAACATCGCTACGGGAGAGAAAGTCTCATCGTAGTCAACACCTTGAACTTCTCGAAAACCTTTCGCGACAAGCCGTGCTTTATAGACGGTAACATTACCATCCGCGTCCGTTTTCTTCTTGAAAATCCATTTGCACTCAACGGCCTTACGGTCGCTAGGAGGGTCCACCAAAGTCCATACTTGGTTTTCGCTCATGGATCCCAATTCGGATTTCATGGCTTCTAGCCATTTCTCAGAGTCTGGGCTCATCATCGCTTCCTCATAGTTCGTAGGTTCACTGTCTTCTACCAACAAGACAGTCAAGACAGGGTTGTCGTACCACTCAGGAGGGGCACGCGACCTTGTCGACCTGCGACGTTCAGTAGCAGCATCGTCCGAAGCTTCATGATCCTTGTCATTAGCTTCCTCTATTGTTGGTGCAGGCGGCACTGGAACAATTTCAGGTGCTGCGCTACTCTCCAATTCAAGAGAAGGTTCAACAACCTCGTCTAGCTCTAATTTCCTCCCACTCACTTCTTTCGAGAGAAACTCCTTCTCAAGAAAGGAACCGTTCTTTGCGACAAACACTTTGCCTTCGGTTCTGTGATAGAAGGTATACCCAATAGTTTCCTTAGGGTATCCTATGAAGACGCATTTCTCCGCTTTGGGTTCGAGCTTGTCCGGCATCAACTTCTTGACGTAGGCTTCGCATCCCCAAACTTTAAGAAACGACAACTTAGGTTTAGCACCAAACCACAGTTCATACGGTGTCGTCTCAACGGGTTTAGATGGTGCCCTATTTAAAGTGAATGCAGCGGTTTCTAATGCATAACCCCAAAATGATAACGGCAAATCAGTAAGAGACATCATCGATCGGACCATATCTAATAGGGTTCGATTCCGGCGTTCAGACACACCATAGCGCTGTGGTGTTCCGGGTGGCGTGAGTTGCGAAACGATTCCGCTTGCTTTAAGATGCGTGAGAAAATCATAACTCAAATATTCACCTCCACGTTCGGATCGTAGAAACTTAATTTTTCTGTTACGATGGTTCTCCACTTCATTCTGAAATTCTTTGAACTTTTCAAATGTTTCAGATTTATGTTTCATTAAATAGATATACCCATATCTACTTAAGTCATCGGTAAAAGTGAGAAAATAGCGATATCCACCGCGCGTCGAAACACTCATCGGTCCGCATACATCGGTATGTATGATTTCCAACAAGTCCGTTGCTCGCTCCATCATACCGAAGAACGGGGTTTTGATCATCTTGCCCATGAGGCATGGTTCGCATGTGTCAAATGATTCAAAATCAAGAGACTCCAAAAGTCCATCAGAATGGAGTTTCTTCATGCGCTTTACACCAATATGACCTAGACGACAGTGCCACAAATAAGTAGTATTATCACTATCTACTTTGCATCTCTTAGCCTCAATGTTATGGATGTGTGTTTCATCCCTTTCGAGATTCAGAAGAAATAAACCATTCACAACAGGTGCATGACCATAAAAGATTACTCATATAAATAGAACAACCATTATTCTCCGATTTAAATGAATAACTGTCTTGCAATAAACACGATCCAGAAATAATGTTCATGCTCAACGCAGGCACATAATAACATTTATTGAGGTTTAAAACTAATCCCGAAGGTAAAACTAAGGAGAGCGTGCCGACGGCCATCACATCAACTCTTGATCCGTTGCCAACGCGCATCGTCACCTTATCCCTCGCAAGCCGCCGTCTATTCCGTAGCTCCTGTTTCGAGTTACAAATATTAGCAACTGAACCAGTATCAAATACCCAGGCACTACAACGAGGGCTAGTAAGGAAAACATCAATAACATGTATATCAAATATACCTTTGATGGTGCCAGCCTTCTTGTCCGCTAAGTACTTCGGACAGTTGCGCTTCCAGTGACCCTTATCCTTGCAATAGAAGCATCAGTGTCCGGCTTGGGTCCAGACTTGAGCTTCTTCTCAGCAGGGGCAACGCGCTTGCCGCCGCCTTTCTTGAAGGGCTTCTTTGCACCCTTACCTTTCTTGAAGGTGGGGGTCTTGTTGACCATCAACACATGATTATCCTTTTTGATGTCCACCTCCGCAGCCTTCAGCTTTGCGAAGAGCTCGGTGATCGTATCAGTGGAACCAATCTGATTATGAGTCACTACAAAACTTTTGTAGTTGGGAGGGAGTGATTGCAAAACCCTGTCAATCTTGAGCTCCTCTGGAATCTTGCAGTCCAGTTGCTCAAGGCGTTGAGTGTAGCCCGACATCTTTATGGCGTGCTCACTAACGGAACTCCCTTCCTCCATCTTGCAGTTAAAGAATTTCTCAGAGATCTCATATCTCTCAGAATGGGCCTGAGTCTGAAACATAGTTTTCAGCTCCTCAAGAATCTCAAAGGGCCCGGGATAGTCTTCAAAACGATTTTGAAGGTCCGATTCCATAGCAAACAACATGGTGCTCTTAATCACACCATAATCATCTTTGTGCGACTGAAAGACAGCTTTCTCATCAGCCGGCGCACTTGCAGCAGGGGCGTCACCTATCGCATTCTCAAGGACATAGTCCTTTTGACCGCCAGAGAGAATGATTCTCAGATTGCGGAACCAGTTGGTGAAGTTAGACCCATTGTTTCTAAGCTTTTATTTCTCAGCGAAAACGTTGAAGTTGAAGTTGGACTTAGCCATGTGATCTACAATATTTGCAAGTACAAATTAGACTATGTTCATGATAATTAGTTCAACTTTTAATCAAATTACTAGATGAACTCCCACTAAATTCAACATCCCTCAAGTTGTTTAGTGAACACGATCCAAATTCACCACACCTAATCCGATCTTCACGAGAAGAGATGTGGCTTCAATGGTGGACAACGAAGTGTCGATCATATCATTCATATGACTCATGTTTAACCTTTCGGTTCATGTGTTCCGAGGCCATGTATGTACATGCTAGGCTCGTCAAGTCAAACCCAAGTATTTCCGCGTGTGCAAAACTGGCTTGCACCCGTTGTATGTGAACGTGGAGTCTATAGCACCCGATCATCACGTGATGCTTGGACACGACGAACTTTCGCAATGGTGCATACATGGGGAGAACACAGTTTTATCTTGATCTTTAAGTGAGGAATCATCTTATAATGCTACCGTCGCGATCTAAGCATAATAAGATACATAAAAGGATAAACATCACATGCATATAACTTTATGTGACATGGTATAGCCAATCTTCGCGCAATGATCTCCATCTTGTGCGTGCCGGCATGATCTCCATCACTCCACCATGATTGCCTCCACCACGAATAGCAACTACAACTATTGCTAACTACTTAGCGATAAAGTGAAACTATTACATTGAAGGGAATATGCCCTGAGAGGCAATAATGAAGTGTTTATTATGTGTATTCCAAGTATATGATAGATGTTTATTTTACATGCTATAATTGTATTAATACGGAAACATTAATACATGTGTGTTTAAGAAACAAACAGAAAGTTCCTAGTTATGCCTCTCTCATAAACTAGCTCGTTGATTAACAAGATGATCAAGGTTTCCTGATCTTGGATGTTGTTAATAACGGGATCACAACATTAGTGTAATGGTGTGATGAACATTCATCCGAAGTATAGCATTACGATCAAAGTCATTGAGTTTATATTGCTATAACAACTTACGAAGTGATCCTAATCCTTAGACCATGAGATCATGTCAATCACTAACACCGGAAGAGTTTCTTGATAACATCAAACGTCACACCGTAACAGGGTGATTATAAAGATGGATTCAGAAATAATAAAGTGTTATGTTGAGGCTCATGGATCGAGAGTGGAATTTGTTCATCCCGATGACGGATAGATATACTCTGGGCCCTCTCGGTGATATCACATTGATTAGCTTGCAAGCAAGTGATTTGATCACTAGAATGTTATATCACGGGAACGAGAAAAGAGTGCATGTAGGTAACGAGATCAAACTAGGTATAGAGATACCGATGATCGAATCTCGGACATGTAATATATCGTGAAACAAAGGGATTAAGATACTAGCGTAAAAGGTTCCGACGATCACAAGAAAGTCATCGTTGAATGTGTGGGAGTCAGTATGGGTCTCCAGATCCCGCTTCTGATTATTGATCCGAGAGGGGTCTCGATCATGTCCGCATTATTCACGAACCGTAGGGTGACACACTTAAGAGACACCGACATCCAATTGGAGCAAAAGTTTCATGCTGAAAGAATGAACAAGCGCAGGAATTTATTTCACTAGATACCGAAACAGGTTTTCGGGTGAAATTGCATAAAGTGGTTATGCATGTGAAATGGAATTCTAGAAAGGGGTTATTTGTGAATGCTTGTCATTAAAGTAATTGACAAAATTCTGAATAAAATAAAAGAGTTTTATTTAATGAGAGTTTGCATTAAATTTGGTGGAAATTTAATGGGAATTTGAGTGGACTTTTGAGTGGAGGGAATTTAAAGGACATTTTGTGAGTGGAGTGTCCACCCACATGAATGAAGGAGGGGAGGGGGCAGCCCCCATGGCCGGCGGCCACCCCCTTGGGTTCCCCCCTCCTCCTATAAAAGGAGCCCCCCTCCTCACTTGTCTCTGACACCTCCTCGTGAAGGATCTCTCTCCCCCTCTAGAATTTATCCCCCATGGTCTCGGACTAGCGAGATACATGTTCTCGGTGGCTATTCGGCAAGAAAGAGTTGTGCTTCCGCTGCATCGCTGGAGCGAGGAGGCGGAGGTTGCTCGGTGCCTCGAACGTGTGTGCGAGCACGGATGCGCTGCTGATTTGCGGCGCTAGGACTTCCTCTCGATCTTGAGATCGGCAAGAGATCGTCTACATCAACCACGAGTTGAACTCGTTAAGCTTTGTCGGTCTTCAAGGGTATGTTCTCTACGGATATACATCCGCCCGTTGTTTGTATCTAGTAGATAGATCTTGGTACATAGTTCACATCGTAGGAATTTTTTTTTGTTTTCTATGCTGCGAACCCTAAAGTGGTATCAGAGCCGGATCTATGCGTAGATACTTTACACGGGTAGTACACATATGAGTATGTGGGCGATGATGATCATGTTGTTGCTCCTTTGTTGTAATTTTGGATATTGGTGGCATAGTGGGATGAAGCGGCCCGGACAAGCTTTACATGTCCTCGCACATGAGACCTGTTCCACGCTTGACATGCAACTAGTTTGCATAAGTGGCTAGTGGGTGTCTGTCTCTCCTACTATAGTCAATATCTATTTTGCAAGCGAGTTGTCAACAATTTGGTTATCCTCGTTGTGGTTCATGTTCGTAGGTAAGAACGGTTATATCTCGAAAGCCCTAAGCCACGTAAAACTTGCAATAGATAAATTAGAGGCGTCTAGTTTAGATTGTTGCTGGGCTAGTGTTATGATATGGTAGTGTTGTAAGTAGAAGTAAGAGATGATACTCTTACAACACACATAGCGTGTAAACTCCATAGACCTTGGATTTACACATATAGGTATGATAGTGATCATACCACGATGCACATGATAGAGATCATCTGCAGGAACCATATCATTTCACTAATAAACATATGATGTTTGATAGCATCTTATATTGCTTGTTTAGCGCTTTGTTAGCATAATAAGATGATCCCTCTTTTAAATATCAAGATAAGAATGTGTTCTTCCTTTAGTATGCACCGATTATGTCTTCGTCGCTCCAAGACATCACGTGATGATCGGGTGTTCTTGGATCCACGACCATATTTCGGGTGTAAAACAGTTACACACGCGAATACTAAGGTTCTAACTTGGCGAGCCTAGCATGTACAGACATGGCCTCGGAACACGGACCGAAAGGTTAAGCATGAGTCATATAGTTGATATGATGCCCATTTGATGCTCGCCTTTGAAGCTATACCGACTCACGTGATGATCGGACTTGGTATAGTGGATTTGGTTCATGTAATCACCAAAAAGGCACGAGGGATGTCATTTTTTATTGGGAGTTAATTCGTAATATGGATTTGTTGAACTCAATCTATCATACACTTAGTCTAAACTTTACAAATTATGTTGTAGTTGGCACCACCTTCTTTTAATTTCAATGTGTTCATGGAGAAAGAGAAACTAGCAACGAACGGTAGCAACTTTACCGAATGGGCCATGAATTTGAGGATTCTCCTCTCTCCTGCACAAAAGCAATATGTGCTAGAAGCACCGTTAGGCCCCCCACCTTTAGATGATGCCCCTGACGAGGAGAAGAATGTCTATCAGACTCGTCAGGAGGACCACAACTTAGTTCATTGCGGCATATTGTATGGGCTAGAGCCAGAACTTCGAAAGCGTTTCGAAAATGGCAATGCATTTGATACAATGGGTGAGTTGAAAATGATTTTCGACACACATGCTGCTGTAGAGAGCTACAACGCTTTAGAAAAGTTCTTTAGCTGCATGATGGAAGAGCACAGCTCCGTTAGTGAGCATGTACTCAAGATGTCGGGTTACGCCGATAAGCTTGTGTCCTTGGGAATATCGATTCCCATTGACTTAGGCATCCATCGTGTTCTGCAGTCTCTGCCACCTAGCTATAAGAGCTTCGTGATGAACTATAATATGCAAGGCATGAAGAAGTCTCTCCCCGAGCTTCTGTCAATGCTTAAAACTGCAGAAGTGGAGATCAAAAAGGAACATCAAGTGTTGATGATCAATAGGAACACTGGTTTCAAGAAAGACAAGAAGGGAAAACGGAAGGGAAGTCAGGGCGGCAAGCCTGTTGCCGTGCCTGAAAAGAAACCCCGAGTTGGACCTAAGTCTGATACCGAGTGCTACTATTGTAAGGGACTGGCCACTGGAAGCGCAACTGCCCCAAGTATCTTGCAGACAAGAAGGCCAGCAAGGCAAACAAAGGTATATATGATATACATGTTATTGATGTGTACTTGACTAGTGCTCGCAGTAGCACGTGTGTATTTGATACCGGTTCAGTTGCTAATATTTGTAACTCGAATCAGGGGCTGCGGAACAAGCGACCGCTAGCAAGGGGTGAGGTCAAGATGCGTGTCGGCAATGGATCAAGCGTTGATGTGATCGCCATCGGAACATTGCCTCTCCACTTGCCGTCGGGATTAGTTATAAACTTGAATAATTGTTATCTGGTGCCTGCACTGAGCATGAACATTGTATCTGGATCGTGTTTGATGCGAAGTGGTTATTCATTTAAATCCGAGAACAATGGTTGTTCCATTTATATGAATGAAATCTTTTATGGTCATGCACCGATGATGAATGGTTTATTTCTATTAGATCTCGATGATAATGTTACACATATTCATAATGTTGATGCTAAAAGGATTATACTTAATGATGATATATCCGCATATATGTGGCACTGCCGTCTAGGTCATATTGGCGTTAAACGCATGAAGAAGCTCCATTCGGATGGACTTTTGGAATCACTTGATTTTGAATCATTTGATACATGTGAGCCATGCCTTATGGGCAAGATGACTAGAACGCCGTTTTCCGGTTCAATGGAACGGGCGACAGATTTATTAGAAATCATACATTCTGATGTATGTGGTCCAATTAGTGTGTCGGCGCGAGGTGGATATCGTTATTTTGTTACTTTCACGGATGATTTGAGTAGATACGGTTATATCTACTTGATGAAACACAAGTCTGAAACCTTTGAAAAGTTCAACGAATTTCAGAATGAAGTGGAAAATCATCGTAATAGAAAGATCAAATTTCTACGGTCCGACCGTGGAGGTGAGTATCTAAGTTACGAGTTTAGCACTCACATGAAAGAGTGTGGAATTGTTTCACAACTCACGCCTGCCGGAACACCACAGCGAAATGGTGTGATGGAACGTCGTAATCGTACTTTATTAGATATGGTTCGATCTATGATGTCTCTGACGGACTTGCCGTTGTCATTTTGGGGTTATGCACTAGAAACTGCTGCATTCACTTTAAATCGGGCACCATCTAAATCCGTTGAAAAGACACTGTATGAATTGTGGTTTGGAAACAAACCTAAGCTGTCATTTCTTAAAGTTTGGGGATGCGATGTTTATGTGAAGAAACTTCAACCGGATAAACTCGAACCCAAAGCGGAAAAATGCGTCTTCATTGGGTACCCTAAGGAAACTATTGGGTATTCCTTCTATCACAGATCCGAGGGCAAGGTTTTTGTTGCCAAGAATGGATCCTTTCTAGAGAAAGAGTTTCTCGCGAAAGGTGTGAGTAGTCGGAAGGTAGAACTCGAAGAGGTTATTGAACCTTCTCTTCAAAGTATGGCGAGTAGCGCAGCGCCGGAAGTTGTTCCGGAGTTGGCTCCACCTGTTGAAGAGGGAACTAATGATAATGATCATGAAACTCCGAAAGAGAGTACTACCGAACCTCGCAGGTCAAGCAGGACGCGTCCTGCTCCCGAGCTGTACGGAAATCCTGTCATGAATTTCATGGTTGATGAAAATGATGACCCTGCGACGTATGAAGAAGCGATGATGAGCCCGGATTCCAACAAATGGTTAGAAGCCATGAAATCCGAGATGGAATCCATGTATGAAAATCAAGGTTGGAACTTGGTGGACTTACCTCACGACCGAAAGGCCGTGGAGAACAAATGGATTTTCAAAAGGAAAACTGATGCTGATGGTAATGTGACCGTCTATAAAGCTCGACTTGCCGCAAAGGGGTTTCGACAAATTCAAGGAGTTGACTACGATGAGACTTTCTCTCCCGTAGCGATGCTAAAGTCAGTTAGGATTATGTTAGCAATTGCTGCATATTTCGATTATGAGATATGGCAGATGGATGTCAAAACCGCGTTTCTCAATGGTAATATTGAAGAAGAGTTGTATATGATACAACCAAAGGGTTTTGTAGATCCTAAGGATGCTAACAAGGTGTGCAAGCTTCCGCGATCCATCTATGGATTGAAGCAAGCATCACGAAGTTGGAATCTCCGCTTTGATGAGGTGATCAAAGAGTTTGGATTTGTCCAAACTTATGGAGAAGCTTGTATTTACAAGAAAGTGAGTGGGAGCAATGTGGCATTTCTGATATTATATGTGGATGACATATTATTGATCGGAAATGATATATATCTTTTAAACAGTGTTAAAAGTTATCTAAACAGCAAATTTTCAATGAAGGACCTAGGTGAAGCGTCATACATATTAGGCATAAAGATCTATAGAGATAGATCTAGGCGCCTAATAGGGCTATCGCAAAGTACATACCTTGATAAGATTTTAAAGAAGTTTAAAATGGAAGATAGTAAGAAGGGGTTCTTACCTATGACACAAGGAAAGACATTGAGTAAGACTCAAAGTCCGGCTTCGGCGAAAGAAAGAGAGATAATGGACAAGGTCCCCTATGCTTCAGCCACAGGCTCTATAATGTACGACATGCTATGTACAAGACCGGATGTGGCACATGCTATTAGTTTGACTAGTAGGTACCAATCGGATCCAGGTTCGGAACACTGGATAGCGGTCAAGAATATCCTTAAGTACTTATGAAGAACTAGGGATATGTTTCTTGTATACGAAGGTGAAGAAGAGCTCGTCGCTAAGTGTTATGTCGATGCTAGCTTTGACACAGATCCGGATGACTCTAAGTCTCAATCCGGATACGTATTTCTCATGAATGGCGGAGCGGTTAGTTGGAGGAGTTCCAAACAACCTGTGGTGGCGGGATCAACAACGGAGGCCGAATATGTTGCTGCTTCAGAAGCGGCTCAGGAAGCAGTTTGGATGAAGGAGTTCATATCCGAACTAGGAGTGGTTGCAAACGCGTTGGACCCAATGGTGATCTATTGTGACAACAATGGTGCCATTGCCAATGCCAAAGAGCCAAGGTCACACAAGCATTCCAAGCATATTAAGTGCCGGTTTCACTCCATCCGCGAGCATGTCAAGGATGGAGATATAAAGATTTGTAAAGTACATACGGATCTCAATGTAGCAGATCCGTTGACCAAAACTCTCCCCAGAGCAAAACATGATCTACACCAGAACTCCATGGGTGTTAGATACATCACTATGTAACTAGATTATTATCTCTAGTGCAAGTGGGAGACTAAAGGGAATATGCCCTGAGAGGCAATAATAAAATGTTTATTATGTGTATTCCAAGTATATGATAGATGTTTATTTTGCATGCTATAATTGTATTAATACGGAAATGTTAATACATGTGTGTTTAATAAACAAACAGAAAGTTCCTAGTTATGCCTCTCTCATAAACTAGTTCGTTGATTAACAAGATGATCATAGTTTCCTGATAATAGACATTGGATGTTGTTAATAACGAGATCACAACATTAGTGTAATGGTGTGATGAACATTCATCTGAAGTATAGCACTACGATCAAAGTCATTGAGTTTATATTGCTATAAACAACTTACGAAGTAGTCCTAATCCTTATACCATGAGATCATGCCAATCACTAACACCGGAAGAGTTTCTTGTTGACATCAAACGTCACTCCGTAACTGGGTGATTATAAAGATGGCTTCAAAGCTACTAAAGTGTTATGTTGAGAATCATGGATCAAGAGTGGAATTTGTTCATCCCGATGACGGATATATATACTCTGGGCCCTCTCGGTGATATCACATTGATTAGCTTGCAAGCAAGTGATTTGATCACTAGAATGTTATATCACGGGAACGAGAAAAGAGTGCATGTCAGTAATGAGATCAAACTAGGTATGGAGATACCGATGATTGAATCTCGGACATGTAATATATCGTGAAACAAAGGGATTAAGATACTAGCGTAAAAGGTTCCGACGATCGCAAGAAAGTCATCGTTGAATGTGTGGGAGTCAGTATGGGTCTCCAGGTCCCGCTTCTGATTATTGATCGGAGAAGGGTATCGATCATGTCCGCATTATTCACGAACCGTAGGGTGACACACTTAAGGGACACCGACATCCAATTGGAGAAAATGTTTCATGCCGAAAGAATAAACAAGCGCAGGAATTTATTTCACTAGATACCAAAACAGGTTTTCGGGTGAAATTGCATAAAGAGGTTATGCATGTGAAATATAATTCTAGCAAGGGATTATTTGTGAATGTTTGTGATTAAATTAATTGACAAAATTCTGAATAAAATAAAAGAGTTTTATTTAATGAGAGTTTGCATTAAATTTGGTGGAAATTTAATGGCATGTTTGAGTGGGATTTTGAGTGGAGGGAATTTAAAGGAATTTTGTGAGTGGAGTGTCCACCCACATGAAGAGGGGAGGGAAAGGGGGCAGCCCCCATGCGCCGGCCACCCCCTTGGGGTCCCCCCCTCTCCTATAAAAGGCACCCCTCTCCTCACTTCTCACTAACACCTCCTCGTGAAGGATCTCTCTCCCCCTCTAGAATTTATTCCCCATGGTCTCGGACTAGCGAGATACATGTTCCCGGTGGCTATTCGGAAAGAAAGGGTTGTGCTTCCGCTGCATCGCTGGAGCGAGGAGGCGAAGGTTGCTCGGTGTCTTGTACGTGTGTGCGAGCGCGGATGCGCTGCTGCTTTGTGGCGCTAGGACTTCCTCTCGATCTTGAGATCGGCAAGAGATCGTCTACATAAACCATGAGTTGAACTCGTTAAGCTTTGTCGGTCTTCAAGGGTATGTTCTCTATGGATATACATCCGCCCGTTGTTTGTATCTAGTATCTAGATCTTGGTACATAGTTCCCATCGTAGGAATTTTTTTGTTTTCTATGCTGCGAACCCTTCATGCCCGTACCCGTGACTTAATGGGTAGGATATGGGTATTACCCATGGGGATAAAAGTGGTTCCCATACCCTACCCATGCTGGTACGGTACCCGCGGGTACTCGTAAGCATGGGCAAAATTGTCATCCTTAGATAGGTCATTTTGTGAAGGGTTTTTGAGACATAATCAATATACCAAGTTTGATATTTTTTCTTGCAGCTATGTCACATAATATGACACCACACGAAGGTTTCGGATTGTTTGGATCATCTTTGAATTTCTTATGCCCATTTTAAAATATATGTAATGTTTTTATATTTTACTTAATTTTTATTCATAAATGTGTAATATTTGAGTGAAGATAGATAGATATTATTTCTCTACCAATTTCGATATATTATTTGTATTTGGTGAATTAGAATGATTTATTTATGATTTTTCTAAGATTAATGTGCTAAATTAAAGATAGCTATGTCGAGGGCATTGCTGTAACATCCCAGCATTAGAGCATAGAAATAAGCTGAACCCAGATGTCTGCATTGTATTCATGCATAGAAAATCTGAATAATTTTCGCGCTTTTGAACAAATCTTGTCAAAGTGATTGAAGCTTCTCTTAACTTGATGGAATTGAAGAAGATCATCAAGTTAACTGTGATAAGTTTCAATATGACTTTTGCTAAAACCCTATTTTTGGGAAAAGGAGATTTGATTTAAGGGTAGATCAATTGTAATAATAATTAAACCTTAATATATTATGATTTATATTTGATCCTTAGGTGATCATATCATAGTATTCATTATAATCACTTTCAACACCCAGATTTTTAATCCCAGATGCCTGTTATGTCATACATCGCAATCCCAGGATTACCATTTTTGCGAGACATAACAGATTTGGATACCATAGTACATCATCCATTACAAACCATACATAAGGTCTTACACAAATAAGGATCTCATGATCCAGTTCTTAATACAACTCAAGCAGCGGAATAACGTAATAATAAAAGTAGCGTAGGCGAAGCTCCATCTTCGGGTCACAGGCAATGCTGACGATGGGAGATGATCCTAGTTGTCGTAACCTTCCTGCGGTCCATCATCCTGGTACTCCTCTTCATAGTCTGGCCACGGGAATAGCCAGGGACAAAGCCATGAGTACTCTTTAAGTACTCGCAAACTAATACTCACAAGTTAAGGGTGTTTTTGTAGTAGGACACTAAGCTCTAGGGTTGTTTTGCAAAAAGCCAGATTTACTTCTACTAGGTTCAGAAGCAAGAAAATCTAGTTGAAATTTTATACCCTAAGTGGGAACTTGAATTTCATATCACAACTCTGTTGTGGTCAATTCAAAATCTCAATTCATTTTGAAAACATCTGATGGGGGAACAGTATGGCCACTCCAACTGTCCATAACCGCGGACGCGGCTATTCAAATAGTTTGACACTCTGCAGAGATTGTACACTTTCACCACAACATTCGATACATCCGTCAGGAAGAAATCCTGAATTCACCATACTCAGTATGCGGATAATCAATCCTAACCTTTCAATTACACGCCCTAGTATAGGCACCTCTCCTATGAGTTTGGCCTCCCAACCATGACCAACTGTCATCTTGGGTACTGCACAGGTGGACAATCTTCACAAGGTAGCCTTAGCTCCGACCTTGGCCGTGAGGGAACCCATACTAAGGTATATAAGTTTCCAGTTAAGCCCTACCCAATTTTTGGGTATTGTGGTTGTACGGTAAAATTGGAATGGTATCGCATCCAGACAACCATCAGTTTTATAAAGGGCTAAGGATCATGCCTCAACATTTTCATCATCAAAATCATCTGGTGTTTAGAAACACATGTCAAAACATTTCAGTAGAATGACTCATCATTCCAAGATTTTCATAACCATTTTCACCAAGTATTCCCATCTAAAGTTGATCAAGTTTTAAGCTTAGCACTAGCATCTACGAGTGGGGTAAGTACTAATGAGGGGTGGTAAACAAGTGGTGATTAATTAAGTTCAATCTCATGCCTTAGGATTGTAGAGCCTAGCCATCCGACGCGCCTAAACCTCTAGCCGGTATAACCCCACTGCAAGGTTATAGCTTCTAGAGTGAGCACGTGCCGGCCCGGTAATCGCGCCTCAGCGTACACAAGTGAGTATGTACGTCAACGACATACAAGCACATATCAGAGCACGCCATGTACAAAGAAAGGAAATATAGGCAACAAGATCCAAATATATATGTTTATAGATAGGTAGCACATAGAGGACAGAGGTCCCAACAATACATCATACATCAGGTGGAAAACGTGATATAACATCCGAGTACGGATAAGATCCAAATAGGCATAAGATGCCAAGAAATAATCAAGTGAGCCCCATGCCCACACGTCTCAGGACTTCCTGGTAGGATCCTAGCTACTTCTCGTAGTAGTCATCATCAGCGTAATCGACGTAGTAAGAGCCAGACTCATCCACCTGATCACACGTACCTGTATGGCGGGAATGAACCCAAAGAGAAAGAACATAAAGAAAACAAGAGCGTCAGTACTGAGGCCAGTACACGGCGAGACTAGAATTCAGTGGTCCTCGCCTACAAAGGGTATATGGTGTACTTAGCGGCGGCAATGCTTGCAACTGACTAACTTATAGAGACACGCTACAACATCATCTATTAGAGCGGGATAAGAGGGCGCTAAACGGTAACATTAAGTTAACTCCAGGCATAACCCATCTGAGGCTTTCCCCCTTGAAAACCAGTCGAGGAAGTAGTCCCACAGAACACACACGTTACAATTTTAGTTAAGTAGTTGTTTAATTGATAAGACTAATTACTAGTCACTTTATTAGAGCAAGGTATTAGTGGAGTTGTGTAACATCCCAAAAATACTAAACTTGGATCATCAAACTCTAATCATCAAAAATTAGGGTTAACAAAAACTTTTCTAATTAAAATTATGAAGGCATGCATATGTGTATGCATTTAATTTGAAATTCTTTTGAACCACCTTGTTTGTATGTTTCCTTGCTTGTAAAATGTTTCTTAGGTGAAATAAACATCATCTAAAACATTTCCCAAACTTTTCCTAAAGACAAGTAAATCAAAACAAATAAAATAAAGGAATGGTCATTTTGACCAATTTAACTCTCATGCCTACTTGGTTGTCTCAAACTTTCAGAACCTAATTGAAGCTTTTCTGGATCTTTGCACCCCTTGAATGTACTCATAACAAAGTATCAAGGCCCACTTTGTGATCATCCAGAAACTTTCAAATGCATAGTTTAAATGATAATTCAAAATTGAATCTTTATCATATGGGAAGATCCCACTTTTGCAAAAACCACTCAAACAAGCTCAACTTTCAAAACCCAAGCATCTACAGACTCACCAGCACCAATCTAGTAAACCCACCAAAAATATTTTCAAAATTCAAAACTTGATTTCATGCGGCCATTTCATCAAACAGTTTGCAGACACAAATCATACAAAATCTAAACACTATTTGGAGCAGTGATTTGAGCCTAACTTGTCCCCTCTTTGGCTCACAACCAGCTCAGTAGATCATCTAGCTAACTAAACCAAGCACTAGCACCACTGTGAGCTTGCCATTGTCATCAATGGTGAACAACCGAGCACACCCATGCCACCCCATAATCGACAACACGCTAGGAGGAGAAGCAAGCCTAGCCAGCATGTCTGGGAGGCAGCCCACCGTCCACCACCACTCCCTATCCCAGCCGCGAGCGTTGCCAAGCCCTGGACCACATGCACGAACCATGCCAACCTCGCCAGCAACCGTGCCGAGCGTGCGCCAGAGCGCCACCCTCGACCAGCGCCCACAGACCGCGCGCCGCCCTCACCGCGTGCACACACGATCGCCACCGACCCAGGAGACCGCCAGACATCCTTGTTCGCCGCCCCGTGCCGCACAGCCACCGCTCGCCGTCGAAGACGCCGCCTCTGCCGCGTGCACACACTATCCCCACCGACCCAGGAGACCGCCAGACATCCTTGTTTGCTGCCCCGTGCCGCACAGCCACCGCTCGCCGTCGAAGACGCCGCCTCTGCCGCGCAGAGCGTCGCATGTTCCAGACCAAACCACACCGCCGCACGCCTCAAAACCATGTCGTTGAGCATCGCCAGGGAACACCGCACCGTCCCCTACCGTCGCCCATGCCAGTAGCCGCATGTAACATCGTCCCCGACGAGCTCACTGTGCGCCCCGTCGGTCCCCTCGCTCGACTATAAATAGAGGCCACCCCCAGTCGATTTCTTCACACCAGCTCGCTCCCCTCTTCTCACTGATCGTGCCACACCATTCCCAGAGCAAGGCAAGCACCACCTCGCCGGAATTTCATCGGAGCCCGTCGCCTCTGGAGAAGAAGGGCGCCATCGATTTCGTCCACCCCAGAAGCTGCCGCGACCACCCCTGAGTTCGCCATTGTCGACTTCGTCGTTCGCCTGCCTCGCTGACCCTCGCCAGCACCCCGGTGAACCCCCAACACCCCTCACTGGCCGCGCTAGGTTTCTTTCTCGCCGGCGTTGTCTCGCGTCGACGATGACTCCCAGCCGTTGGATTAGAATCAGATCGAACGACCCACGTTGCCCCATACCGCTTTGCCCCTCCCTGTCTCACTGACGAGTGGGGACACCCACTTAAGCAGCCCGCGGGAGCACTGCGCTTAGAAGGCCGGCCCGTTAACTCTTCCCGCGCAGCCCAGTGATTTGAATTAAACTTTTTCCATTTTATTTCAAACACACTTCTATACCCAACTTCAAAAATCAACCCAGATAGATTTAGTGCACCAAATTGAATGAAACCAATTTTGTTAGAAAGGTCTGGGAATGCTGAATCCAAGCCCGTTGGATTCAAGTCATTTAGATCTATAGATCACCCATGGTAAAAATAACAAGGCAGAAGCTTTTCTGCATTCAAACATTTTTCAAATTTAAACCATAATAGCTTTTGAGTTGATTCCAACTCTCAAAAATCACATTTAACCATACCTTTCAGAATATATAAAAATATATAAGTTTACTTGCAGGAATAATGTTCAAGTAATAAAAGAATGCTACATAAGCATTTCTAGACACATTAATTAATTAAAATAAAAGGGTAAAACCTTATTAAATTGTGACACCACTTTAAATCACATTCCCTTGGACTATAATATGTGGTGATGACATGTGTCAACATGATCCCATGTTTGGTTTGGAGAATATTAAATCTTAAGTAGTTTTTCAATGAGTAGAAATTACTTTTCTAAAAATAAAAGGAATTAAACCAAGATTTAACCTTGTAATATTAGTGATGATGCTAGATCATCTATAGGACCCTTGTGTGTGATGATTGCAAGTAGCTAAGTATTGTTTGGTGATTGCGTACCTCGTATTTATTTATAGACGCTAGTACCGACCAAGGATACGAGGAGGAAGGAGGATTATACGAAGAAGAAGCCGAGGAGAACTTCAACCATTGCTCTGCACAAGGCAAGCTGATACTATACCTATGCAAGCCAGTAACCTTGCAAGCTAACACTTGCAATTTAGCAAGCTTATCCTGATATTGATGCAAGTTAACTCTTGCAAGACACCCTACTGATGCAACAAACCCCTACTTGTTACTATGACTACTATATGCCTTAAGCATATATGATCATATCCACTTGATAAACCAATCCTAGTTTTACTTGCAAACTTGAGTAATTTATTTCTTTATCAAAGCTAGTACTTAGAGCTTACTTAAGTAAATAGTAGATACTAGAAAGATATGTGAAGGTTGCATAAAGAGCATAAAATTTGGCCTAAGCTAGATAATCTTGATGTCATCCCAAGGCATGAGATTGAGCTTAGTTGAAACTCCACTAGTCTACCACCCCTCATTAGTGCCTACCCCCACCTGTAGATGCTAGTGCTAAGCATAAAACTTGATCAACTTTAGATGGGAATACTTGGTGGAAAAATGTTTATGAAAACCTTGGAATGATGGATCATTCTATTGAAATGTTTTGGACATGTGTTTCCAAACACCCGATGATTTTGGTGATGAAAATGGTAAGGCATGAGCCTTAGCCCTTTATAAAACTGATGGTTGTATGGATGCGATACCATTCCAATTTTATCGTACAACCACAATACCCGAATATTGGGTAGGGCTTGACTGGAAACTTATATACCTTAGTATTAGCTCCCTCACGGCCAAGGTCTGAGCTGAGGCTACCTTATGAAGATTGTCCACCTGTGCAGTACCCAAGATGAAAGTTGGTCATGGTTGGGAGGCCAAACTCACAGGAGAGGTGCTTATACTAGGGCGTGTAATTGAAAGGTTAGGATTGATTATCCGCATACTGAGTATGGTGAATTCAGGATTTGTTCCTGACGGATGTATCGAATGTTGTGGTGAAAGTGTACAATCTCTGCAGAGTGTCAAACTATTCGAATAGTCGCGTTCGCGGTTATGGACAGTTGGAGTGGCCATATTGTTCCCCCGTCAGACTTTTCAAAATGAATTGAGACTTTGACTTGACCACAACAGGGTTGTGATATGAAATTACAAGTTCCCCCTTAGGAGATATAAAATTGTGATTAGCTTTGGAACTTCGTAGAGATAAATCTGGCTTTTGCAAAACAACCCTAGAGCCTAGTGTCCTATTATCCAAAACCCCCTTTTTATCTGTTAGTATTAGTTTGCGAGTACTTAAAGAGTACTCATGGCTTTGTCCCTGGCTATTCCCATGGCCAGACTATAAAGAGGAGTACCTGGAAGATGGACCCCAGGAAGGTTACGACAACTAGGATCATCTCCCATCGTCAGCATTGCCTGTGACCCCGAAGATGGAGCTTCGCCTACGCTATCGTTATTATTACGTATTCCGCTGCTTGATGTTGTATTAAGAACTGGATCATGAGATCCCTATTTGTGTAAGAACTTATGTATCGTTTGTAATGGATGATGTACTATGGTATCCAATTCTGTTATGTCTCGCAAAAATGGTAATCCTGGGATTGCGATGTATGGCATAACATGCATCTAGGATTGAAAAATCCGGGTGTTGACAAGTTGGTATCAGAGCCATCCTGACCATAGGAGACCCTAGTTAGACTGGACGTTTAAACCAAAAACTTAGTTTCAAAACCAAAGAAAACAAATATTTACAAAAACTTATTCTCATTCTTATCCCTTTGATTCTTTCATGAAAATTCATGTTCCTCAAAAACTCTTGCAAAAATACATAAAATTTTGACACACTTGATCACTCTGCCAACTTACTCATCCTCTATTCTTATAGAGGGACGTGAAGTACAGCAAGTTTTATCAGTTGGGGAATGGAGGAGACCTTATCTTTGAGAGGGATTTGGAACAGATTTCGGACCTTCTGGAGCGTCCGCACCCCGAGTTCTTCGAAGCTCAGCTCAATGATCAAGGAGGAGAAGATCTGCAGTGGCTAATTGTTGCAAGTCTCAGAGGAAAGATTGAAGCTCCCACTGCGGAGGGAATTCAGTTTACCTTGAGGGAAAACAACTGGCTCGATGGACTTGCCAGAGCCATGCAAGAAGCCCTTTCCCGTCTGTGTGGGCAGAGCATCAATCAGATCAAGGGTACTCGCTTTGAGTTTTGCCCAAGGCGTGATGCTAATGGACAACCCCTGGAAGCCCCATACCACCCCGAGCTGAAGACCCAATTGGACCACCTTAGCTTCATGATGTACGATCGTCAGCAGGAGTTGGACAACTGCCGTGACTACTGCAACCACAAGTCTGCCATCATCAAGACGAAGGACCAGACCATCGCCATGCTAGCAAAGGATCGCAAGTCTCGCCATCGTCAGCTCGACAAGAAGGAGCGCATCATTGCTCGTCTTCGCCACCGCATCTCATCTCTGGAGGAGACCATCCACGAGAGATACATGCAGTTGGAGGAAAGGGAGAATGCCGGAGAGGATCTTCGTGGAGACCCCTACTCCTATCTCAGCGATGACTATGATTTTCTGGAGGATCAGGATATGGATTTCTTCACCGATGAGGACGATTTCGCCTTCATCGATGATGATGAAGATGACGAAGCCCCAGATTCCGAGAAGTAGTAGCACTTGAGCACTAGCGTAGTGAGTAGTATTCGGTCCCACAGTATCGTAGTTCTCAGAATGGTTCTTAAAACCATCTGTTTTTCTTTGTTGTGGTGTGTGTTGTACTGTGTGCTATGAATGAATGAATGAATGAAAAAGCAAGTTGCTAGAAAATCTGAGTCAAACTTTAAAAGCTTTTCAAAAACCCAAAACTTTAGAAATTTCCCTCTTTTCTCATGATCTACCTAAATCTTCAGATGCCACATGGAGGAAGTGGTTCAACCCCGGACCCGATGTTGCAGATTCTGCAAATGTTGACTTCTGACCGTGAAGCTGAAAGAGCGGAACGTCAAGCCAACCTGGCCACCCTTCAGCAGATAGCCCAGCTAGCCCATAACAACCAAGGCCATGTAAATCAGGACCACCATGGATCTAAGCTCAAGAATTTCTAGAATACCAACCCACATGTTTTCACCAAGTCAGAGGAACCCCTAGACGCCGACGATTGGCTGCAAACCATGGAAAATAACCTAGAAGTCGCCGGAGTGGAAGCCAACGAGAAAGTCTTGTTCGCCACCCACTATCTAGCCGGAGATGCCAGAGCATGGTGGAACAATGTTCGCGCAATGACCGGAGGCCAGATGATGACCTGGGAGGAATTCAAGGTCAAGTTTAGCTGAACCCATGTGCCACCGGGTTTGATCAAGAGAATGAGAGACGAGTTCAGAGAGCTGAAGCAAGGAAGGATGACTGTAGTGGAATACCGTGACAAATTTTTGTCATTATCTAGGTATGCCCCGGACGAGATAGACACCGAAGCCAAGAAGAAAGAAAGATTCCTGAATGGGCTGCATGACGAGATGCAGACGGTGTTAGTCAATATTCCCTTTGCGGATATTGAAGCCCTGGTCGACTCTGCTATCCAGATGGGAGGAAAGATCAACCAAGCCAATGAGAACCGTAAGCGTCGTATGATGCATCAGCCAGGAACCCATCAGACCCCAAAGTATCGCCCTAACCCATCTATAGGATTTGCCCCAAGGACCAAAAGACCCCCGATGACCCGTCCCACCTATCCCAACCGTGGAAACCCTAGACCCGGAGGAAATCCCAACAACCCCGGCAACTCTAGCAATTTCAATCGTGCCCCACCCAAGTTCAACAACAACAATGCTACCGCCAACACCAACACTGCCCCGAGGACTGGAAGCAATGCTGTGCCTGTAGCAGCAAAGGACAAGTCGCAAGTGACCTGTTATAACTGTGGAAATAAAGGCCACTATTCCAACGAGTGCCCCAACAAGAAGAATGCTACAGCCCCCAATGCCAATGTCCCAGCTCAGCAGCAGCATCGTGTTTAGCCAGGAAGAAGATTCGCCCTAGGGAATTCACTCAACCGCAATGGCCGTCTTTTTCTCATGCATGCTGAAGAAGCGCAGGAAGCGCCAGATGTCGTCCTGGGTATGTTTTCTGTTAATTCAGTACTTGCAAGAGTGTTGTTTGATTCTGGTGCATCGCATTCATTTGTCACCGAAGAATTTGCAAGCACTAGTAAAATTCAACCAACCAAACTAAAGCATGTCATGATTGTTCAAATTCCCGGATCAACCACCAAGGCTAGGCAAATTTGCAAAGCCGTCCCTATCCAAATCCATGGCATAGATTTTTATGCAAATCTGATAGTACTCGGAACTAAAGGATTGGAAGTAGTACTAGGAATGGATTGGATGTCCAAACATAAAGGATTAATTGACTGTGCCAAGAAAGCCATAACTATGACCAGTACCGCCGGAATATCAGTCGAGCATATATCTGAAACCTTACCTCGCCAATTCAAGTGTAACAAGAGTATAGCCCAACCTACCATTGACCAAGTCCGGATAGTCTATGAATACCCCGATGTATTTCCAGATGTTTTGCCCAGTATGCCCCTAGATCGGGATATCGAGTTTATCATCGAACTAATCCCCGGAACTAGACCCATAGCCCAGAGACCCTATAGTATGAACCCGTCGGAGCTAGCAGAATTGAAGAAGCAACTAGATTCCATGCTGGAAATTGGATTGATTCAATCAAGTGCGTCACCTTGGAGATCACCTGTCTTGTTTGTGGACAAGAAGGATGGAGGTAACCGTTTGTGTACGGATTATCAGAAGTTGAATGATGTCACCATCAAGAACAAATACCCCTTGCCCAAGATAGAAGATTTGTTTGATCAGTTGACCGGTGCCAAAGTGTTTTCTAAGATTGATCTTAGAACTGGCTATCATCAACTCAAAATTCGTGCTGAGGATATTCCAAAGACTTCCTTTACCACCAGATATGGATTGTATGAGTATACGGTCATGTATTTTGGATTAACCAATGCCCCCGCTTATTTCATGAATCTCATGAATAAGATTTTTATGGACTTCCTGGATAAGTTTGTCGTTGTTTTCATCGATGACATTCTGATTTATTCCAAATCAGAAGAAGAACATGAGCTACACCTAAGGACCATTCTTGGAACCCTTAGACAGCATCAGCTGTATGCAAAGTTTAGCAAATGTGAATTCTGGTTACAGGAGGTAGGATTCCTCGGTCACATTGTATCAGTCGGAGGAATTGCCGTTGACCCTGCCAAAGTGAAAGATGTAGAAGATTGGCAAGCCCCGACCACTCAAACCCAAGTTCGTGCATTTCTCGGATTGGCGGGATATTACCGCAAATTCGTAGAAGGATTCTCTAGTATTGCCAGACCCATGACCCAATTGCTGAAGAAGGACAAGAAGTTTGAATGGACCGACAAATGTGAAGCGAGTTTTCAAGAACTCAAGAGGAGATTGATTTCAGCCCCAATCTTGATCATGCCAGATATCACAAAGCCCTTCGATGTGTATTGTGATGCATCCAAGATTGGTCTCGGATGTGTGATAATGCAAGAAGGCAAAGTTATATCTTATCTATCCCGACAACTGAAGAAACATGAGCAAAACTACCCAACCCATGACCTCGAACTCGCAGCCGTAGTTCTAGCCCTAAAAACATGGAGACATTACCTAATGGGAAACCGTTGTGAAATTTATTCGGATCACAAGAGCCTAAAGTATATATTCACTCAGAAGGAGCTGAATATGAGGCAGAGAAGATGGATTGAGCTAATCAAGGATTATGACCTGGACATTCACTATCACCCTGGTAAAGCCAATGTGGTAGCCGATGCCCTTAGCAGATTGCCGTGCCGCTTGAACTCCATGATCTTGAAGGAGCAACCAAGCTTGCACAAGGAGATGGAAGCTTTTCGAATGGAATTAGTAAGTGAAGGAATTTTGGCTAGCATAGAACTCCAGCCCACTTTGATCAGTCAGATTAAAGAGGCGCAGAAGGGAAATGCTAGTATCAACGGAATCAAGCGTCGTATCGGTACAGGCAAAGTACCCGGATTCACCGAAGACGAAGAAGGAATTCTGTGGTACAAAGGACGCCTTTGTGTACCAGCATATTCTGAGTTGAAAGAAGTTATTTTGAAGGAGGCTCATGATACTCTTTATTCTATCCATCCCAGAGGAACTAAGATGTATCAAGATTTAAAAGAGAAATTTTGGTGGCATAAGATGAAGAGATAAATCGGAAGCTATATCGCCAAGTGTGATATATGTCAGCGAGTCAAGGCCGGACATCAAAGACCCGCTGGATTGTTGCAACCATTGCAGATTCCGGAATGGAAATGGGATTCTGTAGGAATAGACTTTATCACTGGACTACCTACTTCTAGTAGGGGAAATGACTCTATCTGGGTCTTTGTGGACAGATTGTCCAAAGTCGCCCATTTCTTACCCGTCAAGACCACATATCAGAGTTCGAAGCTAGCGGAGTTGTACATCGCTAGAATCGTTAGTTTGCATGGAGTCCCCAAGAACATAGTATCGGATCGAGGAACTCAATTTACCTCGACATTCTGGAAGAAAGTCCAAGAAGGTTTAGGAACCCGCCTAGATTTCAGTACCGCGTATCACCCTCAGACCGATGGACAAACAGAGCGAGTAAATCAAATACTCGAAGATATGCTAAGAGCATGTGTGTTAGAATATGGATCCAAGTGGGAAGACTGTCTGCCGTTTGCAGAATTTTCATACAACAACAGTTATCAAGCTAGTTTGCAAATGGCCCCATTTGAATTTATGTACGGAAGGAAGTGCCGCACCCCTTTGAACTGGTCGGAAGTAGGAGAGAGTCAGATCTTCGGACCCGACATCCTACGAGAAGCAGAAGAGAAGGTTCACAAGATTCGTGAGCACCTCAAGACCGCCCAATCCAGACAAAAGAGTTACGCCGACAAGAGACGCCGAGACCTCGCCTTCAATATAGGAGATTTCGTTTATCTGAAAGTGTTGCAATTGAAGGGAATGCAGCGTTTCCAACTCAAAGGAAAGTTCGCCCCCAGATATATCGGACCTTTCAAGATTTTGAACCGTCGAGGAGAAGTGTCATATCAATTGGAACTACCTGAGGAGATGTCAGCCATGCACAATGTGTTCCATATCTCATTACTTCGCAAGTGTCTCGAAGTCCTCGAGAAGACCGAAGTATTCAAGAATATCGATCACCGGACCATAGAGATCAACGATGACCTGACCTATCCCGAAGTACCCATCCGTATTTTGGAAGAAGCTTTTCGAACTACCCGAACCCGAAGCATCAAGTTTCTCAAGATTCAGTGGAGCAACCACACAGAAGAGGAAGCTACCTGGGAACGCGAAGATCACATCAGGACGGAGTTTCCCGATCTCTTCAAATCCTAGGTAATCTTTTCCTCCTTTTTCAAATCTCGGGACGAGATTTTGTTTAACGTGGGAAGGTTTGTAACATCCCAAAAATACTAAACTTGGATCATCAAACTCTAATCATCAAAAATTAGGGTTAACAAAAACTTTTCTAATTAAAATTATGAAGGCATGCATATGTCTATGCATTTAATTTGAAATTCTTTTGAACCACCTTGTTTGTATGTTTCCTTGCTTGTAAAATGTTTCTTAGGTGAAATAAACATCATCTAAAACATTTCCCAAACTTTTCCTAAAGACAAGTAAATCAAAACAAATAAAATAAAGGAATGGTCATTTTGACCAATTTAACTCCCATGCCTACTTTGGCTGTCTCAAACTTTCAGAACCTAATGGAAGCTTTTCTAGATCTTTGCACCCCTTGAATGTACTCATAACAAAGTATCAAGGCCCACTTTGTGATCATCCAGAAACTTTCAAATGCATAGTTTAAATGACAATTCAAAATTGAATCTTTATCATATGGGAAGATCCCACTTTTGCAAAAACCACTCAAACAAGCTCAACTTTCAAAACCCAAGCATCTGCAGACTCACCAGCACCAATCTAGTAAACCCACCAAAAATATTTTCAAAATTCAAAACTTGATTTCATGCGGCCATTTCATCAAACAGTTTGCAGACACAAATCATACAAAATCTAAACACTATTTGGAGCAGTGATTTGAGCCTAACTTGTCCCCTCTTTGGCTCACAACCAGCTCAGTAGATCATCTAGCTAACTAAACCAAGCACTAGCACCACTGTGAGCTTGCCATTGTCATCAATGGTGAAGAGCCGAGCACACCCATGCCACCCCATAGTCGACAGCACGCTAGGAGGAGAAGAAAGCCTAGCCATCATGTCTGGGAGGCAGCCCACCGTCCACCGCCACTCCCTGTCCCAGCCGCGAGCGTTGCCAAGCCCTGGACCACACGCACGAACCATGCCAACCTCGCCAGCAACCGTGTCGAGCGTGCGCCAGAGCGCCACCCTCGAACAGCGCCCACAGACCGCGCGCCGCCCTCACCGCGTGCACACACGATCGCCACCGACCCAGGAGACCGCCAGACATCCTTGTTCGCCGCCCCGTGCCGCACAGCCACCGCTCGTCGTCGAAGACGCCGCCTCTGCCGCGCAGAGCGTCGCATGTTCCAGACCAAACCACACCGCCCCACACCTCGAAACCATGTCGGTCAGCATCGCCAGGGAACACCGCACCGTCCCCTACCGTCGCCCATGCCAGTAGCCGCCTGTAACATCGCCCCCGACGAGCTCACCGTGCGCCCCGTCGATCCCCTCGCTCGACTATAAATAGAAGCCACCCCCAGTCGATTTCTTCACACCACCTCACTCCCCTCTTCTCACTGATCATGCCACACCGTTCCCGGAGCAAGGCGAGCAACACATCGCCGGAATTTCACCGGAGCCCGCCGCCTCTAGAGAAGAAGGGCGCCATCGATTCGTCCACCCCAGGAGCTGCCGCGACCACCCCTGAGTTCGCCGTCGTCGACTTCGTCGTTCGCCCGCCTCGCCGACCCTCGTCAGCACCCCGGTGAGCCCCCAGCACCCCTCACTGGCGGCGGTAGGTTTCTTTCTCGCCGGCGTTGTCTCGCGTCGACAATGACTCCCAGCCGTTGGATTAGAATCAGATCGAACGACCCACGTTGCCCCATACCACGTCGCCCCTCCCTGTCTCACTGACGAGTGGGGACACCCACTTAAGCAGCCCGCGGGAGCACTGCGCTTAGCAGGCCGGCCCGTTAACTCTTCCCGCGGAGCCCAGTGATTTGAATTAAACTTTTTCCATTTTATTTCAAACACACTTCTCTACCAAACTTCAAAAATCAACCCAGATAGATTTAGTGCACCAAATTGAATGAAACCAATTTTGTTATAAAGGTCTGGGAATGCTGAATCCAAGCCCGTTGGATTCAAGTCATTTGGATCTATAGATCACCCATGGTAAAAATAACAAGGCAGAAGCTTTTCTGCATTCAAACATTTTTCAAATTTAAACCATAATAGCTTTTGAGTTGATTCCAACTCTCAAAAATCACATTTAACCATACCTTTCAGAATATATAAAAATATATAGGTTTACTTGCAGGAATAATGTTCAAGTAATAAAAGAATGCTACATAAGCATTTCTAGACACATTAATTAATTAAAATAAAAGGGTAAAACCTTATTAAATTGTGACACCACTTTAAATCACATTCCCGTGGACTACAATATGTGGTGATGACATGTGTCAACATGATCCCATGTTTGGTTTGGAGAATATTAAATCTTAAGTAGTTTTCCAATGAGTAGAAATTACTTTTCTAAAAATAAAAGGAATTAAACCAAGATTTAACCTTGTAATATTAGTGATGATGCTAGATCATTTATAGGACCTTTGTGTGTGATGATTGCAAGTAGCTAAGTATTGTTTAGTGATTGCGTACCTCGTATTTATTTATAGACGCTAGTACCGACCAAGGATACGAGGAGGAAGGAGGATTCTACGAAGAAAAAGCCGAGGAGAACTTCAACCACTGCTCTGCACAAGGCAAGCTGATACTATACCTATGCAAGCCAATAACCTTGCAAGCTAACACTTGCAATTTAGCAAGCTTATCCTGATATTGATGCAAGTTAACTCTTGCAAGACACCCTACTGATGCAACAAACCCCTACTTGTTACTATGACTACTATATGCCTTAAGCATATATGATCATATCCACTTGATAAACCAATCCTAGTTTTACTTGAAAACTTGAGTAATTTATTTCTTTATCAAAGCTAGTACTTAGAGCTTACTTAAGTAAATAGTAGATACTAGAAAGATATGTGAAGGTTGCATAAAGAGCATAAAATTTGGCCTAAGCTAGATAATCTTGATGTCATCCCAAGGCATGAGATTGAGCTTAGTTGAAACTCCACTAGTCTACCGCCCCTCATTAGTGCCTACCCCCACCTGTAGATGCTAGTGCTAAGCATAAAACTTGATCAACTTTAGATGGGAATACTTGGTGGAAAAATGTTTATGAAAACCTTGGAATGATGGATCATTCTATTAAAATGTTTTGGACATGTGTTTCCAAACACCCGATGATTTTGGTGATGAAAATGTTAAGGCATGAGCCTTAGCCCTTTATAAAACTTATGGTTGTCTGGATGCGATACCATTCCAATTTTATCGTACAACCACAATACCCGAATATTGGGTAGGGCTTGACTGGAAACTTATATACCTTAGTATTAGCTCCCTCACGGCCAAGGTCTGAGCTGAGGCTACCTTGTAAAGATTGTCCACCTGTGCAGTACCCAAGATGACAGTTGGTCATGGTTGGGAGGCCAAACTCACAGGAGAGGTGCTTATACTAGGGCGTGTAATTGAAAGGTTAGGATTGATTATCTGCATACTGAGTATGGTGAATTCAGGATTTGTTCCTGACGGATGTATCGAATGTTGTGGTAAAAGTGTACAATCTCTGCAGAGTGTCAAACTATTCGAATAGTCGCGTTCGCGGTTATGGACAGTTGGAGTGGCCATACTGTTCCCCCGTCAGACTTTTCAAAATGAATTGAGACTTTGACTTGACCACAACAGGGTTGTGATCTGAAATTACAAGTTCCCACTTAGGAGTTATAAAATTGTGATTAGCTTTGGAACTTCGTAGAGATAAATCTGGCTTTTGCAAAACAACCCTAGAGCCTAGTGTCCTATTATCCAAAAAAACCTTTTATCTGTTAGTATTAGTTTGCGAGTACTTAAAGAGTACTCATGGCTTTGTCCCTGGCTATTCCCATGGCCAGACTATAAAGAGGAGTACCTGGAAGATGGACCCCAGGAAGGTTACGACAACTAGGATCATCTCCCATCGTCAGCATTGTCTGTGACCCCGAAGATGGAGCTTCGCCTACGCTATCGTTATTATTACGTATTCCGCTGCTTGATGTTGTATTAAGAACTGGATCATGAGATCCCTATTTGTGTAAGAACTTATGTATCGTTTGTAATGGATGATGTACTGTGGTATCCAATTCTGTTATGTCTCGCAAAAATGGTAATCCTAGGATTGCGATGTATGGCATAACAGGCATCTAGGATTGAAAAATCCGGGTGTTGACACGTTGCCTATGATCATGACACTGTACTCCTGAGGCGTCCATAACCGTGGACACACGGCTTCTTGAAAAGATTTACCCTGCAGGGGTGCACAACTGTACCCAAACGCATGTTCAACCCTTCAAGCACTAAAACGCAAATAGGCATGCCATCCAAGTCTCACAACAAGAACTGTCCCATAACTACGCGCACATCCAGAGGCATCACCTACTGTGTGGAACCAACCAAGAGGTACGACGATTCTCAAGGAAGGCACAGCGTTTGCGCCTACTGGTGGATCGGGCCCTGCGGGGTAACTTGTACACACCGTGGGTGCCGCCACCGTGTACCGCATTTTATGTGTGCAAGCCATGGCAGTCCACCAAATATCAAGTCCGAAGACATATCCAACACACCCATGTCCGAGGACATATTATGCATATGCACCAAATGGACCGATTTTGTAACCCTCTAGATATACGAATAGCGCCGGTAGTTGAGGGGAGGATCCTAGAGGCCCCCATGTTTGGTTAGCGCCATCAACTCAGAACTGGTATCGTAGAACGAACGGGTCCTAGGTTGACTCAAGCAGTCCCCAAAGGTGGTCGCTGCCGGGGCCTTATCATTAGGTGAAGCCATTTACCAACAATATCAGATTAATATTTATAACAACATTATCTAGAATTCAAGTTCCACCTATATGAGAGCAAAGCTAAGCAAGCCTACAACTCGCAAAGTCAAATCTAGCTAAACAAACAAGGCAGTAGGATAACCAAGGCAATATAGTAGAGCAGTAAATCAAAGGTACGGTACTAAAGCATCGACAGTAAGGATAGCAATAGATCAACAAAGGAAGTAAAGACTAAACGCAAAATAGGTAGAAGGGGGTGAGGTGCTCGCCTGACTGCTCAAAGGAAGGAGTCGGTACAAATTCGAGAGGGTACTCGCACTGCTCAAACTCCTGCTGGTAATCGCCAGGCTCGCCTTCTACCGATAAGAACCAAATGCCATACATAGAAAATAAATAACGCAATCAACACATGAACGATGCGATGCAATCAATAATGTATCATGGCAGTATATGATGGGATATGTTTAATGATTCAAGTTTAAGTGGCCGAGGACAAAAATATAGCACTAAAGTAAATCGGTCACATGTTACTTAAGTGTTCGGGTGCAATTTAATTAATATTTGATGATTCATGATACGAAAGAACAAAAAGATATGACGGTTGAATTTGTGTCGTCAAGATGACCGATTTAGAAATATTATATGTCAATTTCCGTGTTACAGAATTCGAGTTATTAATTTATTAAGAAAAGGCTCTTTATTGCATTAAAAGTATTTCAAAAATTTTAATTGTCCAAAATTATATTTAGATGGCATATTCCTATTCCTCACATTTTTCTGATTCGTAAACATATATTACACATTATTTGAATTTGGAATAAAATGAGTTAGAAAGAGGTAAAGAAGAAAAAAATAACAAGAACAGATGGGATGTAGCTGGAACAGCCCGATAACTTGGCCAGACTGGATACTGCGTGTGAGAAATGATAAGCCCGATAACTTGGCCAGACTGGATACTGCGTGTGAGAAATGATAAGCCCGATAACTTGGCCAGACTAGATACTGCGTGTGAGGAATGATAAGCCCGATAACTTGGCCAGACTGGATACTGCGTGTGAGGAATGATAGGCCAGGAGCCTGGGTGTAAAACGTGAGGATTTGATCAGAAAAACTGGATACAAGATGTAAAAACTTCTAGCTGATGCTAACTTTGATCGACAATATATAGAGATGTACAGCTCGGTTTTGCTTGTGGTTTTCACTGGAGCGTAGAGGTGACAAAGGAGAATAATTCTCGTCAAGGAAGAAACGCCAGGGATGGACTGTATCAACGGAAAAGAAACGATGAACCGAGGATCAGTGCAATGTACAGACTTCTCAAAAATACTATCGTGATCTGAGTTCTGACTCAAACTTTGGGCGATTATGGCCATGATTCTATGCATAATTTGATGAAGGGACAAAAGAGAGAGTTAGAGAGGGGATTAAGGGCTACCATTTCCATGTAGGAAACTTCACCGGAGGTTGCCTGTAGAGCCGGAGAAACGGACAGGAACTAGGGTCGCGTTACTGCTGCTATTGTTTCGACGTCGGGCGCATCACAGAGAGCGGCGGCTGCAGCGCACACGGCGATCCGGGCGAGCGGGCGGGAGCACAGGAGAGCCAGGGAGAGAGAGGGGAGGAGGCGCGGCTCACAGTGGGGTGTTGATGGGGAAGGAGACGGCGGCGAGGAAGACCGGATCGGCGGATGACGAGGCCGCCAGTGATGTCCGTGTGCGCTGGACGGGCGACGTCTTCTTCTCCTCCTTGTCCACGCGTAGGAGCTGCGACGGCGAGGCTAGTGGTGAGGCTAGATGGGCAGCGAGCGCGACGCGACGACCATGGCGGCGGCGGCGGTTTGCTTGCGGTAGGGTATGAGGACAAGGGCGTAGCTGTAGTGTCTGCCTCGCTTTATTGAAGAGGGAGAGCGGGGAGCGGCAGGTCCGCGAGGGCACGCGAGGCACGTGACTGGGAGGGCCGGCGCGTTGGGTCGCTACTAGGTTCAGAGCGTGCATGCTGGCTGGTTAACGATGCAGCGTACGTGTGTGCATGCTAGCTACGCGTGCTGCTGGTGTTTGTGGCGCGTGCTTGATGTGTTGCTAGGTACATCGTGCGTATGGGTTAGTGGCCAGGTAAAATAGGTATAGTGTGTAGGATAAAAATCTGTAGGTCTAGGCTAGAATTAAAACAGGTTTTTAGGAAGATAAAAAGAATAGACAAAAAAGGGGTAGACATGGATGTAGTAAAAACAAGAAAAGTTTTTGATAGATGTATGGGGTGTTTTAGGAAGGATTAAAGGGTTAGAGTCAAGAGGGAGATGCAAAGGGGGTTATTATGTGTATATGTGTATACACATATATAAGAGAGATTAGGAAAAGTATAGTCCAGGAGTAGAAGAGATGAAAGCAAGAATGCCTCAACAATAAAACAATTGCAAATAAGAGAGAGGTTTGGATCAAGGACATAATGTGTGAGCTACGAAATAAATACCAACAAGATTCAAATAGAGGCCCACATATTAGAGATGCAATAAAGGAGAAGATGATGAGAATGTCAAGATGTTAGTAGGAGGACGGAAAAATAAAAAGAGATGCCCTCAACTCCAATTGGGCATTATTGCAATTTAGGAAAAACCAAATATAAATATATCAAGAACCAAAACAAATGCCAACAAATGGATATGATGCATGCATGATGGAAACAAGAAATGCACAAACATAATCAAATTGGGGAATTGAAACCTTGGGATGTCACAACACGCCCCTCCTTGAAGGAATCGCGTCCCGAGATTCTAAGAAGAGGAGAATAGAGCGGGGTACTCGGATCTTAAGAGATCTTCGTGCTCCCAAGTTGCTTCTTTATCGGAGTGATGTGACCATTGAACTTTGAATAACTTGATGGTTTTGTTTCTTGTCTTTCGTTCAGCCTCATCAAGAATGCGAATAGGATGCTCATGGCAAGAGAGGTCTTCCTTAAGCTCAGTAGAGGAATGATCCACGGCTCTACCGGGATCCTTGAAGCATTTCCTCAACTGAGAGACATGGATGGTGGGGTGGACATTTTTGAGATTCTCAGGCAACTCCAAGACATAAGCAAGAGGACCTAATCTTGAGAGGACCTTGAAGGGACCGATGTATCGCGGGGCAAGCTTCCCTTTGATACCAAAGCGGTGTGTGCCTATCATCGGGGTCACACGGAGATAAGCAAGATCACCCACTTTGTACACCATATCACGGTGCTTTCCGTCATAGTAGGCTTTCTGTCGATTTTGAACAATTTTCAAGTTGTCGCGAACAATCTGACACTTTTCTTCTGCCTCTTTGATAATATCCGGACACATTTTAGGATCTAGAGGATCTTTATTTCTCAAGATTTTCCTTTCACCAGTTTCTGACCATTAGAGAGGAGTACGGCACTTGCGGTCATAGAGAACTTCAAATGGTGACATGTGCAGACTTCATTGATGACTGTTGTCATAAGAGAATTCAACAAAAGGAAGGCATTCTTCCCATTTCATGCCAAATGAGATGACACAAGCTCTGAGCATATCTTCAAGAATTTGATTTACTCTTTCCACTTGTCCTTGAGACTGAGGGTGATACGCAGTGCTGAACTTGATATTAGTTCCCATGTACTGCTGAAAGGATTCCCAGAATCTGGAAGTAAACAAGCTTCCACGATCGGATGTGATTTCTTTAGGAACACCATGGAGGCTTACAATCCTCACAACATAGAGTTCTGCCAATTGACTAGCTGTAATAGTCTCTTTGACACGCAAGAAGTGGGCCACTTTGGAGAAGCGATCAATCACCACAAAGATGGCGTTGTTGCCCTTCTGAGATTTCGGAAATTCGGTGATAAAATCCATCTCAATTTTATCCCACTTCCACTCAGGAATTTGGAGAGGTTGAAGGAGACCAGCGGCTCTCTGATGTTTTGCTTTCACTCTTCTGCAAACATCACACTCGGCAACATACTTGGCAATTTCACGCTTCATGTGCATCCACCAATAGTAAGGCTTGAGATCATGATACATCTTTGAGCTACCAGGATGAATAGCAAGCAGAGTTTCATGAGCTTCTTTGAGAATTAGATTCTTGAGTGCTTGCACTTTTGGTACAACAATGCGCCCTTCGAATTTGAGAGTGCCATTAGCATCAATGGAATAGGATTTGTACTTGGGAACGCCCAATTCCAGATTTTTCTTGACTTTGAGGACCATAACATCAGTCAATTGGGCCTCACGAATTTTCTCTTCAAGATTAGGAGCCAAGCATAGATTTGCAAGATTCCCCTGAGGACCAATCTCAAGATTGTACAACTGAATTTCTTTGAAGAGATGCGTATTGCTTTCCTTGACCATGAGGTTATTGCAATAGACTTTTCAACTAAGGGCATCAGCCATCACATTAGCCTTCCCTGGAGTGTAGTCAATTGAGACATCAAAGTCTGAGATGGTTTCCATCCATCTTCTTTGTCGCATGTTTAGATCAGGCTGAGTGAATATGTACTTGAGACTCTTGTGATCAGTGAAGATTTCACAACGGTTTCCAAGCAAGTAGTGTCTCCACGTTTTCAATGCATGAACAACTGCTGCAAGCTCGAGATCATGAGTAGGATAGTTTATCTCATGTGGTCGCAACTGTCGAGATGCATAAGCCACGACTTTTCTTTCTTGCATCAGAATAGCACCAAGACCTTGAATGCAAGCATCACAGAATATCTGGAAAGACTTGGATGTATCTGGAGGAGTCAGAATAGGAGCTGAGGTGAGCTTTTTCTTTAGAGTTTCAGAACTTTCTTGACAAGATGGAGACCAAAGGAATTTCTTATCCTTCTTGAGAAGCTCAGAAAGAGGTTTTGCTATCTTCGAGAAGTTCTCAACAAATCGGCGACAATAACTTGCCAAACCGAGGAAGCTTCGGACTTCCTTGACATTTTTAGGAGGAATCCAGTACACAATTGACTTTATTGTTTACGGATTGGTTGCAATACCTTTATCAGAAATGACATGGCCCAGATAAACCACTTCAGAAAGCCAAAATTCACACTTAGAGAACTTAGCATACAAGCGATGGTCTCGGAGCTTGGAGAGGATAAGCCGAAGGTGTTCTTCATGTTCTTCCCTCGACTTGGAGTAAACAAGAATGTCATCGAGATATACCACCACAAACTTATCAAGGTATTCCATGAAAACCGAGTTCATGAGGCGAGAGAAAGTTGCAGGAGCATTGGTGAGGCCAAAGGACATTACGATGTACTCGTACAAGCCGTATCTGGTGGTGAAAGCTGTTTTCGGAATATCCTCCTTGCGGATTTTTATTTGGTGGTATCCACTTCTCAAATCTAGCTTAGAGAATACTTTTGCTCCAGCGAGCTGATCAAAGAGGTCTGTGATGTGAGGAAGAGGATACTTATTCTTGATTGTCTTTGCATTGAGACCACGATAGTCAACAACTATACGATCAGTTTTATCTTTCTTCTTGACAAAGATGGTGGGACTTCCCCACGAAGAAGTGCTATGCTGAATATGGCCTCTACTTTCAAGTTCATCAAGTTGCTTCTTGAGCTCGGCCATTTCATTAGGACCCATCTTATATGGACGCTTGGAAATTGGAGTTGTTCCGGGTTCCAATTCGATCACGAATTCAACGGCCCGGTCAGGTGGCATGCCTGGCAATTCTTCTGGAAACACATCTGGAAATTCACACACCACAGGTACATTTTCCAGTGTTGGCAAAGGATCAGCATTGAGAGCAAAGACTTGTGTTGAAGGAGTTTCATTTGGAGAATAGATTATGTGGCCACTTGGATGTGAAAGCGATACCGACTTGTTCACACAGTCAATAGTTGCACCATTAGCTTTGAGCCAATCCATGCCTAGAATGACATCAATGTTGGATTTCCCAAGGATTATCAAAGAAGCAAGGAAGGTATGGCCTCCAATAAGAATTTGGTTGCCATGACTTATTTTGGAAGATGTGAATCGAGACCCAGGAGAGCTTATCATGAGATTGCGAGACAAAGGTTCCATGTTCAAACCATTAGAATCAGCAAAACTCAAAGAGACAAAAGAATGTGATGCTCCAGTATCAAAGAGAACTTTTGCAAGAATAGAGTTAACAGGTAATGTACCGATGACAACATCAGGCGCTTGCTCTGCTTCTTTTGCCACCACATTGTTCACTGTTACCATCTTTGAACCATGCCTATTAATACCGTTGAAGGCCTTCCGCGGAGGTGCGACTCTCACCATGGCCTTGGAAGCCTGGAGAGGGGGAGGGGAAGGAAGCTTCGAAGGGTTCTGATAGTCTGGTGACTTGTGTCCAGGTTCTCCACACTTGTAGCAAATGATAGACCGAGGTGCATACGGTCCCTGAGGAGCACCAAAGGGAGCATGGGGCTGCTGCTGCAAGTATTGCTGCTATTGTGGTTGAGCGCCCTGTTTGATATAACCCTGAGGAGGCCTTTGTTGAATCATCTGAGACGAGGAGCAGCCCGTGGTTGCCTTTGTTGATAGGATGTCCTAGCAGGTTGGGGAGCTTCCTGCTGGTAGACACGACGCCTTTGAGGCGGGCCAAAGTGAGTAGCTGAGCCTAACTCACGAGGATGTTTCAGCGTTCTTTCATACTCACGTTGCCAGTTTCAGCCTTGATTGCCATATTGACCAACTCTTCAAAGTTCTTGCAAGTGGTGAGGTTTAAGATAAACTTGATTGAAGGCTCAAGACCATTTCTGAAGTGAGCTTGCTTCTTTTCATCAGTTGATATTTCATCACCAGCATAGCGATCCAAGAGAGTGAATTGCTTGCTATAAGTCAAGACATTGTTGGAGCCCCGAGTCAACTTCATGAACTCTTCTTTCATCCTGTCCAATTCACCTTGAGGAATGTGATGATCACGGAACAATTTCTAGAATTCCGCCCAAGATAAAGGAACATTTGGATCCCTGGCATTCTCCACAGTTTCCCACCAGGCTGCTGATTCACCAGTAAGCATAGCAAAAGACACTTTGTCTTCTTCAGCCACTTTAGCATTAACCAGAGTGAGGTTGATACCACGGAGCCAGTCGTCCACATCGAGAGGAAAATTAGGAGTGTCAAAATTCCTTGGGTTGAGACTGAGAAAATCCCTGAGAGTCACCCTTTGAACAAAGTCCTGCTGAGCAAAGCGGGCCTCGGTCTGCTGCTGACCACGAACAAGTTGTCCCAACAGGTTTGACATTGTTAACATCGCTTCAGCCAACTGAGGGTTTGAAGGTGGTGGTGGAGGTGATTCATCTCTCCCACGAGGCATCCTGATGACAATCATCAAGACACGAGTTAGAACATGTTCAGGATAATAAAATCCAACATAAATGCAAGAAGTGTAGGGTTCGCAACATAGAAAACAAAAAATGTCCTAAGATGTGAACTATGTACCAAGATCTATCTATTAGATACAAACAACGGGCGGATGTATATCCGTAGAGAACATACCCTTGAAGACCGACAAAGCTTAACGAGTTCAACTCGTGGTTGATGTAGACGATCTCTTGCCGATCTCAAGATCGAGAGGAAGTCCTAGCGCCGCAAAGCAGCAGCGCATCCGTGCTCGCACACACGTTCGAGGCACCGAGCAACCTCCGCCTCCTCGCTCCAGCGATGCAGCGGAAGCACAACTCTTTCTTGCCGAATAGCCACCGGGAACATGTATCTCGCTAGTCCGAGACCATGGGGGATAAATTCTAGAGGGGGGAGAGATCCTTCACGAGGAGGTGTGAGTGAGAAGTGAGAGGAGGGGCTCCTTTTATAGGAGGAGGGGGGAACCCCAAGGGGGTGGCCGGCGCATGGGGGATGCCCCCTTGCCCTCCCCTCTTCATATGGGTGGACACTCCACTCACAAAAATCCATTCATATGCCTCCACTCAAAATCCCACTCAAACTTGCCATTAAATTTCCACCAAATTTAATGCAAACTCTCATTAAATAAAAATCTTTTATTTTATTCAGAATTTTGTCAATTACTTTAATGACAAACATTCACAAATAACCCCTTGCTAGAATTCTATTTCACATGCATAGCCACTTTATGCAATTTCACCCGAAAACCTGTTTCGGTATCTAGTGAAATAAATTCCTGCGCTTGTTCATTCTTTCGGCATGAAAATTTTGCTCCAATTGGATGTCGGTGTCTCTTAAGTGTGTCACCCTACGGTTCGTGAATAATGCGGACATGATCGAGACCCCTCTCAGATCAATAATCAGAAGCGGGATCTGGAGACCCATACTGACTCCCACACATTCAACGATGACTTTCTTGTGATCGTCGGAACCTTTTACGCTAGTATCTTAATCCCTTTGTTTCACGATATATTACATGTCCGAGATTCGATCATCGGTATCTCCATACCTAGTTTGATCTCGTTACTGACATGCACTCTTTTCTCGTTCCCGTGATATAACATTCTAGTGATCAAATCACTTGCTTGCAAGCTAATCAATGTGATATCACCGAGAGGGCCCAGAGTATATCTATCTGTCATCGGGATGAACAAATTCCACTCTCGATCCATGAGCCTCAACATAACACTTTATTAGTTCTGAATCCATCTTTATAATCATCCTGTTACAGTGTGACGTTTGATGTTATCAAGAAACTCTTCCGGTGTTAGTGATTGACATGATCTCATGGTCTAAGGATTAGGATCACTTCGTAAGTTGTTATAGCAATATAAACTCAATGACTTTGATCGTAATGCTATACTTCGGATGAATGTTCATTACACCATTACACTAATGTTGTGATCCCGTTATTAACAACATCCAATGTCCATGACCAGGAAACCTTGATCATCTTGTTAATCAACGAGCTAGTTTATGAGAGAGGCATAACTAGGAACTTTCTGTTTGTTTATTAAACACACATGTATTAATGTTTCTGTATTAATACAATTATAGCATGCAAAATAAACATCTATCATATACTTGGAATACACATAATAAACACTTTATTATTGCCTCTCAGGGCATATTCCCTTCAGTCTCCCACTTGCACTAGAGACAATAATCTAGTTACATAGTGATAAATCTAACACCCATTGAGTTCTGGTGTTGATAATGTTTTGCTCTAGGGAGAGTTTTAGTCAACGGATCTGCTACATTGAGATATGTATGTACTTTACAAATCTTTATATCTCCATCCTTGACATGCTCGCGGATGGAGTGAAACCGGCGCTTAATATGCTTGGAATGCTTGTGAGACCTTGGCTCTTTGGCATTGGCAATGGCACTATTGTTGTCACAATAGATCACCATTGGGTCCAACGCGTTTGCAACCACTCCTAGTTGGGATATGAACTCCTTCATCCAAACTGCTTCCTGAGCCGCTTCTGAAGCAGCAACATATTCGGCCTCCGTTGTTGATCCCGCTACCACAGGTTGTTTGGAGCTCCTCCAACTAACCGCTCCGCCATTCATGACAAAATACGTATCCGGATTGAGACTTAGAGTCATTCGGATTGGTGTCAAAGCTAGCGTCAACATAACACTTAGCGACGAGCTCTTCTTCACCTTCGTATACAAGAAACATATCCTTAGTTCTTCGTAAGTACTTAAGGATATTCTTGACCGCTATCCAGTGTTCCGAACCTGGATCCGATTGGTACCTACTAGTCAAACTAATAGCATGTGCCACATCCGGTCTTGTACATAGCATGGCGTACATTATAGAGCCTATGGCTGAAGCATAGGGGACTTTGTCCATTATCTCTCTTTCTTCCGCCGAAGCCGGACTTTGAGTCTTACTCAATGTCTTGCCTTGCAACATAGGTAAGAACCCCTTCTTACTTCCGTCCATTTTAAACTTCTTTAAAATCTTATCAAGGTATGTACTTTGCGATAGCCCTATTAGGCGCCTAGATCTATCTCTATAGATCTTTATGCCTAATATGTATGACGCTTCACCTAGGTCCTTCATTGAAAATTTGCTGTTTAGATAACGTTTAACACTGTTTAAAAGATCTATATCATTTCCGATCAATAATATGTCATCCACATATAATATCAGAAATGCCACATTGCTCCCACTCACTTTCTTGTAAATACAAGCTTCTCCATAAGTTTGGACAAATCCAAACTCTTTGATCACCTCATCAAAGCGGAGATTCCAACTTCGTGATGCTTGCTTCAATCCATAGATGGATAGCTGAAGCTTGCACAACTTGTTAGCATCCTTAGGATCGACAAAACCCTTTGGTTGTATCATATACAACTCTTCTTCAATATTACCATTGAGAAACGCGGTTTTGACATCCATCTGCCATATCTCATAATCGAAATATGCAGCAATTGCTAACATAATCCTAACTGACTTTAGCATCGCTACGAGAGAGAATGTCTCATCGTAGTCAACTCCTTGAATTTGTTGAAACCCCTTTGCGACAAGTCGAGCTTTATAGACGGTCACATTACCATCAGCATCAGTTTTCCTTTTGAAAATCCATTTGTTCTCCACGGCCTTTCGGTCGTGAGGTAATTCCACCAAGTTCCAAACTTGATTTTCATACATGGATTCCATCTCGGATTTCATGGCTTCTAACCATTTGTTGGAATCCGGGCTCATCATCGCTTCTTCATACGTCGCAGGGTCATCATTTTCATCAACCATGAAATTCATGACAGGATTTCCGTACAGCTCGGGAGCTGCACGCGTCCTGCTTGACCTGCGAGGTTCAGTAGTACTCTCTTTCGGAGTTTCATGATCATTATCATTAGTTCCCTCTTCAACAGGTGGAGCCAACTCAGGAACAACTTCCGGCGCTGCGCTACTCGCCATACTTTGAAGAGAAGGTTCAATAACCTCTTCGAGTTCTACCTTCCGACTACTCACACCTTTCGCGAGAAACTCTTTCTCTAGAAAGGATCCATTCTTGGCAACAAAAACCTTGCCCTCGGATCTGTGATAGAAGGAATACCCAATTGTTTCCTTAGGGTAACCTATGAAGACGCATTTTTCCGCTTTGGGTTCAAGTTTATCCGGTTGAAGTTTCTTCACATAAACATCGCATCCCCAAACTTTAAGAAGTGACAGCTTAGGTTTGTTTCCAAACCACAATTCATACGGTGTCTTTTCAACGGATTTAGATGGTGCCCGATTTAAAGTGAATGCAGCAGTTTCTAGTGCATAACCCCAAAATGACAACGGCAAGTCCGTCAGAGACATCATAGATCGAACCATATCTAATAAAGTACGATTACGACGTTTCGACACACCATTTCACTGTGGTGTTCCGGCAGGCGTGAGTTGTGAAACAATTCCACACTCTTTCATGTGAGTGCTAAACTCGTAACTTAGATACTCACCGGAGGTCGGACCGTAGAAATTTGATCTTTCTATTACGATGATTTTCCACTTCATTCTGAAATTCCTTGAACTTTTCAAAGGTTTCAGACTTGTGTTTCATCAAGTAGATATAACCATACCTACTCAAATCATCCGTGAAAGTAACAAAATAACGATATCCACCTCGCGCCGACACACTCATTGGACCACATACATCAGAATGTATGATTTCCAATAAATCTGTCGCCCGTTCCATTGAACCGAAAAACGGCGTTCTAGTCATCTTGCCCATAAGGCATGGCTCACATGTATCAAATGATTCAAAATCAAGTGATTCCAAAAGTCCATCCGAATGGAGCTTCTTCATGCGTTTAACACCAATATGACCTAGACGTCAGTGCCACATATATGCGGATATATCATCATTAAGTTTATTCCTTTTAGCATCAACATTATGAATATGTGTAACATTATCATCGAGATCTAATAGAAATAAACCATTCATCATCGGTGCATGACCATAAAAGATTTCATTCATATAAATGGAACAACCATTTTTCTCGGATTTAAATGAATTACCACTTCGCATCAAACACGATCCAGATACAATGTTCATGCTCAGTGCAGGCACCAGATAAAAATTATTCAAGTTTATAACTAATCCCGACGGCAAATGGAGAGGCAGCGTTTCGACGGCGATCACATCAATGCTTGATCCATTGCCGACACGCATCTTGACCTCACCCCTTGCTAGCGGTCGCTTGTTCCGCAACCCCTGATTCGAGTTACAAATATTAGCAACTGAACCGGTATCAAATACCCAGGTGCTACTGTGAGCACTAGTCAAGTACACATCAATAACATGTATATCATATATATACCTTTGTTTGCCTTGCCGGCCTTCTTGTCTGCCAAATACTTGGGGCAGTTGCGCTTCCAGTGGCCAGTCCCCTTACAATAGTAGCACTCGGTATCAAACTTAGGTTCAACTCGGGGTTTCCTTTCAGGCACGGCAACAGGCTTGCCGCCCTTACTTCCCTTCCGTTTTCCCTTCTTGTCTTTCTTGAAACCAGTGTTCCTATTGATCATCAACACTTGATGTTCCTTTTTGATCTCCACTTCTGCAGTTTTAAGAATTGACAGAAGCTCGGGGAGAGACTTCTTCATGCCTTGCATATTATAGTTCATCACAAAGCTCTTATAGCTAGGTGGCAGAGACTGCAGAACACGATGGATGCCTAAGTCAATGGGAATCGTTATTCCCAAGGACACAAGCTTATCAGCGTAACCCGACATCTTGAGTACATGCTCACTAACGGAGCTGTGCTCTTCCATCATGCATCTAAAGAACTTTTTTGAAGCGTTGTAGCTCTCTACAGCAGCATGTGTGTCGAAAATCGTTTTCAACTCACCCATTGTATCAAATGCATTGCCGTTTTCGAAACGCTTTCGAAGTTCCGGCTCTAGCCCATACAATATGCCGCAATGAACTAAGTTGTGGTCCTCCTGACGAGTCTGATAGACATTCTTCTCCTCGTCAGGGGCATCCTCCAAAGGTGGGGGGCCTAGTGGCGCTTCTAGCACGTATTGCTTTTGTGCAGCAGAGAGGAGAATCCTCAAATTCATGGCCCATTTGGTAAAGTTGCTACCGTTCGTTGCTAGTTTCTCTTTCTCCATGAACACATTGAAATTAAAAGCAGGTGGTGCCATCTACAACAGAATTTGTAAAGTTTAGACTAACTGTATGATAGATTGAGTTCAACTAATCCATATTACGAATGAACTCCCACTCAAAAACGACATCCCTCATGCCTTTTTGGTGATTACATGAACCAAATCCACTATACCAAGTCCGATCATCACGTGAGTCGGTATAGCTTCAAAGGCGAGCATCAAATGGGCATCATATCTACTATATGACTCATGCTTAACCTTTCGGTCCGTGTTCCGAGGCCATGTCTGTACATGCTAGGCTCGCCAAGTTAGAACCTTAGTATTCGCGTGTGTAACTGTTTTACACCCGAAATATGGTCGTGGATCCAAGAACACCCGATCATCACGTGATGTCTTGGAGCGACGAAAACATAATCGGTGCATACTAAAGGAAGAACACATTCTTATCTTGATATTTAAATGAGGGATCATCTTATTATGCTAACAAAGCGCTAAACAAGCAATATAAGATGCTATCAAACATCACATGTTTATTAGTGAAATGTTATGGTTCCCGCAGATGATCTCTATCATGTGCATCGTGGTATGATCACTATCATACCTATATGTGTAAATCCAAGGTCTATGGAGTTTACACGCTATGTGTGTTGTAAGAGTATCATCTCATACTTCTACTTACAACATCACCATATCATAATACTAGCCCAGCAACAATCTAAACTAGACGCCTCTAATTTATCCATTGCAAGTTTTACGTGGCTTAAGGCTTTCGAGATAGAACCGTTCTTACCTATGAACATGAACCACAACGAGGATAACCAAATTGTTGACAACTCGTTTGCAAAATAGATATTGACTATTGTAGCATCCCAATCGTCTAACAACTGTAATGCTACTTGGTCTAGTAATATAATGGCTACTTCATATATTCAATTGTTGCATCATCATTATATCATGCTCATGTCATCATGCCACCTTGCATTTGAGCATCATATAAAACCCTTTTGATTTGGTTCTTCTCTCATATGCATTGTAAATTGTATTTGCCTCTTGATATTGTATTTGGTTCTTGATATATTGTTTAAATGCCCAAGTTGAGTTGGGGGCATATCTTTTATTCAACTCCACCACCTTTCTTTGGCTTCATCTAAATTCCACCACCCTAGTCAGATATGAGCCATTGCTTTCTTTTGCTATTTTGATTCTAGCTCATATGTGTTTGGGAGGATCCACTTCTACTTCTATCATGCTCCCAGATATGATATCATATTGTTTTCACAATATTTCTTATGGAAGTCTACTTGGCCATCTTTGCATGCCAAGTAGTGGTAGATTCTATTTAATTTCACTTCAGGGGTTATTCTATTTGGGGTGGTATTAGAATTGAGGGGCCATATTAGAACCTAGTGGTACATACACACTATACTTGGTCTTCTTAATTCCAATATAACCATCAACTATCTTTAACCATGGTGGAGTTTGAATGAATTTCAAATAGGATGCCACTCTTCTTCTAGAGGGTTTGTAGTTGTTTTCACAACCTCATCATGCTTGCATGCAAGGGCCATCCAAACCTAGTCTACCCCATCTTTCTCTCTCTCTTTTCTTCAACTCATCTCTTCAACCTTCTTGCCCCGTGCTTTTATTTTGGCTTGCAAGCAACACCTGTTTCAATTTGAAAACAAATCTTTCCATCTTTTGAATATAAATCAAAAACAGCAAAATCTATCTAACAGAAAAAAAAAGAGTAAACCTTACCTGGGCCTTTCCTGGCCGCAGCAGCAGCCACCTAGCCCAGGCGGCATCCAGCAGAAGCAAGGCCCACTCGGGGTCCTTCTCTCCCTCTTCATGGCCCAGTACCCCTTCACCCCGACGCCGTCTCTGTTCATCGTCTCTGTCCCCGTTCTTCTCCTCTCTGCTTTGCTAACGGAAGGAAGCAGGTGGCTGTCGTCTCCCGTCAGCCGCGTCACCACCTGCCCCTTCTTATCCACCCCAGGCCGGTCCCCAGCGAACCCTAGCCTTCTTCCTCCCCATGCGCCGCAGCTTCCCCCTATCCCTCCTCTATTTTTTTTCCCTGTGCGCCGCCGCTGAACCGCCATGGTCCCGCCGCTCTGAGCAGTCCCCGTTCGAGCCGACGCCACCGGCGGAAGTGCCTCAACCTCCGGGTGAGTCCAATCTTCCTAGAGCCTCGCCACGTTTCACCTGCTCCTCTTTTTCGCGTGCGCGCCACTCGCCTGAACGCCACCGCCGCAGGTACCTCCCCGTCGGTGACCTCCCGACGCCCCCCCTGGTCCAGCGCCCCTGGAATCGGTTCACCGCAGGCGCCCCACTCGGCAGAGCCCTCCCAGCGGCCTCCTCTCCCCTCGACGGTGAGGAATTCCTTCCCTGGACTCGCCCTCCCCCCCCCCCCCCCCCCGCTCGCTGTAGTCTGACGGTGTTCTTCAGTCCAGCACGTCCCTGTCTCAGTTCAGTTCAGTGTCGCGCAACACCTGTTCTTTTTAGATTCCTGTCCTCCTCAATCTATCCCCGGCGCTGCTCCATGAACAGATTTCGAAGCCGAAGGATTCCTCTATGCGTAGGATCAAACCACAACAAAAACGACCGCAGTATCTGCTCGGAATCATCCCCGAAGAATCCCCAAATCTCACTGGGAAAACCTCTTCAGTTCGACAGTTTCTGGAACCATGTTTCACCTATGTTCATCGATGGTTTCCAGGTGCTTCAGTCCTCCACCGGCGAAAACTCAAACACGGAAGTTGTATCTTGAACTTTCCTATACATCTTTCATTTTCGCGGCCTTGCGAAATTCTCAGTGGATTTGTCGCCTTATTCTCCCGAAGTCGAGCTCAGCTGGCTATTTTTCCGCAACACAGGTTCCGTCCGTCAGTTACAGCCACCAGTGTGTTTTGCAGCTAGGCCCTCCTATTTCCCAGAACTCCACCCGCAGACCCTCCCGTCATGGCTTTTTTGTAAAAAGGCACCCACCTTCTGTTAACCTTGACCCGCGGTCCTCAACCCCACCAGCCCTGTGCCCAGTCAGCACTGCGGCCCACCTGTCATCCTCCTTGGGTAGAAATCCAGCGAGTGACAAAAGTCCAGAGAACTTTTCCTGAATTCAAATTCAAATTTGTTTATATTCTGTTTAAATATAAATCTTTTCATAACTTTCAAATGATTTGGAATTTGAATTCAAACTCTATATGAAATATGTTTTGTTTTTGAATGTTAATTCAAATCTTTAGTCAAATATTTTCAGAACTAATTCAAACTAGTCAAACCTTTGACTTTGACTCATTTTGACTAATTTTGACTTTAAAATAAATTTAAATTCATAATTCCAAATAATACAAATAATATATGTTTTCAAATCAGAAAAATGTGAGGGATTCAAATATGCTATCCAAAATATATTTTGAACACTTAAAATTTCAAGTTGATTTAAATTACAATAAAATGCCCTTTTGCCTTAATAAATTAATAACTTTTGTTTTATAACTCCAAATTTGACAAATGATATGTCTAAAATGATTAGCTCGACGAGACCTTTCTGTTTATGCATTCCTTGTTCTGTTTTGCAACATGCATCATATAAATATAATGTAAACAGCAACTAATATGAGGATAAAATGTGACCAAAACTCAATAAAATGATTTATTCTTGTGTTCCACACCTCACCCATGCCATGCTACTTTACTGCCATGCAAATTGTGCATCATTCATCATGGCATGATTGTTTGCTTATCGCATTTTATTCCTATGCTTGTGCACTTTATTTATGTTGGCCCTTGTTTGTTTGGTTCTTCTTCGAATAGACGCTGAGCAGGGGATATATTAAGAAACCCAGGAGCACTACCCAGATCCTTCTCTCGCTTCAACTGAGCTGCCAGGCAAGCACTACCACATGCTTGCATACATATAGTACCTATTGCCTCTATCTTATTCTTGCATCATTGAGTCGCGATTGCATTAAACTGAATCCCAAGTATTGCATAGCCTTTACTTTTAAACCCCACCAAAGCTTGTTCCTCCATCCCATGAGCCATTACTACAGGAGTTGCTTGAGCCATGCGAGTCGTAGAACAGCATGTGTAGGGTATGTGAGGGTCTGATGGATAACGAGGTACCTATACAACTTAACCTGAGTAGTAATGGGATAACTAATGAAAGTGGCACCGGTGAGCAATATCTGCTATTCGGTTTTTCATGCTCACTTGTGTCCCGTAGGACCCCGAGTACTTGATTCCTGTTCCTTGAATATTCGCGCTATCCACATCCGGGAGGCTTATGGGACCCCCCTGAGCCAGAGCTTGATTCATTCTTATTTATTGGGGCCACAAACTAGTTTGAGGTTTTATTTACTATCCTGTACTTATGCCATGCTTTACTGCTTTATTTAAATTGTGCGATGTACTGCACCTGTACTGTTTAGGATCGGGACACGTTTTCGCGGTATCGACAAGCCCAGTCACACTTTCGGGTTCCCAGTCGTTTACAGCGGTCCACCCAAACCTTGAGTCCGTCTCGGAGTCAGCTAACTTCGTTGCGGGTAGCTTAATGGGGTGGCCCCCCGAAATATTTCTGAATCCTGTGATTGCTTTGTCGTGAATGCCTCGTTGGGTTTTGATTTGGTTTTTCCGAGGTTGATCGAGTGTGTGTTGCTATTTGTGCACCCCTGCAGGGTAAAACTTTCTGAAAGCCGTGTCCGCAGTTATGGACGACTTGGAGCACAGTTTCTCGATCATAGACAAGCATAACTAAAGTACCGCTTTAATTTGACTAAGTAACTGACTAGTAAATAGTGCAACACTCATGGAATGGTTAATAAAACTGCCAACGGATGGGGGGTTGTTCGTCCGCTTCCTCGTTGGTAAGCGAGGAGGAGGATGGATCTGTTGATATTACTGTTATAACTGTTGTCATTAATTCACGGACATCCGTCTATCTTTGGTTAGGCGGATGGTTAGCGAGTATCTATAGAATTGTTAGGGTTTATCTTTTGCTGCAATTGCGTCACCCCAGGTCGTGTACCCTTTAGAGGCATAAAGACTTGCTGAGTACCCCTAGGGTCTCACACGATAAATTATTTGATTCAGATGAACAGGTACACTCACAAGATGGATACTGGGTGGAGGAGACGGACGATGTGGGCAACGATCATTCGGTGTAGAGATTCCGGGAACGGGGATCCGTGAGATATGTGGGCGGGATGTGTTTATTTATGGGGCATCCTATACCGATTTGCTTCTTATCCGTACTCGGATCTTGTTTGCCGCTTCCGCCTGATACTCTGATGTTTGATGTATGAGGAGATATCCTAAACTATTATATCTATCTAGGACATTTGGATCTTGCCGTATGGCATTGCAATATTTCTATTTCTTTTAGATGGAATGGCTCTGATGTACTGTTGTATGGTGGCTTGCATACATACTCATTTGTGTATGTAGTTGATCCCTTCGCCTGCCGATTACGCCGCCCGTTCTCGTCCCGATGTTTGGAAATGGTTGGGACGGCCGAAAGGTCTACCTGTGAGTGGCATTTGGGCCCCACCGTACTATTTCAACCATTTCCGCTCATCCAGGCTTGTAACTAGGAGCGTAATTCACCGAGGTAGTTACAACTATAGTAGGAGAGACAGACACCCGCTAGCCACTTATGCAAACTAGTTGCATGTCAAGCGTGGAACAGGTCTCATGTGCGAGGACATGTAAAGTTTGTCTGGGCCGCTTCATCCCACTATGCCACCAATATCCAAAATTACAACAAAAGAGCAACAACATGATCATCATCGCCCACATACTCATATGTGTACTACCCGTGTAAAGCATCTACGCATAGATCCGACTCTGATACCACTTTAGGGTTCGTAGCATAGAAAACAAAAAAATTCCTACGATGTGAACTATGTACCAAGATCTATCTATTAGATACAAACAACGGGCGGATGTATATCTGTAGAGAACATACCCTTGAAGACCGACAAAGCTTAACGAGTTCAACTCGTGGTTGATGTAGACGATCTCTTGCCGATCTCAAGATCGAGAGGAAGTCCTAGCGCCGCAAATCAGCAGCGCATCCGTGCTCACACACACGTTCGAGGCACCGAGCAACCTCCGCCTCCTCGCTCCAGCGATGCAGCGGAAGCACAACTCTTTCTTGCCGAATATCTACCGGGAACATGTATCTCGCTAGTCCGAGACCATGGGGGATAAATTCTAGAGGGGGAGAGAGATCCTTCACGAGGAGGTGTGAGTGAGAAGTGAGAGGAGGGGCTCCTTTTATAGGAGGAGGGGGAACCCCAAGGGGGTGGCCGGCGCATGGGGGCTGCCCCCTTGCCCTCCCCTCTTCATGTGGGTGGACACTCCACTCACAAAAATCCATTCATATGCCTCCACTCAAAATCCCACTCAAACTTGCCATTAAATTTCCACCAAATTTAATGCAAACTCTCATTAAATAAAACTCTTTTATTTTATTCAGAATTTTGTCAATTACTTTAATGACAAACATTCACAAATAACCCCTTGCTAGAATTCTATTTCACATGCATAACCACTTTATGCAATTTCACCCGAAAACCTGTTTCGGTATCTAGTGAAATAAATTCCTACGCTTGTTCATTCTTTCGGCATGAAACTTTTGCTCCAATTGGATGTCGGTGTCTCTTAAGTGGGTAACCCACAGTTCGTGAATAATGCGGACATGATCGAGACCCCTCTCGGATCAATAATCAGAAGCGGGATCTGGAGACCCATACTGACTCCCACACATTCAACGATGACTTTCTTGTGATCGTCGGAACCTTTTACGCTAGTATCTTAATCCCTTTGTTTCACGATATATTACATGTCCGAGATTCGATCATCGGTATCTCCATACCTAGTTTGATCTCGTTACTAACATGCATTCTTTTCTCGTTCCCGTGATATAACATTCTAGTGATCAAATCACTTGCTTGCAAGCTAATCAATGTGATATCACCGAGAGGGCCCAGAGTATATCTATCCGTCATCGGGATGAACAAATTCCACTCTCGATCCATGATCCTCAACATAACACTTTATTAGTTCTGAATCCATCTTTATAATCACCCTGTTACGGTGTGACGTTTGATGTTATCAAGAAACTCTTCCGGTGTTAGTGATTGACATGATCTCATGGTCTAAGGATTAGGATCACTTCGTAAGTTGTTATAGCAATATGAACTCAATGACTTTGATCGTAATGCTATACTTCGGATGAATGTTCATCACACCATTACACTAATGTTGTGATCCCGTTATTAACAACATCCAATGTCCATGATCAGGAAACCTTGATCATCTTGTTAATCAACGAGCTAGTTTATGAGAGAGGCATAACTAGGAACTTTCTGTTTGTTTATTAAACACATATATATTAATGTTTCCGTATTAATACAATTATAGCATGCAAAATAAACATCTATCATATACTTGGAATACATATAATAAACACTTTATTATTGCCTCTCAGGGCATATTCCCTTCAAGAAGAGATACAATTAGCACAAGAATTAGCCATAGATATCATCAAGGTACAATTAAAGTACGCAAGAATTAATCACAAGCAACATGTAAAATTATATAATAGCATTCAACATATTTCACCCATTTCAAGTGTCATATTGCTATAGAAACCAAATTACAATTACGAGTGTCGGAACGATCCAAGTTATGTATTTCAGCAGATTAGATTTGATAGCGTTCACATATTTCACTCATGATAAGTGTCATATAGCTATACTAAAACATTACAATCGCGAGAGTCCAAAATAACTCAAGTTATGCATGTATTGGAGGAGAACTGAAGACGAAGTAAAACTTCTGTTTCACGCGTCGGTAGCAAAGAACAAGTCAGCAAGACCATGCCAACAAGCCGAAAGGTTTAAAACTTTTGATCAAAACAGATGGAGTTGATGAAAATAATTTGAATAAAATCAGGATTTTGAGGTTTAAACGGATTCAAAAGAACAACAAAATTGAAGATTCAAAGGTTTTTTTATTTGAAGCAACTTTACTCTGACGTAAACGATAAAACTTACAACGGTACTACGGATAGCCGAAGACGTTCGAACCTAAAGAAGATGATGAGAACAGATAAAACGTTGCACTTCCTTACCAGAAAAAGGGTGGGAGGGTGGGAAAAGAAATAAAGAGCAAGAAGTCCTACTCTCCAATTAGTTTTTCCTTAATATATAGCTACCAAAATATTTTTTTTCTAGACTCAACAACGTCCGCTGCAAGGGATCCTAGCAGGTCGACCATGCTCTGATACCAACTTGTAGAGCCCAGTCATCCGACGCGCCTAAACCTCTAGCCGGTATAACCCCACTACAAGGTTATAGCTTCTAGAGTGAGCACGCGCCGACCCGGTAATCGCGCCTCAGCGTACACAAGTGAGTATGTACGTCGGCGACATAAAAGCACATATCAGAGCACGCCATGTACAAAGAAAGGAAATATAGGCAACAAGATCCAAATATATATGTTTATAGATAGGTAGCACACAGAGGACAGATGTCCCAACAATACATCATACATCAGGAGGAAAACGTGATATAACATCCGAGTACGGATAAGATCCAAATAGGCATAAGATTCCAAGAAATAAGCAAGTGAGCCCCATGCCCACACGTCTCAGGACTTCCTGGTAGGATCCCAGCTACTTCTCGTAGTAGTCATCATCAGCGTAATCAACATAGTAAGATCCAGACTCATCTACCTGATCACACGTACATGTACGACGGGAATGAACCCAAAGCGAAAGAACATAAAGAAAACAAGAGCGTTAGTAATGAGGCCAGTACACGGCGAGACTAGAATTCAGCGGTCCTCGCCCACAAGGGGTATATGGTGTACTTAGCGACGACAATGCTTGCAACTGACTAACTTATAGAGACACGCTACAACATCGTTTATTAGAGCGGGATAAGAGGGCGCTAAACGGTAACATTAAGATAACTCCAGGCATAACCCATCTGAGGCTTTCCCCCTCGAAAACCAGTCGAGGAAGTAGTCCCACAGAACACAGACGTTGCAATTTTAGTTAAGCAGTTGTTTAATTGATAATATTAATTACTAGTCACTTTATTAGAGCAAGGTATTAGTGGCATTGCCTATGATCATGACACTATACTCCTGAGGCGTTCATAACCGTGGACACACGGCTTCTCAAAAAGATTTACCCTGCAGGGGTGCACAACTGTACCCAAACGCATGTTCAACCCTTCAAGCACTAAAACACAAATAGGCGTGCCATCCAAGTCTCACAACAAGAACTGTCCCATAACTACGTGCACATCCAGAGGCATCACCTACTGTGTGGAACAACCAAGAGGTACGACGATTCTCAAGGAAGGCGCATCGTTTGCGCCTACTGGTGGATCGGGCCCTGCGAGGTAACTTGTACACACTGTGGGTGCCGCCACCGTGTACCGCATTTTATGTGTGCAAGCCATTGCAGTCCACCAAATATCAAGTCCGAAGACACATCCAACACACCCATGTCCGAGGACATATTATGCATATGCACCAAATGTAAAACCGATTTTGTAACCCTCTGAATATACAAATAGCGCCGGTAGTTGAGGGAGGATCCCAGAGGACCCCATGTTTGGTTAGTGCGATCAACTCAGAACTGGTATCGTAGAACAAACGGGTCCTAGGTCGACTCAAGCAGTCCCCAAAGGTGGTCGCTGCCGGGGCCTTATCATTAGGTGAAGCCATTTACCAACAACATCAGATTAATATTTATAATAACATTATCCAGAATTCAAGTTCCACCTGTATGAGAGCAAAGCTAAGCAAGCCTATGACTCGCAAGGTCAAATCTAGCTAAACAAACAAGGCAGTAGGATAACCAAGGCAATATAGTAGAGCATATAAAATAAAGGTACGGTACTAAAGCATCGACAGTAAGGATAGCAATAGATCAACAAAGGAAGTAAAGACTATAAACGCAAAATAGGTAGAAGGGAGGGTGAGGTGCTCGCCTGACTGCTCAAAGGAAAGAGTCGGTACAAACTCGAGAGGGTACTCGCACTGCTTAAACTCCTGCTGGTACTCACCAGGCTCGCCTTCTACCGATAAGAACCAAATGCCATACATAGAAAATAAATAACGCAATCAACACATGAACGATGCGATGCAATCAATAATGTATTATGGCAGTATATGATGCGATATGTTTAATGATTCAAGTTTAAGTGGCCGAGGACAAAAATATAGCAATAAAGTAAATCGGCCACATGTTACTTAAGTGTTCGGGTGCAATTTAATTAATATTCGATGATGCATGCTACAAAAGAACAAAAAGATACGACGGTTGAATTCGTGTCGTCGAGATGACCGATCTAGACATATTATATGTCAATTTCCGTGTTACAGAATTCGAGTTATTAATTTATTAAGAAAAGGCACTTTATTGCATTAAAAGTATTTCGAAATTTTTAATCGTCCAAAATTATATTTAGATGGCATATTCCTATTACTCACATTTTTCTGATTCGTAAACATATATTACACATTATTTGAATTTGGAACAAAATGAGTTAGAAAGAGGTAAAGAAGAAGAAAAAAAATAACAAGAACAGATGGGATGTAGCTGGAACAGCCCGATAACTTGGCCAGACTGGATACTGCGTGTGAGGAATGATAGGCCAGGAGCCTGGGTGTAAAACGTGAGGATTTGATCAGAAAAACTGGGTACAAGATGCAAATACTGCTAGCTGATGCTAACTTTGATCGATAATATCTAGAGATGTACAACTCAGTTTTGCTTGTGGTTTTCACTGGAGCGTAGAGGTGACAAAGGAGAATAATTCTCGTCAAGGAAGAAACGCCAGGGATGGACTGTATCAACGGAAAAGAAACGATGAACAGGGGGTCAGTGTAATGTACAAACTTCTCAAAAAATACTATCGTGACCTGAGTTCTGACTCAAACTTTGGGCGATTATGGCCATGATTATGTGCATAATTTGTTGATGGGACAAAAGGGAGAGTTAGAGAGGGGATTAAGGGCTACCATTTCCATGTAGGAAACTTCATCGGAGGTTGCCTGTAGCACCGGAGAAACGGACAGGAACTAGGGTCGCGTTATTGCTGCTGTTGTTTCGACGTTGGGCGCATCACAGAGAGCGGCGGCTGCAGCGCACACGGCGAGCCGGGCGAGCGGGCGGGAGCACAGGAGAGCCAGGGAGAGAGGGGGGAGGAGGCGCGTCTCATAGTGGGGTGTTGATAGGGAAGGAGCCGGCGGTGAGGAAGACCGGATCGGCGGATGACGAGGCCGCCAGTGATGTCCGTGTGCGCTGGACGGACGACGTCTTCTTCTCCTCCTTGTCCACGTGCAGGAGCTGCGACGACGAGGCTGGTGGTGAGGCTAGATGGGCGGCGAGCGCGACGCGACAACCATGGCGGCGGCAGTTTGCTTGCGGGAGGGGATGAGTACAAGGGCGTAGTTGTAGTGTCTGCCTCGCTTTATTGAAGAGGGAGAGCGGGGAGCGGCAGGTCCTCAAGGGCACACGAGGCACGTGACTGGGAGGGCTGGCGCGCTAGGTCGCTACTAGGTTCAGAGCATGCATGCTGGCTGGTTAACGATGCAGCATACGTGTGTGCGTGCTAGCTGCGCACGCTGCTGGTGCTTGTGGCGCGTGCTTGATGTGTTGCTAGGTACATCGTGCGTGTGGGTTAGTGGCCAGGTAAAATAGGTATAGTGTGTATGATAAAAATCTGTAGGTCTAGGCTAGATTTAAACAGATTTTTAGGAAGATAAAAAGAATAGACAAAAAGAGGGTAGACATGGATGTAGTAAAAACAAGAAAAGTTTTTGATAGATGTATGGGATGTTTTAGAAAGGATTAAAGGGTTAGAGTCAAGAGGGAGATGCAAAGGGGGTTATTATGTGTATATGTGTATACACATATATAAGAGAGATTAGGAAAAGTATAGTCCAGGAGTAGAAGAGATGAAAGCAAGAATGCCTCAACAATAAAACAATTGCAAATAAGAGAGAGGTTTGGATCAAGGACATAGTGTGTGAGCTACGAAATAAATACCAACAAGATTCAAATAGAGGCCCACATATTAGAGATGTAATAAAGGAGAAGATGATGAGAATGTCAAGATGTTAGTAGGAGGACGGAAAAATAAAAAGAGATGCCCTTAACTCCAATTGGGCATTATTGCAATTTAGTAAAAACCAAATATAAATATATCAAGAACCAAAACAAATGCCAACAATGGATATGATGCATGCATGATGGAAACAAGAAATGCACAAACATAATCAAATTGGGGAATTGAAACCTTGGGATGTCACAAGGATGACATCAAGATTATCTAGCTTAGGCCAATTTTAATGCTCTTTCTGCAACCTTGAATGATCTTTCTAGTATCTACAAATCATTTAAGTAAACTCTAAGAGAAAGCTTTGATAAAGAAATAAAGTATAAAGCTTGCAAGTAAAACTAGGATTGGGTATCATCAAAATGTGTCTAACCAAGCATGCTTAGTGCATTGCACAGGTTATCTAACTTTCATAATTGCAAGTGTTAGCTTGCATAGGTCAACTTGGTTAGTAAGGCTTGCATAAGTGTCAGTATAAGCTTGCAAGTATTTGCTTGCATAAGTAGGATAGCTTGCAAGGGTTAACTTGCTCAATCAACTAGTAGTATTAGGCTTGCCTTGTGCAGAGCAGTGGTTGAAGTTCTCCTCGGCTTCTTCTTCGTAGTATCCTCCTTCCTCATCGTATCCTTGGTCGGTACTAGCATCTATAAATACGAGGTACACAATCACCAAACAATACTTAACTATTTGCAATCATCACACAAAGGGGTTCTATAGATGATCTAGCATCATCACTAACATTACAAGATTAAAGCCTTTGTCTTATTTATTTTATTTTTAGAAAAGTAATTTCTACTCATTGAAAAACTACTTAAGATTTAATATTCTCCAACTCAAACATGGGATCATGTTGACACATGTCATCACCACATATTTCAGTACATGGAAATGTGATTTAAAGTGGTGTCACAATTTAATAAGGTTTAACCTTTTTATTTTAAATAATTAAAGTGACTAGAAATGCCTATGTGGCATTCTTTTATTCCTTGAACATTATTTCTGTACGTAAACCCAAATGTTTTTATATATTCTGAAAGGTATGATCAAATGTGATTTTTGAGAGTTGGAATCAACTTGAATTTTGTAAAATGTTTGAATGCAGAAAAGCTTCTGACTTATTATTTTTACCAAGGTTGATCTACAGATCCAAATGATTTGAATCCAACGGGCTTGGATTAAGCATTTCAGTACCTTTCTAACAAAATTGGTTTCATGCAACTTGGTTCATTGAATCGAGCTGGGTTGATTTTTGAAACTAGGTACATAACTAAGTTTGAATTAAAATAGAAAAATCTAAATTCAAATGGTTGGGCTGCGCGGGAGATGCTAATAGGCCGGGCTCAGTGTCACTCCGCAGCGCGGGGCTCAGCTGACAGGGGGGTTCCACACGTTAGTGGCTCATAACACGCGAAGCGGTACGGGGCGATGTGGTGCGTTGGATTAGAAGTGAGATCAACGGCTGAGGGTCATCGTCGACGATGAACATGTCACCGGCGAGCTCGAACCCTAGCGGCTTAGTGGGGGTCGTGGGAGGCTCACAGGGGCTCAGGCTGTTGGAGATATGCCCTAGAGGCAATAATAAATGTAGTTATTATTATATCTTTGTGTTTATGATAAATGTTTATATTCATGCTATAATAGTATTAACAAGGAAACATTAATACTTGTGTGAATTGTAAACTTAAATTGAAGTCCCTAGTATAGCCTCTATACTTCACTAGCTTGTTGGTTGATTAAATGATTGTGGTTTCCATATCATGAACATTGAGATGTTATCAACAACAAGATCATATCGTTAGGAGAATGATATGGTGGACATACTCCTATTGATAAGCGTAGCATAAAGATCAAGTCATTTCAATAGTTCAATTGCTATATGCTTTCTGATACATAGTAACCTAATTCCTTCGACCATGAGATCATGCATATCACCTTTACCGGATGGATGCTTTGATGACATCAAACACCACACCGTAACTGGGTGGCTATAAAGGTGGCATTAAGTGTTCGGAAAGTATTGGTTGAAACACATGGATCAAGAGTGGGATTTGTCCATCCACATGACGGATAGATATACTCTGGGCCCTCTCGGTGGAATGTCATCCAATTAGCTTGCAAGCATGTGACTTGGTCACAAGGGATCACATATCACGGGAACGAGAAAAGAGTACTTATCAGTAACGAGGTTGAACTAGGTATGCAGAGAAACCGACGATCATAACCTCGGATAAGTAACATATCGTGAGACAAAGGGAAATTGGTATCGTATGTAAGTGGTTCATTCGATCGCAAAGTAATCGTAGAAATATGTGGGAGCCATATGAATTTCCAGATTCCTCTATTGGTTATTGTTCGGAGAAGTGTCTCGATCATGTCCGCATAATTCACGAACCGTAGGGAGACACACTTAAGGATTCGACGTTGTTTGAGTAGTTATGGTATTATGAGAAAGAGACCGAATGTTGTTCGGAGTCTCGGATGGGATCCGGGATATCACGAGGTGATCCGGAATGGTCCGGAGAATAATATTCATATAAGGAAAGTCCCGTTTCGGAGTTCGGGAATGATTCCGGTGTTTTCATCGGGAATGTTCTAGAAGGTTCCGGATTGTCCGACACTCCGGGGGGGGAGGGTACATGAGTGTGTCATTGAATGATTGCATCATGTACTAAGTGTTCTTGCTGTCCCAAATAAAGGATTAAATTGAATCCTAAAACAGAAAAGTCAAATGTCCAGTTTGAAAGTCAAACGGCTAAAACAAGAAACTGTGGGAAACAAGAAAGAGGAGTTGGGAACCGACTTGAGGGAGGAGTCTCCTCCCCAAGCCGGCGCACCACCCAAGGCCGACTTGGGGAGGGACTCCCCTCCCCTGGCCGCGCCTCCCCACCTATAAAAGGAGGGGCAGGGCTCCCCTCCTAGACACACAAGTTTCCACCTCTAAATCTCCGGTTTAGAGCTGTTTTGGTTTAGAGCTTCTAATTGCTTTAGCCAGCGGTTTAGAGCCTTCTAATTGGTTTAGAGCCTTCTAATTGGTGTGTCTAATTACTATACCACTAATATCCTCTCTCATAAGCTCCACCATACTCGCACCGGCTTAAGGCGAAGCCCTGCGGGATTTCCCCTCTACTTCCGGTACCACGCCGTTGTGCTGCCGGAATCGCGAGGAGAGTGCTACAACCTCCGCTGCCTGCTGGAACAAGGGAGAGGAAGGTCTTCATCGAGTACCGAACGTGTGACCGACTGCGGGAGCGCTGCCGGAACGTGGCGCCGGAAGGATCGTCTACACGATCTTGAGATCGGAAAGAGTACGACTACATCACCCACGAGAATCCGCTCTCGTTAAACACTTTGGAATCTTCGAGGGTAAGTTATTCCATCGACTCGTTGCTACAATCTAGTAGATAGATCTTGGCTTGTTTGTTTGTATGCGATAGAAAATTTGTGTTTTCCATGCTACGAACCCCTACACAGGCGAGGGTCGGTGATGGGGGCGAATGACGAAGTCGACGACGGCGATTCTCCTGCCACCGACAGCTCCTCCTAGGGCGGCTCCAATCAATGTCTTCCTTCTTCTCCAGCATCGGCGGGCTCCGGCCAAATTCTGGCGATGCGCTGCTCGCCTTGCTCCGAGAGTGAGGTGGGGTGGTTCTAGGTGAGAGGGGAGTGGAATGGTGTGCTTCAATCGGCTGGGGGTCGTCTCCTTTTATAGGCTCGACGGCGAGACCGAGAGGGATGGGCAGGCGACGGTGGCGACACGGCTACGGGCGGCTAGAGGCATGGCTGCGGTTGGCGATCGACGGGCGGTCTCCTGGCGATGCTCTAGAGCTTGAATGCGAGCTTAGGGGCGGTGGCAATTGGTCGGGAACGTGTGGTGCTCTACGAGGCAGAGGCGGCGAACTCTGCGGCGAGCGGTGGCTACGGGGTACGGGCGATGAAACGAACATGTCTGGTGGTCTCCTGGGACGGTGGGGTGCATGCTGGCGAGCGGCAAGGGCTCGAGGTGGTCGGGTTGCGTGGGAATGGCGCGTGCTCTGGGGTGCGCATCGGCATGGTCGACAGCGGCGCGAGCGCGGCGTTCCTGGCGGTTCTGGTCTCTGTCTTCGAGCTAGGGCTGGTCGAGAGGGGGCGGTGAGGCATGGGCTACATGCTAGACAAGGTGTGCACGGCTAGTTCTTCTCCTAGCTTGTTGTCCACACTGGGGTGACATGGTGAGGCTCGGCCTGCTCACCATTGATGGCATTGGCAAGCTCACAGTGGTGCTAGAGGTTAGTTAAAGGTGCTAGATGATCTACTAAGACTAGTTGCAACCAGAGAGGGAACAAGGTTGGCCCAAAACACTGCTCAAAATAGTGTTTGTGATTTAGTTGATTTGAATCTGCAACCTGTTTGATGAAATGGCCGCAAGAACTTTATTTTTTAATTTTGAAAAGATTTTTGGTGAGTGTGCTAGGCATGTGTTGGGGATTCTGTGGGTGCTTGGGTTTTGAAAATTGAGCTTGTTTGAGTGTGTTTTTTAAATAGTGGGATCTTCCCATATGAGATAGATTCAATTTTAAACTAACATTTAAACTTAGCATTTGAATGTTTTTGGATGATCACAAAGTGGGCCTTGGTACCTTATTATGAGTACTAACAAGGGGTGCAAAGATCCATACATGTTTCTATTGAGTTTTGAAAATTAGAGATAGCCAAAGTAGGCATGGGAGTTAATTTGGCAAAAATGACCATTCACTTAATTTATTCATTTTGAGTTGTTTGTCTTTGGGGAAAGTTTGGGGATTGTTTAAATGATGTTTATTTCACCTAAGAATCATTTTACAAGCAAAGAAACACAGGACCATGGCAATTCAAAAGAATCCAAATTTTAATACACACACATATGAATGCTTTCATATTTTTAGTTGGGAAATTTTTTGTTAACACTAATTTTGATGATTAGAGTTTGATGATCCAAGTTTAATATTTTTGGGATGTTACAATAACTCATGCGTACGAAGTTAAGGATATAATATAAAATATGAATTTAACAACTATATCTTAATCCCATCTACATATACCATGAGTATCATGGTAATACCTAACCCTACTTCTTAAGTAAGACTGAGTAGGAAAGAACTAAATTTAGATCATTCACCATATATCTTTCTTTCCATATCAATCCTTATCATTTCTATTGAGTTATATTCCTTTATATGTTGTTCATCAATGTTGAGAAAGCAACTAATGATTCATCAGATCTCAATCTATAAACTCTTAACCATAACATAGCTTACATTTATGTGTCTATAAAGAAACTACTAAGAAGAGATAAATAGTAATGCTAGCTTCAGAAATCATTTATAGGATGGGAATGGTTGAAAAGAATCCAATAAAAGTGATAATAGAAGGAGTTAAACTCACTCCTGGTTGGATAGAAGAGTTATTTGAAATAAAGATATATATGGTAACAAAGAGGGTTCCCAGGATGAATACTAAAGATAGTTACCAGGAGTAGTCCTATTGGATCAAGTAGGTATAGTCAATGAATTATATCTCTTAATCCAATAGAGCTAAGCATAATATAATTATAATACAACTGTAATGTTGTATGGATGGAAGCCTTGATTAGCCAACTGGAAACCTAAACCATAAAGGATCAAAAGATTATAATGATCAAGCCTTATTCACCAAGATTTGGTGCTTATCTCATGTATAAGTGGTATTGGTGGATAAAACATGATTGGAACCCTAGTATAGATATGTTATCCTAAGATAGCTATGACAAGTCACATTAATATAATGTGAGGTTGAAGTATGAGATACTAGAGTTAAGTATAGACCAGGTAATATGATGAAGATGATGCTAGAGCAACATGGGATTATAGAAGTAGTAGTTTCCTCTTGGGAAATACCAACACTTGGTGTGAAGTAGTTTGATCTAGACATCTATTGAAGAGATATTAATGATGGATGATTAAGGAATATTATGAGTTGAGTTTGAAAGAATTACTTGTTGGATTGATCATTATCAACAGTAGAGTAGTGGGTATAACCAAGCAAAGATATGAGCAAACTATGAAATGCTTTAGTATCAAACTCATTGGATTCATCCATGAGTTTAGAAGAATAAAAGGTGAACAAGAACATTCTTGTGAGGTAAAGCTCATCATACTAACTATGATGGTGGATAGGAAGAAGTATTATATCTAGGAAAGGAATTACTTAATTAAAGGTCCAGGATTGTGAATTATGGTAAATAGACATTCCTGGTGAGCACTCAACTCTAAATCTTAAATCAAACATAATATCTATTCCAGGTTATTGATCTATCATCTTATGTCCATATCACTTTATAGGAATATTTTCCTATAGCAAATCCCATAAGCACATCTCTGTCAATTCCAATCATCATAATTATGTATGCTTAGGAGTATATTTATCAATTTCTTGCTATAAAACATTCTAAATATAACTTTTTAGTCCTAAAGGTGATGCCATCAAATATCCCAAACAGAAAACAATATGCTTAGTTATTAAAATTTTCCTCACATCCATAAAGGAATCTAAGTACATTAAAAACCCTAAACCCTAGGGTAAATATTCATAATTCAAAACCCTAAACTTCTTTGTTTATCATAATAGAATATATACTTTGTCATTTTCCAAGTTAATGGGAGTAGTATTAACCATATTAATTTCTTTTATATTTCATACATCAAATAATGATATAGGATCATTATACATATAAAAATTTATATTCAAACTATGAGCCAACTAGAGTTAAGTTTTATAAACAAATAAGAAAATATCATATAATAAAGCCATGGTTTAAAATGGAAAGAAAAATTAATAATAAGGGCTTATACATAATATAAAAGGGGTTTTAATAGAAAACAAATAAAGAAATAATACCATTTTATGACAAACTCATAAAAGAACCTGAATATATTTCTTAATGCTGCAATCATTCAGCAAATAAATTCTAAAAGGAGACTTCAAATCAAAGAAGGAAAATTCAAATCTGAAAAGGAAAACAGAAAATAAAAAAATGGAAAATAAATAAAAACAAAACCTGGTCGTAGCCCAACTCCTACCTGCTTACCTGTCGCCCAGGTACAGCCCACAAAGGCCCAGTAACCAGCCCAACTCATTCTCTCCTCTGACTGACAGGTGGGACCGGAGAGGGACTGCGGATTGATCAGATAGAAGCGCCAGGGGGTTTTCTGGAAAAATGACTTTGTCGTCTACCTCGCCTACTGGAAGTAGCTCGCTGGCCGAAGCTCCGCCGTCGATCAACCGCCGCGCTACGATGCGTGCCGCCGTCTTTGGGAGGAGTAGATATGATCGTCGCATCCTCCTCTATCCTCTCATATCAATCTCGTCTCCAGTCTCGCTCTCCAGCACCACTTTCCTTCCTCACCCGAAACCCTAGTTCGTCGGAGTTCGTCGTTCCGGTCAACTCCGATCACCCCTTGCCGCGTGGTAGCCACCGTTGGAAGCTCCGTCATGGACTTACTCACCTAGGACCAAGCACGGAAGCCTGCATGCCGGGAATCATGTGAAATCGATCATTCCTTTTCCTCGGCCGTCGTGGCCATTATCGTCGATTCGCCGTCATCACGCCTCCCCAAGCTTCCTCGACCTCTCTGTCGTCATCAGGGTAAGCTTACGCATCTCTGGACACCATTCTCGCTTGTTAATTCTCACCGTAGGCCTAGTTTCGTTGAGCACCGCCGTTGGCCACCGCAGAAGCTCGTCGCCGATGCAGTTCCGGAGACCATTAAGTAGCGGCGCCACCACCAATAGGTTCGCCTTGATCTCCTCTGTCCAACACACCTAGTCACAGCCCCCCGCGCGCACCAGATCGATCGATTGATCCTCAACCAGTGAGGATCAAACCATATGACGTCATGCCTATGACAGGTTCGAACCACGTCATCTAGTTTGACCAGTCTTTGCTAGCGTGGCGTGTGACATGGCCCAGGGCCCATGTGTCATTGTCTAGGGTAGCAGACCAGTCAGTAACAAATACATTTTCTAACCTGAAGAGCTGAGGTGGACATAGGCCCACTGGTCAGTGACTCAAGCTAGGTATAGGTGCAGTATAAAAAGTTAGTTCCTGTTTAAGAAATAAATAAAATGTTATAACTCAATTAATTATATTCCAGAAATCAAATAAATGATTAAATCTTGTTTAATTCATAACTTTTGATTTACAATTCAGAAAAATTTGTATAATTATGAAAAATTGTAGAAAAATAAAATCTACAGCTTAAAATTATTATCAAATATTATTATGATGATTATTTAAATAAATATTATTTAATAAAGGTTTTATAATTAATAAAACCTTGATAATTCATATTTTAATAATGATAAATAATAAGAATATGAATAAAATACCAAAAATCTTAGAAAAATAAAGACTATAATTTAAAACCATAACCATGCATTATTATTTCACTTAATTAAATATTTATTATTTATTAAGTAATTATTAAGTAATAAGAATTGTAAAAAATCATATCTTATTATTTATAAATCACAAAAATAAATGTAATATACTAAAATGGTCACAAACATAATATCTAAATGTTAAAAATATAATATTCACTTTTGAGTTAATTAAAAATTCAAATATTTTAATAACTCAAATTTAAACTTAATTACTTAGTTTAAAATTCATATAAAGGTAAATAAAATTTGTTAAAATTTCTAAAATTAGTCAATCAAGTCTAATAAATAAGTATTATTCTTGAATATTAATAATAAGTCATAATCATTCAAAACATTAGAAATACTATTATATTGAATTATCCTTCTACTATATGAATAAATTATATTTTCAAAAGATCTTTAATAATTATAAAATCTTCAAGAATGATATATCAATCAAATACAACTTTATAATGGACTAAATCCAAAAATAATTCACGAGTAGTCACTAGTACTATTTATTTATCCACCAACCATAATCATACCCATATAAGGAAACAAGAAATCTTGTTACACTTCAAAATTAAGAGACCACTACTCAAATATAAGAATAACTATTATTAAGTAACCTTAAGGCAACATTACCAAGTACACCAAAATACAAATGTTATAAGCATTATACTTTCAAACTATCTTTATTTTAAAGTTAACTTTAGTCTATAAGAATCTAAATATAAAACTATAAACATTGTTAGATGTTTTATAGTTAACTTTGGTTTGATATAGTTAAGTCATAAAGCATCTTAAGCCCAAACTATTCCAGCAAAAACAAATAACATAACCAGACTCGACTAACTACAAAGGTTCTTTAGACCTTAGAAGAGAAACCTTTTCTTCAAAAGTTATTCATTTTGCCATTTCAAACAATATATGACAAATAAACAAGATGACATTACTTCATACTTCACTCGTATACCTAGGAGCAATAACACTTAAGCTATTTGTAAGTGACTCTACTTATAAAGTAAAGTTTGGAGGTAAACTATTAAAGTGTAAACAATTTTGAATAGCATTTCATAGATATATATTTTATTGCTGCATAAATATGTGCTGTTCACACACACTCACAAGCCCTAATAAGAAGCACAAGTGTGAAACTTATCTAAAAGAACAACATATTATAACGTAACCATTTCCGGAATCCAAAACCTAGAACAACGTTATCCCCGGGATTCGCGTTTATAACGTGCATCACATTACTTATGCATAAAAGCATATTGCTTCTTCAAAAATTAGTCCTTACGGACCAATTATGCTGATTTCAGATTTTGGATCTTATACTGACTCGAAGACCGTGAGTGCATAACCTTGCAATCACAAAAGGCAAGTTCACACTTGCTCATATCCTTTGATTATTTTCTGAAAAGTATTTTGCAAATCCAGTGTTGTCATCACCTGCATTTGAAAAAGGTCAGAAAATACTATTTTCATAATAATACAATTGTAGGTTATTTACCCTGAGGTAATAACCTACTACGAAAGTTCCGGTGGTAAAGGAACTTAATATCTAGGACTTAACAACCAATGTCGCCAGTGATTCTTGCGCCGTATATTACGCGTTAACCATGAGATTTGGAATGAGACGGAGAAGTCAGCTGTATCTTTTTCCTCTTGTATGGAGGCAAGACGACCTTAACATGACATTGTGATTCCCTGTGTGGATCCAACATATGGGTGGGAACCCTTACGCCCCACATTTTTGGTGTCTAGATTATCTATGAATGGTGTTTAGGGATATAGTCCATGTAAATGGTACTATTCCGGGCATCACTAGGTCATAGAGTCTTCGGGAACTCATCAGGGTTTTAGCCTGCCTGAAAGGGGGCTTAACGAAGATGAGTCAGCCTGAAGGATCGTGCATACATATGAGGTCGCGGAGAGGGCAGTGATTAGCTTGGACCAACTACTAGGCCCCACATCATGGAATTGTGGACGGGTAAGATGCCCGGTTGTGCAACAAGGAGTTGATCTCTCATAGGAAAAGTAACGCACCTCTGCGGAGTGTCAGAACTGTAACTTGTTACTCCCTGTTCCGGGAAGGAGCTGCGAACGCTGCGGGAAAGGAACTCCATGAAAGTTCTGGTAAACCCATGAAGGCTGACGGACATAGCTTTTCAAAATAAAAGCAACCTTTGAAGAAATGTTTATAAAAACTTGCATTGCCTACGACCTACGGTCCGAGGCTGTAGTTATAGTGCATCAAACACTTCTTTTCTAGTGAATTTGCTGAGTACGCTCGTACTCAAAGTATCTTCTTAACCCTTGCTAGATTCTGAAGCCGGGCTAGACAACATCTACATCAAGTTATGCTCCAGGACTCATCATCCAAAGCTAAAGCTCTTCAATGAAGTCAAGGAAGTCAACATCTACATCAACTCAAGTGAAGACGAAGTTACTAATTAGATAGAAATATAATCTCTAGCCAAAGAACCTAATTCTGTAGTGTATTGCAATAGCAGCAATGCCAATCCCTTAGTTAAAATACTAGTTTTAATAGTATAATAGTTTTTGTGTTGTTTATCTTTGATTCTTCTCCGTAAGAAGTTCTTTATCTCTCTTTAACCTAGAGTGTTCTCTGGATCTTGTGTAAAGAGTGAGTTGTAACCTTTAGCCATGTATTGGACCCGTTGTGTTTCTGTTGTGCCATTCTGAGGGATGTAATACTAGTGAACGGTGTTTCATTGGTGTTATGTCAACGACTATAGTATACTACATCATGCAGTGGTATGCTGGGTCACCGCAATTGCTGTCGGCATAGCTATGAAACCTATGCCAAGGGTATTGTCGTCGGCATAGCCGTGAAACTTATGCCGATGGCAATGCTGTCGGCGTAGCCTTAATACCTCGGCCCAGCTAGGCTACGCCGACGACTTTCCTCTGCCGAGGGCCAGCCTGTTGTCCTGGGATGGGAAAGGTCCTACGCCGAGGGCCCCGACATTTGGTCGTCGGCGTAGTGACCCGGCCCTTGACTATGGAGTTTTTCTGTAGTGTTTTTTCTCTTTCTTTTTTTCCTGGAGGAGTCATTAGGTATTCAAAAAGGTTCATGGGAATTGTTGGGTTTTCATTCCTGCTTCTAGATTTGTAGTTATAAGGGCTTGTGATCATGATACGATAGGTTAACAACCTTAATGCACACAAGTTTTATACTACCTTCGTCCCAAGGCTTAAGGCATATAACTTTTCTTAAAGTCAAACCAACTAAAGTTTGACCAAGTTTTTAGAGAAAAATATTAATATTTACAATACGTAATCCATACTCTTTCATTTATCATGAAACATATTTTCACATGGTATCTATATAATATAATAGTTCTTGATAGTTTTTTCTAAAAGTTTGGTCAAACTTTTTATGAATTGACTTTTCAAAAAAGTTATATGCCTTAAGCCTTGGGATGGAGGGAGTATGAGTCTAGGTCTGGGATGATGATTCGGTAATAATCCCATGTCATGTGTGGAATTTATTATATAGAGTGTGTGGGGTGCTCAAATACTACGAAGAGGGTGGGAAATCCGATTTATGGGTGAAGTTTTTAATAAAAGTAGTGTTTTGGTTGACACTTGACCTTTGTATTAATGGAGATGTCACCGTCTATAATAAGTGATCATCGGCCTTTTGTTCGACGACGAGATCTCTTTTCCGACGTCAATGATGGTGCTGAAAGATTAAGATTCTATAGGTACAGTCTTTCACACCTTCCTTCTTTGGATCGATTTTGGACTTCTTTCTCATGGTTGTCATGAGGAGGATTATCCTTGCAATATTTGTCCCGAATGCTACGTCTAGCGACATTGATTAGGCTTTTCGGTTAATTTTCCCTATAGTACTTGCATTGGATCTCTTGCCGGTGTTGATTAATTACCCTAATGGTTGCGCGGTGGCACGTAGCCTTGGCACTTTAGCTCAAAAAATTATTGGAGAACCTTCATTGGTATTTACAGATTATGGTTTGATATCTGTCAGTGTTCGACCGCCTTCAGAAAAGTACAAGATTATGTCTTAGGAAGAAGAAAAAGATTGAAGACCTCAAAGATTTGCTAGTTTTCTTTAGACTTTATTTTATAATCGATGGAGTCAGTTTATGTATCTCTACCATGTACTATTTTCTACTATGAATATAACGTGGTATTGATTGTAAAAAAAGAGGGATATTTTCTGCAAGGAGTCTAGCCAGAACGTGTGGTGAACGACTGCTAGGGAGTCTAGCCGATATGTCGAATCTCTTTCAACTAGGAGGATAAATCTAAGTGGAATGAAACTGATGGATATGCTTTAAGAGCCTATAGATGAACTACCTATGAACTACTTATCTGGTGAACTTCTCGTCGAAGACTTCTGCGGGATGGTGGGAGTATGTTGTGTGTCTTTGATCTTAGATTGGGTACTAGATTACTTGCCTACTTTCAGATGTGGTGTTTTCAGATGTTGAACTGGACGGATCTTTAGCTGCCCCTTTCTCCTTGGAGGGATCCTCTTCTTACACTCCTCGGCCATGGATAATGGGGCATGGTCGGGGTGTTACCACCATTCATGAAGGGACATGGCAGTGCACTGCTTCTTGTTGGAGTTTGTTGCACTACACTATGCTCTCTCTTGTACACCACGTTTAAGGCCTTTTCCAGCCAATATAAACACGTACGACTGGCCTTAGAGAGGTATTATTACCGTCTAACCTAGCCCGGTTGATATGGTATCATGGCCTTCCTCTTCCCTAACCTAGTCGCCGACAACGGTACTAAAAACTCCAGAAATCCACAAGACACGATCGATCCTCCGCTACCCTCCATGGCGTCCTCTTCGACAGCGACGATGACCGTGCTGGCTTCTACCCTTGGACCGTCTCCCTCTCAAAAACTCACTTAGATGGATTTCCTTATTTAGAAAACCCTCATGCTCTGCGAGGTTCCCAAGTCATCGACCTGCTTGAAGGCACCGAAGTTGCTCCAGCGAAGATGCTTGAGGTCGAGCATGAAAACAACATGAAGACCACATTCTCGAACCCTGCCAATTGGCATGGGTATTTTAGGATCATACCATACTTAGATATCTTCTCGGTTCCTTATCACTGAAAACTCTTGCACATGTCACTGGCCTCCATTCTGATGGGGTAACGTTGTGCCGAGCCAAATAAAGCGTCACCATTGCACTTACTCGACATAGTTACCCCTAGCGACTTTTTTTTGCCATGCCAACGGGAGAGCGATAATTACGCATATGCTTCGGCGTCTATAAGCGCCAGGGCCAACGTCCGTGTTGTAGTGATGGACATACCCAATAATAAGCGTAACTTTTGACCATATTGTCTACTCCCTCCGTTTGGAAATATAAGATATTTTAGGTTTATGAATGAGATGTATCTAGACATCTTTTATTGTCTAGATTCGTTTGAACCTATACACTAAAAGGTGTCTAGATACATCTCCTTCACAAATCTAAAACATCTTATATTTCTAAACGGAGGGAGTAGTTTATTTGCTATCACTTTCTTAATATGCCAAGTGTGATTTTCTCAGACCATGAGATCATGTTACTCCTGGGCATCGAAGTGGACATCAAACATTATTTCGTTATATACTTCCTCCTGGATCTGATATATTTATTTCACAAAACTAAAATGTCTTATATTTTTGAACGAAAGGAGTACTATGTGATTATAAATGTGATTTCCGATGGTGTTTATTGGTTACTCCCTCCGTTTGGAAATATAAGATGTTTTACGTTTGTGAATGAGATGTATCTAGACATCTTTTAGTGTCTAGATTTATTTGAACCCATATACTAAAAGATGTCTAGATACATCTCCTTCACAAATCTAAAATATCTTATATTTCTAAACGGAGGGAGTACTTACGAACACTTGCAGCTGGTATATCTCGAAGGACTCAACGACAGGTCAAGCTCCATCCTCGGTAACGGCGGATTCAGCTAACCGCTGTGTCTAACATATACTCCCTCCGTTTCAAAATATAAGATATTTTAGATTTGCAAAGAAAATGTATCTAGACTTATTTTAGTGTGTAGATTTACCCTAAACTTGAGTGAACCTACATATTAAATGATGTCTAGATACATTTACTTCGGAGGGAGTAGATGCAAAGGAGAGAGACATCAGAGAGGGATCCTGTGCCGCAATATGAAATACAACAGGGCCTTATTCGCATATTAGCCATGGTGGTGGGCCGTGGGTAATCCTGTCCCTTGAATCGAAATGGATGATGCAGATTACCCTGGAATCAAATAGCACACGAATAGGCTGTTCTCTCGCGACCATACCGCCGCCGCCCTCCTCCTGAAGTAGGTCACCACCGCCGCCTCCTCCTCCCAAGCCGCCGCCTCCTTCTCCCCCAGCCGCCGCCGGTTCGAACCAATCCCACCGACGCGCGAGAACCTCCCTCGCGCCATGGGGCGACCTAAGGGCGCCGCGGCGGCGGCGTCGAAGAAGCCCAAGGCCAAGACGAAGCAGCGTGGTGGCGTCGACTTCAAGGTAATCACGCGGCCGTTTCCTGAAGCCGCCCCTGACCCCCATTCTCCGCCCGGAGCCACTTCCGATGCTAACCGCTTACGACTTCGGTGGTTCGCAGAAGTACAAGCACAAGGTTGGGCGCAAGCTGCCGCCGGCGAAGAACACCACCAACACCGATATCAAATCCAAAAGTGAGGCGACCCTTTTTGCTTCGCTGCTACTTGGTTCTGACGTGTCGCAGCGCATAACTAGGTTCTTTTTACTTGTGTTGTCTGCGTGCAGTGATCGTGCTCCCGGAGCAGAGCATGGCGTCCGAAAGAGCGGGCATGGCGGTGAACAAGCGCGGGCTCACGCTGCGGGAGCTCCTGCAGCAGACAGTGCACTACAATCCCAAAGTGCGGCGAGGTATGCACTGAGCACACAGTCAATCCATCTCGATTATTCAGGCTAGGCAGCTCACGAGAATTTTGTTGTATGTTTTTGTCGTTGAAGCTGCATTGAGTGGAATAAAGGATCTTATCACTAAGCATCCAGCGGAGCTTAAACTGCACAAGGTTGCTATGATTGAGAAGCTGCAAGAACGGATATGCGACTCCGACAAGGTGGTCCGTGAATCTTTGTACACTACACTGCAGACTCTGATATTCCCATCTTTGAAAGAGGTACCCCCTCCCCCCTCTCACCAAATGCTGCAGAAACCGTTGTTTAAATGAAGAATAAAGATACCATGTTTAACCACCTTTTGCATCACCCCTATGTTCATATAGACACATAGGTTGCAAATCAAGTCTTGCTCATGTGATTATGTTTTCTCTATGAACCATAATGCACTACCTACTTATTGATTGCATGTGCAAATATATCATGGAAATTCTATTTCTACTCCTATAGATTGTATGTTCTTTGCTTCAGAAGTGATATTATTCTCTATTTATTATTACAGGACAATGCAATATCTACGCGGAGTACTCTATCTCTGTTGATGGCAAATGTTTTGAATGGAATGACGCACCTTTCCATGGATATCCAGCTAATGGCTTTTAGGTTTCTGGAGCTAGTGGTTCTTAATTTCCCATTTTTCTTTCCCAGATATGCTGAACAGGTCAGTAGAATTCAGTCATGTATTGGTGTTTTGAAAAGTTGAATACCACTAGAACTTGCTTTGTAGCCTTGCTTCTACAGTGGCTGTATGAAGTTATGGACTAAGGAACGTATTGTTCAAACTGATTTCCATTGCTGCTAGGTGTGTGAGTTGTGATTGATCATATCCATTGTAAAGTAATAATTTCTTTTGTACGATTGCTTCTGGCAGGCTTTCAACAACTTTGTTGCTGTACTGAGCAACGACAGGATCCATTTGCAGGATAAGAGTAAACTTAACAGTGTCCTTGCTGGGCTTGGGCACTGTCTTTCCTTGGTTGCCCGTGCTACGGAAAATGACGATGCATCAAATCGATTGGTTTGTGCCTGTTAGATTTTTTTCTTTAATTTTTTGTCCTGACACAGCTGGATCTGTAATGAAGAACTTGATGAGATCGCAAGTTCAAATATTCTGAAATGTACAGCTGCATGAAACACTTCTATTGTAATGAACATAATATTTTCTCTGATCTACAGGTTCATAACGTTTCTATGAAAGAACTTTGGAAACCCACCCTTGATGAAGATAACACTGGGAGTAGTAAGTCTTCTAAACATTATCTTCTTCTTCTGCATACCTATATGCTAGCAATTTGCGCAGTTGTTGGTTGTAGTATAATCAGAGAAGCTCAATACCAAGCCTGCTGGACCACGGAACTCCCTTGGTGAATAAATATGAAAATGATAAAATTTTGGGTGATGACATAGCACAGCTATTGCATCCCCTCTAGCAAATTTTTGGTGATAATTTTTTTGTAGATGCACATCTTACCTGATTATTTGTTAATTTTGGTTATGATCTTCTGTTAACTGAGCCTTGTTATTAGTGTCTCATTCACCTGTGCAATGCAGGCACATTTGCGACATCTGATGTACTAACAAAGCTACAAAACCTCATCCAAATCCTTGTTAACTCTATAGAGGTTTCAGCTTCAGAAATATGTGCAAAGCCAGCAAATGATGCTCAGTCAAGTGAAGCATTACTATCAGCTCTTCATTGTCTGGATCTAATATGTAGAACATTTGTTCATGAGGCGAAGAAACCTCAGATGGAATTTGGGATATCGAAAGCGCAGTTTGGGCCTGACTGGTTGAATAGCTCTGTGTTGGTATATCTAAAGAAACTCTGGGGAGTGAAACGCTTGTTCCATGAAAAGGTACAAAGTTAATCCCTGCTCATTACTACCTCTATGTTGCTGATTATACTGAAACCATTTTATGATCAGCCAATAGAGAAAATATCGTAGGGTTTTATCAAGTAGTCTTGAAGTGATCATAACGAATGGGTGAATAGATCCAGCATAATAAGCTGACTAGGAGGGAAATTAATCCTATCGGATTCCTCAAGGCTGTGTTTCTTCAGATTCCTAAAGGATATGAAAAGGTGTTGTTTGGATGCCAGACAGGAAAGCACAAGAAGTTGAGATGTATTTCCTCCTAGAATTTATGGAATGGGCTCCTTATGAGTTATTCCATTTTTCCGAACACCCTCACAGTCATAGCGATTTTTTCTATGGGAGTTAATCCTCCAGAATGCGTATGTTTTTCCTTTGTTCCAAAATACGGCATAAAGTTGCTGCTCCCATTTGTCACTTAGAGGATAAGATGTTCATATTCTTATAGTATGCTATATCAAAATACTTGGTGCTGTAACATATTACTTGTAGATTTTATCCCAATTCAGGTTGTTAGTCATGCTTTCTTCAGAATGCTTTGGCTATAACAAATGTTTTGCTAGATTCTTAGTTCTTATGGAGTTGTCTTTCTAATTGCAGGGAGATGACAGATTTTTCATCTTCAATCTAAAAATTGCTGAAATCTTTTTATGCTTGAGCACATCAGTGGATGATACAATGTTTCCAGTTGAGGAGTTATGCCAGTTTGTATCTTCTTTATTTGCAAAGGTTGTCCGTGGTTTCGTCAGTTTCAACAACTGATGTTGCCCTTTCTTGCAGATAACTCTTATACAGCTTATGATATTTCTTCTGTGGTCATTTCATGGATATGTAACTGCGATAGGTGTTTTCTTTAATTTAATCAGGCAAAAGTACTTCGCAACAAGGATCTCATGGAAACACATTTCAGTCCACTTATAACTTGCATACCTGGTCTTATATCCAAAGCCACAGATGACTCAAAAGCATATTTGTTGGAGGTATGACTGATTTCCTTACAATGCCCTGTCAAATATGGTAGGTTTTTTATAACTTTATCAAAGTAAAAGAGTATATTCAACTGCAGGCATTTACAGATGCATTTAGGGACTTCACTGTGGATGGCAAGCTAATCTTGCCATATTTGGACGCAATGGGAGAAATGCTGCTTCCTGTAGGTGCCTTTGTTGGTTACTGAAATTGAATTCCTTCTGCATATGTTGACATGTTTAATCACCCTACAAAATAGCTGTACAAGATGCACATAATCAAGATTATCAGATTGATGCATGTATTAAAAAAAGGTTAAGGTACTCTATAAAACATGGAATCTCAAGTTTCAGTTACTGAGTAGAGAAACAACAAAGTAAATTTCAGAAAGAAAAGTCAGCTGTCACAGCAAACTTCTCGGTTCCCTTCTAACACCAGTTAATCATGTTGAGATTTGATTATTTGCTAAATTGACGATTGCTAACTGGTAAGTCATAATTTCCCTCTTAAACCAGTCAAATCACGTTGAGTTGTTTATTTGAAAAATGGAGATTGCTAACTGGTGAGTCATTCAGGAAATAGCTTCCAATTTCTTTGTAGGGTAATTTTCTATTGATTTGGTCCTACAGTCTAGATACTTCCCCACACTTAATCATCCTATATGTTTAGTTGAAAACAAACATCACCTTATAAAGATCATTTTTTCGGTTGTTTAAAAAGAAGGTACTGATGTATGATTTCATTTGTCCTTGTGAAGGACAAATCAGGAATATACTTCACTGCAAATGATTCAGGCATATCAGAATATCATAGCACTTGGATAAATGAGCTACCTGGAATATTGCTAAAATCAGTTGATAAAGCTCCCTCAGTTGCAAAGGTCTGTTGTAAGTTCGTTTATTCAGTACAGAACTGTTAAACCGTTCTTCAATATAGAGTTTGTGTCTGACCTTCTCGAGAAATTATGTTGATCTGAATTACCAAAGGTTGTTTTGGAGCTTCTTCTAAGAATTGGACAGTATTTCCCCACTCTGGAGTGTGAAAACCTGCGACCCATTGCACAGTTATTTGGTACTAAATGTAAGTACTCCTCTACTCAAGAGATCTTATCCTCTGTTTCTATACTGAACTTATGTCATTTTGCTGACAGCTTCATCTGGAACGGTAGAGCTTGGTCCTTTTATATACCTTCCGCATGATTGCCAAGAACTTGCCATTGCATGCCTTTATTACTTCTCCAATCTGCTCCCTGACATAATTGAGCCATTGGCCTGTTGCTGCTTAAGTAAGTTTTTATGCTTCAACAGTATCACTTTCTTGCATAACTGTACAGTTTTGCTCTTCCCTATAGAGGATCGCGGATATTCTATAATTTATGTAATGCAGGTGATAAGCTGGAGCCCCTCATATTATTTAGGATTGTTGAAGTTCTACAGTCAACATACAAGGCTGGGAATTTACAGATAACAGAGCAACTCAGTTTCTTGTCATTGCTAATGGCACGATTTGATGTTAATCGTGGTCAGTACTTGAACTTAATCAGAGTTTGCTCTTATTAAGTTTGTTATATGTTAGCTGAAACCTTTTATGTTTACGTAGTGACGATGGTATCAATAGGCAGTGTAGGAGATAAGACTTCATATCAAAATGGAATAACTAATCGAAAGAAGCAACCCTAAGATATACCATTAAACATGATTTTTTTTATCACATTGATCCTTGAAAATTACATCTTCATGATATAATGCAACCTAGATTTTTTTGACCTCATGATAGAATACTACCCAGAAAAATTCAACATTATTTTTGAGACGGTGGCACTACTGTCTTCGTTGCTGTTGGTGGTGGTTTTCTCGTTCAATGGCGGTCATGAGAGGATCTATACCTTCAGTCTTCACTCGAGCCCTCCATACTCTCCGGACCCACTTGCATGCTGCCAACGATGTTTCATAATGCTTGTGTGCTACTCTGCTACCACTTTGCTGTGAGCAGTAAAGGTGGCAGAGAAGAGAGACCGGAAATTAGTTTGGAGGAGGCAGCCGGTAGGGGAGGATTTGGCAGGCTTGGAGATTTGGTGCCTTGAAAAAACTGAGGGGAAGAGTGTGGGGGTGGAGAGTAGAGAAAGTTTAGTTGATATTTTTTTTGTCTCAAGGGGTGTATTTATGATACCATTGTCACCCACTATGCTTTACGCAGCTGTTCGCACTAGGTTTTACTTTTCGAATGGTTACTTGAGCAGAGTTTTTTTGTTCTGTCTGACACTTGCCTTTGAATTTGTTAACCTAGGTATGTCTTGTACTCAGGAGGATGCCCGAAAGATCTCAAATAGGAATACTTTCAAGGCCTTGAATTACTTAATTTTGACTTCTTTATCTGAAATGGGTGATGGCTCCCTGGTGCTTGAGTTGATATGGAATAATTTATCTAATGAGATTGTGAGCTTTCATGACTGTTTTTCTTGTATTTTTTTCTCACAACAACCAAATTGAACTCATGTTAGTTTGCTTTACAACAGGCACGGAAACCATCACTACATAACCTGAATGGTCTGTTTAGGATTATTGTTACACTTGATGCAGCAACAAATAAGCTCATGAATGAAGATGCCATTAAGCTTATAGCTGGCTACTTGGTTGATGCTGCTCTGGTGTGTACTCTCCTAATTCCAAAGCTTTGATACTCATAGTTGGATGCTTGTTGCACCTACTATTTTTCTCCAGTTAATATTCAGCAGATCGTAACAGAGATGTATTGCATTATATGTTAGAAATTCAGAACGGTTGTTAGATTGAGCACTTGGTGTTTAGAACACCTCTGTCATTATAGGATTCAGCAGAGTACCATTCTTCAATAGAATGCCGGACCTCACTGATAGACCGTGTTTTTTTTCCGGGGATGATAGACCGTGTTTCTGGTGGTAGCTCAGGATATAATAACAAGGAAATAGTTATAGTTCCCAATCCGCATTACCTGGCAACTCCGGTAGTTGCCATTTTTCAATCACTTATGAAACTTTTCTTGCATACAGGCTCATTGATTTGCCGTATTATTTGAGAAAAGAAATCAGAAACAGTGGAGTTGATAAATTGGCATTGTGTACACAGTTTGCCTACAACGAAGTTGATAAATGGTCATTGTGTATACAGTTTGTCTACAAAGTTGAATTTCCAGTTAACGCTTTTGGATACTTCCTCAACTTTATCATTTCACCTGGTTGATGCTAAGAGCAGATAATAGCTGTCCTTTTTATTTGATGTAATCAGTTACATGCTTCTCCTTCTGACCACCATTTCTTAATCAACTCCAGTGTTCTCTTGTTACTCCACTTCTGGTTGTGGCTGGTAATTTGATCTCATCCCTGTTATCATGCATCTGCAGGATCTGTCAAAAAACATTGAAATGGGCTTTCAGTCTGACAAGACAAGATTATTCCAATACTTTATGAAGCCCTGCAGAGTCATGTTTGAGCAGAATGACAAGGTTCTCTGCTGCACATTGGAGTTGCTTAAATGTTTTGCATCAGGAGATCATCATATGTTTTCATCTGTCTCCAATTTAGATTACCCAACGGAGCTTTCCCAACGAGTTTGTATTGTCACAACCATACTGGTCTTCTTGTTCAATGATCAGAGTCTCCATCGAAATCTTTCTTTGAGTAAAACGGTCATTAAAGGCATCCTGCATTATATAAGGCGTCAGATGGTGAGCAGTGATGAGACAAATCCCTTTCCTTGGTAGTCACATAGATTAACTTTGACCTTCTTCAAAATCATGATGTGTTAATTTGAGGAGTGAAAGCATAAAATGATACTGTAGCTTAGATACTCAATTTGCTTTATAATTCCTGAATGTAGTTCAGACTTCAGAACTTCCTTACAATTGTTTCAGTTTATGCCAATTCTTGCTGCAGGGTTCTAATGTGCCTGATGTAACATATGGAGAAAAGCAGAAATTAAAATTTGCTTTTGAGCAACTCAAGACCAAAGCATTGCAGTTGAACTGCTGGGATGGAAATGAGCTGGAAGGACTTTCAAGCACCACATGATGTAATGTGAGTAACTTCATCATGATTCACTAGTGATGCCACTTTCAATTTTTTTGTATGAAACGAAACTCTTATCTATCTCTGACAGGAACATCCATCTGATGGCTTCATATGGACATATGACAATGGAAAGAAAAGGAGAGTGCCCCATTTTAAGGGTGGACTGGGGGATGTGCGCCATTTTCCAACTTGTGTCACATTGCAGCGGGTGCAGCATGTCTGTGAGGCGTTGCTGTTACCAACAGAGTGCTGAAGATTGGTGCTTCCTGATAAATGCAAGAGATGCATCCTCAAAATCAAATCCGTAGATTTGTCATGAATTCACGTGCCACTCCTTTGCTCACAATGTCTCTGTTCTCTCAATGGCAGCGGCATCCGGTCAGAAAAGATGCTAACAGTCGAAGGCTAACAGTTCCTTTTGCCAGAAAATTCTTTTGAGCTAGTTTTTTGTTAGTTAGAAAAATAGAAGTGTTTTTTTTCTATGTATCCTTAAAATCTTGTTCAAGCATCCACTCTGAATCGCCACCCAAGCTGATTGCGCCAAAACACATGTGATCTCTAAGATGAAGTTGAACTCATGTAAATGCAGAAATTTTGATCTCAATCATCTCGAGCCAGTTATTTCATTTACTATCATGTGCATTTTCGTCACGTGAAAACTATTTGTGTATAGATGGCAACGTGATGCTCACTTTGTGAATCCCCACCCAAGCTGATTATGTCAAAAACAAATGTGATCTCTAAGATGGAAGTGAACTCATGTAAATGCAGAGATTTTGATCTCAATTATCTCGAGCCAGCGATTTCATTTGCTATCGTGTGAAAACTATTCATCTATAGGTGGCAAAGTGATGCTAACATCCAAATCATGGTCTAAATAGTTATGTAAAATATATACCTAAAAAAATAGTTATGTGAAATAAATTTTATATTGATAGGCAAGAATATAATGAAGCGAAAAATCAATCAAAACCAGGATGTAAATAAAAAAGATGCAGATTTTGGTGAATAATGTGTTATTTCTCTATTTTAGAATTTTGGTAGATTTACTTCTGTTTCTCAATACATAGATCAACTTTTAACTTTAATTTTGTAACATGATAGCATGTCAATGCACTAAGAATATTTAAGGCTTTTTCAAACCATGTACACCACAATTTAGATTTTAGAATCAATTGTAAATTGGCAGCAACACGCCCCTTCCTGAATTCAGGATGATTGGGGAACAAATACTTTTGAGTCGGATTATTTTGAGAAGGCCGCATGTTGAAAATAGATGAAGATGGGATGGACAGAACAAACAGCAGCAGGTGCAATCGGATTATTCTCTGATGAAAGATGCTGTGGGCGTTTGATACACATACAATTATGAGTACTGCCTGCTCAGTCGGGATGCATTTCTTTCTCTAGACCTCGCCACACGCAATCTATCGACATTGGGGAGCAACAATATATGATTGGATCATCACCGCGGTGTAGATCATGGTACGCCTTTCTTGCCATTGATCTAAGACGGGCGCGCCGGCTGCTGCTGCGTGATGCAGTGTATGTTCCCACCTCCCAGCACGATCTCTCTTGCGCCTTCGACCATCACAACCTGTACCCAGCAGTTCCCTTAAGATCACCTAACCTCATAGCGGTTTCTGCTTTTTACAACAAATAACAGCCATTGCTTGCTTCAGCTGACAGGAGCGATAAAACTAACCTCATAATCAGGGAATGCCTTCTGGAGGACCTCGCGCGCATCGTCGTCCCGTTGCTTATCGCCGAAAGCGGGTGCTATGATCCCACCATTGGCCAGGTAGAAGTTCACGTACGAGGCAGCCAATCTCTTGCCTCGTTCCCTCGGTACAGCATGCCCCTGAAAAAAAGTCACATCCACCACATCTTAGAAACGGATGGAAAGCAGCGTTGCAAAGGGTCCCATAATTAAGCGGGTGTAGCTGCATACTGACCGTTGCATCAACACCTTCCCCCTCTTCCTTTGTGATGTAAAGAGGCCCTGGTACATGGATCTTTATCACCTCTATCTGCCGCCCTTCTGCATCCGTGGCCTGAGTGAGAACTGACAGTGCCTTAACCGATATCTCGTACTGTGGGTCGTTCTCATCGTCGGTCCATGACAAGAGAATCACACCGGGTTTAACGAAACAGCATAGGTTGTCAACATGCCCATTTGTATCCTCGTCACCTGGCAAAATCATCACAAGGTTACTTATCTGTACAATGGCTCTTAGAAATCAGGAGATGAAACCCTTGTGGTTTTAGAACTGTAAGTGACAAAATACTTTTCATTGTTTACCATAAAGTCCCTGAGGTATCCAAATGATCTTTGTCACTCCAAGAAAATCCTTCAGCTCATTCTCTATATCTTCTCTAGTCATGTTGGGGTTTCGGTTAGGATTCAACAAGCATTCTTCCGTTGTAATGCATGTACCTTTTGCAAATGCGACACAATTTTTAGCAAATAGCAATAACACTGAAACCGTTTGATCAACAATGATATGACAAGTACCTTCTCCGTCTACATGAATGCTTCCACCCTCAAGAACCATTGTGTGTGGAAACCTAGGGATCCTCTCTATCTCGACAATCTGAAAATGAATGGCAAGAATGGGAAAATTTTAAGTGCAGAAAGAGATTAACAAAAGACCCCTGCTTGTTTTAAAGTAGGATTCATTCTTTTACTTTCTTGGCAACATTTTTGTCAAGACTCCAGTCATCATAGCAGCCATCATCGACTCCTGCAGGACAGTACGATCAGAACTTGCTGAATTATCATGCGGTGAAGGTGATTACACATTGATTTATGAAGTATCAAATTCTTGCTCCAGAGATAGTAGAGTATTTCAATGTTTTGCTAGTGCAAACAAGGTCCTATGCTTTTGTAAAAAATATGAAACTGTCTGCAAGTTGCTACTGAGACATTGGCATGGGCTGATAACTACATTATGAAGGTAGTACTGAATAGATATAGATATACATACTTCAGTGTAAAACAACATACCTCCCCAGGCGTTAAATTCCCAATCAATTCCCGCTATTGTTTGCTCTGCGAGTCCTATGTCTGAACTACCTTTACGGATAACAAACTGCAAAACAGGGGACACTATTAGCAACCCCAGACCCAACTTGAAATCAGAATAGAAAAGAAAGGATACAAGAAAAATTGAGTTACCCACAGTGGGACCAGTATCACGAAACCAGGAATCATTCATGCTCATCTCGACCACCCTGATGTTCGGCTGGTGTTGCATCAGCTCGTGGACATGAGGATACTGCCAGAGACAAAAACGTGGAACTGAATACCATTGCGTGCACATGATCATCAAGTGGTTTACAACTTAGTTCATGTGAAGCGTGTCACCTGTTCGGCACTTGCACAAATGGTGACAGGCTCAAACTTTGATATGGCAATTGCAGTTCTTGCAAATGTTACTCGAGCTGGACCAGCATTCTCCCGCCAGTTGTCTGGACGCTCCTAAGATTCAAATAAGTAGCGATGTTTATTATGCTGTTGCACTATCACAGCAATCTACTGCTTCGATAATGAAAGATCATCTGCACTGGTAATACTTGATGACAGCACTGAGAGGATACTTCTAATAAATATATATTACTCAACCATAACAGCGAAGTGAGGGAACAAAATGACCAAGGTTCACACAAAAAGGAAAGAAGGAACCCTCCACCAGAAGAATGAAAGTACATGCAGTACTCACTGAGTATAATTGTGACTAAGGTCTATGATATTATCAGAAACATAATATACGACATTTTGTGATTCATAAGGGGTCTTAAATAGTTCATGACAACCACGGTCAATCCGGTTTAAGAAGCACTAAATGCAGTTGACTGGCTACCCCGTCTAACTAGTCCTTTCTAAAATCGCAAGGATAATAAATTCCCGATTGTAGAGTCAGAAGGAAAAGAAAAGGTACAACAACAGAACATTGATTAGGCAGGGAAAGCATATCATGGAACAAGACATTGTGGTCACGTTTCAAGTTCTGTGCTACATGACCTCAACGGAGACAGATAGATAGCTGTGGATCATAAACAACCAAGCGAAGCAATTGGGGTCTTGACTGAGTTATTCAGGGACACATCGAAAAGTACAGTGCATAGTGAGATTAAAGTTGAATGAATTTGTCTTGCTAGTAAAATTACATTTATTGAGCTATACACAGCCTTGTTGATGCTTGTGGGTATGAGTATAAGCGCATTCACACATGGTTTGCTATTTTCTGGAGGTAAACGAGCAGTTATTCATGTGAATAAAAAATAAAGGAAAAGAGTAAGTACACCATTCCCTGCCCATTTTGAAAGAGAAAAATGGATGTCTCCTTGGAACCAATTTGTCTGCCTACTGAAAGATATCCATATGCTTGGGGGGTTGAATTAATAAATTATGGATGGTCGGTGCCTAAGTCCAAATTAAGCATATATATAGTACTGCCCTGGTTCAGAGATTCCATAGGACAATGAAGTAGATCCAATATTGAATACTCCAACTTAACAATTGTTCCTGCTGGCTGCTGCCAATTTCACCTACCATGGATCATAAAGTTGTTTGATGGAAAAAAACACATTTGTTTATTTTTAAGCATATTTTTGTTTTTCAATTCTTCAACAACTTCACGAATCTCTGGGTGCGCAAACACCTGCTGGGGTGAAGACAGGCAGCCGCAAGAAAGAACCAACGCATGATGACATACCGCCGCCGCCGCCGCCAAACCGAAAAAAACTCACAAGGCAATCGATCGGCGGCGAGCGGCTCCACCAGACAGACCAAAACATTTCTGTAACCAGAAGGAAGATAATCCAATCGAAATCAGACACTCCGTAACGACTCGAGGATAGATTAGAGCTAAGAACGCGGCGGGGACGTGCGGCCGCGGAGGATCGAAACAAGCGCAGAGAGCGAGGGGGAGAGAGAGAGAGGGGAGGAGGAAGTAGCGTACGGGCCAGCCCATCCAGCACTGCTCGTGCGGCTCCCACTCCGCCGGCATCCGGAACCCCATCTTCGCCGGGCACCCCGCCATGGCCTTCACCATCCTCCCCTCTTCTCTCGCTAAGCCTGGATTAATCTGACGGCGGGACACTCTGCTATAATGATGAGTGAGAGCCTAGCCTAGCCTCAACTCGACGGCTGCTTGATGTGGGAACTGGGAAGGGAAAGGGCAGGAGAGACAAAGGTCGTGACACTCGCGAGGCGGCGTCCAGTCCAGGAGGGCTGCTGCCTGCTAAAGACTGGGCCCATACGACAGGCTATCTGACGCACGCTGGCCCGCAGCTCCCAGCCCAGGGCTGTGAACCGGAATCTAGTGCCGAATAGGGCAGGCAGCACTGCTCGTCTCACACGCCATTTTCAGCCGTCATTGGCTTTTAATACTCGGTGTTTTTTTTTAATATCTATCAATAAATATCAACAACAAAGTAAAGAACCTAAAAGGAATACAAAGTCTTTACACCACCTATTGACGACTACAACCCTTGGAGTCAGCTGAAGACACGCCGTTATACTCACCCCTCCATCACAGGTGCCCAAACAGAGTTTATTGTAGCAGACATACGAAATGTCATCTTGCTAAGAGCATCTTCACTAGCATTCTCAGGACGCCGATCCAAACGCTGAAATTAGGTCCGCATGCCAAAATTTCGCCCAGTCGCGTTCGCAGGAACCTGTTTTCGTCTGGATTTGAGTCAACTTTGGTCCGGGCTTCCCAGGCCATTCCCAGGATCCCGAAAACGCCGGACGAAGCGAATTCGGCGAGTGGACCCGCCCAGTCAGCATATATTCATCCAAAGTTCGCCCGTATTGGCCCAAAGTTCGTCCATATTCGCCCAAAGTTCGTCCATATTCGCCCAAAGTTCGCACAAAGTTTGTCCATATCGCTCATACTCGCCCAAAGTTCGTCCATATCGACTATAATCGCCCAAATTCACCCAAATTCGCCCATATTCGCCCAAAGTTCGTCCATATCGACCATATTCGACCAAAGTTCGTCCAAAGTTCGCCTATATTTGGCCAAAACCGCTTATATTCGTCCATATTCGCTCATATTCGCCCAAAGTTTAACCATATCGACCATATTCGCCCAAAGTTCGCCGATATTCGATTTGTCCATATCGCCCATATTCGCTCAAAGTTCGCCCATATTCGCCCAAAACCGCTTATATTCACCCAAAGTTGGCCCAAAACCTTCTATATTCGCTCAAAGTTTGCCAAAATTTATTAAATTTTAGCCAAACGCGAGAACTCGCCTGGGAACGCGATTGGGAAACTCTGCGTTCCCAGGCCGAAAACTAGTTTCATCCGGACCAAAATACGTCCGGATTTCGGCCTGGAAACGCCCAACGAGTGGGGATGCTCTAAAACCCTAAAAGACCAACTCACCGAAGGAGCAATCATCTACAACAATGAAAACGATAGATCAGAAGGATCAGACCTGCAACCACACCAACTAAGACGAACACCGACCGGTCCCAAAAGATCCGCCAGGAAGATAACCCGACAAGCCCTCAACCGGTGCTAGGTGCGCCGTCGAAACAGGAAGGTATAGAAGACCTTATTCTGACTTCGAGATGTTGCCGTCACCTCATCGTCCTAAAAGAAGACACTAAAAGTTAGTTAAACAAATAAGACGAGAAACTTTCTGCCATCGAGGGGTTGTGGTCCCTCGCACTTCCAAGGTCCCAAGGGCCGCTAGAGGAGGGATGGGGTTGTGGTCCCTCGCACTTCCAAGGTTCCAAGGGCAGCTAGAGGAGGGATAGACGGACATCGTCTTCGGCGAGCGAAAGAGGAACCCACCCTATATTGGATCGCCTCTTCTATCAAAGGTTGTTAGAGCATCTCCACTCGCCTACCCAGGAGGCCGATCCGGACGCCGAAAATTGGCCCAGTCGCGTACCCAAGGACTTGTTTTCGGCCGGAATTCGGCCATTTTTGGTCCGGACTACCCAGGCCGAACCCAGGTTTCCGGGTACGCCCTGGGGAAGCCGGACTCAGCGATATCGGCGAAAAAAATCAAAGCGGCGCGTGGACCTGCCGATTCAGTGATGGAAGCCGAGTCGTCGTCATCCTCGAAACCACGCGGCGACCGCCGGGCAATAACTGCCCGTCGCGTCGACGATTTACGGCGCCACCGTCGCCGCCCCGGCTCCCGCGACGGACCGGTGGTCACTAAGTTCCCGCCGTTTCCATTTTTCCCGCCCTCGCCGCTACACCCCTTCCGCCATTTTTCTGTCCTATAAAAAGCCATACATCTCGCCGTCTCTCTTCACAGTTCCTCACACCTGTTGGAGATATGCCCTAGAGGCAATAATAAATGTAGTTATTATTATATCTTTGTGTTTATGATAAATGTTTACATTCATGCTATAATAGTATTAACAAGGAAACATTGATACTTGTGTGGTTTGTAAACTTAATTTGAAGTCCCTAGTATAGCCTCTATACATCACTAGCTTGTTGGTTGATAAATGATTGTGGTTTCCCTATCATGAACATTGAGATGTTATCAACAACAAGATCATATCGTTAGGAGAATGATATGATGGACATACTCCTATAGATAAGCGTAGCATAAAGATCAAGTCATTTCAATAGTTCAATTGCTATATGCTTTCTGATACATAGTAACCTAATTCCTTCGACCATGAGATCATGCATATCACCTTTACCGGATGAATGCTTTGATGACATCAAACACCACACCGTAACTGGGTGGCTATAAAGGTGGCATTGAGTGTTCGGAAAGTATTGGTTGAGACACATGGATCAAGAGTGGGATTTGTCCATCCATATGACGGATAGATATACTCTGGGCCCTCTCGGTGGAATGTCATCCAATTAGCTAGCAAGCATGTGACTGGCTCACAAGGGATCACATATCACGGGAACGAGAAAAAAGTACTTATCGGTAACGAGGTTGAACTAGGTATGCAGAGATACCGACGATCATAACCTCAGATAAGTAAACTATCGTGAGACAAAGGGAAATTGGTATCGTATGTAAGTGGTTCATTCGATCGCAAAATAATCGTAGAAATATGTGGGAGCCATATGAATTTCCAGATTCCTCCATTGGTTATTGTTCGGAGAAGTGTCTCGATCATGTCCGCATAATTCACGAACCGTAGGGAGACACACTTAAGGATTCGACGTTGTTTGAGTAGTTATGGTATTATGAAAAGAGACCGAATGTTGTTCGGAGTCTCGGATGGGATCCGGGATATCACGAGGAGATCCGGAATGGTCCGGAGAATAAGATTCATATAAGGAAAGTCCCGTTTCGGAGTTGTGGAATGTTTCCGGTGTTTTCATCGGAAATGTTCTAGAAGGTTCCGGAATGTCCGGCACTCCGGAGGGGAAGGGTACATGAATGTGTTGTATCAAAGTTGGTATGATTGCATCATGTACTAAGTGTCATCGCTGTTCCAAATAAAGGATTAATCGAATCCTAGTTTGAAAAGTCAAATAGCTAAATTGAAAAGTCAAACGGCTAAATTTGGAAAGTGGAAAAGAGGAGGAGGAGGTGAAACCGAGTTGGGGAGGGAGTCCTCCTCCCCAAGCCGGCGCACCACCCAAGCCGAGTTAGGGAGGGACTCCCCTCCCTCCCCTTGGCCGCCGGCCCCTCCACCTATATAAGGAGGGGCAGGGCTCCCTCCTAGCACACACAAGTACCTCTCCTCCAAACCCTAGCTTGGCGCCTACCACCATAGCCGCCGCCCCCTAGGGTTTTGCCCTAGCCGCCGACTTGGGGGTCCCCGTAACCCTAGCCGCCGGCTCTAGCACCTCCTCCTTGGTGTGTCTAAACCCTAGATCGCCGAGGAGCTCTCTCATACTCCACCATACTCGCTCCGGCTTAAGGCGAAGCCCTGCGAGATCTCCCCTCTACTTCCGGTACCACGCCGTTGTGCTGCCGGAATCGCGAGGAGAGTGCTACAACCTCCGCTGCCTGCTGGAACAAGGGAGAGGAAGGTATTCGTCGAGTACCGAACGTGTGACCGACTGCGGAAGTGCTGCCGGAACGCAGCGCCGGAAGGATCGTCTACACGATCTTGAGATCGGGAAGAGTACGACTACATCACCCACGAGAATCCGCTCTCGTTAAACACTTTGGAATCTTCGAGGGTAAGTTATTCCATCGACTCGTTGCTACAATCTAATAGATAGATCTTGGCTTGTTTGTTTGTATGCGATAGAAAATTTTTGTTTTCCATGCTACGAAACACTACAGTGGTATCAGAGCCGTGTCTATATGTAGATCTGTTGCACGAGTAGAACACAATGGTCATTGTGGGCGTTGATGCTTTTATTGTCGATTGCTTCTTGTGTACTTTGCATCTTGCGGTATGTTGGGATGAAGCGGCCCGGGCTAACTTTACATGACATCGTTCATGAGACTTGCTCCACGCTTGACATGCAACTTGTATTGCATAAGTGGCTTTGCGGGTGCCTGTTTCTCCTAGCATAGTTAAGATCCAATTTACAACGGGTGATCAACAATACTAGTATCAATGTTGTGGTTCTTGTTCGTAAGTTAGAACGACACTTATTGAAAGCCCCAAACCACGTAAAATATGCAAAGAAAGTAGAGGCGTCTAACTTTGTTTTGCAGGGGTGTGCAGTGATGTGATATGGCCATGATTGTGATTATATTTGATGTATGCAATGTTCCTTATTGTAAGTTGGCAACCGGCAGGAGCCATATGGTTGTCTTTAATTTATGTTAAGACCCGCGTGTCTATTCAAAGTAGTTGTAATAGTTGAAGCCGGTGGACGACAACCATGGAGAAGCGTCATTGACCTTGATGCAATGCCGGTGATGATGGAGATCATGTTCGTGCCTGAAGATGGAGATCGGAAGCACAAAGAAGAAAGGCCATATCATATCACATATTATGAATTGCATGTGATGTTAATCCTTTATGCATCTTGTATTGCTTAGTTAACGACGGTAGCATTATAAGATGATCCCTCATGCACATGAATTTCAAGTCATAAAGTGTTCACCCTTAGTTAGCACCGTTGCTAAAGCTTGTTGTTTCGAAGCACCACGTGATGATCGGGTGTGTTAGATTCCGCAAGTGTATACAACGTGAGCAAGCCAGATTTGCTCATGCGGAAACTAAGGTTTGATCTTGACGAGCCTAGCATGTACAGACATGGTCTCGGAACACGGATCACCGAAAGGTAAAGCATGAATCATATAGTAGATATGATGAACATGACGATTGTTCGCCATTGAAACTATATCAACTCTCGTGATGATCGGTGTTGATGTGGTGGATTTGGTTCATGTGATCACTAAAACAATGTGAGGGATATTGTTTTGAGTGGGAGTTCACCTAGATTAACTTTATTATTAATTTGAACTCAATTTGTCATAAACTTAGTCTAAACTATTGCAAATATGTTGTAGATCAATGGCAGCCCCTACCATCAATTTTAATGCGTTCCTAGAGAAAGAAAAGTTGAAAAACAATGGAAGCAACTTCGCGGATTGGTTCCGCAATTTGAGGATTGTCCTCACAGCTGGTAATTTGACCTATGTGTTGGATGGACCGCTGGGTGACCCACCTGCAGCTGATGCTTCTGATGAAGTAAAGAATGTTTACCTCGCTCGGAAGAATCAGTACTCCATAGTTCAGTGTGCTATCTTGTATGGTTTGGAATCGGAGCTTCAGAAAAGGTTTGAGAATTCAGACCCATATGATATTGTCGAGGATCTCAAATTGATCTTTGAGACTCATGCGGCAATTGAAAGTTATGAGGCTTCTGAAAAGTTCTTTAACTGCAAGATGGAAGAGGGCAGCTCCGTCAGTGAGCATGTGCTTAAGATGTCTGGGCACGCAAACAAACTTCAAAGCTTGGGTATAGTGATTCCTAATGCTTTGGGGATTTACCGTGTCCTCCAATCACTACCACCAAGTTACAAGAACTTTGTGATGAACTACAACATGCAGAACATGAACAAGCAGTTGCCAGAACTGTTTGCTATGTTAAAGTCTGCAGAAGTGGAGATCAAGAAAGAGCACCAAGTGTTGTTGGTCAATAAGACCACCAAATTCAAGAAAGGCAAGTCTAAGCAGAAGGGACACTTCAAGAAGGGTGGTAAGAAAGTTACCGCACCGACGAAGAAGACCAAGGCTGGACCTAAGCCTGATACTGAGTGCTTTTACTACAAGGGAGAAGGTCACTGGAAGCGGAATTGCCCAAAGTACTTGGCGGATTTGAAGAACGGCAACATCAAGAAGAAAGGTATATCTGATATACATGTTATTGATGTGTATCTCACTAGTACTCGTAGTAGTGCCTGGGTATTTGATACTGGTTCGGTTGCTCACATTTGTAACTCGAAACAGGTGCTGCAGAATAAACGGAAGCTAGCGAAGAACGAGGTGACGATGCGCGTGGGAAACGGATCAAAGATAGATGTGATCGCGGTCGGCACGCTACCCCTTCATATACCATCGGGATTAGTTTTATACTTAAATAATTGTTATTTGGTGCCTGCGTTGAGCATGAACATTATATCGGGATCTTGTTTATTGCGAGACGGTTACTTGTTTAAGTCCGAGAATAATGGTTGTTCGATTTATATGAGTAATATGTTTTATGCACATGCACCTTTGATAGATGGTCTATTCTTATTGAATCTCGATAGTGGAAATACACATATTAATAACATTGAGGCTAAACGGTTGAAATCGAGCGATAACTCGACCTATATATGGCACTGTCGTCTTGGTCACATTGGAGTGAAGCGTATGAAGAAACTCCATTCCGATGGACTTCTTGAATCACTTGATTTCGAATCACTTGAAAGATGCGAAGCATGTCTGATGGGTAAAATGACTAAGACTCCATTTTCTGGTATGATGGAGCGAGCTACGGACTTATTGGAAATCATACATACCGATGTATGTGGTCCAATGAGTGTAGCGTCGCGCGGTGGTTATCGTTATGTTCTTACCTTCACGGATGACTTGAGTAGATATGGGTATATCTATTTCATGAAACATAAGTCCGAAACTTTCGAGAAGTTTAAGGAGTTTCAAAGTGAGGTAGAGAATCAACGTAACAAGAAGATTAAATTTCTGCGTTCTGATCGTGGAGGTGAATATCTAAGTTACGAGTTTGGCGAGCATTTGAAGAAATGCGGAATACTTTCACAGTTGACACCGCCGGGAACACCACAGCGTAATGGTGTGTCCGAACGTCGTAATCGAACTCTCTTAGATATGGTTCGTTCTATGATGTCACTTACAGATTTACCGCTATCATTTTGGGGTTATGCATTAGAAACAGCCGCATTCACTTTAAATAGGGCACCGTCTAAATCCGTTGAAACAACACCGTATGAATTATGGTTTGGGAAGAAACCTAAATTGTCGTTCCTTAAAGTTTGGGGTTGCGAAGCCTATGTAAAGAAGTTACAGCCGGACAAGCTTGAACCCAAAGCGGAAAAATGCGTCTTTATAGGATACCCAAAGGAAACTATTGGGTATACCTTCTATCACAGATCCGAAGGCAAAATCTTCGTTGCTAAGAATGGATCCTTTCTAGAGAAGGAATTTCTCTCGAAAGAAGTGACTGGAAGGAAAGTAGAACTCGACGAGGTTGTCGAACCTTCTCTCGAAATTGCGAGTAGCGCAGCACCGGAAGAAGTTCCTGTGGTGCCTGCACCAATAAGAGAGGAAGCTAATGATGGTGATCATGAAACTTCGGTTGAAGTTGCTACAGAGCCTCGCAGGTCAACGAGAACTCGTACCACTCCAGATTGGTATGATCCCGTTATGAGTGTCATGTTGGTGGACAACACCGATGACCCTGAGACATATGAGGAAGCGATGATGAGCCCAGATTCCAATAAATGGCAAGAAGCCATGAAATCCGAGATTGGATCCATGTACGAAAACCAAGTATGGACTTTGGTGGACTTACCGGATGGCCGGAAGGCTGTCGAGAACAAATGGATCTTCAAGAAGAAAACAGATGCTGATGGTAATGTTACTGTCTATAAAGCTCAACTTGTCGCAAAAGGGTTTCGACAAATTCAAGGAGTTGACTACGATGAGACTTTCTCACCGGTAGCGAAGCTAAAGTCTGTGAGGATTATGTTAGCAATCGCTGCATATTACGATTATGAGATATGGCAGATGGATGTCAAAACAGCATTCCTCAATGGAGACATTGATGAAGAGTTGTATATGATGCAACCCAAAGGTTTTGTCGATCCTAAAGATGCTAACAAGGTATGCAAACTTCAACGGTCCATCTATGGATTGAAGCAAGCATCCCGAAGTTGGAATCAACGTTTTGATAAGGTGATCAAAAGTTTTGGTTTTATACAAACTTATGGAGAAGCTTGTATTTACAAGAAAGTGAGTGGGAGCTCTGTAGCATTCTTAATACTATATGTGGATGACATATTGTTGATTGGGAATGATGTAGACCTTCTTAATAGTGTCAAGGAATATTTGAATAATAGTTTTTCAATGAAGGATCTTGGCGAAGCAGCTTACATATTAGGCATAAAGATTTATAGAGATAGATCGAAACGCCAAATATCATTGTCACAGAGTACATATTTGGACAAAGTTCTAAAGAGGTTTGGAATGGAAGATAGCAAGAAAGGCTTCTTGCCCATGTTGCCCAATACGACCTTGAGTAAAACTCAAAGTTCGACATCGGCAGAAGATAGAGAAAGGATGAGTAAGACTCCCTATGCCTCAGCCATAGGATCTCTAATGTATGCCATGCTATGTACTAGACCCGACATTGCATATGCTGTTAGTTTGACTAGCAGATATCAAAGTGATCCAGGAGTGGATCATTGGACAGCGGTCAAAAACATCCTTAAGTACTTGAGAAGAACTAAGGATATGGTTCTTTCTTATGGAGGTGATGAACAGCTCGTTGTTAATGGTTACACCGATGCTAGTTGGAACACCGATCCGGATGATTCTAAATCACAATCTGGATACGTATTTATTTTGAATGGTGCAGCAGTTAGCTGGAGGAGTGCAAAGCAAAGCATCGTGGCGAGATCTTCAACTGAATCGGAATACATGGCTGCTTCGGAGGCTTCACAAGAAGCGATATGGATGAAAGAGTTTATTACAGAGCTGGGTGTGGTTCCTAGTGCGCTGGACCCAATGTCTATCTACTGTGATAACATGGGCGCCATAGCCAATGCGCAAGAACCAAGGTCACACAAGAAGCTGAAGCACATCAAGCTACGTTTTCACGCTATTCGAGAACATATCCAAGATGGGGATATAAAGATTTGCAAAGTACACACAGATCTGAATGTGGCGGATCCGTTAACTAAACCTCTCCCGAGGGCAAAACATGACCAACACCAAACTGCCATGGGTGTTTGGTATATTACCATGTAATCTAGATTAGATGACTCTAGTGCAAGTGGGAGACTGTTGGAGATATGCCCTAGAGGCAATAATAAATGTAGTTATTATTATATCTTTGTGTTTATGATAAATGTTTACATTCATGCTATAATAGTATTAACAAGGAAACATTGATACTTGTGTGGTTTGTAAACTTAATTTGAAGTCCCTAGTATAGCCTCTATACATCACTAGCTTGTTGGTTGATAAATGATTGTGGTTTCCCTATCATGAACATTGAGATGTTATCAACAACAAGATCATATCGTTAGGAGAATGATATGATGGACATACTCCTATAGATAAGCGTAGCATAAAGATCAAGTCATTTCAATAGTTCAATTGCTATATGCTTTCTGATACATAGTAACCTAATTCCTTCGACCATGAGATCATGCATATCACCTTTACCGGATGAATGCTTTGATGACATCAAACACCACACCGTAACTGGGTGGCTATAAAGGTGGCATTGAGTGTTCGGAAAGTATTGGTTGAGACACATGGATCAAGAGTGGGATTTGTCCATCCATATGACGGATAGATATACTCTGGGCCCTCTCGGTGGAATGTCATCCAATTAGCTAGCAAGCATGTGACTGGCTCACAAGGGATCACATATCACGGGAACGAGAAAAAAGTACTTATCGGTAACGAGGTTAAACTAGGTATGCAGAGATACCGACGATCATAACCTCAGATAAGTAAACTATCGTGAGACAAAGGGAAATTGGTATCGTATGTAAGTGGTTCATTCGATCGCAAAATAATCGTAGAAATATGTGGGAGCCATATGAATTTCCAGATTCCTCTATTGGTTATTGTTCGGAGAAGTGTCTCGATCATGTCCGCATAATTCACGAACCGTAGGGAGACACACTTAAGGATTCGACGTTGTTTGAGTAGTTATGGTATTATGAGAAAGAGACCGAATGTTGTTCGGAGTCTCGGATGGGATCCGGGATATCACGAGGAGATCCGGAATGGTCCGGAGAATAAGATTCATATAAGGAAAGTCCCGTTTCGGAGTTGTGGAATGTTTCCGGTGTTTTCATCGGGAATGTTCTAGAAGTTTCCGGAATGTCCGGCACTCCGGAGGGGAAGGGTACATGAATGTGTTGTATCAAAGTTGGTATGATTGCATCATGTACTAAGTGTCATCGCTGTTCCAAATAAATGATTAATCGAATCCTAGTTTGAAAAGTCAAATAGCTAAATTGAAAAGTCAAACGGCTAAATTTGGAAAGTGGAAAAGAGGAGGAGGAGGTGAAACCGAGTTGGGGAGGGAGTCCTCCTCCCCAAGCCGGCGCACCACCCAAGCCGATTTGGGGAGGGACTCCCCTCCCTCCCCTTGGCCGCCGGCCCCTCCACCTATATAAGGAGGGGCAGGGCTCCCTCCTAGCACACACAAGTACCTCTCCTCCAAACCCTAGCTTGGCGCCTACCACCATAGCCGCCGCCGCCCCCTAGGGTTTTGCCCTAGCCGCCGACTTGGGGGTCCCCGGAACCCTAGCCGCCGGCTCTAGCACCTCCTCCTTGGTGTGTCTAAACCCTAGATCGCCGAGGAGCTCTCTCATACTCCACCATACTCGCTCCGGCTTAAGGCGAAGCCCTGCGAGATCTCCCCTCTACTTCCGGTACCACGCCGTTGTGCTGCCGGAACCGCGAGGAGAGTGCTACAACCTCCGCTGCCTGCTGGAACAAGGGAGAGGAAGGTCTTCGTCGAGTACCGAACGTGTGACCGACTACGGGAGCGCTGCCGGAACGCAGCGCCGGAAGGATCGTCTACACGATCTTGAGATCGGGAAGAGTACGATTACATCACCCACGAGAATCCGCTCTCGTTAAACACTTTGGAATCTTCGAGGGTAAGTTATTCCATCGACTCGTTGCTACAATCTAATAGATAGATCTTGGCTTGTTTGTTTGTATGCGATAGAAATTTTTTGTTTTCCATGCTACGAAACCCTACAACACCACCACAACTCTGGCGAACTTCGGACATTCGCACCTTGCTTCCTCGCCAACTCCGCCGAGAAGCCATGGCCGGCCGCCGCACGCTGTCGCCGTGGGAAGCCCGGCTCCTCCGGAAGGCGCGCTATACGGCCCCGCCGGACACTCGCCTCTCCCGAGGCTGGACACTAAGCGCCGACGGGATTCCTGTTCCGCCGGTGCCTGACGGGCAGGACCTCGCCGGAGAGATCCAGGCGACTATCGCCGCCATGGAAGACTCAGACCTCGCCGGAGAGATCCAGGGCGCTATCGCTGCCATGCAAGACCCGGATCTCGAGGATCAAGGCAACTTGGACTTCTGGAGGCAGTTTTTCGCCGACAGGCGCCTCGAGGAACTCGCCCGACACGACGGACCGTCGGGCTCGCCGCCGCCGCCACGTAACAATATGGCTTACCGCCGCCGCTGGTGGAGCGTTCCAGGGCGGACTCTCGCCGGAGTCATGGCGCACATCGAGGCCGGTAACAACCCCCGCCTCGGCCTGTAGTTGCGGCGTCCGGCGACGACCACGGCGGCGTCCTTTCCTAGTTAAACCGATGTACTATGTTCCTCTCGCCTAATTTAATGAAATTCCGTCTATATTCGCCGAGTTTAAGTGAATTTAGCCGAACCTGCGAACGCGGCCTGGGTACGCGAGTGGGCGACTGGACGTACCCAGGCCGAAAACGTGATTCGTCCGGCCGAAAATCGGTCCTGGGTACGCCCAACTGAGTGGAGATGCTCTTAACCTATCAGAAAAGAAGTGTACAATCGTTCAAAAAATCATCGAGGCATATGCGGAAATTTTGATTTGAACACGAAATGTCATATCAATTTGTGTGCTTTTACTAATTCATTTTCTATATTCTGCAGCGAAGTTAAAGCCGCGAAAGTAGATTGGCGAAAAACATGCGCCACAATTGAAAACTCCATTTGGAGCTCGTCCATCGTCCTAGCTCGTAATTCATCGTACTTACACTGGCTAGCCTAGCCTGACCACCTCGGTTCACCACACGGCACACCCAACGCACTCCTCCCACCCGTTCCGTTACTCTCTTCAGGTGACGCCTTCCGCGGAACCGTCTTCTCTCCTGTGGTCTCACCGTCGTGAGGCGCACTGGGTTTGACAGCCGCCTCTCCTGGCCGTTCCTCGTTCTTAACTATGACGGACGCGCTGGCTGCTGCTGCGTGATGCAGTGTATGTTTCCACCTCCCAGCACGATCTCTCTGGCGCCTTCCACCATCACAACCTTCAGGTTCACGAGTCACTTCAGATCATCAAACCTCAATGATTTTTCGTTTATACTTTATACAACTAACAGTCAGTGCTCGCTTCAGAAGCATTAAAACTAACCTCATGATCAGGAAATGCCTTCTGGAGAACCTCACGCGCTTCGTCGTCCCGCTGCTTATCGCCGAAAGCAGGCGCTATAATCCCGCCATTCGTCGGGTAGAAGTTCACGTATGAGGCAGGCAGTCTCTTGCCTGGTTCCCTTGCTACAGCATGCCCCTGATAACAGTTCCGATCTAAGAAATCAGTCTTGCAATGGACCAATAGTTACTAATGAGAATAGCTGCAGCCTGCAATACCAATACTGACCGTTGCATCAACACCATCCCCCTCTTCCTTTGTGACATATAGAGGCCCTGGTAAGTTGATCTTTACCACCTCTATTTGCCGCCCTTTCGCATCGACGGCCTGAGTGAGTGTTGACAGTGCCTTAACCGATATCTCGTACTGTGGGTCGTTCTCATCATCAGTCCATGCCAAGAGGACCACACCAGGTCTAATGAAACAGCATAGACTGTCAACATGCCCATTTGTATCCTCATCACCTGGAAAAATCATCACAAAGTTACTTAGCAGTAAAATAGTTCTACAAGTGAGGAGATGAAACCATGCGGTTTTAAAACAGCAAGAGATAAAACGAAATGTTTTTGTTGTTTACCATAAAGTCCCTGAGGTATCCAAATGATCTTTGTGACTCCAAGAAAATCCTTCAGCTCATTCTCTATATCTTGCTTAGTCATGTCAGGGTTTCTATTGGGATTTAACAAGCATTCTTCCGTTGTAATGCATGTACCTTTTTCCACATGAATGCTTCCACCCTCAAGAACCATTGTGTGTGGAAACCTAGGGATCCTCTCAATCTCGACTATCTGCAAATTAATGACAAGAATAGGAAATATTTTAAGTACAAAAATAGATTAACAAACAACGCCAGTTTGTTCGAAGTAGGATTCATTCTTTACTTTCTTGGCAACATCTCTGTCAAGACTCCAATCATCATAGCAACCTTCATCGACTCCTGAAGAACATTAGGATAAGAACTTGCTGAGTTTCACACGCTGAAGGTGATTACATATTGAATTGTGTAATCATAAAACTCTTGCTCCAGAAATAGTAGAGTGATTCTATGCTTTGCTAGTGCAACTGTGCAAACCAGGTTCTCTATTACTGTTGTAAAAACTATGGAACCGTTTGCAAGTTGCTACTGACACATTGGCATGGGGTTGATAACTAAACCGTGATATAGTACTGAATAGATATAGATATACATACTTCAACCTAAAACAACATACCTCCCCAGGCGTTAAATTCCCAATCGATTCCTGCTATTGTTTGCTCCGTGGGTCCTGCTTCTGATCCGCCTTTACGGATGATAAACTAAAAAACAGGGATACTATTAGCATCCACAGCCACCAGACTGGAAATCAGAATAGAAGAGAAAAGGATACAAGGAAATTTAAGTTACACACAGTGGGACCAGTATCACGAAACCAGGAATCATTCATGCTCATCTCGACCACCCTGATGTTCGGTTGGTGTTGCATCAGCTCGTGGACATGAGGATACTGCCAGCGACAAAAACGTAGAACTGAATACCACTGTGTCAGACAAAATCATCGGGCGGTTTACAACATAGTTCATGTGAAGGGAATCACCTGTTCGGCACTTGCACAAATGGTGACGGGCTCAAACTTTGATATGGCAATTGCAGTTCGCGCAAATATTATTCGAGCTGGAACAGCATTCTCCCGCCAGTTGTCTGGACGCTCCTAAGATTCAAAGAAACGGTGATGCTTATCATGACACTGCACTTAGTTCAAGGCATGCTGAGGAGGATACGCAATAATAAAAAGAAACTAGAGAGCATTAACAGGAAAATTCTAATAAATACTGCAATATGTAGTATTCAACCATAACAGCAAAGTGAGAGAAACGTAATGATGAATGTTCCCACAAAAAGGAAAAAAGGGAACTCCACCAGCAAAATAATGAAAGTATGTGACAAAATTGTAAATAGGTGTATAAATGTACGTCATGCTTCTGGTAAGCGATCTTAAATAGTTCATGCCAACAACAGGCACCCCAGTTTAAGAAGCATTAAATGCAGATGACTGGTTTCTGAACTCCGTCTAACTAGTCATTTGCAAAGCATGGAACTAGATACTGTGAACTGCTATCATGTTTCAAGTCCTGTACTACATGGCCCCAACAGAGACAGATGGATAGCTATAGGTCATAGACAACCAGGAGAAGCAATTGTGGTCATGATTGCCAGATTGAGCTATTCAGGGACAAGAAAAATACAGCACATAGTAGAGACTAAAGATGAATGAATTCGTTTTGTCAGTAAAATTACATTGATTGTGGTTGCTTCTAAATGTGTTCAAATGCATTCATACACGATTTTCTATTTTTTTGGAAGTAAAAGAGCAGTTATTCGTGTGAATTAAAAAAACAATGCGAAAAAAAATACACTGTCCCCTGCCCATTCTATCTAGGAGAGAAAAATGTCGTCTGATTGGAACAGTCATCTGCCTACTGAAAGATAATCGGTGTGCTGGGGGTTGATTTTTGGGTGCTCCAGTGACCGAGTCCAAATTAAGCATATATATAGTGCTGCCCCGGTTCGAAGATTCCACACAACAAAGAATAGAGTAAGCTGACAATGAATCCAATATCGAATGTACTCCATTCCAACTTAACAATTATTCATGCTGGCTGCTGCCAGGTGCACCTACAATGGATCGTACAGTTATCTGATAATTCGTTTACCACCCTTTGGCTATCTGACACTGAATCCAATATTTGAATACTCCGTTCCAACTTAACAACTGTTCCTGCTGGCTGCTGCCAGGTGCACCTACAATGGATAGTACAGTGATCTGATAATTCGTTTACCACCCTTTGGCTATCAGACCACCGGTCCTAGCGTGTTAATCTGGATATTTATTTGTCAGAACATTTCGTTCATCGGTTCTTCAACAAATCCACGCCGAGATGAATCTGGGCGCGCAAACAACTGCCGGAGCAACACGGCAGCGGCAAGAAAGAACAGCGGAACCCGAAGGCTGAGGACAGACCGCCGCCGCCGAACCGAACAAGCCCCACCAGGCAAACTCCCGTACGAAACTAAAAACAGAGTTAAGCAGAAGATCTAGGAGAAGGAGGGAGAGGGAGGGAGGGACGGAGGAGTACGTACGGGCCAGCCCATCCAGCACTGCTCGTGCGGCTCCCACTCCGCCGGCATCCGGAACCCCATCTTCGCGGGACATCCCGCCATGGGCTTCACCATCCTCTCGTCCTCTCTCGATAAACCTGGATTAATCTGACGGTGGAGTCAAACACCTCTACAGGCCTACAGCCTACACTCTAGGCGCCCCCTGCTTCAGAGTTCAGACTCGAGTGATGGGAGGAGAGTCCCGAGGCTCGAGCCGACGGCTGATTTATGTGTGAAGGGACTGTGGGAGTGGGACAGCGACTTTGGTTTGTCAAGGAAAGAAGTACACATAATCCCCGTATGTATCAGGTTTGGGACAATAACCTCCTCTAAGTTTTGATCGGGACATTTAATCTCCTAAGTATCGAATACCGAGGTCCCCCACCCCTAAACTTAAGCTATATGGGCTGTTTTATTTTTTTGACCGATCGAAAGCCATATCGAAATCACGTCTATCTTTGTATATATGTACTCGGTCAAACCGGCTATAATCCACGTTCCGGCCGGCTGATCCCACCTTCTATTATCGCGATCTACGTCTTTGTATGTCATATTTTTAATTTGTTCTGTTGTTGTTATATAACTTCTGATTTTCGTCTTCCGTGGGCACATGAGTATACGTATATAGTGAGTATACGTCTAAGAGGACCATACGGAGTTAGGGTGGATTCGTACGGTCCTCTAAACAATCGGAATCGAGTTTTTGTTTGTCAAAATTTGAAAGAGGGAGGGAGAGGGGGTGGGGGACCGAAGCAAAAGTGATCGAATACCGGGTAAATTACCCTCCGGTGCTGTTGAAGGCAGTTTTGGAAAGCTGTTTTGCTAACGTGGACGTGGTTTAGTGCAGAAAGGACCAGACCGGTATAACCGTGTAAGGCTCGGTCTATATCACCCCTTTCCTCTGTCGCTCCCGACCTGGTTCCGATCGAGATGCCTCCGGCGCGAATCCCTCCGCCTGGCTTGCCGCCGGCACCGGCACAGCTGCTTCCGGCCAACGCCGCAATTGCCGCCTGCCTCTGCTGCCGACCGTCGCCGCTTCCGCCCGTTGCCGACACCCCCAGCGCCATGTGCTCTCACCGCTGAGTGCCCGTCATCGCATGCATCTACTGCCCTCCTCCACCCCATTCTCCCCCCGCCGTGTACGTGGACACCATGAGGTCTAGCATCTGCGACTCTCAGCTACGCAAGAAATAGGTTAACTAGAATATATTTTTTCAGACATTGCAATTAGCTTATTTTCTTCAGCACATCATCTGCATTTTCGCATGATTCTTCTGAGGAGTAAACACAACACTCATTATTGGTGTCAATTCGCATGAGTCTGGCATGAAAGAGATGTTGCTACTGTGTATATGCGACATGGGCAGGAGGAACCAGCTGCCAAGGCACAATCATCTAGCTGTAGTCGTCAGATGGAGACCTGTTCCATGTAGAGCGTGATCAAGCTCCTGTAGTTGACGCTTGAGTACGCAGAGCAAGCACGGCTGCTCCTGTAGTTGACGCTCGAGTACGCAGAGCAAGCACAGCTGTGAAGATTTTCATTTGCGTGTACGTGAACATGCATGCAGCTGCCTATGAACCAGAGTAACTGTGTCGCCGGCCGTCCAGGAGGTGGAGGCCTCGCGGCTGTGCTGGAGGGCATACATATGGTCAGGCTGCGGCAGCGGTGGAGAGCGGAGAGGGTGGAGAGATCGTCGCTTACCTTGAGGCCTTCGTCGCGAGAGAAGTGGAGAGGCGGCCGACGATCACCAGGCGGCGAGGCGACCAGGCGATGCTTTCCTTCTCGACCAGGCGCGGCGCGAGGTTGCTCCTGGACCAGGTGGACTAACACGTCTAGACCAGACCAGGTATATCTAGACCAACCGGTGCAGACCATGTGACTATACCAGACCAGAGTCCACCGTGGCTTAAACCAGGATCCAGCATGGCCAAAACAGCCTATAAAACAGCCATTAGCGTCTAGGGGGATAATCTGCCCGGTTTTGGATAGTTAGGGGGGGTTAAGTAGCATAGTTTAAACATAAGGGGGGTTAGTGTCCAAAACCCGATAGATAGGGGGGTTATGTAGACTTCTTTCGTTTGTCAAGGCATGTTTAGTAGCCTGCGTCCGAATTTCGCCTCGGACAGGTTTGAGAGTAGGATAAGTTAAAATCAGTTTTTGGCCATGTTCTGGAGTAGTCTGTTTGATAGATTGAGTCTATCGATAAGGGTGTGTTTGTTAGCTCGATCCAACCCAGAAAATCTCGTCTCAGACAAGTTTTAGGTGTTTGTTAGCCCGGGTTTTTTTTTCTCGCCCTGCCCACCTCGCACGAAAACGCCCTCTCAGTCCTGTCCGGTTGTGAAGATGAAAACAAGCTTCTCATGTGGGCAGGGCTGACCTCGCCCTGAAAATCCTCCCCGCACCCCGTGCCTGGACCGAATCCAGTAGGGGTCAAGCGCCCGACCCCCATTTCCCCCTCCCGGACCGCTCTCCATCGCAACCGCCCGTCCCCATGCCTCCTCGCTTCCTCCACGATGGTCGCCCCTGACTCTCCTCTCCCTCGCGCCGCCGCCGGCCTAGCAGGAGCAAGGGACCCTCCCTCGCCGCCGCTGAAGCTCCTCCTCCCGCGTCGGCCCTCCTGTCTCTCCTCTCTCGTGCCACCGAAGCAGCAGCAGGCCGCGCCGCCGCGAAGCTGCTCCTCCCGCGTCGGCCCTCCTGTCTCTCCTCTCCCATGCCGCCGAAGCAACAGAAGGTCGCGTCGCCGCCCACAACTAACAACACGTGATTTGACGAGCGCGATCGCCACCCATCCCGATGAGCGTTGCCACCTCCTCGATGCAGGCCGCCATTGCACTTCCTGACGAGCGCTGACGCCTCCACCTTGACGAGCACCGCCGCTACCTCCTCAATGAAGGCCGCCGCCGACACCCTTCCTCCATGAAGAGTGTGGCCAGCAATGCGTGCACGGCCAGACATGGCCAACGCCTCCACAGGGACCCGATTGCTTTTCATTTTTATATTTAGGGGTCATTGTGCAAATTTAGACGTCCTCGGCATCTCTCACCACATACAACCTACCAAACAACATACACACTCAGCTTGTCTCAACAAACACGAGGTACCAAACATGTGAGAAAATCTTGTAGGGGTTCGTAGCATGGAAAACAAAAAAATTCTACCGCATGCAAACAAACAAGCCAAGATCTATCTACTAGATTGTAGCAACGAGTCGATAGAGGAACTCACCCTCGAAGATTCCAAAGCGGTTAACGAGAGCAGATTCTCGTGGGTGATGTGGTCGTACTCTTGCCGATGTCAAGATCGCGTAGACGATCCTTCCGGCGCTGCGTTCCAGCAGCGCTTCCGCAGTCGGTCACACGTTCCGTACTCGATGAAGACCTTCCTCTCCCTTGTTCCAGCAGGCAGCGGAGGTTGTAGCACTCTCCTCGCGATTCCGGCAGCACGACGGCGTGGTACCGGAAGTAGAGGGGAGATCTCGCAGGGCTTCGCCTTAAGCCGGAGCGACTATGGTGGACTATGAGAGAGGCCTTGGCGATCTAGGGTTTAGAGGCACCAAGGGAGGAAGCTTGGCCAGCGGCTAGGGTTTCGGGAGAGCCCCAACTCGGCGGCTAGGAGGAAACCCTAGGGCGGCGGCGACTTGTGGTGGCCGGCGGCTAGGGCTAGGGTTTGGGTGGTGTTGGGTGTAGGGAAGAGGGGCAGCCCTGCCCCTCCTTTTATAGGTGGGAGGGCGCGGCCAAAGGGGATGGAGTCCTCCCCCAAGTCGGCCTCCTTGGCCAGCGGGTGGAGGGAGAGGAACTCCTCCCCAAGTAGGTTTCCTACTCTCCCTCCACCAAGCAAAACCGCCGTTTGACTTTTCAAATTGGCGTTTGACTTTTCAAACTAGGATTTGATTTCTCCCTTTATTTTGCCCAGCCATGATACCTAGTACATGATGCAACCATTCCCACATTGTCATGACACATTCATGTACCCTTCCCCTCCGGAGTGTCGGACCTTCCGGAACCTTCTAGAACATTCCCGATGAAAACACCGGAATCATTCCTCAACTCCGAAACAGGACTTTCCTTATATGAATCTTATTCTCCGGACCATTTCGGATCTCCTCGTGATATCCCGGATCCTATCCGAGACTCCGAACAACATTCAGTCTCTTACTCATCATTCCATAACTACTCAACAACATCGAATCCTTAAGTGTGTCTCCCTACGGTTCGTGAATTATGCGGACATGATCGAGACACTTCTCCGAACAATTACCAATAGAGGAATCTGGAAATTCATATGGCTCCCACATATTTTTACGATTACTTTGCTATCGAATGAACCACTTACATACGATACCAATTTCCCTTTGTCTCACGATAGTTTACTTATCTGAGGTTTTGATCGTCGGTATCTCTCCATACCTACTTCAACCTCGTTACCGATAAGTACTCTTTTCTCGTTCTCGTGGTATGTGATCCCTTGTGAGCCAGTCACATGCTTGCAAGCTAATTGGATGACATTCCACCGAGAGGGCCCAGAGTATATCTATCTGTCATATGGATGGACAAATCCCACTCTTGATCCATGTGTTTCAACCCATACTTTCCAAACACTCAATGCCACCTTTATAGCCACCCAGTTATGGTGTGGTGTTTGATGTCATCAAAGCATACTTCCGGTGATGGTGATAAGCATGATCTCATGGTCGAAGGAATTAGGTTACTATGTATCAGAAAGCTTATAGCAATTGAACTATTAAAATGACTTGATCTTTATGCTACGCTTATCTATAGGAGTATGTCCATCATACCATTCTCCTAATGATATGATCTTGTTGTTAATAACATCTCAATGTTCATGATAGGGAAACCACAATCATATATTAACCAATAAGCTAGTATTATGAAGAGGCTTTACTAGGGACTCTAATTTAGTTTACAAATCACACAAGTATTAATGTTTCCTGTTCAATACTATTATAGCATGAATTCAAACATTTATCATAAACACAAAGATATAATAATAACTATATTTATTATTGCCTCTAGGGCATATCTCCAACAGTCTCCCACTTGCACTAGAGTCAACTAATCTAGATTACATGGTAATATACCGAACACCCATGGCAGTTTGGTGTTGGTCATGTTTTGCCCTCGGGAGAGGTTTAGTCAATGGATCCGCCACATTCAGATATGTGTGTACTTTGCAAATCTTTATGTCACCATCTTGGACATGTTCTCGAATAGCGTGAAAATGCAGCTTAATGTGCTTCAGCTTCTTGTGTGACCTTGGTTCTTGCACATTGGCTATGGCGCCCATGTTATCACAGTAGATAGACATTGGGTCTAGCGCACTTGGAACCACACCGAGCTCTGTAATGAACTCCTTCATCCATATCGCTTCTTGTGAAGCCTCTGAAGCAGCTATGTATTCCGATTCAGTTGAAGATCTCGCCACAACGCTTTGCTTTGCACTCCTCAGCTAACTGCTGCACCATTCAAAGTAAATACGTATCCAGATTGAGATTTAGAATCATCCGGATCGGTGTTCCAACTAGCATCGGTGTAACCATTAACAACGAGGTGTTCATAACCTCCATAAGAAAGAACCATATCCTTAGTTCTTCTCAAGTACTTAAGGATGTTTTTGACCGCTGTCCAATGATCCACTCCTGGATCACTTTGATATCTGCTAGTTAAACTAACAACATATGAAATGTCGGGTCTAGTACATAGCATGGCATACATTAGAGATCCTATGGCTGAGGCATAGGAAGTCTTACTCTTCCTTTCTCTATCTTCTGCCGTTGCTGGACTTTGAGTTTTACTCAACGTCGTATTGGGCAACATGGGCAAGAACCCTTTCTTGCTATCTTCCATTCCAAACCTCTTTAGAACTTTGTCCAAATATGTACTTTGTGACAATGATATTAGGCGTCTCAATCTATCTCTATAAATCTTTATGCCTAATATGTAAGCTGCTTCGCCAAGATCTTTCATTGAAAAACTATTATTCAAATATTCTTTGACACTATTAAGAAGGTCTACATCATTCTCAATCAACAATATGTCATCTACATATAGTATTAAGAATGCTACAGAGCTCCCACTCACTTTCTTGTAAATACAAGCTTCTCCATAAGTTTGTATAAAACCAAAACTTTTGAGTACCTTATCAAAACGTTGATTCCAACTTCGGGATGCTTGCTTCAACCCATATATGGACCGTTGAAGTTTGCATACCTTGTTAGCATCTTTAGGATCGACAAAACCTTTGGGTTGCATCATATACAACTCTTCATCAATGTCTCCATTGAGGAACGCCGTTTTGACATCCATCTGCCATATCTCATAATCGTAATATGCAGCGATTGCTAACATAATCCTCACAGACTTTAGCTTCGCTACTGGTGAAAAAGTCTCATCGTAGTCAACTCCTTGAATTTGTCGAAACCCTTTTGTGACAAGTCGAGATTTATAGACAGTAACATTACCATCAGCATATGTTTTCTTCTTGAAAATCCATTTGTTCTCGACAGCCTTCCGGCCATCCGGTAAGTCCACCAAAGTCCATACTTGGTTTTCGTACATGGATCCAATTTCGGATTTCATGGCATCTTGCCATTTATTGGAATCTGGGCTCATCATCGATTCCTCATATGTCGCAGGGTCATCGGTGTTATCCACCAGCATGACACTCATAACGGGATCATACCAATTAGGAGTGGTACGAGTTCTCGTTGACCTACAAGGTTCTGTAGCAACTTCAACCGAAATTTCATGATCATCATCATTAGCTTCCTATCTTATTGGTGTAGGCGCCACAGGAACTTCTTCCGGTGCTGCGCTACTCGCAAGTTCGAGAGAAGGTTCAAGAACCTCGTCGAGTACTACTTTCCTTCCAGTCACTTCTTTCGAGAGAAATTCCTTCTCTAGAAAGGATTCATTCTTGGCAACGAAGATTTTGCCCTCAGATCTATGATAGAAGGTATACCCAATAGTTTCCTTCGGGTATCCTATGAAGACGCATTTTTCCGCTTTGGGTTCAAGCTTGTCTGGCTGTAACTTCTTTACATAGGCTTCGCAACCCCAAACTTTAAGGAACGACAATCTAGGTTTCTTCCCAAACCATAATTCATACGGTGTCGTTTCAACGGATTTAGATGGTGCCCTATTTAAAGTGAATGCGGCTATTTCTAATGCATAACCCCAAAACGATAGCGGTAAATCTGTAAGTGACATCATAAAATGAACCATATCTAAGAGAGTTCGATTACGACGTTCAGACACACCATTACACTGTGGTGTTCCTGGCGGTGTCAATTGTGAAAGTATTCTGCATTTCTTTAAATACTCGCCAAACTCGTAACTTAGATATTCACCTCCACGATCAGAACGTAGAAATTTAATCTTCTTGTTACGTTGATTCTCCACCTCACTTTGAAATTCCTTAAAATTCTCGAAAGTTACGGACTTATGTTTCATGAAATAGATATACCCATATCTACTCAAGTCATCCGTGAAGGTAAGAACATAACGATAACCACCGCGTGATGCTACACTCATTGGACCACACACATCGGTATGTATGATTTTCAATAAGTCCGTAGCTCGCTCCATCATACCAGAAAATGGAGTCTTAGTCATTTTACCCATCAAATATGCTTCGCATCTTTCAAGTGATTCAAAATCAAGTGATTCTAGAAGTCCATCGGAATGGAGTTTCTTCATACGCTTCACTCCAATGTGACCAAGACGACAGTGCCACATATAGGTCGAGTTATCGCTCAATTTCAAACGTTTAGCTTCAATGTTATTAATATGTGTATTTCCACTATCGAGATTCAATAAGAATAGACCATCTATCAAAGGTGCATGTGCATAAAACATATTACTCATGTAAATCGAACAACCATTATTCTCGGACTTAAACAAGTAACCGTCTCGCAATAAACAAGATCCCGATATAATGTTCATGCTCAACGCAGGCACCAAATAACAATTATTTAAGTATAAAACTAATCCCGATGGTAGATGAAGAGGTAGCGTGCCGACCGTGATCACATCAACCTTTGATCCATTTCCAACGTGCATCGTCACCTTGTTCTTCGCTAGCTTCCGTTTATTCTGCAGTACCTGTTTTGAGTTACAAATATGAGCAACTGAACCAGTATCAAATACCCAGGCACTACTATGAGTACTAGTTAGATACACAGCAATAACATGTATATCGGATATACCTTTGTTCTTGATGTTGCCGTTCTTCAAATCCGCCAAGTACTGTGGTCAATTCCGCTTCCAGTGACCCTCTCCCTTGCAGTAAAAGCACTCAGTATCAGGCTTAGGTCCAGCTTGGTCTTCTTCGTCGGTGCGGCAACTTTCTTACCACCCTTCTTGAAGTTTCCCTTTTGCTTAGACTTGCCTTTCTTGAATTTGGTGGTCTTATTGACCAACAACACTTGATGCTGTTTCTTGATCTCCACTTCTGCAGATTTCAACATGGAGAAGAGTTCTGGCAACGTCTTGTTCATGTTTTGCATATTTGTAACACCCTCAGAATCGGCCCTATGCAAGTCTCAGCGATTCCCGCCAAACCCGCATAGAAACGATTCAAAGGTGCCCACCAGGCACTTTCGTGCGGGTGGAAAACGAAGTAATATCATTACACAATAGTCCTCGATGGAACCCATAGAATAGATATATACAATAGCGACTCAAAGAGTCAAGAATACAGATATACAATACAAAGATCCAAAACACTTTGAAAACGATACAGCGTCCGAGTACGGACAAGATGCAAATTGAGCTAAGAGCCCTGGAGAATAACCAATGGCGTCCATAACCCTGCCCATGCCAAGCCGGAAGGGTAACCCTGCTAACGACGTCGATCTCAAACCTGCTTAAACAAAAGGGGTGCCGACAAAGGCAAAGGAAAAAGAGAGCGGTCAGTACTGAGGCCAGTACACGGCAAGACTAGAATTCGGCAGTCCTCGCCTACATAGGTATGGTGGACTGAAGAGGTAGCGCAGCATGCACTAAACAACCTATAGGGACTCAATACAGCTGGCGGCTATCAGATAGGGATAAGAAATACCTATTCGGATCCAACCTGAAACTATCATCAAGCATACCCATCCTGGTATTTCCCCCTCGAGACCAAACGAGGAAGTCAACCGAGGAACTCACACAGTTGGCAGTTTTATTTATTCAATTATCGTTGCAGCAATTACTAGTCAGGTATAGATAGTCATCCTGATATAATAAGCAGTGGGCACTTTTAGTTAACCATTCCGTTGTAGTTGTAGTACTTACTAGTCATATACATATAGCATGAGGCATCCCAAAACTCAGCAGTTGTTGGTAATTTTATTTAGCCATTCCGTTGTAGTTGCAATACTTACTAGTCAGATACAATGGTAACAGGTGACAACTCAAACCAGCAATTGTTGGCACTTTTATTTAGCCATTCCATTGTAGTGAAGCTGATTACTAGTCATTATAAAGTCAAATTTATAGCACTACTTTAGTTATAGTTGTCTATGATCGAGATACTGTGCTCCAAGTCGTCCATAACCGTGGACACGGCTTTCAGAAAGTTTTACCCTGCAGGGGGGCACAAATAGCAACACACGCACGATCAACCTCGAGAAAAACCAAATGAAACCCAACGAGGCATCACGACAGAGCAATTGCAAGATTCATATAAATTTCAGGGGGCCACCCCACCAAGCTACCCGCGACGAAGTTGTCGTGGGAATGGTCACGGCAGATGCTGCAATCGGCAGCGAGTAGTAGAACGAGGGGCAAGGGCAACCAGCCATCTGCGGTGCGAGATGAGGGCAAAGACACAGGGTTTTACCCAGGTTCGGACCCCCGGAGGGTAAAGACCTACTCCTGCTAGATTGTATTATGGAGGTGGTACAATGGGCGAGCTCGGCGGCTAGGCGGCGAGTCGCTTGGGTGTATGATGGAACGTGCCTCTACTCGCCCTATAGGAAGGTTTATATAGGCTTACCTCCCCTAGGGTTTACATATCTCAACCGATTCAGTTAAAGCTTCGGTACCCGTTTAACCTAATCCGACTGGGCCTATCTACTCGCCTGGGCCTTCTGCTTCCAGTCGCTTGGTTCCATGCTGGGCTTCAATCCAGTCGCCGTCTTGCAGGACCACTCGCCAGTTCTTGGGCCAGTCGGAAACGTCCTGCTGGGTATACCCCGGTAAGCATATCCCCATCAGTAGTCCCCGAGGCCGCCGTCGATTAGGCGTAGGTGGCTGCTGGCAGTCGGAGTATACGGCTTCAGAGCGGACATCCAGTCGAATCGTCGGCGGGCTCCCGTAAAGAGGAGAAACCAATCATCCGGGTCGCAGCTTTTGGCGTGTCGAGTCGGCAAAACACTGGCATAGTGAGAGGGTCGGCGAGTCGAGTGGCCGAAGTTGGACCGTTAACCGTGGTCAAACTAGCCGTTGGGGTAATCCAACGGTAACTTTTGGCGTAATCACCGCGTAGTAACGGCTCCCTGATTTGGCGGGTAACAACCGCTATATAAGAGGAATGGCAGGCGATCAGAGAACCACCTTCTCACCATTTCCTCCGACTGCGCGCACCTTTCGCCTCCCTTCGCATAGCGATCCAGCCGACCTGAAATCCCCCGACCCCCAGCAAATCTTTCTGCCATGGCCCTTTCCACCGAGCCGTGGGGTAGATCTAAGTGCACGAGGGCGCAACTGGCTTCCTTCGAGGAGGCCGGGATCTTGCGAGCCGGCTGTTGGCGCATTCCCGCAGCCGGAGAGACGACCCCGAATCCGCGAGAGAGGGAGTTCATCTGCTTCACCAGCCACCTTGAACGGGGGCTAGGGTTTCCCACGTCCCTGTTCTTCCGGCGCTTCTGCGCCTACTACGGGATCCAGCCTTCGGATCTGGGTCCCCACAGCATCGAGCAACTCGCCATCTTTGTGGCGTTCTACGAATGCTACTTGGGCTGCCGGCCCTACTTCCCCTTGTGGCAAGATCTGTTCCACGGACGGATCAGCCGCGAGGAGGCGGGCGGCCCAATGCTGGACGCGGGCGGCCTAACCTTCCAGCTCAAGTCGAAGGCTTCATTCTTCGACCTGATGCTGCCTGCCAAGGCAGCGAGCGACTGGAAGAAGTCGTGGTTTTACGTAGCCGAGGCGACCCCGAAGGGCGAGGCGGCGATCCCGCGGTACTCCGCTAATCAGTTCGAGCCGCGCCGTCTCCAGGTCGGCAAGCTCCCCAACGACCAGCGGATGGTCGTCGACGAGATGCTCCAGACCATCCGCGGTCTGAAGAAGAAGGGCCTCCAGACGATAAACCTGTACAACTGCTGGCTCGGGCGGCGGCTCGTCCCGCTCGCTCGGCGCGAGCACTACATGTACCAGTACACGGGCCGGGAAGACTCGACGAAGGCCTGCCTCGATGAGTGGAAGCTGGAGGACTACCTCCCAGCGCTGAAGAAAATCACCCAGGCGGTGTACCTGGACGCACAGGCTGGGGTCGCCCCTATACCGCAAAGCGTTCAGCCCCAACGGTAATCGCCTCACTTCATTCGCAGTCGCAGTTTATGCAGTCGCGGTAATTTTAATTTCATCTTGTATTCATTGTAGTTATTCCAAGTGGTGGAAGGATGGCTCCCACCTTCGGACGATGAGAACTCGAGCTCGTCCGTCCAGGACGTGGGCGAGTCGCCTCCCGCCAAGGGCAATGCCGGGAGCGACGAGGGCAACATGTTGGAGATATGCCCAAGAGGCAATAATAAAGTGGTTATTATCATATCTTCACACTTATGATAAATGTTTACATACCATGCTATAATTGTATTAACCGGAAACATTAATACTTGTGTGATTTGTAAACTAAAATAAGAGTCCCTAGTAAAGCCTCTTGTTAAACTAGCTTGTTGGTTAATATATGATCATGGTTTCCTGATCATGAACATAGAGATGTTATTAACAACAGGATCATATCATTAGGAGAATGATGTGATGGACATACTCCTGTAGATAAGCGTAGCATAAAGATCAAGTCATTTCAATAGTTCAATTGCTATATGCTTTTTGATACATAGTAACCTAATTCCTTCGACCATGAGATCATGCATATCACCTTTACCGGATGGATGCTTTGATGACATCAAACACCACACCGTAACTGGGTGGCTATAAAGGTGGCATTGAGTGTTCGGAAAGTATTGGTTGAAACACATGGATCAAGAGTGGGATTTGTCCATCCATATGACGGATAGATATACTCTGGGCCCTCTCGGTGGAATGTCATCCAATTAGCTTGCAAGCATGTGACTAGGTCACAAGGGATCACATATCACGGGAACGAGAAAAGAGTACTTATCGGTAACGAGGTTGAACTAGGTATGCAGAGATACCGACGATCATAACCTCGGATAAGTAACATATCGTGAGACAAAGGGAAATTGGTATCGTATGTAAGTGGTTCATTCGATCGCAAAGTAATCGTAGAAATATGTGGGAGCCATATGAATTTCCAGATTCCTCTATTGGTTATTGTTCGGAGAAGTGTCTCGATCATGTCCGCATAATTCACGAACCGTAGGGAGACACACTTAAGGATTCGACGTTGTTTGAGTAGTTATGGTATTATGAGAAAGAAACCGAATGTTGTTCGGAGTCTCGGATGGGATCCGGGATATCACGAGGTGATCCGGAATGGTCCGGAGAATAAGATTCATATAAGGAAAGTCCCGTTTCGGAGTTCGGGAATGATTCCGGTGTTTTCATCGGGAATGTTCTAGAAGGGTCCGGATTGTCCGGCACTCCGGGGGGGGAGGGTACATGAGTGTGTCATTGAATGATTGCATCATGTACTAAGTGTTCTTGCTGTCCCAAATAAAGGATTAAATTGAATCCTAAAACAGAAAAGTCAAATGTCCAGTTTGAAAGTCAAACGGCTAAAACAAGAAACTGTGGGAAACAAGCAAGAGGAGTTGGAACCGACTTGGAGGAGGAGTTTCTCTCCTCCAAGCCGGCGGCCAGCCCTAGGCCGAGTTGGGGAGGGACTCCCTCCCTCCCCTGGCGCGCCAGCCCCCTCCCATCTATATAAGGAGGGGCAGGGCTCCCCTCCTAGGACACACAAGTTCCTATCTTCTACCTCCGGTTTAGAGCCGTTTTGGTTTAGAGCTTCTAATTGCTTTAGCCAGCGGTTTAGAGCCTTCTAGTTGGTTTAGAGCCTTATAATTGGTGTGTCTAATTACTAGACCACTAATAGCCTCTCTCATAAGCTCCACCATACTCGCACCGGCTTAAGGCGAAGCCCTGCGGGATTTCCCCTCTACTTCCGGTACCACGCCGTTGTGCTGCCGGAATCTCGAGGAGAGTGCTACAACCTCCGCTGCCTGCTGGAACAAGGGAGAGGAAGGTCTTCGTCGAGTACCGAACGTGTGACCGACTGCGGGAGCGCTGCCGGAACGTGGCGCCGGAAGGATCGTCTACGCGATCTTGAGATCGGAAAGAGTACGACTACATCACCCACGAGAATCTGCTCTCGTTAACCGCTTTGGAATCTTCGAGGGTAAGTTATTCCATCGACTTGTTGCTACAATCTAGTAGATAGATCTTGGCTTGTTTGTTTGTATGCGATAGAAAATTTTTGTTTTCCATGCTACGAACCCCTACAGTGGTATCAGAGCCGTGTCTATATGTAGATCTGTTGCACGAGTAGAACACAATGGTCATTGTGGGCGTTGATGCTTTTATTGTCGATTGCTTCTTGTGTACTTTGCATCTTGCGGTATGTTGGGATGAAGCGGGCCGGGCTAACCTTACATGACATCGTTCATGATACTTGCTCCACGCTTGACATGCAACTTGTATTGCATAAGTGGCTTTGCGGGTGCCTGTTTCTCCTAGCATAGTTAAGATCCAATTTACAACGGGTGATTAACAATACTAGTATCAATGTTGTGGTTCTTGTTCGTAAGTTAGAACGACACTTATTGAAAGCCCCAAACCACGTAAAACATGCAAAGAAAGTAGAGGCGTCTAAACTTTGTTTTGCAGGGGTGTGCTGTGATGTGATATGGCCATGATTGTGATTATATATGATGTATGCAATGTTCCTTATTGTAAGTTGGCAACCGGCAGGAGCCATATGGTTGTCTTTAATTTATGTTAAGTCCCGCGTGTCTATTCAAAGTAGTTGTAATAGTTGAAGCCGGTGGACAACAACCATGGAGAAGCGTCATTGACCTTGATGCAATGTCGGTGATGATGGAGATCATGTTCGTGCTAGAAGATGGAGATCGGAAGCACAAAGAAGAAAGGCCATATCATATCACATATTATGAATTGCATGTGATGTTAATCCTTTATGCATCTTGTATTGCTTAGTAGACGACGGTAGCATTATAAGATGATCCCTCAAGCACACAATTTCAAGTTCTTAAGTGTTCACCCTTAGTATGCACCGTTGCTAAAGCTTGTGGTTTCGAAGCACCACGTGATGATCGGGTGTGTTAGATTCTACAAGTGTATACAACGTAAGCAAGCCAGATTTGCTTATGCGGAAGCTAAGGTTTGATCTTGACGAGCCTAGCATGTACAGACATGGCCTCAGGAACACGGATTACCGAAAGGTAGAGCATGAGTCATATAGTAGATATGATGAACATGTTGATTGTTCGCCATTGAAGCTATATCAACTCTCGTGATGATCGGTTTTGATGTGGTGTATTTGGTTCGTGTGATCACTAAAACAATGTGAGGGATATTGTTTTGAGTGGGAGTTCACCTAGATTAATTTAATTATTAATTAGAACTCAATTTATCATAAACTAAATCAAAGTGAATTTGCATAGTTGTTGTAGTCATTGGCATCCGTTTACCACCTTGCGCTTAGTTATAATTGAGATAATAGAACTATAGAATTCTGGTTAGTTACTTTACGAACTGGTATCGTATTGTTTTTAAGTGTTAATCTAAAGTTTAAAAGTCCTATTGCAAACTTTCAGTAAGTTCCGGTTACTCCATGAAGTTTAATAATTAGTATTAAATCAAGAGTAACAATTCCAAGTGTTAGTATCATGTTTGTATCCATGATTCTTGATATTCAAAGGATTGTCTTAATATCAAGGTTATCTAGGATCTGAAAGAGTTGTTTCAGAAACCATGATGTGTGGAAGATATTGTGATATCTGAAACGAAGTATTGGTTACAACATGATAGAGTATAATATGGCAAAGTCATGTTCTCATATTTGATGAGAATTTGCAAAAGGTTGGAGACACTAGTTGTCCTAATCGTCCAAAAGGATTTGGAGAGCAACATTATACTCATGATTCACCGTTATAAGCTAAAAGTAGCTTGATCATGGATAAATCCATGATGAGGGTGAATATTTGATGTAGGTAAAATGTTTACTACACCAAGAGATTACTAAAGAAAGGAATTTGAAAGAACACCAAACATTTGATGATGGTGATCTACTTCAAAGTGCAAGTCCAAAGACATTGGTATTTAACTATACACGCTTTGGACTATGTGTCATATGTATGAATCCACTATTGATGTTGATAGATTCTTTCAAACTAAAAAGGAAATACTGAAAGAGAATCTCATAAATATATGGCAGAAAAGAAAAGACTAGAATCGTTCAGTTTAAGTATATAGATGATATACATGTTATGGCTATATTCTTTGCTTGTTAAACAATGTGGTTCTTAAGTATTTGATACTGAATTTGTTGGTGTGAATCGTCATACGAAACAACACAATTCATGAACTACAATGGCCTAAGTAACTAGCAAAAGAATATGTGATGATGTTCATCGAGAACAAAATAAAGGGTTATTGTGTTGCTTGTTAAACATCAAAGCTTGCCTTCAAAGATTTGTTTTATCAGGTATTATGAGAACAAAAGGGTTGTTCAAATAATTGCCGTAATCCATAAAAGATGGATGATTCGCAAATCTCGTTGGAGACATCACATCCATAAAACTAGTGCTAAAAATGTCGAAAGACAAATTGATTGAAAGATCACTTAGGAAGTGACATCGCCGTTTAAATTATATTGGAAAGAAAACATGAAGAAAATCCATATGGATGGAATTTTGGAGTCTATTTGATTTTGATCAAATGACGCTTGTGAAACTTTCCTAGAGATAATTAAAACTTCGTTCATAGGCCGAAAGGGAACGAATGACTAGCTTATTGGAACTTGTACATATTGTTGTATGAAATCCATTATGTGTAGTCAAGAGCGATGGATTTCAACTTCATATGCTTTCTCCGAAAATTTGAGTGAATATATGAATATTTACTTAATAAGGATGAAGTATGAAACATTTGAAAAGTTCAAAGACTTTCAAGATGAAGTGCAAAATCATTGTAACAAGAATATAAACAGTTTATGATAAAGATCATAAAGGAAGATATTTGAGTTACAAGTTTAGCATAATACCTAAGATTTAAGGAATCGTTCCGTGGATTTGCATTTTCCGAAACACCATAAGAGTATGGAGCGTTCGAGATATGTAATTAAACCTTGTTTGACATGGTAAGATCAAAGGTATAATTCATAAAACTGCCATTATATTTTAAAGATTAAAAGCTTTAGAGATTACCGTTTTTCCACTGAAAAGAGCTTCATCATAATCCGTTGAAATGACACCATATAAAGTTATGGTTTGGGATAAAACCCAAGTTGTACTTTCTTAAACATTGGTATGCTATGCATAAGAAAGATGTGTGCAACCAAAGTCGGATGAACCTGTCTTTGTATAAACTGTTCCTCCATAAAACACCGGAGACAAAAGTGTTTGTTGCTTAGAACGTCAAGTTTCTTTGAGAAGAAATTTTTCGTGAAAAGTTAAGTGGGAGGACATTAGAACTTTGATAAGGTTAAAAGAACCTTAGCTGTATGTGCAGAGTTGCGCAGCGCCGAAAAGTGTTCCGGAGGCGGCAACAATGCTCATGGCTCACGTGCCTCAAAGGTTGTGGTCACGGAGATCTAAGTTCCTATTGAAACAAGTAGATCGGGTAAACAATCAAATACCAAGATTTGAGGGTTGAATCATTATTTGAGAATAATGAACCGACTACATACAAAGAAGCAATGATGGGCCCTGACTCCGTCAAATGGCTTGAAGCCATAAAATCCGTGATAGTTCCATACACGAGAAATCAAGTTTTGAACTTGAAGGACCCTCGAGAAAGGTGTAAAGACCTTACAGTTGTGTCTGGATCTATAAAGAAATAGACATGGATGTTTCACATCTATAATCGACATATTGGGAAATAGTTCACAACAATGTTCAAAGGTTGACTATGACAAGATTTGATCTTTCATAGTGATATTTAGTCTAGAAGGATTAATGTAGCAACCACTACATATAATTTGTTATATGGTAGTTGAATAAACAAAAACAAGTTCTTCTAATAGAATCGTTACCTAGGACATGTGCATAACACGGTCCATAGGGTTTTGTTAATTCAAAGGATGCTAAAAGCATATGCAAACTTCAATGGTTGAAGTGAGCATCGCGGAGTTGGAATCTTCAATATGATGAAACTGTTAAAAGAGTTTAATTTCATCAGAGACAATGAAGATGCTTGCGTTTGCAAGAAATTAAGTGGGAGCGCTAAAACATATTTCTAATACATTATGTGGAGGACATATTGTTGATTAGAAAATATGTATCTTTTATTAACACATATTAAGAATTTCATCCCGATGAAAGACTTAGGCAAAACCCAAATATTTGGCATCAATAGACGCTAATATGGTTGTGCCAGAAGTACATAGACAAGATATTGAATGAGTTCAATATAGAAACTACAAGAGAGGTTCTTGTCGCACAGAAAAGATTGAATGAGTTCAATGTTGATGATATATTCAAGTGTATTGACATTTGGTAAAGTGAAACAAATAATCAAGTATAGATTGATACTTGATGTATGAAATCACAAAGAGTATTTATATCAATCATACTATGATATGTACAAATCCAGATATGTCCTATGCTCTAAATGTTGTGAGCATATACCAGAATGATTCGTAAGATGATCATTGGACAATAGTAAGGATATTCTTATGATCTTTTGGAAGAACTAAGAGTATATTATTTGTAGAAGTGACAAATAGATGGTTAGTTCATTGTAAAAGTACTACATTGATACTAGCTTTGTCACAAAGTACAAATTAAGTTTATCTCAATCTAAACTAAGGATGGCACAATATAATGGAAAGTGAGTTCCATAATGGATTTGGATGATTTCCAAAGTTAAGACATTGTGACAGATACTACAACAAAAGGCTAAGTATATGACTGCTATTATAGCAGCAAAAGAGGGCATTTGTGTCAAGAAGTTTGTTATCAAACTAGGTGTAGTTCACAGTGGGATAATACTATGAAGATATATTGTGCGACAATATTATCAACATGTTTTAACCCCAAAGAGCTAAAGGTCACACCGAAAGACCAAATTTGTACAAAGCCATCTCATTAGAGAATGAGTGATGCGTAGAGACGCAAAGACATGCAATTACACACGGACCTGGAAGTGTCAGATCCGGAGATCAGTTGACCACTAGCAATCGTGTACATACAACACCGGAAAGCCATAGGTGTTATATACACAAAGGTTCGAAACTAGATTATTAACTCTAGTGCAAGTGGGAGACTGTTGGAGATATGCCCAAGAGGCAATAATAAAGTGGTTATTATCATATCTTCACACTTATGATAAATGTTTACATACCATGCTATAATTGTATTAACCGGAAACATTAATACTTGTGTGATTTGTAAACTAAAATAAGAGTCCCTAGTAAAGCCTCTTGTTAAACTAGCTTGTTGGTTAATATATGGTCATGGTTTCCTGATCATGAACATAGAGATGTTATTAACAACAGGATCATATCATTAGGAGAATGATGTGATGGACATACTCCTGTAGATAAGCGTAGCATAAAGATCAAGTCATTTCAATAGTTCAATTGCTATATGCTTTCTGATACATAGTAACCTAATTCCTTCGACCATGAGATCATGCATATCACCTTTACCGGATGGATGCTTTGATGACATCAAACACCACACCGTAACTGGGTGGCTATAAAGGTGGCATTGAGTGTTCGGAAAGTATTGGTTGAAACACATGGATCAAGAGTGGGATTTGTCCATCCATATGACGGATAGATATACTCTGGGCCCTCTCGGTGGAATGTCATCCAATTAGCTTGCAAGCATGTGACTAGGTCACAAGGGATCACATATCACGGGAACGAGAAAAGAGTACTTATCGGTAACGAGGTTGAACTAGGTATGCAGAGATACCGACGATCATAACCTCGGATAAGTAACATATCGTGAGACAAAGGGAAATTGGTATCGTATGTAAGTGGTTCATTCGATCGCAAAGTAATCGTAGAAATATGTGGGAGCCATATGAATTTCCAGATTCCTCTATTGGTTATTGTTCGGAGAAGTGTCTCGATCATGTCTGCATAATTCACGAACCGTAGGGAGACACACTTAAGGATTCGACGTTGTTTGAGTAGTTATGGTATTATGAGAAAGAGACCGAATGTTGTTCGGAGTCTCGGATGGGATCCGGGATATCACGAGGTGATCCGGAATGGTCCGGAGAATAAGATTCATATAAGGAAAGTCCCGTTTCGGAGTTCGGGAATGATTCCGGTGTTTTCATCGGGAATGTTCTAGAAGGGTCCGGATTGTCCGGCACTCCGGGGGGGAGGGTACATGAGTGTGTCATTGAATGATTGCATCATGTACTAAGTGTTCTTGCTGTCCCAAATAAAGGATTAAATTGAATCCTAAAACAGAAAAGTCAAATGTCCAGTTTGAAAGTCAAACGGCTAAAACAAGAAACTGTGGGAAACAAGCAAGAGGAGTTGGAACCGACTTGGAGGAGGAGTTTCTCTCCTCCAAGCCGGCGGCCAGCCCTAGGCCGAGTTGGGGAGGGACTCCCTCCCTCCCCTGGCGCGCCAGCCCCCTCCCATCTATATAAGGAGGGGCAGGGCTCCCCTCCTAGGACACACAAGTTCCTATCTTCTACCTCCGGTTTAGAGCCGTTTTGGTTTAGAGCTTCTAATTGCTTTAGCCAGCGGTTTAGAGCCTTCTAGTTGGTTTAGAGCCTTCTAATTGGTGTGTCTAATTACTAGACCACTAATAGCCTCTCTCATAAGCTCCACCATACTCGCACCGGCTTAAGGCGAAGCCCTGCGGGATTTCCCCTCTACTTCCGGTACCACGCCGTTGTGCTGCCGGAATCTCGAGGAGAGTGCTACAACCTTCGCTGCCTGCTGGAACAAGGGAGAGGAAGGTCTTTGTCGAGTACCGAACGTGTGACCGACTGCGGGAGCGCTGCCGGAACGTGGCGCCGGAAGGATCGTCTACGCGATCTTGAGATCGGAAAGAGTACGACTACATCACCCACGAGAATCTGCTCTCGTTAACCGCTTTGGAATCTTCGAGGGTAAGTTATTCCATCGACTTGTTGCTACAATCTAGTAGATAGATCTTGGCTTGTTTGTTTGTATGCGATAGAAATTTTTTGTTTTCCATGCTACGAACCCCTACACAACAGCGACGACGAATCCGAAGAGGAAGTCGCCCCACTGCTCCGCAAGACCCGTGGTCAAGGTCAACGAGAGCTTGAGGCAAGTAAAAGCCTCGAGTGTCACGATGACGACGACGAGCTTCCAGAAACCACCTCGCGCCGCCAGGCGACTCCGTCGAAAAGGAAGAATAAAGAAAAGGAGGTGAAGGCACCTCCGAGGAAGACGAAGACCAAGCCGACGAGGCCGGCCTCACCGCCAACGACAGCCGTGTTGGATACGGCCACCATCGAGGTGCCCCTGGCATCGATGCCTCCGCCATTCGCCCCAGTCTCTGGGCTGGGGGATGCTCCGGCCGTAGCGACTTCACCTCGTAGGGAAGCTCCTGTCGAAGAGGTCACAGAAGCTCCGGTTGCAGCCTCGACGACGAAGAATCCGTCCGTGTCTTGGGCACGCGACGTCCTTGACATGGGGCTCAGCCGCCGACTAGGCCCTGAACTGGAGAAGCCAGCCGGCCTCCGTACGGGGCTACGCTTCATTCCGGTCGCCAAGTGAGTACACTCGCCTTCCTTTGTCTTCCATAATCGCTTGCATTATCTTTCTTACATGATTGTTGAACAAGACCGGGGTGAAAAGGATGGGCCATCCAACCGTGGCTAAGGTGCCACCCGTCGTTAGCGAGGAGGACCCTTCCCGCAAGAGGAAGGCGGACGAGGTCGTCGTCTCTGCGGAGGGCGGCAAGAAGGCCAAGGGTGACGATGTCGTCACGATTTCTGACGACACGGCGGTCGCGCCAGCTGGGCCCGCAACGGAGGTGGCCGCGTCCATGAAGGGAGGGCGCTCCGTTGCCTGGAACGGCCGAGCCGACCTCCTTTGGGGCAGGTGCCTCTATCGCCACCTTTCCGCGCTTCATGACCAAGGCGGCCGCGGCGAGTGGAACTTCACCCTCGAGCCACGCTCCTGGGACCGCCGATGCTGAAGTCGACCAACGTCGTGGGCATACGCCGGCTCTCCTCGCGTCCGTGGACGCGATACAACTCCACGGCATGCTTGGCGCAGCCATCAAGTCCCCGAGGATCAGGTCGGTGCTTTGCAGCGGCCTGATTCTTTTAATGTCTTATTTTTACTTTCGCATCCAGTCCCCGAGTGCGCACGCGCTGAATTTCAGCGGGTGGGCACTTAGGAATTTCTTTGAGTACCAGTCCCCGAGTGCGCACTCGCTGAATTTCAGCGGGTGGGCACTTAGGAATTTTTTGATTGCCAGTCCCCGAGTGCACACTCGCTGAATTTCAGCGGGTGGGCACTTAGGAATTTTGCTTTGATTAACCTTTTTGGTGATATGCAGGGTCTGCAGCTTGAGTCGGCTGACCAATTGGCCGTGAAGCAGCGCGCGGAGAAGGAGCTGGCCATCGTCCAGGAGGCGAACAAAGGGCTTCAGGCTATTGCCGCGAAGGCAGAGGAAGCTCGTCAGGGGTTTGTCCCCGCTGGTGAATTGGCGGCAGCGCAATCGGCTTTGAGTGCGGCTGAACAGCGGATCACCAACCTTGAGCGCGAGCTGCGGGAGGCAAAGGAAGAAGCGAGCTCGGCTGACGGGCGAGCTAAGGCCGCCATTGCAGCCGCCGAAGAGGATCGCAAAGTGTCGGATGCCCTTGTTGCTGGGCTTCAGGACGACCATACGTCACTTCAAAGCTTCATCACGGAACTCGCCCGCCCGTTGATTGGTAAGTGCGTCTGCCCCTTCCAGTGGTTGTGCCTTTTGTGGTGTCCGTCGTATTCATTATTGTCTTCTACTCGCAGGTCGCATCATCGATAGCGCGGAAGAGGCGAGCTCGTTCGACGCGCGGCAATGTGTAAGCATGCTTGTCGACTCGGCGACATTGTCGGCGACGTGCATCCGTGCCTATCTCTAAGAGATATCGCCCACGAAAGTGATTCCCAGCGACCTCGTTGAGGTGTGGAGGTATTTGGAGAAGGCGCCCGCGGTCGTTGAGTTCATGACGCGGTCGGCGTTTCGGCGTGGAGCGGCGACGACACTTAGTCTTGGACTTGCCCACTTTCCCGAGGACTTCGACATCGACGATGTGACGAGTGGCTACCCATCGTCGACTGGCGCGGTGGAGCTTTCCGAGGTCCTCAAGTTGCAAGATCGCGCCGCCGCGTACTCGGAGCGTGTATGGGAAATGGGCGACCTCCTTCCGTACCAGGAGACGGTCGTCGCGCCGAACGATCCCGAGCCGCCGCATCGTGATCTCAAGGTCGAGCAGCCCTTCCGCGCGGCGATGGCGGGTGAACTGACGACGTATCCGTCGAACCCGTACACGCTGTTCATCCGCAATCGCCGGGATGTTGGCGAGTCGTCATCAAAGCCTGCAGAGTAGGATAGTTTGCCTTTGTGGCGTTAGCAGCAGGTCTGCCATGTGGGTATATTTTGTAACATGAGACAATGCGACATGCAATCGAATGAGACATCGTGTCTATTTTGGTATTTGTCATGTGTTTGTGATTGATGTTTGAACGAGTCCCCGAGCGCGTCCGCCCTTTTGTGGGGTTTACCTCGTATGTGATATGTTTGTTGTTTTTATGTGTTTTGTCATTGTGGTCGACTCGCCCGGGCTCGGAGAGCCAGTCGCTAGGCGTCTCCCTTGAGTGCTCTGTACTTTGCCGTTTTCCCTTGCGCGAACGAGGTCGGGTGGCCGAGTCCCCGAGCGTGGTACTTGGTTGTTCTAGGCGCGACTCGAGGGTGGTTGAAGACTTAGCGCGTTAGTTTGAGCGCGTCACTCCTGCCTGGCCCGTGGGGTCAGTCGCGTGGCGAGTCCTGGGCATGCTCTCCTACTTGGCGTTTCCCCGGACCACTCGCGATGAACTGGTCTTCAGTCCCCGAGCGTGGTACTTAGCTGTTCGAGTCGCTATGCCAAGGATGCGGAGGACCATGGTCGCTGTAAGAAGCGAAGGCAGTTGTCTTGGTTCGTAGAACCAGTCGAGCTAGGCGACTCCGATGGGGCCCCGGGTAGGCATTTTTCATGGACGATGCAAGACCTGAGGTGACTCAGTGCTCTTGCACCGCACTACTTAGCCGTGCCGATCGCTGTACCAAAGGTTGACTTCTGCGGTTAGCATATTGCTGTTATTACGAGTGCGAGTGGCACAAGACATGGAGAGTAGGCGCAATTTGCGGTAACCGTTTCTTTTTATTTCATAGCGACTGGAGAGTACATATGTGGGGTTCTAGGCGTAGAACTTCCGTAGGAGGTTTACATTCCATGGTCGCTTGACATCGAGTTCGTCGTCCCCGCGGACGTCGATGAGGTAGTAGGCATCGTTGCCGAGTACTCGCCCAATGGCGAATGGCCCTTCCCACGGAGGGGAGAGCTTGTGCATGCCCTTCTTGTCCTGGATGAGGCGTAACACCAGGTCGCCTTCTTGGAAGGTGCGAGTTTTCACCCGCCGGCTGTGATAGCGGCGGAGTCCCTGCTGGTAGATGGCGGTACGGGACCGAGCGAGGTCGCGTGCCTCGTCGAGCTGGTCGACTCCGTCTTGGCGCGCGAGTTCATTTGCAGCCTCCGTGTAGTGGACGACCTGTGGCGAGTCGTGCTCGAGATCGGTGGGCATGACTGCCTCGGCGCCGTACACCATGAAGAAGGGGGTGAATCCTGTCGACCTGTTGACCGAGGTACGGATGCCCCAGATGACGGAGGGTAGCTCCTCGACCCAGCAACCGGCGGTGCGCTCGAGGGGTACTTGGAGTCGCGGCTTTAGGCCGTGGAGGATGCTTTGATTGGATCGTTCTGCTTGGCCATTGGACTCCGGGTGGGCGACCGATGCGAGGTCGAGCCGGATGTGGTGCTCTTCGCAGAATTCAGCCATGGCTCCCTTGGCGAAGTTGGTGCCGTTGTCCGTGATGATGCTGTTTGGGAACCCGTAGCGATATATGAGCTCGCGTAGGAACTTGGTGGCGGTCTTCCCGTCGCATTTACGAACTGGCTTGGCCTCCACCCACTTTGTGAATTTGTTGACCGCGACCAGCAGGTGGGTGTAGCCGAAGGGGGCCTTCTTGAAGGGGCCTACCATGTCCATGCCCCACACAGCGAATGGCCAGGTGATGGGGATTGTTTTGAGCGCTGAGCTCGGCACGTGCGTCTGGTTGGCGTACTTCTGGCATCCGGCGCACCGCTGGACAATGTCCATAGTATCAGCGTGTGCGGTGGGCCAGTAGAAGCCATGTCGCATAGCCTTGGCGACCAGAGAGCGGGCGCCGGCGTGGTGGCCGCAGTCGCCGGAGTGGATATCGTGGAGGATCTTGCGTCCTTCGGCGGGTTGGACACAGCGTTGGAACACGCCGGTGACACTGCGCTTGTGGAGCTCGCCGTCGATGATGGTGTAGGACTTGCATCGGCGAGCGATCATCCGGGCGTCCGTCTCGTCTGCCGGCAAGGTGCCGGCTTCCAGGTAGGCGATGTAGGGCTTGGTCCAGTCGTCTGGCTCGTTGACGAGTGCGACCAGGGCTGCCTCTGGTTGGAGCGGGACTCCGATGTCGATCTCCCTCGGGGGAGAGACTGATGGCTTGGTAATCGTGTCGAGGAAGACGCCGACGGGTGGTGCGAGTCGAGCCGACCCGATGCGAGAGAGTTCGTCGGCCTCCTCGTTCTTCCGCCTGTCGATCCACTCGACGGACTAGCCTGTGAAATGTCCGCCCAACTTGTCCACTGCTTGGCGGTACGCCGCCATGGTGGGGGAGACGACGTCGCAGGTGCCAGCGACTTGCCCTGCGACGAGGTCGGAATCGCCGTAGCAGCGTAGGCGGTTGACATTCATCTCCTTGGCCGCTCGCATGCCGTGGAGTAAGGCCTCGTACTCAGCCATGTTGTTGGTGCAGGGTGTGAAGTCGAGGCAGAGGACGTAGCGGAGCTTGTCGCCCTTTGGCGAAGTTAGCACGATCCCTGCACCTGCGCCGTCCGCGTTCTTGGAACCGTCGAAGTGCAGGCTCCAGTAATGGAGGTATGGCAGCTTCTCTGGCTGCTGGGCCTCTTCCCAGTCGGCGATGAAGTCCGCTAGGGCCTGCGACTTGATCGCTTTTCGCGGCTCGTATTTGATGTTGTGGACTCCGATCTCGACGGCCCACTTGGCGACCCGCCCGGTCGCCTCACGGTTGCGGATGATGTCCTGCAGTGGCACCGAGGAAACGACCGTGATCGGGTGCTCCTGGAAGTAGTGCGGCAGGCGCCGCTGAGCTCTGAAGACCGCGTATACCAACTTTTGGTACTGGGGGTACCGCTGGCATGACTCGGTGAGGACCTCGCTGATGTAGTACACCGGTCGCTGCACTGGGCGCTCCTTTCCTTCCTCTGGTCGTTCGACAACCATGACGGCGCTGATGACGCGCTCGGAAGCCGCGACGTAAACCAGCATGGGTTCTTTGTCGGCGGGGGCGGCGAGTAGCGGTGCGGCGAGTAGCACCTTCTTGAGGTCGCGAAGCGCGTCGTCCGCCTCCTTGTCCCACTGAAATGTGGGGTTCTTGCGCATCAGGCGGTATAGGGGCATCGCCTTTTCGCCCAGGCGGGGAATGAAGCGACCGAGAGCCGCTACTCGCCCGGCTAGTTTCTGGACATCGCGCAGGCACTCGGGTTTGCCGAGCCGGGCGATCGTGTCGGTCTTCGTGGGGTTCGCCTCGATCCCTCGTTTGGAGACGACGTACCCCAGTAGTTGTCCTGCAGGTACACCGAAGGTGCATTTGCCTGGGTTGAGCTTTATCTTGTATTTTCGCAGGTTTGCGAATGTTTCCGCCAGGTCGGCGAGTAGGTCGCCCTGGCGAGCGGACTTTACGACCACGTCGTCGATGTAGACGTGGATGTTGCGGCCAATTTGGCTTGCGAGACATTCTTGCATGCACCGCTGGTAGGTTGCCCCGGCGTTCTTGAGGCCGAAGGTCATGGCGGTGTAGCAGATGGCTCCGAATGGCGTGATGAACGCCGTATTTTCCTCGTCTTCGACAGCCATTTTGATCTGGTTGTACCCAGAGTAGGCGTCGAGGAAACATAGCGACTCTGAGCCCGCGGTTGAATCGATTATCTGGTCGATCCGCGGGAGGACGAACTGCTCCTTTGGGCAAGCGCTGTTCAGGTTTGTGTAGTCGATACACATCCTCCAGGTCCCGTTTTTCTTCTCGACCAGGACTGGGTTTGCCAACCACTTGGAGTATTTGATTGGCCGGATGAAGCCTGCAGCGAGTAGACGCTGCACCTCCTCGGCGATTGCTCGGCGGCGCTCTTCATTGAAGGCCCGCAGCGACTGCTTGACGGGTCGCACTTTGGGGCCGGCGTTTAGTTTGTGCTCAGCGAGCTCCCTGGGGACACCAGGCATGTCAGAGGGCTTCCATGCAAAGATGTCCCTGTTCTCACGGAGGAACTCGATGAGCGCGCCTTCCTATGCTGGGATCATGCCCGTCCCGATCATCACCGTCTGGCTGGAGTCGCCTGGGACCAGCTCGACGGTGCGGATGTGCGTAGTGGCCTCAAAGGTTGAGGTGTTTGCGCCCTCCGAGTTGGGCTTCTTGAGTATGGTGGGGTCGTCATTGTTGACCCCGCTCGCGTACTTGGCGAGCTCATCGGCGTGGCTGGTCTCCGCCGCGATGACGGCGTCGGCGAGCTCGGCTCCTTTGGCCTCGCACTCGGCGGCCATGTCGGGGTCGCCGTTGATGGTGATGACGCCGCACGGCCCAGGGAGCTTCATCGCGTTGTACGCGTAGTGGGGCGCTGCCATGAACTTGGCGAACGCTTGGCGCCCCATGACACAGTGGTAGGGGCTGTCGAAGGGCACCAGCTCGAAGACGATCCGCTCGGTGCGGAAGTTTGCCGGTGTGCCGAAGGTGACTGGCAACGTGACCTTGCCAATCGGGTACGCCTTCCGACCGGGGACGATGCCGTGGAACGTGGTGTGAGTCGTCTCGATCATCGATTGCGGGAGCCGCAGTCGCCTGAAGGTGTCGAGGTACAGGATGTTGATGGAGCTGCCGCCGTCCATCAATGTCTTGGGGAGCCAGTAGTCTCCGACCTTGGGCTTGACCACCAGGGCTACTCGACCTGGGTACTCGATGCGTGGCGAGTGGTCTTGACAACTCCAGGTGATGGGCTGCTCCGACCAGTTGAGGAACTGGGGAACATCCACCTGGGCCACCGCGTTGACGGCGACGGCGCGGGCGATGACCTTCTTCTCGCGCTTCGTGTTGAAGCCTGTGAAGGTATGGAGCGAGCCGGCCACTTTGCCGAATTTTCCGCCGTTTGGCGGGTCGTTGTCAGGGTCCTCCCGTGCTCGCTGTGCCTTCTCGATCTCCCTGAGGGTGTGGCAGTCGGCGGTGGTGTGCGTTGCGGCCTTCCCTTCCCTGCTATGAAACGCACATGGTTGGTTAAGGAGGGCCGCGGGGTCGAACCGTGGCTTGGCCTTGTAATTGCCGCCGTCGCGGCGTTGTCCTCCGTCGCGGCGGAAGCTCTTGGGCTCGCGTTGCGCGTGCCCGGCGTTGGCGACAAAGTCGACTCGCCCGTCACTGCGGCGCTTGCCGGTGAGGCGAGTGTTGCTGTAGCGTAGGTCGGACCGTCGTCCGCTGTCGTTGCCGCTCGTGCGGCGTTGACCTCCTGACTCGTTGTTAGTTTCCTGGTTTGGATCTTCCTCCACGTACCGTTTGGCGATCTCGAGGAGGTCGGGGATGTTGTCGAGTGTGCGAGAGTGTCGCTTGATCTTGGCGACCAAGGGCTCGTAGCGGCACAAGGTCTTGAAGCAATGGATCGCGGTGTCCGGGTGGATGCCGACCGCGTTGTACCAGAGTTCTTGCCACCGTTGGACCCAGTTGCGGGTCGACTCGCGGGGTCCCTGGACGCATCTCTCCAGGTCCTCGATAGTGGTGGCACGGGTGTAGGAGCACTCAAAGTGCCTGACGAAAGCGTCGCGCATCTCCTCCTAGGAGTCTATACTGTCCTGAGGGAGGGTGTTGATCCACTGCCTGCACGTTCCCTCCATCATCAGGGGGAGGTAACGGGCGGCTAGCAGGTCGGTGTGGCCTGCGATCCCCATTGCCATGAGGTATGTGTCGAGCCAGACAGCGGGGTCGTACGATGGGTCGTACTTTTCTATCTCCTTCGGCGCCTTAAAGTTTGGCGGGTACTTCTCGCGTCGGATCATTGGTCCGAAGCACTTGGGGCCGAGTCGACTGAGCGACCCCATGGGCTCGCCGTCGCGGCGATTGGTTAGGGTGTGTCGCAGGTCGTCGGGCTGGCGTGCGCGCCAGCTTTGATTGTTGATGATGTGGGTGCGGGCGTCGATGGGTTGACCGTTGGCGGCGACGAGGTTGGTCGCCGGCCTGGGGTCGTTGGTGGAGAGTGTCGCGTTCGCGGGTCGGTGTTGGAGCTGCAGTGGCTCCGGTGGTGGGCAGTTGAGTGTGTTTGCCACCATTGGGCGGCCGCTCGAGGCCGCCCTGCTTCCCGAGGAACGCGAGTATACTCGACCTTGCGAGTCGGCGCCCGCTCTTTGCTGCTCGACGGCCTTTGCGAGCAGGGCCCTGACGTATTGGATCTGTAGGGCACCGTCGCCGGTGGCCGTGATGCTGTCGGCTACTGCTCGGCCTGCCACGAGGTTGTCCATCGGGGTGGAGAACAGTGGGAGGCCGTTTGCATCTCGCTCCCGTGAGGAGACTACTATCCGCGGCTGGTCCCTGGGGGGTGTGCGGTTGGGTGGAGGCGGGGCGCCCATCGCCGTCGACCCTGGCGGGGGTCGGGCGCTTCCTCCTGGTGGCGCGTTCTCGCAGATCGCGCGCTCGGCCACGCGGGCTGGGTCGTTTTCGTCGTCGAAGTTCAGGGCGCGCCCCTGAACGGTGGGGTTCAGGCGCGACCTGATCCGCTGTTGGTGGTAGCGCGATAGCTCCTGCGCCGTCATCTGCTCGAGGCGGAATTTTTCGCGCTCGGCTTGTTCCTTGCGCACCGCCTCCGCCAGTTTCAGGCGGAGTTCTTCGACCTCCGTTGTCGTGGCGTTGGGAGGGATTGGGGTGGAGAATGGATCCTCCGGCGGATCGGTGCCGGTCGCCATGTATGTCGCGGCGTGGCGACCGGTACCGTCGCGGAGGTCGGCGGAATTCTCCGACCCGGAGTCAAATTTGAAGATCCCAAGGATGGAGGGGTCCTCGAAGTCTCCCACGTTGGAGACCTGAGTGATGGAGCCCGCAGGTGAAGCCGCGGTGATGGACCCGGCGAGTGACGCCGGGGTCGCCGAGTCGGCGTCGTCGTCGAGGGCCGCGTCTCCTGCGGCCGCTGAGTTTTCGGCCACGTCGCTGTGGGCCGAGTTGTACTCGGAGGCGAGGCGATGGATCATGCGGATCTGGCTCTCGGAGAGCCGATCGCGTGGCGGCGACTCGCGGATGCGAGCCGAATCCTCCGAGACGATGACGTCGGTGAGGCCGACGAAGAGGCTGATCGTGCCGATCGGCAGGATCACGCTGTGCGTTACGGGCCGCGCCGCCGGGACGTAGCTGCTCGGCAAGATTTGGAGCATCTCGCCGATCGCTATCATGCGGCCGGTGGCGACCGTCTCGTTGATGAGCAGATTGGATATCGCCGCAGAACACCGGCCAGACCGGCCAGGCCCCACGGTGGGCGCCACTGTCGTGGGAATGGTCACGGCAGATTCTGCAACCGGCAGCGAGTAGTAGAACGAGGGGCAAGGGCGGCCAGCCATCTGCGGTGCGAGATGAGGGCAAAGACACAGGGTTTTACCCAGGTTCGCCCCCCCGGAGGGTAAAGACCTACTCCTGCTAGATTGTATTATGGAGGTGGTACAATGGGCGAGCTCGGCGGCTAGGCGGCGAGTCGCTTGGGTGTATGATGGAACGTGCCTCTACTCGCCCTATAGGGAGGTTTATATAGGCTCACCTCCCCTAGGGTTTACATATCTCAACTGATTCAGTTAAAGCTTCGGTACCCGTTTAACCTAATCCGACTGGGCCTATCTACTCGCCTGGGCCTTCTGCTTCCAGTCGCTTGGTTCCATGCTGGGCTTCAATCCAGTCACCGTCTTGCAGGCCCACTCGCCAGTTCTTGGGCCAGTCGGAAACGTCCTGCTGGGTATACCCCGGTAAGCATATCCCCATCAGAAGTTGGCCGGCTCTGGAACGGACCCAGAGGTTTGCGTCAATGGCTGTAAACGACTGGGAGCCCGAAAGTGTGACTGGGCTTGTCGATACCGCGAAAACACTCCGCTTACCTAAACAGTACAGGCGCTCCACGCGCAATCATAAATAAAGCAGTAAGGCATGGCATAAGTACAGGATAGTAATAAAGCCCCAAACTACTTTGTGGCCCCAAGAAATAAATATGACTCCAGCGCTGGCTAGGGGGATTCATGGTCCCACATGCGGATAGTGCGAATATTCAAAGAACAGTTATCAAGTACTCGGGGTCCTACGGTACACAAGTGGACGGTTAAAAACCAAATAACATCTATTGCCCACCTGTGCCTCTGCATTATTTACCTACTACAATTTTAGTTATTAAACGGTAATTAAAGTTATAATCATCTCCAACATTAAACAAACGGCATTACTCCAACAACTATGGAACACCGACGGCGCGATGCAACACCTGTGCAAGCAACTACGACTCGCAAGTCAGACTATCTACCAAACAACAGGTAATAGGATGTGTCCAAGGCAATTTAATGGCTGCAAGGGATATCACAGGTACGAAAACTAGAGCATCGCATCATAGATAGCAATAGATCAACAGGAGGAAATAAAGACTATAAAATAAGATAGGTAGAAAGGGGGAGAATGCTCGCCTGAAAAACATTGCCGAAGGTTCATCCGAAGATCGGGTCGACACTCGCATCAACTCATCGGCCTAATCCGTGAAGAAGAAAAACACTAGCACAAACACCGGATGCACTATTTAATACTACGACGGAAGATCGGGCATGATGCATGTATGATGTATGACATGGCAATAATGTAGGGTTTCGTAGCATGGAAAACAAAAAAATTCTACCGCATACAAACAAACAAGCCAAGATCTATCTACTAGATTGTAGCAACGAGTCGATGGAAGAACTCACCCTCGAAGATTCCAAAGTGTTTAACGAGAGCGGATTCTTGTGGGTGATGTAGTCGTACTCTTCCCGATCTCAAGATCGCGTAGACGATCCTTCCGGCGCTGCGTTCCGGCAGCGCTCCCGCAGTCGGTCAGACGTTCGGTACTCGACGAAGACCTTCCTCTCCCTTGTTCCAGCAGGCAGCGGAGGTTGTAGCACTCTCCTCGTGATTCCGGCAGCACAACGGCGTGGTACCGGAAGTAGAGGGAGATCTCGCAGGGCTTCGCCATAAGCCGGAGCGAGTATGGTGGACTATGAGAGAGCCCTCGGTGATCTAGGGTTTATACACACCAAGGAGGGGGCAAGCCGGTGGCTAGGGTTTAGCTAGGCGGCGGCAGTTTGCCCTAGGCGGTGGCGGCAGCAGGAGGTGGCGGCGCCGGGGCTAGGGTTTTGGGTGGAGATCTTGTGTGCTAGGAGGGGGAGCCCTGCCCCTCCTTATATAGGTGGAGGGGCCGCGCTAGGGGAGGGGAGTCCCTCCCCAACTCGGTTTCCCAAGGGGGCCGGCGGTGGAGGGGAGGAACTCCTCCCCAACTCGGTTTCCACCTTCCCCTCCACTTCCCAAAATAGCCGTTTGACTTTTCAAATTGGCGTTTGACTTTTCAAACTAGGATTTGATTAAACCCTTTATTTTGTCCAGCGATGACACCTAGTACATGATGCAATCATTCCAACTTGGTAAGACACATTCATGTACCCTTCCCCTTCGGAGTGTCGGACATTCCGGAACCTTCTAGAACATTCCCGATGAAAACACCGGAACCATTCTCCAACCCCGAAACAGGACTTTCCTTATATGAATCTTATTCTCCGGACCATTCCGGATCTCCTCGTGATATCCCGATTCCCATCCGAGACTCCGAACAGCATTCGGTCTCTTTCTCATCATTCCATAACTACTCAGATAATGTCGAATCCTTAAGTGTGTCTCCCTACGGTTCATGAATTATGCGGACATGATCGAGACACTTCTCCGAACAATAACCGATAGAGGAATCTGGAAATTCATATGGCTCCCACATATTTCTACGATTACTTTGAGATCGAATGAACCACTTACATACGATACCAATTTCCCTTTATCTCACAATAGTTTACTTACCCGAGGTTATGATCGTCGGTATCTCTGCATACCCAGTTCAGCCTCGTTACTGATAAGTACTCTTTTCTCGTTCCCGTGATATGTGATCCCTTGTGAGCTAGTCACATGCTTGCAAGCTAATTGGATGACATTTCACTGAGAGGGCCTAGAGTATATCTATCCGTCATATGGATGGACAAATCCCACTCTTGATCCATGTGTCTCAACCAATAATTTCCGAACACTCAATGCCACCTTTATAGCCACCCAGTTACGGTGTGGTGTTTGATGTCATCAAAGCATTTATCCGGTAAAGGTGATATGCATGATCTCATGGTCGAAGGAATTAGGTTACTATGTATCAGAAAGCATATATCAATTGAACTATTAAAATGACTTGATCTTTATGTCCACCATATCATTCTCCTAACGATATGATCTTGTTGTTAATAACATCTCAATGTTCATGATAGGGAAACCACAATCATTTATTAACCAACAAGCTAGTATTATAAAGAGGCTTTACTAGGGACTCTATTTTAGTTTACAAATCACACAAGTATTAATGTTTCCTTGTTAATACTATTTATAGCATGAATGTAAACATTTATCATAAACACAAAGATATAATAATAACTATATTTATTATTGCCTCTAGGGCATATCTCCAACAGTCTCCCACTTGCACTAGAGTCAACTAATCTAGATTACATGGTAATATACCGAACACCCATGGCAGTTTGGTGTTGGTCATGTTTTGCCCTCGGGAGAGGTTTAGTCAATGGATCCGCCACATTCAGATATGTGTGTACTTTGCAAATCTTTATGTCACCATCTTGGACATGTTCTCGAATAGCGTGAAAATGCAGCTTAATGTGCTTCAGCTTCTTGTGTGACCTTGGTTCTTGCGCATTGGCTATGGCGCCCATGTTATCACAGTAGATAGACATTGGGTCTAGCGCACTTGGAACCACACCGAGCTCTGTAATGAACTCCTTCATCCATATCGCTTCTTGTGAAGCCTCTGAAGCAGCTATGTATTCCGATTCAGTTGAAGATCTCGCCACAACGCTTTGCTTTGCACTCCTCAGCTAACTGCTGCACCATTCAAAGTAAATACGTATCCAGATTGAGATTTAGAATCATCCGGATCGGTGTTCCAACTAGCATCGGTGTAACCATTAACAACGAGGTGTTCATCACCTCCATAAGAAAGAACCATATCCTTAGTTCTTCTCAAGTACTTAAGGATGTTTTTGACCGCTGTCCAATGATCCACTCCTGGATCACTTTGATATCTGCTAGTTAAACTAACAACATATTCAATGTCGGGTCTAGTACATAGCATGGCATACATTAGAGATCCTATGGCTGAGGCATAGGAAGTCTTACTCTTCCTTTCTCTATCTTCTGCCATTGCTGGACTTTGAGTTTTACTCAACGTCGTATTGGGCAACATGGGCAAGAACCCTTTCTTGCTATCTTCCATTCCAAACCTCTTTAGAACTTTGTCCAAATATGTACTTTGTGACAATGATATTAAGCGTCTCAATCTATCTCTATAAATCTTTATGCCTAATATGTAAGCTGCTTCGCCAAGATCTTTCATTGAAAAACTATTATTCAAATATTCTTTGACACTATTAAGAAGGTCTACATCATTCTCAATCAACAATATGTCATCTACATATAGTATTAAGAATGCTACAGAGCTCCCACTCACTTTCTTGTAAATACAAGCTTCTCCATAAGTTTGTATAAAACCAAAACTTTTGAGTACCTTATCAAAACGTTGATTCCAACTTCGGGATGCTTGCTTCAACCCATATATGGACCGTTGAAGTTTGCATACCTTGTTAGCATCTTTAGGATCGACAAAACCTTTGGGTTGCATCATATACAACTCTTCATCAATGTCTCCATTGAGGAACGCCGTTTTGACATCCATCTGCCATATCTCATAATCGTAATATGCAGCGATTGCTAACATAATCCTCACAGACTTTAGCTTCGCTACCGGTGAGAAAGTCTCATCGTAGTCAACTCCTTGAATTTGTCGAAACCATTTTGCGACAAGTCGAGCTTTATAGACAGTAACATTACCATCAGCATCAGTTTTCTTCTTGAAAATCCGTTTGTTCTCGACAGCCTTCCGGCCATCCGGTAAGTCCACCAAAGTCCATACTTGGTTTTCGTACATGGATCCAATTTCGGATTTCATGGCTTCTTGCCATTTATTGGAATCTGGGCTCATCATCGCTTCCTCATATGTCTCAGGGTCATCGGTGTTGTCCACCAACATGACACTCATAACGGGATCATACCAATCAGGAGTGGTACGAGTTCTCGTTGACCTGCGAGGCTCTGTAGCAACTACAACCGAAGTTTCATGATCATCATCATTAGCTTCCTCTCTTATTGGTGCAGGCACCACAAGAACTTCTTCCGGTGCTGCGCTACTCGCAAGTTCGAGAGAAGGTTCGACAACCTCGTCGAGTTCTACTTTCCTTCCAGTCACTTCTTTCGAGAGAAATTCCTTCTCTAGAAAGGATCCATTCTTCGCAATGAAGATTTTGCCCTCGGATCTATGATAGAAGGTATACCCAATAGTTTCCTTCAGGTATCCTATGAAGACGCATTTTTCCGCTTTGGGTTCAAGCTTGTCCGGCTGTAACTTATTTACATAGGCTTCACAACCCCAAACTTTAAGGAACGAAAATTTAGGTTTCTTCCCAAACCATAATTCATACGGTGTCGTTTCAACGGATTTAGATGGTGCCCTATTTAAAGTGAATGCAGTTGTTTCTAATGCATAACCCCAAAATGATAGCGGTAAATCTGTAAGTGACATCATAGAACGAACCATATCTAAGAGAGTTCGATTACGACGTTCGGACACACCATTACGCTGTGGTGTTCCTGGCGGTGTCAATTGTGAAAGTATTCCGCATTTCTTCAAATGCTCGCCAAACTCGTAACTTAGATATTCACCTCCACGATCAGAACGCAGGAATTTAATCTTCTTGTTACATTGATTCTCTACCTCACTTTGAAATTCCTTAAACTTCTCGAAAGTTTCGGACTTATGTTTCATGAAATAGATATACCCATATCTACTCAAGTCATCCGTGAAGGTAAGAACATAACGATAACCACCGCGTGATGCTACACTCATTGGACCACACACATCAGTATGTATGATTTCCAATAAGTCCGTAGCTCGCTCCATCATACCAGAAAATGGAGTCTTAGTCATTTTACCCATCAGACATGCTTCGCATCTTTCAAGTGATTCAAAATCAAGTGATTCAAGAAGTCCATCGGAATGGAGTTTCTTCATACGCTTCACTCCAATGTGACCAAGACGACAGTGCCACATGTAGGTCGAGTTATCGCTCGATTTCAAACGTTTAGCCTCAATGTTATTAATATGTGTATTTCCACTATCGAGATTCAACAAGAATAGACCATCTATCAAAGGTGCATGTGCATAAAACATATTACTCATATAAATCGAACAACCATTATTCTCGGACTTAAACAAGTAACCGTCTCGCAATAAACAAGATCCCGATATAATGTTCATGCTTAACGCAGGCACCAAATAACAATTATTTAAGTATAAAACTAATCCCGATTGTAGATGAAGGGGTAGCGTGCCGAGCGCGATCACATTAACCTTTGATCTGTTTCCCACGCGCATCGTCACCTCGTTCTTCGCTAGCTTCCGTTTATTCTGCAGCACCTGTTTCGAGTTACAAATATGAGCAACCGAACCAGTATCAAATACCCAGGCACTACTACGAGTACTAGTGAGATACACATCAATAACATGTATATCGGATATACCTTTCTTCTTGATGTTGCCGTTCTTCAAATCCGCCAAGTACTTTGGGCAATTCCGCTTCCAGTGACCTTCTCCCTTGCAGTAAAAGCACTCAGTATCAGGCTTAGGTCCAGCCTTGGTCTTCTTCGTCGGCACGGTAACTTTCTTACCACCCTTCTTGAAGTGTCCCTTTTGCTTAGACTTGCCTTTCTTGAATTTGGTGGTCTTATTGACCATCAACACTTGGTGCTCTTTCTTGATCTCCACTTCTGTAGATTTCAACATGGCAAAGAGTTCTGGCAACTGCTTGTTCATGTTTTGCATATTGTAGTTCATCACAAAGTTCTTGTAACTTGGTGGTAGTGATTGGAGGACACGATAAATCCCCAAAGCATTTGTAATCACTATACCCAAGATTTGAAGTTTGTTTGCGTGCCCAGACATCTGAAGCACATGCTCACTGACGGAGCTGCCCTCTTCCATCTTGCAGTTAAAGAACTTTTCAGAAGCCTCATAGCTCTCAATTGCAGCGTGAGTCTCAAAGATCAATTTGAGATCACAGACAATATCATGTGGGTCTGAATTCTCAAACCTTTTCTGAAGCTCCGATTCTAAACCATACAAGATAGCACACTGAACTGTGGAGTACTGAGTCTTCCGAGCGAGGTAAACATTCTTTACTTCATCGGTAGCAGTAGCTGCAGGTGGGTCACCCAGCGGTGCATCCAGCACATAGGTCAAATTACCAGCTGTGAGGACAATCCTCAAATTGCGGAACCAATCCGCGAAGTTGCTTCCATTGTTTTTCAACTTTTCTTTCTCTAGGAACGCATTAAAATTGATGGTAGGGGCCGCCATTGATCTACAACATATTTGCAATAGTTTAGACTAAGTTTATGACAAATTGAGTTCTAATTAATAGTTAAATTAATGTAGGTGAACTCCCACTAAAAACAACATCCCTCACATTGTTCTAGTGATCACACGAACCAAATCCACCACATCAAAACCGATCATCACGAGAGTTGATGTAGTTTCAATGGTGAACAATCGACATGTTCATCATATCTACTATATGATTCATGCTTTACCTTTCGGTGATCCCTGTTCTGAGACCATGTCTGTACATGCTAGGCTCGTCAAGATCAAACCTTAGCTTCCGCATGAGCAAATCTGGCTTGCTCACGTTGTATACACTTGCGGAATCTAACACACCCGATCATCACATGGTGCTTCGAAACAACAAGCTTTAGCAACGGTGCTAACTAAGGGTGAACACTTTATGACTTGAAATTCATGTGCATGAGGGATCATCTTATAATGCTACCGTCGTTAACTAAGCAATACAAGATGCATAAAGGATTAACATCACATGCAATTCATAATATGCGATATGATATGGCATTTCTTCTTTGTGCTTCCGATCTCCATCTTCAGGCACGAACATGATCTCCATCATCACCGGCATTGCATCAAGGTCAATGACGCTTCTCCATGGTTGTCGTCCACCGACTTCAACTATTACAACTACTTTGAATAGACACGCGGGTTTTAACAGAATTTAAAGACAACCATATGGCTCCTGCCGGTTGCCAACTTACAATAAGGAACATTGCATACATCAAATATAATCACAATCATGGCCATATCATATCACTGCACACCCCTGCAAAACAAAGTTAGACGCCTCTACTTTCTTTGCATGTTTTACGTGGTTTGGGGCTTTCAATAAGTGTCGTTATAACTTACGAACAAGAACCACAACATTGATACTAGCATTGTTAATCACCCGTTGTAAATTGAATCTTAACTATGTTGGGAGAAACAGGCACCCGCAAAGCCACTTATGCAATACAAGTTGCATGTCAAGCGTGGAGCAAGTCTCATGAACGATGTCATGTAAGGTTAGCCCGGGCCGCTTCATCCCAACATCCCGCAAGATGCAAAGTACACAAGAAGCAATCGAAAATAAAAGCATCAACGCCCATAATGACCATTGTGTTCTACTCGTGCAACAAATCTACATATAGACACGGCTCTGATACCACTGTAGGGTTTCATAGCATGGAAAACAAAAAAATTCTACCGCATAAAAACAAACTAGCCAAGATCTATCTACTAGATTGTAGCAACGAGTCGATGGAAGATTTCACCCTCGAAGATTCCAAAGTGTTTAACAAGAGCGGATTCTCGTGGGTGATGTAGTCGTACTCTTACCGATCTCAAGATCGCGTAGACGATCCTTCCGGCGCTGCGTTCCGGCAGCGCTCCCGCAGTCGGTCACACGTTCGGTACTCGACGAAGACCTTCCTCTCCCTTGTTCCAGCAGGCAGCAGAGGTTGTAGCACTCTCCTCGCGATTCCGGCAGCACAACGGCGTGGTACCGGAAGTAGAGGGGAGATCTCGCAGGGCTTCGCCTTAAGACGGAGCGAGTATGGTGGACTATGAGAGAGCCCTCGGTGATCTAGGGTTTATACACACCAAGGAGGGGGCAAGCCTGCGGCTAGGGTTTAGCTAGGCGGCGGCGGCAGCAGGAGGTGGCGGCGCCGGGGCTAGGGTTTTGGGTGGAGATCTTGTGTGCTAGGAGGGGAGCCCTGCCCCTCCTTATATAGGTGGAGGGGCCGCGCCAGGGGAGGGGAGTCCCTCCCCAACTCAGTTTCCCAAGGGGGCCGGCGGTGGAGGGGAAGAACTCCTCCCCAACTCGGTTTCCACCTTCCCCTCCACTTCCCAAAATAGCCGTTTGACTTTTCAAATTGGCGTTTGACTTTTCAAACTAGGATTTGATTAAACCCTTTATTTTGTTCAGCGATGACACCTAGTACATGATGCAACCATTCCAACTTGGTATGACACATTCATGTACCCTTCCCCTTCGGAGTGTCGGGCATTCCAGAACCTTCTAGAACATTCCCGATGAAAACACCGGAACCATTCTCCAACCCCGAAGCGGGACTTTCCTTATATGAATCTTATTCTCCAGACCATTCCGGATCTCCTCGTGATATACCGAATCCCATCCGAGACTCCGAACAACATTCGGTCTCTTTCTCATCATTCCATAACTACTCAAACAACGTCGAATCCTTAAGTGTGTCTCCCTACGGTTCGTGAATTATGCGGACATGATCGAGACACTTCTCCGAACAATAACCAACAGAGGAATATGGAATTTCATATGGCTCCCACATATTTCTACGATTACTTTGCGATCGAATGAACCACTTACATACGATACCAATTTCCCTTTGTCTCACAATAGTTTACTTATCCGAGGTTATGATCGTCGGTATCTCTGCATACCCAGTTCAACCTCGTTACTGATAAGTACTCTTTTCTCGTTCCCGTGATATGTGATCCCTTGTGAGCCAGTCTGTAATGTCCGGAAAATATTAAAAAAATAGAAATTGATTGTTGTGCTATTTTATGCATCATCATGACATCATCATGCATGTTTTATTCGTAAAATTATTTTATCAAACCATATTTTGTTTTACTAAATATCCATGAGGTTTTATTAAACCCGTCTCTCGTTTTTATTTTTAAAATTAAAACAAATAATATTTATCTTATCAAAGTTTTTCTTGTTTTATAAATAAAATTAGGCTAAAAGCCAGTCTAAAGTTTTGGCCCAAAACTAGCCCCATCTAATCTACTGTGGACTAGATAAGTAATCTATTTCCCCTTATCTCCCCAACCCTAATCCTACCCTAAGACCACACCCCGCCGCCGCTCGTAACACACACACCTGCACTCACGCACGCACCCGTGCGATACACACACACACACAAAAGCACACGACTCACCCTGGACCCAACACCACACACAACACACCAGGCAACACACAACACGCACGCACCCGACCCCGATCGGGAGAAATCCCATCGCCATCGACCCAGTCCTATCGCTAATCGCCACGCACTCCGTGTACGCGACCCCGCCTTGATCCCATCGCCCCATCGATCTCCTCCTCACCCCATGACCTTCTCCCCCTCGTCCCGCCGCCAGTTGCCCCCCGCTGCCATGACGCCACCCCCGAGCTCCTCTTCCATTCTGGTGCCCCCTCGTCTCCCAGGCACAGCCCGTCCCCGACGCCAGCGAGATCGAGCTCTACCTCAGGACGTCGCTGCCTCACAGCCCTCTATCGCCCTCGTCTCTAGCGCCCCCTTCCTCTCTGCTGCTCGCGTGCCAGCACCTCCGCCGCGAGCTCATCGACCTGCCATCGGCCGCGTTCTCGACGACCATGGCTGCACCCTCCTCCAACCTTCGGCCTCCGTCTTCCTCTTTCACGCGTCGTCCTGTGCCCTGAGCTCGCCTCTAGCCGGCCTAGCTTGCGTGCCCCAGCCTGCGAGCAGCCCCGTCGCCTCCTTCACGGCATCCTGCTACAGCGCGGTCCCCGGTCGTAGAGCCTCCACCGCCCTCTGGGCCGCGCCCCTGCTCGTCTCTGTTTCGTCCATCGTCCATGCCTGTTTCATCCTTGCCGAACTCGGACCCCTGCAATCGGACCCATACATGCCAGAAGTGCTTCCTTTGTACTTCTTCCGCAGGCGTGCGTGTATGTCTTGAGCCTGTGTGTCATTCGAGGGATGATACCGAGTACCGCCCTGGTGACTCATGTTGAATGCAATGTCTTTGTTGCAGCTCCTAATTTGTTTGGGCGTCGTGCAAGTCCCAAATAAGGTCATGAAGACCCAAGTGGATGCCCATGCTGTGTTCGTTTGCCACCCCGTCAAGGAGGACTGAATCCAAGAAGCTCACCAATTCAAAGACCCTAGTGCCCGATCCATCCAAGTTCGCTAACAACCGCAAGTTCTGCTTCACGGATCCGGTGACTCGAAGCCTCTGTCATGGAATCCGATGTCTGTTCCCGATCCCGTCGAACCCCCGGTTCCGAACCCAAATGTGCGACCTCTATCCGAGACCCCTATTTTGTTATAATATATATATAATATAACTTGTTGCATATTAATTCATCCATACCCGCATACATGTTTATTTGTTTTGGGTACTTTGTCGATTCACCTAAACTAAATATGGAGACCATATGCGGGCTATATTTATATTATCCCGACTCCATTTAAATTTGTGTAGCGAACCGATGATATAATTTTTCTTTGTTAATACAACATTAAATTGCGGGGTATCTAGACAACATAAACCACCTAATTAGTTATCGGGACCCTGGTTCCGCTTAATATTGCCTAATTGCATCACACCTTTACCATGTCATGCATCATATCATAAACATGCCGGATCTTCCACCGTAGTATTAAATATTGCACCGGTAGTTCTTTCTAGTGTTTGCCTCTTTGCCGGATAGGACGATGAGCCGATGTGAGAAACGAGAAGCCACTGGCTACCCGACTTTGTTCCTCAGGCGAGCATCCTCCCCCTTCTACCTATTTTGCATTTATAGTCTTTACTTCCTTCCCTTGATCTATTGCTATCCTTATTGTCGATGCTATAGTACCGTTCCTTTAATTATCTGCTCCACTATATTGCCTTGGTTGCCCTATTGTCTTGTTTGTCTAGCTAGCTTGTCCTTGCGAGTCGTAGGCATGCATAGTATCGCTCTCATACAGGTGGAACATGATACATGGATATTGTTGGTGATAAGATAATTAATCTGATGTTGTTGGTTATGGTTTCACCTAATGATAAGGCCCCGGCAGGGACCACCTTTGGGAACTGCTTGAGCCGACCTAGGACCCGTTTGTTCTACGATACCAGTTCTGAGTTGATCGCGCTAACCAAACGTGGGGGCCTCTGGGATCCCCCCTCAACTACCGGCGCTATTCGTATATCTAGAGGGTTACAAAATTGGTTTTCCATTTGGAGCATACGCATAATATGTCCTCGGACATGGGTTGAGTTGTGATATGATTTTGGTGGACTGCCATGGCTTGCATTGCATAAAATCGGGATATCGTGCCGGAGGTGGGATGGAGCTCTACAAGTTATCTTCCGATCATCGCCCGGCCGTAGACTCAAACGCTGTGCCACCTGGAGAATCAGCTGTATCTCTTGTGTGGGTAAAACACAGTAGGTGATGCCTCTGGATATGCGCATAGTTATGGGACAGTTCTTGTTGTGAGATTCAGAAGGCACGCGTGACATGTTGCCTGAAGGGTTGAGCATGCGTTTGGGTACAGTAGTGCACCCCTGCAGGGTAAATCTTTTCGAGAAGCCGTGTGTCCACGGTTATGGACGCCTCAGGAGTACAGTGTCATGATCATAGACAACGCCATTAATGTTTTGCCTCTAATAATATGATTAGTAATTAGTCTTATCAACTAAACATCTGCTTAACTAAAATTGCCACTGTGTGTGTTCTGTAAGAGGACTTCCTTGACTGGTCTTCGAGGGGGAAATCTTTGGATGGGTTATGTTTGGTGTTATATTATTGTTACCGCATAGCGCTCTCTTATCTCGCTCTAATAGCCAAAGTTGTAGCGTGTCTCTATAAGTTAGACAGTGCAAGCTTTGCTGCCGCTGAGCCCACCATACCTATGTAGGCGAGGACCGCCGAATTCTAGTCTCGCCGTGTACTGGCCTCAGTACTGACCGCTCTCTTTCTGTTTTCCTTTGCCCTTTGTCGGCACCCTTTTGGCTTGACAGGTATGTGACTGACGACGTTAGCAAGGTTACCCTTTCGGCTTGGCCTGGGCAGGGTTATGAACACCGCTTGGTTATTCTTCAGGACTCTTAGTCCCATTTGAAGGTTGTCCGTACTCGGATACTATTTGGATTTCTTTATGATTTGTATCATTTGTATTCTTGACTCATTGAGTGATTGTTGTATATATAAGTCTTGTGGACTCTGTTGTAAACTACTGTGATGTAACTACTTGTATTCATATCCCACCCACACGAAAGTGTCTGGTGGGCGTCTTTGAATCGCTTCTATGCGGATTTTGGCGGAAAATGCTAAGATCTGCATAGACCCGATTCGGGGGCGTTACAAGTGGTATCAGAGCAAAGGTTTACGATACCCCACTGGTCCAGCCTGTAGGTTAACCTTGCCAACGGTCGAAGTCTAGTGTCAAAACTATTTTACTACAAATGCGTTGGATAGATCTGATTAGCTCTGGTTTTACTCCTTACCTCCATTCTTTCTCTTCTTACCTTTGCGTGTTTTAATCTTCTCTCCTACCTTGTTCAAGTCTAGGATTTATCGTGGTTGGGTTCCGTTGTACCTTTAGGGTTCCGCTTTTCTCCTTTTGTAATGGTGGATCTACATCTGGATTTTATTCTACTTGGTCCCTCTTCAAATGTTTCTCGGTGTCCTGCAACTTCTTTGACAACATCATCTACCTAAATCTTTTGTTAATACCGAATGTCAAGATATTTAGTCTAAATTCTAAAAATTGGTTGCATGATCCTTCTATTCATGTACAGAGTAATGCTTTGAGTGCGGGATGGAATAGCTACCATACCACTACTCTTATCATTAGCTCTCGGGCATTGAACATGTGGATTAATGTGACTAATACTCTTTCATTGGAAGTTAGAGATGACCTTGTGATCTCTTTCTTTGCCTTTGTCTCTCCGGAGTGTTCTTTCGAAGAACGTGAGCAACAACCCCTTATTGGTGGTGTTGACGATTTTAAGATGGAATAAGAATTCTTGTTAGTGGTGTCGCGACCATCACCCTGGTGCAAGAAGATCCGATCATCAACCCCCTCCCTGGTGTCTTTGCTTGGATCTCGGGACGAGATCCCTTGTTAGCGGTGTCGAGTTGTAATGTCCGGAAAATATTAAAAAAATAGAAATTGATTGTTGTGCTATTTTATGCATCATCATGACATCATCATGCATGTTTTATTCGTAAAATTATTTTATCAAAACATATTTTGTTTTACTAAATATCCATGAGGTTTTATTAAACCCGTCTCTCGTTTTTATTTTTAAAATTAAAACAAATAATATTTATCTTATCAAAAGTTTTTTCTTGTTTTATAAATAAAATTAGGCTAAAAGCCCGTCTAAAGTTTTGGCCCAAAACTAGCCCCATCTAGTCTACTGTGGACTAGATAAGTAATCTATTTCCCCTTATCTCCCCAACCCTAATCCTACCCTAAGACCACACCCCGCCGCCGCCCGTAACACACACACACCTGCACTCACGCACGCACCCATGCGACACACACACACACAGAAGCACACGACTCACCCTGGACCCAACACCACACGCAACACACCAGGCAACACACAACACGCACGCACCCGACCCCGATCGGGAGAAATCCCATCGCCATCTACCAAGTCCTATCGCTAATCGCCATGCACTCCGTGTACGCGACCCCGCCTTGATCCCATCCCCCCTTCGATCTCCTCCTCACCCCGTGACCTTCTCCCCCTCGTCCCGCCGCCAGTTCCCCCCGCTGCCACGACGCCACCCCCGAGCTCCTCTTCCAGTCTGGTGCCCCCCTCGTCTCCTAAGCACAGCCCGTCCCCGACGCCAGCGAGATCGAGCTCAACCTCAGGACGTCGCTGCCTCAGAGCCCTCTATCGCCCTCGTCTCTAGCGCCCCCTTCCTCTCTGCTGCTCGCGTGCCAGCACCTCCGCCGCGAGCTCATCGACCTGCCACCTGCCGCGTTCTCGACGGCCATGGCTGCACCCTCCTCCAACCTTCGGCCTCCGTCTTCCTCATTCACGCGCCGTCATCTGCCCTGAGCTCGCCTCCAGCCGGCCGAGCTTGCGTGCCCCAGCCTGCGAGCAGCCCCGTCGCCTCCTTCACGGCGTCCTGCTACAGCGCGGTCCCCGGTCGTAGAGCCTCCACCGCCCTCTAGGCCGCGCCCCTGCTCGTCTCTGTTTCGTCCATCGTCCACGCCTGTTTCATCCTTGCCGAACTCGGACCCCTGCAATCGGACCCATACATGCCAGAAGTGCTTCCTTTGTACTTCTTCCGCAGGCGTGCGTGTATGTCTTGAGCATGTGTGTCATTCGAGGGATGATACCAAGTACCGCCCTGGTGACTCATGTTGAATGCAATGTCTTTGTTGCAGCTCCTAATTTGTTTGGGCATCGTGCAAGTCCCCAATAAGGTCATGAAGACCCAAGTGGATGCCCATGTTGTGTTCGTTTGCCACCCCGTCAAGGAGGACTGAATCCAAGAAGCTCACCAAGATATTCCGAAGACCCTAGTGCCCGATCCATCCAAGTTCGCTAACAACCGCGAGTTCTGCTTCACGGATCCGGTGACTCGAAGCCTCTGTCATGGAATCCGATGTCTGTTCCCGATCCCGTCGAACCCCCGGTTCCGAACCCAAATGTGCGACCTCTATCCGAGACCCCTATTTTGTTATAATATATATATAATATAACTTGTTGCATATTAATTCATCCATACCCGCATACATGTTTATTTGTTTTGGGTACTTTGTCGATTCACCTAAACTAAATATGGAGACCATATGCGGGCTATATTTATATTATCCCGACTCCATTTAAATTTGTGTAGCGAACCGATGATATAATTTTGCCTTGTTAATACAACATTAAATTGCGGGGTATCTAGACAACATAAACCACCTAATTAGTTATCGGGACCCTGGTTCCGCTTAATATTGCCTAATTGCATCACACCTTTACCATGTCATGCATCATATCATAAACATGCCGGATCTTCCACCGTAGTATTAAATATTGCACCGGTTGTTCTTTCTAGTGTTTGCCTCTTTGCGAGATAGGACGATGAGCCGATGTGAGAAACGAGAAGCCTCTGGCTACCCGACTTTGTTCCTCAGGCGAGCATCCTCCCCCTTCTACCTATTTTGCATTTATAGTCTTTACTTCCTTCCCTTGATCTATTGCTATCCTTATTGTCGATGCTATAGTACCGTTCCTTTAATTATCTGCTCCACTATATTGCCTTGGTTGCCCTATTGCCTTGTTTGTCTAGCTAGCTTGTCCTTGCGAGTCGTAGGCATGCTTAGTATCGCTCTCATACAGGTGGAACATGATACATGGATATTGTTGGTGATAAGATAATTAATCTGATGTTGTTGGTTATGGTTTCACCTAATGATAAGGCCCCGGTAGGGACCACCTTTGGGAACTGCTTGAGCCGACCTAGGACCCGTTCATTCTACGATACCAGTTCTGAGTTGATCGCGCTAACCAAACGTGGGGGCCTCTGGGATCCCCCCTCAACTATCGGCTCTATTCGTATATGTAGAGGGTTACAAAATTGGTTTTCCATTTGGAGCATACGCATAATATGTCCTCGGACATGGGTTGAGTTGTGATATGATTTTGGTGGACTGCCATGGCTTGCATTGCATAAAATCGGGATATCGTGCCGGAGGTGGGATGGAGCTCTACAAGTTATCTTCCGATCATCGCCCGGCCGTAGACTCAAACGCTGTGCCACCTGGAGAATCAGCTGTATCTCTTGTGTGGGTAAAACACAGTAGGTGATGCCTCTAGATATGCGCATATTTATGGGACAGTTCTTGTTGTGAGATTCATAAGGCACGCGTGACATGTTGCCTGAAGGGTTGAGCATGCGTTTGGGTACAGTAGTGCACCCCCACAGGGTAAATCTTTTCGAGAAGCCGTGTGTCCACGGTTATGGACGCCTCAGGAGTACAGTGTCATGATCATAGACAACGCCATTAATGTTTTGCCTCTAATAATATGATTAGTAATTAGTCTTATCAACTAAACATTTGCTTAACTAAAATTGCCACTGTGTGTGTTCTGTAAGAGGACTTCCTCGACTGGTATTCGAGGGGTAAATCTTCGGATGGGTTATGTTTGGTGTTATATTATTGTTACCGCATAGCGCTCTCTTATCTCGCTCTAATAGCCGAAGTTGTAGCGTGTCTCTATAAGTTAGACAGTGCAATGCTTTGCTGCCGCTGAGCCCACCATACCTATGTAGGCGAGGACCGCCGAATTCTAGTCTCGCCGTGTACTGGCCTCAGTACTGACCGCTCTCTTTCTGTTTTCCTTTGCCCTTTGTCGGCACCCTTTTGGCTTGACAGGTATGTGACTGACGATGTTAGCAAGGTTGCCCTTCCGGCTTGGGCTGGGCAGGGTTATGGACACCGCTTGGTTATTCTTCAGGACTCTTAGTCCCATTTGAATGTTGTCCGTACTCGGATACTATTTGGCTTTCTTTATGATTTGTATCATTTGTATTCTTGACTCATTGAGTCATTGTTGTATATATAAGTCTTGTGGACTCTGTTGTAAACTACTGTGATGTAACTACTTGTATTTATATCCCACCCACACGAAAGTGTCTGGTGGGCGTCTTTGAATCGCTTCTATGCGGATTTTGGCGGAAAATGCTGAGATCTGCATAGACCCGATTCGGGGGCGTTACACATTCACATGCTTGCAAGCTAATTGGATGACATTTCACCGAGAGGGCCCAGAGTATATCTATCCGTCATATGGATGGACAAATCCCACTCTTGATCCATGTGTCTCAACCAATACTTTCCGAACACTCAATGCCACCTTTATAGCCACCCAGTTACGGTGTGGTGTTTGATGTCATCAAAGCATTTATCCGGTAAAGGTGATATGCATGATCTTATGGTCGAAGGAATTAGGTTACTATGTATCAGAAAGCATATAGCAATTGAACTATTAAAATGACTTGATCTTTATGCTACGCTTATCTATAGGAGTATGTCCACCATATCATTCTCCTAACGATATGATCTTGTTGTTAATAACATCTCAATGTTCATGATAGGGAAACCACAATCATTTATTAACCAACAAGCTAGTATTATAAAGAGGCTTTACTAGGGACTCTATTTTAGTTTACAAATCACACAAGTATTAATGTTTCCTTGTTAATACTATTTATAGCATGAATGTAAACATTTATCATAAACACAAAGATATAATAATAACTATATTTATTATTGCCTCTAGGGCATATCTCCAACAATAATGCAAGGAAATTAGGCAATATTACGTGGAACCGGGGTTCCAACATTTAATTAGAAGGTTTATGTTGTTTAGATACCCCGCATTTTAAATGTTGTATTAACAAGACAAAACATAGCACCGGTTCGCTATACAAATTTAAATGGGGCCAATATAAGACTAGATTTGCCCGCATATGGACCCCATATTTAATTATTATATTAATCGGCATAAGGCCCCCGAAACCACACAAGATGAGATGTATGCAAGCATGTACAAATATATGCAACAGATATATATCATATTATAAAAATATGGGGCTTGGAAAGGGGTCACACATGCGGTTCCGAAGATCTTGGAGCTCAAAGGGGTTCGGGTCGGTCTTCGGATCGGGCTTCGGGATCGGCGTTCCGTGACGAAGGCCTTGAAGTACCACCTTATTCGCCGGTGGCGAACTTGGGATCGGCATCGGGTCTCGTGGACGAACTTGGGTAGGATCCTCGGAAGATCTTGGCGACATCAAGACGGGGTTTGCCCTAGGTGATGTTGTAGAGGACCAAGGGCAACGCCCCTCGCGAAACAACTTGAAGTTCCTTGCTTGGACTTGCGGATCTTGACAGCAAGAAGCCCTGGCCACACACGGTAGACCATAGGCTTCACAAACGGCGTCACTAGAGCACCAAGGAGCCAACGGGCTTGCACTCCCACAACGTGAGGTAGCAACATAGAACAAGCAGAACGGGAGAGCAGCAAACACGTTAGGCTCGACAGATAGCTTGTGCACGCGGCGAGCGGATGAAAAGGGGCGACCATGGGGAGGCACGCGGACGACGACAGAGTTCGAGGAGAGCGGCACGCTGGGGAGAGTAGCTGACCGCGGCGACCGGCGAGGGTGCTGTAGGAGGAGGCCGACGAGGGGGGTCGCGGCTGCAGGGACGTGCACACGCGGCGGGGGTGTTAAGGCACTGCGGAAGTCAGGGAAACAGAGCACGCTGCAGCCGGCGCGGGGGAGGTCGAGGCGGCGAGGCGCTCAGGAGGTGACCGTCGGGGAAGGAGTCCCTGGCGGTGCTGGAGGCGGGCGACGTCAGTGTGCAGGGCGACGAGGAAGAGGCGAAACAGGGGCGGTCGAGCGGAGGCAACGGGCTTGCCGCGGCGTCGCGATGACCAAGGTGACGTGCAGAGCTGCAGAGGGAGGAAGCGAGGCCGGTGAGCTCGGGCTCGAGGAGGTACCAGGCGACGGGGTCGCGCCTGCGGCGGCCTGACACGGTGGCGGAGGGCGGGGTGGCCGGCGCATGCCGAGGAGGGCAGCACAACGCAGCCAGGGGGGCGGAAGCGCGGGGCCGGGCTTGGCGGCAAACGAAGAGAGACAAGGTGGGCGATGTGATCGTGGGGAGGACGGGGAGTGTGGCGCGTGCATCGAACGCGGGATGGTGGGCCAGGGCGGAAACGCCAAGGAGGGAGCGGGGATGCGGGAGGTGGGGCCAGGAACGGGGCCAGGGGAGCGAGGTGGTTGGGCGTGGCGGTGTGCGTGTGGCATGGGTGTGTTGCTGTGTGTGACCGGGGTGGGTTCTAGGTGTGGCGGCGGGTTAGGTCTAGGTGGGGATTTGGGGTAGGTAGATTAGGGTTTGTCTAGGGATTGCTGGCATTAGGGTTTGTGGGGTTGTAGGTGGACTCCCGGTTGGGCCGTTTGGGCCTGGCCGGTTGTCTGCCTTCCTTGGACCAAATAGGTTTTTAAAATTTTTATTTTATAAACTTTTATAAATAGTTTTTAGGCAAATAAAAGATCTGAATTGATCTAAGGTTTTGGTTTGAACAAAGAGGGAACTATCTAGTATCTAGAAAACAAAATAGGCTTTTAGAAAATAGTTTTAGGCAAACAATGCATGCTGATGTCATGATGATGCACATAATAAAAACAACAACGATTTTCAAGTAGTGGTTTACCCGGGGTGCTACAATATTGTAGTTCATCACAAAGTTCTTTTAACTTGGTGGCAGTGATTGGAGGACACGGTAAATCCCCAAAGCATTAGGAATCACTATACCCAAACTTTGGAGTTTGTTTGCGTGCCCAGACATCTTAAGCACATGATCACTGATGGAGCTGCCCTCTTCCATCTTGCAGTTAAAGAACTTTTCAGATGCCTCATAACTCTCAACTGCCGCATGACCCTCAAATATCATTTTGAGTTCACGGACAATATCATGTGGGTCATGGTTCTCAAACCTTTTCTGAAGCTCCGATTCCAAACCATACAAGATAGCACACTGAACTATGGAGTACTGATTCTTCCAAGTGAGGTAAACGTTCTTTACTTCATCGGTAGCATCAGCTGCAGGCGGGTCACCCAGCGGTGCATCCAGCACATAGGTCAAATTACCAGCATTGAGGACAATCCTCAAATTGCGGAACCAATCCGCGAAGTTGCTTCCATTGTTTTTCAACTTTTCTTTCTCTAGGAACGCATTAAAATTGATGGTAGGGGCCGCCATTGATCTACAACATATTTGCAATAGTTTAGACTAAGTTTATGACAAATTGAGTTCTAATTAATAGTTAAATTAATCTAGGTGAACTCCCACTCAAAACAATATCCCTCACATTGTTTTAGTGATCACATGAACCAAATCCACCACATCAAAACCGATCATCACGAGAGTTGATGTAGCTTCAATGGCGAACAATCGACATGTTCATCATATCTACTATATGACTCATGCTTTACCTTTCGGTAATCCGTGTTCCGAGACCATGTCTGTACATGCTAGGCTCGTCAAGATCAAACTTTAGCTTCTGCATGAGCAAATCTGGCTTGCTCACGTTGTATACACTTGCAGAATCTAACACACCCGATCATCACGTGGTGCTTCGAAACAACAAGCTTTAGCAACGGTGCTTACTAAGGATGAACACTTTAAAACTTGAAATTTATGTGCATGAGGGATCATCTTATAATGCTACCGTCGTTAACTAAGCAATACAAGATGCATAAAGGATTAACATCACATGCAATTCATAATATGTGATATGATATGGCCTTTCTTCTTGTGCTTCCGATCTCCATCTTCAAGCACGAACATGATCTCCATCATCACCGGCATAGCGTCAAGGTCAATGGCGTCGTTTCATGGTTGTCGTCCACCAGCTCCAACTATTACAACTACTTTGAATAGACACGCGGGTCTTAACAGAATTTAAAGACAACCATATGGCTCCTGCCGGTTGCCAACTTACAATAAGGAACATTGCATACATCAAATATAATCACAATCATGGCCATATCACATCACAGCACACCCCTGCAAAACAAAGTTAGACGCCTCTAATTTTCTTTGCATATTTTACGTGGTTTGGGGCTTTCAATAAGTGTCGATCTAACTTACGAACAAGAACCACAACGTTGATGTTTGAACTATCAAGTGCCCGTTGTAAATTGGATCTATACTATAATGGGAGAGACAGACACCCGCAGAGCCACTTATGCAATACAAGTTGCATGTTGAGCGTGGAGCAAGTCTCATGAACGATGTCATGTAAGGTTAGCCCGGTCCGCTTCATTCCATCATACCGCAAGATGCAAAGTACACAAGAAGCAATTGATAATAAAAGCACCACCGCCCATAATGACCATTGTGTTCTACTCGTGCAACAGATCTACATATAGACACGGCTCTGATACCACTGTAGGGGTTCGTAGCATGGGAAACAAAAATATTCTACCGCATGCAAACAAACAAGCCAAGATCTATCTACTAGATTGTAGCAACGAGTCGATAGAGGAACTCACCCTCGAAGATTCCAAAGCGGTTAACGAGAGCAGATTCTCGTGGGTGATGTAGTCGTACTCTTGCCGATCTCAAGATCGCGTAGACGATCCTTCCGGCGCTGCGTTCCGACAGCGCTTCTGCAGTCGGTCACACGTTTGGTACTCGATGAAGACCTTCCTCTCCCTTGTTCCAGCAGGAAGCGGAGGTTGTAGCACTCTCCTCGCGATTCCGGCAGCACGACGGCGTGGTACCGAAAGTAGAGGGGAGATCTCGCAGGGCTTCGCCTTAAGCCAGAGCGAGTATGGTGGACTATGAGAGAGGCCTTGGCGATCTAGCTTTTAGAGGCACCAAGGGAGGAAGCTTGGCCAGCGGCTAGGTCTTGGGGAGAGCCCCAACTCGGCGTCTAGGAGGAAACCCTAGGGCGGCGGCGACTTGTGGTGGCCGGCGGCTAGGGCTAGGGTTTGGGTGGTGTTGGGTGTAGGGAAGAGGGGCAGCCCTGCCCCTCCTTTTATAGGTGGGAGGGCGCAGCCAAGAGGGAGGGAGTACTCCCCTAAGTCGGCCTCCTTGGCCGGCGGGTGGAGGGAGAGGAACTCCTCCCCAAGTAGGTTTCCTACTCTCCCTCCACCAAGCAAAACTGTCGTTTGACTTTTCAAATAGGCGTTTGACTTTTCAAACTAGGATTTGATTTCTCCCTTTATTTTGCCCAGCCATGATACCTAGTACATGATGCAACCATTCCACATTGTCATGACACATTCATGTACCCTTCCCCTCCGGAGTGCCGGACCTTCCGGAACCTTCTAGAACATTCCCGATGAAAACACTGGAATCATTCCCCAACTCCGAAACATGACTTTCCTTATATGAATCTTATTCTCCGGACCATTCCGGATCTCCTCGTGATACCCCGGATCCTATCCGAGACTCCAAACAACATTCAGTCTCTTACTCATCATTCCATAACTACTCAACAACATTGAATCCTTAAGTGTGTCTCCCTACGGTTCGTGAATTATGTGGACATGATCGAGACACTTCTCCGAACAATAACCAATAGAGGAATCTGGAAATTCATATGGCTCCCACATATTTCTACGATTACTTTGCGATCGAATGAACCACTTACATACGACACCCATTTCCCTTTGTCTCACGATAGTTTACTTATCCGAGGTTTTGATCGTCGGTATCTCTGCATACCTAGTTCAACCTCGTTACCGATAAGTACTCTTTTCTCATTCCCGTGGTATGTGATCCCTTGTGAGCCAGTCACATGCTTGCAAGCTAATTGGATGACATTCCACCGAGAGGGCTCAGAGTATATCTATCCGTCATATGGATGGACAAATCCCACTCTTGATCCATGTGTTTCAACCCATACTTTCCGAACACTCAATGCCACCTTTATAGCCACCAGTTACGGTGTGGTGTTTGATGTCATCAAAGCATCCTTCCGGTGATGGTGATAAGCATGATCTCATGGTCGAAGGAATTAGTTTACTATGTATCAGAAAGCTTATAGCAATTGAACTATTAAAATGAATTGATCTTTATGCTACGCTTATCTATAGGAGTATGTCCATCATACCATTCTCCTAATGATATGATCTTGTTGTTAATAACATCTCAATGTTCATGATAGGGAAACCACAATCATCTATTAACCAACAAGCTAGTATTATGAAGAGGCTTTACTAGGGACTCTAATTTAGTTTACAAATCACACAAGTATTAATGTTTCCTGTTCAATACTATTATAGCATGAATGCAAACATTTATCATACACACAAAGATATAATAATAACTATATTTATTATTGCCTCTAGGGCATATCTCCAACAAATCTGAGGTCAGCTTAGCTAGGGTTAGCTTGTATGAGGGCAGATAGCTATTCTCCACTAGACCGGGCTACCAAACACACCCTTAGCAACCCGTTTGTTAACCTGCATTCAAGCACAACTATCTATGGCAAATATAAGCATGTGTGTTTGGACGCCCCGTTAATGTTTGTGCTCACATCTTCTTTTCATGGGTGACCTTACCTTTGTATCACAACCCAAGGTAGCACTCAAATAGTTCATCATCTCGGACAGCTCATAATCAGAATCCTAGCTACTACGAATGATAGTTCATCATGTCACCCCAACTACTATGAATCAACAAGCAGTTTTACATTTTTATAGTCCGGTGGTTCATTAATCTTGTCGAGGAGGGGGGGGTGTACTGCAAACTTCTTCTTCTGGCTCTTCTTCTTATAGATCTTCTTCTCATATCTCGGAGGGATCTCTATCTTCTCACATTTTCATTTCCCACTATATCGTGTTGCTCTTTCAGGCTTCGTTGTCAGATTGCTCGACACCATGGCCACTGTCAATGTCATCAGGCGTTACACTTGCCTCAGCCGACACAAGTTCATCAAAGAAAAATCCCAAAATCCAGTTATGAAGAATCCAATATTCAAGCACTAGCTTTACCCGGGTGAAAAAAATGTGAAATAGCTTCTGATCAAGGATCTTGAACTTGTTCTTCAAAGCAACTCCCCTAAGGCTAAAATGTCTAGGATCAAACAGTTCCTTGGAATTCTAGGCCATGTTCTTTCTAGTGAACTCGTTCATATGGTACCTGGTTGACCCGAAAGGTAGAATAATCGCAGGGCGACAACCATATTCAGGATCTCCTAGGTAGAGCTTTCCATTAGGGATGTTGATCCCATCAGGTCTAGACATGCTGTCAGCAAGAATGGTTGCATCATGGGATGCTCTTTTCCAACCAGCTAGCACATATGTGAACTTCATCTCGAAATCAACAGCAGCAATCACATTCTGGTTGGTGATGTGTATCCTTCCGCTATGAACTGCACCCTCTAATCTTTGAACTCTAGCAGTAACATGAGTACCATCAAATGCACCGATATAATCCTGTTATAGCAACAAAAAGGAATCATGTTTCTGGATAATAAAGGAATTTGATGCAATGAAATTATAGTACAAGTAATCACCTTGAAATATGGCATCCACTTAGGGTTGTTGCGTATCTTGGAAGGTGTTTGACTCGTTGACGACCTGGTCATCTCTACTTTGAACTCTACTATTGCGTATAACACTCGTTTGAAATAGCGTGATAAGTGTCTCCATGTTTCTTTTGAATGTGTTGTGGATCACTCTAAAGCTCTGGTTATGACCTACCACATGAAGGAACATAGTAAGCTGCTCTTCTACAGAGATGTGGATGCTATCTACCAACAATCCCTTTTAATCTTCTGTCAAGTGCAAAGGATGGGGCTCTGGTCATTCGGAGCATTTAGAGAGCCTCTACATCATTGAAGTTTTAGCCATCCTCTCCGAATCTCAGGCCAACATATATATGATCGTACACCAGTTGAGGAAGGACTTGTAATTAATTAGCATAATGCTACATGTTAGAGTCGAACACCTGTAACATGGCATAATATATAAAGACACTAGGAGTAGCAAAAATAGACTAGACGCAAGCTAGGTTAGACACAAAGTTCGGGTTTTCAGGGACAGTCTAATGCATGTGGCAGTGGCGCTGGACCGGCTTGGCTGTTATAGATCTGATGTCTCTATATACCGTGCCAGGGTTGTCGTCGATGGAACTATGATGAGTACCAGGGCCATCTCCGGAAATTTGAGGCCCATGTGCGATTGTTAAAATGTGGCCTTAGTTTTGTTTAAAAAAATGTTTGACTAATAGAATGAAACCCTACTTTGACTTCATCATGCAATTTCAGTATATGGTATTTCTTACAATATTCAGAAATATATCGAATATTAATGACAAAGGAGAAAATATAGCACTAAAGTTTTTTCCTTTGTATTTTATAAAAAACAAAATTCTATTTTAATTATGAGAGCAGTTCATAGGTTTATCAAGAAAACATAATAAGAACAAGACCGTGACCAAACCTTAAACTATAAGAGCGACCGATTGATGATGATGAAGACCGCGAGGTGTAAGTTCATGATCTTCCATCAACGAAAATAGAACATCGGTTTCTTATTTAGTTAGTTTCAATGAAGACTGAGTTAATAAACATATGACGAAGTCAGAGTAAAAAATATTTTGTCATTGAACCGATATCTTGATTAGGCTTGGAAATTGGACGCTTTACTTGATAGTTTATTCAATTAGTCGATGGAGACATGGAGCATGTATTTATCTGATCGGATGGTGACTTTAATTGGATAAATTCGCGAAGGTGAAATCAGGCATCATGGGACATGAAGTCGATCGCTAGAGTGTTATTCTGGCGGCATCTGGGGCTCATGTCAGTGAGGCCTATGTCGGACGGAGCCATGAAGACGAACATGCCCGGTGTCGTCTGATCACATCAGCCATTAGATCTCGCGTCTCACAAGTGGAAGTAGTAGAATTATAGTAGACCAAGTCGTGTTGCGTGACTGCAATGCAGCCGCGTTTTTATGGAGGAACATGCAGCCATATGGCTCTTTTTCCTCCGATTAACCTAGTCACATGGACATAGATGTACAAGACCTCCTGCTAACCAATCAAGATTTGGGGGTCCTAATTTTCCAGCGGCCCTTCGCTCGCTTCGATCACCCTCATCGACTGGCCAGATGAATACCTGAGGAGGAGCCGCCCGTAAAACATGCTCCACAGATATAAGCGTTTATTACTGAACCGTGTTACTAAATCTCAGTGTCGTGTTGTGATTGGTTGTTCTTGTATGATCTAGTTTAGCACCTCGACTTTCAACATAGCTTACTCAACAAAATTGAAGATGATCTGATATGTGTGAAGTTAATTAGTTTGTCTTAAATACCAAAAAAACATTTTTTACTTTCAAGCATACGACCATCTGGATCATGCATCTGTAAAAAAAAACGACTCATCCACGTCATCCCCCGCGGGGCGATCGGGCGGGTGCTCCTGAGCTCCACCCACTCCGCCCTCTTTTCTCCCTCCTCCCCGCCATCGCCGGCGCGCGCCACCCAGTGCTGGCGGCGGCGGGCCTCCCTCGTCTGCGTGCCTGGGGCTCTACGCAGGGCAGTCCGGTGCGTATGGACCTCGGCGGGGGGGGGGGGGGGGGGGGGGGGGGGACAGCCGGAGGCACTGGTGCTACGTGGATGGAGGTCGCAGCGGGCGAGGGGGAAGTGTCGGCGGCTCGGCCTCGTCGGCTAGATCTGGGCCAGACAGGCCCAATCTGGGCCTGGCGAGCTGAGGCCGGCAACGACACCCCTCCTCTGGTCGTACGTGGCAGGGGCCAGTCGCTGGCCTAGTGGGCCCACCACTGGTGTCACCGATCAGAACCTGCTTTGTTCTGAAGGGCGTGATTCACCGGCGTCATGGAGGCGCCTTGTATGTTGTGTGTGTCGGCCTTCTGCTCCTTCATGCTTGGGGAGACTAGTCCTCTCCGTCCGTGTTGTGGGACTCGCCAAGGTAGGGACTGGCGATGTTGGCCTAGGTGGGGTTGCTCAGACCGGCGGCGGTCCGGCTGGGCCGGGTGAGCACGATGGTGACGACGTAGCTGCTTGGCGGCGGGGATCTGCGGTGGCGGCAGATCCACTGGTGGACAGAAGGGTAGGAGCTGGAGCTAGGGTTGGCGATCATGGTGACACCCTTGCTGCAGTCTGTTTGGGCTCGGCCAGGCCAGCGAGGGCCTGGTTTGCCCTTGTTGCTACATTCGGGCGGCTATCGCCCTGATACGTTGGAAACGTATCTATAATTTTTGATGCTCCATGCTTGTTTTGTTTCTACTTTGCTTTACTTGACAACACTTTGAGGTTCTTTTTACATGTTTTCTGGTACTAACCTATTAACAAGTTGCAACAGTGCTAGATACCTGTTTTCTGTTGTTTTTGGTTTCAGAAAAGTTAGTAAAGAAATATTCTCGGAATTGGACGGGACAAAGGACAAAGTCAATTACTTTCCGTGGGGAACAAGAAGTCCAGAGGAGAGCCCGGGAGGCCGGCCAGAGGGGCCAGAACCACCCCAGGCACGGGTGGCCCCACCCCGCGCCTGGCTAGGGTTTGGTCGCCCTGGCCGCCGCCTCGGTCTCCCCCTTCGCCTATAAGAAGCCCCCGATGCAGAAACCCTGAGTACCCGATCAAATCTTCACGAAACCGTCTGTAGCTGTCACCACCATCGTCCCTAGATCGGGGGGATCTGAAGTTCTTCCCGGCACCCTGCCGGAGGAGAGATCATCCCGCAGGCCTTCTCTCCGATATTGATGTGTGAGTAGTTCCACCTTGGACTATGGGTCCGTGTAGTAGCTGGATGGTTGTATCTCTTCCTTGTGCTTTCATGTATAGATCTTGTGAGCTCCGTTCATGATCAAGATCTAATCTATTTGTAATCATGCATGTTGTGTTTGCGGGGATCCGATGGATATTGAGATTATTATGTTGGTTTGATTAATGGTTTTGTCTTTATGATTCTATCACGTCTGTGTTGTTTGTGATCTTGCATGCTCTCTGTTGTTAGTAGCTATCTTGGCCAAGTAGTTTCTAGTGACTCCAAGAGGGGGTATTTATGGTGGATAGTGGTTTCATGCCTCTAGTTTCCAAGGGAAGTGATAGAAATCTCTTCGGTTGTAGATGTGTTGTTGCTACTAGGGAGAAAACAACGGTCTCTTGTTCATGGAACATGTGGACTGTTTACCTTACACACTTCGCTTAAAGCAGTTGTCTGTTGCTTGCAACTTAATACTGGAGGGGGTTCGGATGATAACCTGAAGGTGGACTTCTAGTCATAGATGTAGTTGGATGGCGGTCTATGTATATTATTGTATTGCCCAATCAACCTCATAGGATCTTTCTGACTAGTAATTGCATTGTTATGCCTTACTCAGTTCCTGTCAATTGCCCTGCTGTAATTTGTTTATCCTTCATGACATGTTGTTTATCTAAGGAGAGCACCTCTAGTGAACTATGGACCCCAGAACAATTTTTACCATTTCTATATCTTCCACTGTTACTTGTTTACTTGCTGCAAAACATTACCTTCCACACCATACGTTTAATCCTTTGTTACAGCAAACTAGTGAGCTTGACGACCTCACTGTTCGTTGGGGCAAAGTCTTGAGTTTGTGTTGTACAGGTCTCCACGTTGCTCGCAACACCTATGTGACGTTTCCTTCCTCCTTTTGGTTCGATAACCTCGGTCTCAACCGAGGGAAAACTTTCTGCTTGCTCTTCACGCCCTACGCTTGGGGTTACCAACGAAGTGCCACATCGAGCACCATCACGCCCCCGTGTGATGAAGGTTTTCCCCTCCCGCGTGTTATTGTACCGTCGACCCCCGCCAAGGTCGCCTCTTCTCAGGTGTACGAACCTCACATCATGGGTCATGGTCATATGATGGGGGTGACGGCGAAACCGTGGGGGCGTATGCTGGTAGAAGGTGCGCTGGGTGGAGCAATTCGAAGTATCCGGGAGCGTGGTTTTTGAGGGTTGGGAGAAATCCTTGTCGTCTTGACACCGACGTGACGACGCCTGCGTGTGTCGCCTTCCAACCTAAAGGGCGTCGGGTGTATCTCTTCCCCATCCCCGTAGCGTATTAGGGGAAACCCTAGGACCAGTCTGGGCAGTAGCGTCGTTGTCGTTGCTTTCCTTCTTAGAGGTGCTACTTGGTACGCGATGCTTCAGAGCGCCAGGAGCGTGGTGGGAATTCTTCGGAGGGCGCAGCGGTTGCGAGTCATCCTCGTTTTCGTCGAGCCACTATTGACGCTTTATTTTCTCTTCTTTCTCTTCTTCCCTTTCTTTTTTTTCTTTCTTGTTTTCTTTGGACATTTTACTGTCTGACCCAACAGCGGTTTCAATCATGATTGCTATATTAATATAGTGGGTGTATGCATGTTTCGAGGAGAAGGATCATGTATCTGTTTGTTTGTTTAGTCTACGTCAACTTGGCCATGCGTTCTGATTGACCTTTTGTATCTCCACAAAATAGGGGAAATTAAAGAAAATCATTGCTTTCAAAATCAAAAGCATCCTTTTAGCAACTAGATTTTGCGCACAATAAGCACATGACAATAGTTCCAAACAACTGCAGGGGATGCTTAACAAGGTAAGTCTGATAACTCAAGCAGATAACCCTGAGATAGTGGATGCCATAAATACTTTTTGCACAGCCAAGTCGGATGCTTTGTGAATGGTTGTTTTTATGTTAGGTCCTGTTTGATTCATAGGATAGGAAAAGCATGGGAATAGAAAAAACATAGGATTGCAATGTCATGCCCACTTCATTCCTATAGAAACTCATATGCTAGAAAGTTTGTTTGATTTCATAAAAAAAGCAAATGATTCTTAAAAAGAGGCTTGAGTGGATGTTAGATTTCCTATGCAATTTAGTACAAAGGATTCCCTAGAAAAAATTTCTATAGGAATCAATCCTACAAATCAAACAACCATTATAGGAAAATTTCCTATGGGATTTAATCCTTTAAGTTTCTTATGTAAATCTTTTGAATTAAACATGCCCTTAGTGTGGTTATATGCCTTCACCATTCGCATCATTATGAAGTATTCCTTGGAGTAAATTATACACTAAAAAACATCTAGATACACCGTGTTTTATAAAAATTAAAACATCTTATATTTTAGAATGAAGGAAGTATCAACCTACCATACATGAGGTTATTCAAGCAATGTTTCATCACACAATGGAAGATCGCCTACAATCTCTTCAAAGAGTAGGCATGATGAGACCCAACAAAATTTGCAGGAGTCTGAAATGTCTTGACATGTTGGTAGGACACAGCCTGATTTGTAAGAGAAAGCAATAGCGTTGCCTTTCTCCAGATTCTCCGGAGTAGTAGTACAAATTAGTTGATTAATTGAAGTCGCTGACAAAACAACCAGTACGGCTAGGCAGAATGGATGAAAATAACCTAAAAAAATAACAATTTCACGAAATGAACTCTGGCCAGAAGAAATTCACGGAACTAACCCTTTTTGCAACGCCATACAACGTGGAGCCGCACCCTGAAGAGCGGCGTCGTTACGCCTGGCGCCGCGCACCTGCCAGCGTGGCGCCTCGCGGGCCCTGGTACCGCTAGTGCGGCGCCTTGTAGCGTGGCGCCGCACTGTGTAGTGCAGCGCCGTTGCGCCTGGCGCCGCACTTTAGGTCTTGTACCAGCGCGGCGCCAGCCCTCCCCAGACCCAGCCCATTCCTCTCAGACACACAGGAGCGCATGGCGGCTAGGGTTTCTCGGCCCCATTGATTCCCCTCTCCAAAAACGCAAGATTTGCTGGATTTGTCCAAGGATCTTGCTCCCAATCCCTCCCCCAGGTATCTCCTCTCAAATCCCTTGCTATTTGTCCAAAAAATTCTTGCTAATTTCCCCTTTTGTTCAAATTTCGGTGAAACCCTAGGTTCAATTAGATGTAGAGATTGAGATGAATCATTGCAATGCTTATTTGATATTTAGGTTTAGATATGGCATAGTACTCTTTGGTAGAACTCTAGTTGGTTTATTTATCTTTGAAGTATATGTTAGGTGCTTTTTCATATTAGCAATTCCATATGGCTAGAGTAAGATGGAGATATGGTAGAACTCTAGTTGGTGTTTTGTTTTATCTTACAATTATATGGTAGAACTCTAGTTGGTTGATTTAGCTTGCAATTCTAGATGCTAGAACTATAGGTCGAGTAGGATGAATATGTAGGATGTCTCTATAAGAAGGACAAAAGCCAGAACTATATGCTAGAACTATAAGATGGTTGATTTAGCTTGCAATTCTAGATGCTAGAACTATAAGATGGACATTTTGTAATTGTTCTTATTCTCTCTATTGTTTTGAATATGTAGGATGTCTCTAAACCCCCTTCTAAACAATGCTCACTATGATGTTCAACACCGTGCCTACAAGATGTCAGAGAAGAGACAGGTACTAAAAACTTCAATGCAAGTAGAACAAGATGCCATGTTTGTTTAGATGGAAATCTAACATTTTGCCATTGTATGTTTGCAGGAGCTTCAACCCCTTCGACTTAGGTACCACGAGGTCTCGTCCGGCAAGATGCCTTATGATGCACGGTACACTCTGTACATCCAGCAGCTAGGACTCCTCCCCTTTATCCACATGGTCACTCGGTCCACACCGGCCTTCAACCCTGCTGCGATCACCGCGCTTGTGGACCGATGGAGGCCGGAGACGCACACATTTCACCTTAGGACCGGTGAGACTACGGTCACTTTGCAGGACATGAGCATGATCCTGGCACTCCCAGTCGAGGGAAACCATGTGTGCATGTCCTCGGATTCAGACGGGTGGCGTGAGCAGATGGTCTCCCTTATAGGGAAGGATCCACCCGAGGCTATAAACAAGAAGGGGGAAAGACTGAGGGTCGCTGCCGGGGCTACTTTTACTTGGATCATCCAGAATTTCAAGATTTGCCCCGAGGATGCCGATGAGGAGACGATCAAGACATACACTCGTGTGTATGTGTGGTACATTATCACGAGGACGCCACGAGCAAGTGCGAGCATGCAAGATGAAGCAATGATGGCCTTCCACATGTGCACTCACAGGTCTTGAGCGAGACCTTGAAAGCTCGGCCTCCGTGTTGGAAACCATCAGCCGTTGTACCTCCGAGCTCCGTAACTTGGTAAATTAGCTCGTCATTGTCATATTCTATGACAACTTGGGAATCCGCTTTCCTTGTCTGAAATTGCATCCAATCGTCAACCTTCGGAGGGAACTTGTATTTGTACTTGTTCTTGTTGTCCCCCGCAATATGTCGGTCCATTTCATGTGAGTATTTCAGAAAATACCCATTCATCATGTCGAATGTATATCAGACTATTGCCGTGACGGGCAATGCACGGACACCTTTTAGCAACTTGTTAAATGCCTCTGCCATGTTGCTTGTCATTTGGCCATACCTCCGGCCACCGTCATCAAAAGCTCGTGCCCACTTTCCCATATGTTCAATGTTCCTATTGAGAAACTCGCGACCATCGGCATTGAGTTCTTTGTTGACTAGAAATTTGTTGTACAAGTTAGAGAAACGACATTCCGTGAAAGCGAGGCAACAATCTTGTAGATCATCGGACAAATCCTTGCTCTTGCATGCCCTATAGAAGTTTGAACAAAAGTGTCTCATGCACCAACGATGGTGCAATGGAGCATGGCCGGGAATATCAATCATCACAGCATTGAGAATTCCTTGATGACGGTCAGAGATGACACATATCTCCCTTTGAGGGGTTAATATCTTGGTTCTCAAAAGATAGAAGAACCACTCCCAATTATCATTGCTTTCTGCCTCCACCAAAGCAAACGCCAAAGGAATCAACCGGTTGTTCGCTTCATTGGCTATTGCAATCAAGATAGTGCCTTTGAATTGTCCGGCCATAAAGGTGCCATCAACAGAGATGACCGGTCTACAATGTTCAAAAGCCCGGACACATTGCTCAAAACCCCAAAATGCACGGCCAAAAACTCGCACGGTTTTCCCGTTTACAACCCTTGTCTTGTTCCCATAAGGTTCAACCACATGAACCATGCCGGGGTTAGCATTGGCCATCGCTAACAACAACCTTGGGATTTCTCCCAATCACCGTACAACATCTTGAATGCGGCTTGCTTAGCCTTCCATGCCTTCCCGTACTTCACCTCGTAGTGAAAGAGGGCTTTCACAAACTCTATGACCTGCTTGATGGTCATTATTGGAAACGACGCGATGTCATTGGAAAGCCTATAAGCGAGGAACTCGGAGGTGAGTTGCCTGTGCTCGTTCTTCGCATCCTTCCCATCCAACACCGGGCCTCGGCACATGTGAGTTGATACGCAACTAGATATGTGCCAATCAGGACCTCCCTTGAATGGTCTTGCACGCACTATCCAAGGACATCCTTCCTCCTCGCACTTCACCGTGTAACGCTTCTTGATGTCCGAGTGCACGACCGTGTAAGGACGATGATGCTTCACTGAGAAGTCCGTTATCCATTGCTTAAATTCGAACAAGGTCCTGAACCTTGATCCTTTGCAAAAGCCACTATTCACTTCATTGCCATCCCGGTAAGAACTTGTCCTTGGTCCGAGCACAATGCCTTTGCCACCATCAACCGTGGCTTCATCCGCGAGACTGAGATCATGAAACAAAGGCACCCGATGGTCCCGACCCAATACAGTATGGTGGATTTCGGCCTCTCTAGCCGTGAACCCCTCCTCGCCAACTTCTTCTTCGGGACCATCATCATCCGAGTCCGATGCATAGCCTCGAGAATACGGGAGGTCATGGTCCATGTCATTTTGTGATATATTTCTCTAAATCTCCAATATTGTTGTCGTGGAGTTCAACATCATCATTGTCATCTTCATCTTCACCCCCACAATCATCATCTTGGTGTCTTGAAATCGGGCTCAATGTTTGGGTCAAGGTAGGTTCACGCCTTAGCTCTTGGTCTACGGGTGGAGGACTCACAGTACGCAATGGGGATGCCATACGGTTTAAGTCCAAAGACAATGAACTACCAACTTTCTTGGTGGCAAATAGCTCAAGAGCCTTGTCTAGTGATTCGGTCACCACCTCCTTGTATGCAAGCCAACGGGCCTCGGAGAAGATACGCATGGTCTTCCAACGGACATGCATTCCCAAGCCAACATTATGTCTTCCCTCCAACTCAGTATCATCCTTTGGGTCCATCCATTTCAATTCAATCCTCAATTGCTCCAAGACCTCGGCATATGTTGGAGTACGCTCAAACACCAAATCGAGCTCGTCCGGGTCCGGTTCTATGTTACCTCTCAAAAAAGCATCCTTGTCTACATGGTGAACATGAACAATTCTTGCCATGCCTAACATAATCACAACAACAATACCATGGTCAACACACTCAATAGATACCCATGCTAACATTAACACAATACCAACCCATATGCCAATACAACAACATTCTACCATGCATCTTACAAAACAAACTAGGGTTTGCAAGATATGGACCAAAACAAGAAATTAGGTCAAATCAAAGATGAAGGGGAAGAATACCTCAAGGCACTTGGGGGGATCGAACTCCACGGAGAGAGGCTTCCGATTTGGACACTAGGAGGGAGGAGGTGGAGGGGGGAGAAGAGCCTCCGCCGCCGCCGCTGCAGCTCGTGTGTGGGTGAGAAAGAATGGGCTGGGTCTGGGGAGGGCTGGCGCCGCGCTGGTACAAGACCTAAAGTGCGGCACAACGGCGCTGCACTACACAGTGTGGCGCCACGCTACAAGGCGCCGCACTAGCGGGACCGGGGCCCGCGAGGCGCCACGCTGGCAGGTGCGCGGCGCCAGGCGTAACGGCGCCTCTCTTCAGGGTGCGGCGCCACGTTGTATGGCGTTGCAAAAAGGGTTAGTTCCGTGAATTTCTTCTGGCCAGAGTTTATTTCGTAAAATTGCTATTTTTTAGGTTATTTTTGTCCATTCTGCCGTACTGCTACACCTACGGACGAAGATGGTCACGGTCACGGAAATCTTTACGCGCTGACGAGTCTAGGCAGGTGGAGTCAGCGTGGATAATTCCAGACACCGTGGGTCACACCGTGGGTCACGGTGAGATGATGGGGGTGACAACGAAACCGTGAGGGCGTATGCTGGTGGACGGTGCGCTGGGTGGAGCAATTCGAAGCGTCCGGGAGCGTGGTTTTTTGAGGGTTGGGAGAAATCCTTGTCGTCTTGACACCGACGTGACGACGCCTGCGAGTGTCGCCTTCCAACCTAAAGGGCGTCGGGTGTATCTCTTCTCCATCCCCGTAGCGTATCAGGGGAAACCCTAGGACTAGTCTGGGCAGCAGCGTCGTTGTCGTTGCTTTCTTTCTTAGAGGTGCTACTTGGTACGCGATGCTTCAGAGCGCTAGGAGCATGGTGGGAATTCTTCGGAGGGCACAACGGTTTCGAGTCATCCTCGTTTTCATCGAGCCACTACAGACGACTTTATTTTCTCTTCTTTTTCTTCTTCCCTTTTTTTCTTTGTTATTTTCTTTGAATATTGTACTGTCTGACCCAACAGCGGTTTCAATCATAATTGCTATACTAATATAGCGGGTGTATGCCTGTTTCGAGAAGAAGGATCATGCATCTATTTGTTTGCCCTTGTTAAGCATCTACCTTAACTTGGCCATGCGACCTTTTGTATCTCCACAAAACAGGGGAAATTAAAGAAAATCATTGCTTTCAAAATCAAAAGCACCCTTTTAGCAACTAGATTTTGCGCATAATAAGCACATGACAATGTTCTAAACAACCGAAGGGGATGCTTAACAAGGTAAGTCTGAGAACTCAAGCAGATAACCGTGAGATAGTGGATGCCATAAATACTTTTTGCACAGCCAAGTTGGATGCTTCGTGAATGGTTGTTTTTATGTTAGGGCCTGTTTGATTCATAGGATAGAAAAAGCATGGGAATAGAAAAGACATAGGATTACAATTTCATGCCCATTTTATTTCTATAGGAACCTATATGCTAGAAATTTTATTTGATTTCATCAAAGAAAAAGAAAAGGATTCTTAAAAAGAGGTTTGGGTGGATGTTAGATTTCCTATGCAATCTAGTATAAAGGATTCTCTAGGAAAATTTTCTATAGGAATCAATCCTACAAATCAAACAACCATTGTAGGAAAATTTCCTATGGGATTTAATCCTTTAAGTTTTCTATGTAAATCTTTTGAATCAAACATGCCCTTAGTGTGGTTATATGCCTTCACCGTTCGCATCATTATGAAGTATTCCTTGGAGTAGATTTATACACTAAAAGACATCTAAATACATCATGTTTTATACAAATTAAAAGATCTTATATTTTAGAATGTAGGAAGTATCAACCTACCATACATGAGGTTCTTCAAGCAATGTTTCATCACACAATGGAAGATCACCTACAATCTCTTCAAAGAGTAGGCATGATGAGACCCAACAAAATTTGCAGGAGTCTGAAATGTCTTGACATGTTGGTAGGACACAGCCTGATTTGTAAGAGAAAGCAATAGCGTTGCCTTTGTCCAGATAATGCTACAACTACGGAGGAAGCTGGTTACGGAAATCTTTACGCGCTAACGAGTCTAGGCACGTGGAGGCAGCGTGGATAATTCCTCGAGAGAAACGAGTGAATAAAACTGCGGTTTTGCTATTTCTCAGGCGTTATTTCTCAGTCATCTTTGTTCACCGTTGGATTTTGGTTTCAAGATTCGTGCATTCTGGTTGCAGTTTTTTGTTTGTAAACCATGCATGTTTCCATTCGATTGAGTCAGCCACGTCAGCCGACTGAGAAATAGTTATTTCTTAGTCGCCTTAGATGTAGGCATTCCCATAAAACTGAGCAAAATATCCCCATCTCTCCCAGTCAACCGACGATTCGGTGGCGACGCGACGAACTGTCTCTCGTCGGCCACGGCGCCGCGACTTGCCCTCCTCCGGAAACAACGGGCGAGGTTCCCCCTCTTTGGCAGCTGGGCGGCAACCTCGCCGGCGTCAGAAACAGAGCAACTAGCTCTTCGTCGTCATCGTGGCTCGACGAGCTCGTCCTGGTAGGAAGCAGCGCGCCGACCTCTCATCTCCGGCGGACACGAACCACAGCAATGCCGTCCTGCGATGCAACTTTAGGCTCGAGGGTGATGAGCTTCTCCGTTTGCCTCCAGTGTCCGGTGCTGATCGTTCTGTCCAGGATTTACGAAGTTCTTGCACTCGCATCAATTTGTTAAGTTACAACCCAATTCGTTAAGATGAGAACTAATGATGTCCATGGGTACGTTGTTACCATGACATTGTTTCAGACTGTACAATTTTCTTCTTACTGCGCTATGTCACGGTGGGGCGGCGTTGACGGCGAGCAGCTCGATCGGCCGGCCGGAACACGACTGGGCGGCCCAGTAGCGAGTTGAGAAAGAAGGTGAGCTACCTGCGCGTGCGTGCGTGGCCCGGCCATTATCGACGGCGCGGTGGAGGCAGGAAGGTGCCATGCGTGGTTGATCTGATCAAGGGCAGTTCGGTTTTTCCTTGCGGAATTAGCGGCACGTCCAGCGGCCAGACACGTTGGACGGGTTCCTAGTCAGCGCGTACAAAGTCCGCAGGTAGTCTGTAATATGTGTAGCATTATTTCAAAACAACACTGGTTGTTAGGCAATACCCGTCCAACCTGTGCTAGCCGTAAAAATGTCTGTTTATTAGTAGTATGTTTGATGGAACAAATGCCACAAAATATGACGTTAGCTGCAATTTCTCACAATACAAGAGCATCTCCACTCGTCTACCCAGGACGCCGATCCGGATGCCGAATTTAGGTCCGGATGCCGAATTTAGGTCCAGATGCCAAAAATCGGTCCAGTCGCGTACCCAGGAACATATTTTCATTCGGATTCGGACGAACTTTGGTCCGGACTTCCCAGGCCGTACCCAGGTTCCCGGGAACGCCTTGGGGACGCCGGACGCAGCGAAGACGGACGTGGGCCAGCTCTGTCGGCGAGACGGTCCCATTTCCCTCCACTTCGCCGAGCTCCCGCCCTTTTCTTTCTCCCCTCCCACCTTTCTTCCCCATTCCCCCACTCCCGCCGCTCCACCGAGCTCCCGCCCACCATGCCTTCCAAGAGTTTCGTCCAACCCAGATCGAACCTCGGCGAGGCTCCGGCGGAGAAGAAGGCAAGGAAGCCGAGAGCGTCGGGGACGAAGCCGGAGGGCATGTCCTCCGCCGAGTGGGCGGCCAAGGAGCACGCCAGAGATCGGGCAGAATAAGGCGAAGATGCTCCAAGCCGCTGGACCTCCCGCCGAGCGTCTCCAGGCATCGATCGAGAAATGCATCGTCGACACGAGGGCGCACGCCGAGACGAGGGACGAGAAGAGCGACGAGAGGTGGAAGCAGCTGATCGAGACCCAAGGGCAAAAGGTGGCCCTCCTCAAGGCCAACTACGCCGCCAAGAAGAGGAACACGAATCTCAAGTTCCTGATGGGCGGCGAGGACATGTCAAAGGTGAGTTTGCCGGTCAAAGGCCTGGTACATGGCGCAACGCCAGGCCATTCTCCAGGGCGAGATCATGTCTGCCGTTGCGTCGAACGCCCCTACGCCGAACGACACCGCCACTACGCCGAGCTCCGCTTCCACCTCCTCCAACCAGTCGGCGTCCGCCGGCGAGACGCCCGACCCTACCGCATTGACCACGCCGCAGGAGCCCATCCCCATCGACGACTGAGAGATGGCCGAGCCTTTTCACTGTTCTGTAATAATCTGTCGCCGAACTTGTGGGCGTTAATTTTGTCGAACACCTTTTGGCCGAGCTCTCGCCGGCGGGAACGAGAAAAATTCAAATATGTCGTAGTTTTCTACTCCCCTGGGAACGCGAGTGGGAAACTCGGCGTACCCAGACCGAAAACTAGTTTCGTCCGGCCAAAAAAAGTCTGGATTTCGGCCTGGGTTCGCCCAACGAGTGGAGATGCTCTAATGATGGCTACCTGGTGAGGAGCGTTCGTAAAACATGCCCCGCGTATATAGGCGTTTATTTCTAAACCGCGTTACCAAATCTCAATGCCGTGCTGTGATTGCTCGTCCTTGTATGATCTAGTTTAGCGCCTCCGACTTTCAACATACATCACACAGCAAAATTGAAAATGATCTAAATGACCTGATATGTGGTAAATTAATTAGTTTGCCTTAAATACCAAGAAAATGATCAGGCATCTGTTTGTTTAGGCTACATCAACTTGGTCATGTGTTCTGATTAACCTTTTGTGTCTCCACAAAACGGGGGAAATTTAAAAAAAAAAATCATTACATTCAACTCAAAAACATCCTTTTAGCAACTAGCTAGATTTTGCGCACAATAAGCACATGGCGATAGTTCCAAACAATCGAAGGGAATGCTTAAAATGTTAATCTCAAGCATATAACCAGAGTTAGTGGACGCCATAAATACTTTTCGCAGAGCCAAGTCGGATGCTTCGTGAATGGTTGTCTTTATGTTCGTGAGGTCATGTGCCTTCACCATTTGCAGCATTATGCAGTATCGACCAATACCAGACATGAGGTTCTTCAAGCAATGTTTCATCACGCCATGGCCGATCACCTACGTACGATCTCTTCAAAGACTAGACATGACGAGACACAGCAAAATTTCCAGGAGTCTGAAATGTCTTGACATGTTGGTAGGATACAACCTGATATGTAGTAAAAGAAAGTAATAGTGTTGCCTTTGTCCAGATTCTCCGGAACTATAGTACAAATTAGTTGATTATTAATTGAAGTCGCAGACAAAACAACATTGGTTGTTAGGCAACCCCTCCAACCCCAACCGTTCTTGCATCAACCCCTCCTAACCTTGACAACCTGAAGCAAGCTTCCCTTTTCCATATATAAACACGCTGCCACAACCCCATCTCTTCAGAACACACAAACCCCACTCTACCCTCTCCCTCTCTCTGTCGTCGATACACCCAGCAGGGGAGAGAGATCATCAAAAATGGTGAGTGTGCAACGCCAACTCTACTGCTCCGTGCTGATTGCATATAAGCATGTAAAAATGTGCCGTGACATTTGGCTGTTGTTGTCGTTGCGTCACGCTTTGCGTGCGTGCGTGCGTGTGTGCAGGTTGCGGCGGAGGCGATGCAGAACGGCGTGGCCATGGCGGGCAGCAAGGCGCAGCTGATGTCGGTGAAGCGCGGGCAACCTACGCTGGTGGCGCCGGCGGAGGCGACGCCGACGGGGCAGCAGTACTACCTGTCGAACCTGGACCAGAACATCGCGGTGATCGTGCAGACCGTGTACTGCTTCGAGTGCCCGTCCGGCCACGAGGGCGCCGCGGACGCGCTCCGCGCCGCGCTGGCCCGCGTGCTGGTGCACTACCACCCGCTCGCCGGCCGCCTGGGCGTCAGCGCGGAGATGAAGCTCACCGTGGAGTGCACGGGCGAGGGCGCCCCGTTCGTGGAGGCCGACGCCGCCTGCGACCTGGCCGACGTCGGCGACCTCTCCACCCCGGACCCCGCCGCGCTGGGCCAGCTCGTCTACTCCGTCCCCGGCGCCAAGAACATCCTGGAGATGCCGCCCATCACGGCGCAGGTACGCCACGCCACAGGCATTCACTGCGTATCTGAGCGTCGCCCGACGTGATACGTTGCGTTGCATCTTTTTGGTGCGCTTTCCGGTGCCCGAGGCGGCTTTGCCGATCCCTGGTTGGCTTGCCCTGACCTGCGCGTTTAATGGCGTCGCCTGGCGCCTCGCGCCCTACCCTTTTTGGTGAAAGGGAGAAGATAAAGTTTCGAGGACGCACACACCGTCCCTCCTGTTACTATCGGGTTTCCCTTGCACTAGAATGGAACGTTCATGACTCCAATAACTGAAGTTGGCATTGGTTGGGCTTGGGGGCAGTACTGGTTGAGAGAATTGACCGGGGTTTCAAAAATGAATTTCAATGCTGCCGCAAAAAAAGTCCCAATAAATAAGGCTTATAGTATTATTTTTCAAATGTCAAACTAATTAAAGTTTGACCAAGCTTTTAGAAAAAAATATTAATATGTATACGATCTAAAATCAACATTCTTTGAGTATTATTATGAAATATATTCTGGTTTTATATCTTGGGAGTGCCTAGATCTCAGGCGACTGAGAATTAGTTATGTCTAAGTCGCTGATGTCATCCTAATATTTGTGCTAATTCTCAGTTGTAACATAGTTGCAACTCATAAGATTTATACTAGTTCTCAGTTACAACCTAGTTGCAACTCATTAAATTCTCAGTTACACCCAAGTTGCAGCTCATGTGTAGCACGAATCACGAGGTAAATCAAACGGTGAAAGAGACGACTGAGACTTAAGAAGTTCTCAAACGAATGAAAACTAGCAAATCCGTTATATCTTCTACATAATAACACAGTTTTTAATAGTTTTTTCTTAAAATTTTGGTCAAACTTTACTTAGCTTGATTTTTTAAAATATATTATTCACTGAAAGGGAGGTGTACTAATCCTAGTGGTAACAGTAGGTTTTCATCACGTACATGCACTAGACGACTCTGATAACCATTGGAGGAATCTAAATATGTTTTCTTTCTTCATAGTTAGCCCAACTACTTGTACCTATAAATCAACCAAACCATACCATCCGGTTTCCTTCTAGCTACGTCATGACAAGTACGTGTCATTCACTGAGTAATCCAATCATCCAGCATGTACTACCAGTAGCTAGGGTCCAAATTTCACATCAGGATCAATTACGCACCAAATTACAGTAGTTAACCTCGATCCATCGAACACTCAAATTAGTCAAAACGCATCTGCTAAGTTAATGAACTTGAACTGTGCCAATTTAACTCATGCAGGTGACCAGATTCAAGTGTGGCGGCTTCAGCCTCGGCCTGGCCATGAACCACTGCATGTTCGACGGCCTGGGCGCCATGGAGTTCGTCAACTCCTGGGCCGAGATGGCCCGCGGCGCCACGGAGCTCACCGTGCCACCATTCCTGGACCGCACCTTGCTCCGCGCGCGCGACCCTCCGGTCATATCCTTCCCGCACCGCGAGTTCGACGAGATCGCCGACGTCTCGGGAATGGAAGCGCTCTACGGCGGGCAGGAGCTGATGTACCGCTCCTTCTGCTTCGACCCGGACAGGCTGGAGCGCGTCCGCGCCCTCGCCCTCGCCGGCGGCGACCTCGAGCGCTGCACCACCTTCGAGGCGCTCTCGGGCCTCGTCTGGCGCGCGCGCACCGCCGCGCTGGGGCTCGCGCCCGAGCAGCAGACGAAGCTGCTCTTCGCCGTGGACGGGCGCCGCCGCTTCGTGCCTCCGCTCCCCAAGGGATACTTCGGGAACGGCATCGTGCTCACGAACGCGCTGGCGTCCGCCGGTGACCTGCTGGCGGCGCCCGTGTCGCGCGCTGCCGGGATGGTGCAGGAGGCCGTGCGGATGGTCACGGACGAGTACATGCGGTCGGCCGTGGACTACTTCGAGGCGACGCGCGCGAGGCCGTCGCTGGCGTCGACGCTCCTCATCACGACCTGGTCGAGGCTCGCGTTCCACGGCGCCGACTTCGGCTGGGGAGAGCCGGCCATGTCAGGACCCGTCACGCTGCCGGAGAAGGAGGTCATACTGTTCCTCGCGCACGGCAAGGAGAGGAAGAGCATCAACGTCCTGCTCGGCCTGCCGGTGTCTGCCATGGACGCTTTCAAAGAGCTCATGGACGAGATATGATTAGAAAGATTTGCCAGAACCAAGGATACCGGTTTCTGTTTCTGTTCTACGAGTAGTTATTTGTGTGATAACGGTTTATGATTTTCCAACATTGCTTGCCGAACCAGTGATTCTACATATAGTCGTATATTTTTACCAAGACTTGATTACTCTATTGCAACGAAAATTTTACTCACTGTGTTTTTTTCCTATCATTTTACCTTTTTTGCGAAACCAGTACAAACTTTCACAAATATGTAGCACACTTGTACATCCCACCCTTACGAGCATCTCCGAATAACCGAGTCAGAAATACTGGTACAGCGGGTATTGAGATTGATGAAGTCACCACATATGACTCGTTATTGACGAGAATGTCATATAACACCTCATATTTCTGTAATAATAAGAAGTGGTACTTATTATTCAAAATTCCGAACCAATAGAAACTTTTGTTGATAAATGAGATAAATCTGTGTTATACAGATGATCATGATGTGTTCACCATACAAGTACTTACTTTGTATGCTTCAGAAGGGTAGTGTCCCACTTAAGATTCCTTCATATCAAAACCTCACTTGTTCATCTAGTCCTATGCATGGCTTATGCACATTTCTCTGATGTCAAGAAAAAAATTGGATTATAAATCTTTTCTCATCCATTCTTAAACAAGTGGAATGGGACGAATTTATGGTCACATTCTATCTTGATCATCACTCTCTAACCCCTTTTCTTTCCCAAAAACCCTAGGGAGGTGATGCACCTCTCTTTTCTCTTAAGAAAATAAAAAGAAATTATACGCAAAGGTGCATATGCAACAAATCCTAAAAACCCTCCAAGCTTAAATCAAATGGCCACACACTTTTTATCTTATACATCCACTTAAATGAGGATATCTAAGTAGATGAGAGTAAAACCTCGTCACTAAACAACTTGTTTTCAACTTGGTTTTACAAAGAGTTGGTACATGCTATATCTACAAGAAAACTATGATTTAGAACAAATTCAGCTTAGCAACTCCACCTTAAAGCCTTTACCTTCCATTCCCTTGTTATTTTTCCACATACTACTGTTTGAATGGTTTGCGAGTACATTCAAGGTACTCGTTGGCATTTCATCCATGGCTATCAACATGGTTAGGCTTGGGAGAAGCATACATGGATGATGGCATCGAACCCGCAAACTAGGAGCCTTTCCCTCAGCCATCTTGCTTGTGGGAGTTTCTTGATGTGTCGTGTTGGCAAGGTTGCCATCCTTATCTTAGTTTTCACTGCCATGAACACTTAGTTAGCCCAATGAGGCTCTATTGTAAGACTATGGCCATGTGGCCTAATTTGATGTAATGTTTTCATGTACATATGTATAATTGGGTTATTCAGGCAACCAGTCCGGGTCCCAACAGCCTCCTGCTAAAGAATCGTCTTTTATGATACACCAAAGCGTCAAGCCTACGGGGTTTGATCTCTCATGGGCTAAGGGTACCACTGTCCTTCTAACCATCTAACCACATGTTGGTTCTCTCGCTCGTGTTTTCCTGTTTCACCCGGTAATCGATCATAAAACATTCTCTTTATTGATGTATGAATTGTTGTCTCATTTTTAGTGTCCATTATCACGCTAGTTCACGGAGGGCCGCTAGATATATTTGAATTTGATAGAAATGCTAGACTTACATACACTTTTGTTATAGAAAAATACTAGGAAATTAGGCGCGGCAACATGCCGCGCCCGTGATGATAATGTTTGCCTTAAGAGTGTATATTTGATAGTAATACAGTAGATTAATTTTCTCGATTTTGGATGTCGGTATTTCATTTTATTAAAATAAGTAAACAGGATGAGGATAATAAAGGAATGTTGTAGCTGTAGTGTACGTATTATACATTTTTTTAACCGGGCAGGGTATAACATGCACTCCTAACCTATCATATTTGCCAGCCTCAAAAAGGTTGAGGGCAACTCTTTTGTGATGTTATTTGAAGCTGTAAGAGAATAAATTGGCAATAATTCAAGAACATCTGAAACCTTGTTGCCATGAGAAACTCTAATATACGACAGCAGCACACAATAGTAGAATGAACAGGATGATTTATGTTTTCTGTAAAGAACAAACCTTGGAAAACAAAGGAATGAACAGTTACATTAATGACTAACACGACCAATCAATCCCCTGCTCCCGATGGAGAATAGACACTAAAAAGCGATAACCTCATAATCAAGTCTTTTAGGGTTATTCCATCATCTACAAATGGAATACGAAAGGCAGAACCAACTACTCTACATTTCACTCAAAGTATCGGACAATCAATAGTATTTCTGATTCATTTAGTGTTACATGCACAATCATGAAAAGAGGTCAACATGTGGGTTTAAGAAAGAGAAAAAGAACAAAGCATGCAGCTTTTTGAAAAGAAAGAATGCTTTAATCATAAAGAATTATCGTGCTACCGAAACAAAGGGAAGCACGGGAATGTAGAAAGAGATAACTGAAAATAAAATCTTGAAATGCATACGTGTACTCCCCCTCAGACTCCCATATAATCTGGAGAACACGTCTTTGTTCTCACTTAAAAGGTGATCCATCCTTCATGTAAAAGTAAGCACTATAAAATTGTTGTTTGTATATAGCCTAAAATCATGGAAACCTCTTAAAGCTGTAATTCTTAAAGACAATGGGTACCAATCCGAAAACTACAGACATGCTTGGTTTCACTAAAATCCATCTGGCCTTGGCTCCACACTCATTGATTCAGCATCTGGGCCTTCTTTTTCTCAAACAATCTATTCAGGTATAGAGGCTCTGTAACAACTATTGATATTCTCATCTGCATTCTATGTTGAATTGCTAATGCCGAGTGATCATGTGTCTAGACATTTCCCACTTATTGCATTCTACTCGAAACAATTAACTAAGCAACCAAATTAGCACAACTTCCTGCTATGATACTGTTACTATATTGACAGTGTCTAGGATACTCAGATATTTGCAATCAATCATAGCCATGTGTAATTTCCTTGTCTGGTATTGGATAGTTAGGGGAAAGGTTTATTAGCATGCTAACAAAAGTAACATGGAGTAAAACACACACAAAAAAAGATTATTTGCAAAAGAGTTCTAGACTGATGCAAAAAACACATAAATTGTACCAACACTACTGGGTGCAATTTTTTCTTTGGAACTTCGATTGGAGATTACAAATTCTGCAGTTTACCATCTTCCGTCCTTCGGAACTTCAATTGGAGATTGCACATTCTGCAGTTTACCACCTTCATTTTCTGTTGAATCTTCCCTTACATTCTTTTTGGGAAGCTTGGGATGCACCAACACCTTTGTCTTCAGATTTAGCTTCAACACCATTAGCTTTGTCTCCAGACCTTGCTTTCTTGGCTGAACGCCATGTAGTAGCAAGTCAGATGTATCATGTATGATCAAATGATGGGTTATCTATATTACATGAACAATCATAATTCATCTAAAAGATCATTTGGAATTAAAGACACAACTTTAAAGTTTCGTATAACTATATTGGGTCATGGAAACACACTACAACTATAGGCATGCTTATAATCAGTCTCCAATATCAGAGACCTTGCTCATTGTGCAAAATTTATTAAACACAGCCTTTCTTGTTCATTTTCAGATGTAATAATATATAGTCCGTACTTTCAGCTTCCACAAATCTGCAGTTGTATTGATTTACCTTTCTTTGCAGGACATACAGCCTGTCTATATACTCTCCGGTATAGGTGATCCTCCGCCGAATTCGTGATACGCAGAAGCTAGCGACACATGCTGTCGATACACCGCTTAGATTAGTCATTACAGTATACACCTCTATACAAAGTGCAACAAAAGTAGCCAACCGCAGAACCACGCGATACAACGACAGTGGATGTAATAGAAGAAACGACATGCTGAGCTGACCGCCCATGCCTCGTCCACAACCTGAAGGCCTAACCCACGTCATGCGCGCACCATCGGAAGAACCACGGGCAGCCGGAGGAGGGACGGGGGCTGACCTCGCCAACAGCCAGCAGCAATACGTTCACTCATAGGAAGGCCGAAGGCCTACACAAAGAAGAAAAGCACCACAGAATCAATAAGAAAACAACACCCGCGAAAGGACAAACAACATCGTCCAATTGATCACGAAATCAGAGGCAACAAACACCAAATCAATAGAATTACTCTTCACCCTGGGCATGTACACCGGCTCCTTGCAGGCCTGAACACACGTTCATTCGTGGCCATTGAGTCCTTTTCTCGGCGGACTGGATATGAGATGCATCTACATAACCATTCTCTAGTTATGAGGTCAGCAAACAAACTTTGCAGACGACACACTGAAGAAGTCAAAGTCATGTGAAATTTGTGCCGCTGATGGGCGTACACCGTGCCCGCAAGCCGCCGCCGACCACCCCCTAATCCGAAGAAAGCGACGGTACTGCGGGTCCGTAGTCCATGCGAGGAACTGTGGCACGGAGGGACGACGGGGGTCGTCGGCACGGTAAAGTCGGAGGAGGACTCGACCCAGGCCATGACTGCCAATCATGGAGAAGTTCGTCGAAGGGGAGATGGAGGCCAGGAGAGCTCAGGCGGGGAAAAGGTCAAGTAGGCAACGGCTCTCTGGAGAAGATCGGTGGAGATAGAGCTTACTGGGAAGGTGACGCTGGTGGATCTCTTGATTGAGGATGTATGGAGGGGACAGAGAACAAATCTGGAGACAGTTCCACCGGTGCTCATTGAGCGGTGGCAGAGACACGATTGACTGATATAAGCGGCAGTGCCACACGTGTCTAGCGACTACACCGGACGTGGCACTAAATCGTACGCGTCACGAATTGGTCCGTCTTGGCGAGAGGCACGACATGTCCGGATGCCACCGGAGGACACGCGAAGAAGCGACGCAAAAGCACTGTAGAAGTATCAAAGTTGCGTTTCTACGGTACCATGGATGATGTGGACACACGAATCTGTTGCTGAAGTGCATCGCTTTCATATATGTATCTACTCTAGTTATGAGGTCAGCAAACAAACTTTGCAGACGACACACTGAAGAAGTCAAAGTCATGTGAAATTTGTGTCGCTGATGGGCGTACACCGTGCCCGCAAGCCGCCGCCGACCACCCCCTAATCCGAAGAAAGCGGCGGTACTGCGGGTCCGTAGTCCATGCGAGGAACTGCGGCACGAAGGGACGACGGGGGTCGTCGGCACGATAAAGTCGGAGGAGGACTCGACCCAGGCCATGACTGCCAATCATGGAGAAGTTCGTCGAAGGGGAGATGGAGGCCAGGAGAGCTCAGGCGGGGAAAAGGTCAGGTAGGCAACGACTCTCTGGAGAAGATCGGTGGAGATAGAGCTTACTGGGAAGGTGACGCTGGTGGATCTCTTGATTGAGGATGTATGGAGGGGACAGAGAACAAATCTGGAGACAGTTCCACCGGTGCTCATTGAGCGGTGGCAGAGACACGATTGACTGGTATAAGCGGCAGTGCCACACGTGTCTAGCGACTACACCGGACGTGGCACTAAATCGTACGCATCACGAATTGGTCCGTCTTGGCGAGAGGCACGACATGTCCGGATGCCACCAGAGGACACGCGAAGAAGCGACGCAAAAGCACTGTAGAAGTATCAAAGTTGCGTTTCTACGGTACCATGGATGATGTGGACACACGAATCTGTTGCTGAAGTGCATCGCTTTCATATATGTATATCTATTACGGGCTAACGTGAAATCACCAGCATGGTTTATATTTTTTACATGCCATGATTATAGGATTGTAATCCCCTTGCCATCTCTCCACGTAGTCCCGTAAGTATGATTCCATAACCATGAGTCTGTATGTGTAGTATTATTTTCATGTTGTAAATGAAGTTAATTTGCCTACTAATGGTGATTTTTTTTGAGATCCTACTAATGATGAACTAGAAGATGCGGAATGTAAACTACATCTTTGCTTGCTTGTCGTGCTCCTGAAAATGTCTCACCGTCATGTTTGAACCACATCTTTTATGACATATTATCATATTTCGTAGCCGCGTTCAACCACTTGAATTTGAAATCATGCTTATTTTGAACATTACCAAAAGCCAGGTATACAAGCTTTCAAAAGGATCAATTCAGCCTTATAAAAATTTCGGTACCATTAGACGCAGCGTGGAGCACATAGATGTCCACATAGATGTCCGACACGTGATGCTTCCTTTGCGTCTCACACAACCACGTCCATTGGGTCTTTCAGTTTCTGTTTTTATTTTGATTTCTCTATAAATTTTCTATTTTATTTTTAGAGTATCATTTTCTCTGATTTTTAAGTCCATGTGTATAATATATGGAGGAAATACACACAAAAACATGGTAGGTAGGTATGAACACAAATATGAGAAGTGCAAAAATATAACTAGTGCACACCCGAGTACTTTCAGATGCATTGTGTGTACGGCCACTTGCAGCGCAAGACTACTTCCAATTGCAATGTGTACCAGTGATGGAGCTACATGTATGTCAGCAGGGGTCACCGCCCCTCAGCTTTTGACACAACCCTGAAGAATTTTTTTTAGTAGGACTTATATGGAAGAAAAATTAGCCTTTTGCCCCCAAACCAATCAAAATTTACATTTCTCCCCCAATAACTTTGGTCTAGCTCCCCCAATGATGTGTACTAATTCCAGGTTTTTTGAACGAGTGTACTAATTCCAGTTAGTTACATTCTTCTTACAACTGCACCACAGTTTGTACTTCCAATTGCAGTGCGCAAGCACCTTCAAGTGCACTTTGCAAGTAATTCCAAGTGCAACGCGTGTACTTTCAACCATAGCACGAGTGTAACCGCCAGTTCTTATATTACCATGTTCTCTTTTTTAAATTTATCCATTCTGTTTTCGTGATTGGCTGTAAAATATTTTCTCTACTAACATACAAATTGTTGCATCATTTTTAGTGTTCACTGTCATGCTAGTAATCATGGATAAATATTTTAATTTGAGCAAGTACAACACTTGCCATGTTTTTAACTTCTTATTTTTTGTGAATTGGAACTGCCCAATATATTCAATCTTATTATGGATTTGTTCTTTTGCCGTGCTCTTGAAAATGTCTTATCATCCTGTCCGAACCATATTTCTATGACATATTAGCACACTTCCTAGCCACTTGTAGCCAACTTGAACTTGAAATTATGCTTATTGTGAACATTTCCCTGATCGGCGAGATAGAAAATTGAGACCAACATCAACTTCTTAGATCCTAATAGTAAAGTTGTGCATGCCTTTGACAGTTTAATTAAACAAAAGCACATGTATGCAAGCTCCAAAAGATCAATTTCACCTTATGAAAATCTGGGTACGCGTGGAGCACATAGACGCCAAACCGTGTTGCTCCCTCTATGTCTCACGTGACCATGTTCATTGCTTGTTCCATTTTCTTTCTTTTTATATTTTGATTTTTTCTGTAATTTTCTATTTGAGTTGTCTGATTATTACTAGTGTTATCTATTTTTTAAATTACACACAAACATAAAAGGTACACATATAAGATAAATACAAAAGGAGTACACACAAAAGCATGGTAGGTATATACACAATACATGAAAGTGCAAAAATATAGTAATTACACATAGACGTGAGAAGTACAAAAAAAACAAGTACACACTTAGGGATGTAAATGGTACGAATAATTTTTGCTCCGAATCCGTATCCTCTTCCGTTTTTGAGGATATGGTATACATTTTTAGATATCTGTTGGATATGAATGTGAATGCGGATATTTATCGAGCGAATATCCGATGAATATGGTAGTGGATATGATATTAATGATATCCGACGGATAAGGATAATCTGACATTTTATACGGATTATCCTAGGTACTCAAATTGAATAATTTGATAAATTTAGCACAACCCCAATATCTAGACAATGTAGTAAATGTATCGGCTAGCTATACATGCTACATATGCATGTTATACTACGCTATTATCAATCTTGCACTTTTATACTAATGCTATCTAGTGTTGCATGCTTTCTTGTTATTTCTTTTGCATAAACTAAATAAATTTTTATTTTTCTATGAGTATTTGTTCGACTATCCTCTTCCAATCCGAGTCTATTCTGAATCCGCTCCATATCCGCAATCCGATATAATCTTCATTTGAATCCGCATCCGGCTATTATCCGCTCTGATCCGAATTCGCTAAAAAATATGATAAAGGATACGCCAATAGCAATATCTGATCCGTTTACATTCCTATACACACTCCGCATGCTTACTGGTGCAATGCACTTGTACTTACGGGTGTAGCACGATGTTATTTTCAAATGTATTGTGTGTACTATCAATTGTACCACGTCGGTAACCACATTGGTTTTGCAAAATAAATAAATTATACCATGCCGATACTTTCAAGTAGAGGTATATACATTTCTAGTCCCATAATTTGCATCGCGGAAAGTATTTTAGTCTTACATCTTGTAAAGTGAACAAGATTAGTCCCACAACTTGCAAGCCGGAAGCAATTTAGTTTAATTTAATTGAATTTCCAGCCTAATAGGTGGACCCCACCTATCAGATCAAATAATAAAATATATAGATGCATTAGCATGAGTCAAATTTATTACCTGCACTGCTTACGTAATAGAGTCTAGCCATTACGGCACATATTCAGATTTGATAAATCTAAAGAGTGCATGTTTATTATACATTAATATCAGGCTGATGCGTCCTAGCTAGCCTATACGCGTGAGTTTATACACCTAGGCTAGGTGTAAGCCTTTATCTTCGACATTCAAAAATAGATATTCTGAAGTTCAAAAAATTCTAAAAATACAAAATTTCAATCCAAAATAATTTGTGTTTTGGGCTATATAGAAAAGAGAAAATTAAAGATTTGGGTTTGTAAACTGTGCACCTTCAAATCCTGTGAGAATTGTCTTTTTATATAGCCCCAATACAAATCAATTCATGTTAAAATTTTGCACACTTATATCATTGCCCATATGTACATATTTTTTGAAGGTGTTTCTGATACTTTGAATTGTATTTGTTAAATATTTAAAATAAAGGCCTCCACGTAGCCCGATTTACAAGATAAAGGTCTCCACTAATGCACAAGATTATGCTAGCAGCTTACGTGAGAGTTTTTAGGTGTATGTGCGTGTTTATGTTGTATAAAAACAGTTATGACTTCCTTACTAAGAATCTAAAGATGTAATTGGTGAGACCCCTGGGGCTTACCACAAGCGTTTAGCAAGTTGGGTCGTCGGATCGAACCCTCAGAGCGAATTCCAACCGTGCATTCGATGTAAGACTTTCTTACCCCTCTCTAACAGTGATTAGCATCCACGCTAGATGCACCCTATTTTGATAGCTGCAGCTGGGTCTAAGTGCTCGCAGGCCCTCTTTACAGCGTCCAAATGTATATTTTCACGGGGTGGTTATGGCCTGGAAAGCTGAGTGCAAAGTGGCCCAGTCAAAAAAGTACACCGGTAGAAACCCTAGCCGCCGCCTCCTGCACGCGCGCCGCCTCCCATTCTTTTCCTGCCTCCCTTCACGCCGCCTTCTCCGCCACCCACGTCGTCGTTGAAATGGATCATATGGGCACCTAGAGGGGGGTGAATAGGTGCTAACCAATTTTTAATACTTTTTCAATTTTAGGCTTGACACAAGGTAAATTCTCTAGATATGCAACTACGAGAATTTCCCTATATGTAACCCTATCTACTAAGCACGTAAAATAGGAGCGAGGAAACCGTAGTGGAGCACGCGGAGACACATGGATTTGTTTTACCGCAGTTCCTTCCTTGTTAAGGGAAGTACATATGCGTTGGAGGGGTGGGCGGTTCTAAGACCATCACGCCACAATAGGCCTCACCCTATTCTCCGATGGATCTCGCCACGAGAGGCCTGATCCACCTTCTCCACTATTGGATCCCTTCGAGACGGGAACCGGTGCCTTTTACAATACTATCGGGGCACACACCCACAACTGAATTGGGGGCTCCCGAGATGACAACAAGCTGCCACAAGAACAAGGTTTATCAATATAAACAAAAACGAGGATCTAGATATTTGCAAGAAATACTAGATCGGAGGTTCTCCAAATGAATGGAGAGGAGATGAAGCGCTTGATTGCTGATGATGAAGATCGAGTTCTCCTCCTTCGATTCCCCAAGGGATGGGGCCTTTGGGTGGATCTAGGTGGAGCACTCTTGGATGAAGCTTTTAGATCTGATCTGGTCTTTTTCGAGATGAATCAAGAGTTCTGGCTGGAGGGGGAAGGCTGGCTTAAATACCCCCTCCCCAGATCTGGCCGTTGCACAACTTTGGGGGCGGATTATCCGCCCCCTGGGAAAACTCCGCCCCAAGGGCGGATTCTCCGGGGGAAACTCCGCCCCCTCTCTAGGGCTTGCGCCATGGTGGAGCTTGGTGAAGATCTTGGGGGGCGGATTATCCGGCCCCCGTGAGGGGCGGATTATCCGGCGGGGCCAGAAAATCCGGCCAAAATTCCGCCCCCTCTCTGGGGCTTGCGCCTTGGCGATGAGCAAGGGGGGCGGATTATCCGGCGGGGCCGGAAAATCCGGCCAAAAATCCGCCCCCTTCTGGGGCTTGCGCCTACTTGGGCAAAGGGAGGGGTGGATTATCCGCCCCTGGTGGGGCCGGATTATCCGCCCCCAAAGGCAGAGTTCTTTTCCCTTTATTCTCAAATAGAGCTGCAACACTTCAACACACATTAAATGATCCTTGGTATTGTTATCTAACACACAAAACACTAGGGATTAAGAAATGTTCTTTCAATCTCCCCCTTTTTGGTGTTAGATGACAATACTAGGATTTGCAATAAAACCGGCAAACGCCACCTTAAATAATGAAAGACTCTCCCCCTAGATGTGTGCATATTTAAGATCTGCATTTGAATACAAATACACACACTAGGGAGAACACTACTTCCATAACCAAGATAATTGAAACGAGGTGGTTTGGGAAACAAGGTCATACCACCGGGATGAGAAAACAGCCAAAGCATACATAGATAATCCCATGAATCCATATGCCATCAAGTATGCTCCACAATTCCAGAATTCCATGAGGTCCATAATAGATAAATCCAGAATTCCGTGAATACCAAACATAGTACCAAACAGTGAAGTACGACATAGTCTTAAAAAAAACACAAATATCAACTGAGTTCACGCTAGAAAAGGGAACAAGCAAGCAAATAAGAACGACTAAAATCGAAAAGCTTGTGCCTGACCCTTGCAAATCCACGAGACCTAATAGAACTAGTTCTCCCCCTTTGGCATCGAAACGCCAAAAAGGAAGAAGAGCGATGCTAACGCCCCTGGAGATCACTCCTCCTCATCCTCGTCGTAGTCATTCCCGTCCCCTTCCTCTTCATCATACTCATCATCATCGTCATCAGCTGGAGAAGTGGGTGCCCTCGGTGGAGGAGGAAAGAGACAATTCTCGAGCTCGCCATAGTTGATCCCTGAGGTGTTCCACTGAGCATACGGATCCGGAGCAGTGGGAGGAGGTGGATTGCCAGTGGCACCTGAGACATGGTGGAGGATAAGCTGCTGCGTGTGATCCCTCTCATGATCCCTGCGGTACGCCTCATATTGGACCTTGTGAGTGTCAATACCCATGCAAAGAATGTTCCGCTAGAACCAATTAAGCTGCTTGACCTCACGTGCCATTGGGGACATCGTGGAACGACGACCACTAGCCCGAGCATCACGCATGAAGGACTCCGGGGCAGTGGAAGGGTGATGAGTCTTCTGAGCCTTGTTGTAGATTTTCTTGGGCTTATGAACACCATCCAAAGCAGTGCCAAACTCTTCATGGGGTAACATATGCTTGACAAGCATCATAATGAACGGAGCATTAGGAATAGAGAGTCGGTTGATCATAGCATCCGTCATCTCATGAAAAATATAGTCCATGACATCCATTTTGTAACCGGTGGCTGATCCAGTGTTGGTGGCACACTCATGAGCAAACGCAAGGAGAGGAACAAGGTGGCCACGGATCTTGTCATTGTTGCCACCACTAGGAGCTATGCAGTCCCTAAACATGCCAACAAGAGAGGCATACAAGGGAGAGAGACCAGCGAAAGTACCAGCAACACCATCAGGAGAAAGGCAGGGAGCCAGTGCAGTGTCCTTGGATGGCTTCAATGGAGTAATGATGCGGTGACCAGCGGGAGTGTCACGACCATGGAAAGCATACCCAAGAACCTGCCCAAAAGTGCAAAAGTCTGACTGAAGCATTGTAGTCCCGGTCATCCACTTCATAGTGCGGCGCTCATCACCGCAGATCACAAGTGTGGAGAAAAACTGGCGCACCACAGAAGAGTCATAATTGCATTGAATGGTCATGAGGTGGTGAAGCCCCATATTGTTGGTCACATCCAATGCCTCAAGGAGCCGAGCCTTGGATTGAGCCTCAGTCAAGTTAATGGGACGCATGGGGCGAATCTTGAGAGTAGCATAGACATCATCATGGATAGCCCGAAAGTGAGCATTCCAAAACATAGTGTCCTCGGGTTGGCCATCACTGTCAACATCATCATAGTAGTCTGTCTGGCGGATGGTGGCATACTGAATGCTGTCCATAGACTTGTAATTGGGACGAGACTGTTTGCCCTTGCGAGAAGCGGTCCGCTTAGATTTCTTACTTGCCTCTGCCATCCTTGCAGCCTCTCTTGCTGCCCTGCTGACCTCTGTTTCGTCAATAAACTTCCCTTCTGCAGTGGGTTTGAGATAACGGGGACGGGGACGACGTGCGAAGGTCTTGGTCGGCTTGGAACCACCTGTGAATAACATTGAGAGAGGTAGCATGGAGATGAGCATACACACAAGTCCAGGAGAAAGAAAACACATAGAAAGAGTAGCAATGCAACCCCATAACCAATGATGTGCATGAGCAGAACCAGAACCAAAACAGACCAGAGTGTAACTCTCCAGGCCGGATTATCCGGCCTTGGCAAGGGCGGATAATCCGTCCCCCGCAAAAATTTCTGGATTGGCTCAAATCTACCATGGCAAAACATATCGGGTACTAGGGTTGCAAGGCTACTGATTCTAGCATGTAAGAAACAACACCAAGAACCTTCTACAACGAGATTTCCACCAAATAGAATACATCCCATACAAAAGGAGAGAGATGAGGGAGTTACCCTCACTCATTGGAGGAAAATTGCGGAGGAGAAGATACCCGGAGGCGAGGTGAAGAAGATCCGGGGAGAGCCCGGAGAATCCGGTGGTCGAATCGACTCCGGGAGAGGCGGATGCTCCGGCGGCGGCTGGGGGAAGAGGTAGGGTTGGGGGAGGACTGGCTGCTCTGTTTGAGCCTGCCCTCCCCGACCCAGCCTATAAGGGGATGATTTCGCCCGGGGCGGATAATCCGCCCCCCACTTAGGGCGGATAATCCGCCCCCCCTCCCCAGAAATTCTGGAAAACAGAATCAGCCCAGAGCAACCTAGCAAATCTCTCGATGGTGTTTTAGAGGACTTGTGTGCAAGAATAGATGGTTCAAGGAGGGAGAGAAAGGCTTGGGTTGAGAGCATCAAACTGAGATGGTACTACACACCCAAATTTGCAAGAATCAAATCAATCAAAAGCCAAATTTGAGTGTGTTTTCCATAAGAACACAAGATATGCAAGAAAATCTAGCGAGACCCATGAAAAACCAACTCTTCTCAAGGAAGAGGGTGGTGGCCGAGGCCACCATGTTGGAGCGCATGGCATGACACCGCGAAGATGTATCTTGAGTTCAAAACCAATGCTCATCGATGACCCACATATCACAAAATGATATTAAGGGAAATGATTTTACTTGCTTTCGGCATTATGGGGGGAGGGTTGGCCCAATCAATTAGGACCACACTCCCCCTATGTCTATGCCCGCATCTAAACCAAATACATGAATAAGCGCAAGTGAGTGTGCAAGGGTAGTCAAGCCAAGCTCCTTGAATCTATGATATTTAGCTCATTCCTCAAATAACAAAATCTTGCTTCATCAAGAGGCTTCGTGAAAATATCAGCAAGTTGGTTCTTCGTGCTCACAAAGGATAGAGCAATATCTCCACGAGCAACATGATCCCGAATAAAGTGGTTGCGAATCTCTATATGTTTTGTTCTTGTATGCTGCACGGGATTGTAAGCAATTTTGATAGCACTTTCATTGTCGCATAAAAGAGGCACTTTGTCACAATTGACACCATATTCCTTTAAAGTTTGCCTCATCCATAACAATTGAGTACAAGCACTTGCAGCAGCAACATATTCAGCTTTGGCGGTTGAGAGTGAAATACAATTCTGTTTCTTTGATGACCAACACACTAGAGACCTGCCCAAGAATTGGCATGCACCAGAAGTTGATTTCCTATCATCTTTGTCACCAGCCCAATCTGAATCAGTGTAACCACATAGAGAGAAACTTGAACCCTTGGGATACCATAGCCCAAAATTTGGGGAATGAACCAAATATCGGAAGATTCGCTTGACTGCCACTAAGTGGCTTTCTTTAGGAGCGGCTTGGTACCTTGCACACACTCCTACACTTAACACGATATCGGGCCTAGATGAACAAAGGTAAAGGAGAGAGACGATCATGGATCGGTATACCTTTTGATCCACGTCTTTACCCTTGGGATTGAGCTCAAGATGACACTTTGTTTGCATTGGGGTAGCAACGCCATTGAGATCCTTCATCTTGAACCTTTTGATCATGTCTTGGATGTACTTAGCTTGATTAATAAAGGTTCCCTCTCTAAGTTGTTTGATCTCAAATCCAAGAAAGAACCTGAGCTCACCCATCATGGACATCTCAAACCTGTCAGTCATAAGCTTCGAAAATTCATCGTTAAAAGCTTGGTTAGTAGAGCCAAAAATAATGTCATCTACATAAAGTTGGCATACAAAAAGCTCCCCATTAACCTTCTTAGTAAAAAGAGTGGGATTGATTTGCCCAACTTCGAATCCACGGTCTAGCAAAAGCTCTTTAAGGTGCCCATACCATGCACGTGGGGCTTGTTTAAGGCCATAGAGCGCCTTATCGAGTTTGTAGACATGGTTCGGAAATTTGGGGTCCTCAAACCCCGGGGGCTGCTTGACGTATACTAACTCATGTAGAGGACCATTAAGGAAAGCGCTCTTAACATCCATTTGTTGTAATTTAAAATTATGATGGGCTGCATATGCAAGAAGGATACGGATGGACTCAAGGCTAGCCACATGAGCGTAGGTCTCGCCAAAATCAATTCCTTCTACTTGAGAGAATCCTTGAGCCACGAGTCGTGCTTTATTCCTCACAACAATGCCATTTTCATCCTGTTTGTTCTTGAAGATCCACTTGGTGCCGATAACATTGCGGCAATCCTTTGGTTTTTCTACGAGCTTCCAAACTTTTGTTGCGTTCGAAGTTATTTAATTCTCCATGCATTGCACAACCCAATCGGGGTCTTCAAGAGAATCAAAAACCTTCTTCGGTTCAACCATGGAAATGTGAGCTTGATGATCACAGAAGCTTGCAAGCTCTATTCTGGTGGATACCCTTCGTCGTAGATCACCAACAACCTTGTCAAGAGTGTGACCTCTTAGTTCAAGGTTCCGATCAGCACGAGCCTTGCGACGAGCCTCAATGTCCTTATTATTTCTAGGAGGAGTGGATTCAATTGTTGTATCCTTGTCTTGATTACTGCCTTGCCCTTGATCTTGATCACCGTTACTGCCAGAAGATTGTTGCTAAACATTTTCTTCAGGCCCGGATAATCCGCCCCTTGGAGGGGCCGGACTATCCGGCCTGGGAGGAGAAGTACCAGAACTATCTTCCTGAGAAAGCCTGACTGGAGTTGGAGACCCAGGGCCGGATAATCCGCCCCTAGGGGGCGGAGAGTCCGACCTAGGAGCTTCGGAGTTGTTGACTTCTCCTTCGGATCCTCTGGAACGAGTTGGAGTGCCAGGGGCGGATTGTCCGCCCCTTGGAGGGGGCGGATAGTCCGGCCTGGGACTACCAACTTGTCCAGGGGACAGATGGTCTTCAGCAGATTGTGGTGTTGGTGCAGGATTGTCTCCAACAGTAGGAGCTTGTTGATCTTTTGTAGATGAGGGATCCACATGTGTGGACCATTGTCCTTCCCGATCCGCCACAAGGGGTTCCTCAATGGGGCGGAAAAATCCCACGCCCATTCTTCTTATGGCATCTTGGGGTATTTCAACATCTGCATCACAAACATCAACTTGCCCTACAAAGGAGCCGTTATTTTCATCAAACTCCACACTACAAGATTCTACAACAATCCCAGTGAGCTTGTTGTAGACTCTATAAGTGTGGGATTCGGCACCGTAACCAACAAAAATACCTTCTAAAGCCTTGGAATCAAATTTTGACAAACGGACACCTTTAATAAGAAAGAAACACTTACACCCGAAAACCCTGAAGTATGAGATGTTGGGTTTGTTGCCGGTAAGTATTTCATATGGGGTCTTGTCCAAGATCTTCCGAAGGTAGAGCCGGTTTGATGAGTGACAAGCAGTGGAAATGGCTTCAGCCCAAAAATTATAAGGAGACTTGAATTCAGCTAGCATAGATCTTGCCATATCCATCAAAGTCCGGTTCTTCCTCTCGGCTACACCATTTTGTTGAGGGGTGTACACAGCGGAATATTGGTGTCTAATCCCCTCTTCGCTAAGAAACTCGTTTAAAGTGTAGTTCTTGAATTCTGAGCCGTTGTCACTTCTAATTGCCAAGATGGGAACATTGTGTTGACGTTGAACTTCATTGACAAAGTCGATGACAGTTTTTTGAGTCTCACTTTTCAGCTTGAAGAAATATACCCATGTATATCTTGAGTAGTCATCGACAATGACCAAGCAATATTTCTTCCCACCAAGACTTGCATGAGAAGGAGGACCAAATAAATCCACATGAAGTAATTCCAAGATCCTCTTTGATGACACAATAGTCTTCCTCTTGTGGGAAGAGTCATGCATTTTTCCTTCAACACAAGCCCTGCAAACATGATCTTTGGCAAAAGAGACATTGTCTTTTAGTCCAAGGATGTGGCCACCCTTTTGGAGACTTTGCAAAGTTCTCATGTTGACATGGGCTAAATGGCGATGCCATAGCCAGCCCACGTCGGCCTTTCCGAATAGACACATCGGACCCGAAGTGGTTTTCCCCGAGAAGTCCACCACATACAGGTCATTTTCGACGTATCCAACGAAAGCGACCTTTAGAGACTTGCTCCATAAGAGTACCACCAAATCATCATCGATAAAAACAGTAAAACCCATCTTGCCAAGGGCACGAACAGAAAGAAGGTTGTAGCCAAGGGTCTCAACAAGCATGACGTCCACGAGAGAGATATCGTGGGCAACCACAACCTTGCCAAGACCCAATACCTGAGATTTAGACTTATCACCATAGGAGACTGTGATATTATCATGATTTGGACGCATCTCCGTGATGATCTCCTTGCTTACGGTCATATGACTAGTGCAACCACTATCCAGCACCCATTTCGACCCACCGGAAGCATAGCCCTGCAAGAAAATTACTTCTTGGTTTTAGGTACCCATTTTTCAATGGGTCCTTTCATGTTAGTAACAAGGGTCTTTGGGACCCAAATAGACCAAGCAATATATTCATCAAAAGGACCAACATAATAAGCATAAACATCGCCATAGTCATCACAAAAGAGTTCATAATTCGGATTGTGAGACCCTGCAAAACCAATATTATTAGTCTTGTCTTTTGTGACAACCTTCTCAGCAATGCTTGTCTTTAATTGTACATTCTTGGTCTTGTTCTTCTTGGTTTTCTTCTTCTTGGACTTGGTGACATACCCAAGTCCCTCTTTACCATGATTTGACCTTTGCTTGCCAAGGACTTAATCAAGCACACCTTTGTCCTTTGTAGTGATGTCCTTGATCACTTCTTTTTCCACACTAGCATTTTTCTTGTTACTATATGTTGAGTTGGACGAGCTAGGTGTATCATACTTGGCCAATCGACTTTGAAGCTGATCATGTGACTCATTGAGAATAGAGAACTCATCTTTCAATGCATTGTGAGCATTGTCAAGTTTCTCCAATTCCTCGGAGAGTCTATCATGAGCAGCCCCAAAGTCAATCCGTTCCTTCTTTAACTTCTTTGCTTTGGTGACAGCATTGTCATGTTCCTTAACAAGTTTAGTCACAATTTCTTCATGTGACTCTTCCATAGACTCAAGCCTCTCTTCAAGAGAGACCCGAGCTTCTTCTTCTTCTTCTTCAAGAGCATCTTTTAAGGATGCATTTTCCATTGCATCCTCCCTTTCAATTCTGCCCTTTTCTTCGAGGAGTGCTTCGTTTTGGGCCAGCTGATCCATAAGAGCCTCAAAACAAACTTTGTGCTCACCTTGCAAGTTAGTATAGAAATAATCCAAAGCAATAATCTCTTCTTTAACCTTAAGACTAGCAGGATCATCCATGTCTATCATAGCCTTGGGAAAAGAAGAGTTAGAAGAAGTTACCTCGGAGCTTCTTGCCATGAGGCAAGTAGCATTCTTGTTGATGATGTTTTCATTCGGAGAGTCAAAGAGAGATGTTGATGTAGATGTAGTGGCTATAGCAGCCACCTCTTGAGAGCTATCGTCCTCGTCCTCATCTTCACTCCCCGACGAATATTCTTCTTGAGCCACTAGAACAATCTTTGGTTGATTCTTGAAAGGAGCATTCTTCTTTACAAACTGTTTCTTACGTGGAGCTTTTGATTTGTCCTTGAAAATGAGTCTTCCTCCATTATCCTCTCTACTTTGATATGGACACTCAGCTACGAAGTGCAGCCGGTCACCACAATTAAAGCATGTTCTCAGCTTGGGACCATTTTCTTTTCTTCCATAGGCTCCACTCTTGCGATCTAGTTCAGCTTTAGCCTTGGCTGGATCTTTCCAAAAGTTTCTTGCATAAAGAGCCAAGTATTGTCCGTGGATCCTTTTTATATCTTCGGGACAGTCCAGACCTTCTACCGCATATTCATCATGATCAATCACACTAGTCTTCAAGGCCATGTTGAACCCCTTTTGCATCCCCATAGCTCGAGCACGAGCATCTTCGACATTCTTGGCAGCCACTTTGAAGGCGGCCATTTCTTGCATTACCTCATTGGATGACATGAGGTGATAGTTATGCCTACCTTGGAGACTTTTCAAATCTGTGGGCTCAAATGGCATAAGAGCACTGACATACTTGCGCTTGATCCAAGCATCATCAACATGAGCTGCACCGTGGTTTCTGAAGGTTGTGGCTATTGCCTTGAGCCTCCTATACATGTCCTCGTGGTCTTCTCCATCCAGCATATAAAATCCTTCAGCTTCATTGCTCAAGGCATCATATCTATTCCTTCTCATACTTTCATTTCCGATGAAGAGCTCGGTGAGGGCATCCCAAGCTTCTTTAGCTGTGCTAAGATGCTGAATGTGTGGCATGTCTTTGTCACCCACACCAAGCTGTATCATGTGTAGAGTTGTAGCGTTGAGTTGGCTATCGACCACTTATCTTCTTGTGAGATTGTTGGGGTTTCCAACATGAAGACCATTTTCGATGATCTTCCACAACTCTATGGAGGAACTGCACACATGAGATTTCATCAAAAATTGCCATTGAGAGAAAGTAGATGCTGAAAGTTTGGGTGGATCACCCCTATTATGTATATGTGGGTGAGGGATAGGCGGATCAGGGGAATACACATGAGAAACCTCATTGTATCCATCCTTACCGCTATCCTTTTTCGAGGAGGAGCTCTTGCTAGTATCATCACCTACCACTTCGTTATCTTTGGAAACAGTTTTACCCGTTTCCTTGGATTGCAGAGTGGTATCCTCAGAGTTAGATGGAGGTGATGCTACGGATGTGGAGAGACGCATTATCAATTGACGCATCTCTTCCATCTTAGCCTCCATTGAACTCACCAAGGTTGTTTCCAACGTCTTGAGATCGTTCATGGTGACTACCTCCGGAGCATCACTCCCATCTCCCTTGGAACCCATACTTCTCTTAGGCGGTTAAGCCCGAAATAAGAGCCGAGGCTCTGATACCAATTGAAATGGATCATATGGGCACCTAGAGGGGGGGTGAATAGGTGCTAACCAATTTTTAATACTTTTTAAATTTTAGGCTTGACACAAGGTAAATTCTCTAGATATGCAACTACGAGAATTTCCCTATATGTAACCCTAACTACTAAGCACGTAAAAGAGGAGCGAGGAAACCGTAGTGGAGCACGCGGAGACACATGGATTTGTTTTACCGCAGTTCCTTCCTTGTTAAGGGAAGTACATCTGCGTTGGAGGGGTGGGCGGTTCTAAGACCACCACGCCACAATAGGCCTCACCCTATTCTCCGATGGATCTCGCCACGAGAGGCCTGATCCACCTTCTCCACTATTGGATCCCTTCGAGGCGGGAACCGGTGCCTTTTACAACACTATCGGGGCAAACACCCACAACTGAATTGGGGGCTCCCGAGATGACAACAAGCTGCCACAAGAACAAGGTTTATCAATATAAACAAAAACGAGGATCTAGATATTTGCAAGAAATACTAGATCGGAGGTTCTCCAAATGAATGGAGAGGAGATGAAGCGCTTGATTGCTGATGATGAAGATCGAGTTCTCCTCCTTCGATTCCCCAAGGGATGGGGCCTTTGGGTGGATCTAGGTGGAGCACTCTTGGATGAAGCTTTCAGATCTGATCTGGTCTTTTTCGAGATGAATCAAGAGTTCTGGCAGGAGGGGGAAGGCTGGCTTAAATACCCCCTCCCTAGATCTGGTCGTTGCACAACTTTGGGGGCGGATTATCCGCCCCCCACTTGGGGCGGATTATCCGCCCCCTGGGAAAACTCCGCCCCAAGGGCGGATTCTCCGGGGGAAACTCCGCCCCCTCTCTAGGGCTTGCGCCATGGTGGAGCTTGGTGAAGATCTTGGGGGGCGGATTATCCGGCCCCCGTGAGGGGCGGATTATCCGGCGGGGCCGGAAAATCAGGCAAAAAATCCGCCCCCCTTCTGGGGCTTGCGCCTGCTTGGGCAAAGGGAGGGGCGGATTATCCGCCCCTGGTGGGGCCGGATTATCCGCCCCCAAAGGCAGAGTTCTTTTCCCTTTATTCTCAAATAGAGCTGCAACACTTCAACACACATTAAATGATCCTTGGTATTGTTATCTAACACACAAAAATCTAGGGATTAAGAAATGTTCTTTCAGTCGTCTCTCCTCGTCCTTGCGTCGTCGACTCGGCCGCTGCTGCCAGCGCCTTCTCGCCCCCACCGCGGCGCTTCTATCGTTGTACTCGCGCCGTCTCGCGCCCTGGGAGGAACGGTTGGTGGCCAGCGGAGCAGCGCAGACCGCTGCTTGCGCCGCCTCCGCGCACCATGTCGTCGACGAGAGAGCGGATGGTGGCCAGCGAGAGTATCCCAGCCCGCTTCTCCTACCGCCTCCGCGTGTCGGCTGGTGGCAGAGGGAGCAGCGCTGCCCTCTGCCCACCCTGCCGCCACACGTCGTGTCGTTACCAAAGGGAGCGCCTTGCACCGCCGCGTGTCGCGCCGCACACCGGGAGGAGCGGCTGGTGGCCACTGCTTCCCAGACGAGCTTCATTCTCCCTCACGCGCCTCAGTACTCTATCTCTCTCTCTCTGTCCATCTCTCTCTCTCAAGACCTCTGCTCTACAGGGAGGTTACCGGGAGTAGTGCGTCATTTCTATCTCCAGGAGAATTGCACGCAGCTCAACTAGCACTATCCATGGTGGATTTTTCTTTCAAATTGGCAGAGGCGTTCTATGTTATTCATGTGCATTTGCTTATTTTTTCACTCTTAGTGGATATTCAGTTTTGGTATAGGTATGATTAATTTAAAGTCCATGTTGTGAAATTTTCATAGATTCATGCAGGAGCGTGACTCGGATACAGTGATTTCAGAATGGATGGATGTTGCCACCAAGACATGTGGTCAGAGGACCACAATAAGGTGTCTACACCCTCCTCGTCATCTCCCTCCGCTGAGGAAGCACGAGCACATGGCAGCACATATCTCATATATTTTCATCGCCTTGTGTGTTTCTGAAATTTGTTAGTTCCTACTGCAGCTATGCGTCTTGCACGGTGATAATAATCATATAGATGCCATGCTTGTGTGATGTATTTATGACCGAAACTAATCTACCTATGTATCTATTTAAGTTGTGTTTAGTTAGCCATTTTGTTGATTGTATTATTGTCTCACTTTGTTTATTCTCATTACAGTGTTTTGAGAAGGAAAAGGGTCATCTGTACAATGGCAGTTCAGTTGAACTGATGTCCATGCTAGGTGTGCATCCCTTGATGGATCTGATGTCCTGGTTAGATAAAAGAGATTGGTTCTACTTGAAATGAAGGTCAAAAAACTAGAAAACAATTTACTTCTGGATTGGGAGGTATGGTTATGGTTCAGGCAAACCCTTGTCTTTCAAAAACTGCTATATATACCAACTCTTTTTCTGCCGTCCATTCCTAGAGCTATGTCAACAAATTATAGATGTCTAGATTTAGCGCAGTTTATGTTGTGGTGTCAGAAACCCACATTAGGTTAATTAAAATTATACTATTACTATTTACATTGCAGGTCTAAATGAAAATGAGCATATACTCATCCTGCTACATTCATATGGCGATCTATTTATTTGTTGTGTTTTGATAAAAAAATTGCATGGATTTCTAAGAACTAAACAAGTGCGTTGGCTTCCCAAACGTAGGGATAATTTTTTATTTAACTAAACAAGATATGATTCAGGACTGACGATTGGCTCACATCTTTGTGCTACTAGGCATTATTGTATTTTTCTTAAGTTCTTCTCTTTCTCCAATTTTCTCTGTGGTATATGGACCATTTTATGGTTACTTTGATACTTGTACTAGACAAGATTTTTCCCCTTATTGTTAGCACAATGGCATTCTTTTACCTACATCTTACATTCGAACTAGAATGCCACTTTGTCTTCCGACCCAACCAATAATAATAGTTACTGATCAGTGCATGATAGATCAGTTTTATTTTATTATGTAGGTACCCTCTAACTCTTCTCAGTTTCTACTGGTTTTGACAAATAAATATGCTACATTCAAATTTATCATTCTTCAGATGATATTGTTATCCATTTTAACCATCCTCCATTTGCATATCTTCATGATGCCATTTTAGGCTGAACATTAGATAGACCATGTGTCTTTAGTGAGGTGCTCAAATCAGTCACTACATTTTTTATTTGCTAAAATTGGTGTGCTTCGATCTTGGTCTGTGAGGGGCAAAATACAATATATGAGTTGTTATGGGCAGATTACACAAAAAATTCCAATATAAGCCCTCCAATTTTTTTCCTTCATGCATGTAGCCAATCAGGGGGGGGGGGCATGGCCCCCTACTAGCCTCAACATAGCTTCGCCGTTGTGGAGGGAGACTATTGGACCTGATTATATTTTGATAACTGTTCAGTTATTGTTCAATGAAAACATTACTTTCTATATGTTATTTCTTATTGAATATTATCCTGGTTTTGCATGTTATGGAGAAATGAATAATGTGTGATTAAGTGCTTTGCCTCATTGTTATTTGCATGATGGGCCCCCACTTTTGTGTCATGTGTCTTTTCTTTATTAAAACATGAGGTCCTGTTGGTATGCATGTTGCTTGGATTTGATATTATTTTCATGTGATATATAATAGTTGCTTCCATATGTATGATCCTGCCACAAGTGACCATGTTTAATTTGACAGTAGTCATGTAGGTCAGGCATGCTTCAACCACTCCTTTTTGTTTCTTAGTTCATACTTTTTCTTGATTAGTTATGTAAAATAAGTGTTACATAAGTTTCCCGATTATATTTTCTATCCGCCGTCCTCTACACATAAGTTCTGGAACCTCTTACAATTTTATATATATCTAGAAGGTCTTAAGACTAACACTCTTTAATTGGTACTTCAGCTCATGGTCTTCACAATTTTGAAATGTTCTCCGAGGTACATTTTCATTAGCTGGTTATAAAATTACATGAAAATATTGTGTAAAAACTGAAGTATGACTCTTACATGGCCCTGTTAGGGTACCCATATTAGTTCTGCTGATGAAAATATCATGTTCAAACAAAGGTAGAAGGTTCTATATTTCGACTGAATTTTATATCATACTAAAGAACCATGTATCTTGGTGAGTTCTTTTTTCTCTAGAAATTTATGTTATATATAATTATGATGTCTTGTGTAGGTTCTTTCTCTTTAACTCACAGTTGAGTTAGTTCGTTGGTTGTATCCTTTTATTTTCTGCTCTTACTTTTTGTAATCATGTAGTTTAAATCAAAAAAATTCTATGTCAAGTGAGGATAGAATAGAAAAAAGTGAGGTTTTGAAAGGAAATACGAGATTTTTGGGGTAAAATATCAATTGCTATAAATATATGATCTAGAGTTTAGAACTAGTATTTTATGTGAATAGGAATTGTTCTTGCCTTCTCTTTTATTTCTGTGAATATAACAGTTTCTTTTTTGAAGATGTAACTAGAGTTTTTGTTTAGCGCTTCTGAGGTATCGAGTTTCCTTTTCAGCCGGTGTCTTCATTGAGAAGAGACTTCTTCAAAAGGGATCTAAGGTTTGTTTTCTACACCATGAAAGTGCATTATTATATCTTAGCTTTTAAATAGTATGTGTACCTGCACAATGCCTCGGTGGTCTTTCATGTCAAGGTTGTGCTATGGATTACTATATCTCATTTTTCTTTAGAAAAGGTTGTTGATGCGTGGAGAATATGTTACTATCTTTTATTGAAAAAGTGTTTGTACTACAACATATGGGAAATAGTTGTTGATGTATTTGTGGGAACATAAATTGTACAAAACTTGTCTCGTGCAGGTGTGTTGACAATAATCAATATGTAATTCTCTTTCCTGGATAGTCTTTAATGGTTTTTAGTAAATTTTGGTAAAGCTCTGTCCTAATTATTGACATGGATTGATTCAGTTAACCTTCTAGCCTAGGTGATGTCATGATCTTCTATTCAAAATGACTAACTGATGTACACATGTACAACATTGCAGCCTGGCAACACGTTATAAGATATGCAGGTTACATAAATCAATTTCCTTGCATACTGCCTTTAGCTAAGATTATGACATTCTGGGTAACACGAAGATACATCATTGGTCTATTTTCAGGTTGTGTCCATGGTCTCAGAAAATTGTTGATGTTCAAAGGTAGTTTGTCCACTTCTAGATAGATAAAGGGATTCAGCTTATCCCTTAGGTATTCACATGCAGAATCCTAGGGGTATATTTCATTCCATGTTTTTAATTTAAGATGATTTGTCTTACTTACAACATACATTTTCACAATCACAACATGGAAGTTTTATTTAGTACTAATCCTCTCTTTCATTGAATAGCAAAGGAGATGTCTATTTACATTTTTCTTCTTCCAGGTGTAGATCTTACTTGTAAATGTAATTACACCAATGACGAGTCATATTAGATGATTGTTGATATTGAGACAACCCTGGTAGCATGTATGCTAGATGTCACCGTAGTGTTTAGAAACAGTGTTGAAAATGCCTCAAGGGCATGTGAGCTATAGAAGCATGATGCCAAACGTTCAACAACTACTAAGATGAGGTGCATGGACAAACATGAAGTAAACAACTACCTTCTTGGTGGCCTTGCAGTGAGAGAAGTGAAGGGTCTGCTCAGCGCAGTCATTTAGCTAATATGAATCTACAGTTGAACCCAAATAGGATTCTACATTGCCACATTTAATTGATTAAGTATTTTTGATTTTCGGTTCAGCAACACATACAGATAATAAGATCAGAAAATTAAGTGTTGAAGTAAGGGTAGGTTCTCCCTTTGCAGTTCACTGCAGTAGGATTTTGTCTCTTTTTTCTATGATGTTGAATTTGATGCTTTAGAATGACTACGAGTAGTTGTTCTTCATTTCTTCTTCACTGTCCCATTAATTATTTCTATGCTTGTTTTAGCATTCTTATAAGTCTGTGCCAATTATTTTTTAACACTTGCAGAATATTACTAAGCTCCTTCCATTTTCAGATATATGAATAGTCTATTAGGGTACATGAGATTGAAATTAGGTTCTACATGTAGGTTGAAATCATTGCTAGCATTACTTTTAGTGTATATGAGTTCGTCCTTCTTTGTAATGGCTTGCTGTATTCCTAATTTATCTTGCTATCATTAAGTTTATTTAAGATTATGCTATACAGTCACTCAGGGCAACAATATGCAGAGCAGGAAGAAAAGAATGTCCATGGTGCCGTTAGACATGCGTCTTCATTTTCTAAGTACTAATTATTTTGTATCTTGACCAATCTAATGGAGAAGGCCAGGATACTCTTCTTGGAACTTTCAAGATATGGGGAATAGGGTCAAACATGTAGGCATCTGCTTGGAGAAACATTTGGAGGATGAGTTCCTATTCCTAGATTTAAAACCATACTGCAAGTTTCAGTGGAGTGCATGATAGGTTTAGGTTATATCATATAGAACATCAATTAAGCTTGTGTTTTTTACCATTTGCTTACCATTCGTTGTGAAGATGCAAACCTCTAATCAGGTCTCTTGCAACAGGTGATACCAAAGTCAAGCAGATAAGCCAACTTAGTAAGTTCTGGAATACTAATACATGACGAATGCAGGCCGGCTGAATGGATTCAGAAGGTCATCCAAGATGCACTATTCCCAAGAGAGACTGGTCTGAAACCAAGGAGATCGATATATAGTGTGTTTATACCCATACAACTTTGAATCCGGCTCCAACGGAGCAATTAGTTCTTCTATGGTTCTGAACCGTGCTGTGGTGGAAAATGAATGCTTTGAATGTTCCTTTTAGAGTATTTGGTGAATTCTAGATTTATTTGGTCATCAACAACAATTTCTTATACTTCCCCATGCATTTGCCTTTCTAGTATTAAAACATCACATTTTTACATCTTTTGCAAACAATGTCAGCCATTCCGTTTATTTTGTTCCTAAATTCAATTCATGACGTGGCTTGTGGGGATTTAGAAGGAAGGCCTTACAAAGATATTTTCAGAAATAAAAGATTTTGTTGTCATTTTGGTTTATTGGATTACCTACAATATTCATTAAAGAGACCTTCAATGGTGGACATCAGGTGCGATGCTTGCCTATAAATTTTAAGCCTTGATGCTATGGTTATCCATTTGAAAAAACTAAAAAAACGCATTACTATTTTTGCTCACCTATAATTACAAAATTTCCCAAATTTTACACCAGGCAAAGAATAAGGTTTACGTGGCTGTAGAGGAAAAACCGCTGGCGACCGTTCTACCCGTCAACTCACCGTCATGGCCTGGCTTTCGGCAGCCTGCAACTATCCTCCCATCCTATGGACAATTTGGAGTGTGCAAGCAATGATGCATCAGTTGGCCAACCGTGGTTGTGTATCTCATAGTTCTATAAAGAAACTTGAAAAATTAGAGTATTTTTCTAATATACGTTGGACATGCCCACTACTTATCGCCATTACTAAACCAACTAATTATTTATTTCGCATTTGCAAATACCATATTAACTTATCTTCTTTGAAATCCTTTGTTTGTCTCTTTCTCTTTTATTTGAATTAAGGGTGTTTTTGTGGATTCGCTTTGTCTCTGATACAGATCTGACTTATGTGAGTTTAACTATCGTTCATTCACAATGGTTCACTATTGCTGAATTATAATCTCATTTGAAATTATCTATTAAATTTTGAATTTTGATGCTGTGGTCAACCATTTGGTAAATATTTTCGGTCATTTATAATGGCCAAATTAACTCAAAATCAACGGGACCGTGCGCTAAGGCGCACCCCTAAATCTAGTTATTACCGTTTATGCAATGGTTTGAGTAGGTAGTTAGCGATGGAGAAAAGGTCACAAGATCGAATCCTTCCTTACTAGAGTTTTTAAACTATTTTATACCCGTACTATTGACAGGTGGGCTTGCCTCTTGGTCAGCACCAAGGACACAAGTGTCATAGAAAAAATCACAGGATCATTTAAAAAAATAGACGCCATAAGTGAACGAATTTGGTCAAAATTGTTTAAACACGCTGAAATTTAATTAAATTAGACTAAAATGCTCACATGATGCAAGTTGTGGGACTAGTGTTGCTCACTTTGTAAGATATGGAACTAAAATGTTCCCGCCGTGCAAGTTGGTGGGACTAAAAGTGTATATACCTTTTTTAAGTGCGGTGTGTACTCGAATTTAATATGCAGCTCCTAGTACTGTATATATGAGTAAAATGGAATATGGGATAAACATGGTTCAAAATTTGTTACTAGATGGATTATCCCGGTATTTTTTTTGCCTAACTTGGGAATATTTGTCATAAATGCACACAAGTAGATAAGGCTTTGAACTTGGTCATATCCTCTACCTCTAGTATGCAACCTTGACTTTCACTCATCAAATGAGCGCACTTGCTGAATGCCAGTCCTTGCCGACGACTGCTTCGTGGTCTACAACGATTTCATCGGTCAACACACAACACGTTGCCAGTCAACTAAAAAACATACAACACGTTGCCAGGGCCCGCGCACAAACATTTCCTGTCATGGGCCGAGCCCACACGGCTCGTGCTTGTAACTAGCAGAGCCCATTCTCACGGGGCAGTCGAAAGCCCACGGCCACAAATACCCTTTTTTTCCAGTATAGAAAAATCTGTTCAGCCATCCTCCGTCTCCTCTCCGTCCACGCATCATCACCAATTCACCAGGCCAAGCCGGCACCACGCCAGTTCACTACAGGCCAAAGCTGCTGCTTCTTCTCCGAGCAATTCCACCGAACACCTCGCGCGCGCGTCCGGTTCCGCACAGCCCGCGGTCGATTCCGGCCGAATGGCGGTTACGAACTAAGCAAGGAGAGGCTGCGTGGCTCCCTCCCTCCAATGGCGTCTTTCCCTACCTTATCCGCTTCCGCTGCTTCCCTCCCGCGGCCCCACGTCCGCTTCGGGTTCAGGGACCACGCTTCCTCGTGGGGCTGCTTCGCCGAGAACAATGGCCGCTGCGGCGGAGTGCTCGACGCGAGGCTGCGGCTGCGGATGCGCTGGAGGAGCCCGGTCCGCGCCAAGGTCGGCGAGGCGGACAAGGACAAGGGCGCCGATTTGGGGCTCCGCGTGGACCAGCGCAAGAGCCTGCGGCGGCGTCTAAGGCTTAAGCCGCGGCTGCGCGTGCTGCGGTGGTGGCTCCGGCGGCTGCTGTCGCCGCGGGAGCTCGCGGGCGACGCGGCGGCGGCGTTTCGGCGGGCCGTCCGCCGCGTGCCGCTGCCCGCTGCCGCCTCTATCGTCCTGGGGGCTCTTCTCCTCCTCGCGCGGCTCACGGTGCCTAAGAACGCGGCCCGGGAGGTGGCCTACTCGGACCTCCTTGCGGGGCTCCGCGCGGGCGCCGTGACCGCCGTCGCGTTCGAGGAGGACTCGCGCCGCATCTACTTCAGCAAGGCTGAGGAAGTCGGCAGCGGTGACGAAGAGCGCGAGACCGGCACAAGCGCCACCGCCGCGGTGAAGTGGCCGTACTACGCGAGGAGGGTGCCGCACGACGAGGGTTTCCTGCTGGGGCTCATGCGGGAGGGCGGGGTGGACTACCGGTCTGCTCCAAGGCCCGCGGGGAGGCTGCTGGTGGACATGCTGACGACGCTGCTCACGCTGTGGTTCTCACTCCTGCCCATGATGTGGTTCATACAGAGGCAGATGTCGGCTGGGGGAAATGCCGACAAGCGGCGCCGGCCCAGGAAGCAGCGAGTAGGATTTGAAGATGTCCAGGGCGTGGATGAAGCCAAGGAGGAGCTTGTCGAGGTGAATATGGCTTCTCTAATGCTTACTCATGAAGTCATGATTGTTTTCTGTGATGTTGAGTACATGCTGGCCAGTAGACAATAGACATTGAGTGAAGTAGGAAAGGTTAGAGTACATTGCCACAGCAAGTTAACAAAACCTCAATCAAGTATCAGGGGTAGTATTCAACACAATTGTGCATAGGGTCTCAGTTGATTGCTTGACGAAATTAGCCATTGGATGCTGATTCAATGATTTCAAAAGAAAAGAAAATCGATTGATTGTTTAATTTAGACCTATATACCGCCCATGTTATGGACCTTAGAGCAGGGTCGAATATCTAATTTCACCGACTTAGATAGTTAGATTTAAACTAAGTGTTAGCAATTCCATTATGCATATGTCGAAATTCCTTCCAACTAATCTTTGGTTTGCTTAACTCCTGGCATTCTATGTTGAAAATACAAATATCAAGTGTATGTGGAGGAACTTGAAATTCCACAAGAACATCGGATCAAGGTTTCACTAGGTATCACTTGAGTGGTTAAGTATGGTTACCTTATTGACTTGTTCTGGAATTACAATGTGGTTCCTGTAGAAAGTCGTACGTTTCCTCCCCTTTTGTTTAGAAAGCCCCATTTCAAGAAATTACCGGGAGCATGTCTAGAACACGAATATATGTTTTATAGGTACTGTCATACTGGAAATCTAGGATAAGTATAAAATTAGTACTTCTATCTATCAAGTATGTTTTCTGCAGTATTGACTGCTAAAGTTTGTTGGTACTAGGAATCATATTTATTTTAAGCAATGCCATGTTTTTTGTTGAATTAGTTTTGTACTTGTGTTGACTGAATATCAGTACAAGACTCATAAGCTTTTGTACAATTTGATAATTTCCTAATGTAGATAGTGAGCTGCTTGCGTGGTTCACTTAATTACAAGAAGCTAGGAGCGAGATTACCCAGGGGTGTTCTGCTTGCTGGCCCTCCAGGAACTGGGAAAACACTACTGGCCAAGGCGGTTGCAGGAGAGGCTGGAATTCCATTCTTTCCCGTTTCTGCTAGTGAATTTGTTGAAATGTTTGTTGGAAGAGGAGCAGCCCGTGTCAGGGATTTGTTCAAGGAGGCGAAAGAAGCTGCCCCATCAATCATTTTTATTGACGAACTTGATGCTGTGGGTGGAAGCAGAGGTAGAAGTTTTAATGATGAGAGGGACCAAACCCTAAATCAGGTGTGATTTAGCTCTCTCACTATATTTTCTTTTCTTTGTCAAAATCATGTTAACCAATGAAGATATTATTGCTTTGTCTATGAGCAGCTGCTTACTGAAATGGATGGTTTTGACTCGGATGTGAAAGTTATTGTCATGGCTGCTACTAATAGACCTAAAGCTTTGGATTCTGCTCTTTGCCGGCCCGGTCGGTTCTCAAGAAAGGTTTTTGTTGGTGTGCCTGATTTGGAGGGCCGCAAAAAGATTTTGGCTGTTCATGTCAGAGAAGTCCCTTTAGAAGAGGAATCTGAAATAATTTGTGATCTGGTTGCTAACTTGACCCCAGGATTGGTTGGTGCAGATCTAGCAAATATTGTTAATGAGGCTGCTCTACTAGCTGCTCGAAGAGGTATGTCGAAGTCATCTTATATTATCAGATACATAAAACTACCAAGCAAATCAATTGGTTCCTTATGCTTAAAATATCGTATTTAATGTGATTATACTTAAATAATTGATGTATCAAGAAATACTTATAGTTCTGAAGTGCAGAACCTGCCATTTTATGGTCAGTTTTCAGTGGAACAGGACAAGGTTTCTGGGTCCGTTAGTAAAAATTGCTAATGCATTCTCCTATTAGTGCTTTGACTCCACCATGTTAGAAATTGCTACTGGGAAATTATACTGCTGCCTGCATTTCTGTTTTGTCTATTTCCTATTAGTTATGGGAAATTCTTTTTTAGACGGTTCAGTTGATGAAATGTATGATAATTAAGAAGTTATGTTAATGCAAGGTTCTGAGCATAATTATTATATGTACAGGTGGCGATACTGTGGCTCGGGAGGATATTATGGATGCCATTGAGAGGGAGAAATACGGGGTCAATGGTAGACAAAAGAGTCCTGATGCTGAAAGACAAGGCCTTACCAAATTATTTCCATGGTTACCTAAACCTGGAAATAAACCACCAAACCCAGATGATTTTCAAGGACTTATGGGGTATCATACATTGAGCTAACTGGAGTTTTGCAAGGTATCCTCAGATTTTGTCTGTTCTGTTGTTTTGTCCATCCGATTGTTCCTTATAAATTCCTATAGGCAGCTTCACAAACTGGCCACCTTTGGACTGAAACGTTATATATGCTAAAGGCGACAAAATTCATAATTCCAAATTCGAAAGTTGTTACATTTTTCTGTCGTGCTGCCTGGTGTATCTCATGGTAAGCAAAAACATAAAATTGAATATCAAGCGGCTATGGAAGCAATAAATCGCTCGTTATCTAAAAAAGTCTCATGGAAGCTATTATTTCGTTTTTCTTGTGTCCTGAACTTTAGAGGACCTATTTGATTGATGTTTACCTGGGAAATGGATGTTTTGAATTAATCAATAGGTTGCATTTCTATATTTTATACAACGCTAAACTTCACTTTCCAGTAGTCCTCTCTTTACGTGGGCAAATATTTCAGTCGACTAAATGAAGTATGTGATACTATACCAATACCCAAAAGCTTAGGCATCATTTACTCATTCTGTTTGTTAATGAAAACCATCATGATATTGAAATTAGAGATTCTCAGTTTGAAATACACCTGGCACGTTTTCTGAAGAAAGGATTTCCTGTGTTAGATTTAAGGTATTGTGCTGGGATCTGGAGCTAAGGAGGTTTCCAGATCCTACCTGATTGCATGTTGTAGGTTTGGCTGAGCATATTAGTGAGGATGGTATGAAGTATTAGTAGATTATCATCCTAATACCTAAAGCTTTTGACGGGTTTATGCATGCAACTCAACATGATTTCAGAATTGTTTGACATGTCATCTAAAAAAAAGAGAATAGTTTGACATGTCGAAGTGAATTAGTCGTGGCAACTTTTGCAATTATCCATTCCCATCTAGTGCACATATCTTAATTCTTCTTAAGGGTGGACCCGTAACTATGTTAAGTTTGATTTATTGTAAGGCACCGCACCATCCTGATATTTGTAAACCAAGACATTCAAGTTTGAAAAAAGTCAAATGTTCCTGCAAATTTTATAATAGTAGAGCAATTTATGATGTTTTGTAGTCTCTTTTCTTTCCATAAAAACTCGTATTCCCTCCGTTCACTAATGTAAGACCTTTTAGATATTTCAAAGTGGACTAGATTCTCTCCAAAACGAGTGAACCTACACACTAAAACACGTCTACGTACATGTATTTTAGAAAAAGGCTATAATGTCTTACATTAGTGAACGGAGAGAGTAATATTTTTATCTGATTGAGTCTTATTGTATCAGTGAATTTTGCAAACCTACAAGTCAATGTACAATCTATCTGAGAACTGTAGGTTTTGAAAATAATTTCATAGAACTACGGACCTAAGGCCCAATCATATATCACAAAACTACATATTTAGAGACAACATGCATTACAAGTTTAAGGCTCAATAATATCACACAATTACAGTTTGCGAATTATGATGCATATTCACGAAACCCAGGCCCACGCAGCAAGTGTGAAAGCATATTTAGTTTTCTGGTGTTTTCTGTATTAAATATTTGCTCTATCAAATTTGCAATGTAATTATTTTCCTTTTTGTTTTGGTTTTACTGATCCAGAGTGGAGATAAGCAACAACTGACATGGTATCAAAATTGTCTGTGTACCAGCTGCTGGGTACAACTGTAAGACAGCAAATATACAATTCAACACTATCTGTGAAGAGACTGAACTGGGCACAAAGTGGGATGGGGGCTGTGACACATTACTCGGTGAATTTTGATACAATCTGATCTGCAGAAAACTGCTACAGATTACAATAGCTTAGCATGTGCAATACAAGGTCCACGAATTTTACCAGCGACTCAGATCAATCTTGTGCTCCGTAATGTTTTTTGGTAGCTCATATTGTTAATAGAATAGTCTGCATTAGTTTACAAGATAGTCACCCCAATTCTGATGTACATGAATTTGCCATTTAGCACATTTTTAGCATATAGGAGCTCTTCCGCAGCTGGATTTGCAACAATGTGTAAGATTGAGAGTAAACAGAATTACTGGGAGCTCAGCTAATCTTCACACCATGCCTCATTTCCGGTCATGTTATTTTGATCTGCTGTTGCGTAGTAAATCATCACTGCCCTGAACAGATTCATTAGCTTCCAAATATGACAATTTTCAATGTGGTCTTGTCCCATGGCAGTCATTTATCTTCAGCATTTTCCCGATGAGCAGCTCTTGCTTGACAACCCTGATGGCTTGCTTGAGCATCATTTGGGTTGCCAAGAATGAGGATTGGGCGAGAAGCATGCTTGGTGCAGGAGCAAGTGGATTCCCTGACACTTGGTCGGAGAACGACGCTGTCTGCTTGACCCAGGAAAGCAGCCTGCTGCCCCAGACACACATCACACCCCGTCGCAAGCTCGCAACGCTGACATGACCTTAATTATTGGAAAGTCATACAGGGGCTGCAGAATCAGGACATATACCCCTGGACGCAGGGGAAGTTTCTTCTGCTCTTCCCCAGCAAGAGACTGGTTTGCCTTTTGGCGTTCCTTCTTCTGGGCTCTATGTGCTGTTGTTACCACCTCCTGCCTTAACATGCTTTGTCCGCAGGATCAAATCCCAGGCTTAAAAAGGATGGAAACAAAGTATTTTTTCCAACTGATTTGTAGCTTTCGCTCGTTTGTTCTTAGCATCTGTAGCTCTCGATGGATTTTACCTTCTGTTTCAAGGCAGTTTTGTGTCCGTCTCAGTTTTGCAAAATGGGGGGGCACTACTGATACCTGCTCGTGCAGTCGTGCTCAAGTCATATTCTTGCTGATTGGCGCAGCATCAGAAAATTAATAAGGCCATTAGTTGGAGACGGGAGGTCATCTGGAGTACTTAGTTGATAATAGTATTTAACTTTGGGGTTTGCAGATAAGATTCCTGCTAATATCTTCAAACATTTACCCAGGCTGTTTCATGTTAATTTGCGCGAGGAAGCCCGGGAAATGCTTCTACGAGCCTTGTAACTCCGGCAGCTACTAGCTACAGCAATGACTAAATGAAGAGACTCGTATGAGTAGAGTTGGTGCGTGTCATGTCACTTTTGCACCCCCAAGTTGCAAATGTGGCTATGGAACTAGGACATGACGTGATGCTGTCACCATAGATAAGCATGCTGCATTATTAATTTCTGCTACTCTCAAGGGAATCGGAAGCTACTCTCAAGGAATCGGAAACACCCCCAGAGTGCCTCCAAAACCTAGGAAGGGCTTATAGCGTACAGTTCTAGGGGTACAAGAATGAAGATCTACTTCAGTATGTTTGCTACAGAATATCCAGACAAAAATATGTAGGTCAGCAAACATACGATACAAACGACTATGGTTTCTTTTTCGTATCGCATACCGGAAAGGAGAGATGAGATCGACGAAGAGAATAAAGAAAAGATGAAGACGAGTGAGATGACGAAGAATATTTTTGAGACAGCAAGATAAAAGCTAGTACTAGAAGAAAGCATTGCGTGCACTGACAAGTGACTTTCAGTAGCCGATCGAATAGTTGTAGCCTTATAGTTGAGTTGCTTTCGCAGCAAAAAGGCTCATTCTCCCCATGTAGACGCCATTTGAAGGGGGTGTCCCCTCATCATCAAATCCTGGATCGATCGGTAGTGCAGGTGATAGGTAACGACGCAATTAGTACCAAACACATTTACTAATAGATGTGTTTAGCTGAACTGCTTAAGCATGTGCACGCGTCTAGTCTAGTCCATGATCTAATTACTTATTACTTCAGCTCAAAATTAATAGATCTTTCTTTTGAAACCTAAAATTAATAAATATATATACTTACTCCCTCCGACCCATATTAGTTGACTTGGATTTGTCTAAATTTAAATGAACCTATATACTAAATAGTGTCTAGATTCATTCAAATCTAGACAAATTGGAGTCAACTAATATGGGTCGGAGGGAGTACTTTTTTGCGGGTAAAATCTAATTACTTACTTGAGGTAATAACTGCTAGTAGTATTATTTGGGCCCTCGTTGATTCGTAGGATTCTCAAAACCCAAGAATAAGAAGAACACATGAGTGAGTGCATGTCCTTTTGAATCCTATACGATTAGATAACTACACAAATTTGGATAAAATAAAAAATACAGGAACTATAGCAAGATATTAGAGTGGATGTAAGTTCTCCACCAGAATAGAGTGCAAAGGTAGGAAAAAATTCTTAAGGATTCCAATCCTAGAAATCAAATGACAGGTGTAGGAAAAGTTCGTAAGGATCTGAAGTCCTCTAAACCCATGACATTCCTTCAAGCAATGGAGCCATTAACAACTAAACAATGTGGATGCACATGCTTCTGAGTTGTCGGTGTATAAACTTAAGCATGCGAGGGTAAATCGTGAACCATGGGTACAAAAAGACTAACATAATTGGGTATTTATAGACCTGGAGCAATCAGGCATTTGAGCTAAATCTACTTATTTCTCTTTTTTTCATTAAGAAAGCTCACCGTGATATGTGCAATCTATTGAATCGATAGAAAGACAACACGCACAAGCTTTAAGCTACATTCATGGTTGCTGAATTGTGATGTGCTAAACTTATTTGGTACACATTGCGAGAAAATAGGTGAGAAAATAGGCAAATGTTTGCTAACCAAATGGTAAAACAATAAAAAAATCACGTAAAGAAGGATTATCATACTACACCCAATGCCAAACAAAATTTAGAGAAGGTGAACTCCACAACACATGACACATCTAACACACATTAAAGCATATATATGTAAGGGCATATGCAAAGTCATGAGTCACATGACATCAACTGGCTCTTCGTCTAGCCACCCAGAATTATTGTTGATGTGTGAAGGATATAGGAATGGTATATATCCGGGAGTCCGTGATGGACTAGGATTCACATATAGAGGGAGCAAAGATACTCGGGGGTGGTGAAATGCTCTAAGGTGTACTTAGCAGAGACATAGGTGACAAGCGATACTTAAATAAAACACCGTTATTAGCGGGCTTAGCCCTTTCTCTCCTCCTTGTCTCTATCCCTTAATATAACTGACTTGAGAATTAGACTCTATGAATGAGAGAATCTTGGGCGTGGACATCATTGCCTTTTTACGCCATTACATTTAATGCCAAATTATGTATGTAGAGTTAGATTAAGATAATTTAAACTATTACGAAAATAGTTTACTACCCCCCTACATCGTGTGGAGAGTACAAGAGTCCATGAATTGCTCTACTGCTCCACCTTTGTGGATGCTCTAAGGGCTGCAATCGTAGGGTGCATCAGATTCACACAAAGATCGAGCCTCTAACTTTATCTTCTTTGAGATGCGCATAATAAGACAATTTCCCTTGCCAAAAAACCTTTTATATGTACATAACCATTTGGCCAGTCTCTTATTTTACACGATAATCTTTACTGTACATGTATGATATTATAAAAAGGCACACTTCTATTGTTGATCGCATAATCTCATGACACAATTGCATATATTCCCTTGCAAAGAGTGCACTTGTACACTTAATATTGCAAAGATCAAAATTGATGTGGCAACATCGAAAAGAAGAAATTAAGTTTCTCTATTGTTGTTCTTATTGTTGGTGATGATGTCGTCATTGCTAGCCCAGATTTTGAAGGAAAAAATATACCATTCTACCTTGAAATAAAAATGTTGATCTAAAGAAAAGCAAACATTCTAGATGTGCATATTGCGAGGTGAACTATGGACACTGAATTTTGGTTAAAACGGGTGGTATGATATATACAAGATATCAGAGAAGAGTATAAACACAAACTATAAGATTACACACTTTTTTTAAAATGCGCAAATAGACATTTTTTTGCAAACATTCCATAATCTCTATTCATTCGACAATCTGCACTAGCAAAATTTGCAATTTTTCATAAGTTAGAGTTATGCTTTATTGGATTTCTTAAACGCGCACATTTCTTTTTGAACAAAAAAGAAGGGCCTCGAAGGACCTAGAGCTTCTTATCCATTGATCTTATCCATCATACCACAAGCGGTAGGATCCAAATAAAATAAGGAAATACACCTAGGTCTGAGATTTTTACAAATAGGACCCCGGAAGATAGATCTATAGATCAGAATGTGGTCCTTCTTCCTCTTTGCATCTCCAAGCATGAACGAAGATCAACGGCACTAGGGACTACACCACTTGTTTTGCCCATCTCGCCATGCCGCCTACTCCAGATTTCGTCGGAGGAAGACGCTGCAGAAGCCCCACTGAAGATACCCTCTCTCCTTTTTGGCACCATGGCCAGGAGGTACGAACCGAGCTTCCTCACGACCAAACAACCTTGTCATAGTAAAAAAATTACATTCACCCCCTCTACAATATACAACTAAAACATTGTCCAAAAGAGAATGATCCCTCTCCCAGCTCTAAGTTGTTAGATAGATGAGACGTCTCCATCATTTTTTTTCACCCTAGATAGCACTCAGTTTAGTCTGAGAGTTTCACCCATGACTCGAACCCGGGTGGGTCGGTTCAACAAACCTGAGCTCTAGCCACCAAACCGGCACTTGGTTCTCATAGCGTACCACAATTATATCGCGTACCACAAGTAACATGTTTTGCATTGACAAATATACATTATACACCTTCTTTGCAAACTGCCATGGTAGATATGCAATGTTTTCTCTAGAATTTTCATCACATACATAAATAAGTCAAGTCTGCTTATGTTGCTCTTTTGCATGAACATATGCATGCATGGGTTACTTTTGCACAGTACGTATACACAAGAACGCTTATTAATCTCATGTATTTCAAGCCATACTCATTAATATACACCAACAGCTTGTGCTACAGAAACACCATATTATCCCCGGCCAGCATTATTCGACACACTACGATACGTACGTACGTACATACGTACGTACGTACGTACTGGTACACTGAACATGTATAGCACACAGCACACAACTCGTAGCATACTCACACACAATGGCACACACGCAATACTAGCACATCCGCTCGAGAAGCTAGCTAGGTATTGCTCCGGCCGATAGACCTTATTTACTATATACGCGTACGTACGCCGGAATTAGCTCGTGGCAGCAGCTGGGCCGGCCTGGCCGGCGTCGTGGATAGGACTTCAGGCGACGAGGCTCCTCTGGTGGAAGCTGGCGATGAAGTCGGCGGCCTTCTGGTCGACGTCGCGCTCGCCGACCCACCACCCAGAGTCCTCGTCGCTTGACCTGACCTTGTGCAGCCCCGGCGCCGGCGGCCACTCCCAGTCACTCTCGTCGTCGACGTGGAACCGCCTCGACTTCCGCGAGAAGCTGAATATGGCGCAGAAGAACGACGATTTTCTTCCCATATACTAGCTACCTCTCTCTTGTTAAGTTAATTTGTTCTAGAGATAGATGGTGGTTGGAGAGTGGCTGTCTCGCTTGGGCTTAAGGAAGGTGAGAAGAGGCCACGCCTCTATTTATAGGCCGGAGAGGCGGCCTTGCATGGCAAGGTGGCTTGTGAGTTGTGAGGAAGCTAGCCCTAGCCTGGTGGTTGCGAGTCCGCATGCGAAGGTTCTTCCATTCTTCTTCGCGATATAACCTAAAGGCCACCCGATCTAGGCAGATCGGGACCGGACGGCCCGGATTAACCTAACCCGATCGAGATCGGGATCAAACGGCCCAGGTTGCACGATGTGATAAGATGCTAATATAAAGCGTTGCGCCTACATGTTCCATCTGTAGCGCACGATCGTGGTTGGTGAAACACCGAAACCGTCCTTGCAACGGAAAGAGAGAATGTGGGTTTGATGATGATCCCTCTGAGTATACGTATCTTTTCATCTCTACCTACACAAGGGGCCGGCCGGTGTTTGGTTAAGTACGTCACTAGAAACAAACATACCCCCACATAGGAGTATAGGATGTCTAGTTGTTTGTGTAATACTTTCTCGGTCCCAAATTAAGGGCCTGTTTGTTTGGGCTGTGGCTGGCTGGCTGTGCTGCTCTGCTGTGCAGGAAAAGCCGCTGTACAGGGAAAGCTACTTCTCTGAATTTGACTGTTTGGCAACTGAATTGGCTGTCTGGCTGTATGCTGAGCAATTGTCTAAAGTACCCTCTAAGTTTTATGAACATGTATATTTGCTAATTAATTGTCCTTACATACTTCTCATTAATCTCAATACAAAACCAAAAAAAAAAAACCAGCCAAGCCCCACGGCCTCTCTCTAATTAATTTTTTTAGTTAAAGAAAAAGAGAGAAATAAATAAGAAAAGAAAAACCCAGCCGATCCCACGGTCTTCTCTCTCCTTTATCCTCTCCTCTTCCTCACGTATTTCTCCCAGTTTCTATGGTGTTCTCCACCCGTCGGCTACTTGGCTGCCGCTCCCGCACCTACCTCCGCCGGCGGCCATCTCTCCTGCACCTCCCCCACCTACCTCTGCCGTCAGCTGCCGCTCCCGTACCTCCCCCACCTACCTCTGCCATGGCCGTCCGCTGTGTGCTCTCTGGCCATCCCCGAGCCCAGATGACCGCGTCTACAGAGAAGCTAGAGCTTGGAACTGCTTGGGATGGCGAGGCCGGCCGGGGACGAGGTCGGGGGGGGGGGGGGGGGGGGGGTCTGGGGCTTCGGGAGTCGGGCAAGGACATCGAGGAGGAGGGAGGTCGGCTGATGTGGTGGTGATACGGGGGCGAGGCCTGCCGGGGACGAGGTCGGGGGCGTCAATCTGGGGCGGCGGGAGTCGGGCAAGGACATCGAGGAGGAGGGAAGTCGGTCGATGTGGTGGTGACACGGGGGCGAGGCTTAGGATGGCAGTATTCTCGTAATTTTTCTCAAAGCAAATGTACGAAGCAGAAAACGCTTCGCTCGCAGCCTCGGGAAGCCGCGGGAAGCACCTCCGGACGTGCTTCCCAGGATTGCCTATTTTGCCAACCACTTCGGCCGAAGCCCACAGCGCAGCTATGCCGTTTGGTTCGTTTTTCTGACTTTTTCCACTGAAAAGCTACCAAAAGCCCAAACAAACACCCCCTAACTCACTTGGCTTTGTCTAGATGCAGATGTATGTATATACTAAAATGTATCTAGATACCCTCCATATCTATACAAAGCCAAGCCAGTTAATTTGATACCGAGGGAGTAGTTTGTTTGGACAAATACATATAGTTTTTTTCCTTATGCTTCTTCTATAACTAGTACACTCAAGACGCGTTTGTGCAAAAAATGTTAGTTAGTTGTTTTTACCCCAAAACTTTGCCTCCTAGTTTTACGAGAACCAAGTTTGTGAATCCATAAGATAGTTAGCTTAACCAAACATGGTTTCAGTTTGTGCTTTTGTAAAAACTCCTATCCAAGAACCCCTTAGAGAAAAAGATGACACACGTTAGAAGGTCTAAGAAAAGAATTTTCACGGAAAACCAACTTTTATTGCCGTAAATATGCCGTTCGAGATATGTGGAAATAAAGATTGATACTTGTAAACTCCGCGGTATGTGAATGGTGACATATATGAATGCATCGTTGCATCTACGCATATTATCGGTGAGTCTAGTGTGATCCCACACTATAGAGCGGTCATTCTAAAGAGCTGGGTTAAAGAAATAACCGAGGCATGTGGAGGTGAAGATTTATCCCGAAGTTCACTTCCTAAAAGAAGCTAATCTCCATTGGATAGGTGATACGTTGGAAATGTATCTATAATTTTTTATGCTTATGCTTGTTTAGTATCTACTTTGCTTTACTTGTCCACACTTTGAGGTGCTTTTTACATGTTTTCTGGTACTAACCTACTAACAAGTTGCAACAGTGCCAGATGCATGTTTTCTGCTGTTTTTGGTTTCAGAAAACTTAGTAAGAAATATTCTCCAAATTGAACGGGACAAACGTCAAAGTCAATTACTTTCCGTGGGGAACAAGAAGTCCAGAGGGGAGCCGGAGGGGCCAGACCCACCCCAGGCGCGGGTGGCCCCAGCCGCGCCTGGCTAGAGTTTGGCTACTCTGGCCGCCTCCTCGGACTCCCCCTTCGCCTATAAGAAGCCCCCGATGCAGAAACCCTGGAAACCCGATAAAATATCCACAAAACCGTCTGTATCCGCCGCCACCATCGTCCCTAGATCGAGGGGATCTGAAGTTCTTCCCGGAACCCTGCCGGAGGGAGATAATCCCGGAGGCCTTCTCTCCGGTATGATGCGTAAGTAGTTCCACCTTGGACTATGGGTCCATGTAGTAGCTAGATGGTTGTATCTCCTCCTTTGTGCTTTCATGTATAGATCTTGTGAACTCCGTTCATAATCAAGATCTAATCTATTTGTAATCATGCATGTTGTGTTTGCGGGGATCCGATGGATATTGAGATTATTATGTTGGTTTGATTAATGGTTTTGTCTTTATAATTCTATCATGTCTATGTTGTTTGTGATCTTGCATGCTCTCCGTTGTTAGTAGCTATCTTGGCCAAGTAGTTGCTAGTGACTCCAAGAGGGGGTATTTATGCTCGATAGTGGGTTCATGCCTCTATTTTCCAAGGAAAGTGATAGAAATCTCTTCGGTTGTAGATGTGATGTTTCCACTAGGAAGAAAACAACGGTCTCTTGTTCATGAAACATGTGGACTGTTTACCTTACACAGTTTGCTTAAAGTAGTTGTCTGTTGCTTGCAACTTAATACTGGAGGGGGTTCGGATGATAACCTGAAGGTGGACTTCTAGTCATAGATGCAGTTGGATGACGGTCTATGTATATTGTTGTATTGCCCAATCGAATCTCATAGGATCTTTCTGACTAGTAATTGCATTGTTATGCCTTGCTCAGTTCCTGTCAATTGCCCTGCTGTAATTTGTTACCCTTCATGCCATGTTGTTTATCTAAGGAGAGCACCTCTAGTGAACTATGGACCCCAGTCCAATCTTTACCATTGATACATCTTCCACTATTACTTGTTTACTTGCTGCAAACCATTACCTTCCATACCATACGTTTAATCCTTTGTTACAGCAAACCGGTGAGCTTGACAACCTCACTGATTCGTTGGGGCAAAGTCTTGAGTTTGTGTTGTGCAGGTCTCCGCGTTGCTAGCAACACCTGTGTGAAGTTTTCTTCCTCCTACTGGTTCGATAACCTCAATTTCTTACTAAGGGAAAACTTGCTGATGTACTGATTCATACTTGCTCTTGGGGGTTCCCAACAGGCTCACATAAGCTGTGCAAGCCACCAAGCTCTTTTGGCGCCGTTGCCGGGGAGGCCAAGGACGTCTTCACTAGGGGAGTCCTTCACTTCCTTTCTCTTTACTTTGTTTTTTGTTTGCTTTGTTTCTTTTGTTTGGTTTTGTTTGCCTCTTTCCAAAAAACCCAAAAAAATTTAGTCTAGTTTGGTTTGCTTGCTTTATTCAAAAACCCAAAAAAATTAGTTCCTGCTCTAGTTGTTGCTGTTGTTTTTGGCTTGCTCACCTTTGCCAAAATGAACTCTGCTGAGAACACCAAGTTGTGTGACTTCACTAGCACCAACAACAATGATTTCCTTAGCACACCTATTGCTCCACCTTCTGCTGATGCTACCTTTTATAAAATTAAGCCTGCTTTGTTGAATCTTGTGATGAGAGAGCAATTTTCTGGTGCTAGTTCTGATGATCTTGCTGCCCATCTCAATAGCTTTGTTGAACTTTGTGAGATGCAAAAGTATAAGGATGTAGATGGAGATATTATTAAGCTCAAGCCTTTTCCTTTCTCCTTGAGAGGAAAAGCTAAAGAATGGTTGCTTTCTTTGCCTAAAAATAGTATTGATTCTTGGACTAAGTGCAAAGATGCTTTTATTGGAAAGTACTATACTCCTGCTAAGATCATATCTATGAGAAGTGATATTATGAAATTTAAACAACTTAATAGTGAACATGTTGCTCCAGCTTGGGAAAGAATGAAGTCTTTGGTTAAAAATTGCCCTACTCATGGACTCACTGCTTGGATGATTATCCAGACTTTTTATGCAGGTTTGAACTTCTCCTCAAGAAATCTATTGGATTTAGCCGGTGGAGGTACCTTTATGGGCCTCACTTTGGGTGCTGCAACAAGGCTCCTTGATAATATGATGGTTAACTACTCTGAATGGCATGTTGAGAGAGCTCCACATGGTAAGAAGGTAAATTCTGTTGAGGAAACTTCCTATTTGAGTGAAAATATTGATGTTATTATGGCTATGCTTGTTAATGGGAAAGCTCCTCTAGATCCTAATAGTGTTCCATTAGCCTCTTTGGTTGCTCAAGAAGAGCAAGTTGATGTGAACTTCATTAGAAACAACAATTTCAACAATAATGCCTATAGGAATAATTTTAGTAGTAACAACAATTATAGGCCTTATCCTCCTAATAATGGCAATTCCTATGGAAGCTCTTACAATAATGCTAGAAGTGCCTCCTCTGAACTTGAAGTCATGCTCAAAGACTTTATTAGCAAGCAAACCACTTTCAATAAGACTATAGAGGAAAATCTTTTAACTGTTGAGAAAAATATATCCTCTTTGTCTGAAGCTCAGTCTTCCTTGATTAATAAAATGGCTGCTAAACCTGAAACCATATAAAACACCTTTGCTGCTACTCATGCCATACAAGTTACTATTGATGAAAATGTTAGGCTGTTAGCTCAACTTCATGCTAGGTGGGAAAGGGAAGCTGAAATTGATAGAAACAATAGTGTGTGCACCATCACCTAAACCACAAGTTGTCCCTATTCCTACTCCTACCATGCCTAAGCCTATTGAGCCTACTACTAGTGATGCCAAGTTTGACTTTGATATTGATGGTTGCAATATTTCTGAAGTGATCATGTTCTTGAAAAAGCTTGCTAGAAGTCCTGATGCTAGTGATATGCATGTTGCCTTTACCAAACACATTACAGATGCTCTTGTTAAGATTAAGGAAGAGAAGCTAAAACACAAAGCTTCTATTCCTAGGAAAGTAGAAGATAGTTGGAAACCCATTATTAATATGCAAGTGAATGACTTTGATCTCAAATCTTCATGTGATCTTGGTTCTAGTTTCTCTATTATGCCTAGGAAGATTTATGAAGTGCTTGATTTGCCACCTTTGGAAGATTGTTATTTGGATGTCCCACTCAATGATAATTCTAAGAAGAAACTCATGGGGAGTATTAATGATATTCTCATCATGGTTAACAATGCTTATGTCCCTGTTGATTTCTATGTTTTGGATGTTGAATTCAATGCTTCTTGTCATATTACTTTGGGAAGACCTTTTCTTAGAACAGTTGGTGCCATCATTGATATGAAAGAAGGCACCATTAAATATCATTTTCCATTAAAGAAAGGTATTGAACACTTCTCAATGATAAGAGAGAAGTTTCTATTTGCTCCCCCTTTGAAATCAAGGTTTGATGTTAATGCTTCTTCATTTGAAAATACTTGATTCTTCTTGCTTCTTGTGCCTAACTTAAAGGCGTTAAAGAAAAGTACTTGTTGGGAGATAACCCAAGAGTTTTCTTGAGTCTTGGAAGTTATTACTTTAGTAATGACCTCTCCTTATCATTTTTGTTTGTTTTTTGTGCCAAGAATGACCTCTAATAAGAGGGAAGTAAGATTTGGGGAGTTGCTATCCCGAAACAGATTTCTGTCCTCCACCAAAAACATTCGTGAGGAGGATCTGTAACTCTGATTGAGCTCAAAATTTACGAATAAATCCCCCAGTATGTTAGATAACTTCCATTAGTTCAACACTTTTTGGTTTGAGCAAAAGAATATGTTCGAAAAAATCGGTTTCTACCTGCTGGTCTGTTTTAACAGATTTCTGCCATTATTTGCATTTGCTTCTTATTGATTCCTTTTTGAGTTCTCTTTAGGTGAATTGAGCTTTTTGAAGGAGTTAATACAGTATCTTGTGTTTTTAGTTAAAATCCTTGTTGTTCCAAAGATTTGCCAGAGGTCTAATATCTTTTGAATACACTAATGTTGCTAATGAAGATTGTGTGAAGTTTTGTATGAAGGAAAATTTTCAGGTGTAGAGAGAGAATGATGCAATGAGATGAAGAATGGATAAAAGCTTAAGCTTGGGGATGACACCATGGTGTCGCCCCAAGAAATATCCAAGAGGTACAAGCGTCAAAGCTTGGGGATGCCCAAGGCATCCCCTTCTTCATCAATAAAAAGCTCAGGTCTTTCTAGACACTTCGTTTTTATTGTTTCATGTACAGTTGTGTTGTTCTTGGAGCGTCTTAGTTTTCGTTTGCTTTTCTTATTTGTTTAGTTTGCTTAAGTAGTTTGGACCCCCGTTCTCGCTATGTTGTTTTGCAAATAAGTTTGCTTGGTATTGGAAAGGAGTAGTAAGTTCTTGCTTGAAGTGCAAGAGGAGTTTGCATTGACTGTGACTTAGACTTTAGCATGACATGCTAGGTGTTGTTTTGACCTTATGCTTAGTGATTATTGCTGTAGCATGTCTTGTTCCAAACAATTGGGATTGTTTAGTGTGCCTTGAAGAAATTATGCATTGTTTTAGCATGCAAAAGCATAGTATTGTGGTATTCTCCTTTGATGATTTGCTTGGGTTGACTTGGCACATGCTCACACCATGTTATGACTCTCACAAGTCACCATTAGCCTCTATGATCATTTAGTACTTGACTTGTAGTACCACTCTTTGCTTTGATTAGTATGCTTTATTGCATTGCATGTTTTTGGCCATTATTGCTCTCTTAGTTGGTTGCTCCCAGTATTTTTGCTAGCCTCCACTTGTATGAGTAAGTTATACTCATGCCTCCAACTCCCAAGAAAGCAAGTTTTTCCAAAGTGTCCACTATAAACTCCTATGCATGGTGTGTTACACCATTCCAAGTATATTCTTGTTTTCAACTATCTTCCAATTAAAAACTATTTTGTTATGTGAAAACTTAGTGATTAAAGCCCTCACGAACTTGATGGCACACTTTATCTTTGCCCCTAATAAACTTGAACCATTGTGACAACTTTGTTGTATATGCTTGCACTTATAAGTTGGAATTAGCAGAACCGTGCTTTCACTGGGAACGTTTTCAACATTGCACTTGTACCTTGTTGTACTAAGTTGATATCATGTTCTTTTGTCTATGGATGTCCCCAGTGTGAAATAAAGAGGGAACTTGTAAGTCCATGGAGTTTGTATCTTGTGTTAGAGAAACGCCTGGTCCGCTAGCCTAAGCCATGCCTAATCATGGTGGAAACTTGCAGCATCACCATAATGAGCTATCTATGAAGCATCCTCAATAAAAAGCTATGCATATGGTAAATAAAAAGATTGCTGAGATGCTCATTGTCTGCTTGCCTTGTCATTTTGGTTATGGGAAAGCTTTTGTACCATGTGCAAGGGGTACCCCGTTGGCGGTTCTCAATGATATGCAAATACTTACAGTGACAAGAACTTACCTGGACCCAAAGTTGAGTATGCATGAGGTGTGGCCCTTGTATTCAAGGGACTTGAGATTTCCAACTTATACTTCGTCAAGCATATACTCCAGCTTTGCCATTTTAACCTTAACCACTTCAAGATGCTTATGATAGGGGCAATGAGGGCTGAAAGCTAACAGGTACCATAATTTTTGGAAGCTCTTTTTGAAACTTGTAATCCCTGCTTCCTTTACAAAAAGGACTTTCTTCCACCATTATTGAGTCTCCACCTTCTACCTTTAGGCACCATTAAGAGAGCATAGTTGTCATTCTTTGTGCAGTATTCCAAAGCTTATTAATTGATGCATATTGTGTTATTACTTTTTCTTGTGTTATTTGTTTCTAGCCACCCTTGTGAACTTTGCAGGTGTTCTATGCATCTATTTGCTACTCTATGAGGGACAAGCTGATTGCCACGATGCCATGTTTTCTGCATGCGTTTTTCAATGCATGTTATTCATGATCTTTGTTTGTAGCTTGTCATGTTGCATGCATAGTTACTATGTGCTATTGTTATAACTCCATATTTCATGCACATGTTTAGAGTTCTTTGATCCCAGCTTTCAATGCTTGCAAATGGTTGGATCTTTATTGCGAGGGTGCATGTCACCTAAAAATTATTCTGTTTATCACTTACCTACTCGAGGACGAGCAGGAGTTAAACTTGGGGATGCTAATACATTGGAAACGTATCTATAATTTTTGATGCTCCATGCTTGTTTAGTATCTACTTTGCTTTACTTGTCCACATTTTGAGGTGCTTTTTACATGTTTTCTAGTACTAACCTACTAACAAGTTGCAACAGTGTCAGATGCCTGTTTTTTACCGTTTTTGGTTTCAGAAAAGTTAGTAAAGAAATATTCTCGGAATTGGACGGGACAGACGTCAAAGTCAATTACTTTCCGTGGGGAACAAGAAGTCCAGAGGGGAGCTACAGGGTCCATCCAGGGGGGCCAGACCCACCCCAGGCGTGGGTGGGCCAGCCCCGCACCTGGCTAGGGTTTGGCTACCCTGGCCACCTCCTCGGCCTCCCCCTTCGCCTATAAGAAGCCCCTGATGCAGAAACCCTGGGAACCCGATAAAATATCCATGAAACCGTCTATAGCCGCTGCCATCATCGTCCCTAGATCGGGGGGATCTGAAGTTCTTCCCGGCACCCTGCCGAAGGGGAGATCATCCCGGAGGCCTTCTCTCCGGTATGATGTGTGAGTAGTTCCACCTTGGACTATGGGTTCATGTAGTAGCTAGATGGTTGTATCTCCTCCTTTGTGCTTTCATGTATAGATCTTGTGAGCTCCGTTCATGATCAAGATCTAATCTATTTGTAATCATGCATGTTGTGTTTGCAGGGATCCGATGGATATTGAGATTATTATGTTGGTTTGATTAATGGTTTTGTCTTTATGATTCTATCATATCTGTGTTGTTTGTGATCTTGCATGCTCTCCGTTGTTAGTAGCTATCTTGGCCAAGTAGTTGCTAGTGACTCCAAGAGGGGGTATTTATGCTCGATAGTGGGTTCATGCCTCTAGTTTCCAAGGGAAGTGACAGAAATCTCTTCGGTTGTAGATGTGTTGTTGCCACTAGGGAGAAAATAACGGTCTCTTGTTCATGGAACATGTGGACTGTTTACCTTACACATTTTTCTTAAAGTAGTTGTTTGTTGCTGGCAACTTTATACTAGAGGGGGTTCGGATGATAACATGAAGGTGGACTTCTAGTCATAGATGCAGTTGGATGGCGGTCTATGTATATTGTTGTATTGCCCAATCTAATCTCATAGGATCTTTCTGACTAGTAATTGCATTGTTATGCCTTGCTCAGTTCCTGTCAATTGCCCTGCTGTAATTTTTTTACCCTTCATGCCATGTTGTTTATCTAAGGAGAGCACCTCTAGTGAACTACGGACCTCAGTCCAATCTTTACCATTGATACATTTTCCACTGTTACTTGTTTACTTGCTGCAAACCATTACCTTCCACACCATATGTTTAATCCTTTGTTACAGTAAACCGGTGAGCTTGACAACCTCACTGATTCGTTGGGGCGAAGTCTTGAGTTTGTGTTGTGCAGGTCTCCGCGTTGCTAGCAACACCTGTGTGATGTTTCCTTCCTCCTACTAGTTCGATAACCTCGGTTTCTTACCGAGGGAAAACTTGCTGCTGTACTGCTTCATACCTTGCTCTTGGGGTTCCCAACAGGCTCACATAAGCTGTGCAAGCCAACAATAGGTGCAACGGCTTAATGCCCCCAAATGCCACAAAAGGCTCACCTTGAGGAGCGCAGCACAATTCTCACCAAACGCCACAAAGGTCTCAGCCCAAGAGGCGGAGGCACGCCACACACTGCCGCTGCAAAAGGCTCACCTTATTCTCCCATGTGCGCACCACCAAGCAGAGCACATGATCAACTAAGCAGTGGCCTTGAAGGCATCGATTGAAACCTTGACAAAATCTTGGGGTAATCTTCACAACTTAATTGGAGGCTCCCAAGAACCACCACGAAACTTGACACCACGAAGATCTAGCTTTGAGGTTCTCCAATCGTCTAGGTTTCAAGAACCCAAGAGTAATAAGCCCACAAACTATCACCAACTGAATCTCACCAATAACTCAAACAAATGCGATGGAAAGAACACCATGAGGTGCTCAAGTACTCGTCTCCCAAATCCCACCATAACAACTAATTCTATGGAGGAATATGATAGGAAGAATAAAGGAGGAAACACCAAATTTCTCCAAGGTCTAGATCTCAAGATTTCCTTCACTAAGAAGAGATATGATTTGGTAAAGTTGTAGATCTAGATCTTGGTGTGCTCAGTTGATGTAGAGCCCGTTGGGAACCTTAAGAGGAAGGTATGATGAGCACAGCAGCAAGTTTCCCTCAGTTACAGAACCAAGGTTATCGAACCAGTAGGAGAAAGAAACCACTTATGAAGGTGTTGCTAGCAACGTGGAACCTGCACACAACACAACCAAAATACTCTACCCCAACTTATCAATGAGGTTGTCAAGCTCACTGGTTTGCTGAAAACAAAGGATTAAACGTATAGCATGGAAGAAACTAATTGCTTATGGTAATTGCAGAAAATAAATAGTAAACAGTAGATAGAATATCAATGGGAAGGAATGGACCGGGGTCCACAGTTCACTAGAGGTGTTTTCACCATAAGATAAATAACATGTTGGGTGAACAAATTACAGCGGGGCAATTGACAAATAGAGAATGCATAACAATGCATGTACATGACATGATGATCACTATGAGATTCATTTGGGCATTATACCATGATACATAGACTGTAATCCAACTGCATCTATGACTAATAATCCACCTCCGGGATATCATGCGAACAACCCTCGGGTATTAAGTTGCAAGCATTAGATAATTGCATTAAGCAAAGTGTGTAATGTAAACAATACAATTGCCATTGGACAAAGGATTGTTGTTTTCTCCCTAGTAGCAACAACACATATACAATCTTAGAAGTTTTTGTCACTCTCCCGGATTACTAGAGGCATGAACCTACTATCGAGCATAAATACTCCCTCTTGGAGTTACAAGCAAATACTTGGCCAAAGTAACTACTAGCAATAAAGAGCATGCAAGATCACAAATAACATAGACATGATAGAAAAATAATCAATCTGACAAAGTACTCAATATCCATTGGATCCCCGCAAACACAACATGTGGAATTACAATAAGATGATCTTGATCATGATAGGCAGCTCACAATATCTAAACATGGTAGCACAAATAGGAGAATACAACCATCTAGCTACTGCTATGGACCCATAGTCCAAGGATGAACTACTCACACATCACTTCGAAGGCTGGCATGGTGATGAAGAAGGCGTCCGGGATGATCTCCCCTCTCCGGTAGGATACCGGGAAGAGCTTCAGATCCCTCCCGATCTAGGGACGATGGTGGCGGAGGCTATGGACTTTTTCGTGGAATTCTGTTTGGGTACTTAGGGTTTTTGCCTAGGGGGGTTTATATAGGCGAAGGGGCAAGGTCGGTGGACGCCCGAGGGGCCCACACCATAGGGCGGCACGACCCAGGGTGGACCCGTGCGGCCCCCTGTTGAGGCTGCCTCGTGGCGCCTCTTCGTCTCTCCTTCAGACTTCGTGTCGTGTCGGAAAAAATAGGAACTTTGGCTTTTGTTTCGTCCAATTCTGAGAATATTTCTTTACTAGTTTTTCTGAAATCAAAAATAGTAGAAAATAGGCATCTGGGTCTGCGGCACTTGCTAATAGGTTAGTTCCGGAAAATTCATAAAAATGCCACAAAGTGTGAACAAAACATAATATAAATGGTGCAAAACAAGCATGGAGCATAAAAAATTATAGATACGTTTGCAATGTATCAGCATCCCCAAGCTTAACTCCTACTCGTCCACGAGTAGGTAAGTGATAAAAAGAAATAATTTTTGAGGTGACATGCACCATCACAATCTTGATCAAGGTATTATAAAGCATTGATAGCTGGAATCAAAGTACTGTAAACATAAGCATGAAAGATATATTTCTAACAATAAGACATAGCAACTATGTTGCAACATGAAAGGCTACACAAACAAAAGATCATGAATAATGCTTTGAAAGACATTTGTTTGTTTCACATATAGAAAACATAGCAAAAGTGGTATTCAGCTTGTCCTTCATGGAATAGCAAAACATAAATGTATAGGACACCTTCAAAGTTCATAAGGGTGACTAGATACAAATAATTTAAGAACAAGCAATACTAGAATTATGAATCAATCAACTATTTTTGGGATAATGCACATTGAACTCAGAATGACAATTATGCTCTCTTAACTGGTGCATAAAGATAGAAGATGGAGACTCAATATAAAAGTAAAAAAGAAGGGCCCTTCGTAGAGGGAAGTAGGGATTAAATGGTTTTATAAAGCTTCCAAAAATTATGGTACTTATTAGCTTTGAGCTCTCATTGCCCTTATCATAAGCATCTTGAAGTGATTAAGGTTAAAGTGAGGGAAAATATGAGTTATATTCTTGATAAATTACAAGTTGAAAATCCCATGCCCCTTGAGTACGAGTACCGAACCTCATGCTACTCAACTTTGGTCACAAGCAAGTTCTTGTCATTGTAAGTATATGTGTATCATCGAGAACCGCCAACGGGGTACCCCTTTCCCTATGACACAGGAGCTATCCCATATCAAAATGACACGGCAACAGACAGTGAGCATCTCAGTGATCTTTTTATTTGCTATTTGCGTAGGTTTTTATTGAGGATGCTTCATAAAATGCCACTATGGTTTCGCTGAAAGTTTCCACCATGATTAGGCATGGCTTAGGCTAGCCGCCGAGGCGTTTCTCTAACACATATACATACTCCATGGACTTACAAGCTCCCATTTTATTTCACACCGCCGGGATCCAAAAACAAAATAACATGATATCAACTAAATAGAATAAGTGCAATGTCGAAAGCTTTCCCCATGAAAGCATGGTTCTGCTAATTCCCAACTTATAACTTGCAAGCATATAAGCATATAAGACAGTCACAATGGTTCAAGTTTATTAAGTGCAATAAATAAAATGTGCCTTCAAGTTTGTGAGAGCTTTAATCATGAATTTTCACATAACAAATTTGGAACATATATGAAAACATGAATATACTTGGAATGGTGTAACACACCATGGATAGGAATTTATAGTGGACTCTTTGGAATAACTTGGTTTCTTGGGAGTTGGATGCACGAGTAGAGCTCATACTCAGTACAGATGGAGGCTAGCAAAAGACTAGGAGCTACCAACTTAAGAGAGCAATAATGGCCATAATCATGCAGAGCGACAAAATATTATTAATTAAATCATAAAGTGATATCACAAGTCAAAAACTAAATGATCATAGAGGCTAAGGCGACTGGTTCATAGTCATAACATGGTGTAAGCATGTGCCAAGTAAACCCAAATAAAACATCAAAGAAGAATACCACAATATTATGCTTTTGTATGCTAAAACAACGCATGATTCTTTCATGGCATATTAAGCAATCTCAATTATTTGAAATAAGTCATGCTACAACAATAATTACTAAGCATATGGTCAAAGCAACATATATCATGACATGATAAAGTCTAAGCCACAGTTAAAACAAGCTTCTTTTTGTACCACCATAAGCATGAAACATTCTACTCTTTTTCAACACCAATCGACTTATTTGAAACAACTCACAAAGATAATAATCAATAAAGAACAGAGAGCATGTCTCACCTAACTAAAAAGAAGAACTAAAAAGTTCTAAGAAAAAGGAAGAAGAAAACTAAAGCTAAATGCAATGCTAACAAAAGAAAACACTCGCAGAACAATAAGAGTAAAAACTAGAGTGTTCTAGACAATGAAGAACGGGGTGTGACTTCTCCAAAAGGAGTGTGTTGGGGTCCAACCAATTTATTATAGCAAACAAAACAAAACAAAATAAAACTAAAAACAAAAACAAAGATGCTCCAAGAACAACACATAGCGCATGAAGCAATAATTATAATGTCTTGAAAGAAAACCTAAGATTTTTGTTGCTGAAAAAGGAGATGCCTTGGGCATCCCCAAGCTTTGACGCTTGTACTTATTGACTATTTATTGGGGTGACACGGGTGGCATCCCCAAGGTTGAGATTTTGTCCATACTTCATCTCATCACATCATTCTCTCCTTACACTTGAAAACTTCCTTCATACAAAACTTTACACAATCTTCATTAGCAACATTAGTGTATGCAAGATAATAAACCTTTGGGTTCAGTTTAAACTCAAGTGAATCATCCATTAAAACATAATCTATTGTAGAAATTTCTTTTAAAATCTCAAGTGATCAAACGAACTCAAAAGAAATCGATTTAAGAGGCAAATGCAAATAATGGCAGAAATCTGTCAAAACAGACCTGCAGGTAAAGACCGATTTTTTTTGAAAATCTTCTATTGCTCAAATCAAAAAGTGCAAAACTAACTAAAGTTGTGTAAATACAAGGGCATGCGCAAAATTGTTTTTTAGCTCAATCCGACGTTCTGTCTAAGAGAATGAATTTTTACGGTAACATCACAGAATCAGTTTCGGGACAGCAACTTCCCCAAATCTTATTTTCCTCTCATTAGAGGCTATTCTTGGCACAAAAACCAAACAAAAATGATAAGGAGAGGTTATTAGAGAGGAAATAACTCCCAAGACTCAACAAAATAAAAACTTACTAAAATAAAAAATGGGTTATCTCCCAAGAGTGCTTTTCTTTAACGCCTTTCAGCTAGGCACATAAAGCAAGAATCAAGTATTTTCGAATGAAGAAGCATCAAGATCAATTACTTCCTTCAAAACAGGGCTTTTCTCAATAGGTACCTTAGATGAAGATGATTCAACATGTAGATCACTCTTAGTTGCACTAATTTTTTTAATCAATTTTAAGCACATTAAGGGGTTTTGGTCTAGGCACCTTTGGAACATACGCAAATTTTTGCTCTTTTCCTATAAAAGATTTCTCTCTTTTAAACTTAAGGGAAGAAAATTTTGAACTTAGAGTTTACATAACCTCTTCCAGTTTACCAATTCTAAGATTTTGATCACGGATAATGCTAGCCTCTAAAACAGTGATTCTTTTACTGATACTTTCTATTGATTCATTAACTTGGCTAGTCTTATCAGGGAGATTTGGCAAACTTTTCTCTAGGGAGATCAATTTTTTATAACTTCATCCAAAGTGATTTCACTTTTAGTGACATTAATAGGTGATACTCCTACTAAACTTTCAATTAAATTGCATGCTTCCAAAGCAGGAGTACCCAGAAAATTACCCCCTGTGAGAGTATCCAGAACATACCTATTCCAACTAGATATACCAACATAAAAAATTTCTAAGACGGATTGTGGTAGAATATTTTTTTAGTACATCTATGATGAGCATTACTTATTCTATACCAAGCATCTTTTAGACTTTCTCCTCCTTGTTGCTTAAAAGAACGAACCTCTACTTCGGGAATACTCATTTTTGTAGGACTAAAGCAAGCCAACAAAAATAGCAAATAAAGTGGGAACTAATTTTGTGTTTTAGGTAAAAAAGAAGCAAACCAAACAAAGCAAAAGAAACTAATCAAAACAAAAACAAAGTAAAGAGATTGGTTGTGACAGACTTCTCGTGCAAAAATATTCTTTCTCCCTGGCAACGGTGCCAAAAAAGGCTTGATGTGCTCAGTTGATGTAGAGCCCGTTGGGAACCCCACGAGGAAGGTATGATGAGCACAGCAGCAAGTTTCCTTCAGTTATAGAACCAATGTTATCAAACCAGTAGGATAAAGAAACCACTTCTGAAGGTGTTGCTAGCAACGTAGAACCTGCACACAACACAACCAAAATACTCTGCCCCAACTTATCAATGAGGTTGTCAAGCTCACTGATTTTGCTGAAAACAAAGGATTAAACATATAGTGTGGAAGAAAGTAATTGTTGGTGATAATTGCAAAAAGTAAATAGTAAATATTAAACAGTAGATATAATATCAATGGGAATAAATGGACCGGGGTCCATAGTTCACTAGAGATGTTTTCTCCATAAGATAAATAACATGGTGTGTGAACAAATTATAGCAGGGCAATTGGCAAATAGAGAATGCATAACAATGCATGTACATGACATGATGATCACTATTGAGATTCATTTGGGAATTACAACATGATACATAGACCATAATCCAACTGCATCTATGAATAATAATCCACCTCCAGGATATCATCCGAACAACCCTTGGGTATTAAGTTGCAAGCAACATATAATTGCATTAAGCAAAGTGTGTAATATAAACAATACAATTTCCATTGGACAAATGATTGTTGTTTTCTCCCTAGTAGCAAGAGAACATCTACAATCTTAGAAGTTTCTATCACTCTCCCAGATTACTAGAGGCATGAACCTACTATCGAGCATAAATAGTCCCTCTTGGAGTTACAAGCAAATACTTAGCCAATGTAACTACTAGCTGATGGGTTTCGTGGCATGGTAAATCAAAATTTTCTACGGATGCGAACAGAGGGAAAGCCAAGATCTAATCTAGGAGATGCAAACAACGAGAGAGATTGGATTAGATCTTCATACCCTTGAAGATTCGCACAGCGGAACGTTCGTCGGAACGTGGGTGATGTAGTCGTACTCGCTTCTCCTCCTCGCGATCCGATCCGATCTAGCACCACAAGTGGCGGTGCCTCCGTGAGATGCACACGTGCAACACCTCGACGTCTCCTCCTTCCTCGGACCAGCAAGTATGGTGGAGAGACGGATTGGATCTACAACACGACGGCGTGGTGTATATGGTGGAGAATTTCTGCAGCAGGGCTTCGCCTACAAACAGTCGGGAGGGAGAGAGGAAGGGCAGCAGGGCGGCTAGGGTTGGAGGGGAAGGTGTAGGGGGGTGGTGCGCCCCCAGCCCTCTATATATAGAGGGGTGGGCGCAGCCCTATCCCCTCCCCCAAGACAAAACCGGCAGCCCCAAGGAGGAGGAGTGGGGGGCAAGGAACCCCCCCCCTTCTAGAAGCTCCATCTCGAGTTTAAAACCCTCTTGGCCGGCTGGGACCTATGGGGCCTTGTGCCCCTGGCCCAATGCGGCCAGGGCACTCCCTCATAGGCCCATGCCCCCTCCCGGAAGGTGGGTCCACGTTGGTCCCCTTCCGGAAGGTTCTAGAAGCTTCCGGTACAATACCGATTAACCCGGAACAATTCCGAACTCCAAAAACTGCACTACCTTATATGAATCTTATTCTCCGGACCACTCCGGAACCTCTCGTGATGTCCCGGATCCCATCCGAGACTCCGAACTAAAACTCATAAACCAATTATCCAATCTATCCTAGCGTCGAGACACGTTAAGTGTGTGACCCTGCGGGTTCGAGAATATGCAGACATGATCTTCTATCAATAATCAACAGCAGGGTCTGGACACCCATATTGACTCCCACACATTCATCGATGATCATATCGGATGAACCACGATGCCAGGATTCAATCAATCCCATATATATATTCCCTTCGTCTCGCGATATTTTACTTGCCCGAGATTTGATCGTCGGTACCGTCATACCTAGTTCAATCTCGTTCACAGCAAGTACTTTAATCGTTCCGTAATCCGATATCACTTTGTGGTTAACTCCTTAACCACATGCTTGCAAGCGGTGTTGATATCGATTACCGAGTGGGCCCGAAGTATATCTCTCCGACTTGGGAGGGACAAATCCCATCTCGATACATACAACCCAACAGATACTTTCCGATCACCTGAGAGACACCTTTATGATCACCCTCTCATAGGATGACGTTTGATGACCTCAAAGCTTTCTTCCGATACCAGGGAGTTGTATTATCTCATGGTCTAAGGAATACAATATTTGACATAAGAAAAGCTTTGCAAAGACGAACACGATGACACGATCTAATTGCTTCGCTTAGTTTGGGTTTGTCCACCATATCATTCTCCCAATGATATGATCTCATTATTAATTGACAACTCATGTCCATGGTCAGGAAACCTTAACCATCATTAATCAATGAGCTAGTCCATAGAGGCGTACTAGGGACACGGTGTTGTTCACAAACCACACAAGTTTAAAGTTTCCGCTTAATACAATTCTAGCATGGAATATAAACATTATCATGAACAAGAATTATAATAATAACATCTTTATTATTGCCTCTAGGGCATAATTCCAACAGTCTCCCACTTGCACTAGAGTCAATAATCTAGTTTGCATCTGGCAACAATCTCACACCCATGGCACTGAGGTGCTGATCATGTTTTACTCGTGGAAGAGGTTTAGTCAATGGATCTGCGACATTCAGATCTGTATGTACTTTGCTAATCTTCAGATCTCCATCTGCTATATAATCTCGGATTATATGAAACTTGCGGTTGATATGCTTGGTCTTTGGATGATATCTTGGTTCCTTAGCGAGTGCTATGGCGCCAGTGTTGTCACACAATATCTCCAGTGGGTCCAATGCACTTGGAACCACGCCAAGCTCAGTGATGAAGTTCCTGATCCAAACTCCTTCACTTGACGCTTCTACAGCAGCCATGTATTCCGCTTCTACTGTAGATCCAGCGATCACGCTTTGCTTGCAGCTTCTCCAGCTCACAACTCCTCCATTCAAAATATACACGTATCCTGTCTGAGATTTAGAATCATCCTTGTCGGTGTCGAAACTAGCGTCGACGTAACCTTTTACGACGAGCTGTTCATCACCCCCATAGACTAAGAACATTTCTTTAGTCCTATTTAGGTACTTTAGGATGTTCTTCACGGCTGTCCAGTGTTCCACTCCTGGATCACTTTGATACCTGCTCGTCAAACTAATAGCATTGGACACATCCGGTCTAGTACATAGCATGGCATACATGATAGAACCTATGGCCGAGGCATAAGGCACTTTGCTCATAGCTTCCCTATCATTTACCGTAGCTGGACACTGAGCCTTGCTCAATACCTTACCTAACAACATAGGCACTGAACCTTTCTTTGCCTTATCCATTCTGAACCTTTTCAGAACTTTGTCTAGGTATGTAGTCTGGCTTAAAGCTATCAGGCGTCTTTGTCTATCTCTATAGATTTTGATGCCCAATATATAAGCAGCTTCACCTAGGTCTTTCATTGAAAAACACTTGTTCAAATAACTCTTCACATCGTTAAGCATGTTGATGTCATTTCCAATAATCAATATGTCATCCACATATAGTACCAGAAACGTCACCGAGCTCCCACTCACTTTCTTGTAGATGCAAGCTTCGTAGCAATTTGGAACAAATCCAAAGCTCTTGATCACTTGATCAAAACAAAGGTTCCAACTCCGAGATGCTTGCTTCAGTCCATAAATGGAACGCTGAAGTTTGCATACTTTATCAGCATCCTTAGGATCGACAAAACCTTCGGGTTGCATCATATACAACTCTTCATCAATGTTGCCATTGAGGAATGCAGTCTTGACATCCATCTGCCATATTTCATAATCATGAAACGCAGCAATTGCTAATAAAATCCGAATGGACTTAAACATCGTTACGGGAGAGAAAGTCTCATCATAGTCAACACCTTGAACTTGTCGAAAACCTTTTGCGACAAGCCGTGCTTTATAGACGGTAACATTACCATCCGCGTCCGTTTTCTTCTTGAAGATCTATTTGCACTCAATGGCCTTTCGGTCGCTAGGAGGGTCCACCAAAGTCCATACTTGGTTTTCGCTCATGGATCCCAATTCGGATTTCATGGCCTCTAGCCATTTCTCAGAGTCTGGGCTCATCATCGCTTCCTCATAGTTCGAAGGCTCACTGTCATCTACTAACAAGACAGTTAAGACAGGGTTGCCGTACCACTCAGGAGGGGCACGCGACCTTGTCGACCTGCGACATTCAGTAGCAGCATCGTCCGAAGCTTCATGATCCTTGTCATTAGCTTCCTCTATTGTTGGTGCAGGCGGCACTGGAACAATTTCAGGTGCTGCGCTACTCTCCAACTCAAGAGAAGGTTCAACAACCTCGTCTAGCTCTACTTTCCTCCCACTCACTTCTTTCGAGAGAAACTCCTTCTCAAGAAAGGAACCGTTCATTGCGACAAACACTTTGCCTTCGGTTCTGTGATAGAAGGTATACCCAATAGTTTCCTTAGGGTATCCTATGAAGACGCATTTCTCCGCTTTGGGTTCGAGCTTGTCCGGCATCAACTTCTTGACGTAAGCTTCACATCCCCAAACTTTAAGAAACGACAACTTAGGTTTAGCACCAAACCACAGTTCATACGGTGTCGTCTCAACGGATTTAGATGGTGCCCTGTTTAAAGTGAATGCAGCGGTTTCTAATGCATAACCCCAAAAAGATAACGGCAAATCAGTAAGAGACATCATCGATCGGACCATATCTAATAAAGTTCGATTCCGGCGTTCAGACACACCATTGCGCTGTGGTGTTCCGGGTGGCGTGAGTTGCGAAACAATTCCGCTTGCTTTAAGATGCGTGAGAAAATCATAACTTAAATACTCGCCCCCACGATCGGATCGTAGAAACTTGATCTTTTGTTACAATGGTTCTCCACTTCATTCTGAAATTCCTTGAACTTTTCAAATGTTTCAGATTTATGTTTCATTAAATAGATATACCCATATCTACTTAAGTCATCGGTAAAAGTGAGAAAATAGCGATATCCACCGCGCGTCGAAACACTCATCGGTCCGCATACATCGGTATGTATGATTTCCAACAAGTCCGTTGCTCGCTCCATCATACCGGAGAACGGTGTTTTGATCATCTTGCCCATGAGGCATGGTTCGCATGTGTCAAATGATTCAAAATCAAGAGACTCCAAAAGTCCATCAGAATGGAGTTTCTTCATGCGCTTTACACCAATATGACCTAGACGACAGTGACACAAATAAGTAGTATTATCACTATCTACTTTGCATCTCTTAGCCTCAATGTTATGGATGTGTGTTTCATCCCTTTCGAGATTTACAAGAAATAAACCATTCACAAGAGGTGCATGACCATAAAAGATGTTACTCATATAAATAGAACAACCATTATTCTCCGATTTAAATGAATAACCGTCTTGCAATAAACACGATCCAGAAATAATGTTCATGCTCAACGCAGGCACATAATAACATTTATTAAGGTTTAAAACTAATCCCGAAGGTAAAACTAAGGAGAGCGTGCCGACGGCCATCACATCAACTCTTGATCCGTTGCCAACGCGCATCGTCACCTCATCCCTCGCAAGCCGCCGTCTATTCCGTAGCTCCTGTTTCGAGTTACAAATATTAGCAACTGAACCAGTATCAAATACCCAGGCACTACAACGAGGGCTAGTAAGGAAAACATCAATAACATGTATATCAAATATACCTTTGATGGTGCCAACCTTCTTGTACGCTAAGTACTTCGGACAGTTGCGCTTCCAGTGACCCTTGTCCTTGCAATAGAAGCACTCAGTGTCCGGCTTAGGACCAGACTTGAGCTTCTTCTCAGCAGGGGCAACGCGCTTGCCGCCGCCTTTCTTGAAGGGCTTCTTTGCACCCTTACCTTTCTTAAAGGAGGGCTTGTTGACCATCAACACATGATTATCCTTCTTGATGTCCACCTCTGCAGCCTTCAGCTTTGCGAAGAGCTCGGTGATCATATCAGTGGAACCAATCTGATTATGAGTCACTACAAAACTTTTGTAGCTGGGAGGGAGTGATTGCAGAACCCTGTCAATCTTGAGCTCCTCTAGAATCGTGCATTCCAGTTGCTCAAGGCGTTGAGTGTAGCCCGTCATTTTAATGGCGTGCTCACTAACGAAACTCCCTTCCTCCATCTTGCAGTTAAAGAACTTCTCAGAGATCTCATATCTCTCAGAACGGGCCTGAGTCTAAAACATGGTTTTCAGCTCTTCGAGAATCTCAAAGGGCCCGGGATAGTCTTCAAAACGATTTTGAAGTTCCGGTTCCATAGCAAACAACATGGTGCTCTTAATCACACCATAATCATCTTTGCGCGACTGATAGACAGCTTTCTCATCAGCCGGCACAGTTGCAGCAGGGGGGGTCACCTAACGCTTTCCCAAGGACATAGTCCTTTTGACCGCCAGAGAGAATGATTCTTAGATTGCGGAACCAATTGGTGAAGTTAGACCCATTGTTCTTAAGCTTTTCTTTCTCAGCAAAAACGTTGAAGTTGAAGTTGGACTTAGCCATGTGATCTACAATATTTGCAAGTACAAATTAGACTATGTTCATGATAACTAGTTCAACTTTTAATCAAATTACTAGATGAACTCCCACTAAATTCAACATCCCTCAAGTTGTTTAGTGAACACGATCCAAATTCACCACACCTAATCCGATCTTCACGAGAAGAGATGTGGTTTCAATGGTGGACAATGATGTGTCGATCATATCATTCATATGACTCATGCTTAACCTTTCGGTTCATGTGTTCCGAGGCCATGTCTGTACATGCTAGGCTCGTCAAGTTAGACCCAAGTATTTCCGCGTGTGCAAAACTGGCTTGCACCCGTTGTATGTGAGCATAGAGTCTATAGCACCCGATCATCACGTGATGCTTGGACATGACGAACTTTCGCAATGGTGCATACTTGGGGAGAACACAGTTTTTTATCTTGATCTTTAAGTGAGGAATCATATTATAATGCTACCGTCGCGATCTAAGCATGATAAGATACATAAAAGGATAAACATCACATGCATATAACTTTAATGTGACATGGTATAGCCAATCTTTGCGCAATGATCTCCATCTTGTGCGTGCCGGCATGATCTCCATCACTCCACCATGATTGCCTCCACCACGAATAGCAACTACAACTATTGCTAACTACTTAGCGATAAAGTGAAACTATTACATGGCGTATAAGAAGTTGACACACAGGTCATACACAATTATAAAGACAACCATATGGCTCCTGCCGGTTGTGTACTCATCGACATGCAAGTCGTGAAACATTACAAAACATGATCATCGCATACATTATACACATCACATCTTGGGCCATACCATATCACAGAAAACACTCCCTGCAAAAACAAGTTAGACGCCTCTACTTTGTTGTTGCATGTTTTACGTGGCTTATGGGAGTAGATGCTAAGAACGATTCTTACCTACGGAAAGCCACAACGGTGATATTATGGTTTCCAAACTCCGGTGTTAATCCCATGACAACTATAGTGAGAGAAACTGGCATCCACCAGCCGCATGTGTGGAACAAGCCACACGTCAAGTGCGGAGCCGGTCTCGCGAACGACGTCGCGTAAGGTTGGCCTGGACCGCTTTAATCTCACTATCCCGCATCATAAGAAGAACACAAACAAGAGGCTTGCAACAGAAAACATCAACGCCCGCAACAACCATGTTGCGTTCTACTCGTGAAACACATCTACGCATAGATCTAGCTCTGATACCACTGATGGGTTTCGCGGCATAGTAAATCAAAATTTTCTACGGATGCGAACAGAGGGAAAGCCAAGATCTAATCTAGGAGATGCAAACAACGAGAGAGATTGGATTAGATCTTCATACCCTTGAAGATTCGCACAGTGGAACATTCGTCGGAACGTGGGTGATGTAGTCGTACTCGCTTCTCCTCCTCGCGATCCGATCCGATCTAGCACCACAAGTGGCGGTGCCTCCGTGAGATGCACACGTGCAGCACCTCGACGTCTCCTCCTTCCTCGGACCAGCAAGTATGGTGGAGAGACGTATTGGATCTACAACACGACGGCGTGGTGTATATGGTGGAGAATTTCTGCAGCAGGGCTTCGCCTACAAACAGTCGGGAGGGAGAGAGGAAGGGCAGCAGGGCGGCTAGGGTTGGAGGGGAAGGTGTAGGGGGGTGGTGCGCCCCCAGCCCTCTATATATAGAGGGGTGGGCGCAGCCCTAGCCCCTCCCCCAAGCCAAAACCGGCGGCCCCAAGGAGGAGGAGTCGGGGGCAAGGAAACCCCCCTTTCTAGAAGCTCTATCTCGAGTTTAAAACCCTCTTGGCCGGCTGGGCCCTATGGGGCCTTGTGACCCTGGCCCAATGCGGCCAGGGCACTCCCTCATAGGCCCATGCCCCCTCCCGGAAGGTGGGTCCACGTTGGTCCCCTTCCGGAAGGTTCTAGAAGCTTATGGTACAATACCGATTTACCCGGAACAATTCCCAACTCCAAAAACTGCACTACCTTATATGAATCTTATTCTCCGGACCACTCTGGAACCTCTCGTGATGTCCCAGATCCCATCCGAGACTCCGAACAAAAACTCATAAACCAATTATCCAATCTATCCTAGCGTCGAGACACATTAAGTGTGTGACCCTGCGGGTTCGAGAATATGCAGACATGATCTTCTATCAATAATCAACAGCGGGGTCTGGACACCCATATTGACTCCCACACATTCATCGATGATTATATCGGATGAACCACGATGCCAGGATTTAATCAATCCCATATATATTCCCTTCGTCTCGCGATATTTTACTTGCCCGAGATTTGATCGTCGGTACCGTCATACCTAGTTCAATCTCGTTCACAGCAAGTACTTTACTCGTTCCGTAATACGATATCACTTTGTGATTAACTCCTTAACCACATGCTTGCAAGCGGTGTTGATATCGATTACCGAGTGGGCCCGAAGTATATCTCTCCGACTTGGGAGGGACAAATCCCATCTCGATACATACAACCCAACAGATACTTTCCGATCACCTGAGAGACACCTTTATGATCACCCTCACATAGGATGACGTTTGATGACCTCAAAGCTTTCTTCCGATACCAGGGAGTTGTATTATCTCATGGTCTAAGGAATACAATATTTGACATAAGAAAAGCTTCGCAAAGACGAACACGATGACACGATCTAATTGCTTCGCTTAGTTTGGGTCTGTCCACCATATCATTCTCCCAATGATATGATCTCATTATTAATTGACAACTCATGTCCATGGTCAGGAAACCTTAACCATCATTAATCAATGAGCTAGTCCATAGAGGCGTACTAGGGACACGGTGTTGTTCACAAACCACACAAGTATTAAAGTTTCCGCTTAATACAATTCTAGCATGGAATATAAACATTATCATGAACAAGAATTATAATAATAACATCTTTATTATTGCCTCTAGGGCATAATTCCAACACTAGGAATGGAGAGCATGCAAGATCACAAATAACATAGACATGACAGAACAATAATCAATCTGATAAAGTACTCAATATCCATCTAAATCCTTGCAAACACAACATCTGGAATTACAATAGGATGATCTTGATCATGTTAGGCAGCTCACAAGATCTAAACATGGTAGCACAAATAGGAGAATACAACCATCTAGCTACTGCTATGCCATAGTCCAAGGATGAACTACTCACACATCACTCCGGAGGCTAGCATGGTGATGAAGAAGGCCTTCGGGATGATCTCCCCTCTCCGGCAGGGTGCCGGGAAGAGATTCAGATCCCTCCCGATCTAGGGATGATGGTGCGGCGGCTATAGAATTTTTCATGGAATTCTGATCGGGTACTTAGGGTTTTTGCCTTAGGGGGTTTATATAGGCGAAGGGGCAAGGTCGATGGACGTCTGAGAGGCCCACACCATAGGGTGGTGAGGCATAGGGTGGACCCGTGTGGCCCCCTGGTGCAGCTGTCTCGTGGCGCCTCTTCGTCTCTCCTTCGGACTTTGTGTCGTGTCGGGAAAAATAGGAACTTTGGCTTTTGTTTCGTCCAATTTCGAAAATATTTTTTACTAGTTTTTCTGAAACCAAAAACAGCAGAAAAGAGGCAACTGGCTCTGCGGCACTTGTTAATAGGTTAGTTCCATAAAATTCATAAAAATGCCACAAAGTGTGGACAAAACATAATATAAATGGTGCAAAACAAGCATGGAGCATCAAAAATTATAGATACATTTGCAACGTATCAGATATCATCTCTCTTTTCCCTCAAAATATGCAAGAATCATGAGAGGGGGAGATGAAGTAGGCAAGCTCAAGAGGGTGAGCAATGGAGGAGAAAATGAGCTCAAATTGTAGTCTTTGGGTGAAGAAGAGCCCCTTAAATAGGACGCCCCAAATCCAACTGTTACATCCCAAAGTCACCCAAGGGCGATACTACCGCTCGGTCTAGCGTTACTAGAACTTCAGACCTATTCGAGGGTATTGAAATGGTACTTTGGATAGTGCTTACCTCCCCATGGAAAATCCAAACAACTTGGTATGAAAACTTCAACTTTTGCATTCGTTCTCTGATTTCTATGAACTTGGGGTTGTTGGAATAACAAGAAAAGGTTCTACAACTTCATGCAGAGTAAAATCATAATCTAAAAATGAAGGATAAAACCATAAGATGAAAGGTTTGACCTCTATAAGAAAAATGAACTGGTAAAACCTCCAAAATAAAAAGCGCAACTACTTCTTCATATGAAATCCATTTTGAAGAACTTAAGCTTGCCTTGAAGATAGCCACAAGCTATAAAGTATCACATGGATAAAGGCAAATGACAACCAAGAAATATGATGCAAATAATTCAATCGTTTGAGCTCTTTACAAACGATAAGATCAAGTTAGTCACTCGAGAGCACCCCTTGATAGTACAAATATATATCCTATATCTCGGTCTCTCAACTAACAAAAAGAGGCTGGTAAAATAGAAAACCTATCAACATCATGTAGGGCTTCGTAGCATGGAAAACAAAAAAATTCTACCGCATGCACACAAACAAGCCAAGATCTATCTACTAGATTGTAGCAACGAGTCGATAGAGGAACTCACCCTCGAAGATTCCAAAGCGGTTAACGAGAGCAGATTCTCGTTAACCGATGTAGTCGTACACTTGCCGATCTCAAGATCACGTAGACGATCCTTCCGGCGCTGCGTTCTGGCAGCGCTTCCACAGTCGGTCACACGTTCGGTACTCGATGAAGACCTTCCTCTCCCTTGTTTCAGCAGGCAGCAGAGGTTGTAGCACTCTCCTCGTGATTCCGGCAGCACGACTGCGTGGTACCGGAAGTAGAGGGGAGATCTCGCAGGGCTTCGCCTTAAGCCGAAGCGAGTATGGTGGATTAGGGTTTCCTAGAAAACTAGGGTTTAGAGATCCGGGAGGAGGAGGAGGTGTCGGCGGCGGCTAAGGCGGCGGCGACGGACCGGCGGCGGCGAGGCGAGGCGGCGCGGCGGCGAGCGGCAGGCGGCGGCGCTGGCGGCGGCGGCTCGTGGAGAGGGCTTGGAACTTGTGTGTTTGGGGCAGCCCTCCCCCTCTATTTATGAGAGGGAGGGGCAGCCTTGGGAGGGGTGGGTTTGAATCCAAACCCAAACCCAAGTTGCATTGAGAGAAGGACTTGTTTCTTCTTCCACTAGGAAACCATTGTTCCAGTTTGACTTTTCAAACTTCCCGTTTGACTTTAAATTTAGAGTTTTATTTCTCTCTTGCATGTGCCAACACCAAGTGACCTTGGACATGATCCAATCATTCCACTTACCCATGACACATTCATGGAACATTCTCCTTTCGGACCGGTGAACCTTCTAGACCCTTCTAGAACCTCTCCGATGAAATCATCGGAAACTTTCCTGAACTCCGAAATAGGACTTTCCTTATATGAATCTTATTCTCCGGACCATTCCGGATCTCCTCGTGATATCCTGGATCCCATCTGAGACTCCGAACAACATTCGGTCTCTTACTAATCATTCCATAACTACTCAACAACATCGAATCCTTAAGTGTGTCTCCCTACGGTTCGTGAATTATGCGGACATGACCGAGACACTTCTCCGATCAATAACCAATAGAGGAATACGGAAATTCATATGGCTCCCACATATTTCTACGATTACTTTGCGATCGAATGAACCACTTACATACGATACCAATTTCCCTTTGTCTCACGATAGTTTACTTATCCGAGGTTTTGATCGTTGGTATCTCTGCATACCTAGTTCAACCTCGTTATTGATAAGTACTCTTTTCTCATTCCCGTGATATGTGATCCCTTGTGAGCCAGTCACATGCTTGCAAGCTAATTGGATGACATTCCACCGAGAGGGCCCGGAGTATATCTATCCGTCATATGGATGGACAAATCCCACTCTTGATCCATGTGCCTCAACCCATACTTTCCGAACACTCAATGCCACCTTTATAGCCACCCAGTTACGGTGTGGTGTTTGATGTCATCAAAGCATCCTTCCGGTGATGGTGATTAACATGATCTCATGGTCGAAGGAATTAGGTTACTATGTATCAGAAAGCTTATAGCAAATGAACTATATTAAATGACTTGATCTTCATGCTACGCTTAACTATAGGAGTATGTCCATCACATCATTCTCCTAATGATATGGCCCTGTTGTTAATAACATCTATATGTTCATGATCAAGAAACCATGATCATATATTAACCAACAAGCTAGATTAACAAGAGGCTTTACTAGGGACTCTTTTATGTTTACAAATCACACAAGTATTAATGTTTCCGGTTAATACAATTATAGCATGGTATGTAAACATTTATCATAAGTATGAACATATGATAATAACCACTTTATTATTGCCTCTTGGGCATATCTCCAACAGTCTCCCACTTGCACTAGAGTCAATAATCTAGTTTCAAACCTTTGTGTATTCAACACCTATGGCTTTCTGGTGTCGTATGTACACGATTGCTAGTGGTCAAATGATCTCCGGATCTGACACTTCCAGGTCCGTGTGTAATTGCATGTCTTTGCGTCTCTACGCATCACTCATTCTCTAATGAGATGGCTTCGTACAAATTTGGTCCTTTGGTGTGACCTTTAGTTCTTTAGGGTTAAAACATGTTGATAATATTGTCGTACAATATATCTTCATAGTACTATCCCACTGTGAACTACACCTAGTTTGATAACAAACTACTTGACACAAATGCCCTCTTTTGTTGCTATAATAGCAGTCATATACTTAGCCTTTTGTTGTAGTATCTGTCATAATGTCTTAACTTTGGAATTCATCCAAATTCATTATGGAACTTACTTTCCATCATATTGTGCCACTGTTAGTTTAGATTGAGATAAACTTAATTTGTACTTTGTGACAACACTAGTATCAATGTAGTACTTTTACAATGAACTAACCATCTATTTGTCACTTATACAAATAATATACTCTTAGTTCTTCCAAAAGATCATAAGAATATCCTTACTATTGTCCAATGATCATCTTATGAATCATTCTGGTATATGCTCATAACATTTAGAGCATAGGACATATCTGGATTTGTACATATCACAGTATGATTGATATAAATACTCTTTGTGATTTCATACATCAAGTATCAATCTATACTTGAATCTTTGTTTCACTTACTAAGTGTCAATACACTTGAATATATCATCAATATTGAACTCATTCAATCCTTTCTGTGCGACAAGAACCTTTCTTGTAGTTTCTATACTGAACTCATTCAATATATCATCTATGTACTTTCGACACAACCATATTAGCGTCTATTGATGCCAAATATTTGGGTTTTGCCTAAGTCTTTCATCAGGATGAAATTCTTAATATGTGTTAAGAAAAGATACATCATTTCTAATCAACAATATGTCTTCCACATAATGTTTTAGAAACATGTCTTAGCGCTCCCACTTAATTTCTTGCAAATGCAAGCATCTTCATCATCTCTGACGAATTTAAACTCATTTAACAGTTTCATCATGGTGAAGATTCCAACTCCGCGATGCTTACTTCAACCATTGAAGTTTGCATATGCTTTTAGCATCCTTTGAATTAACAAAACCCTATGGACCGCGTTATGCACATGTCCTAGGTAACAATTCTATTAGAAGAACTTGTTTTGTTTATTCAATTACCACATAACAAAATTATATGTAGTGGTTGCTACATTAATCCATCTAGACTAAATATCGCTATGAAAGATCAAATCTTGTCATAGTCAACCTTTGAACATTGTTGTGAACTCTTTCCCAACATGTCGACTATTTCATAGATGTGCAACATCCATGTATATTTATTTATAGATCCAAACACAATTGTAAGGTCTTACACCTTTCTCGAGGGTCCTTCAAGTTCAAAACTTGATTTCTCGTGTATGGAACTATAACGGATTTTATGGCTTCAAGCCATTTTACGGAGTCAGGGTCCATCATCGCTTCTTTGCATGTAGTACATTCATTATTCTCAAATAATGATTCAACCCTCAAATCTTGGTATTTGATTGTTTACTCGACCTACTTGGTTCAATAGAAACTTTGACCTTCATAACCACAACCTTTGAGGCACGTGAGCCATGAGCATTGTTGCTGCCTCCGGAACACTTTTCGGCGCTGCGCAACTTTGCACATATAGCTAAGGTTCTTTTAACCTTATCAAAGTTCTATTGTACTCCCACTTATCTTTTCACGAAAATTCCTTCTCAAAGAAACTTGACGCTCTAAGTGACAAACACTTTTGTCTCCGGTGTTATGGAGGAATACTTAACAGTTATACAAAGACAGGTTCATCCGACTTTGGTTGCAAACATCTTTCTTATGCATAGCATACCAATGTTTAAGAAAGGACTACTTGGGTTTTATCCCAAACCATAACTTTATATGGTGTCATTTCAACGGATTATGATGAAGCTCTTTTCAGTGGAAAAACGGTAGTCTCTAAAGCTTTTAATCTTTAAAATATAATGGCAGTTTTATGAATTACACCTTTGATCTTACCATGTCAAACAAGGTTTAATTACATATCTCGAACGCTCCATACTCTTATGGTGTTTCGGGAAATGCAAATCCACGAAACGATTCCTTAAATCTTAGGTATTATGCTAAACTTGTAACTCAAATATCTTCCTTTATGATCTTATCATAAACTATTTATATTCTTGTTTCAATGATTTTGCACTTCATCTTGAAAGTCTTTGAACTTTTCAAATGTTTCATACTTCATCCTTATTAAGTAAATATTCATATATTCACTCAAATTTTCGTAGAAAGCATATGAAGTTGAAATCCATCGCTCTTGACTACACATAATGGACTTCGTACAACAATATGTACAAGTTCCAATAAGCTAGTCATTCGTTCCCTTTTGGCCTATGAACGAAGTTTTAATTATCTCTAGGAAAGTTTCACAAGCGTCATTTGATCAAAAATCAAAAGACTCCAAAATTCCATCCACATGGAGTTTCTTCATGTTTTCTTTCCAACATAATTTAAACGGCGATGTCACTTCCTAAGTGATCTTTCAATCAATTTGTCTTTCGACATTTTTAGCACTAGTTTTATGGATGTGATTTCTCCAACGAGATTTGTATATCATCCATCTTTTATGGATTACGACAATTATTTGAACAACCCTTTTGTTCTCATAATGCCTGATAAAACAAATCTTGAAGGCAAGCTTTGATGTTTAACAAGCAGCACAATAACCCTTTATTTGTTCTCGATGAACATCATCACATATTCTTTTGCTAGTTACTTAGGCCATTGTAGTTCATGAATTGTGTTGTTTCGTATGACGATTCACACCAACAAATTCAGTATCAAATACTTAAGAACCACATTGTTTAATAAGCAAAGAATATAGCCATAACATGTATATCATCTATATACTTAAGCTGAACAATTCTAGTCTTTTCTTTTCTGCCATATATTTATCAGATTCTCTTTCAGTATTTCCTTTTCTGTTTGAAAGAATCTATCAACATAAATAGTGGAGCCATACACATGACACATAGTCCAAAGCGTGTATAGTTAAATACCAATGTCTTTGGACTTTCACTTTGAAGTAGATCACTATCATCAAATGTTTGGTGTGCTTTCAAATTCCTTTCTTTAGTAATCTCTTGGTGTAGTAAACATTTTACCTACATTAAATATTCACCCTTTATTATGGAATTATCCATGATCAAGCTACTTTTAGCTTGTAACGGTGAATCGCGAGTATAATGTTGCTCTCCAAAACCTTTTGGAGGATTAGGAAAACTAGTGTCTCCAACCTTTTGCAAATTCTCATCAAATATGAGAACATGACTTTTGCCATATTATACTCTATCATGTTGTAACCAGAACTTCGTTTCAGATATCACAATATCTTCCACACATCATGGTTTCTAAAACAACTCTTTCAGATCCTAGATAACCTTGATATTGAGATAATCCTTTGAATATCAAGAATCATGGAGACAAACATGATACTCATACACTAACACTTGGAATTTTCACTCTTGTTTTAATACCAATTATTAAACTTCATGGAGTAACCGGAACTTTACTGGAAGTTTGCAATAGGACTTTTAAACTTTAGATTAACACTTCAAAACAATATGATACCAGTTCGTAAAGTAACTAACCAGAATTCTATAGTTCTATCATCTCAATTAAAACTAAGCGCAAGGTGGTAAACGGATGCCAATGACTACAACAACTATGCAAATTCACTTTGATTTAATTTATGATAAATAATGTTCAACTTTTAATCATATTTCCGTTGAACTCCCACTCAAAACAATATCCCTCACATTGTTCTAGTGATCATACGAACCAAATCCACCACATCAAAACCGATCATCACGAGAGTTGATGTAGCTTCAATGGTGAACAATCAACATGTTCATCATATCTACTATATGACTCATGCTTTACCTTTCGGTGATCCGTGTTCCGAGACCATGTCTGTACATGCTAGGCTCGTCAAGATCAAACCTTAGCTTCCGCATGAGCAAATCTGGCTTGCTCACGTTGTATACAGTCGCAGAATCTAACACACCTGATCATCACGTGGTGCTTCGAAACAACGAGCTTTAGCAACGGTGCTTACTAAGGATGAACACTTTAAAACTTGAAATTGTGTGCTTGAGGGATCATCTTATAATGCTACTGTCGTGAACTAAGCAATACAAGATGCATAAAAGGATTAACATCACATGCAATTCATAATATGTGATATGATATGGCCTTTCTTCTTGTGCTTCCGATCTCCATCTTCAAGCACGAACATGATCTCCATCATCACCGGCATTGCATCAAGGTCAATGACGCCGCTCCATGGTTGTCGTCCACCAGCTTCAACTATTACAACTACTTTGAATAGACACGCGGGTCTTAACAGAATTTAGAGACAACCATATGGATCCTGCCGGTTGCCAACTTACAATAAGGAACATTGCATACATCATATATAATCACAATCATGGCCATATCACATCACAGCACACCCCTGCAAAACAAAGTTAGACGCCTCTAATTTTCTTTGCATGTTTTACGTGATTTGGGGCTTTCAATAAGTGTCGTTCTAACTTACGAACAAGAACCACAACATTGATACTAGTATTGTCAATCACCCGTTGTAAATTGAATCTTAACTATGTTGGGAGAAACAGGCACCCGCAAAGCCACTTATGCAATACAAGTTGCATGTCAAGCGTGGAGCAAGTCTCATGAACGATGTCATGTAAGGTTAGCCCGAGCCGCTTCATCCCACCATCCCGCAAGATGCAAAGTACACAAGAAGCAATCGACAACAAAAGAATCAACGCCCACAATGACCATTGTGTTCTACTCGTGCAACAGATCTACATATAGACACGGCTCTGATACCACTGTAGGGGTTCGTAGCATGGAAAACAAAAAATTTCTACCGCATGCACACAAACAAGCCAAGATCTATCTACTAGATTGTAGCAACGAGTCGATAGAGGAACTCACCCTCAAAGATTCCAAAGCGGTTAACGAGAGCAGATTCTCGTGGGTGATGTAGTCGTACACTTGTCGATCTCAAGATCGCGTAGACGATCCTTCCGGCGCTGCGTTCTGGCAGCGCTTCCGTAGTCGGTCACACATTCGGTACTCGATGAAGACCTTCCTCTCCCTTGTTCCAGCAGGCAGCGGAGGTTATAGCACTCTCCTCGTGATTCCGGCAGCACGGCGGCGTGGTACCGGAAGTAGAGGGGAGATCTCGCAGGGCTTCGCCTTAAGCCGAAGCGAGTATGGTGGATTAGGGTTTCCCGGAAAACTAGGGTTTAGAGATCTGGGAGGAGGAGGAGGTGTCGGCGGCGGCTAAGGCGGCGGCGCGGCGAGGCGGCGAGCGGCGGGCGGCGGCGCTGGCGGCGGCGGCTCGTGGAGAGGGCTTGGAACTTGTGTGTTTGGGGCAGCCCTCCTCCTCTATTTATGAGAGGGAGGGGCAGCCTTGGGAGGGGTGGGTTTGAATCCAAACCCAAACCCAAGTTGGATTGAGAGAAGGACTTGTTTCTTCTTCCACTAGGAAACCATTGTTCCAGTTTGACTTTTCAAACTTCCCGTTTGACTTTAAATTTAGAGTTTTATTTCTCTCTTGCATGTGCCAACACCAAGTGACCTTGGACATGATCCAATCATTCCACTTACCCATGACACATTCATGGACCATTCTCCTTTCGGACCGGTGAACCTTCTAGACCCTTCTAGAACCTCTCCGTTGAAATCATCGGAAACTTTCCTAAACTCCGAAATAGGACTTTCCTTATATGAATCTTATTCTCCGGACCATTCCGGATCTCCTCGTGATATCTTGGATCCCATCCGAGACTCCGAACAACATTCGGTCTCTTACTAATCATTCCATAACTACTCAACAACATCGAATCCTTAAGTGTGTCTCCCTACAGTTCGTGAATTATGCGGACATGACCGAGACACTTCTCCGATCAATAACCAATAGAGGAATCTAGAAATTCATATGGCTCCCACATATTTCTACGATTACTTTGCGATCGAATGAACCACTTACATACGATACCAATTTCCCTTTGTCTCACGATAGTTTACTTATCCGAGGTTTTGATCGTTGGTATCTCTGTATACCTAGTTCAACCTCGTTACCGATAAGTACTCTTTTCTCGTTCCCGTGATATGTGATCCCTTGTGAGCCAGTCACATGCTTGCAAGCTAATTGGATGACATTCCACCGAGAGGGCCCAGAGTATATCTATCCGTCATATGGATGGACAAAATCCCACTCTTGATCCATGTGCCTCAACCCATACTTTCCGAACACTCAATGACACCTTTATAGACACCTAGTTACGGTGTGGTGTTTGATGTCATCAAAGCATCCTTCCGGTGATGGTGATTAACATGATCTCATGGTCGAAGGAATTAGGTTACTATGTATCAGAAAGCTTATAGCAAATGAACTATATTAAATGACTTGATCTTCATGCTACGCTTAACTATAGGAGTATGTCCATCACATCATTCTCCTAATGATATGACCCTGTTGTTAATAACATCTCTATGTTCATGATCAGTAAACCATGATCATATATTAACCAACAAGCTAGTTTAACAAGAGGCTTTACTAGGGACTCTTTTATGTTTACAAATCACACAAGTATTAATGTTTCCGGTTAATACAATTATAGCATGGTATGTAAACATTTATCATAAGTATGAAGATATGATAATAACCACTTTATTATTGCCTCTTGGGCATATCTCCAACACATCATACCTTTTCCTTGCGCATTCCACTTGAGCTAGATGGTGATAATCTTGTCCCTATCAAGTTGGAACACCTTCCTTGATTGCCCTTTCTCATGCTTGCCTTGGCGAAGACTCATAGAATGCCCCCATACTCCACTATGGGAGAGGATCTTATTTGGACATGTATTCACATGTCCATGATCATCATAAGGACGACAAGATTCAAGCATATGATCTCTTTGATATGGCTCGTCTTGAACTTTCACTCCATTTCTTTTTTCTTCATCATGTTGATGACTTGAAGGACCACATGAGATATCACTCCATTTTATTCAAGACATACTTTCCACGGGGATCAACTCTCTCATGAACAATATTTGGATCACTTGGTGAATAACTTATTGGTCCTCACATGATATTCTTCACTTTATTTTTATTTCAACATTTAAGACAACATATGGTTCAAGCAATGATAATGGAAAAATCCTTCAAAGAAAGCTCAAAGCAAACATTAGTCCATAAAGATTATCATTAATTACTAAAATCACACATGGGGAACACAAGCTCTTTCAAGGTGCAGTGTATCCCACTGCCAAAGAGACTCGATGGACTCACTGTGGGCTTTGAGTAACCGTGGTCAATATTTTTTGTGTCACACTTGCTCAAGAGCTCATATAACAAACCCTAACCTCCACACCCATTGTCCAATTTCTGCAAGATAGAAAACTCTCGCCCCAGTCATCACCCCCTGCTCTCCAAGGCGTCCCTTGTAAACACTACATGCACTTCCCCTATTATCCTGACCTCCAATTCCCTACTCTCCACATCACCAAATGTAAACCCTAAAGCCGCACTTCCTCTCTTGTGAACAACCTGGGTGTAGAGGTGGTTTGCAACTTGAAGGCAATCAGGATGTCCATGATAGGTCAGACTATGCGCATCCCTCGGTGTAATCTGCACTAGAGTCCTCCACCGATGTTCCTGATGTGGCGCAGTCACTTTAGAGCATGTTGGAAAAACCCAGGAGCAAGGTATGATGAGCATAGCAGTAAGTTTTCCCTCGGTTGTGAAACCAAGGTTATCGAACCAGTAGGAGAAAGGAAACAACTCCCAAGGTGTTGCTAGCAACGTGAAATCTGCACAACACAACCACAATACTTTGTCCCAACTTACAATGAGGTTGTCAAGCTCACCGGTTTGCTAAAAACAGAGGATTAAATGTATAATGTGGAATAAAGTGATTGCTTGTAGTAACTGTAGAAAGTAAATAGTAGACAGTAGATTGAATATCAGTGGAAAGGAATGGACCGGGGTCCACAGTTCAATAGAGGTGTTTCTCCATAAGATAAATAGCATGTCGGGTGAATAAATTACAGTTGGGCAATTGACAGGATAGAGAACGCATAACAATGCATGTGCATGTCATGATGATCGCTATGAGATTCGTTGGGCATTACAACATAATACATAGACCGTAATCCAACTGCATCTATGACTAATAACCCACCTTCAGGTTATCATCCGAACCCCTTCTAGTATTAAGTTGCAAGCAACAGATAATTGCATTAAGCAAAGTGTGTAAAGTAAACAATTCAATTGCCCTGGACAAAGGATTGTTCTTTTCTCCCTAGTAGCAGCAGCACATCTACAACCTTAGAGGTTTCTGTCACTCCTCCAGATTACTAGAGGCATGAACCTACTATCGATCATAAATACTCCGTCTTGGAGTCACAAGCAAGTACTTGGCTAGAGTAGCTACTAGCAACAGAGAGCATGCAAGATCACAAATAACATAGACATGATAGAATCAATAATCAATCTTGACGTAGTACTCAATATCCATCGGATCCCAACAAACACAACATATAGGATTACAAATAGATGATCTTGATCATGATAGGCAGCTCACAAGATCTAAACATGATAGCACAAATAGGAGAAACAACCATCTAGCTACTGCTATGGACCCATAGTCCAAGGATGAACTACTCACGCATCACTCCAGAGGCTGGCATGGTGACGAAGAAGGCCTCCAGGGTGATATCCCCTCTCCGGCAGGGTGCCATGAAAAGCTTGAGATCCCTCCCGATCTAGGGACGATGGTGGCGGCGGCTATGGACTTTTTCGTGGATTTTTTGATCGGGTGCTTAGGGCTTCTGCCTCGGGGGGGGGGGGTATATAAGAGAAGGGGCAAGGTCGGTGGACGCTCGAGGGGCCCACACCATGGCCAGGCACGACCCAGGGGGCCCGCGCCTAGGGGTGGTTTGGCCACCTTGGTGCCCTCATCCATCTCTGCTTTGGACTTCATCTTGTGTCGAAAAAATAGGAACTTCGGCTTTGGTTTCGTCCAATTCCGAGAATATTTCTTTAGTGGATTTTCTGAAAGAAAAACAATAGAAAACAAGAACTGACACTATGGCATCTTATTAATAGGTTAGTTCCAGAAAATATATAAAAATGCCTCAAAGTATAAACAAAACATAAGATAGTTGGTACAAAACAAGCATGGAGCATCAAAAATTATAGATACATTTACGACGTATCAGTTCCCAACTAGCAGGTATGCTCTTCCTCCTTTATCTGAATTTTGTTACTCCTTATCTTGTTTTCTCTTCTTTAATCATGTAAATCTCCCTTTTGAAATGTATTGTGATGATGATGGAGAACATATCCACCACGAGGAGGATGGTGTGCAAATTTTACTACACCACGAGGAGAAAGACGTGTAGAAGGGAAAGTTTCTCAAGGTGTCGACAAAAGGGGATGAACTTCGTAGACAAGGTGGGGATTATTTGTGAAGAATTGAATCCTCATTTTCATATAGTTAGTTTTGTAGATCGATGTTTTGCTGAATGACGAGCGAGGGGATCAACCTCCCCACCATCAGCCCTCCCCTGTTTAATTTCAGATGCATAATGAAATTAATTAAATTTCATAGCCGAATGAAATGAAACATTTTATATAAGTGAAATTTGATTTTCGTGATTAAATATGTGTTGTTTTCTAATTTTGTTTCGCAAAATAGTATACCTATCACAAAATGTAAATATGCCATTGTCTTACATATTGTAGTGCAATATGTAACTATCATTGAACACTTTTGCTACACATAGATAATCATCTTACTCGGCAAAGCCTTGTGGAAATACTTCCAAAGATGTTTTTTCTCTAGGGTGGTTAAATGTCGCGTGATTCCTGCTCATGCCACCTAACTTATTGAGGTATATACATCATACTAAGTCTTAACATTCTTTGACTATATTGTGGCTCCCTAAGGCCGCGTTTTGGTTAGTCCTTACCACACACTATCAGCCGGGGCTTTGGGGTTTGTCTCAACACTCTCCCATGTCTTGTTCCTCTTGTTGTTCCTCAACATTCTGTTCATCTTTGGTTAACCATCCTCACCCACATCGTGAAGGAGTGATATTTATTTAAAGATCATTACCCTGTTTTTCATGGGAGTGATCTTTGCTTTACAATCCTTACCCGCCTCATGCAAGAGTGGTATTCATTTAAAAACCCTTACCCTAGATCGTGTAGGTGTAGTCCACTGTAAATTTCTTACTCCATAACTAGTGGGAGATTTTTTTTATTTTAGGTTTCCACCCAGCTAACTTGCACACAAAATCTCAATGCCAATATCGCGGTTACCCATGCCCAAGGAAGGAAGATAAGTACCATGTTACAAACTAGACAACAAAATGTTCACCATTCCCAAGCAAGTCATTCCTACTTGGAGGCATCCTCCCGGTAGTTGAGACTTGAGAACTTGACAACACACTCCTCCCAAGTGGATGTGGTAGACTTAATTGCTTTCTTATAGACCTTCTCAGGATTAGCAAGCATGTCCCTAGGAAAAGGCTTAGTGCATGATTCAACCACCTGTGCAACGATCGTCAACATGGTCTCCTTTGCCACTGCCTTACAAGCATCCTCGATGCTACATCGGAGCCACGGTCTCTTGTGTTCATCTTTTCGGCAACAACTAGTATCCCCTCATGGAAGAATAGTACAAATTGGCGGCATGAACTTCATGACGATGATCAATGATGTGACCTTGCATATCAAACAAGATGCCTTATCTACCACCTCCATACCTTCTTTTTGTGTAGCTGCCTCATCCTTGAGGTCACGACGCGTGCTCTCGACGTCCTAAATTGGTCCCTCGAGTTCCTTGGTTTCACCCTCTTCGGTGGTTGAGAGGTACAAAGTTCCAAAATCTTGGCCAAGAATTTATCGTGGGGCTCAAATACCTCAACTGAAAACCCCCAGCCCAAATGTTGCAAAGAACAAGCGATTAACACAGGATCAAGGTTGGTGAAAGAAACATTAAATTCCCACCCTATAGCAATTCTCCGAGAGCGGTAGTGGCATCTGGAAGTACATCTAGGATCCTATAGGCATTTTGGATGACCCATGACAAGGCAAATAGGGAACAAAACAATTTTTTGAATGTTTTTTCACTTTTTAATTAGTTCATATCGATCATGCATTGAAATGTTATTATTTATAACATCATTGATCATGGAAAGGACTAAGTGGATGTAACCCTTCAAGAAGTTAGAAAAATGTAGAGGCCCATATGTAATGTAATTTTTTATTTCTTGAGTCATAGGCATACCATATTATTAAGAGGGGCACTTGGAAAATCATGAGGAAAAAGGATTCCACAAATATCCAACAAAGTTTTCCTTCAAAATCCACTAAAAAAACTCATCTATTTACACTTGCCTCTAGATACTTCTATCCAGGTACCTCTAACCATGTGAGTTTGAGAGTTTGGCAGAGGCCCTGCATTTTTACACAAGTCTCTTTATGTACCCTTACTACTAAATGTAGTGCAATTGAAAACACCGAGTCTTTATAAAACTACATAGCTGGTAAAGTTTATGTGTAGGTATGTCATCAGTTCCGAGTTAATCCTGTCTGGCACCTCTAAGAAGAAAATTAGCATTTTTTGTCCAAACTCCTTTTGAGGGTGTTCCATTCGATCTAGTACAACCAAGGTGATTCTCATATGATACCTCTAAGCACTCACATTTCACGAAAATAAACCAACCATTTTTCATGTTAGAACATCCAAGATTTATGTCTTTATTTCGGGGTGAAAACCATCTTTTGATCATTTTGTTAGCCGCAATTTATGTTTCTCAAGTCCTGAATTGAAGAGGGTAAATTTTTTTCAAGGCATTATGATCAACAACGGTTACATTTACCAAGATATTAAGTTGGTGCGCCTCCTAGGTGAGCTCCATCACGGATCTCCTTTCTCTGTTGCTCGATCCCGAGCTTGCTGCTAGCGCACTGCACTACTCTATCGTACACAAGGCTCAAGGAGAATAAGGTGATCCTTCGTGACGTTTGGGAGTCCCACAGAGTTGAGGAAACACGAGAGCACCATAGAGAAGGAATAGAGTTGGCAATGGGGCCTTTTCTCTTGGTTATCTAAAATATATATTTTTGCCCGAACAAGTCATCCACGCTTGATCGAACACGCAAGGGCATTACACGTATTTTCTTCTCAGCTACTATTTTTAAGCTGTTTTTATATGAAGTTACACATATTTTTTCTATAGGAGATGAAGACATGTCGTAACTACGGGAGACTCTGACACTACCGATGGTTATATATATACTTGAAGGCATTCATTTGAAGAGGAGACTCCATAATCACCCAAATTGTAACCATTAGCCTTGGTCACCAACCGTCGGCCCTGGTCTCAGTCTTATATATAACTTTCTCTTTCTATCGATGCATCAAGCCACGAAGTTTTTGGTCTTCACAAAAAAAACTGCTTAGAGAGGCTGCCCTTCCATATGAAGCCAAATTTATATTAATGGACATAAGCCAAGTAACAAAAAATACTACGTCTTCCGTCCCAAAATAAGTGACTTGAGTTTGTGTAGATACGACAGAGGTATGCCAGAGATATAACTATTTCGAGGTCACCGGTGAGACTTCAGGGTTCGTGTGAGTGCAAAAGATATGAGAAAAATCTTTGATCTGACACCTATCAGCAATTAACTAAAGAGTCCTTTTAGGGGCTCGGCCAGACCAGTGAGGGCCTAGTGTGCCTTGTCTGCTACATCCGGTCGGCTATCGTCCTCCGGTGGTGGATGTAGTTCCCTCCCGCGTGTCATTATACCGACGACCCTTGCTGAAGTTGCCTCTTTTCGGTTGTACCAGCCTCACATCGTGGGTCGCAGTGAGACGATGGTGGTGCCTACAAGAACGTGGTGACGAGTGCCGGTGGGCGACGAGCTTGGTGGAGCAATTTGAAGCGTCCGGGAGTGTTGTTTTTTAAAGGGTCTGGAGAAATCCTTGTCTTCTAGACACCGACATGGCGACGCTTGCGGTTGTCGCCATCCTTCCTGAAGGACGTCGGGTGTACCTCTTCCCCACCTCCTGTTAGAAACTCTACCAAGTAGCGTACTGGGAGAAACCCTAGGACCAATCCGGGCAGCAGCATCGTTGTCGTCGCTTTCCTTCTTAGAGGTGCTACTTGATACGTGACGGTTAGAAGCGCTAGGAGCTTGGCGAAAATTCTCCGGAGGACACAGCGGTGGTGAGTGATCCTCGTTTTCGTCAAGCCACAGTTGCCTGTTTCAGGAATGACCAGCTTATACCATGTCTGTGTGCCCACCTTCGCTTTGCAGTAGCAGTGGTACATCCTTAATCTCTAAGCATGATATGTCCATCTCCTGCTGAAAGCGCTATATTAAGGATGCACATGATCGGCAGATGTGCTGTTGCATCACAAAAGGCAGAGGGCGCAACAACTTCGGAGTGTACTGTCTCTGTCCATCGAACATCTTGCCGTTCGTTTCATCCGAGGCTTGCAATGCAATCTGAATTTGCATCTACAGCTAGTTGATCAGGGAAAGTGCTAGTTCTTTCAGTCAAGGTTCTAAGCTTGATCCTTCATCCTTGGCTCTCCAGACGATCGGATGGTCGATTTGTCCGAAGAAAACCACCGGCGTGACATTGTACACACTGTGGAGCACAAGGTTGTGATTTGTGAGAAAGCTGGTACTGCTTCAATCTTGAAGCGTGGGAGGGTGCTCAACGGTTAGATTCACATCAAGATATGCAAAGCAGGATACAGCTCGTATATTACCTCACATCTTTCCACACGGTACTAATACTTTGCTAGCGGTCACCCAAGAGTATTTTAGCCTTGCAAGGGTCACAAATTTACAAGAGAATCATAACTCTAGGGGAGACAAAACAGATTTTGGACTTGCATCGATCTGCTGGCAAAAAGATCGGCTATTCTGTTCACTAGCAATATCTTTTACAGAGATTGGTTTAGAAGTACTTCTAGGTAAGACAAAACAAATTTTGCACTTGCATCAATCTGCTGGCTAAAAAAACAGTTACTCTATTCACTGGCAGCATCTTTACACAAGAGATGGCCCAGATCAAGAGGTGATTAATTTCTGGACTAAAATAAATAAACAATGCATGCCGTAAGTTGGTTACCAAAAGGTATATACATAACTCCATGAAAACACCTATCAGGCACATGTGCAAGTTTTCTGGTAAATTTCCTAGTAAATAATGTTTGAGACAAGAAAACCAAAGCAAAGATCTTGTTCTTCATTTTTCGCATAGACTAGGAAAAAGGACAAGAGAACAATAGGACATTCATCTACAGGGAGACAGCTCGTTGATATGTTCTCTAAAGACCAATGATTTATTCTATATTGTAACTGACTGACCTAGGTGACAAGTTTGTGTTATTAATTTGTTCCGTGAAAGTGACTTTCGGGGTACATCAGCAAATTAGACCCTTTCACAGGGTCCAAATTCAAGATGAATATTTATAAAGCAAGCAGTTTGCTTGAGCATCTAGTTTCAGATGCATAACAAGATGAACTGCTGGCTAGAGAATCTCTCATGAGACATATCCAAAGGTATATATTGCTGAAACAACATGGTATCAAATCTGTAAAGGTCTAGACATTGTTAAAGTTAAAATAGCATGCATTTTTGTACTCCCTCCGATTCCATAACCACGACAAAAATTATGGAACGGAGGGAGTACAAATCCTAAGGGCATAAATACTGCTCAAGCAGCATAGGTTTGTTTTATGCAGTTTATTTGTACTGAAATTCTAGGGAAAGTTTTATGCAGGTATGATGACCTCACGTGACTTGGCCTTGGAAACGACAAAAGGGTTTCTATACCCTTATTAAGTAACTTGCAGGATAGAGCGTTCTTTGTTTGTGGAACTAAGCAGAATATCCATGCATACTAAGTGCAAACTGTATTAAGATACAGACTATTACTGCTCGGAGCTTTTGGAGCGTTTCTGTATTACTATAACTGCCAAACTTAACTTGATAAACCCAGCATCTACATGCCCAACGAAGTAATCAACACAAGAACAGGCCCAACAGTAATAAAGCAAACTGATCGCAGAAGACAGAAGTTACTTGGAAAGAACAGGGGGGATACACAGGAGCATACAAAACACTAAACTCCAATGCCAGATGTCTTCATCCAGTTGTTTCTCTTTTGATGGACGTAAGCTCGTTGTATTTTATTTTGGCTCATATGAAGCCGTCAAAGTAGAATATTGTTATAGCTGATACAGTATCTAATTCCACTTTCCATAGCGTTGACACATTTGTCTACTACTTGGAACCAACGATGGGGACTCCAAATGCACAGACCAACAGATGGGCTACATATGTCAAAACCAATATTGGACGTCCGGCATCACGCCATCATGATGACCCGTTAGCACAAAAGCAATTCAAATTTCAAGAATATACTTTCCACAGCCCCAGATACTCTAACTAACTTGGTTTGACAGAGCAAGAAATGTCACAAGAATATGACAAAATGGATTAAAATTATGCAAAGCAATCAAATCAGCATAGCTTGACATGAGATAGTTGATGCTGTATTCTGATTTAGACCCGGCCCGTTCTAGATGGTCCAATATTTTCTGTGCTTTGGCATCTTCTGTCCCTACCCCTTGGCCGGCAGCGGCTAGTTATCATTGCTAATAACGTCTGGTTAGAGAGTGACCTTGATATTAATTCGCTTCCGTTGGAACAATCACAAGGTGGAAGAAAGGCAATCTAGTGTTATCCCCAGACGTCCCAGAAGCTAGATGCATGGAGGTATGTCTATCTTACCTCTCTTTCCCCTTCCTTTTGTACCTGTACCTTGATTTGTTTGCCTTCTGAGAGTTATCTTCAGGATATGGAGCACTGCTCGGGTGCCTCGTCGTGGCAGTGGTCATCGGTGTTGTTGTCATTTTCTTTCACTTCAGGAGAAGAAAATACAAGATCAAATCATCAAAAAATGATATTGGTAATTTCATTGCTCAGTAATGAATTTGCACGAGCTGATAGTTTTACTTGGTAATAACACTATGTGATTTTGCACCTTATGTTGCAGAGGTCGCTGTGGCCTCTGTCGAGTATGAGGAGGTCACCTGCAAGGAGATGTCAATCAAAGAGATATACGCCGCAACTGAAAACTTACGTCTTTCAAACATCATCGGGCAGGGAATTGCAGGTACCATATAATACTAGCCAATTCAGAGTTAGAATCTTCATTCATGAATCCGATAAGAACTAACTGTGATACAAGAACATGAGAATTAGAAGGTAATTGAGACATTGTTTTTGCTCTAAGAGTTGGATGCACCTTCTTTATGTGATTTCCAGGGAAAGTGTACAAAGGGATGCTTGCAAATGGCTGGCCTGTTGCCGTGAAGCACATAATTAAGAATGAGCATGCAGAAACCTTCCTAAGGGAAGTTACAAGCCTCTCACATGTCAGGCATCCAAATCTTGTGTCATTAAGAGGCTACTGCGATGGGCAGGACGAGTGCTTTCTCGTGTATGAGTTTTGTATCAATGGCAACCTATCAGAATGGCTATTTGGTAAGTACCTATACAAGGAAAACATTTTTCAAAAAAAGAAACTATATGAGGAAACGACATAATGTACGTATGTAATGTTAAGACTGGAAGTAATAATTTGATTGCAGGGAAGGATAAGAATCTTTCATGGATACAGAGACTTCAGATCGCACTTGGCAGTGCTTGCGGCCTTTGGTTCCTTCACATATACCCTGAAGGCTGCATTGTTCACCGAGACATAAAGGTTGGTTGCTATCTGAAAGACCAAGTACATCTGCATATTCAAATGATGCCAATTCATATATGTTGTTATAGCCAACCAATATACTTCTTGGGATTGATATGGAGCCCAAACTCGCGGATTTTGGACTGTCGAGATGCATGGACATAGGTGTATCGCACGTAAGTTCTGAGGTTAGAGGAACTTTTGGCTACGTCGACCCAGAGTACCGCCAGAACCACAGGGTGAATGCTGCAGGGGATGTATACAGCTTCGGCATGGTACTCCTGCAACTCCTGTCAGGAAAGCGAGCAATCAACATCATGAACACTACTAAGCCAATATCACTGGACAAAATGGTAAGACCATAAACAGTTAACGTCAGGTATTAATTTCTGGGAATGAAATGATCAATTTTGCTGAAGTTGATATACATACCTTTTGCCCTCAGGCTTCTATGCTCATCAGAGAAGGAAATGTGTCAGAATTTGCTGATCCAAGGCTGAACGGAGATTACTCGGCAGAGGCATTTGATCTCAGTCTGAAGCTTGCTCTCTCGTGCACTGGCCACAAGCAGCAGAGACCAGCCATGGAGCAAGTTGTATCAAGGCTAGAGAAGGCTCTGGAAGTATCCATGGGAGACGATGATAAGGGCAACAACAATAGTTTTGTTGATTCCTTCACATAAGAGTATTTTCAAGACAGGGAAAGAGCCCCTTGCATAGTTACTAAGAAGCTGCAAGTCTTGACGTTCCCATGACCATGTATAAACAGTGTTGTGTGCTGAGGTGAAAACAATTGATGCATTTGGCGACTGATTTACACTAGATATTAAGTAAAACTGATACAATTACTCTACTCATATGACTAATGACAGATTCACATAGAGATCAGACCTAGAAACCTTACCGGTATGTGTCTTCAAGTATTTTCTGACCTGGATATTCAACATCTTTTCTGTAACACTATACAGAAATAACTGCAATCACTGCAAAGGGACCCCCCCAAAAGGAATCATACTACCTGTTAGGAAAGGCCATGAAACAACGATCAATGGATAATGACAACACACTGAATTTGATACTTGACTTCACATTTCGGTCCATGTGAATAAGCTTTCTATCAAATTACTACAAAAGGAAAAAACGGTAAGAAGGCCAGCTGCTAGCCATGATAAATAAGCTTCCCAGATATCATAACTTTTCAACAGTAGCAAATGGAAGAAGGTTAGTGATATCCAGGGGAGGGTGTTTGCAAGACCAACCAGCATCATCAGCAGCAGCTTACAAATAACAAGATAACAATAATACAAATTCCAACACCTTACTGAACTGTCCTAACCTCTTTATTTCCTCAAAAAAAATGGTCTAAATAATTACAGGTATACATTATTACATATATGCCCGGCAGTTAGCCAATTATAAAAAAAAATTACAACATGAAGCAGAGAAGACTGCTGCCAAAATGATTGTCTGCACAGACTAGAAGCAAAGCACACCACTATATCACATATTATAAAGCGGCAGTTCATCTAATGATTCTGTATAATCTTTTTGGTTCATCGACAAGACGCACAAGCCATGCGGGAGAAAAAGATAAATTGCAAGAAAGATTATCACTCCAAGATCAGCCTCTTCACCTATGGCAGGCTGAGGGGGATTTCTCAGGTATATCTGACTGGCACACCACATAGAGTACAGGGTGGCTATCACCAGGATGAGAAAGAAAGATTGGTTTGATTTTTCAGTCAACAACTTTCCCTGCTTCACTCTGCCAAAACATAGGGTTTGAACGTTTAGAGAACCACGGAAGAGATTTGTAACATGCAGCAACAATCTGAAACCCAACTTGAATCAGCAAAGCATAGACCGGCACACTAATCAGAGCTATGCAACATTCTGAACCACACATACTAGTTATTATTATTACATTTTTATACACAATAATGGACCCAAAGATAAATTATCACCTGTTAATGTACACAAATCCCCCAAGGAGGCAAATGCAAAGAAGGCCAACAACAAACACTGCATCTGGATTGATAGGGGCACGGCCTTTCCACCAACCAGTGCTGAGTATCCAAGTATACATTGTAGAATGGCCGTTTTCCTGTAAAACACATGAGACAATTTAATCTGAATAAGCATGCGACACTTGAAATGGTGAAAACGAATCATAGACAGGGAGTCATTCATACCATTTCCATTCTAGTAATTTATCTTCTAAAATAATGAGAAAGTTCATAATTTTTTGTTTTAAAAGTGCCTTTTTAAGTTTTTGAACAGATTTCCTTTTTTCAGGAAGCATATTTCAAATGCCACCTATCTCTGAGGCATTCTTAAATTGGGCATCAATGGTAAGCTAATAAGGACTCCTCGCTTTCATGAGGAACTAGCATGTCAAGAAGTTCATTCCTTCCAATTAAGAGAAGGTGTACAACATTGCTCACCTCAAACAAGTGATCCAAAAAGAAGTGGGAGAGCGAGCCGGCTGCAATAAGCAAGAAGCACTGTCTTCTGCTTAACGCTACCTGCACCAAACACCGACATTAAAAAAATCAAACAAATGCCAGGTGATTAGAGGCGTCTGAACTCTCACTATGGAAACATCCCCTTTCTGTAATACTTCTGCTTATTTCCGCTCCTACTACTATTTGCCAATTGTAGGTTAAGATTGTACTAAGCATTTGCTAGTCGCTAGTCACATTGGTACTAAATCGGAACAAGACAACACAACCTATGGAGCTATGGAGCACTACTACGAAACAGAGTGATAAAACAGGTAACATGCGCCATACTAATTAAGCGACTAGAATAACAATCCCGAGGTCTTATTATCTCGCATGACATAGATGCGAAGCAGAGTACTAGTACCATGTTTCTGGCCGCAGCATAGATTTGATTATAGTAGTAAGGAGATTAGGAGAAGGAAAGACGGAATGGACATCTGGCGCATTCTGCTACCCACCCCGGCAGGCGCGTCGAGGAGGCCGGCGCGGAGCAGGCGCCGCGAGAGCCAGGCGTAGAGGCAGGCGAGTGGGAGGCCGAGGAGGAGCGGGTAGTAGAAGGGGTGGTGGACGGCGGCCATGGCGAGGCCCCCCGCGGCCTCCGCGGAGGAAGGGAAAAAGGACGCGAGCCACTCGGCGAAGGAGCCGAGGTCCGGGCCGAGGAAGGCGTTGGCGGCGTAGACGGCGCAGTGGTGCGGGCCGAAGCGGCGGCCATCCCCGGCGAGCCGCGAGAGCGCCGCCCCGCCGGACAGCGCGTACAGCAGGTGCGCCCCCGGCCCCGGCATACCACGGGCCCCGGCTGCCTCGGTCCGGAGTCCGGACAGGCTAGTCGCCGGAGATGTGGGCGGGAACTCAACTGAGAACGAAGGTTGCGAGCAGAGCAGGGGAGACGACGGGAGTTTGGTGGGAGACGACGACGGCGGCGTGGACCGGAGCTGGGTTTTGGGTTCGCTCCACGCCTGCTCTGCTCACTTTCTCGACCATTTCGACGTGACGCAACCGACTCGCAACGAACGCACCACCGGACAAGAAACCAGAAAGAGCTTATTCTAAAATAGGATTTCGCCGCCGCTTCATCGTTTCGGAGAAGACACGATAAGGTGTGTAAAATCTGAAACCGTCCAAACTGCAAAAACCGGCTAAAATTTTGTACTCCCTCCGATACATATCTCAGATTTATCTAAATTTGGACGAGGGAGTAGTACAATCTCGTTCACACCAATCTCAACTTTGAAGGTAATACAAAATTTTAAACTAGTCTAAATTGTCCAAACCAGACAAACCGTATTCGCACAGGCATAACTACAATTTTTTAGAAAAAGGATAAAAATCTCTTCAACTAGCGAGTGACCATGGTATGCAAGGGCCGTCGGAGACGAGACAGAGTGTTGTCGTGACAAAGGGCAATAGTGTCAGATTAGCTATTGGGATTTTTCATGTACCCAACGGTGTAACGACAACCCTCCCCTCCCCCACCCTCCCCCCCCCCCCCTCCCCGCCGCCCGCCGGCGGTATCCCAATAGATTTTAGTTTTTTTACATTTTTGAAAATTATGCAAAACAAGCACACATAAAACATGCAAATAAATAGCTATAAATTCAAAGTCTCGGTCACAAAACGCCACTAGGTCTTGGGCCACATATTACAACACCACATTCATAGCATAAAATGAAATGGAAAATATTGGTGACGTCACTAGTGATGAAACTTCTGTCGTCGCCTATGTTGGCTCTTTCGTCACCGCATTTTTGGTGGGGAAATGATTAGCCTCCCCGGGGGATCCATCCCCCGGGTAACTTCCGCACACCTCCCGCACACCACGTGGGTGGACCCCACCCGAATCCTATCTTCATCTCCACGATTTTCTATCCACATCGTGCCTCCATCTGCCGGCCTCGCGCTCGCCTACCAGCGTGCTGCTTCGGCTCCCGGCCTCTCGCCGTCTCCCTGTGAGCGCGCCGCCGCGGCCACTGCCCAGCTTCTCGCAGACGCCCTGCGAGCGTGCCACCCAGTTTCTCACCGCCGCTGCCAGCGCACTGCCACGACCGCCGCCCTTATTCTTGCCGATGCCGCCCTAGCCGCGCCGCCCTTGTCGTGCTGCTATGTATGGTGGCCGGCGCTGCACTGCTATGGACGGCAGGGTGGGCGATGCTCCGGATGGGGGGCGACCTTGCTGCTTGCGCGCTACCATGCCCACGCCGCATGTGCCTGCAGCTCTCTCCCCAACTCCTCCATGACGAAGGCCACCTGCGTTGCTACTGAAGGCCACCGACGCTGCTACTTATGGTGTCGAGGTTTGCTACATAGGGTTGGCGACGCTGCTGCCTACTGCTACCGTTGCTTCTACCTATGACGTCGAGGTTTGCTACATGTGGTTGGGGGCGTTGCTACATGCGACCGGAGCCGGTGCTACAAGCGTATTTTGGGTCTTGCTACATCATCTCCGGCGAGGTGTCCGATGAGATCGGATTTGCTACAATATGATAATTTATTTGCTACATGCGTTTTGTGTTTTTGCTACAATAGCATAAAATTTTTGCTACACGGTCTCCGGCGAGGTCTCCGGCGAAAGTCTCCGGTGAGATCTCCGGCGAGGTCGGGTTTGCTACATTAGCACATTTTTTTGCTGCACGGTCGCCGGCGATGTCTCCGGTGAACTCTCCGGCGAGGTCCAGTCTATTTTTCTATTTTTTGGGTCAAACCGTTTTTTGCTACATTGTATCAAAAGCGGGACTATTTGTAGCAAAAACGAGTATGTCTGTAGCAAAAGCGGGATTTTGACCCAAAAAAGAGGACACGTGGTTGGCTGGGGACCCGGGGGATAAAAACACAAATCCCCTAGGGGGCGCGTAGTACTGCCCTTTTTGGTGACACCGCGGATGCCCTAGCAAATCCACATTTTGATGCAAGATGTGTTAGCGGTTTATCATATGTCATGCCCTCACCTCTGGATCCATGTTTGACATGTCGGCCATCAAGATATAAAGTCATCCTTCTTCTTCTTTTTCACCGCAACTCTTGCCCTCTCAAGCTTGATCTTCTTGTCTTGCTTCTACATTAAGACCGCCCACCTTACATCATTCCTTTGGTCTTTCAAGGCCAAGTTTGATGACACTTTGAGTGATGGCCGCCCACCTTACATCATTCCTTCTATGCATGGACGAGTCCACATCCATCGACTGCATGTACAGGTTCTAAAGGGAAGTGGTGGCGGTGTTTGGACCGACCTACTTGAGAAGACCTAATGAAGAAGACATGGCTTGGATCCTGGCACAGAACTGTAGGGGTTCGTAGCATGGAAAACAAAAAATTCTACCGCATGAACACACAATCAAGATCTAATCTATGATCAAGCCAAGATCTATCTACTAGATTAGTGCAACAAGTTGATAGAGTACTAACCCTCGAAGATCCAAATCGGTTAACGTGAGCAGATTCTCGTGGGTGATGTAGTCGTTCACTTGCCGATCTCAAGATCGCGTAGACGATCCTTCCGGCGTTGCGTTCCGACAGCGCTCCCGCAGTTTGTCACACGTACATTACTCGATGAAGACCTTCCTCTCTCTTGTTCCAGCAGGCAACGGAGGTTGTAGCTCTCTCCTCGCGATTCCGGCAGCACGACGGCGTGGTGTCAGAAGTAGAGGGGAGATCCCGCAAGGCTTCGCCTAAGCCGGAGCGAGTATGGTGGAGTAGAGAGAGCCCCGGCGATCTAGGGTTTAGAGGGCCGAGGTTTAGAGGTAGCTAGCAACTAGAGTTTAGCTAGTCGGTGGCGGTTTAAAGGAGATCTAGATTGGTCGCAACTAGAGAGGGGGCGGCGGCCAACCTAGGGTTTCTTGGGCACCTAGGGCAAGGGGGATACCTTGGGGTGCACCCCTACCCCTCCTTATATAGGTGGGGGGCGTCCAAGGGTGTTCCCAACCCAGGTGGAAACCCTCCCTAACTCGGAAACCATGTTGGGATTTGACTTCTTCAAACTGCCTTTTTGACTTTCAAATTAGAGTTTGATTTCTCTCTTCCAAGTGTCCAGCCAAGTGACCTAGGACATTATGCAACCATTACACTTTGTCATGACACATCCATGTACCCTTCCCCTTTCGGATCGGTGAACCTTCTAGACCCTTCTAGAACATTCCGGTGAAAACACCAGAATCATTCCCGAACTCTGAAATTGGACTTTCCTCATATGAATCTTATTCTCCGGACCATTCCGGATCTCCTCGTGATATACCGGATCCCATCCGAGACTCCTAACAACATTCGGTTTCTTTACTCACATTCCATATCTACTAAACAACATCGAATCCTTAAGTGTGTCTCCCTACGATTCGTGAATTATGCAGACATGATCGAGACTCTTCTCCGATCAATAACCAATAGAGGAATCTGGAAATTCATATGGCTCCCACATATTTCTACGATTACTTCGTGATCGAATGAACCATTTACATACAATACCAATTTCCCTTTGTCTCACGATACTTTACTTATCCGAGGTTTGATCGTCGGTATCTCTACATACCTAGTTCAACCTCGTTACCGATAAGTACTCTTTTCTTGTTCTCGTGATATGTGATCCCTTGTGAGCCAGTCACATGCTTGCAAGCTAATTGGATGACATTTCATCAAGAGGGCCCAGAGTATATCTATCCGTCATATGGATGGACAAATCCCAATCTTGATCCATGTGCCTCAACACATACTTTTCGAACACTCAATGCCACCTTTATAACAACCCAGTTACGGTGTGGTGTTTGATGTCATAAAAGCATCCTTCTGATGATGGTGATTAGCATGATCTCATGGTCGAAGGAATTAGGTTACTATGTATCAAAAAGCTTATAGCAAGTGAACTATATTAAATGACTTGATCTTTATGCTACGCTTAACTATAGGAGTATGTCCATCACATATTTCTCCTAATGATATGACCCTGTTGTTAATAACATCTCTATGTTCATGATCAGGAAACCATGATCATATATTAACCAACAAGCTAGTTTAACAAGAGGCTTTACTAGGGACTCTTTTATGTTTACAAATCACACAAGTATTAATGTTTCCGATTAATACAATTATAGCATGGTATGTAAACATTTATCATAAGCATGAAGACATGATAATAACCACTTTATTATTGCCTCTTGGGCATATCTCCAACAGTCTCCCACTTGCACTAGAGTCAATAATCTAGTTTCAAATCTGTGTGCATTCAACACCTATGGCTTTCCGGTGTTGTATTTACACGATTGCTAGTGGTCAACTGATCTCCGGATCTGGCACTTTCAGGTCCGTGTGTAATTGCATGTGTTTGCGTCTCTACGCATCACTCATTCTCTAATGAGATGGATTTGTATAAATTTGGTCCTTTGGTGAGACCTTTAGTTCCTTGGGGTTAAAACATGTTGATAATATTGTCGTACAATATATCTTCATAGTACTATCCTGCTGTGAACCACACCTAGTTTGATAACAAACTACTTGACACAAATGCCCTCTTTTGCTGCTATTATAGCAGTCATATACTTAGCCTTTTGTTGTAGTATCTGTCATAATGTCTTAACTTTGGAACTCATCCAAATCCATTATGGAACTTACTTTCCATCATATTGTGACACCCTTAGTTTAGATAGAGATAAACTTAATTTGTACTTTGTGACAAAACTAGTATCAATGTAATACTTTTACAATGAACATCTATTTGTCACTTCTACAAAATAATATATTCTTAGTTCTTATAAAAGATCATAAGAATATCTTTACTATCTTCCAATAATCATCTTATGAATCATTCTGGTATACGCTCATAACATTTAGAGCATAGGACATATCTGGATTTGTACACATCATAGCATGATTGATAAAGTACTCTTTGTGATTTTATATATCAAGTATCAAAAATACTTGAATCTTTATTCAATCCTTCCTGCGCAACAAGAACCTTTCTTGTAGTTTCTATATTGAACTCATTCAATATCTCATCTATGTACTTCTCGCACAACCATATTAGCGTCTCAATTTATCCATATAGACATTGATGCCAAATATTCGGGTTCTACCTAAGCCTTTCATCGAGATGAAATTCTTAACCTGTGTTAATAAAAAGATACATCATTTCCAATCAACAATATGTCTTCCACATAATGTATTAGAAACATGTCTTAGCGCTCCCACTTAATTTCTTGCAAATGCAAGCATCTTCATCGTCTCCGATGAAATTAAACTCTTTTAACAGTTTCATCATAGTGAAGATTCCAACTCCGCGATGCTTACTTTGGCCATTGAAGTTTGCATATGCTTTTAGCATCCTTTGAATTAACAAAACCCTTTGGACCATGTCATGCACACGTCCTAGGTAACCATTCTATTAGAAGAACTTGTTTTGTTTATTCAACTACCACATAACAAAATTATATGTAGTGGTTGCTACATTAATCCATCTAGACTAAATATCGCTTAATGAAAGATCAGATCTTGTCATAGTCAACTCTTTGAACATTGTCGTGAACTCTTTCGTGACATGTCGATAATTTCATAGATGTGAAACATCCATGTCTATTTCTTTATAGATCCAAATATGACTGTAAGGTCTTGCACCTTTTCAGAGGGTCTTTCAAGTTCAAACCTTGATCTCTCGTATATGGAACTATCACGGATTTTATGGTTTCAAACCATTTGACAGAGTCAGGGCCCATTATCGCTTCTTTCCATATAGTCGGATCATTATTGTCAAATAATGATTTAACTCTCAAATCTTGGTATTTGATTGGTTACCCGACCTACTTGTTTCAATAGGAACTTAGACCTCCGTGACCAAAACCTTTGAGGCACATGAGCCATGAGCATTGTTGTTGCCTCCGGAACACTTTTCAGCGCTGTGCAACTTTGCACATATAGCTAAGGTTCTTTTAACCTTATCAAAGTTATATTGTCCTCCCACTTAACTTTTCACGGAAAATTCCTTTCTCAAAGAAACTTGACGTTCTAAGCGACAAACATTTTTGTCTTTGGTGTTATGGAGGAATACTCAATAATTATTCAAAATAACATACAAAGATATGTTCATCCGATTTTGGTTGCAAACATCTTTCTTATGCATAGCATACCAATGTTTAAGAAAGGACAACTTGGGTTTTATCCCAAACCATAACTTTATATGGTGTCATTTCAATGGATTATGATGGAGCTCTTTTCAGTGGAAAAACGGTAGTCTCTAAAGCTTTAATCTTTAAAATATAATGGCAGTTTTATCAATTACACCTTTGATCTTACCATGTCAAACAAGGTTTCATTGCATATCTCGATTATTACATACTCATATGGTGTTTTAGGAAATGCAAATCCATGGAACGATTCCTCAAATCTTAGGTGTTATGCTAAACTTTATAACTCAAATATCTTCCTTTATGATCCTATCATAAATTCTTTATTTTCTTGTTACATTGATTTTGCACTTCATCTTGAAAGTCTTTAAACTTTTCAAATGTTTCACACTTCATCCTTATTAAGTAAATATTCATATATTCACTCAAATTTTCAGAGAAAGCATATGAAGTTGAAATCTATCGCTCTTGACTACACATAATGGACTTCATACAACAATATGTACAAGTTCCAATAAGCTAGTCATCCGTTCCCTTTGGCCTATGAGCGGGGTTTTAGTTATCTCTAGGAAAATTTCACAAGCGTCATTTGATCAAAAATCAAAAGACTCCAAAATTCCATCCACATGGAGTTTCTTCATGTTTTCTTTCCAATATAATTTAAACGGCGATGGCACTTCCTAAGTGATCTTTCTTATCAATTGTCTTTTGACATTTTTAGCAATATTTTTATGGATGTGATTTATCCAACGAGATTTGTAAATCATCCATCTTTTATGGATTACGACAATTATTTGAACAACCCTTTTGTTCTCATAATACCTGATAAAACAAATCTTGAAGGCAAGCTTTGATGTTAATGAGCAACACAATAACCCTTTATTTGTTCTCGATGAACATCATCACATATTCTTTTTCTAGTTACTTAGGCCATTGTAGTTCATGAATTGTGTTGTTTCGTATGACGATTCACACCAACAAATTCAGTATCCAATACTTAAGAACCACACTGTTTAATAAGCAAAGAATATAGCCATAACATGTATATCCTCTATATACCTAAGCTGAACAATTCTAGTCTTTTCTTTTTTGCCATATATTTCTGAGATTCTCTTTCAGTATATCCTTTTCTGTTCGAAAGAATCTATCAACATCAATAGTGGAGCCATACACATGACACATAGTCCAAAACATGTATAGTTAAATACCAATGTCTCTAGACTTGCACTTTGAAGTAGATAGCCATCATCAAATACTTGGTGTTTTTTTAAATTCCATTCTTTAATAATCTTTTAGTGTAGTAAACATTTTATCAAATATTCACCCTTATCATGGAACTATTCATGATCAAGCTACTTTTAGTTTATAATGGTGAATCGCGAGTATAGTGTTGCTCTCCAAAACCTTTTGGAGGATTAGGACGACAAGCGTCTCCAACCTTTTTCAAATTCTCATCAAATATGAGAACATAAACTTTGCCATATTATACTCTCTCATCTTGCAACCAAAACATCATTTCAGATATCGCAATATCTTTCACACATCATGGTTTCTGAAACAAATCTTTCAGATCCTAGATAACCTTGATATTAAAACAATCTTTTGAATATCAAGAATCATGGAGACAAACATGATACTTATATACTAACACTGGAATTGTCACTCTTGATTTAATACTAATTATTAAACTTCACGGAGTAACCGGAACTTACTGAAAGTTTGCAATAGGACTTTTAAACTTTAGATTAACACTTGAAAACAATACGATACCAGTTCGTAAAGTAACTAACCAGAATTCTATAGTTCTATTATCTCAATTATAACTAAGCGCAAGGTGGTAAACGGATGCCAATGACTACAACAACTATGCAAATTTACTTTGATTTAATTTATTATAAATAGTGTTCAACTTTTAATCATATTGCTATTGAACTCCCACTCAAAACAATATCCCTCACATTGTTTTAGTGATCACACGAACCAAATTCACTACACCAAGTCCGATCATCACATGACATGATATAGTTTCAAAGGCGAACAATCATCATGTTCATCATATCATCTATATGACTCATGCTTTACCTTTCGGTATTCCGTGTTCCGAGACCATGTCTATACATGCTAGGCTCGTCAAGATCAAACCTTAGCTTCTGCATGAGCAAATCTGGCTTGCTCGCATTGTATACACTCGCAGAATCTAACACACCCGATCATCACGTGGTGCTTCGAAACAACGAGCTTTGGCAACGGTGCCTACTAAGGACGAACACTCTATAACTTGATATTTTTTGAGAGGGATCATCTTATAATGATACCGTCGTGAACTAAGCAATACAAGATGCATAAAAGGATTAACATCACATGCAATTCAAAATATGTGATATGATATGGCCTTTCTTCTTGTGCTTCCGATCTCCATCTTCAAGCACGAACATGATCTCCATCATCACCGGCATGGCGTCAAGGTCAATGGCGCCGCTCCATGGTTGTCGTCCACCAGCATCAACTATTACAACTACTTTGAATAATAGACACGCGGGTCTAGACGAAATTAAAAGACAACCATATGGCTCCTGCCGGTTGCCGACTTACAATAAGGAACATTGCATACATCATATATAATCACAATCATGGCCATATCACAGCACAGCACACCCCTGCAAAACAAAGTTAGACGCCTCTAATTTTCTTTGCATGTTTTACGTGGTTTGGGGCTTTCAATAAGTGTCGTTCTAACTTACGAACAAGAACCACGTTGATGCTTGAACTATCAAGTGCCCATTATAAATTGAATCTTTACTATGATGGGAGAGACAGACACCCGCAAAGCCACTTATGCAATACAAGTTGCATGACGAGCGTGGAGCAAGTCTCATGAACGATGCCATGTAAGGTTAGCCCAGGCCGCTTCATCCCACCATACCGCAAGATGCAAAGTACACAAGAAGCAATTGATTATAAAAACACCACCGCCCACAATGACCATTGTGTTCTACTCGTGAAACAGATCTACATATAGACACGGGTCTGATACCACTGTAGGGGTTCATAGCATGGAAAACAAAAAAAATTCTACCGCATGAACACATAATCAAGATCTAATCTATGATCAAGCCAAGATCTATCTACTAGATCGATGCAACAAGTTGATAGAGTACTAGCCCTCGAAGATCCAAAGCAGTTAACGTGAGCAGATTATCGTGGGTGATGTAGTCGTTCACTTGCCGATCTCAAGATCACGTAGACGATCCTTCCGGCACCGCGTTCCGGTAGCGCTCCCACAGTCGGTCACACATACAGTACTCGATGAAGACCTTCCTCTCCCTTGTTCCAGCAGGCAGCGGAGGTTGTAGCTCTCTCCTCGCGATTCCGGTAGCACGACGGCGTGGTGTCGGAAGTAGAGGGGAGATCCCGCAGGGCTTCGCCTAAGCCGGAGCGAGTATGGTGGAGTAGAGGGAGCCCCGGCGATCTAGGGTTTAGAGGTCCGAGGTTTAGAGGTAGCTAGCAACTAGAGTTTAGCTAGTCGGTAGCGATTTAAAGGAGATCTAGATTGGTCGCAACTAGAGAGGGGGCGGAGGCCAACCTAGGGTTTCTTGGGAGACTAGGGCAAGGGGGATAACTTGGGGTGCACCCCTACCCTTCCTTATATAGGTGGGGGCGTCCAAGGGTGTTCCCAACCCAGGTGGAAACCCTCCCTAAATCGGAAACCATGTTGGGATTTGACTTTTTCAAACTGCCTTTTTGACTTTCAAATTAGAGTTTGATTTCTCTCTTCCAAGTGTCCAGCCAAGTGACCTAGTACATGATGCAACCATTACACTTTGTCATGACACATCCATGTACCCTTCCCCTTCTGGATCGGTGAACCTTCTAGACCCTTCTAGAACATTCCGGTGAAAACACCGGAATCATTCCCGAACTCCGAAATTGGACTTTCCTAATATGAATCTTATTCTCCGGACCATTTCGGATCTCCTAGTGATATCCCGGATCACATCCGAGACTCCGAACAACATTCAGTCTCTTTACTCACATTTCATATCTACTAAACAACATCAAACATTAAGTGTGTCTCCCTACGGTTTGTGAATTATGCAGACATGATCGAGACTCTTCTTCGATCAATAACCAATAGAGGAATCTGGAAATTCATATGGCTCCCACATATTTCTACGATTACTTCGTGATCGAATGAACCATTTACATATGATACCAATTTCCCTTTGTCTCACGATACTTTACTTATCCGAGGTATGATCGTCGGTATCTCTACATACCTAGTTCAACCTCGTTACCGATAAGTACTCTTTTCTCGTTCCCGTGATATGTGATCCCTTGTGAGCTAGTCACATGATTTCAAGCTAATTGGATGACATTCCGCCGAGAGGGCCCAGAGTATATCTATCCGTCATATGGATGGACAAATCCCAATCTTGATCCATGTGCCTCAACACATACTTTTCGAACACTCAATGCCACCTTTATAACAACCCAGTTACGGTGTGGTGTTTGATGTCATCAAAGCATCCTTCCGGTGATGGTGATTAGCATGATCTCATGGTCGAAGTAATTAGGTTACTATGTATCAGAAAGCTTATAGAAAGTGAACTATATTAAATGACTTGATCTTTATGCTATGCTTAACTATAGGAGTATGTCCATCACATCATTCTCCTAATGATATGACCATGTTGTTAATAACATCTCTATGTTCATGATCAGGAAACCATGATCATATATTAACCAACAAGCTAGTTTAACACTGTGGTGACCCAGCATACCACTGCATATGTAGTACACTATAGTCGTTGATATGACATCCACAGAACACCATTCCGTAAATATCACATCCCTCAGAGTGGTACAACAGAAACATTGCGGGTCCATATTACAAAAGTACACACATTATTATTATTACAATACCGGAAGTTCAAGACTTCCAAAAGATCCAACTTACAAACCCAAAATATAATGTGTTTCAGCGGAATTTAAAAGTAGCAACTCCGTCTAGGAGTTGAGCTCAACAGCTTATTCTATAGAGTTCATGCTGCTTGGCTCCGTTGGTTACTATTAACTAAGGATACTTAGTTGGACTCGTTATCATCAACACCGTAGCGTATTTTGTAATCCACTCCTTCAACTCCTCCAGACAGATCAGGTTCCTCGTAGAACACATCTTCTTGGCATTCGGCTGCATACATTGGCACGTCTTTGGAATCCTCATAGTCTAAGCAAGGGATCAAAGGAAAGAATGAGTAACAACGTTACCCAACAAGGTCATTATATGCAAGGTGGTAAGTTTGATGCTCTAACTACCACCTCGGATTATAAATCCTTGGCACTGTGCAATTTTTGTAAATCTTTCTTCAAAGATTGATTTTATTCTGAAAAACTATGACAATCAGCCTTCACAGGTTAACCAGAACTTTCATGGAGTTCCTTTCCTGCCGCGTTCGTAGATCCTTCCCGGAACAGGGAGTAACAAGTTACAATTCTTACACTCTGCAGAGGTGCGTTACTTTACCCATGAGAGATCAACTCCTTGTTGCACAACCGGGCGTACTTTCCCGTCCACAATTCCATGATGTGGGGCCCAGTAGTTGGTCCAAGCCAATCACTTCCCCCTTCGTGACCCCGCATGCCTCCTTGATGTACACCATGCCCACATAATGAATTACGGCAATGGTTTGTACAAACCGTTAGATGCCAGAACTACCGTGGGACGTTGAGGGTTCCCACCCATATGCTTCATATCCTCTACGAATTACCAATTAATACGCATGCTATGAGGATAACAGCCACGGCCTACACATCCGGCTTCATGCGAGAGGAAGAAGATACAGCTGACTTCTCTGTACCATTCCAAATCTCATGGCTAACGCGTAATATACGGCGCTAGAATCACTGATGTCAGGGGTTATTAAGTCCCTACTTGATCATCATTGTTGCAATTAGAACTCTAAGTTCTATTGCTCCATCATATCACCACTTAGGATGATATCTAAAATTTCTTTATTTGTGAAAACAATATTTTATTTCTTTTATAGCATATATGATAACACACAATTTGAAAATACTTTGATAAAGACTCTTCAAAGGACATGAGCAAGTGATGAACTTGCCTTGTGATGGCAAGGTAGTGAAGTCTGATGCTTGCACTGGACATTGAGCTTCTATGTCTATAAAAACATCATTATTGCCCGGTAAGGACAATATTTAAAGAAGCAAACATGATTATGCAATAATGTCATGCATCATTTAACTTGATATGCATTCACCCTATTATTATAAAAAAAGTTATTTTTTATAATAAAGGATTTATAAATATTACTTTTTAATATTTATAACATATATTGAATTATTTTATTTTATTTCCTTTTTATTTGACTTTTATTAATTTAATAGTTCTTTTAGGAATTATCAATTATACATTAAAATTGTTATTAAATATTTTTTTAGTATTTTTCAAAAATACTATAATATTAATATATAATGAAAGTGATTTTTATTTATTTTTATCATCTTTCAATAATTTTGTAAAATTCCATAAGGAATATATAAATTACAAAATTCTTATAAAATTTTAAATGTCTAAAATTTTATATTTTATTTTATTTGAATAAAGTGGATTATTGTGAATCCAAAAATATTTTATTTATAATTTTTGGACTTTTATTTTATTTTCTAGAATTTTATTGAGGTCAAGGGCATTTTGGTCTTTTTCTTTTTATTAAAACAGGCCTGGAAGGATTTCTAGGCTGGTTATTCATATTGGGCCCTAGTGGCCCATTAGTTATAGACAAAAGGACCACCCCGAAGGGTCTAGCCCAGCTCGGCCCACTCCTCACTTCCTCTCTCTCTCCCTCGAGTTCATCCTCTCCTCCTCTGACCCTGACCTTGTGGCCGGCGATGCCGCCACCGGCGATTCCCGCCGCCATAGGCCGTTCTGGTCGCCGCCGTGGTGCAACAGGGGGTTGTCGGTGACGCCTGTTTGTTCTATCCAATTGGATTCGAGCCTAGGGCTCTCCTGCCATGAATCGATGCCGTCCCGAACCCTAGGGTTTGGGGATTGGCATGGATTCAGGTGCTGCCGTGGTCGTCGTGCGTCGAGGTGATGCTCTGCACCTCCAGGCATGATCAGGGTCACTGCCGTGGCGCCGTGCGGGTTGCAGCGCCCCCTCTGGGGTGCTCCCCGTGCCGCCATGGTCGTCGGCCCCTCTACTTCCTCTTATATTCTTCAGCGAGGACCTACGGTGAGTTTGATTCCTCTCCCCCGGTGCTCTCTTCTTGCTGATTCAATGCTAGATGCTGGCAGTGTCCTCTCTTTCTACTGTCTGATTCGGATTAGGATGATTATCCATTTAGGGTTCCTGTTATGTGATTGATTATGTATTGGATGAATTGAATCATGTTTGGATGGTCTGAACACATGCTAAATGATTATTGGCCTGAGTCTTGTTGCTTAAGATGATCTATGATGTTTCTGGTGGCTTACTAGATGATTTGATGCTTGGATTGCATCAGATTTAGATAATATAGTTCCTTGGGAATCATGCTTGATTAAGTCAGTGGCTTGATAAGTTTTCACTGTCATCTCTGGGTTTATGATCATGATTATGACATGAGGAAATCATTGTCCTGGTGCTGTTGGCTTAGAACTAGTGTATGGTTTGAGATCATCATGATCTCAAACAGTGAAGTGTATCATAGGTATATCCTAGTTATGATTCCTATGTTAACAGGAAAATGATTAGTTAAGTTGCTTGTTTGAATTTGTGATGATTAAATGTCTATCCTGATTCATAATGGATTGTTCTTGTGACACCATCATGGTATGGCACACAAGTTTGATTCCAACCCATGGATTGGGTTGTTTTATGCTTAATGAAAAACTTGGCTTTGAGGGATAAACATAGATGTTCTTTTCTGAATTCCCTAAGACCAATGATGTTGGTATGAGTCTTAGGGATTCAAATCTTATCTAATTGGTTCATCTAGATAGTCCTGGTAGTGGTACCAGCTATTCTTTATTGAATCAAAGCTTGGAAAAAATGATAGTGAGCTTGATCAATCTATGGATCCCAAAGATTTGTTTCTAAGGTGCTACCCTTCCTTTAGGGATGTGCCTAGAAATATATCATAGGTATATATATGATTGAATTGTAAAATATAGTTTGACAACCAGAGCAAGGATGTTGCTCTGAGCTCTGGTTGGATCCTGGTACTTTGTTGTTTGCCTTTAGAGTTTCAGAAATCCCTATGATGGATTCACCCCACTTGGGTGCTTTCTGAGGGTTTGTTTTATAAAACAACACATGCTTTTCTCTAAATAAGATGATTAGATCATGTGAAGGTTTTATGAAACTCACCACAGACTCTGATGTTTCTGGAGTAAGTTGGTGATGATCTTGATCTGGTTTTGCTGGACTCCTGTGCTTGATCTTGAGCTAATCTACTCCTCCTAGCACCTGGGCTCGATCTTGCTGTCCACCTGATCCACCCCCTCCTTATGTCACCATCCTGGTGATGTTTGGTTGATCCTTGGTGGTTTGGTTTGGCTGATGTGCTTGATAAGCTGCTTTCTAGGCTGGTTGTTCTTGTGTGTTGTGCATTGGAGTAATGCACTGGTGCCTCTCCATGGCTGTGCTTGTGGTTTTGTGAGATTGGGCTGTTCTGTGAGGTCGACAACACACCACATGCATGTTGGTGTGTGTCCTACCTGTGTGCTTGCTGTGCACTTGTGGATATGTTCAGAATTTTGAAACTTACTTTTACCTGGTTACTTTTACTTGGTTGGTGGATTTGTCCCTCTTGGCTGTCATTTGACTTCTGGCTTTGAATTTATGAAATATGGATTCTTTCATATTGGTGAAACTTGCCGCTTTTCTATAAACTTCTCAATGATGAATTTGTCTAGTGCACTTCACTGACATGTCTGAGAGAAATAATACTAACACTAATCTGCTTTTGTTTTTATTTAGTCTTTGTCTTGCAGGTACAGATATATGGATGAAGATTTAGTTTAGGTTTAGTTCTAGAATAGTTAGTAAATAGTCCAATGTAATCTTCTTCATACTTTTGTAATTTTCTTTTATTATTTTTGTAATCTTTATTTTATTCAATTGTAATAAATATTATATTATTATTAATAAAGAATATTCTTATTCTTTGTATATTTGCTTTTGTGAATTGTGTGGATGATTTCAAGAAGTTATAATTTTATAACTTGATTATATATATTGATGCTAAGAAATAAGTTTCATATTCATTATTGTTTTTCTTCGGATAGAATTTAAGTTGTAATATTTATCTCTTAATTAAATTAAGATTCAAAACTTATTCCTAACTCACTTGAATTATAATTCAAACATTCAAGTTTAAAATTCAAATTCATTTTAAAAACATATAATTCCTTAAAGATCATATCAAAGTTTATAACAATCATCCTTTAAGACTAAACTTAGTCTCAAAGTATGAAAGAAACATTGATCACTTAAGGTTTTTATTTGGCGAAAATTTTACCCACATTTTCACAAATAGATGCATGCAACATTCCATATTCCTAAATCTACCCTTCGTTAGTTCCTAAATGCTGGGATGTTACAGACTTCCCCCCTTAAATTAAACTTCGTCCCGAAGTTTGTGGAGATGTACCTGAATAGTTCTGGATAGGTTTTTCTTAAATCCTCTTCTTTCTCCCAGGTGGCTTCCCTTTCAGGGTGATGTTCCCACTGTACCTTACAATGTTTGATTGCTCTGTTCCGTAATCTTTTCCAGTTTTCTTCCAGAACCTTACAAGGATTTTCAATATAGGTCAGGCTGCTTGTAGTTCTATCTCTTGATGTGTGATTGCATCGTCTGGAACTTTTAAACATTTACGCAGTTGTGACACATGGAAAACATTATGCACTTGAGCCAATCTTGATGGTAACTCTAAAGCATAAGCTATAGTTCTGTTTTGACTCAGTATCTTGAATGGTCCAATGTATCTTGGACTCAATTTCCCTTTAACTCCAAATCTTTTCACCCCCTTCATTGGACTTACTTTCAAATAGACCATATCTCCCACTTCTGGATGCCATGATCTTCGACTTTGATCCACATAACTTTTCTGCCTACTTTGGGATATTTTCAGTCTATCCCTGATCTTATCAATGATATCTTGTTTTTCTTTGATATAATCCGGCGCAAATTCTTTGCTGCTTCCAGGCTCATACCAACATATTGGTGATCTACACTTCCTTCCATACAGAACCTGATATGGAGCTGCCTTCAGACTACTCTGATAGCTGTTATTATAAGAAAACTCTGCCAATGGTAGGTGATCTTCCCATGTTCCTCCAAAATCTAGTGCACAAGATCTTAACATGTCTTCTAATATTTCATTTGTTCTTTCAGTTTTACCTCCTGTCTCAGGATGATATGTCGTGCTGAAATCTAACTTTGAACCAAGTGCTTCATGCAATTGCTTCCAAAATGCTGAAGTAAACACTGATCCCCTATCCGTTATGATCTTTTTGGGTACTCCATGCTTACTTACTATCTCTTTGACATATACTTCAACTAACTTCTCGGCATTATCCTTTTGATTCACCGGAATAAAATGTGCACTCTTAGTGAGTCTGTCCACAATTACCCATATCATATCTTTCCTTTTTGGTGTCATAGGCAATCCTGTAATGAAGTCCATACCTATTTCCTCCCATTTCCATTTAGGAATTTCTAAGGGTTGTAATGGTCCTGCTGGACTTTGATGTTCAGCTTTCACCCTTTGACAAGTATGGCATTCAGATACATATTTAGCAATATCTCTTTTCATGTTATTCCACCAGAATAGTTCCTTCAAATCCATATACATCTTAGTACTCCCTGGATGTATAGAATATGGTGTATCATGTGCTTCTTTGAATATGACATTTCTAATTTTAGTCACATCTGGAACACAAAGACGGTCTTGAAACCATAAAGACCCATAATCTCCAAGACGAAAAACTGATTTTTGCCCTTGAGATATCCTTCGAATTTCCTCAGCAATAAAAGGATCTTCTTCTTGATGTCTAAAATTTCTTGGTTAAGATCACTATCCTGCTCTGCAACTACCTGCATAGTAGCTAATCCTCCAAGAACCTCTGTTCTGATAAACTGAAGCTCTAATCTTTCCAAGTCCATTTGTAACTCTTTTGGTAACTCCCTATTGCTTGGCTGAATATCTGCACTCTTTCTGCTTAAAGCATCTGCTACAACATTTGCTTTCCCTAGGGTGTAATTGATTGTTAAATCATAATCCTTGATTAGTTCCAATCAACGCTTCTGTCTCATGTTTATTCGTTTTGAGTGAAGAAATATTTGAGACTTTTATGGTCAGTGTATAACTCACATCTAGCTCCATAAATAAAATGCCTCCATCCTTTCAGTGCAAAAACTACTGTTGCTAACTCTAAATCATGAGTTGGATAGTTGACTTCATGTGGTTTCAGTTGGCTTGAACCATAAGCAATCACTTTCCGATCTTGCATTAATACATAACCCAAACCTTCTTTAGACGCATCACAGTATACGGTGAAGTCCTTCCCTGTTTCAGGAACTGCTAAGATTGGAGTTGTGGTTAATCTAGTCTTCAACTCTTGAAAACTTGCTTCACATTTCTCATCCCACTTGAATGGTGTATTCTTCCTTAATAATTTGGTCATTGGTCCGACTATTTTGGAGAAACCTTCAATGAATCTCCGATAATAACCAGTCATTCCTAAGAAACCTCGAATTTGCTTTACATTGGTCATCCAGTCCACTCTAGTACCGATTGAACTTTAGATGGATTCACAGCAATTCCACCCTTATTGATCACATGACCGAGGAATTCTACCTTATCAAGCCAAAATTCACACTTACTGAACTTAGCATAAAGCTTATGTTCTCTTAAGGTCTGCAATGCTATTCTCAAATGATCAGCATGCTCTTACTTATCCTTGGAATATGTTAGAATATCATCAATAAAGACTATGACAAACTTGTCCAAATATGGCATGAAGATCTTGTTCATCAGATTCATGAATATTGCCGGTGCATTGGTCAAACCAAATGGTACTACCAGATACTCATGGTGTCCATATCTTGAGACAAATGTTGTTTTTGGAACATCTTCCAGCTTGATTTTTATTTGATGGTATCCAGATCTTAAATCGATCTTTGAAAATACCCCAGCCCCTTTCACCTGGTCAAATAAATCTTGAATTTTGGTAAAGGATACTTATTATTGATAGTCACGTTGTTCAGATTTCTATAATCACCACACATCCGTCTTCCACCATCTCTCTTATCCACAAAGATCACTAGTGTTCCCCATGGAGATACACTTTCCTGTATAAATCCTTTTCTAGCTAACTCATCAATTTGCTCTTTGAGTTCTTTCAACTCTTTGGGTCCCATCTTATATGGTGCTTGAGCTATTGGTGTTGTACCAGGAATTAGGTCAATGGTGAACTCTATCTCCTGGTCTGGTGGCATTCCCGGTAGCTTTGTTGGAAAAACATCTTGGAATTCATTAACTATATGAATCTCTTCCAATTTAACTTCTTTCATTGAATTCAACTGCAGATCCACCATGATATGACTGTGCTTATCTGCTTGATAAACTATCCTTGCTCCACTTGGAGTTTTGATTGAGACAGTTTTCTCCTCACAATTTATCTGAGCTCTGTGTTCCATCATCCAATCCATCCCCAACACTACTGCAATTCCCTTCAAAGGAATCACATAAAGGTCTACGAAATATGTACAACCATAGATCGAGATAACCTGATCTTGTTTTATGTGGCGTACAATCACATTTCCTCCCGTCGTAACTACGGTCATAGGACTTTCTAACGTTGCCCTTCTAATCCCGAACTTATCACAAAATTCTTCAACTAGAACTTTGCCGGGATTGGTAAGGATATTGAGCGTACCTATCATTGCATGCTCCGAATTATCCACCTCCTCGAGGGTTGCACAGTTCAGTTTCCCGGTGGGTCGGTTCCTCTTGCCATTGTTGTTCTTGCCATTATTTACTCCTTTATTGGGTTGTCCATTTCCTCCACTAGCTGGTCCTCCTCCCTTGGTAGGCCATTCTCTAGGTTGTTTGCTCGGACAATCTGGCTTGATATGCCCCTTCTGACCACAACCGTAACATATCACTATAGGCTTTTTGCATTCCCTCTGGAAATGCCCTGGAATTCCACAATTGTTACAAATAACATTCCTTCTCGGATTGGATTGATTTGCACCACTGCCCTTGTTATTGTTATTGTTATTGTTGCCATAATTCCTATTCCGAGCTTTGAACTCCAGGTTGGGTTTAGGTTTGCTTGGCTGAATCCTCTTGGTTTCCTTCTTGGCTCTCTTCCTCCGGTCCTCTTGGACATTCTTGTAGTCATCTTCAAAAGTAATGGCTGCATCCAACAACTGCTGATAAGTTTGCTTATTGGCTAACCTTAGCTGCATCCTCACAAATGGATTTAATCCACGCAGGAAACGCTTCTTCCGCTTCTCTTCAGTGTTGACATCCTCCTCAGCATAGCGAGACAGTTGGCTAAACTCCCGGATGTACTTCATGACACTCGTATATCCTTGCTGAAGCTCCTAAAATTCTCTCCGCTTCAACTCCATGACACTTTCCGGAACATGATATTCACGGAATCTCTGCTTGAACTCTTCACGGGTAAACTCCCTTCCTGGTGGTTGCATGGCCAATTGATTTTCCCACCATGATGGTGTAGGTCCAGTCAGCAGATGAGTTGCATATCTCAATTTCTCCTCATCATTGCAACCTACAGTTTTCAGCTTCCTTTCAGTATCTGTTAGCCAGTCTTCTGCATCCATTGGTTCAGGAGCTGATGCAAAAGGTAACGGCCTTGCATTCTGGAAATCAGATAGACTCACTCCTCCACCTTCAGGTGCCCTCTGATTTGCTCGCCCCAGCAACTCTTCCATGAACTTGTTCTGGTTTTCTTGCATCATTTGCATGCATTGCATAAAATTCTGCTCCATTAACGACCTCATTGGTGGTGGTGGTAATGCTTCTTGGTTTGCTGCATCTGCATCGGCCTTTTCCTTGGCCTCTCGCTCCATCCGCTGCCGCTCAGTTTCCATTCCTACACCCGTATCCATGACCCTCTAGTCCTGCAACATAAAGTGAATACTCATAATTACATCATGCACATGTGTTCTGAGCTCGACTTTACGCACAGAACTAGTCACACAATGAAGATCCAAAGAAAATCCAAATATGAATTTCTCATATTTTACATAATATCATAATGATACAAAGTCATTACAACATATACCATATAGGTATAATCACAAAACTGTTGGAGATATGCCCTAGAGGTAATAATAAATGTAGTTATTATTATATATCTTTGTGTTTATGATAAATGTTTACATTCATGCTATAATAGTATTAACAAGGAAACCATTAATACTTGTGTGATTTGTAAACTTAATTTGAAGTCCCTAGTATGGCCTCTATACTTCACTAGCTTGTTGGTTGATTGATGATATGGTTTCTTTGTCATGAACATTGAGATGTTATCAACAACAAGATCATATCGTTAGGAGAATGATATGGTGGACATACTCCTATAGACAAGCGTAGCATAAAGATCAAGTCATTTCAATAGTTCAATTGCTATATGCTTTCTGATACATAGTAACCTAATTCCTTCGACCATGAGATCATGCATATTGCCTTTACTGGATGGATGCTTTGATGTCATCAAACACCACACCGTAACAGGGTGGCTATAAAAGTGGCATTGGGTGTTCGGAAAGTATTGGTTGAAACACATGGATCAAGAGTGGGATTTGTCCATCCACATGACGGATAGATATTCTCTGGGCCCTCTCGGTGAAATGTCATCCAATTAGCTTGCAAGCATGTGACTTGGTCACAAGGGATCACATATCACGGGAACGAGAAAAGAGTACTTGTCAGTAACGAGGTTGAACTAGGTATGCAGAGATACCGACGATCATGACCTCGGATAAGTAACATATCGTGAGACAAAGGGAAATTGGTATCGTATGTAAGTGGTTCATTCGATCACAAAGTAATCGTAGAAATATGTGGGAGCCATATGAATTTCCAGATTCCTCTATTGGTTATTGTTCGGAGAAGTGTCTCGATCATGTCCGCATAATTCACGAACCGTAGGGAGACACACTTAAGGATTCGACGTTGTTTGAGTAGTTATGGTATTATGAGAAAGAGACCGAATGTTGTTCGGAGTCTCGGATGGGATCCGGGATATCACGAGGTGATCCGGAATGGTCCGGAGAATAAGATTCATATAAGGAAAGTCCCATTTCGGAGTTGGGGAATGGTTCCGGTGTTTTCATCGGGAACATTCTAGAAGGTCCCGGAATGTCCGGCACTCCGGGGGGGAAGGGGTACATGAATGTGTCATTGCAAGTTGGAATGATTGCATCATGTACTAGGTGTTCTCGCTGTCCAAAATAAAGGGTTTATTTAATTCCTAAATTGGAAAAGTCAAACGGCTAATTTGAAAGTCAAACTGCCAATTTTTGGGAAGTGGGAAAAGAGGAGGATTGGTGGAGGCCGAATTGGGGGAGGACTCCTCCCTTGGCCGGCGCCCCACCAAGCCGACTTGGGGAGGGACTCTCCTCCCCATGGCGCAGCCAGCCCTCCCACCTATATAAGGAGGGGCAGGGCTCCCCTCCTAGCACACACAAGTTCCTATCCTCTAAACTAGAAACTAGACCTAGACCCCGGTTTAGAGCTGTTTCGGTTTAGAGCCTTCTAATTGGTTTAGAGCCCTCTAATTGGTGTGTCTAATTACTAGACCACTAATAGCCTCTCTCATAAGCTCCACCATACTCGCACCGGCTTAAGGCGAAGCCCTGCGGGATCTCCCCTCTACCTCCGGTACCACGCCGTTGTGCTGCCGGAATCGCGAGGAGAGTGCTACAACCTCCGCTGCCTGCTGGAACAAGGGAGAGGAAGGTCTTCGTCGAGTACCGAACGTGTGACCGACTGCGGGAGCGCTGCGGGAACGCGGCGCCGGAAGGATCGTCTACGCGATCTTGAGATCGGAAAGAGTACGACTACATCACCCACGAGAATCTGCTCTCGTTAAACACTTTGGAATCTTCGAGGGTGAGTTATTCCATCGACTCGTTGCTACAATCTAGTAGATAGATCTTGGCTTGTTTGTTTGTATGCGATAGAAAATTTTTGTTTTCCATGCTACGAACCCCTACAGTGGTATCAGAGCCAGGTTTATATGTAGATCTGTTGCACGAGTAGAACACAATGGTCATTGTGGGCGTTGATGCTTTTATTGTAGATTGCTTTTTGTGTACTTTGCATCTTGCGGTATGTTGGGATGAAGCGGCCCGGGCTAACCTTACATGACATCGTTCATGAGACTTGCTCCACGCTTGACATGCAACTCGTTTTGCATAAGTGGCTTTGCGGGTGCCTGTTTCTCCTAGCATAGTAAAGATCCAATTTACAACGGGTGATCAACAATGCTAGTATCAATGTTGTGGTTCTTGTTCGTAAGTTAGAACGACACTTATTGAAAGCCCCAAACCACGTAAAATATGCAAAGAAAGTAGAGGCGTCTAACTTTGTTTTGCAGGGGTGTGCAGTGATGTGATATGGCCATGATTGTGATTATATTTGATGTATGCAATGTTCCTTATTGTAAGTTGGCAACCGGCAGGAGCCATATGGTTGTCTTTAATTTCTGTTAAGACCTGCGTGTCTATTCAAAATAGTTGTAATAGTTGAAGCTGGTGGAAGACAACCATGAAGAAGCGTCATTGACCTTGATGCTATGCCGGTGATGATGGAGATCATGTTCGTGCTTGAAGATGGAGATCGGAAGCACAAAGAAGAAAGGCCATATCATATCACATATTATGAATTGCATGTGATGTTAATCCTTTATGCATCTTGTATTGCTTAGTAGACGACGGTAGCATTATAAGATGATCCCTCATGCACATAAATTTCAAGTTCTAAAAGTGTTCACCCTTAGTATGCACCGTTGCCAAAGCTTGCTGCTTCGAAGCACCACGTGATGATCGGGTGTCTTTGATTCCGCGGGTGACTACAACGTAAGCAAGCCAGATTTGCTTATGCGGAAGCTAAGGTTTGATCTTGACGAGCCTAGCATGTACAGACATGGCCTCAGGAACACGGATCGCCGAAAGGCAAAGCATGAATCATATAGTAGATATGATGAACATGATGATTGTTCGCCATTAAAACTATATCAGCTCTCGTGATGATCGGTGTTGATGTAGTGGATTTGGTTCGTGTGATCACTAAAACAATGTGAGGGATGTTGTTTTGAGTGGGAGTTCACCTAGTTTAATTTCATTAATTAATTTGAACTCAATTTGTCATAAACTTAGTCTAAACTATTGCAAATATGTTGTAGATCAATGGCAGCCCCTACCATCAATTTTAATGCGTTCCTAGAGAAAGAAAAGTTGAAAAACAATGGAAGCAACTTCGCGGATTGGTTCCGCAATTTGAGGATTGTCCTCACAGCTGGTAATTTGACCTATGTGCTGGATGCACCGCTAGGTGACCCACCTGCAACTGATGCTACCAATGAAGTAAAGAATGTTTACCTCGCTCGGAAGAATCAGTACTCCATAGTTCAGTGTGCTATCTTGTATGGTTTAGAATCGGAGCTTCAGAAAAGGTTTGAAGAGTCAGATCCATATGATATTGTCGAGGATCTCAAATTAATCTTTGAGACTCATGCGGCAATTGAAAGTTATGAAGCTTCTGAAAAGTTCTTTAACTGCAAGATGGAAGAGGGTAGCTCCGTCAGTGAGCATGTGCTTAAAATGTCTGGGCACGCAAATAAACTTCAAAGTTTGGGTATAGTGATTCCTAATACTTTGGGGGTTTACCGCATCCTCCAATCACTACCACCAAGTTACAAGAACTTTGTGATGAACTACAACATGCAGAACATGAACAAAGAGTTGCCAGAACTATTTGCTATGTTAAAATCTGCAGAAGTGGAGATCAAGAAAGAGCACCAAGTGTTGATGGTCAATAAGACCACCAAATTCAAGAAAGGCAAGTCTAAGCAGAAGGGACACTTCAAGAAGGGTGGTAAGAAAGTTACCACGCCGACGAAGAAGACCAAAGCTGGACCCAAGCCTGATACTGAGTGCTTTTACTGCAAGGGAGAAGGTCACTGGAAGCGGAATTGCCCAAGGTACTTGGCGGATTTGAAGAACGGCAACATCAAGAAGAAAGGTATATCTGATATACATGTTATTGATGTGTATCTCACTAGTACTCGTAGTAGTGCCTGGGTATTTGATACTGGTTCGGTTGCTCATATTTGTAACTCGAAACAGGAGCTACAGAATAAACGGAAGCTAGTGAAGAACGAGGTGACGATGCACGTAGGAAACGGATCAAAGGTTGATGTGATCGCGGTCGGCACGCTACCTCTTCATCTACCATCGGGATTAGTTTTATACTTAAATAATTGTTATTTGGTGCCTGCATTAAGCATGAACATTATATCAGGATCTTGTTTATTGCGAGACAGTTACTTGTTTAAATCCGAGAATAATGGTTGTTCGATTTATATGAGTAATGTGTTTTATGCACATGCACCTTTGATAGATGGTCTATTCATATTGAATCTCGATAGTGGAAATACACATATTAATAACATTGAGGCTAAACGTTTGAAATCAAGCGATAATTTGACCTATATGTGGCACTGTCGTCTTGGTCACATTGGAGTGAAACGTATGAAGAAACTCCATTCCGATGGACTTCTTGAATCACTTGATTTTGAATCACTTGAAAGATGCGAAGCATGTCTGATGGGTAAAATGACTAAGACTCCATTTTCTGGTATGATGGAGCGAGCTACAGACTTATTGGAAATCATACATACCGATGTGTGTGGTCCAATGAGTGTAGCATCGCGCAGTGGTTATCGTTATGTTCTTACCTTCACGGATGACTTGAGTAGATATGGGTATATCTATTTCATGAAACATAAGTCCGAAACTTTCGAGAAGTTTAAGGAGTTTCAAAGTGAGGTAGAGAATCAACGTAACAAGAAGATTAAATTTCTACGTTCTGATCGTGGAGGTGAATATCTAAGTTACGAGTTTGGCGAGCATTTAAAGAAGTGCGGAATACTTTCACAATTGACACCGCCGGGAACACCACAGCGTAATGGTGTGTCTGAACGTCGTAATCGAACTCTCTTAGATATGGTTCGTTCTATGATGTCACTTACAGATTTGCCACTATCATTTTGGGGTTATGCATTAGAAACAGCCGCATTCACTTTAAATAGGGCACCGTCTAAATCCGTTGAAACGACACCGTATGAATTATGGTTTGGGAAGAAACCTAAATTGTCGTTCCTTAAAGTTTGGGGATGTGAAGCCTATGTAAAGAAGTTACAGCCGGACAAGCTTGAACCCAAAGCGGAAAAATGCGTCTTCATAGGATACCCGAAGGAAACTGTTGGGTATACCTTCTATCATAGATCCAAAGGCAAAATCTTCGTTGCTAAGAATGGATCCTTTCTAGAGAAGGAATTTCTCTCGAAAGAAGTGACTGGAAGGAAAGTAGAACTCGACGAGGTTGTCGAACCTTCTCTCGAAATTGCGAGTAGCGCAGCACCGGAAGAAGTTCCTGTGGTGCCTGCACCAATAAGAGAGGAAGCTAATGATGGTGATCATGAAACTTCGGTTGAAGTTACTACAGAGCCTCGGAGGTCAACGAGAACTCGTACCACTCCAGATTGGTATGATTCCGTTATGAATGTCATGTTGGTGGACAACACCGATAACCCCGAGACATATGAGGAAGCGATGATGAGCCCAGATTCCAATAAATGGCAAGAAGCCATGAAATCCGAGATTGGATCCATGTACGAAAACCAAGTATGGACTTTGGTGGACTTACCGGATGGCCGGAAGGCTGTCGAGAACAAATGGATTTTCAAGAAGAAATCAGATGCTGATGGTAATGTTACTGTCTATAAAGCTCGACTTGTCGCAAAAGGGTTTCGACAAATTCAAGGAGTTGACTACGATGAGACTTTCTCACCGGTAGCGAAGCTAAAGTCTGTGAGGATTATGTTAGCAATCGCTGCATATTATGATTATGAGATATGGCAGATGGATGTCAAAACAGCATTCCTCAATGGAGACATTGATGAAGAGTTGTATATGATACAACCCAAAGGTTTTGTCGATCCTAAAGATGCTAACAAGGTATGCAAGCTTCAACGGTCCATCTATGGATTGAAGCAAGCATCCCGAAGTTGGAATCAACGTTTTGATAAGGTAATCAAAAGTTTTGGTTTTATACAAACTTATGGAGAAGCTTGTATTTACAAGAAAGTGAGTGGGAGCTCTGTAGCATTCTTAATACTGTATGTGGATGACATATTGTTGATTGGGAATGATGTAGACCTTCTTAATAGTGTCAAGGAATATTTGAATAATAGTTTTTCAATGAAGGATCTTGGCGAAGCAGCTTACATATTAGGCATAAAGATTTATAGAGATAGATCGAAACGCCAAATATCATTGTCACAAAGTACATATTTGGACAAAGTTCTAAAGAGGTTTGGAATGGAAGATAGCTAGAAAGGGTTCTTGCCCATGTTGCCCAATATGACCTTGAGTAAAACTCAAAGTCCGACATCGGCAGAAGATAGAGAAAAGATGAGTAAGACTCCCTATGCCTCAGCCATAGGATCTCTAATGTATGCCATGCTATGTACTAGACCCGACATCGCATATGCTGTTAGTTTAACTAGCAGATATCAAAGTGATCCAGGAGTGGATCATTGGACAGCGGTCAAAAACATCCTTAAGTACTTGAGAAGAACTAAGGATATGGTTCTTTCTTATGGAGGTGATGAACAGCTCGTTGTTAATGGTTACACCGATGCTAGTTGGAACACCGATCCGGATGATTCTAAATCACAATCTGGATACGTATTTATTTTGAATGGTGCAGCAGTTAGCTGGAGGAGTGCAAAGCAAAGCGTTGTGGCGAGATCTTCAACTGAATCGGAATACATGGCTGCTTCGGAGGCTTCACAAGAAGCGATATGGATGAAAGAGTTCATTACAGAGCTGGGTGTGGTTCCAAGTGCGCTGGACCCAATGTCTATCTACTGTGATAACATGGGCGCCATAGCCAATGCGCAAGAACCAAGGTCACACAAGAAGCTGAAGCATATCAAGCTGCGTTTCCACGCTATTCGAGAACATATCCAGGATGGGGATATAAAGATTTGCAAAGTACACACAGATCTGAATGTGGCGGATCCGTTGACTAAACCTCTCCCGAGGGCAAAACATGACCAACACCAAACTGCCATGGGTGTTCGGTATATTACCATGTAATCTAGATTAGATGACTCTAGTGCAAGTGGGAGACTGTTGGAGATATGCCCTAGAGGTAATAATAAATGTAGTTATTATTATATATCTTTGTGTTTATGATAAATGTTTACATTCATGCTATAATAGTATTAACAAGGAAACCATTAATACTTGTGTGATTTGTAAACTTAATTTGAAGTCCCTAGTATGGCCTCTATACTTCACTAGCTTGTTGGTTGATTGATGATATGGTTTCTTTGTCATGAACATTGAGATGTTATCAACAACAAGATCATATCGTTAGGAGAATGATATGGTGGACATACTCCTATAGACAAGCGTAGCATAAAGATCAAGTCATTTCAATAGTTCAATTGCTATATGCTTTCTGATACATAGTAACCTAATTCCTTCGACCATGAGATCATGCATATTGCCTTTACTGGATGGATGCTTTGATGTCATCAAACACCACACCGTAACAGGGTGGCTATAAAAGTGGCATTGGGTGTTCGGAAAGTATTGGTTGAAACACATGGATCAAGAGTGGGATTTGTCCATCCACATGACGGATAGATATTCTCTGGGCCCTCTCGGTGAAATGTCATCCAATTAGCTTGCAAGCATGTGACTTGGTCACAAGGGATCACATATCACGGGAACGAGAAAAGAGTACTTGTCAGTAACGAGGTTGAACTAGGTATGCAGAGATACCGACGATCATGACCTCGGATAAGTAACATATCGTGAGACAAAGGGAAATTGGTATCGTATGTAAGTGGTTCATTCGATCACAAAGTAATCGTAGAAATATGTGGGAGCCATATGAATTTCCAGATTCCTCTATTGGTTATTGTTCGGAGAAGTGTCTCGATCATGTCCGCATAATTCACGAACCGTAGGGAGACACACTTAAGGATTCGACGTTGTTTGAGTAGTTATGGTATTATGAGAAAGAGACCGAATGTTGTTCGGAGTCTCGGATGGGATCCGGGATATCACGAGGTGATCCGGAATGGTCCGGAGAATAAGATTCATATAAGGAAAGTCCCATTTCGGAGTTGGGGAATGGTTCCGGTGTTTTCATCGGGAACATTCTAGAAGGTCCCGGAATGTCCGGCACTCCGGGGGGGAAGGGGTACATGAATGTGTCATTGCAAGTTGGAATGATTGCATCATGTACTAGGTGTTCTCGCTGTCCAAAATAAAGGGTTTATTTAATTCCTAAATTGGAAAAGTCAAACGGCTAATTTGAAAGTCAAACTGCCAATTTTTGGGAAGTGGGAAAAGAGGAGGATTGGTGGAGGCCGAATTGGGGGAGGACTCCTCCCTTGGCCGGCGCCCCACCAAGCCGACTTGGGGAGGGACTCTCCTCCCCATGGCGCAGCCAGCCCTCCCACCTATATAAGGAGGGGCAGGGCTCCCCTCCTAGCACACACAAGTTCCTATCCTCTAAACTAGAAACTAGACCTAGACCCCGGTTTAGAGCTGTTTCGGTTTAGAGCCTTCTAATTGGTTTAGAGCCCTCTAATTGGTGTGTCTAATTACTAGACCACTAATAGCCTCTCTCATAAGCTCCACCATACTCGCACCGGCTTAAGGCGAAGCCCTGCGGGATCTCCCCTCTACCTCCGGTACCACGCCGTTGTGCTGCCGGAATCGCGAGGAGAGTGCTACAACCTCCGCTGCCTGCTGGAACAAGGGAGAGGAAGGTCTTCGTCGAGTACCGAACGTGTGACCGACTGCGGGAGCGCTGCGGGAACGCGGCGCCGGAAGGATCGTCTACGCGATCTTGAGATCGGAAAGAGTACGACTACATCACCCACGAGAATCTGCTCTCGTTAAACACTTTGGAATCTTCGAGGGTGAGTTATTCCATCGACTCGTTGCTACAATCTAGTAGATAGATCTTGGCTTGTTTGTTTGTATGCGATAGAAAATTTTTGTTTTCCATGCTACGAACCCCTACAAAAACTACCTTATTACTTGGGGTACAATACACGGTACTTGATACTACTAACTAATTGTCTCCTTCTAATAGTAACTACGCTCATCGTACATCCCTGATGTCCAACCGTGATGACGTGTTGTTCGTCGCACAGTTTGTTGAACATATGGCCTTCCAGAAGGAATATACTCTGTATCTGAAGTGTCAGGACTTGATTCATTACTCAACCTGAGCGCATTGACTCCCTCTAGCTCAGTTGAAAAGTCTTCAGAAACATATTCAACATTATCTCCAACCTGCATCTCCTGAGCTTCATTTCTTGAGTTGTCAACAGGATACGCAGATCCTGCTGCTTCCCAGGTGCTCTCGTGGGAAAGATAGTTAAACACTGGATAATGTATATTCTCTGGGTTTTGAGAAGATGTTGATGATTCAAACACTCTCTCCTCAGGATATTCTTCTTCATCCTGATTATCTATTGGCATGGTATTTCTACTTCTATTATTAGGGTTCATTCTTGCACCCATCCAACTAAATTGTCCAACATTTCTGTCAGAACCATCTGTGGACATCTGGTGTTCATGAGATACATCATATGATCCCATTCTCCAACCATCCGAATTCTCAATAGGAAGTTCTGAGCCAGAACCATCCTCTGAGCCCTATGGTACTGCGTACCGCATATCCATAGTAGGATCATGTATAGGTTCAGGTCTTGGTGAATAAGGATATGATATAAAAGATTCAGGATCTATAGGTATATCCTTAAAGACAGGTGTTGCACTACTACTTGCTTCTTTATCTAACTGGAATGCTAACTGCTTCCTCCTTTCCGGATCAGTTAGATCCTCTAACATGTCATTTTTGTCTTCAACAATCACTTGATGGGTCTTATAAAAAGACGCAACGAGTGTTCGGTATCTATCCATAAACTTGGAAGCTAACTTAAGATGCTTAACCAAAGTAAGATGATCCGGTATAGGCTCCGAGTCTATAGAATCATGAGGTATCACAGAGAAGGTGCTACCTTCTAACTCCTTGGTTTTCTGCTCCCGGATATTAGCTATCGCCTCCACAACAGCAACATGATATGCTGCTAAATGACTCCTACCTTCTCCTCCTATAGGTAGATCATGATATAATCCAAGCTTCTCTAGAAGTTGGATACTCACACGATACTTGGATAACATCCGGCCATCAAGGTAAGTGATAGTGTTCACTGGAATTCTAGTTGGACAACTAAAAAGCTTTAAAAGTTGACGAAGTTGGTCTCTGAATGATCCTTGATAATCATCAAGAGTCTCCTCTTTCCTTACCAAAGTCTGTTATGGAAACTTTGGTGCCATAACTCTGTATATCAGAAAAATAATTTTGATTAGTATCTAATAATATATTGCATCATAACAAAGAATTATCGCACAAAAATATATAACAGAATATTCTCATTTGAATACCCATTATATTACTTTTAGAGAATTCTTTATTGTTGCTAAATTTTCCTACAGGTAATACCCTTTACTATGTTTCCAACCTAAGGTCAAAGAAATTTGCTCTGATACCAACTGCGGTGACCCAGCATACCACTGCATTTGTAGTACACTATAGTCGTTGATATGACATCCACAGAACATCGTTCCGTAAATATCACATCCCTCATAGTGGTACAACAGAAACATTGCGGGTCCATATTACAAAAGTACACACATTATTATTATTACAATACCGGAAGTTCAAGACTTCCAAAAGATCCAACTTACAAACCCAAAATATAAAGTGTTTCAGCGGAATTTAAAAGTAGCAACTCCGTATAGGAGTGAAGCTCAACAGCTTATTCTATAGAGTTCATACTGCTCGGCTCCGTTGGTTACTATTAACTAAGGATACTTAGTTGGACTCGTTATCATCAACACCGTAGCGGATTTCGTAATCCACTCCTTCAAATCCTCCGGACAGATCAGGTTCCTCGTAGAACACATCTTCTTGGAATTCGGCTGCATACATTGGCACGTCTTCGGAATCCTTAGAGTCTAAGCAAGGGATCAAAGGAAAGAATGAGTAACAGCGTTACCCAACAAGGTCATTATATGCAAGGTGGGAATTTTTATGCTCTAACTACCACCTCGGATTATAAATCCTTGGCACTATGCAATTTTTGTAAATCTTTCTTCAAAGATTGATTTTATTCTGAAAAACTATGACAATCAGCCTTCACAGGTTGACCAGAACTTTCATGGAGTTCCTTTCCTGCCGCGTTCGTAGCTCCTTCCCGGAACAGGGAGTAACAAGTTACAATTCTTACACTCTGCAGAGGTGCGTTACTTTACCCATGAGAGATCAACTCCTTGTTGCACAACTGGGCGTACTTTCCCGTCCACAATTCCATGATGTGGGGCCCAGTAATTGGTCCAAGCCAATCACTGCCCCCTTCGCGACCCCTCATGCCTCCTTGGTGTACACCATGCCCACATAATGAATTACAACAATGGTTTGTACAAACTGTTAGATGCCAGAACTATCGTGGGACGTTGAGGGTTCCCACCCATATGCTGCATATCCTCTACGAATTACCAATTAATATGCACGCTATGAGGATAACAACCACGGCCTGCACATCCGGCCTTATGCGAGAGGAAGAAGATATAGCTGACTTATCTGTCCCATTCCAAATCTCATGGCTAACGCGTAATATACGACGCTAGAATCACTGATGTCAGGGGTTATTAAGTCCCTACTTGATCATCATTGTTGCAATTAGAACTCTAAGTTCTATTGCTCCATCATATCACCACTTAGGATGATATCTAAAATTTCTTTATTTGTGAAAATAAAATTTTATTTCTTTTATAGCATATATGATAACACACAATTTGCAAATACTTTGATAAAGAATCTTCAAAGGACACGACTCAAATAGATGAGAATATTATAATAAGAACTAATAGGACAAGTAAATATATTCCAAGTAAGATGTTACAACAATTATGAATATTACAAATTGTAAATGAAATAATAAGAAAATCCTAAAACTAATCTTCATTTCACATCTTCTAAATTTTTGATCTTGTTCCTGTAAAAGCATAATGTAAACCAAATATAATATAAAAGAAACAGAGTTAGTGTTGATTAGTTTTCTCTCAGTATGGCAATGAAATGCATTACTATTTTCATCATTGAGCATATTTTAATAGGGGCAAGTTTCACCAAATAAGGATATCTGTTCTTATCAAAAGTTGTCTCAGTCTAGCATCATTGACAGAAATATTGGGGCAAGTTTCACCATTGAGTAAATCTGTTCTTATTAGTGCATCATTTGCCTCAGCATTGCTTCACTGGCATTTGGGGCAAATTTCACTTGGTAGCAAAAGGAAGTATCAACACCAGGATAATGCCGCCATCTCAGCTGACGCACATCCACAGCACCAAGTCCCCACTTGTGGAAACTTGCACCCAGTGGGGCCTAGCTGCAAGCAGCACTATCATGCATGCAAATGATGTGTTTTCCACACCACAGAGAAAGGACCAAGCATATAACAGAGCCAGCACAACCGTAGCAAAGCACCTGCTTGCTTCTTTATTTCTCTATTCCAGAAACCATCAGAGTATGTTCACAATACACAGAACAAGCATCAGTTTTCTCTCAAGAATACATAAGAACACCCCCATATTATCCATTTTCCACACATATATTAGAGCACTGCTTGAGATTGCAGTGACCAACAAACCACCATAAATCACAGCCACTTGTGTTATCTAATCCAGAAGGAGGCCAGTAGTAGATCAAGGAGGAGAAGAATAAAAGGAGAAGATGGATCAGTAAAAGCTCATCAAGGCCACAGCAGATCCAGGAGGAGCTGGATATTAAAAGGAGAGTGACCAGGAGCCATAGTAGCAGAATCAAATATTTCATAAGCTCTCAGTACACATCATCTGTTCACACTACAAACAACAAGGTAGATGGAAGTATATCTAGATCTTGTAGCATCGGTTCTTATTTCATTTTTGCAATGACATCTTGGAGTAAGGGAAATAATAACACCTAGCAACCATATCCACCTACCCTTCAACTAGATCTATATCTACGAGGATTGAATAGTGAGATCCTCTCAAAATTGCATGGAGATGCCAGGCAAGATTCATCACAGAGGTTTGGCCTCAGCTTTTGCATCACAGGCCAAGTAAAAAAAATCCAGCAAACCACATCTGAGATGCTACCACTGTGCACACTCCTAGGGGAGGCACCACAGTGGTACACTTATTCATTTTAACCAACCAATTTAGCTTCAGCCTTCTGCATCATGAGCTAAATCTCTATTTTTTTACATATCAACATCAACTACATCATTTTAGTGATTCCCAGCAGCAAATCATGCTACCTGGGCTACCACTGTGCACACTCCAAGATTGGAGGCACCACAGCAGCAGCCCAGGGCAGCAGAAGCCACAAAACTAACAACAAATCATGCACACAAGATCTACCACCGTGCACCTTCCAAGATGGAGACACCACAGTGGCAGTCTTATGCACAAAAGCCATTAGGGAGTATCATCACATTAACCAACCACTCAATAATTCCAGCTAAAACAGATTTATCATTTTCCTAGTAGAAGAATCTAGGAATCAAAGGTATACAATCTCTTACTAACAATAAGGACATGAAATCAGATCCTTACTCAGATTCCAAGTCAATATCAAAGCCACAATCATCATTCTAGTAAATCATCAGGAAATATCCCTAAGAATAAAGCACATATCACTCCACGACCATCTTTAACAATTATAAAGTTTTAGAAACCCAACTGGTCCTGCAAGGCATTACCAGACCAAGCCAAGTATGAATATCACAAGGTTCTAATGGATGCTCACAGCAGATCACAGTAGGTGAGATAAGCATGCAACTCAAAACCATATGATCCATTGGATCATATCATTAACAGGGTGGATAGGAGTAATATCACTGCTATTCCTAGATAATTCCACAACAAGTTATAGCACCAATTCCAGCAGTACATAACTTAGGATTGTGTAAGCCACACCAGTAGTGCAACCACACAGGTTAGCTAGCATGGAGCCAATACCAAACAATTCCACAAGCTAATTAGATTAAAACCAATTAATATTGGATCATCTCAACAACCAGCCAAACCTCATATAAGCATAAATTCATCATCCTATAGACACAAACCAGTACCATCCACTATCTAATACAAACAGATAAATTTACAAGCCAAATTCAGTGAGAAAGCTATGTAGCAAAGCTACTGTAGAGTATCATGAACCAAAGTGAGGAACCCAAATTAGGGTTCATACTCAGAGAGAGTGGGTTAGAGAATATAACTCACTCGGGGTCCTCGCTTAAGCCGAGAAGAGGAAGCAGCACTGGCCATCAATGGCGACCACGGCGCGGCGGCACGAGGGCACCGTGGTACTCAACCCGCACCAAGCCGCACCAGTGGGTGTCTGTGCATAGAAGAGGCGGCACCAGCAACCAACCATCACCATAACCGCACCATCACTTTGCCATCATCACCATCTATGGGTCACCAGAGCACGTCGGAGTCGAGGCTGAAACCCTAGCCACGGGAGTGCAGCGGGGACGAGCGGAAGAGGGTTCGTATCACAAATCGAATTGGATGGAAGGGTGTAGCAGAGGGAAAAGCATCAAGGACAACCGATGGCGGCGGCCAAGGAGGCCGGAGCCGGCCATGGTTGCGCGGTGACGGCGGCGGCACCACATCACCAGAGGGGGTGTGGATGAGGAACAAGCTAGCGAGGAGAAGAAGGGGGTCGGTTTGACCGATTTGGTCGACTAGGTCCAGGGGTGTAGCCCAAATGGGAGATGGGCTGGGCTTAGAATTAGTTTGGGCTAGCCCAAGAACCAAGCCAGGGTAGTAAAAGAAAAAAATTAAAGTTAAGCTAAATATTAAATAACCCAAAATACCCCTGTACACTATTTTATATTTATAGAAAAATGTAGAAAAATCCTAAAAATATATTTAATACATCTAAATGCTTATCAAAATAATCTCCACCTAGGAAAAATATAATCATATTTACTTAAGTTTAATAAAATTGAGATAAACTTTAATACCCTTAAGAAACTAAATGAAATTTAATAAATTCAGAATAATTCCTAAAAATAAATAAAAATCACTTTCATACACACAAAGAAATCTCTTATCTAATAAAAATACTAAATTAAAATTTTACAAATAAAACTTAAAACAAATATTTAAAGACATTCAATAATTGAGAAATTTTATAAAAAAATCAAAATAATACTTAAAATAAAATAAAATTCAATTTTAAGATTTTAAGTAAGAATACTTACTAAGATAATACTAAATATATTACTCCTAAAACATTTTAAAATTCTTAGATCATATTTCTTCAATTATTAAAATGGGATAGTTGTTTTATTAATTATTTAACATTATTTCCTAAGTAAGAAATAATCATGTTTAAAACACAATCTTTTAACTCTAAAATAGTCTAACATATAATTATAATTTAGGATACTATTTTTTAAGTCTTTAAGACTAAGTTTCATTATACTTAGGAAAAACCCTAATTGTTGTTAATGCCATAAATATTATATCCCAAGCCCAATTATATCTTTATAATTAACTTTGGTCTGACATATCATAAGCTAGGTATATAATGACTCAAAATCATTTAAACCTTATCCTAAACCATAACTTTAATCTTATTAATCTTTAGAGTTGATTAACTTAACATAAATAATATTTGCTTCAAATGTTATTCTTTTTGCCACTTTCAAAAGAAACACTATACCATTTCTTTTAAACCATAATAAAAAATTAAAACATAAACCTTGTAATGATTACATGGTATCACCCAATCTTAGAATTGTATTACAATTGTACCTTACTTTCATATCTTATATGTTATCCAAAAACCCTTAGAACTACACTTCTTTATAAAGTAAACTTAAAGATAATTCACATCCTAAACAAATCATCTAAATCCAACTCACATGTAATGTTGAGGAATTATTTAAGGTTTTACAAAATGCATAGCATTACTTATGCATAAAAACATATTGCTTCTTTAAACATTGTCCTTATTGGGCAATGATGGTACTTTTGTAGAACCCGAGGTCCAGGGTCAAGTCGAGACATTCGACTACAATACTTCGCTATATCAAGGCAAGTTCACACTTGCTCATGTCCTTTGATTATTTTCTGTAAAGTATTTTACAAATCCAGTGTTGTCAGCACCTGCATTTCGAAAAGGTCCGAAAACACTATTTTTATAATAATATGATTATAGGTTATTTACCATGAGGTAATAATCTACTATGAAAGTTCTGGTGGTAAAGGAACATATTATCTAGGACTTAACAACCAATGTCGCCAGTGATTCTTGCGCCGTATATTACGCGCTAAACATGAGATTTGGAATGGGACGAAGAAGTCAGCTGGGTCGGCTCCCTTTCGCATGCATTGGACACTGTTCTGGGCATTTGTAAGTTGCAGATCGTGGGTATAGCCGTTTTATACGGGGAAAAGTCTACCGTGGATCTGGGCTTACAAAAGACAGATATCTAGTGTTAATGGTTGTTGTGTGTATCCAACTAAGGTATAGCCGTTTTATACGGGGAAAGTCTACCTTGAGTTTGGGCATACAACAATTGTGGTGTATGCGGGGTCGCGGAGAAGGACAGTGATTGGCTTGGATCTTAGTCTGGGCCTCATACCAAGGAAGTGTGAATGGGAATGCGTGCCCGGATGTGCAACAAAGCTAAGATCTCTCATGGGTAAAGTGACGCACCTCTGTAGAGTGTAAGAATTGTAACTTGTTACTCCCTGTTCCGGGAAGGAGCTGCGAACGCGGTGGGAAAGGAACTCCATGATCTGGTTAACCCGTGAAGGCTGACAGACATAGCTTTTCAGAATAAAAGCAACCTTTGAAGAAATGTTTACAAAAAAACTTGCATTTCCTACGACCTATGGTCTGTGGCTGTAGATATAGTGCATCAAACACTCCTTTTTAGTGAACTTGCTGAGTACGCTCGTACTCAACGTATCTTCTTAACCCTTGCTAGATTCTGAAGACATTAACGGTCAGAAAGAGGAAATACTATATCCAATTGAAGACCAAGAAGAATTCCGCTATGAAGAACTAGAAGTATCCGGAAGCATCGAAGGGAACAATTACGAAAACATCTATGGAATGGAGACTGACGTATCTGAAGTATAGATGTAGCATATATAGTGATCTAGTCCAGTAGCATAGATCTCTATCCTCTATCTATATTAAATCTCGTATAAACCTTAGTTGTTTCTTTATTCTGTTCTCCGAGTTATTATAGTTAGCCCTGAGTCATCGGGATACCTCTATGGACCTAGGAGGATCTCAAAGTCGTCATGTAAATTTCTGATTGTAATCATGACAATGTATGATGTGGACCCACTTTGTTTCTGTTGTACCACTCTAAGGATGTAATATTTGCGGAATGGTACTCCGTGAGTGTTATGTCCACGACTATAGTATACTACAACATGCAATGGTATGCTGGGTCACCACAGACACGAGCAAGTGATGAACTTGCCTTGTGATGGCAAGGTAGTGAAGTCTGATGCTTGCACTGGACTTTGAGCTTCTATGTCTATAAAATATCATTATTGCCCGGTAAGGACAATATTTAAAGAAGCAAAAATGATTATGCAATAATGTCATGCATCATTTAACTTGATATGCATTCACCCTATTATTATAAAAAAGTTCTTTTTAATAATAAAGGATTTATAAATATTACTTTTTAATATTTATAACATATATTGAATTATTTTATTTTATTTCCTTTTTATTTGACTTTTATTGATTTAATAATTCTTTTAGGAATTATCAATTATACATTAAAATTGTTATTAAATAATTATTTAGTATTTTTCAAAAATACTATAATATTAATATATAATGAAAGTGATTTTTATTTATTTTTATCATCTTTCAATAATTTTGTAAAATTCCATAAGGAATATATAAATTACAAAATTCTTATAAAATTTTAAATGTCTAAAATTTTATATTTTATTTTATTTGAATAAAGTGGATTATTGTGAAACCAAAAATATTTTATTTATAATTTTTGGACTTTTATTTTATTTTCTAGAATTTTATTGAGGTCAGGGGCATTTTGGTCTTTTTCTTTTTATTAAAACAGGCCTGGAAGGATTTCTAGGTTGGTTATTCATATTGGGCCATAGTGGCCCATTAGTTCTAGACAAAAGGACCACCCCGAAGGGTCTGGACCAGCTCGGCCCACTCCTCACTGCCTCTCTCTCTCCCTCGAGTTCATCCTCTCCTCCTCTGACCCTGACCCTGTGGCCGGCGATGCCGCCACCGGCGATTCCCGTCGCCGTAGGTTGTTCTGGTCGTTGCCGTGGTGCAACATGGGGTTATCAGCGACGCCTGTTTGTTCTATCTAATTGGATTCGAGCCTAGGGCTCTCCTGCCATGAATCGATGCCGTCCCGAACCCTAGGGTTTGGGGATTGGCATGGATTCAGGTGCTGCCGTGGTCGTCGTGCATCGAGGTGATGCTCTGCACCTCCAGGCATGATCAGGGTCGCTGCCGTGGCATCGTGCGGGTTGCAGCGCACCCTCTTGGGTGCTCCCCGTGCTGTCATGGTTGTCGGCCCCTCTGCTTCCTCTTCTATTCTTCAGCGAGGACCTACGGTGAGTTTGATTCCTCTCCCCCGGTGCTCTCTGCTTGCTGATTCGGTGCTAGATGCTGGAAGTGTCCTCTCTTGCTACTATTTCATTCAGATTAGGATGATTATCCATTTAGGGTTCCTGTTATGTGATTGATTATGTACTGGATGAATTGAATCATGTTTGGATGGCCCGAACACATGCTAAATGATTATTGGCCTGAGTCTTGTTGCTTAAGATGATCTATGATGTTTTTGGTGGCTTACTAGATGATTTAATGCTTGGATTGCATCAGATTCAGATAATATAGTTCCTTGGAAATCATGCTTGATTAAGTCAGTGGCTTGATAAGTTTTCACTATCATCTCTGGGTTTATGATCATGATTATTACATGAGGAAATCATTGTCCTAATTGTTCTTGTGACACCATCATTGTCACATCCCAAAATTTTCCAAATTTTGTAATGTGAAAAATAAATAAACAAAATAAATAATTGTTGAAATTTAGGGTGAAAAGAAACTTTTGTTTCTAAATGGAAACTTAAAATCCCATCTTGAACAAACTTTGGTTAAAATTTGAATCCAGCTAAATTCAAAACAAGTGAAATGCTTTCTTCATAAATGCATCTTGAAATTTAAACACTTGGAAAATAAACCAAAACCCTAAAACCCTAATGGAAGAAAATCATTTCAAAAGATATCTCTAAGACCATGGATTGGATCCATATAAAAATTGGTCAAACAAACATTTCAAAATGATCAAGAATAACAAATAGAAATGTTATAAAACCATATGAATTGGTTTCACTTAAATTGGAGCCATAGATAAAATCTTATCAATTTAATAAGATAAGGAAATTGAATTTCCAAAGCTAATAAAGCACCTATCTAAAAATCCATACCAAATGGTGAGTAAATAATCCTAAAGATAATTAAAGGATAAACAAATACTAAATAAAAATATACAAATGAAAAGATATGGATTTTATAAGATAAAGAAAGAAATATTAAATGAGGAATATTTAAAGACCAAATTAAATCTTGGCCTAATCCATAAGCAAATGTAATAAATATAATCCAAATCCAAATGAAATAAAATGTCATTAACCAAATTTTATTTTAATAAAGACAATTCCCTAATAAGTATGATTAATTAAATCATGGGAAAATAGTATTTGGAATTTACCCAAGTGGAATAGAAGTTATTTAATTAACTTAAATGAGATCAAAGAAATCTTCTAAATAAAAATTATGGAATTAAAACTATAATTGATTTCAATTGAATGAAAACAAATACCCAATTTAAATGAATTATAAATCATATTAACAAATATTCCAAATAATTCAAGGTGAATTATTTGACACCCTAATTGTAGGGTTTGTAGCATGGAAAACAAAAAATTTCTATCGCATACAAACAAACAAGCCAAGATCTATCTACTAGATTGTAGCAACGAGTCGATGGAACAACTCACCCTCGAAGATTCCAAAGTGTTTAACGAGAGCGGATTCTCGTGGGTGATGTAGTCGTACTCTTCCCGATCTCAAGATCGCGTAGACGATCCTTCCGGCGCTGCGTTCCGGCAGCGCTCCCGCAGTCGGTCACACGTTCGGTACTCGACGAAGACCTTCCTCTCCCTTGTTCCAGCAGGCAGCAGAGGTTGTAGCACTCTCCTCGCGATTTCGACAGCACAACGGCGTGGTACCAGAAGTAGAGGGGAGATCTCGCAGGGCTTCGCCTTAAGCCGGAGCGAGTATGGTGGACTATGAGAGATCCCTCGACGATCTAGGGTTTAGACACGCCGAGGAGGGGGCTAGGACGGTGGCTAGGGTTTGACCTAGGTGGCAGCGGCGAGATGCCCTAGGCCGGTGGCAGCTATGGAGGGCGGCGGCTAGGGTTAGGGTTTAGAGGTAGGGAACTTGTGTATCTAGGAGGGGAGCCCCGCCCCTCCTTATATAGGTGGAGGGGGCGCGCCACGGGAGGGGAGTCCCTCCCCAACTCGGCCTCCAAGGTGGGCCGGCGGTGGAGGGGAGGAACTCCTCCCCAACTCGGATTCCACCTCTCCTCCACTTCCCAAAATAGCCGTTTGACTTTCAAATTGGCGTTTGACTTTTTCAAACTAGGATTTGATAAAACCCTTTATTTTGTTCAGCGATGACACCTAGTACATGATGCAATCATGCCAACTTGATATAACACATTCATGTACCCTTCCTCTTCAGAGTGCCGGACATTCTGGAACCTTCTAGAACATTCTCGATGAAAACATCAGAATCATTCTCCAACTCTGAAACAGGACTTTCCTTATATGAATCTTATTCTCCGGACCATTCCGGATCTCCTCGTGATATCCCGGATCCCATCCGAGACTCCGAACAACATTTGGTCTCTTACTCATCATTCCATAACTACTCAAACAACGTCGAATCCTTAAGCGTGTCTCCCTACGGTTCGTGAATTATGCGGACATGATCGAGACACTTCTCCGAACAATAACCAATAGAGGAATCTAGAAATTCATATGGCTCCCACATATTTCTACGATAACTTTGCGATCGAATGAACCACTTACATACGATACCAATTTCCCTTTGTCTCATGATAGTTTACTTATCCGAGGTTATGATCGTCGGTATCTCTGCATACCTAGTTCAACCTCGTTACTGATAAGTACTCTTTTCTCGTTCCCGTGATATGTGATCCCTTGTGAGCCAGTCACATGCTTGCAAGCTAATTGGATGACATTTCACCGAGAGGGCCCAGAGTATATCTATCCCTCATATGGATGGACAAATCCCACTCTTGATCCATGTGTCTCAACCAATACTTTCCGAACACTCAATGCCACCTTTATAGCCACCCAGTTACGGTGTGGTGTTTGATGTCATCAAAGCATCCATCCGGTAAAGGTGATATGCATGATCTCATGGTCGAAGAAATTAGGTTACTATGAATCAGAAAGCATATAGCAATTGAACTAATAAAATGACTTGATCTTTATGCTACGCTTATCTATAGGAGTATGTCCACCATATCATTCTCCTAACGATATGATCTTGTTGTTAATAACATCTCAATGTTCATGATAGGGAAACCACAATCATTTATTAACCAAGAAGCTAGTATTATAAAGAGGCTTTACTAGGGACTCTATTTTAGTTTACAAATCACACAAGTATTAATGTTTCCTTGTTAATACTATTATAGCATGAATGTAAACATTTATCATAAACACAAAGATATAATAATAACTATATTTATTATTGCCTCTAGGGCATATCTCCAACAGTCTCCCACTTGCACTAGAGTCATCTAATCTAGATTACATGGTAATATACCGAACACCCATGGCAGTTTGGTGCTGGTCATGTTTTGCCCTCGGGAGAGGTTTAGTCAACGGATCCGCCACATTCAGATCTGTGTGTACTTTGCAAATCTTTATGTCCCCATCTTGGGCATGTTCTCGAATAGCGTGAAAACGCACCTTGATGTGCTTCAGCTTCTTGTGTGACCTTGGTTCTTGCGCATTGGCTATGGCGCCCATGTTATCACAGTAGATAGACATTGGGTCCAGCGCACTAGGAACCACACCCAGCTCTGTAATGAACTCTTTCATCCATATCGCTTCTTGTGAAGCCTCCGAATCAGCCATGTATTCCGATTCAGTTGAAGATCTCGCCACAACGCTTTGCTTTGCACTCCTCCAGCTAACTGCTGCACCATTCAAAATAAATACGTATCCAGATTGTGATTTAAAATCATCCAGATCGGTGTTCCAACTAGCATCGGTGTAACCATTAACAACGAGCTGTTCATCACCTCCATAAGAAAGAACCATATCCTTAGTTCTTCTCAAGTACTTAAGGATGTTTTTGACCGCTGTCCAGTGATCCACTCCTGGATCACTTTGATATCTGCTAGTTAAACTAACAGCATATGCAATGTCGGGTCTAGTACATAGCATGTCATACATTAGATATCCTATGGCTGAGGCATAGGGAGTCTTACTCATCCTTTCTCTATCTTCTGCTGTTGTCGGACTTTGAGTTTTACTCAAGGTCGTATTGGGCAACATGGGTAAGAACCCTTTCTTGCTATCTTCCATTCTAAACCTCTTTAGAACTTTGTCCAAATATGTACTTTGTGACAATGATATTAGGCGTCTCGATCTATCTCTATAAATCTTTATGCCTAATATGTAAGCTGCTTCACCAAGATCCTTCATTGAAAAACTATTATTCAAATATTCCTTGACACTATTAAGAAGGTCTACATCATTCCCAATCAACAATATGTCATCCACATATAGTATTAAGAATGCTACAGAGCTCCCACTCACTTTCTTGTAAATACAAGCTTCTCCATAAGTTTGTATAAAACCAAAACTTTTGATCACCTTATCAAAACGTTGATTCCAACTTCGGGATGCTTGCTTCAATCCATAGATGGACCGTTGAAGTTTGCATACCTTGTTAGCATCTTTAGGATCGACAAAACCTTTGGGTTGCATCATATACAACTCTTCATCAATGTCTCCATTGAGGAATGTTGTTTTGACATCCATCTGCCATATCTCATAATCATAATATGCAGCGATTGCTAACATAATCCTCACAGACTTTAGCTTCGCTACAGGTGAGAAAGTCTCATCGTAGTCAACTCCTTGAATTTGTCGAAACCCTTTTGCGACAAGTCGAGCTTTATAGACAGTAACATTACCATTAGCATCTGTTTTCTTCTTGAAAATCCATTTGTTCTCGACAGCCTTCCGGCCATCCGGTAAGTCCACCAAAGTCCATACTTGGTTTTCGTACATGGATCCAATCTCGGATTTCATGGCTTCTTGCCATTTATTGGAATCTGGGCTCATCATCGCTTCCTCATATGTCGCAGGGTCATCGGTGTTGTCCACCAACATGACACTCATAACGGGATCATACCAATCAGGAGTGGTACGAGTTCTCGTTGACCTGCGAGGCTTTGTAGCAACTACAACTGAAGTTTCATGATCATCATCATTAGCTTCCTCTCTTATTGGTGCAGGCACCAAAGGAACTTCTTCTGGTGCTGCGCTACTCGCAATTTCGAGAGAAGGTTTGACAACCTCGTCAAGATCTACTTTCCTTCCAGTCACTTCTTTCGAGAGAAATTCCTTCTCTAGAAAGGATCCATTCTTGGCAACGAAGATTTTGCCCTCGGATCTATGATAGAAGGTATACCCAATAGTTTCCTTCGGGTATCCTATGAAGACGCATTTTTCCGCTTTGGGTTCAAGCTTGTTCGGCTGTAACTTCTTTACATAGGCTTCACATCCCCAAACTTTAAGGAACGACAATCTAGGTTTCTTCCCAAACCATAATTCATACGGTGTCGTTTCAACGGATTTAGATGGTGCCCTATTTAAAGTGAATGCGGCTGTTTCTAATGCATAACCCCAAAATGATAGCTGTAAATCTGTAAGTGACATCATAGAACGAACCATATCTAAGAGAGTTCGATTACAACGTTCGGACACACCATTACGCTGTGGTGTTCCCGACGGTGTCAATTGTGAAAGTATTCCGCATTTCTTCAAATGCTCGCCAAACTTGTAACTTAGATATTCACCTCCACGATCAGAACATAGAAATTTAATCTTCTAGTTACGTTGATTATCTACCTCACTTTGAAATTCCTTAAACTTCTCGAAAGTTTCGGACTTATGTTTCATGAAATAGATATACCCATATCTACTCAAGTAATCCGTGAAGGTAAGAACATAACGATAACCACCGCGCGATGCTACACTCATTGGACCACACACATCGGTACGTATGATTTCTAATAAGTCCGTAGCTCGCTCCATCATACCAGAAAATGGAGTCTTAGTCATATTACCCATCAGACATGCTTCGCATCTTTCAAGTGATTCGAAATCAAGTGATTCAAGAAGTCCATCGGAATGGAGTTTCTTCATACGCTTCACTCCAATGTGACCAAGACGACAGTGCCACATATAGGTCGAGTTATCGCTCGATTTCAAACGTTTAGCCTCAATGTTATTAATATGTGTATTTCCACTATCGAGATTCAATAAGAATAGACCATCTATCAAAGGTGCATGTGCATAAAACATATTACTCATATAAATCGAACAACCATTATTCTCGGACTTAAACAAGTAACCGTCTCGCAATAAACAAGATCCTGATATAATGTTCATGCTTAACGCAGGCACCAAATAACAATTATTTAAGTATAAAACTAATCCCGATGGTAGATGAAGGGGTAGCGTGCCGACCGCGATCACATCAACCTTTGATCCGTTTCCCACGCGCATCGTCACCTCGTTCTTCGCTAGCTTCCGTTTATTCTGTAGCACCTGTTTCGAGTTACAAATATGAGCAACCGAACCAGTATCAAATACCCAGGCACTACTACGAGTACTAGTGAGATACACATCAATAACATGTATATCGGATATACCTTTCTTCTTGATGTTGCCGTTCTTCAAATCCGCCAAGTACTTTGGGCAATTCCGCTTCCAGTGACCTTCTCCCTTGCAGTAAAAGCACTCAGTATCAGGCTTAGGTCCAGCCTTGGTCTTCTTCGTCGGCGCGGTAACTTTCTTACCACCCTTCTTGAAGTGTCCCTTTTGCTTAGACTTGCCTTTCTTGAATTTGGTGGTCTTATTGACCATCAACACTTGGTGCTCTTTCTTGATCTCCACTTCTGCAGATTTCAACATGGCAAAGAGTTCTGGCAACTTCTTGTTCATGTTTTGCATATTGTAATTCATCACAAAGTTCTTGTATCTTGGTGGCAGTGATTGGAGGACACGGTAAATCCCCAAAGCATTAGGAATCACTATACCCAAGTTTGTTTGCGTGCCCAAACATCTTAAGCACATGCTCACTGACGGAGCTGCCCTCTTCCATCTTGCAGTTAAAGAACTTTTCAGAAGCCTCATAGCTCTCAATTGCCGCGTGAGTCTCAAAGATCAATTTGAGATCACGGATAATATCATGTGGGTCTGAATTCTCAAACCTTTTCTGAAGCTCCGATTCTAAACCATACAAGATAGCACACTGAACTGTGGAGTACTGAGTTTTCCGAGCGAGGTAAAAATTCTTTACTTCGTCGGCAGCATCAGCTGCAGGCGGGTCACCCAGCGGTGCATCCAGCACATAGGTCAAATTACCAGCTGTGAGGACAATCCTCAAATTGCGGAACCAATCCGCGAAGTTGCTTCCATTGTTTTTCAACTTTTCTTTCTCTAGGAACGCATTAAAATTGATGGTAGGGGCCGCCATTGATCTACAACATATTTTCAATAGTTTAGACTAAGTTTATGACAAATTGAGTTCTAATTAATAGTTAAATTAATCTAGGTGAACTCCCACTCAAAACAATATCCCTAACATTGTTTTAGTGATCACACGAACCAAATCCACCACATCAACACCGATCATCACGAGAGTTGATATAGTTTCAATGGCGAACAATCGACATGTTCATCATATCTACTATATGATTCATGCTTTACCTTTCGGTGATCCGTGTTCCGAGACCATGTCTGTACATGCTAGGCTCGTCAAGATCAAACCTTAGCTTCCGCATGAGCAAATCTGGCTTGCTCACGTTGTATACACTTGCGGAATCTAACACACCTGATCATCACGTGGTGCTTCGAAACAACAAGCTTTAGCAACGGTGCTAACTAAGGGTGAACACATTATGACTTGAAATTCATGTGCATGAGGGATCATCATATAATGCTACCGTTGTTAACTAAGCAATACAAGATGCATAAAGGATTAACATCACATGCAATTCATAATATGTGATATGATATGGCCTTCCTTCTTTGTGCTTCCGATCTCCATCTTCAAGCACGAACATGATCTCCATCATCACCGGCATTGCATCAAGGTCAATGACGCTTCTTCATGGTTGTCGTCCACCGGCTTCAACTATTACAACTACTTTGAATATACACGCGGGTCTTAACAAAATTAAAGACAACCATATGGCTCCTGTCGGTTGCCGACTTACAATAAGGAACATTTCATACATCAAATATAATCACAATCATGGCCATATCACATCACTGCACACCCCTGCTAAACAAAGTTAGACGCCTCTACTTTCTTTGCATGTTTTACGTGGTTTGGGGATTTCAGTAAGTGTCGTTCTAACTTACGAACATGAACCAAAACATTGATACTAGTATTGACAATCACCCGTTGTAAATTTAATCTTAACTATGCTAGGAGAAACAGGCACCCGCAAAGCCACTTATGCAATACAAGTTGCATGTAAAGCGTGGAGCAAGTCTCATGAACGATGTCATGTAAGGTTAGCCCGGGCCGCTTCATCCCAACATCCCGCAAGATACAAAGTAGACAAGAAGCAATCGACAATAAAAGCATCAACGCCCACAATGACCATTGTGTTCTACTCGTGCAACAGATCTACATATAGACACGGCTCTGATACCACTGTAGGGTTTCGTAGCATGGAAAACAAAAAAATTCTATCGCATACAAACAAACAAGCCAAGATCTATCTACTAGATTGTAGCAACAAGTCGATGGAATAACTCACCGTCGAAGATTCCAAACTGTTTAACGAGAGCGGATTCTCGTGGGTGATGTAGTCGTACTCTTCCCGATCTCAAGATCGCGTAGACGATCCTTCCGGCGCTGCGTTCCGGCAGCGCTCCCGCAGTCGGTCACACGTTCGGTACTCGACGAAGACCTTCATATATCTTGTTCCAGCAGGCAGCGGAGGTTGTAGCACTCTCCTCGCGATTCCGGCAGCACAATGGCGTGGTACCGGAAGTAGAGGGGAGATCTCGCAGGGCTTCGCCTTAAGCCGGAGCGAGTATGGTGGACTATGAGAGATCCCTCGACGATCTAGGGTTTAGACACACCGAGGAGGGGGCTAGGCCGGCGGCTAGGGTTTGACCTAGGTGGCGGCGGCGAGATGCCCTAGGCCGGCGGCAGCTATGGAGGGCGGTGGCGGCTAGGGTTAGGGTTTAGAGGTATTGAACTTGTGTGTCTAGGAGGGGAGCCCTGCCCCTCCTTATATAGGTGGAGGGGGCGCGCCAGGGGAGGGGAGTCCCTCCCCAACTCGGCCTCCAAGGTGGGCCGGCGGTGGAGGGGAGGAACTCCTCCCCAACTCGGATTCCACCTCCCCTCCACTTCCCAAAATAGCCGTTTGACTTTCAAATTGGCATTTGACTTTTTCAAACTAGGATTTGATAAAACCCTTTTTTTTGTTCAGCGATGACACCTAGTACATGATGCAATCATACCAACTTGATATAACACATTCATGTACCCTTCCTCTTCGGAGTGCCGGACATTCCGAAACCTTCTAGAACATTCCCTATGAAAACATCGGAATCATTCTCCAACTCCGAAACAGGACTTTCCTTATATGAATCTTATTCTCCGGACCATTCCGGATCTCCTCGTGATATCCCGGATCCCATCCGAGACTCCTAACAACATTCGGTCTCTTACTCATCATTCCATAACTACTCAAACAACGTCGAATCCTTAAGTGTGTCTCCCTACGGTTCGTGAATTATGCGGACATGATCGAGACACTTCTCCGAACAATAACCAATAGAGGAATCTGGAAATTCATATGGCTCCCACATATTTCTACGATAACTTTGCGATCGAATGAACCACTTACATACGATACCAATTTCCCTTTGTCTCACGATAGTTTACTTATCCGAGGTTATGATCGTCGGTATCTCAGCATACCTAGTTCAACCTCGTTACTGATAAGTACTCTTTTCTCGTTCCCGTGATATGTGATACCTTGTGAGCCAGTCACATGCTTGCAAGCTAATTGGATGACATTTCACCTAGAGGGCCCAGAGTATATCTATCCATCATATGGATGGACAAATCCCACTCTTGATCCATGTGTCTCAACCAATACTTTCCGAACGCTCAATGCCACCTTTATAGCCACCCAATTACGGTGTGGTGTTTGATGTCATCAAAGCATCCATCCGGTAAAGGTGATATGCATGATCTCATGGTCGAAGGAATTAGGTTACTATGTATCAGAAAGCATATAGCAATTGAACTAATAAAATGACTTGATCTTTATGCTACGCTTATCTATAGGAGTATGTCCACCATATCATTCTCCTAACGATATGATCTTGTTGTTAATAACATCTCAATGTTCATGATAGGGAAACCACAATCATTTATTAACCAACAAGCTAGTATTATAAAGAGGCTTTACTAGGGACTCTATTTTAGTTTACAAATCACACAAGTATTAATATTTCCTTGTTAATACTATTATAGCATGAATGTAAACATTTATCATAAACACAAAGATATAATAATAACTATATTTATTATTGACTCTAGGGCATATCTCCAACACTAATTAATAAATAAAACCTACTGAAAAGATTTGGAAAGATTTAGATTTCAAATGGAGTTTGAAAACATTATTAAATCTTATTTGAATAAATGCAAGGGCCTATTTTAATTAATTAATATGCCCTAAAAAGAATAAATATATTATTCTAAATTTGACTTTAGAGTGTATTATTAATCAGTATTAAGATACACACAAAGTTTGGTTGAAGTTTGAAATCAAATTGTTGTTTGAAATAATTAAACAAAATCAAAATAGATAAATAGAAAAAGAAAAGGGAAAAAGAATCAGCACAAAAAAATAACCAAAACCAGCCCAACCAGACCAGGCCCACTAAGCCCAGCAGCACATCCCATTTCTTTCCCTCCCCCGAAATGTTTTCCACTCAGAAACCTCCCCCTCAGATGCTGACTGACTGGACCAACCCTTCCTCTCTCTCTCTCGCTGTCAACTAGACCCCACCGGTCAGATCGTCGTCTCCACCCCACGCGCTGACCTCGCCCCTCTCCCCGGCCGATTCTCTCCGATTTCAATCGCGTTAATTCACGTTAACGCAGTAATAAATCTCTCCTGCGACCACGCATACTTAATCGCCTGCTCCTCCTCTCCATTTCCCCTCTCTCGCCCGGCTCTCTCGGCCACCAGGCTGCTCGGAATTTTCTCGGGACCTCCCTCTGCTCCGACGAGCTCCAACTCTGATTCTGGCCAGCTACCATCGCCCCTCGACCACACGAGCACACCCCCTGGCCTCTGGCGCATCTTCCAGTACTCCGAGCTCATCCGTGCAAGCTCCCTAGCGTCAGCAACCTCAACGCCGCTCGCCACCGTCGTTGGACTCCGGCGAACTCCCTAGGTATCCTCCGTCCGCCCCTGTATTCCCTGTTGACGCTCATGTGATCTACACTCTCGCCCGCGTCTAACGACACCTCTCTCTTGCCTTCGGGTGGCCTGTAGCCTCGCCAACAACGACGACCAGAGCGTGCCAGACGCCGTGCAAACTCCGGCGAGCAATTGCCGTCCACCCAGAGCGCCCCTCGACAGTCAGACCATACCCTGAGCTTCGCCACACTCCTGCAAGGATGGTGAGCAACCTCTCCCTCTCACGCGCGACCTAGTTTGACGGCAAGCTTGCAGACCGAGCGCGCCGCCACCACTTGCCGCCGCCAGCGCCGCCAGTGGATTGTCAATGCCTGAGAGCCATTAGATCATCATCTAGTGGATACGATAGAACCTAAACGAAGAGGTATCCTGCGATCTATGTCGTGCGATTAAGTTAGATCCTGCGGCCAGTGCTGATCGATCCACACGAACCGTTATCGTCCAATGAGAAACAGCCACGTGGCCAGTCTGTTTTAATAAAAACCAGAAATTTTATATTAGTTGTTTGATTTTGTAAATTGGCATAACTTTTGATCCACATGTCAAAATTTTGCAAATTTTATATCAATGGAATCAGCAAGACAAGTCCTTTCCAACCATGCCCGTTTTTAGTAAAATGCTTCTGGTAAAATAGTTGTTTTTGCATAAACTTGTGTAGGCATAATTTGAATATAAAATTCATTCTAAAATTATTTTTGTGTTAAAACCTTTGGCAAATGGATGGTTTTGAACCTACTGACCTTAGAAACCAACTCATGGATTTGAAAATGTATTTGGTAAAGCTAAAGAGTAAATATTTGATATAAAGCATTTCTAGTCAAATAAAAATGTTGTTTATATGTTAAAAATACTTTTTGGGGAAAAATCTTTGGGAAATGATTTGGATTAAACTCTCTGACTCCAAACACCAAGTTTTATAATTAAAAATGTATTTGGTGAACCCTATAAATATTATTACTTTGCTAAAGGCATTTTCAACCACATAAAATATTGATTTGGTTTAAAAATGATTTATAAGTAAAATCTTTTGCAAATGATTTTGCCACTTATATAAAATGACCAATAGGTGTTTTAGAATGTTTATAACCTATTAGAAACCACTTTTCCAAATAAAACAATCTTTAGCATGCTTGCATGCATTGCTTTGGTTTTATTATTTTATGTGATGTTTTGCTTGAATGGTAGATTGAATTTTGCTTGCTTGATTGAATTGTAGTGGAATTTGAAGAGTGTGAATATTGCAAGATCAAGGAGTGAACTTATACTCTCTAACAAAAAGGCAAGTGATGCTTCATACTTTTGTCCCATTATTTACACTATGCATTAGTGATATTTCTAAGTAGGACTTGCATGAAATTTTTGCTAAGTATAAATTATGCCATGGGAAATCCTAGTAGACGAAACCTTAGTAGAATTTTCCTAAGTTAAGATTTCTACTACCATCATGCTTAGCTAGTAGAAAACAAGGGTGGATTATATTCATGCTATGGAATATTTCTAAGTCAAGGACTTGTGTTTTGTTTAATAAAACAACTAAGTGAATGAAATACCTGGGTGGAATGGAAAGAATGGTTTGTGTTGAGTGGTTATGCAAGTCCAGTATGCTGGGGAAAACTTGGTATCTCTGTAAGGTTCCCAACCTTTAATAAGGTAGAGATCCTTGTGTTTACAATGCTAGTCCCTGGATCAATAGCTAGCATCCACAGTAAAGATGTAATATCAAGATACAAATGTCATAATACAACTTTGTAACCAGGAATAAAATAATTTATTACATCTTACATAGCTCATTTGGCTATCTCATTAAAATGCAGCAGAATATAACAATAGCATGGGGTCCTTCATCTTCAAAGTGCCACAGGCAATCATGTTGGTTGTAGAATTATAATCCTATTCAACACACTTCACTAACATCAAACAAACCTGCAACATAATAAGTTATAGCCACAAGGGTCAATACATTTGAATTGTATTGGCAAGTTTCACTACTTTGTAGAAATAAGTGGATCCTATCATTACATGCATATTTGTAGAAGTAGGGTTTAGGCTCATTTGCAGAAAGCAATATAGTTTTATCCTATCTTTTCAAAATAGTTTTGATCTTTTGTCAAAATCTTTCTGAACTCCTTGGAAATCTCCAAGTGCTTCTAAATCCCTTATTGTCACCATCAAGTTTTACTTTGAGAAATTGGAATGTCGAGATGTTCCATAGCTTCAGACCATAGTTGCTCAGAATTATCCATAACCGGGGACACGACTAAGTACTTAGAATTTGATCTTCTGCAGAAGTTGTACACTTTACCCACATGACACAATCTTGTCTTGATGCCACCAGTGGCCGCTGGATAAGTACTCACCAAAATGGAGTACTGGCAGATCGAGAATGTGACAAAGTCTTTCCATAAAAGTCCTCCCAATACACAATGCTAGCTTGTCAACCAGGCACCAATGTAGGGATAAATTTCCCATACACAATTCTAGTTAACCTGAAGATGCCAATGCATGGGTCTTCCACTATGTAGTTGACTAAGCCAGAGCCCATTTAGCATGTGGCTGTACACGGAAGCCACTGTACGAGAAACATGTTCAATCTCTAAGTCCCTGGGTGGTTTTCTTCTAGTGCACATACAAAAAGATAGCCATATAAACATGGTTCCCTTTGTTGCCACCTTGTCCAAAACTTGAGTATCCTTGTCCACCCAGGTGGTTCATTGAGTACTTGTTTTATTATATAAAAAATATAACTTTCCAACACTTCATATAATCATAACATGTATCCCATCCCAAATATATAGCAGGGCTAATCTTACTACAACTACAATGTTTTCACTAAGGGAGATATAAGGGTATCCTATTAGGATTTAGCATAGCATAAAATATAGTAGTCCTTATCATGCATGTTACAAAAAATCCACTAAGTGTAATGAAAATAGTAGGACATGGATGATAGTGTCACTTGCCTTTTTCGTAGAGAATGTTGGTTCACTTCTTGATCTTTCAAATATCACACTCTTCTAACTTCACTACAATTCAAACAAGCAAACATATATTCAACTAGCATTCAAACAATTTGTCACACATAAAATAAGAAAAACAAGGTCACGCATGCAAGCATGCAAAAGATAGTTTTATTTGGAAAAGTGGTTTATACTAGGCTCTAAACATTTTCAAGCTCACATTGGTCATTTAAAAAAGTGGTAAAACCATTTGCAAGAGGTTTCACTCCATAAACAAATTTTATACCAAAGTGATATTTTATGTTTGTTAGAAATGTCTTTTGCAAGGCAATAACTTTATAGGGTTCATAAAATATGTTTTTAAGTCACAAACTTGGTGTTTAGGGTCAGAAGGTTTAATTAAAAACATTTCCCAAAGATTTTACTCAAAAAGCATTTTTAACACATAAACAATATTTTTATTTGACTAGAAATGCTCTAACTCAAATATTTATTCCTTAACTTCACATAATACATTTTTAAATCCATAAGTTGGTTCCTATGGTTAGTAGGTTCACAACAAACCATTTTGCAAAGATTTCATCTCAAAAATATATCTAGAACAATTTTTATATTCAAAATAAGCCTACAGAAGTTTCTGAAAATTCAACCAATTTTACAGAAGCAAAACATTAAACAAAGCACATCGTTGGAAAGTACTTGTCTTGGTGAATCCATTGATATAAAATTTTCAAAATTTGGACGTGTAGAACTAAAGTTACGAATTTTACAAAATTTGAACAACTAATAGATCAATTCTGTTTTTATTAAAACAGACATGCCACATGTCTTGTTCCTATTCGCCAGTACCGGTTCGTGCGGATTGCGCTCTGTGGACCACAGGATTTAAGTGAGATCGTGCGGCACAGAAGCAATGATACCTCTTCGATTAAATCTAATCTCAGCCGCAAGATTCAGATCCAACGGGCTCAGCGCGTTTAACTAAAAACCGGCGGCGCTAGCGGCGGCTGGCGGCGGCGCGTGATCTGTCAGTGTCGTTGCCGACAAACCAGGAAGCAAGAGGGGGAATGGAGGTGCTCACTGTGCTCGTGCGGTTGTGGTGAAGCTCAACTTAGCAGTTGTTCGTCAAGGGGCGCACGGATTCCAGAGGGATTGCTCGCCGGAGTTGCTGCGGGCCGCGGTGTTCTCGGGTTATCGTTGTTGGCGATGTTTAGGACCATGCTAAGACAAAGTGGAGGCACTGTTAGGTGCGCATGAGGGTCGCGAGTCTGGGAGCATCAGTGAGAGGGAAATGCTTGGTCGGAGTTTACCTGGAGAGCTCGACGGAGACGAGACAGACGGCAGTGGCGCTCGGGTGATGACGAAGCCGAGGCTATGGTGCTCGCGCGAGCTAACGAGCGGCACTGGGAGATGCGCCAGGAGGTGGGGAGCAAGTCTGCATGAAGTGGGAGGCGAGGAGCGGCGAGGTGTGGCCGGAATCGGTTGGGGAAGCTCGTCGGAGCAGTGGCGTTGCCGGCAGAAATCCAGGCATCCTGGTGGCTCCGGTCGTGTGAGGGTTGAGGGGAAAGAAGGAGGGAGTGTGGGCGATTAAGTACGGCGTAGTCGCAGGGGGAGTGATGGCTGCAATAACGCAAATTGATTGCCGCAATCAGGGGCAGCAACGGAGAGGGGGACGTGGTCGCGGGGTTGAAGACGATGTGTTGGAGGTGGGGTCATGCCGTCAGTGAGAGTGAGAGAGGGGGTGTGGGGTCCAGTCATCAGTGACTTCGCGTGTGAGAAACTCAGTGAAAAACGGTTCACTGCAGGGAGAGAGCTAGTTGGGCTAGACTGGGCTTGTTGGGCCTGTTGGCTGGGTTGGGTTGATTCATTTTTTTATACCAAACCTTTTTCTTTTTCTGTTTTGAATTTCCTGATTTGATTTTCATTCAAAAAATTCAAACAACAAATCAATTCAAACCACCACCAAACTTTGTATTGATTTTAATTCTGTTTAACAACATAATCCAAAGTCCAAAATAAAATAATTCTTTTATTCTTTTAGGATCTATTAATAATTAAATAAATAGACCTTAGTCTTTAATTCAAATAGGGTTTAATTTATTTAAAAACTCTATTTGAAATCTAAATAATACCAAAATATTTTCAGTAGGTTTCATTTGAAAAACAAAACACTTGGAATTCTTATTTAAAACACTTTAACAAGTTTTAGTGTTTATTTAAAATGGAAAAGCCTTTACTTAAATAAAATTGGATATTAACAAATCCTTATTGTTTTATTTAAATAATCCTTTACTCTTTTTATCAAATAGAAATATTTTATTTTAAATGCTTGGCCAAGATTAATTTGGCTCTTTAAAATAATCCTTATTTATAATGCTACCTTTGCTTTATAAAAACCATATTTTTTATTTAAAGATCCAAAAATAGTGATTCCAACTATTATAACTTTATTTATTATTTGTTTATCTTTTTAAATCCCTTTAGGATTTTATTTGATCAAAATAGGTTTTGATGTTCCATTTGGAATCAAAAAGTTTCTTCTCACCCTAAATTTCAACAAATTTTTATTTTGTTTATTTATTTTTCACATTTCAAAATTTGGAAAATTTTGGGATGTGACAGGCTACCACCCTTAAAAGAAATCTCGTCCCGAGATTTGGGAAGGCTAGGGTTACAAGTTGGCTTGAAGGCAACTAGGGTACTACCACCCTTAAAAGAAAGTCTCATAGGGTTACATTGATGGTTCACTTGACTATGGGTTCAACACTTAATATCCTGACAAGGAATCCTTATTTGTCTCAACTGACTTAACTAATTCCTGACATCCACTTCTTCTATCTCTTCAAAGTTTCCATCCATGTCAATGTGGTTCACATGTCCTTTCTGGGTCACATTGGAGTCATTTCAATTGGATCTTCTAGCATCCTTTTTCTTTTTCTTCTCAGGACAGTATGATGCATAGTGTCCAAGTTCCTTACAATTATAGCACTGCAACTGGCTAATGTCTTTCTTCCTAAAAGTGTCATGTTGGTTCTGACCAAGGTCATCTCCATTGTCAGTATCATTTCCATTATTATCACTTCCATTGTTGTTGTGGTGATACCGATGTGGTTCAGAATCTTCATTGCTCTTTTTGAATGAACGCTTCTTTTGTGATGATCCTAAGTGATACTTGAGTTTATGCTTCCTCTTTCTATTCTCAACTTGATTCATCTTGTTTTCCAAAATGGTGGCTTTGTCACAGAGTGATTGATAAGTTGGGACATAGGCAACAGCTAGCTGCAGGTTCAACTCATCATTAAGTCCTTCAAGAAATTTCTCCTTTCTCTTAGCATCTGTATCAACTTCATCTGGTGCATAGCGTGCCAGATTGTTGAATTCTTCAATATACTCAGCCACACTAAGGTGACGTTGTTTCAGATTGTGAAACTCCTTTTTCTTCAAGTGCATCACTCCAGATGAGATGTGAGCTGTACGGAAACCATCCTCAAAAATATCCCAAGTCACATCCTCAAGGGGAGTGGTGATCTGAAAGTTGTCCCACCATGTTGCTGCTGGTCCTTCAAGTAGAAATGCTGCAAACCTAACTTTTTATTCATCAGTGCAGCCAACAGTCACTAAGTCCTTATTCACCGAACGTAACCAATCATTGGCTTCCATTGGATCAGTTGTTCCAGAGAACCTTGCAGGCCTAAGTTTCAGAAACCTGGTGAGCATGTCATGAGCTGGAGGATTATTCTGATTGTTGTTGTTGTTGTTGTTCTGATTTTGTATGAGCATGGTCATCATCTGCATCAGTTGAGTTTGGCCTGTCATCAACTGTTGCATCTCGGGAGTGACGTTGTTGTTGTTTTGGTTGGGGTTGGCACGACGGGGAGGCATCTGTTGGTTGATAGGGATAAGTAATGACAGATAGGCAATAGGGAGTCCTAACACACAACTCAAAACAATCAAGTTCAATCAAACAATCAAGCAATCAAGCAATCAACAAGCATCTATCCACTTAACATCTTATGGGCTTAACTCATGAGTTGAAGGAAACAACAAGTTTTCTTGAAATAAATAACTTAGTATAATCATACCTCATAGGTCAATATGATCCATACACCAACATATTATCAATGTTTTGGTAGGCAATCTAATGTCTCTTGGTTTTTCACTTGTAATCCTTAGTGATGTCTAAGTTGAAGTCCTTGGTGAAAATAAAGTTGAAGTCATAGGTCATGGTGAAGGCTTTGTCCATCAAGTTGAAAAGGAAGAGGTGTAGAATCAAAACCAAAAGGTTGAGGAAAGAGTTTACAAGATTGTTTGTAAATAAGTTTTGGAACAAATTCAACTCCTATTTTTCTAAGGGGTTTTGTCCAATCCTAGGGTTACAATCCTACAGGCAACACAGTGCTCTGATACGATCTGTAAGGTTCCCAACCTTTAATAAGGTAGAGATCCCTGTGTTTACAATGCTAGTCCCTGGATCAATAGCTAGCATCCACAGTAAAGATGTAATATCAAGATACAAAGGTCATAATACAACTTTGTAACCAGGAATAAAATAATTTATTACATCTTACATAGCTCATTTGGCTATCTCATTACCATGCAGCAAAATATAAAAATAGCATGGGGTCCTTCATCTTCAAAGTGCCACAGGCAATCATGTTGGTTGTAGACTTGTAATCCTATTCAACACACTTCACTAACATCAAACAAACCTGCAACATAATAAGTTACAGCCACAAGGGTCAATACATTTGAATTGTATTGGCAAGTTTCACTACTTTGTAGAAATAAGTGGATCCTATCATTACATGCATATTTGGCTAAGTAGGGTTTAGGCTCATTTGCAGAAAGCAATATAGTTTTATCCTATCTTTTCAAAATAGTTTTGATCTTTTGTCAAAATCTTTCTGAACTCCTTGGAAATCTCCAAGTGCTTCTAAATCCCTTATTGTCACCATCAAGTTTTACTTTGAGAAATTGGAATGTCGAGATCTTCCATAGCTTCAGGCCATAGTTGCTCAGAATTGTCCATAACCGGGGACACGACTAAGTACTTAGAATTTGATCTTCTGCAGAAGTTGTACACTTTACCCACATGACACAATCTTGTCTTGATGCCACCAGTGGCCGCTGGATAAGTACTCACCAAAATGGAGTACTGGCAGATCGAGAATGTGACAAAGTCTTTCCATAAAAGTCCTCCCAATACACAATGCTAGCTTGTCAACCAGGCACCAATGTAGGGATAAATTTCCCATACACAATTCTAGTTAACCTGAAGATGCCAATGCATGGGTCTTCCACTATGTAGTTGACTAAGCCAGAGCCCATTTAGCATGTGGCTGTACACGGAATCCAATGTACGAGAAACATGTTCAATCTCTAAGTCCCTGGGTGGTTTTCTTCTAGTGCACATACAAAAAGATAGCCATATAAACATGGTTCCCTTTGTTGCCACCTTGTCCAAAACTTGAGTATCCTTGTCCACCCAGGTGGTTCATTGAGTACTTGTTTTATTATATAAAAAATATAACTTTCCAACACTTCATATAATCATAACATGTATCCCATCCCAAATATATAGCAGGGCTAATCTTACTACAACTACAATGTTTTCACTAAGGGAGATATAAGGGTATCCTATTAGGATTTAGCATAGCATAAAATATAGTAGTCCTTATCATGCATGTTACAAAAAATCCACTAAGTGTAATGAAAATAGTAGGACATGGATGATAGTGTCACTTGCCTTTTTCGTAGAGAATGTTGGTTCACTTCTTGATCTTTCAAATATCACACTCTTCTAACTTCACTACAATTCAAACAAGCAAACATATATTCAACTAGCATTCAAACAATTTGTCACACATAAAATAAGAAAAACAAGGTCACGCATGCAAGCATGCAAAAGATAGTTTTATTTGGAAAAGTGGTTTATACTAGGCTCTAAACATTTTCAAGCTCACATTGGTCATTTAAAAAAGTGGTAAAACCATTTGCAAGAGGTTTCACTCCATAAACAAATTTTATACCAAAGTGATATTTTATGTTTGTTAGAAATGTCTTTTGCAAGGCAATAACTTTATAGGGTTCATAAAATATGTTTTTAAGTCACAAACTTGGTGTTTAGGGTCAGAAGGTTTAATTAAAAACATTTCCCAAAGATTTTACTCAAAAAGCATTTTTAACACATAAACAATATTTTTATTTGACTAGAAATGCTCTAACTCAAATATTTATTCCTTAACTTCACATAATACATTTTTAAATCCATAAGTTGGTTCCTATGGTTAGTAGGTTCACAACAAACCATTTTGCAAAGATTTCATCTCGAAAATATATCTAGAACAATTTTTATATTCAAAATAAGCCTACACAAGTTTCTGAAAATTCAACCAATTTTATAGAAGCAAAACATTAAACAAAGCACATCGTTGGAAAGTAATTGTCTTGCTGAATCCATTGATATAAAATTTTCAAAATTTGGACGTGTAGAACTAAAGTTATGAATTTTACAAAATTTGAACAACTAATAGATCAATTCTGTTTTTATTAAAACAGACATGCCACATGTCTTGTTCCTATTCGCCAGTACCGGTTCGTGCGGATTGCGCTCTGTGGACCGCAGGATTTGAGTGAGATCGTGCGGCATAGAAGAAACGATACCTCTTCGATTAAATCTAATCTCAGCCGCAAGATTCAGATCCAACGGGCTCAGCGCGTTTGACTAAAAACCGGCGGCGCTAGCGGCGGCTGGCGGCGGCGCGTGATCTGTCAGTGTCGTTGCCGACGAACCAGGAAGCAAGAGGGGGAATGGAGGTGCTCACTGTGCTCGTGCGGTTGTGGTGAAGCTCAACGTAGCAGTTGTTCGTCAAGGGGCGCACGGATTCCAGAGGGATTGCTCGCCAGAGTTACTGTGGGGCACGGTGTTCTCGGGTTGTCATCGCTGGCGATGCTTAGGACCATGCTAAGACAAAGTGGAGGCACTGTTAGGTGCGCACGAGGGTCGCGAGTCTGGGAGCATCAGTGAGAGGGAAATGCTTGGTCGGAGTTTACCTGGAGAGCTTGACGGAGACGAGACAGACGGCGGTGGCGCTCGGGTGATGACGAATCCGAGGCTATGGTGCTCGCGCGGGCTAACGAGCGGCACTGGGAGATGCGCCAGGAGGTGGGGAGCAAGTCTGCGTGCAGTGGGAGGCGAGGCGCGGCGAGGTGTGGCCAGAATCGGTTGGGGAAGCTCGTCGGAGCAGTGGCGTTGCCGGCAGAAATCCAGGCAGCCTGGTGGCTCCGGCCGTGTGAGGGTTGAGGGGAAAGAAGGAGGGAGCATGGGCGATTAAGTACGGCGTAGTCGCAGGGGGAGTGATGGCTGCAATAACGCAAATTGATCGCCGCAATCAAGGGCAGAGCGAGGGGGACGTGGTCGCGGGGTTGAAGACGATGTGTTGGAGGTGGGGTCATGCCGTCAGCGAGAGTGAGAGAGGGGGCGTGGGGTCCAGTCGTCAGTTACTTCGCGTGTGAGAAACTGAGTGAAAAACGGTTCACTGCAGGGAGAGAGCTAGTTGGGCTAGACTGGGCTTGCTGGGCCTGTTGGCTAGGTTGGGTTGATTCATTTTTTTATACCAAACCTTTTTCTTTTTCTGTTTTGAATTTCCTGATTTGATTTTCATTCAAAAAAATCAAACAACAAATCAATTCAAACCACCACCAAACTTTGTATTGATTTTAATTATGTTTAACAACATAATCCAAAGTCCAAAATAAAATAATTCTTTATTCTTTTAGGATCTATTAATAATTAAATAAATAGACCTTAGTCTTTAATTCAAATAGGGTTTAATTTATTTAATAACTCTATTTGAAATCTAAATAATACCAAAATCTTTTCAGTAGGTTTCATTTGAAAAACAAAACACTTGGAATTCTTATTTAAAACACTTTAACAAGTTTTAGTGTTTATTTAAAATGGAAAAGCCTTTACTTAAATAAAATTGGATATTAACAAATCCTTATTGTTTTATTTAAATAATCCTATACTCTTTTTGTCAAATAGAAATATTTTATTTTAAATGCTTGGCCAAGATTAATTTGGCTCTTTAAAATAATCCTTATTTATAATGCTACCTTTGCTTTATAAAAACCATATCTTTTTATTTAAAGATCCAAAAATAGTGATTCCAACTATTATAACTTTATTTATTATTTGTTTATCTTTTAAATCCCTTTAGGATTTTATTTGATCAAAATAGGTTTTGATGTTCCATTTGGAATCAAAAAGTTTCTCCTCACCCTAAATTTCAACAAATTTTTATTTTGTTTATTTATTTTTCACATTTCAAAATTTGGAAAATTTTGGGATGTGACAGGCTACCACCCTTAAAAGAAATCTCGTCCCGAGATTTGGGAAGGCTAGGGTTAGAAGTTGGCTTGAAGGCAACTAGGGTACTACCACCCTTAAAAGAAAGTCTCATAGGGTTACATTGATGGTTCACTTGACTATGGGTTCACCACTTAATATCCTGACAAGGAATCCTTATTTGTCTCAACTGAGTTAACTAATTCCTGACATCCACTTCTTCTATCTCTTCAAAGTTTCCATCCATGTCAATGTGGTTCACATGTCCTTTCTGGGTCACATTGGAGTCATTTCCATTGGATCTTCTAGCATCCTTTTTCTTTTTCTTCTCAGGACAGTATGATGAATAGTGTCCAAGTTTCTTACAATTATAGCACTGCAACTGGCTAATGTCTTTCTTCCTGAAAGTGTCATGTTGGTTCTGACCAAGGTCATCTCCATTGTCAGTATCATTTCCATTATTATCACTTCCATTGTTGTTGTGGTGATACTGATGTGGTTCAGAATCTTCATTGCTCTTTTTGAATGAACGCTTCTTTCGTGATGATCCTAACTGATACTTGAGTTTATGCTTCCTCTTTCTATTCTGAACTTGATTCATCTTGTTTTCCAAAATGGTGGCTTTGTCACAGAGTGATTGATAAGTTGGGACATAGGCAACAGCTAGCTGCAGGTTCAACTCATCATTAAGTCCTTCAAGAAATTTCTCCTTTCTCTTAGCATCTGTATCAACTTCATCTGGTGCATAGCGTGCCAGATTGTTGAATTCTTCAATATACTCAGCCACACTAAGGTGACGCTGTTTCAGATTGTGAAACTCCTTTTTCTTCAAGTGCATCACTCCAGATGAGATGTGAGCTGTACGGAAACCATCCTCAAAAATAGCCCAAGTCACATCCTCAAGGGGAGTGGTGATCTGAAAGTTGTCCCACCATGTTGTTGCTGGTCCTTCAAGTAGAAATGCTGCAACCCTAACTTTTTCTTCATCGGTGCAGCCAACAGTCACTAAGTCCTTATTCACCGAACGTAACCAATCATTGGCTTCCATTGGATCAGTTGTTCCAGAGAACCTTGCAGGCCTAAGTTTCAGAAACCTGGTGAGCATGTCATGAGCTAGAGGATTATTCTGATTGTTGTTGTTGTTGTTGTTGTTGTTCTGATTTTGTATGAGCGTGGTCATCATCTGCATCAGTTGAGTTTGGCCTGTCATCAACTGTTGCATCTCGGGAGTGATGTTGTTGTTGTTTTGGTTGGGGTTGGCACGACGGGGAGGCATCTGTTGGTTGATAGGGATAAGTAATGACAGATAGGCAATAGGGAGTCCTAACACACAACTCAAAACAATCAAGTTCAATCAAACAATCAAGCAATCAAGCAATCAACAAGCATCTATCCACTTAACATCTTATGAGCTTAACTCATGAGTTGAAGGAAACAACAAGTTTTCTTGAAATAAATAACTTAGTATAATCATACCTCATAGGTCAATATGATCCATACACCAACATATTATCAATGTTTTGGTAGGCAATCTAATGTCTCTTGGTTTTTCACTTGTAATCCTTAGTGATGTCTAAGTTGAAGTCCTTGGTGAAAATAAAGTTGAAGTCATTGGTCATGGTGAAGGCTTTGTCCATCAAGTTGAAAAGGAAGAGGTGTAGAATCAAAACCAAAAGATTGAGGAAAGAGTTTACAAGATTGTTTGTAAATAAGTTTTGGAACAAATTCAACTCCTATTTTTCTAAGGGGTTTTGTCCAATCCTAGGGTTACAATCCTACAGGCAACACAGTGCTCTGATACGATCTGTAAGGTTCCCAACCTTTAATAAGGTAGAGATCCCTATGTTTACAATGCTAGTCCCTGGATCAATAGCTAGCATCCACAGTAAAGATGTAATATCAAGATACAAAGGTCATAATACAACTTTGTAACCAGGAATAAAATAATTTATTACATCTTACATAGCTCATTTGGCTATCTCATTACAATGCAGCAGAATATAACAATAGCATGGGGTCCTTCATCTTCAAAGTGCCACAGGCAATCATGTTGGTTGTAGACTTGTAATCCTATTCAACACACTTCGCTAACATCAAACAAACCTGCAACATAATAAGTTACAGCGACAAGGGTCAATACATTTGAATTGTATTGGCAAGTTTCACTACTTTGTAGAAATAAGTGGATCCTATCATTACATGCATATTTGGCTAAGTAGGGTTTAGGCTCATTTGCAGAAAGCAATATAGTTTTATCCTATCTTTTCAAAATAATTTTGATATTTTGTCAAAATCTTTCTGAACCCCTTGGAAATCTCCAAGTGCTTCTAAATCCCTTGTTGTCACCATCAAGTTTTACTTTGAGAAATTGGAATGTCGAGATCTTCCATAGCTTCAGGCCTTAGTTGCTCAGAATTGTCCATAACCGGGGACACGGCTAAGTACTTAGAATTTGATCTTCTGTAGAAGTTGTACACTTTACCCACATGACACAATATCGTCTTGATGCCACCAGTGGCCGCTGGATAAGTACTCACCAAAATGGAGTACTGGCAGATCGAGATGTGACAAAGTCTTTCCATAGAAGTCCTCCCAATACACAATGCTAGCTTGTCAACCAGGCACCAATGTAGGGATAAATTTCCCATACACAATTCTAGTTAACCTGAAGATGCCAATGCATGGGTCTTCCACTATGTAGTTGACTAAGCCAGAGCCCATTTAGCATGTGGCTATACACGGAAGCCACTGTACGAGAAACATGTTCAATCTCTAAGTCCCTGGGTGGTTTTCTTCTAGTGCACATACAAAAAGATAGCCATATAAACATGATTCCCTTTGTTTCCACCTTGTCCAAAACTTGAGTATCCTTTTCCACCCAAGTGGTTCATTGAGTACTTGTTTTATTATATAAAAAATATAACTTTCCAACACTTCATATAATCATAACATGTATCCCATCCCAAATATATAGAAGGTCTAAGATTACTACAACTATAATGTTTTCACTAAGGGAGATATAAGGGTATCCTATTAGGATTTATCATAGCATAAAATATAGTAGTCCTTGTCATGCATGTTACAAAAATCCAGTAAGTGTAATGAAAATAGTAGGACATGGATGATAGTGTCACTTTCCTTTTTAGTAGAGAATGTTGGTTCACTTCTTGATCTTGCAAATATCACACTCTTCTAACTTCACTACAATTCAATCAAGCAAACATATATTCAACTAGCATTCAAACAATTTGTCACACATAAAATAACAAAAACAAGGTCATGCATGCAAGCATGCAAAAGATAGTTTTATTTGGAAAAGTGGTTTCTACTAGGCTCTAAACATTTTCAAGCTCACATTGGTCATTTACAAAAGTGGTAAAACCATTTTTAAGAGGTTTCACTCCATAAACAAATTTTATACCAAAGTGATATTTTATGTTTGTTAGAAATGTCTTTTGCAAGGCAATAACTTTATAGGGTTCATAAAATATGTTTTTAAGTCACTAACTTGGTGTTTAGGGTCAGAAGGTTTAATTAAAAACATTTCCCAAAGATTTTACTCAAAAAGCATTTTAAACACATAAACAATATTTTTATTTGACTAGAAATGCTCTAACTCAAATATTTATTCCTTAACTTCACATAATACATTTTTAAATCCATAAGTTGGTTCCTATGGTCAGTAGGTTCACAAAAAACCATTTTGCAAAGATTTCATCTCAAGAATATATCTAGAACAATTTTTATATTCAAAATAAGCCTACACAAGTTTCTGCAAATTCAACCAATTTTACAGAAGCAAAACATTAAACAAAGCACATGGTTGGAAAGTAATTGTCTTGATGAATCCATTGATATAAAATTTGCAAAATTTGGACATGTAGAACTAAAGTTATGAATTTTACAAAATTTGAACAACTAATAAATCAATTCTGTTTTTATTAAAACAGACAGGCCACGTGTCTTGTTCCTATTTGCCAGTACCAGTTCATGCGGATTGCGCTCTGTGGACCGCAGGATTTAAGTGAGATCGTGCGGCACAGAAGCAACGATACCTCTTCGATTAAATCTAATCTCAGACGCAAGATTCAGATCCAACGGGCTTAGTGCGTTTGACTAAAAACCGGCGGCACTAGCGATGGCTGGCGGCGGCGCGTGCTCTGTAAGTGTCGTTGCCGACGAACCAGGAAGCAAGAGGGGGAACGGAGGTGCTCACCGTGCTCGTGCGGTTGTGGTGAAGCTCAACATAGCAGTTGTTCGTCAAGGGGCACACAGATTCCAGAGGGATTGCTCGCCGGAGTTGCTGGGGGCGGCGGTGTTCTCGGGTTGTCGTCGCTGGCGATGTTTAGGATCACGCTAAGACAAAGTGGAGGCACTGTTAGGTGCGCACGAGGGTCGCGAGTCTGGGAGCATCAGTGAGAGGGAAAGGCTTGGTCGGAGTTTACCTGTAGAGCTCGACGGAGACGAGACAGACGGCGGTGGCGCTCGGGTGATGACGAAGCCGAGGCTATGGTGCTCGCGCGGGCTAATGAGCGGCACTAGGAGATGCGCCAGGAGGTGGGGAGCAAGTCTGCGTGTAGTGGGAGGCGAGGCGCGGCGAGGTGTGGCCGGAATCGGTTGGGGAAGCTCGTCGGAGCAGTGGCATTGCCGGTAGAAGTCCAGGCAGCCTGGTGGCTCCGGTCGTGTGAGGGTTGAGGGGAAAGAAGGAGGGAGCAAGGGCGATTAAGTATGGCGTAGTCGCATGGGGAGTAATGGCTGCAATAACGTGAATTGATCGCCGCAATCAAGGGCAGCAACGGCGAGGGGGCGTGGTCGCGGGGTTGAAGACGATGTGCTGGCGGTGGGGTCATGCCGTCAACGAGAGTGAGAGAGGGGGCGTGGGGTCCAGTCGTCAGTGACTTCGCGTGTGAGAAACTGAGTAAAAACGGTTCACTGCGGGGAGAGAGCTAGTTGGGCTGGACTGGGCTTGCTGGGCCTGTTGGCTGGGTTGGGTTGATTCATTTTTTTATACCAAACCTTTTTCTTTTTCTGTTTTGAATTTCCTGATTTGATTTTCATTCAAACAATTCAAACAACAAATCAATTCAAACCACCACCAAACTTTGTATTGATTTTAATTCTGTTTAACAACATAATCCAAATTCCAAAATAGAATAATTCTTTTATTCTTTTAGGATCTATTAATAATTAAATAAATAGACCTTAGTCTTTAATTCAAATAGGGTTTAATTTATTTAAAAACTCTATCTGAAATCTAAATAATACCAAAATCTTTTCAATAGGTTTCATTTGAAAAACAAAACACTTGGAATTCTCATTTAAAACACTTCAACAAGTTTTAGTGTTTATTTAAAATGGAAAAGCCTTTACTTAAATAAAATTGGATATTAACAAATCCTTATTGTTTTATTTAAATAATCCTTTACTCTTTTTATCAAATAGAAATATTTTATTTTAAATGCTTGTCCAAGATTAATTTGGCTCTTTAAAATAATCCTTATTTATAATGCTACCTTTGCTTTATAAAAACCATATCTTTTTATTTAAAGATCCAAAAATAGTGATTCCAACTATTATAACTTTATTCATTATTTGTTTATCTTTTTAAATCCCTTTAGGATTTTATTTGATCAAAATAGGTTCTGATGTTCCATTTGGAATCAAAAAGTTTCTTCTCACCCTAAATTTCAACAAATTTTTATTTTGTTTATTTATTTTTCACATTTAAAATTTTTGGGATGTGACAATCTCACTTGTGGAATGCCACCCGGGAACAAAGAGATTTGAGATGTCAAATGTTGAGAATCTTCAAGTGCAGCCACTTGGCATTATGGGCTCTGCCTGGATCATATAGGTTGCAATAACTTAGCCAAATGGACAGTTGGTGGTAGGGGATTGATAGGTTGGAGCGCGTCCATTTTGGTCTAAGGGAAGGCTTCTGAAAGATCTTGTCTTGGTGAAACCAAGTCTTGTGGGGAAAGTGCACCACCTCTGCAGAGTGTAAAATCTAAGTACTTAGCCATGTCCCTGGTAAAGGACAATTTGAGCATCAAGACATGGAAGCTATCAAGAATCTCCTCATCCAAAATTCTAAGTTAAAATTTTGTGGTTGAACAAGGGTTGAAGGATCACCAATTTCTATTAGGAGATGCCTTGGGTGATTTTTACAAACAAAAACTTAGTATTTTTCAAATGATAAGGAAAATCTATTTTGAGCAAAGCAAGCCTAAGCTCCACTTAGCCAAATGCATATAGATGATAGACTCCACTATACTACCATAGTATCACTTGCCAATACAATTCAAATGTATTGACCCTTGTGGTTGTAACTTATTATGTTGCAGGTTTGTTTGATGTTAGTGAAGTGTGTTGAATTAGGATTACAAGTCTACAACCAACATGATTGCCTGTGGCACTTTGAAGATGAAGGACTCCATGCTATATAGTTATTTTTGCTGCATTGTAATGAAATAGCCAAATGAGCTATGTAAGATGTAATGAATTATTTTATTCCTGGTTATAAAGTTGTATTATGACCTTTGTTTCTTGATATTACATCTTAACTATGGATGCTAGCTATTGATCCAGGGACTGCATTGTAAACACAGGGATCTCTACCTTATTAAAGGTTGGGACCTTTACAGATGGTATCAGAGCACTGTGTTTTCTGTAGGATTGTAACCCTAGGATTGGACAAAACCCCTTAGAAAAATAGGAGTTGTATTTGTTCCAAAACTTATTTACAAACAATCTTGTAAACTTTTTCCTCAACCTTTTGGTTTGATTCTACATATCTCCTATTTCAAACTTGATGGACAAAGCCTCCCCCATGGCCAAATACTTCAACTTTAAATTTCACCAAGGACTTCAACTTGGATATCACTAAGGACTACAAGTGAGACAAGAAATATTACTCAAGACTTGGAGGCTAAGGAAACACAACTTAGGAGGAACCATCATCACCTTTGAAGTTTTTGACCAAGAGACAAGAATTTTTCCAAGGAGACAATGATCTCATTCAAGAAGAAACAACAAAGAAGGATGGATGATCTCAAGTGAACCATATAGTTGGACCACCATACTAATGATTAGTTCAAACCACCAACTTATGTGGTGTAGAAAAAATATTTTATTGCCTAAAAATGTACTTGAAACTTGTTGTTTGAGTGGAATGTTTGTTTGTGATTGCTTGCACATTGCTTGTGGGAATTGTGATGTGTGTGATTAGAATTAATTCCTTAGAAATCTTTTGCCTATTCTAATCCCAATCCAACCCAAACAGATGACTACTCCAAGAAACTCCAACATCAAGGATGGTGACAACAACAACAACCAAGAGATCAACATGAGAGAACTCATAGTAACCCAAACCCAGTTGAACCAAGTGACAACTCAGTTTTTAGCCAACAACAATGAGTTAGACCCAACCATGCAAAAGTTCTTGGAAACTCAAACTCAATTGATGCAAAAGGTGACAAATCAAATGATCAACATGGGAGACAACCCTTTCCAAGGAATTTGTGACAACAAGGATGTCAAGGATGACATTCTAGAAGGAATCCAAGCTTTCAATGTTTGTGGAGACAAGGATCACACTTCCAAAGAGCATGAGTATCAATGCCCCAATTGTGAAGAGAAACATCCAACTAAATAATGCCCCACATCTCAAGCTACTTGTTTCCTATGTGAAGGAAATAATCATGTCCCTATCCAATGCCCCATCTATTCCATAGTTCAACAAAGGAAACAAGGTGGAGTGCATCAACAGATTGTAAACCCCCATGAAGACAAAGGAAAATCTCAGCTTGCACCTCCATGCAATATGACTCAATTTGATGGACCAAAGAGGAGACATATGTATTACCCAAGGAAAAGATTAAGGAGACCAGGAAACTTTCCCACCTTTGAGATAAGATATGAAGAGCATGAACTAGAAGCACTCCTAGCTTTGGAGAAACCCAAGAAGAAGAAGGAAAAAAGTCAAGTGCAGTGTTACCATTGCAAAGAGATGGGACACTATGCCAATGAATGTCCAGAGAAGAAGAAGAAATATAAGGAGATTAGCCAAGTGTGGTGCAACAACTTCAAAGATCTAGGCCATGTTACAATTGTGGTGATCAAGGACATTATGCAAGCAATTGTCCAGAAAAGATGAAGCATAAGATAAACAAGCCTATGAAGGATCTCAGCCTTGTCACATGTTTCAAGTGTGGAAACAAAGGACACTATGCAGATGTTTGCCCAGAGAGATTTCAACAGGATCCCAAGCAAGCCAAGAAGTAATCTAGTGGAAATTTTTTAAGGGTGGTAGTACCCTAGATGCTTTGAGCCAACTTGTAACCCCTATCTTTCCCAAATCTCGGGACGAGATTTATTTTAAGGGTGGTAGCCTGTCACATCCCAAAATTTTCCAATTTTTGTAATGTGAAAAATAAATAAACAAAAAAAATTTATTGAAATTTAGGGTGAAAAGAAACTTTTGTTTCTAAATGGAAACTTAAAATCCCATCTTGAATAAACTTTGGTTAAAATTTGAATCCAACTAAATTCAAAACAAGTGAAATGCTTTCTTCATAAATGCATCTTGAAATTTAAACACTTGGAAAATAAACCAAAACCCTAATGGAAGAAAATCATTTCAAAAGATATCTCTAAGACCATGGATTGGATCCATATAAAAATTGGTCAAACAAACATTTCAAAATGATCAAGAATATCAAATAGAAATATTATAAAACCATATGAATTGGTTTCACTTAAATTGGAGCCATAGATAAAATCTTATGAATTTAATAAGATAAGGAAATTTAATTTCCAAAGCTAATAAAGCACCTATCTAAAAATCCATACCAAATGGTGAGTAAATAATCCTAAAAGATAATTAAAGGATAAACAAATACTAAATAAAAATATACAAATTGGAATCACCAAGTTTGGATCTATAAATAAAAAGATATGGATTTTATAAGATAAAGAAAGAAATATTAAATGAGGAATATTTAAAGACCAAATTAAATCTTGGCCTAATCCATAAGCAAATGGAATAAATATAATCCAAATCCAAATAAAATAAAATGGCATTAACCAAATTTTATTTGAATAAAGACAATTCCCTAATAAGTATGATTAATTAAATCATGGGAAAATAGTATTTGGAATTTACCCAAGTGGAATAAAAGTTATTTAATTAACTTAAATGAGATCAAAGAAATCTTGTAAATAAAAATTATGGAATTAAAACCATAATTGATTTCATTGGAATGAAAACAAATACCCAATTTAAATGAATTATAAATCATATTAAAAATATTCCAAATAATTCAAGGTGAATTATTTGACACCCTCATAAATAAATAAAACCTACTGAGAAGATTTGGAAATATTTAGATTTCAAATGGAGTTTGAAAACATTATTAAATCTTATTTGAATAAAGGCAAGGGCCTATTTTAATTAATTAATATGCCCTAAAAAGAATAAATATATTATTCTAAATTTGACTTTAGAGTGTATTATTAATCAGTATTAAAATACACACAAAGTTTGGTTGAAGTTTGAATCAAATTGTTGTTTGAAATAATTAAACAAAATCAAAACAGATAAATAGAAAAATAAAAGGCAAAAAGAATCAGTACAAAAAAATAAACAAAACCAGCCCAACCAGACCAGGCCCACTAAGCCCAGCAGCACAGCCCATTTCTTTCCCTCCCCCGGAACGTTTTCCACTCAGAAACCTCCCCCCTCAGACGCTGACTGACTGGACCCACCCTTCCTCTCTCTCTCTCTCTCTCTCTCTCTCTCTCTCTCTCTCTCTCTCTCTCTCTCTCTCTCTCTCTCTCTCTCTCTCTCTCTCTCTCTCTCTCTCTCTCTCTCTCTCTCTCGCTGTCAACTAGACCCCACCGGTGAGATCGTCGTCTCCACCCCGCGCGCTGACCTCGCCCCTCTCCCCGGCTGTTTCTGTCCGATTTCAATCGCGTTAATTCGCGTTAACGTAGTAATAAATCTCTCCTGCGACCATGCATACTTAATCGCCTGCTCCTCCTCTCCATTTCCCCTCTCTCGCCCGGCTCTCTCGGCCACTAGGCTGCTCGGAATTTTCTCGGGACCTCCCTCTGCTCCGACGAGCTCCAACTCTGATTCTGGCCAGCTACCATCGCCCCTCGACCACACAAGCACACCCCCTGGCCTCTGGCGCATCTTCCAGTACTCTGAGCTCATCCGCGCAAGCTTCCTAGCGTCGGCAACCTCAACGCCGCTCGCCACCATCTTCGGCTTGGACTCCGGCGAACTCCCCAGGTATCCTCCGTCCGCCCCTGTATTCCCTGTTGACGCTCCTGTGATCTACACTCTCGCCCGCGTCTAACGACACCTCTCTCTTGCCTTCGGGTGGCCTGTAGCCTCGCCAACAACGACGACCAGAGCGTGCCCGACGCCGTGCAAACTCCGGCGAGTAATTGCCGTCCACCCAGAGCGCCCCTCGACAAGAAGACCATACCATGAGCTTCGCCACACTCCTGCAAGGATGGTGAGCAACCTCTCCCTCTCCCGTGCGACCTAGTTCGCTAGCAAGCTTGCAGCCCGAGCGCGCCGCCACCACTTGCCGCCGCCAGCGCCGCCAGTGGATGGTCAATGCCTGAGAGCCGTTAGATCATCATCCAGTGGATACGATAGAACCTAAACAAAGAGGTATCCTGTGATCTGTGCCATGCGATTAAGTTAGATCCTGCGGCCAGTGCTGATCGATCCGCACGAACCGTTATCGTCCAATGAGAAACAGCCACGTGGCCAGTCTGTTTTAATAAAAACCAGAAATGTTCTATTAGTTGTTGATTTTGTAAATTGCATAACTTTTGATCCACACGTCCAAATTTTGCAAATTTTATATCAAAGGAATCATCAAGACAAGTACTTTCCAACCATGCCCTTTTTTTAGTAAAATGCTTCTAGTAAAATAGTTGTTTTTGCAGAAACTTGTGTAGGCATAATTTGAATATAAAATTCATTCTAAAATTATTTTTGTGTTAAAACCTTTGGCAAATGGATGGTTTTGAACCTACTGACCTTAGAAACCAACTCATGGATTTGAAAATGTATTTGGTAAAGCTAAAGAGTAAATCTTTGATATAAAGCATTTCTAGTCAAATAAAAATGTTGTTTGTATGTTAAAAATACTTTTTAGGGAAAAAATCTTTGGGAAATGATTTGGATTAAACTCTCTGACCCCAAACACCAAGTTTTAGAATTAACAATGTATTTGGTGAACCCTATAAAGATTATTACTTTGCTAAAGGCATTTTCAACCACATAAAATATTGATTTGGTTTAAAAATGATTTATAAGTAAAATCTTTTGCAAATGATTTTGCCACTTATATAAAATGACCAATAGGTGTTTTAGAATGTTTATAACCTATTAGAAACCACTTTTCCAAATAAAACAATCTTTAGCATGTTTGCATGCATTGCTTTGGTTTTATTATTTTATGTGATGTTTTGCTTGAATGGTAGATTGAATTTTTGCTTGCTTGATTGAATTGTAGTGGAATTTGAAGAGTGTGAATATTGCAAGATCAAGGAGTGAACTTATACTCTCTACCAAAAAGGAAAGTGATGCTTCATACTTTTGTCCCATTATTTACACTATGCATTAGTGATATTCTAAGTAGGACTTGCATGAAATTTTTGCTAAGTATAAATTATGCCATGGGAAATCCTAGTAGATGAAACCTTAGTAGAATTTTCCTAAGTTAAGATTCCTACTACCATCATGCTTAGCTTAGCTAGTAGAAAACAAGGGTGGATTATATTCATGCTATGGAATATTTCTAAGTCAAGGACTTGTGTTTTGTTTAATAAAACAACTAAGTGAATGAAACATCTGGGTGGAATGGAAAGAATGGTTTATGTTGAGTGGTTATGCAAGTCCAGTATGCTGGGGAAAACTTGGGCATCACCAAGTCCAGCATGTTGGGGAAAACTTGGTATCTCACTTGTGGAATGCCACCCAGGAACAAAGAGATTTGAGATGTCAAATGTTGAGAAGCTTCAAGTGCAGCCACTTGGCATTATGGGATCTACCTGGATCATATAGGTTGCAATAACTTAGCCAAATGGACAGTTGGTGGTAGGGGATTGATAGGTTGGAGCGCGTCCATTTTGGTCTAAGGGAAGGCTTCTGAAAGATCTTGTCTTGGTGAAACCAAGTCTTGTGGGAAAGTGCACCACCTCTATAGAGTGTAAAATCTAAGTACTTAGCCATGTCCCTGGTAAAGGACAATTTGAGCATCAAGACATGGAAGCTATCAAGAATCTCCTCATCCAAATTTCTAAGTTAAAATTTTGTGGTTGAACAAGGGTTGAAGGATCACCAATTTCTATTGGGAGATGCCTTGGGTGATTTTGACAAACAAAAACTTAGTATTTTTCAAATGATAAGGAAAATCTATTTTGAGCAAAGCAAGCCTAAGCTCCACTTAGCCAAATGCATATAGATGATAGACTCCACTATACTACCATAGTATCACTTGCCAATACAATTCAAATGTATTGACCCTTGTGGCTGTAACTTATTATGTTGCAGGTTTGTTTGATGTTAGTGAAGTGTGTTGAATTAGGATTACAAGTCTACAACCAACATGATTGCCTGTGGCACTTTGAAGATGAAGGACTCCATGCTATATAGTTATTTCTGCTGCATTGTAATGAAATAGCCAAATGAGCTATGTAAGATGTAATGAATTATTTTATTCCTGGTTATAAAGTTGTATTATGACCTTTGTTTCTTGATATTACATCTTAACTGTGGATGCTAGCTATTGATCCAGGGACTAGCATTGTAAACACAGGGATCTCTACATTATTAAAGGTTGGGACCTCTACAATCATGGTATGGCACATAAGTTTGATTCCAACCCATGGATTGGGTTGTTTTATGCTTAATGACAAACTTGGCTTTGAGGGATAAACATGATGTTCTTTTATGAATTCCCTAAGACCAATGATGTTGGTCCGAGTCTTAGGGATTCAAATCTTATCTAATTGGTTCATCTAGATAGTCCTGGTAGTGGTACCAGCTATTCTTTATTGAATCAAAGCTTGGAAAAAATGATAGTGAGCTTGATCAATCTATGGATCCCAAAGATTTGTTTCTAAGGTGCTACCCTTCCTTTAGGGATGTGCCTAGAAATATATCATAGGTATATATATGATTGAATTGTAAAATATAGTTTGACAACCAGAGCAAGGATGTTGCTCTGAGCTCTGGTTGGATCCTGGTACTTTGTTGTTTGCCTTTAGAGTTTCAGAAATCCCTATGATGGATTCACCCCACTTGGGTGCTTTCTGAGGGTTTGTTTTATAAAACAACACATACTTTTCTCTAAATAAGATGATTAGATCATATGAAGGTTTTATGAAACTCACCACAGACTCTGATGTTTCTGGAGTAAGTTGGTGATGATCTTGATCTGGTTTTGCTGGACTCATGTGCTTGATCTTGAGCTAATCTGCTCCTCCTAGCTCCTGGGATTGATCTTGCTGTCCACCTGATCCACCCCCTCCTTATGTCACCATCCTGGTGATGTTTGGTTGATCCTTGGTGGTTTGGTTTGGCTGATGTGCTTGATAAGCTGCTGTCTAGGCTGGATGTTCTTCTGTGTTGTGCAGTGGAGTAATGCACTGGTGCCTCTCCATGGATGTGCTTGTGGTTTTGTGAGATTGGGCTGTTCTGTGAGGTCGACAACACACCACATGCATGTTGGTGTGTGTCCTACTTGTGTGCTTGTTGTGCACTTGTGGATATGTTCAGAATTTTGAAACTTACTTTTACCTGGTTACTTTTACCTGGCTGGTGGATTTGTCCCTCTTGGCTGTCATTTGACTTCTGGCTTTGAATTTATGAAAGATGGATTCTTTCATATTGGTGAAACTTGCCCCTTTTCTATAAACTTCTCAATGATGAATTTGTCTAGTGCACTTCACTGACATGTCTGAGAGAAATAATACTAACACTAACCTGCTTTTGTTTTTATTTAGTCTTTGTCTTGCAGGTACAGATATATGGATGAAGATTTAGTTTAGGTTTAGTTCTAGAATAGTTAGTAAATAGTCCAATGTAATCTTCTTCATACTTTTGTAATTTTCTTTTATTATTTTTGTAATCTTTATTTTATTCAATTGTAATAAATATTATATTATTATTAATAAATAATATTCTTATTCTTTGTATATTTGCTTTTGTGAATTGTGTGGATGATTTCAAGAAGTTATAATTTTATAACTTGATTATATATATTGATGCTAAGAAATAAGTTTCATATTCATTATTGTTTTTCTTTGGATAGAATTTAAGTTGTAATAATTATATCTTAATTAAATTAAGATTCAAAACTTATTCCTAACTCACTTGAATTATAATTCAAACACTCAAGTTTAAAATTCAAATTCATTTTAAAAACATATAATTCCTTAAATATCATATCAAAGTTTATAACAATCATCCTTTAAGACTAAACTTAATCTCAAAGTATGAAAGAAACATTGATCACTTAAGATTTTTATTTGGCGAAAATTTTACCCACATTTTCACAAATAGATGCATGCAACATTCCATATTCCTAAATCTACCCTTCGTTAGTTCCTAAATACTGGGATGTTACAAACACGAGGCTTTACTAGGGACTCTTTTATGTTTATAAATCACACAAGTATTAATGTTTCCGATTAATACAATTATAGCATGGTATGTAAACATTTATCATAAGCATAATGATATGATAATAACCACTTTATTATTGCCTCTTGGGCATATCTCCAACAAGAACGCATCAAGTGGATCTTCAAGAATGCTTGGAAGCATCAATTGTACGATTGGACATGGAAAAATTGTCCATTTGCTTATCAAGGTCATAAAGGAACATGCAGTGGGGTACTGAGGCAGTGGCAAATCAAGATCTGTGGAATCTGCACGCTTTCTTCTGTATGGCAGGATCTCACAATGACATCAATGTGTTGCATGTGCTCGAATATGTTTGCCAAACTTGTTGAAGGCCATGCTCTGATGTGCAACTATCAGATCAATTGCCACCAGTATACCAAGTGATAGTACCTAGCGGATAACATCTATCCAAGATGGTCAACATTTGTGAAAATGATCGCAAACCATATTATGGGGAAAAGATCTTAATTTGCTCAGTGTCGGGAGGCTTGTAGGAAGGGTGTCGAGCGATCATTTGGTGTGCTTCGACCTCAATTTGCTATCGTCCGATATCCCGCTCTTATCTGGTCAAAAGACCAAATGTGGGAGGTCATGAAGCATGTGCGATCATGCACAACATGATCATTGAGAGCGACCGCGAAACTCTAGTGATTAATAGTTAATCGTATCATCGACATGATCCTCTTGCGAATGTTGATCACCAGGTGACAGCCGCATTTGCTGCTTTCCTCGACAAGCGTCGGGAAATCAGAGATGCAAATACTCATCACCAACTGCAAGACAATATTTAAAATCATTTTTTTCAATGGGAACGAATATTTTGAAGTGTATCAAATTAGCTTCAAATTGTGGTATAAAACTTGTAGAATTATTATTATATCGTTGAGCTTGCTTTGTTGGACTTGTTAATTAATTATTTATTTATATTTGAGACTTGATTAAAACTATGGTTTATTATTTGTGAATAAAAATGTCTAGGGGCATGGCTGGGTGATGCGCCCATCCATGCGCAGACATCCCCAAGAGCACAAAAATAGAAGCTGGAGATGCTCTTAGTAAGTGTGCAATGGTTATATCTTAGTTATATTTTAGTTATATTTTAGTAATGTCACTTAAGATGATTGGTGATGTGGAGGAGAGAGAGAAAAAGAATGTCTTCTCTTAGCTAAGAAAGCATTTCTTAATAGCAACAATTTCTGTCACCGCACATTTAGAATGTCTAGTTATTAGAGATAATACTGAAAAATAACCCATCGCATTAAGTTTTATTGTTATGTCCAAATTACATGGCGGAATTAAGATAAGATCGGTCTTATCAACCATTCTAGGTGCCCTTACTCGTCGTTGCATGCACATCCATAGCCCCGGGCACACGGCGAGACCTCGATCGACACCCTTGCTTTATTTTATTTTTTGAACATAGACATCCTTGATAATGAGTAATTCTCAACATACTCTTGAAAAGGTCTTATGGATCCCGCGAATAGTCAACTTGGGAGGCTATGATGTGTCTTACGCAAGGGCTTAGCTAGAAACTGACCAACTCCAGTGTCTTAAGCCCCCGTTCTATTTCTTTTCCTTTTAAAAGGTCATCATTTTATATTTATTTATATATGGTGGCTAGATCCATTGGCATTGATAATAGGCAACCACCAGAATTCCACGCAAAGCAAAGGTTCTCTTGAGAAAGCGATGGAGCGAGCTGTCATGAAAAAAAAAAAGGCGTTAGCTCAACGCCTCGACCTCCAGCGAACTCCACCAAGCACACACTTCATTCGTTCACAGTTACACAGGCCCAGCAAACCTGTCCGATACTACATAGCGGCAACGTTCTGCTGTTGAGTTGAGCTCAGATGACTGTCTGCACATCTGCAGCAGAGTTCCAAAGTTTTATACACCTGCTACTGACCGCGACACAAGTGCAGTTCAAGACAGTTCGCCTGCAACACGTGCAGTTACCACGTATTACATCTAACGAGTTCCCACTTGGCCTGACACGGACGAGTTAGGCGTCGTCGCAGTCCATCGGGGCCAGACGCGGCGGCGCAGGGTCTTCAGCACGCTGCTTGCGCTGCTTGGTGTTGGACTCCTTGATTTTCAGCAGCTCGTCGCAGATGATCCACGGGAAGCTCCAGAACTGCTTCTTCTCCGGCCGGCAGTGGTCCAGGTGGTATGTCACGCAGTACCACGCAGACGCCATCCTCGACGCCTCCTCCTTCGGGCAGCTCTTGAACCAACCCTGCACCTCCTTGTGCAGGCTGGCCACCGAGTCGATGATGCGGTCCTTCATCTCGAAGTACCTCTTGTTGTCCCTCTTCAGGTACAGGAGCTTGTTCCGGATGTTGCCAGTCAGGATCTCTTCTTCGTGCTCTGCGCCGTAGAAGGTCATCAGGTTGGTCAGCTTCTCCGCGTACAGGTCATAGTACTTCTCTGCAAGTTCCAGGAGTCCCTCAAAGCCAGGGACCTCAAGGTCAGAATCGAACGCAGGGTTCGACTGAGACAAGGATGAGAGGACACGCGAGCTCTCCATACGACTCGCAGCCGCTCGGTAGAGCTTGCCAAGAACTCCATTTGAGATATAGGTCGGCTTCTCCCACCGTTCCATGAAGTCAGGGTATTCCCTTGGTCTCAGCGATCGGGGCATTTCAGCTGGAGCTCCCGTCTTGGCAAAATCGACTGCCATCGAGTGCAAAGTGGCTAGCTGGAGGCACTCAGGGCTGCGAGCTTTCATTGGATCACGGTCCGCGTGGATCAAGTGAGCAGTTGAGATAGCACCCAGCGAGTCATTTATCATGTAATCAACAAAGTACTTCTGAATTTCCTGCAGTTCATCAGATACTTTTGTAAGATTTCAGTCAGGTATAACCATATCAGAGGAGGAAAATATATTCTATTCATCAAAAGAGACAACTTTGTACTGCATATTGGAGCACACAACAAAATCATTTCGATAATATACGCAGGCACAAAAATGATTTACAGAGACTTGAGGAGCCTCAAGCTCATCCATATGATTAAAATCGCTACATTTTGTTAAAAAAAAACTACAGATATTCGATAATATACGCAACTATATAAAAAACTGATACTTCCTCCGTCCAAAATTAGTTGACGCAGATTTTTTTTGAGAAAACGCAAAAGCTTTGCGTTTCATTTCATTGAAAAGGTAGGGTATGAGTTACAGCCTCCCGCGGAGGCAAATTTACAGTATTACAATCATGATATCAGTGCACATCCCAAGAGGATGGCAGCACTACCCTAAGCCCTTTGGCACCTGCCCTCGCCCATAGTCTAAGCTCCTCCTTAATGCTCGCAGTCAGGGAGGTCATTGAGGGTTGGGCGCCATTGAAGACGCAGTCGTTCCGGTGCTTCCATACCATCCAGGGAATCAGGAGGGCCGTGGAAGCAAGAGCACTCTGCAGAAGCTTGGGTGTGTCCAGTTTTGCCTTGCACCACCATTCCATGAGTGAAGCCTCCTGGTGCGGTGCGGTGGCCGTCATGCGAAGCCAGGCCAGAATCTCATGCCAAGTCTGCCTGACAAAGGGGCAGGTGAGCAGCAGGTGTTGGATGGTTTCAGGTTCCTGGTCACATAGCAAGCATCGTGGGTGGTGTTGGAGGCCATGTCTGGCTAAGCGCTCCGCAGTCCAGCACCTGTCCTGGTTGGCCAGCCAGTGAAAAAATTTGACGCGGGGAGGCGCCCATGTCCTCCAGATCAGCTTCCAGGAGTGACAAGATGTCGACCCATGGAAGGTGGCGAGGTAGCATGAGCTGGCAGTGTAAGCTCCATCTGCTGTCCATGACCATTGGAGTGTGTCTGGCTCTGCGGTGACGATGGTGTTCTGAACCAGATTCCAGACCTTCAGGTATTGGCCAATCTCGTGTATTCCAACGACGCCGCGGATATCTTGTGCCCAGTTATTACCTTGTAATGCAGCGGCCATTGTCCTGGTTTTGCGGCGTCTATTTGGTATGCAATTGTAGAGCAGGGGTGCGATCTCGCAAATGGCTTGTCCACCAATCCATCGGTCCTCCCAGAACAGGGCTTTTTGGCCATTGCCAAGGGTCATCGAGGTTGACGCGAAGAATAGCTGGCGCTCCTCGGAAGAGAAGTGTAAATCAAGGCCGCTCCAGGCCCTGTTATCGTCGGTGCGAGCGAGCCAAAGCCAGCGCAGCTTGAGAGAGAGTCCAGTGCGTTCCAGGTCGCGGATGCCCAGGCCGCCCAGCTCGATGGGCCTGCTGGCATGTTGCCAGTTGACGTGGCAATGTCCACCATTGGCATCAGCGCGGCCAGCCCAAAAGAAACCCCGTTGACGCAGATTTGTCTAGATTCGCATGTATCTAGACGTGTTTTAGTGTGTAGATATATGCGAATCTAGACAAACCTGCGTCAATTAATTTGGGACGGAGGGAATATTAGTCTAATAAAATAGTCTTCAGTAAATTAGCAGCAATAAGATAGCAAAGAAACAACAAGTCGCAAATATACCTCGAGTGTAACAACATGATCCATTATACGCGGCCTTGCTGCAGTGTAGTCCATAGGTGCATCAACCTTCTCTGGAATCAGTTTGTCATCCCAAGTGATAAAATAGAGGTCACCATCCAAATCACCTCCAGAGCATTCATTTGGATGAGGCCTAATTAACATCGAAGAGTAAATCATATTTGTTCAAGGCCTAATTAACATCAATGATAAGGAGAATGCAAGCATAGGCAACATTCATAATAAGGTTAATAGAGATATGAGTATGTAACATGACTGGATATCAATGTGAAAAAAGAGTAAATTATATTTGTTCAAGGCCTAATTAACATCAATGATAAGGAGAATGCAAGCATAGGCAACATCCATCAATAAGGTTAATAGAGATATGAGCATGTAACACTACTGGATATCAATCTTAACATGGAAAGGAACAATGAGAAATAATTCCATAGAATTCAAGCTCCTTTGAAGGTATTGGGAAAGCAATGTAAATTTTAGAAACTTTGCAGATTGTCTATCAGTTTCAGTACCACATACCTTTCTCCTCTTTGAGGGAAAATGACACAATCAACCAGGTTCTTATCATACAAACCCTGGTCATAGACAGCTTCAAGCACTCTGATGTCCCCAGGATGGAGACAAGGATTTTTCGATACTGCAACTTTTCCGACAATAATTGCTTTCTCATTATTTTCAATATCTTTACAAAAATACGGTTGATCATTTTCCTTCTGCTCTTTGCTGCTCTTTGTAAGTCTGATGTAAACTTGACCATATTCTAATTTACCTGTCTCATCCAAACAACCAATAAGAACACGCCCTTTTGGGACATGAATTTTACATCTAGTTCTTATGTCAGTCAGCCTATTATCCTGATGGGCCTTAAGAATCATCATCAGGTAAGGCTCTAAACTTGGTTCATAACCTTGCAGTAATATCTTAGATGCTGTCTTGGTTTCGGCACTACCAATTTTTCCCAGAACAGAGAGAGCAGCTTCTCTGTTGGTCAGCATTTCATCTAATTCGCGCATATCATCTTGTTGCATCAACTCAAATATCTCATCTCGTATCCCCAAAGTCGAAAGAAGAGAGATAATTTCACGATTCATATAGCAAGGTTGGGGCTTGCTCCAACTTGTAACGTTAAACATTTTGCTCTTTGATTCAAATTTCTTCATACTAGGTCGAAGAGAAAGACAAGGAAATGAATCAGGATCAACAGCAACAACTCCTTTATAGCCACCAAACCTTATTTGAAAAGCTGAAGGAGGGTTAGCATGGTCTAGTCCAATTAGGTGAGCAATACCTTTGGCAAATCTCTTGGACATCACCCCGATACCATCGGAAAATGTGTATTTAGTGCCATCAGTTGTGACTTCAATATCTGGAATCTCTTCGACATCCTTAGGCATGATTTCAACTGTTTGCCTGGAGGAGCTGAACAGCTGGCCCATTCTAGCCGCACACTTAGATACTGAACGAATTTCTTCAAAGTCGCCCATCCACTTTCTTATATCCTCTGCGCGCAAGGAATCATTAGAAGCAAACATCCAAACAGAACTTCCACGAAGTTGACTTGCTGAGAAGGCCAAGAATTCATATTTCTTTGGACCAACAGAAAACCCTTCTTTTAGAATAGATAAAATGCGATAATACAGGCCAGTTTTGAAGGGTTGGGAAAAGAACCCTTGTCCATTACTAGCTGAGATTGCATCTGGAAAAATCTTACTCCAGTCTTCGTCAACAAAGGTAACTCTAACAAAGTCAGAAGCATATGCAGAATGATGCTTAACCACATAATTTGAAACTTCTTCCTCAGGTCCCAAGCAGTATATTTTTGTTGGAGTAATGTGAATTCTGTAACACCTCATTAATTTTCCTTCACTTTCAATCTTACTGGACAACAAAGCATTGTGGCTTATATTCCTGCTACAAGCCTCCTGCTGGATGAATTGCAAAGGTTCATAGCATGTAGACTCTAACTTGCTCATTTTCTCGAAAATCCTCCTTGAAATATGATTTGGTATTTCTTCAAGAGCTTTAAACAAATCAGCATTAACATGCTTAGCCACTATCTTCCCCATGTGAACTAGAGAATTGAGACGAAAAAGAGCTTCATAAGACACCGAACAACCACTCGGGCAGTCAACAAGGGGAACCACTTTGGATGAGGGGCCAACAGCCATTGAAGAAACGACCAATTCCCCTAATTCTCCTGAGAAACGTATGCTATCGAGAATATATGACACTGATGCACCATCATCCAGTTTCAGGACAAGAGTAGAACACTTCCCAAAAGACTGGTTAGGTGTAAAATCTAGTGCTCTGACCCAGGTAAACTTGGCATCCTCCTTGCATGCATGAAAGCGGTCCTCTGAGAACCTTGAATAAACTGCAGGCCCAGAAATTGTAGTGTGTATTCTTGGTGCATATGTGAGCTGGAACAAACATTAAATTTAGATTGGTCAAGGTAATATAATATTTATAGAAGAAATGAAAAGATTCTTGCGCCTGGTGAAGTAATAGTTCAAGAAATATGACAAACACTAAATTTGGAAAACGATAGATAATGCATATACCCATCAGACAAGATTCATAATCGTTCTACTCTAATTAGAAATCAAGTGGTGGGACGCAAGAGGATCATCCCTGCCAACAGAGATACATGTAGAAGTGAAGATAAAAATAGCAGAGCTCCCATCTTACGCTATCTGCTCTAACGCACAATTGCAAACCAGAACACTCTGGTCATTCCCTCTAGTTCACTCTGGTACCTTTTTTAGTTCATGCAAAGCACGGAGGGAGGAAGCACATCTTTGAGCTTGCTGCTAAGTTCAACTACAACATGTTCCCACATTTCACGTTCTGGATACCATTAGATCCATATAACATCTTTGCTCTAACATTTACCAATATATCAAAAGTTAACAGAATGTGGTAAGATTGGCTGCACATTCTCTATTTGGCCCTCAAAATGCCCAAAATAATAGTCCATCACATGCTTGGAAAGAAAAAAGAAGGCAGATCGCATTCATTATCCCAACAGGACATGATTTTATACACTGTTGGTAACAAAAGCAAGAGTCCTATTCACATCGTGATATGTCAAAGTTCCGAAACCATTACTACATCTAATCATGTCTAAAAACAGGCTACCATTTGAACAGTTAAGATATCATTTAACAAAACAAGATTTACGTGTTTAGGCTCTAAATCTACCGTAATGAAGTTTGAGAACAAACAACTGAAAAATTATTTGTGAATGTACTCAATGTGAATTTCTGCCATGACCATTCTGCCGAGTTAAATCCAGTTATGCACTCCATCCATATAAACCTACTGTCTACACGCAGCTTTTCATTCGTAAAGAAAATGACCAGATCACACTTCACTTCCACAAAAATCATCTGTAACACGCAAACCACCTAACAATTGGAATTTTCTATCTACATCACCCTGTAACTAGGGTTGCAACCAATAGCCCGCATAAACCCGCATATGGGTATTGTAAAAGTTAACCTAGTGCAATTTTTATTTGATATTAACACATGTTTGACTTTTGATATACCTATGTCCGGGTTTGCGGGATGTCCTCTTCGCAACCCTACTGTAACCGAAACGTCTGACTAATAATAGTACTCCCTCCGACCCATATTAGTTGACTTAGATTCATCTACATACGAATGTATCTAGTCAAGTTTTAGTGCTAGATACACTCGTATCTAGACAAATTTCAGTCAACTAATATGGGTCGGAGGAAGTACTATAGAAAGGCAAAAACAGAATTATCAGAGCAACAGGGTGGGCAGCTCACCTGCAGCAAGATGGCTCTCTTCCCATCCAGGCTGCAATCGAAGCAGTGCCTGATGTCCTCGAAATGCACCCCAAGCTTGTACCTCCGGGAAGCTTGGGGTGCACACGCCGCTTCCCCGTGATTAGAATGATTCAGGTACAGGTCCACGCGCCGCTTCCCCGGGATGACCTCCACGCGCACGCCGTCCCAGGCATCAGCCGTCTCGAATTCGCGCTCGGCAACGCGGTCGCCTACGAGGAGGCGCGCGCTTGCCGCGCGGAGCGAAAGTTCGGGCGCCCGGGGGAGGAGGTCGGCGGTGGCAGGGGAGACGGAGAGGAGGGAGCCCAGGAAGTGGGGTAGGCGACCAGATGATGCGAGTTTGGTGGCAGTAGTAGCGGCGGCGGTGGAATCGAACTGAACGGTCCCATAGCCTCGGCTGAGCCAGCCGCGACGGGCGGCGGCAATCTCGCAGGCGTAAGTCGCGCCGTCAGCAGCGACGACGGAGTCGAAAAAGGCGAGAAGCTCGGTGGCGACGGCCGATGGAGGGATATTGGAGACTCGCACTGTGGCCGTGGGGACGGCCGCCGCCGCCGCCGCCGCCGCCATCAGAACAGAGGGGGCAGAGTACTGGGGTTTTGGGACTCCGACGAGGGCACGGCCGGATCGGGGTTTGGTCTTGACCTCTTGGGGTTATGTGACCGTTTTATGACCTCGGTTTTCAATAATACGCTTCCCCTTGTTTTGTGACCGTTTTATGACCTCACTTTGTTCAGTTTGTCTAATTCGTATTTTTGTTAGTTTGTGCGATGTGTATTTTAGTACAACTAGCATTGTGTGTCACCATAAAAGAACACTATTTTTTTTTTGCATGGACCATAAAAGAACACTAGCAGTATCCAAAGCACACCGTCAAAATAAAAATAGTAGTATACCATGCAATTGCGCGGGAAAAAGTATCGGTCATAGTTGCACCGTAAATAGTATAGATCACAATTGCGCGGGAAAATATTATTTTACTATTCTTATTATATTTTGGTTGCATAGTTAGCAAGCGAAATTAATTGAGCATACTATATATAGGAGAGTATGTTGAGTTGGCATGAGGTTTTATATTAAAATAATAGATAGCTATAAATATCACATGATAAGAACGATGGATATTATGTGATTTTTAGTATTAATGTGTGACGTTATCGGGACAATTATACCCATAAGTACGAATATATGTTAGGTGACTGCTATAAGTCTTAAAGAAAATAGTGATTGGTATACATAACACAGAGCACTATTGGTACGGGGATATTGTGTTAGGTCAATATAAAGCACTAAGCTAAAAGAAGAGTCCATAGATGGGTTTCTAGCTATATTTATCTTATTGGTGTATTGATAATTGTTATCTTCTAGTATTGCCTCGAGCAACTAATATTTGATTTTTTGTGCAGAGAACTAATATTTGATGTTATCTTGAGCTATTAATCTTTGTCTGTTTAAAAATTTATGTAGTGCTTAGAAGTTTTTAAGATATGGCACTTGATATAATGTGTAACTGTTTATCTTACGAGTTGGGAAATCATCCCTCGACTAAGAGAAGTTAAATTCATTTTTCATATATTATATTTTTACTAAATCAACAATTATCCCAAGTGGCCTCCTCAATAGAATGTTTTACACCTTGCATGTTTTTCTTCCCCATACAATAACTTGAACTTTATGATCCACCTGATTTAATAACATAATAAATGGTTAATGATGTAGAGGTATTGCTATGAACATATACGGTTGTGGTAAATAAAGGTTCACTACATCAATAGATAAAATTAGTTTATGTACAACTATAAAGATGCATGGTTTTGATCCACTAATAAAACATGTTCAATAGATCGATTGTCAAATGCTTTATTTATATATGGGAACCTGTAGCATATTTCTCATTTTATTTATGAGGTATTGTGGTTTGAACATATATCATGATGGTAGCTAAGCATGCGACATGTGACGTCTGGTTGAAACTCTATCTTTGTTGCCACAACTATTGATCGGCGTTTCTTGACATGGTCACCAACCCGTGTCACAAGTGGGCATCATGTAGATCCATAAGGAAGATGTTTGTTTTGGCGTGTGAGGTATACATTGGCACATTCTAGGAGTATACTACTTTTTTCATAGATGTACTATTGGTGTTTGTTATTTTGCATGAGTCGTGATTACTAGGATCGCGTGTTTCTATTTCATGAGAAATATCGTTTGTGAGTTTTGTTGGATAAAAATCGGTACTACCAGATACGACACAGCCATGTGTGTGCTAATCAACTAAACATATAAACAAAAAGTACAAGACGAAGAATCCATGGGTACCTATTTTTGAACTCATATGTCCCGAAGTGCCAAATGACTCTATTGTCGCTAAATGGGAGAACATAAACAACTTATTTCATGGTAATCTACTTTTATCAAGGTGGTGTTGGAGAATTAGCAAACTTATATCATGATTTAACTCCAAGGATCATTTCCCAAGCACAGAAGGGACCATATTCATCAACAGTATATGGAGAAACTAGGTTCAGCCCGAACCTAGAAAAAATTTGTGTGCAAATAGCGGCTAGGTAGGACAAGTCCTATTTGCTCTTAGCCCTAAAGTGTGTAGAAGAAACATCAACACAAACGCACAGATCTTTTACTTCAAAACCCCTCAACTCGAGGGAAAAACCATAGGTCAAAGTCACTCAAATCATCTTCCACTATTATCAAATATGGGATACAACACACTCTTCTCTGAAGAGCACTAATTGATCTCACACATAAAGATATCACAAATCTGGAATGCCAACAACAAGACTTGGGGCACAAGATCTAGAGGTTGAAAAAATCTCACGACATACGGTGGAACCACACCTTGAAGGAGACAAGGTAGTGAATTTGTACTTCACACCCTTGTTGGGAACACTAGGTGCATGATCTCAAACTCTCCTTTAAATTTCCTATATTTCCTCTCTCTTGTATTCTTTCTTCTTCTCCACCTGAATTTTTTGTCGCTCTACCTAGTGGTGGCTGGATGGAGGCTCATCCCCTTCCCTCATGTGCAAAGTACATAATGTCCCTGATTCATAACCCTAATGGGTAGTGGCTTTCTCCACCTGCATGGTCACCTAAAAGGCTTCATAAGGTCATCTCCTCGTGGTCTATGGGAGTCATGTTCATTCTCCATACAAGGCTATTGAGCTATGATATCTTTGGTGGAGTCTTCTCGAGACCGATATCATAACTTTTGCAATAACTCTCAAAGGAACATTTATATTCACCGCCATTGTCTAATCACATGCGCACTTCAACTTCATTCCTACTAGTTTCTCTCTCAACTTTGGCATGGGAATCCTTGAAGATGTCGAGCAGCTACCACGTGTTTTTAACACAAAAAATATGTATGGAATTGTCACCAATGAATGTCACAAAGTATAATGTGAAGGGAATATGCCCTAAGAGGCAATAATAAAGTGGTTATTATGTATATTCCAAATATATGATAGATGTTTATTTTGCATGCTATAATTGTATTAATACAGAAACGTTAATACATGTGTGTTTAATAAACAAACAGAAAGTTCCTAGTTATGCCTCTCTCATAAACTAGCTCGTTGATTAATAAGATGATCAAGGTTTCCTGATCATAGACATTGGATGTTGTTAATAACGAGGTCACAACATTAGTGTAATGGTGTGATGAACATTCATCCGAAGTATAACATTACGATTAAAGTCATTAAGTTTATATTGCTATAACAACATACGAAGTGATCCTAATCCTTAGACGATGAGATCATGTCAATCACTAACACCGGAAGAGTATCTTGATAACATCAAACGTCACACCGTAACAGGGTGATTATAAAGATGGGTTCAGTACTACTAAAGTGTTATGTTGAGGCCCATGGATCGAGAGTGTAATTTGTTCATCCCGATGATAGATAGATATGCTCTAGGCCCTCTCGATGATATCACATTGATTAGCTTGCAAGCAAGTGATTTGATCACTAGAATGTTATATTACGGGAACGAGAAAAGAGTACACGTCGGTAACGAGATCAAACTAGGTATGGAGATACCGATGATCGAATCTCGAACATGTAATATATCGTGAAACAAAAAGATTAAGATACTAGCGTAAAAGGTTCTTGCGATCACAAGAAAGTTATCGCTGAATGTGTGGGAGTCAGTATGGATCTCCAGGTTCCACTTCTGATTATTGATCTGAGAGGCGTCTCTATCATGTCCGCATTATTCGCGAACTGTAGGGTGACACACTTAAGAGACACCGACATCCATTTGGAGCAAAAGTTTCATGCCGGAAAGAATAACAAACGCAAAAATTTATTTCACTAGATACCGAAACAGGTTTTCGGGTGAAATTGCAGAAAGTGTTTTTGCATGTGAAATGAAATACTAGCAAGGGGTTATATGTGAATGTTTGTCATTAAAGTAATTGACAAAATTCTGAATAAATAAAAGGAGTTTTATTTAATGAGAGTTTGCATTAAATTTGGTGGAAATTTAATGGAAATTTGAGTGGGTTTTTGAGTGGAGGGAATTGAAAGACATTTGTGTGAGTGGAGTGTCCACCCACATGAATGAAGGAGGGGAGGGGGCATCCCCCATGGCCGGCGGCCACCCCCTTGGGTTCCCCCTCCTCCTATAAAAGGAGCCCCCTTTCCTCACTTCTCACTCACACCTCCTCGTGAAGGATCTCTCTCCCCCTCTAGTATTTATCCCTCTTGGTTTCGGACTAGCGAGATACATGTTTCCGGTGGCTATTCGGCAAGAAAGAGTTGTGCTTCCGCTGCATCGCTGGAGCGAGGAGGCGGAGGTTGCTCGGTGCCTCGTACGTGTGTGCGAGCACGGATGCGCCGTTGATTTGCGGTGCTAGGACTTCCTCTCGATCTTAAGATCGGCAAGAGATCGTCTACATCAACCACGAGTTCAACCTCGTTAAGATTTGTCGGTCTTCAAGGGTATGTTCTCTACGGATGTATATCCGCCCGTTGCTTGTATCTAGTAGATAGATCTTGGTACATAGTTGTTCCCATCATAGGAATTTTTTTGTTTTCTATGCTGCGAACTCTACATAATGCTCCATTGATAGTTTTATCAGTCATAGAACAAACATTAGTGTGAACAATGTCAAGAATGTTCTCCACATGGCATGAAAGGTGTGTATTAAATGCAAGTTGTTAGCTAGCAAAACATTGTTCATTGGGTTTCTAGGTTATACCTTTCAACTTAGGGAGGGACTCCATAAGAGAAAGAGCAAGACATTCTCGCTCATATTCTCAAGATCTTGTGCCATTCATCATCAAAGTAACTGCCAGGGCCAATGACATCGAGCTTTCTCACCAAAAACATATTCAATTGTATATCAGGTGCCTCACATCATCAAGAACCAACCTACAATATGTGTATGTCTAACTGTGCATACTGAATTTGCAAACAATAGTTGGCAAACAAATGTCGGTCGTCCTCACTTGGCTAGTAACACCATTGGAATAGTACATGAAATACTCATTGTGTGATGTGATGTGGAAGGATGCACTGAATCCAACCCAACTCATGACATCATCACAAGAAACACTATAGTGTTATTCATCTTCAATGACTAGATAGTCTACACCTTCCTCACATTCTATAGTTATGGTGGTGCCTTGTCTCCCTTTTGCTCGGCCTTATATCCAAGTTTAACCTCTAAAAGACCTCTTTAATTTGCATTTCCTACAAGTGATTCAGCTTGCCATAGTATAATCTCTTTTATTTGTTTTGAGTTTGATCTACCCCATGGATTTCACTTTTCCTTGTTAAAATACGGCTTGACTTCCATGTTTTTATTCTTACCATAAGATTCATCCACGTATGCATCAGAAGAAGAGGCGTTGTCTTTTTCCTTCTTTTTGACTTCTTCATCCAACACGCTATTCTTCACCATCTTCAATGTTAGCTTACCATCTGGAGTTGAACTAATTGACACAGTAAGCGTGTTCCAACTATTAGGCATAGAACTAAGCAGCAGCAATGCTTGAACTCATCATCATAGTTGATCTTTGTTCCCTAGAAGTTTATTGTATGGCATCGGAAGACATTCAAGTTTTCAATCACATTGTTTCCATCTCGGTACACAAGCTTTGCAAGCCTTTTCATTACCAAGGACTTGTTCATAGGTGTTCCCCTCTCATACATAGACTCCAACTTCTGCCGCATCTTATACGCATTGTGTCATTTTCAATATGGTAAAATATATTATTATGGCTGATGTGCAATTGAATCATAATGATTGCTTTTCGGTTCAACACTCTACATTCTTAATTCGTGTTGGTATATTCTTTTTCAAAATTGGATCATACAAATATTTGCAATAAAGGATGTCTTTCATCATAGACTTTTGTAATCTCTACTATTTAATACTATTTAAAAAGAATATTGTGGTTCCGTTTTCTGCCCACTACGTCGGCTCCCTTCGTCACGCTCGCCCGTCGCCCGTACGCGCACAAGTGGGCCAAGCCCAATGGGGCGTTTTGCTCTTCTTTCCCAATCACTCGACCGAACGTTTTCGTCCAGCCAGAAACCGTCGCGCAGTCCCATCATGTCTAGCGCCGTCATCCTCTCCCCTCCACCATCGCATCTCTCTACCGACGACCAGTTCCACCTAGAGTACGGCGCCGCCAATAGTCTATACGCCGCCCACCGACCTACACTGGCCGGCCCAGAAACTCGTCGACCACGGCGATGTCGACATCCAGGAGTACTTCTCCGGCCTCCTCCCCTCCTCGAGGCCTCTCCCCGGTCTCCGGTGTGGACTCGGTGTGATTGAGTGGGATCATAGGCTGTGGCGATAGAGGAAGAGGTCGTGCGGATCATAACGTGCGGTGGCCTACGGTGCAGCGGCTGGTGGTGGCGGGGAGAATACAGCGGCCGGGTCAAGGTAAGGGTTCGTGTGACCAGTTTTAGGATTTTGGTGTATCCCGAAGGAGAATCTAGGATGGTCATATCATCGAGAAAAAGAAATCATGAGTAGCTTCATCTAATTCTGCTATTCCAAGATCAGTAGTAAGATTTGTTTCAGCAATTTTACTACGAGGAGTACCATCCAACACTACAGTTTCAGTAGGTTTACCCGTGACTTGCAACTGATTGAGAGCATGTGTTCTTTGGATTTCCTGCTCTATCTCGTGTTGTTAAGAAGCAAATCTTGATCTCCAAGCATATAGTTGGCACTAGGCCTGACAGGTTCAGGGGTGGAAGGGCGGGTGAGTTTACCTTCCGAACTCTTCAAGTATTCAAACATATATGTCTGCATCTGGTCGCTCTTCACCAGCATACTCTTCATATTATGCATCTTGGTTTCCAGCGTATTCACTTTTTCTAGCCGGACGTGAACTGCATCAAGCGGCGTTTGAATTGACTCTTGATTCTCGACAATCGAACACACCTCGCGACGGAGGATTCCGATCTCGTCCTCAAGTTCCCGGTGTTTTGTCCGCGTCGCCATCGCTGAACTAGGTCACTTAATTGTCGAACCAAGTAATTATTCAACAAGATCCATTGTGTTCGAAGTTCTAGATCTTTCTCAAGTATACCTGCTAAAATACTTTACAGCTTGATAATATATTTTAGCAGCTAGGTGAGATATCAGTGTGTCATTACGGAAGTCTTCATTAGAAAATATGCTTTCTGGCAGGTAAATATGTTTTGTCAAGAAGCTAGGTGATTAGATCATAAAAGCAGGGACAATTGAAGACTTTTGCAGTGTGTACTAAGAGAAGGTAATTGATGCATGAAGCGCCGTGGTCGGCTGCTCCCTCATACACTACAGCCTTGCTACCTTGATGATTTGATCAAGATTCTTGGAATTTCCTTGATGACCGCTGGTTCCATGTTCTTTTCCTTCTTATTTTAGAAGAACCAAGTGATTTGCCTACTGGGAATTGAACAGAAGCGCCAAGAAGGAATAACTGCCTATGGATATCTGAAGCTGCACACTCCCATTGACTGGAACTTGCAGGTATGCAATGGTTGCGCATCTATTGTGGTGTACATTCATTAGTTCAATATATTTGCTAGCAGTATAGGATGCAAATAAAATTATTATGTCTAGAAGGATGTGCACATGTTTTGGTATAGCTAAATTATGATTATTTTAATTCTAAGAGCCATGATATTTCTCTGGTTTGCTTATGGACTTCAAGATGATCGATGCTAGATTGCTGACCGGTCCCGTGATATTCTTTTAGGAATGGTCTGTTCCCCGATAGGTGTTTCATATACACGGATTGAACAAAACATAAGCGGAACATCTATAGCCTGGATAAAGTATATGTAATCATGACGATTCTTTGTACTTGTGAGATTCTTTTAATCAGTTTATTTTGGGTTTGCTTGGCTGAATGGTCGTTGTCACGGATGGTGAACGACTTTAACCCAGAGGTAGTGAATCTAGGATTTATTCATGGAACATTTTGGGTCCTGTAGGAAGTATGATTCCTGCGAAAAATCCACTCTCATGTTTCTTGGCATCTTGGGGTCATGATGTGCATTTCTGCTTCCTATGTTGATATAGATGAAGGACATACCAACTTTGATAAAATATTGTGAGTTTCCCATTCCCCCTGTTAATAGGTGTCATTAATTTAGTGGTTTATTTCAAGACTTTACTTTTGATATATGTGGTATTTATTTTTTCAGTGCATGCCTCATGTGCATAAGTAGTATTGCATTTAAGATTATTTCATCTTCTATTCTATTGTGGTAGCTTAGTGTAAGTTATTTTTTGTAGAAACAAAGTGTGAGTTCTCGTGCTTTGGTCGCTCTGCGCAGGCTCAGGTCCAAAATCCATCGGCCTAAGTCCGGTGTGAGTGTGTGACATTGTTGGCCTAGAAAACATTAGTTGTGCTAGACCTGATCATGCCCCAGGATGGGCTTTGTCAAGAGCGATCTTAAAATAGACCAGCCCAAGGGCCATATAATACATAGTTAAATTTGATTTAATATTTTATCTATACCTATACTAATAAAGTATGAAGTGTTTCTCCTTGTTCGCACACTTTTTTGGGATGGTTTTATCCCTCCACTTGTACCATTTTGCAGGCACTCCCATCGATGGCATATGGAACAGTGGGGCTCACTCCGGCCGAGGCGGAGGAAGGTGCATTGATAGGCCCAGGGAGCAGCTACATCTTGACTGCACGGAGCTGGATGGTGGCTTCAACAATGGTGTTGGCCCAAGGTGGCCAAGCGGGTGACATGGCCATGGAGAAGGGCAGTGAAGGTCGGGTTTACTGTGTAATTGCAAATCTGATTGGTTTTTTCGGCAAAGCTCTCTTGGTAATTCACGTTCAATCAGTTCGTGCGTGCTTCATCCTGTTGCAGCTGGTAGTTAGCTAGCTCGTATATTGGTCAGCTTTTTGTTGTTTTTCTCTTCCTTTGGCTAACACTGGGTTCAGTAAGCAGCAGTTGGTGGTATTTGTCCCTGTTTTTATCGAGAATTTGAACCAATGGCCTGGTCTGATAACCACACTTTTTCAGAATTGCAGCTAGAAGAGTGATATAATCTTTTACGAGGAGGTGGGTGGTTGTACCCATGCGAGAAAACCGATTCTTACATATATATGTAAACTTAGCATTGTTGTTTCCCATGTTGCTTCGACTTGGCTCTCCGCAAGAATTTTATCTGGGGTTCGAAGGACACGTTCTTCAACAGTCCACAATCCTCCAAGTAAGTAAACATAACAATCAATACATTTTTTGGCATGGTTGTTAGTACTTTTGATTAACTTCAGTAGTTAGATAAACTCTATTTTATAAGTTGTACCCTGTTTATAAAATATAAATGTGAGTATGAGACATGAAGAGTTTACTAGAAATCTTTCTTTTAACGGGTCAGTCTGTTTATCCAGGAATAGCAGTTTTTAAGATGAACAAGTTGGTCATTCTGCCATGGCCTTTACCTTATTCCATGCAATCTCCTGCTCTGCTTAATCATATTCAAATGCAAGGACCTTAGCCACATAGCAATGTATTGCATGGTGTAAATCCTTCTGAAATCAATCTCCTCTTGGATCCAAGGCATGCTTTCTTCTCCAATTCAAGACATAATACTGGACCTCTGATTCATGGATTTCTTACAAAATCGAGTTAATAATGGCAAATTTAGAATGCTACCATATGAGGTGACTTTCCATGCATTTTTCTCCTCAAATTGTGGCATACATCATGCATGTAGATATTTTTTTAGATGACCATGCATGTAGATCTAATTGCATAACTAATGTTGAAAAATACATCCTTAGGAGTTGAAAAAATTCTCTAATGCACTGAAGTTTCTTACAATATTGTTCTTTCACTGTATCTGATTTTGATGTCATTTACTGGTCATTTTCGTGCTTCTTATCTATCGCCACCATGTTCTACATATACATGCCAGCAAAGATTTGAGAGAATTTGTTGCATATGACAATAGAGAAATAGGTAACAAACTAAAAATTGTAGTATATTGGAGACCACCTATTATTGTTGTCAATATTTTCCTGGCCCTACAGATGCCATTGTCAACTCCCGTGGCCGGACAATTTTGTGTCAAGACCTTGTGTCAGTTTCACATGGGTGCATTCCTTTTTATACGGAGCGACCATATGTGGGAACAAGTACAAAGTGATGCATAGCCCCTCCAGTGAAGATGACTATGGTGCGTGCCTGCATTTATTTATTTTGTATTGGCAAAAATAACTACAAATCATAGGTCGTCTTTGCTTTGAAATTAGTAGCACTGAAGATTTCTGGTAGGTTGGCCTGCGATTGCCGGATCAATGCTCATGGTTCTTCTTATATTTTCATAATCCTTTGTATCGCCTCAATACTTTTAGTTTCGTATCTTGTTGTACTCATAAATCTTGTGAAGTGAGAGGATGAGAGATCAAGATCTGATATTGTTTTGATCAAAAAAATAAAAGGAGGTATGTTATGCTTTCCCTGAACCATTTGGGGTCCCATGTTTCTCCTAGCTGTGTTCTGAAATTTTAACGCTCAATTAAACATAAGACACGAAGGAGAGAGTGAAACAAGAGCCTACGGTGGCGAGAGTACTCGAGGAAAGGTATAGACATGCCTCCCACAAAAAAACTTCCAGAGGCAGCATCCATCAAGGTGTGAGAACACAGTCTTTACACAATCGTTGAGTGGTTTTGCGATTTTTTGGTTAAAACCATGAAAGAAGTTATCTTGGAATGCGCATAACTCTTAATTTTGAGCTCCTCATTTTTTAACATGATGGATGCTAAAGAAATGTAATATCATCACTGTTTCCCAAACTCCCAAGGTTGAGCAGAGGCCATGATGATCCTTTTTTTTTAGTGTGGACGACCTCGAAGTCAACCATAGCAACAGAGTATGAATTCCATGTCCTTGAGGTGATTATTTATTTCTATAGTTTGCTTTCTTCTAATATTATGATAAGCAGATCATATGATACAATATTCCCCATAGTGTTGAATGGTTTCACCTATTTCTCACACTTACTTTATGAATGTTGCTACATTTTCAAAATGGCTTTGATTATATATGGATCTATTATCAAATTTATTTTCCAGTCTTATTGATGTCCAACTATGTAACCCAATTTAAATAAAGCTTGTCCATATAACAAGTCCTTTTCTGGTCTTTGCAAAATTGCATTAAAAATTTAAAATACAACATTCACGTTGGATTAATTGTAGGTGGAGTAACATGAATAAATCCATATGTGATGGAGCAGTACGAGTTACTCAACATCCGAGCAAAAATAAAATTATGATATGGCAAATGGTTTTTCATCTTAGCTCTCATTTACTGGATTTTGGTGAAAGACCTTGCAGAATGCAACACACTAAACCTTGTTCAGATTTGTGTGTGTTGATTAGCCAAGCACGTACACACTTTACATTTCTGCAGTACTGATAAGTTCATGGGCGACTTAATTAGTCTTACGTGGCTCCTTATGTACTCATGTTTTAAGTTTCTATATGCAAAATCCATGCATGCCCAAAGCAAATAAAAGAAGGATACAAACAATTGCAATGTCCTTCAGCCTTTGAAAAAATCCGAGCTGATGGGTACTCTGCACAACAACAACGCCCAAACAGGATTTAAGTTACAAGTCATTACAGCATTGCCGAGTGTCTACATTCAATATTTATGATTTGACTACATTTTTTAGGCTGAAGTTCAAGTGCAAAATTTCACCTGGCTAACTTCTCGTGCTCTTCAGCAAGTTTTAACTGGCGACGTCAACTTCAATGTGATGCTCACCTTGAATTTTTTGAGGTAAGCATGTGAATACTCTATAGTTATTTACTGTTACTACTTTAGTCAATACATATAGAATCATTTTCTTAAATAAAAATAGTAGGACATCCATTTAGAGTAAATTATAGTATGTCATATTTTGGTTTGATATTTCCTGTTATGTTTATACCATAGTTCGCCGCCCCGGTGTATGTATACTAGAAGAATGACATGAAATCAAGACTAATGAATAAATGAGGACAAAGAAACTGAAATAACAAAGAGAGATAATAAATATGATGAGTCTGAACTCAGATTGGCATAGCTTCACCATCAACTCCCAGCTAATGAACCGATACATGAACGTATCTTGTTTTAATCAGTTTTAGTTTCTGATTTTAGTCAGTTTCTGTTTTTACATGCTTATGTAAACGACCATGATGAAATTTCAAACCAGTGTTTTGTGCCCTGACTATTTAACTTATTTCTTCAAGGTGTTCAACGGCTGTAAATATTGGCCACTCTAAAGATATAAAGTGTTATTTCTTCATGTAGAGGTAAGATAATGTGAAGAATCTCCGCAAATTCATGTCGCAAGCAAAAACTCATTAGTAACTAGGCGTGAACACATTTGTACTACTTTCATGTGAGAAGATATTAGTATTTTTCGCTTCTCCATATATATATATATATATTGTAAAGGAACTAACGAGGAGCAATGCCCAAGATTGGACCCATCATTCTCCTTCTTAGTTTGGTGAGAAATGAAAATTTGGACATTGTTGTTCAGGTTTTACTTGAGGAGGTTGTGAGAAGATGCTCATTCTTATATAAATTTTGTACTGTGAAGTTGTTTTCCATCTTGTCCATGCATGTTTGCCTTCCTTTAAATTGCAGGTGTAAAGTGTAAGTCTGGCTGGAAACTGATGTATAGGATTTGATAGAAGATTTTAAAGGCTAATGTACATGATCAAGCTACTTCATTGAAGAAGATGACTTTGCAAAGATTATGACTAAACTTCTAGCTAGGAAGTCACAATTAGTAGAATTATCAGATCTTCTATGTTGTTGTAGTGTGCTTAGTTGTGTGTGTAGTGGTACTGAAGTGGAAATAGTCAAGTAAAATGAAGGTTGCTTACAATGCATGAATTGTTTTGAATATATCAGTTAGATCAATTTTGTATAATGTATTGCTTTGTGGTCTCTGCTCATCTGAGTACTAATGTACTATGCAATGGTTTGTGGTAGAATAAATCACTGATTGTTATTATGGATGTGTGTTGCATAGATAATGATTAGAAGTGTGTAGAGAAAATACTACATGATTGTTGAATTTAGACCTATAAATTTTAAAGACTAAAATTTTCTGATTAGGCACATCCATCGAGAGCTAACAATATAAAATTCAGCTAACAATATAAAATTCAAATTTGTTTTCGACACGTTGAGATAAGTGTGGAGACAATCAAAAGAAGGCGGAGTGTATAAGTTATTATTTGAAGCCATCTCAATAGTAAAATCTTGGTAAACCAGAGTTAACTATATGAACTATATTTTGTATTGACTTACTTTTTATACAAATTATATTTTTCGTAATATTATATAGTAATCTTTTTACAATGCATGTGAACTTGCATGTATATTATTTCTACATATGCGGTAGAAAAAATGTATTGTCACCCGTAGCAACGCACGGGCATTTTACTAGTGAGTAATTAGAAGAATCAAGTTTTATCATGCCACTTGTCGTGGCACCTTCTTTTCAAAGTCATTGTGAGCAGCAAATCCAACGATAACCAAGCAACCTCCTCGACAACCTTGAGATTTGATAGTTGATACCGCTTCGTTGGAGAATTGTCACACTTAAACGTGGCCTGAAAATTACACACGAAAACCAATGTATGACTTCAGCACCAGTTATACACTAACTTAACAACAATTTTCTTCCAGGGTTTTTGTTCAGCAAATAGGTACGTTTTCACCCAAGATTTTAGTACGCCGAGATTAAAATCTTGTAAGTTGTGGATCTTAAGGCCACCAAATTATTTTTTTACAAATACTCCAGTTAATTAGGTGATATGGTGGCATCATTTGGTAATTCATGGCTTTAATGGACCATTTTGGAAAAATAGGAAGTAGGTAAGTGGGGATTGGGAATTCATGGCTTTAATAGCCCATTTTGACAAAATATAAAGTAGGTAAGTGGGATGCGAGAAACATAGATCTTACGAATATTAAGCTTTTTACCATAACAGTTCTTCCTTTCTAGCCTGAGATTCTAGAAATTATTTTATCTACAAATAAAGTGACCTATTTTAATTAAGGGTTAATCTATAAATTTCCTTTGGTGTAGGGAGGGGCATTGGCCCATGTTGTACCCAACTAAGATCCGTCATGGAGAAAGTGGAGATGATAGTGTTTGTAATGCACCACAAATTAAATGACCCCCTATGCCTCGCTCTTTTTCTTTCGGTCGTAGCTAGGTTGATGGTGAGATGTTTGTGCTGACTCTCGGTCTTGATATTTTCAACGACTATCCTTAGGTGAGTGTGCATGTGCTTACATCTCGCTTTGTAATTGGTGTCTGAAAGAAGACATAATGATGTGCAACGAATTATGACCATGATTTTGTGCAATGGGTGTAAATTTTGGTGATATATTATTTTTAGAGTTCTTTTTTGGATGAATTCTTTAAGAATTCCGCCATGAAAGGAATACATATGGTTAAAGAAAAAAGAACACGAATGCATGTGGCGCTATGTGTCGCTATCGATCGTGATATTGCAATGGATTGATTAAACAATACCTAGTAGATTTTTTGTATTATCAGTTTTGCTAATTCTCAATCGGCCGAGGAATCACCAGGTTTGCATTGTAGTTTGTGCGGCCCATGAGCTGCACATATGTTGCGAAGAGTTTTCTCCCGGTTACATATGGGCTGCAATTGAAAAAAGAAATGTTCATGTAATACAAAAAGATACTCGGTGGGATAAAACTGTTCATATATAAAAAGTTGTTAATTATAAAATAGTGGGATGTCTCCACTTAACTGAGAATGAAACTAAGATTCTCAATGTCTGAGGTCATGCAATCTCAGTTGCAAGTCCACTTCCAACTAGAAATAACTTAGTTGTAACCCCAGTTACAAGTAAAAATCCCACTTGCAAGTAAAAATCCCAGTTGGTTACAACACACATGATGCATGAATCGTGATACAAATCCAGTGACCGGACCTGAGCTCCAGCTTAACTCTCAGCCGACTGAAAATTAGCAAAACCCGAAGCTAATTCACTGGGATTTAGGCGCACCCTGCATTTATGAAATTGACATGTGTGCTCATGCTCTGCCAACACGGATCCAAGTCAACTACCCCGAGCAACGTCTGCTGCCACCACAGTTCATCATCGATCACACTCTGCAAGATCGAGTCGTCGTCACAAATCAAACCGCACAAATCGAACACCGTAGGTACATGACCATAGAGCTGTGACTTTATTATTATTTCAGGCGGCCCAGATCGGGCAGGCAGAGGCACACACGGGTCGATGGTCGCCGCACGATGAGATCGATCGGCTAAACAAGGCGAGTGGAGGACACGGCGACAGCATGCAAAGCAACGACGACAGACAATACTAGTTCTTGAGGAGGTATTCGTCGAGGTCGTGGAAGGTCTTGTCGGCGGTCTCCTTGATGACGTCCGGGTCGGGCACCTGCTCGCTGGCCTTGTCGAAGTTCATGGTCCAGTTCACCACCGCGCCGCCGTCGGCGCCGTCCTTGGTGCTGGGGGTCACCTGCACCGTCACCTTGAACTTGGTGTAGAAGCTGACCAGCTCGCCGTCCACCACGCTGTACGACACCACCTTCTTCTCGTCGTCCGCCACCTCCACCTTCTCCTTGGCGAACGTCACCAGTGGAACCCCTGCACGCGCACAAAGCTCCCGCGCGTTAGTCACATGATAACGTCCATTTGCCTGGAGGCGAAGATCGCGATCGATCGATGCGTAGGCGTAGCATACGTACCTTCGGCGTACTTGAGGAGGCGGACGGTGCCGGCGGACTTGCCGTCGCCCTCGACGGTCTCGATGCTCTTGTACTGCTCGGGGAAGATCTTGGGGAACAGCTCCGTCGAATCGCGCAGCGCCGTCCACAGCTTCTCCGCCGACGACTTCACCTCCACCACCAGCTCGACCTTGGACGCCATCGATCGATCGACCGGTTGCAGATACAAGCAGAAGCTCTTGCTAGCTGGGTACTCCGCCTTAGTAGTGATCAGTGAAATGACTGCGGTGCTTGTGGTTTGGCCATGGCGAGAGCTTGCGCCCCTTATATAGATCGAGCGAGCTAGCTCTGGGTTGTGTTCTCCGCCTGTAGCTGCTACCTGTGTTGTGCTGACCATTGAAGGATTTCCGGCCAGATCCATCTACCTCTGTCAGGCTCCAATTTATGGCGTCGGTGTTGATGATCGGTACATACCAGTGAATACCGCCGATATTGTATATCAAGGAGGTGATGGTTGAGAGGAAATGCATCGCGTCTGCATGTGAGGCCCGACTGTACAAGGGTGGAATTTCTGATCTGAATAAGTGGGCAATAACGTTGATGTAGTTTGCGGTTGGCGCCAGGGGCCCCAGATGGAATGGTTAATTTTATTTTGTTATTTTTTGCGAAAAGATGGAATGGTTAATTGAGTCAGCGATCTTCCATCAAATCAAAACATCAGGTGGTAAGAGCAGCAATTATTATTAGACTTAACGAGGAACAAGTTGGAGGCGTGATGTAGCTGTAGCTCCATGCCATTCCTTGGTATAACTATCTTTTTAGAAAAATTTAAATTCAAACTTCACACAGAAATTTTGGGCAGAAATTGCTTGGTATTTTTCGATTCTCTGACTACTTATTCTCACCAAATCAGTACCCCAAGAGCATTTTTACGAGTGGCCTCGAAAATGTGGCCAGCAACGTTGCCGACAAGGGGCTGTTGGGGCCACCATATAGGGAGCGGTTGCCAGACCGCGATCCTATGACAACCCTAACGAAGTGTTTGGATGTCGTAATTGGAGCTCGGAATTAGCGTTTGGGAAATTGTCAGGCCAAGTTCAATCGTTTGGCTGGCTATAGAATTGAGGCTCGAAAACTTGGAGTCAATTCCGTGCCGGCCCGTCACCCTGTAGTCTTGCCCGATGGGATTCCGAGGTGGGAGGCTCGAAAATGCTCGGAAAGAAGAGACCTCGCGCGTGTACCGTTTCGTCCCACCGAGCAGGAAATAGACGCATCTTCTTCACCTGCGAGGACATCGCGAGTGACCGACAAAAAAGGCGGCGGCGGCTCCTCCGGTAAGTATTCCTTTCGCTCTCCTCTTTCCCGCCCATCTCCCTCTCGCCTTTCCTTTCCCCTTCCCCTCGGAGCAAGCTCGCGGCGGCGACGGCGCCCGTCCCTACCACTGATCTTCCCCAAACCCTAGAGCGACTGTAGTCGAATGACGGCGAGAGGGGAAGCGATGGTAGTGGGAACTACGGCGGGAGGCAAACGGCTGCCGGAGGGGAACGGACGGCACTCGCCTAGCCTCTCCCTCTTCTCTTCCCAAGCTAGGCATTCAATTCCATGGTTTGGACATCCAAACAACAGAATTGAAAATGTGGGTCATTTTCTTTCTATCTTGGATTTGGAATTTTCAGTCTAATTCAATTACGAGCTAAATTTTTTTACATCCAAACACTATGTAATAAAAATTTGTTCCACAAATATAAATCAAACTCTCGTAAGAATAGAAATTCAAAGATATCATCACACATAGGAATAGAAATTCAAAGTTCTTCATATAGGAATTGAATTTAAAGTCACGATACATGGGAATTAATGTCTCGACCGGCACCTCTGACCACGAAATAAATTTCTCAACTAGCACCTACGGCCATGAAATATAGTTTTCGACCACTCCGGCCACCAAGTTCCTACCCACTTCGACCATCATCAATGAAGTCAGGCTACCAAAACATGATACGTGCACGAAGATAGATCAAATGAAGGGAAACAACACCTCTAACACCGACAGCTCTCGTCGGTCACATCCACCCTCACATCCACCCTGTCGATCGCCTCCTGCTCCTCCATCACCGCCGGTGGCTCCTGGGTCACAACCTCATCATCCTCGGACATCTCTGTCTCCTCGATCACGAGAGGTGTAGGTGTCGGCGTCACACGGGCTTGGGCTTCCATCATCACGCGACCGATCTCCTCTATCTTAATCAAGTACCACTTCTTTGCCAAATCATCCATGCATGTCAAGTCCTTGGTCAAGATCTTGGCCTCCTCCTTCATCTTTGCCAAGACAACGTGCAATGTATCATTCATTGCTTTGATCATGGTGGCATTAGCTTGAGCCTTTAAGGATTCAACCCTTTTCTTTGTGCAAGACCACCTTCCACCTTCCATCGGTCTTCTCCTCCCTCTCCTTTGTGTTGGAGGAGACTTCAGCCATCATCTTATCGATGGTTGCGTCCATCCCGGCCGAGGTCCCCGCCCCTTTTCTCTCAGCTTTGGCCTTCTTGTTGCCGGTTGGGCGCCCGACCAAGGCCCCCGTGGAGGGAGGCGATGCATCTCCGGATCCATGAAGACGGTTTTAGTGGTATCCATCAATAGTTCATCATCCCACATATTGCAATCTTGGAGCTTCTTGAAGCAATGCATGAAGGCTAAGTCTTTGTCGTCGTTGTTGGCCTTGTACAACCTAATTGCATAAAAACTATCTAATAAGAATGCACATCAACTTGAATGCATCAAACAACTTCCAAGCATCGGTGAGACACTCGTCCTCCATAGATTTCCACTTCGACCCTTGTGTACCATTCCTCTTCTTCTTCTCGCTGGTGGTGGCGCCAGTGTCAAACTGTCAACGTCAACAACACTAATGGTATACTCCACTTGCTCCGCATACTCCTTCTGATCTTCACGATCGGTGACATCCTTGGCACGCCACAACCACCACCAATGATCATGCCCGAAAGGACTTCGGAGGCCATTGCCTATGCATAGAAACACAAATCCTTGAACACTGGCGATAGAATGTGTGCTAATCAAAAACATATGCAAAGAAAGGGTAGCAAATGTGAACCTCATCGGTGTCATAACGCACGCCACTCATACCACCAAACACATGGTGGGCATTGTATCCACCGAACAACGTGTGACCGGACGGAATCCGCTTTACGCCTAGGACACCGTCAGTCACGTGGAGGATGTCCACGCTCTGATATTGAGCAGACCTCGCGACAGGTTAGGTGCCTCAGTGCAGATGGCGACGTTGATGTCGAGGTTGAGGCCTTTCCTGCCGACTGTAATGGGGAGAATACGGTGTTGCGGTCGGTGGACACCAAATCCGCACCCGCCACCTTTGAACTGGCTGGCAGCCGATTCCACCTCCGCCAATGTTGCCTTCCTCGCCGCAGTGGCCGCGTGGCGTGACCGGCAGTCAACAGTGTAACATCCCAGCATTTAGGAACTAACGAAGGGTAGATTTAGGAAATTGAAATGTTGCATGCATTCATCTGCGAAAATGTGGGTAAATTTTTTGCCAAATAAAAATCTAAAGTGATCAAGGTTACTTTCATACTTTGAGATTAGATTTAGTATTAAAGAATGATTGCTAGTGACTTTGATATGATCTTTGTGAAATTATGTGTTTTGGGAAATGAAATTTGAATTTAGAACTTGAGTGTTTGAATTATAATTCAAATGATTTTTGAATAATGTTTAAATCTTGATTTGATTAAGATTTAACCAATTTAACTCAAACTTTATTTAAAGAAAGTAATTAAGAATATGAATATTTGTTTCATATTTTTATTCAATAAATAAGTTACAAAAATGTAACTTATCAAAATCATCCACAATATTCACCATAGCCAATAAATAAAGAATAAGAATATTTCTTTATTGCTAATAGTATCATCTTTATTACAAAATAATAAATGAAGATTACAAAAGAATAAAATAAAAATTACAAAAGAATAAAGAATATTACATTTGACTATTCTATAAATAAAGAAGAAAACCTAAACTAGAATCTTGAATTTCCAAGTCTGATACCTGCAAAACAAACACAAACAAAAAATAAAGAAAGTTAGGGTTAGTAATGTTTTACTCTCAGACTTGTTAGTGAAGTGCACTGATCAAGATTCATCATTGAGTAATTCTATTAAAAAAGGGGCAAGTTTCACCAATATGAAAGAATGTATCTTTCATACTTTTAAGCCAGAAGTCAAATGACAGCAAAGATGGGCAAGTTTCACCAGCCAGGTGAAAGTAAGCAGATAACAGTCAATTTCAAAATTCTGAACATATCCACAAGTGCACATCAAGCACACACACCAGATTGCATGGCGTGTGCTGTCAGCACCTTAGCAACAGCCCAGCAACACAAAACCATCAACACAGCCGTGGGCAAGCACATAACCACATCATTCTTTTGCTCCTACACATCAAGCTCAGCAGCCAGCAGCTAAACCAAGCACAACAGCCAGCAGCCAAACCAACCAAAGCCCAAGATCACATCACCAGGATGGTGACATAAGGAGGGGAAAGATCAGGTGGACAGCAATACCAAGGTCAAGCCATCAGGATCAGGAGATGATGGGCTAGATCAAGGACAAGCCAGGAGCTAAATATACCAGGGGATCACAAGATCAACCACAAGATCAAGCTACAACAAGATCCACCACTAGCAACCACAACATCAAGTGACAGTGGTGAGTACATAGACCATCACATGATCTATCTGTCTAAGATTAGACAAGCATACATGATCTGTATCACATTCAAACTCTCAGAAAGCACCCAAGTGGGGTGAATCCATCACTGAGGTTTTAAACTCTAAAAGCAAACAACAAAGTACAAAGATCCAACCAAAACTCAGAACAACATCATTGATTTGGCAATCAAGCTATATTCCAATAAATACAGCTAAGATTTAATTTCTAGGCACATACCTAAGATAAGGGTAGCACCTTAGAAGTAAATCTTTTGGATCCATATAAGTGATCAAGCCTACTATCATTTTTTCCAATCTTTGATTCCAGAAACAGTAGCTGGTACCACTACCAGAACTATCCATATGAATCAACTAGATATAGCCTAATTCCTAAGCCTCAGACCAACATCATTGGTCTTAGGGATTTCAGAAAAGAACATTTCAACTTATCTTTTAAAGCCAAGCTTGTATTAAGCTTAAACCAACCCAATCAATGGATTAGAATCAATCTTGTGTGCCATACAAAGATGGTGTCACAAGAACAATTCTACAGGAATCAGAATAAACATTCAATCATCACAGATTCAATCAATCAATCTACCAATCATTTTCCTGTCATTACAGGAATCATAATTAGGACATTCCTATGTATATCTTCACTGTTTGAGAACATTGTGATCTCAAAACACACATTAATTCTCAAGCCAACAACACTAAGACAGTGATTTCATCACACCATATCCATTATCATTAACCAAGAAATGACAGTGGTAAGTTATCAAACCCACTGACTTTAACAAGCATTGGTTTCAGAGCAACTATATCATCTGAATCATATGAAATCTAAGCATAAAATCATCTAATAAGCCACCATAACCATTATAGTTCATCTTAAGAAGCAAGCCTCAAGCTAATAATCATTTAGCATGCTTAGAGACCATCCACACATGATCTAATTCATCTAGTATATGATCAACAACAGGATATGAACCCTAAATGGAATAAATCATCTTAATCAGGACAATACAGTAACCATAGAGGTCAGTGCCAACATCTAGCATAGGATGAGCGAGCACAGAGAGCACGACGGGAGAGGAAAAGAACTCACCAAGTGTAGAGGTCCCAACCTTCAATAAGGTAGAGATCCATGTGTTTACAATGCTAGTCCCTGGATCAATAGCTAGCATCCACAGTTAAGATGTAATATCAAGAAACAAAGGTCATAATACAACTTTATAACCAGGAATAAAATAATTCATTACATCTTACATAGCTCATTTGGCTAACTCATTACAATGCAACAGAAATAACTATAGCATGGAGTCCTTCATCTTCAAAGTGCCACAGGCAATCATGTTGGTTATAGACTTGTAATCCTAATCAACTCACTTCACTAACATCAAACAAACCAGCAACATAATAAGTTGCAGCCACAAGGGTCAATACATTTGAATTGTATTGGCAAGTTTCACTACTATGTAGAAATAAGTGGATCCTATCATTATATGCATATTTGGCTAAGTAGGGTTTAGGCTCCTTTGTAGAAAGCAATATAGTTTTATCCTATCTTTTCAAAATAGTTTTGATCTTTTGACAAATCTTTCTGAACTCCTTGGAAAACTCCAAGTGCTTCCAATCCCTTGTTGTCACCCTCAAGTTTTACTTTGAGAAATTGGAATGTCGAGATCTTCCATAGCTTCAGGCCTTAGTTGCTCAGAGTTGTCCGTAACCGGGGACACGGCTAAGTACTTAGAATTTGATCTTCTGCAGAAGTTGTACACTTTACCCACATGACACAATCTCGTCTTGACGCCACCAGTGGCCGCTGGATAAGTACTCACCAAAATGGAGTAGCGGCAGATCAAGAATGTGACAAAGTCTTTCCATAGGAGTCCTCCCAATACAAAATGCTAGCTTGTAAACCAGGCACCAATGTATGGATATATTTCCATACACAATTCTAGTTAACCTGAAGATGCCAATGCATGGATCTTCCACTATGTAGTTGACTAAGCCAGAGCCCATTTAGCATGTGGCTGTACATGGAAGCCACTGTACGAGAAACATGGTCAATCTCTAAGTCCCTGGGTGGTTTTCTTCTAGTGCACATACAAAAAGATAGCCATATAAACATGGTTCTCTTTGTTGCCACCTTGTCCAAAACTTGAGTATCCTCTTTCCACCCAGGTGGTTCATTGAGTACTTGTTTTATTATATAAAACATATAATTTTCCAACACTTTATATGATCATATCATGTATTCCATCCCAAATATATAGCAGGTCTAAGCATACTACAACTACAATGTTTTCACTAAGGAATATATAAGGATATCCTAATAGGATTTATCATATCATAAAATATAGTAGTCATATCATGCATATTACAAAAATCCACTAAGTATAATGAAAATAGTAGGACTTGGATGATAGTGTCACTTGCCTTTTTAGTAGGGAATATTGGTTCACTTCTTGGTCTTGCAAATATCACACTCTTCTAACTTCACTACAATTCAATCAAGCAAACACATATTCAACTAGCATTCAAACAATTTCACCACATAAAATATCAATAACATGGTAATGCATTCAAGCATGCAAAATATGATTTTATTTAGAAAAGTGGTTTCTATTAGGCTCTAACCATTTTAAAGTCCATATTTTATCATTTACAAATGTGGTAAAATCATTTGCAAAAGGTTTCACCTCATAAACCAAATATTATGCTAAGGTGATATTTTATGTTGTTGAAAATATCTTTTAGCAAAGTAATAATTTCATAGGGTTCATCAAATATATTTTAATTCTCAAAACTTGGTATTTAGGGTCAGAGAGTTTAACTCAAGTCATTTTCCCAAAATTTTACTCAAAATGTATTTTTAACACTTAAAGAATATTTTTAATTGACTAGAAATGTTCTAATTCAAATATTTATTCCTTAACTTCACAAAACTCATTTTTAATTCTATAAGTTGGTTCATATGGTCAGTAGGTTCAAAACAAACCATTTAGCAAAGATTTCACCTTAAAAATATATTTAGAACAATTTTTATATTCAAATTATGCCTACACAAGTTTCTGCAAATTCAACCAATTTTACAGAAGCAAAACATTAAACAAAGTGCATGGTTGCAAAGTACTTGTCCTTCTGATTCCAATGATATAACATTTGCAAAATTTGGACGTGTAGATTGAAAGTTATGAATTTTGCAAGTTTGCATTTCTAATAGATCAAAATTTCTGTTTTAATTCAACTCTAAACACGTGGCTTAATTCTATTGGCTGAAAACGATTCCTGCGGATCGATCAACACTGGCCGCAGGATCTCACTTAAAACGCACGGCACAGATGGACGCGTACCCTTTTGATTAAATCTAATCTGAGCCACTAGATCGAGATCCAACAGCTACAACGAAACTTGACAGGAACTGGCGGCGCTGGCGGCGGCGCACGCTCAGGCGGTCGCGTTGGCGAGGGACTAGGTCGCGCAAGGGAAGGAGAGAATGCTCACCGTGCTCGCAGAAGTGCGGCGAAGCTCAAGGCGTGATCAGTTCGTTGAGGGCGCTCTGGTTCCCGAGGAATTGCTCACCGGAGACGGCGTCGGTGTCGGGTTCGTCTGGTTGTCGTCGGAGGCAGGGTTTGAGAGCGCACTAAGGCAAACAAAGTATGCGGTTAGATGCGTACAATGCTGGGGATCATGGGAGCATCATCGGGAGGTGCTAGGACAGTCTGTACTCACCGGGGGACTCGCCGGAGAAATGGCAGACGACGGTGGCGCTCAGATGGTGGTCCTTGCCGACGTTTCGGAGCGCGCGCTGGCGAGTGAGTGGTACTGGGAGAAGCGCCAGGAGAGGGGAGCAGGTTCACGTGCACTGGGCGGCGAGGGGTGGTCGGACGGCGCCGAAATCGGCCGGAGAAGCTCGTCGGGGCAAAGGGGTTCGAGCAAGCAATTGTGGCAGCATGGTGGCTCTCGTGGGGTGGAAACTGGGGAAAAGAGAGAGGATAGAGGGGCGATTAAGAAGGCACAGACGCGAGGCAAAATTACTAGCGCATTCAAACGAATTGAAGCGAGGAAGCAAAGACAGAAACGGCCGGGAAGAAAATGGGGAACGGGTCGCGGTGGAGACGATGACTGACAGCGTGGGACCGTGTTGTCTGCGAGAGAGAGTGAGTGAGAGTGGGGTCCACTGATAAGCGACGGGGCGGGTGCGCGGTTGAGTGGAAAACACTTCGTTGCCGGGAGGGGAAAATGGGCTAGCTGCTGGGCCTGCTGGGCTGGGTTTGATTTATTTATTTTTTGTACTGAATGTTTTTCTTTTTCTATTTTTTATTTCTTTTTTGATTTTTATTCAAACCATTCATACTCCATTTGAATCCAAACCTTTGCCAAAACTTGTGTTGATTTTAATTCTGTTTATTAACATAATCTAAAATCAAATATAGAATAATAAATTTTAGGGTTTTTTATTTATTAAGAATAAATAAATAGACATTAGTCTTCATTTCTAATAGGATCAAATATGTTTTAGAACTTTATTTGAAAACTAAATTTTTATCAAAAACCCTTTCAGTAGGTTTTATTTGAAAACTAAAACACTTTGAAATAAAATACTATATTAAATTTTTAATGTTCATTCAAAATAGGAAAAATGTCTTTACTTAAATAAAATTTGGATATTAATAAATCCTCATGATTTTATTTAAATAATCCTTTACTCTTTTATTAAACAAAAATATTTTATTTCCAAATCTTGGCCAAGATTTAATTTGGCTCTTTAAAATAGTCCTTATTTGTTATTTCTACCTTTGCTTATAAAAAACATATCTTTTTATTTAAATATCCAAAAATAGTGATTCCTACTAATATAACTTTATTTATTATTTGTTTATCTTTCTAAATCCCTTTAGGGTTTTATTTGATCCAAATAGGTTTTGATGATTCCATTTGAAATCAAAAAGTTTCTTTTCACCCTAAATTTCAACAATTGTTTATTTTGGTTATTTATTTTTCACATTTCAAAATTTGGAAAATTTTGGGATGTGACAGGCTATCACCCTTAAAAGAAATCTTGTCCCGAGATTTGGGAAGGTTGGGGTTACAAGTTGGCTTCAAGGCAACTAGGGTACTACCACCCTTAAAAGAAAGTCTCATAGGGTTACATTGATGGTTCACTTGACTATGGGTTCAACACTTGATATCCAGACAAGAAATCCTTATTTGACTCAACTGAGTTAACTAATTCCTGACATCCACTTCTTCTATCTCTTAAAGGTTCCCATCCATGTCAATGTGGTTCACATGTCCTTTCTGGGTCACATTGGAGTCATTTCTATTGGAGTTTCTAGCATCTTTTTTCTTTTTCTTCTCAGGACAGTCTGATGCATAATGTCCAAGTTCCTTACAATTATAGCACTGCAACTGGCTAATGTCTTTCTTCCTGGAATTGCCATGTTGGTTCTGTCCAAGGTCATCTCCATTGTCAGTATCATTACCATTATTATCACTTCCATTGTTGTTGTGGTGATACTGATGTGGTTCAGAATCTTCATTGCTCTTTTTGAATGAACGCTTCTTTTGTGATGATCCTGAGTGATACTTGAGTTTTTGCTTCCTCTTTCTGTTCTCAACTTGATTCATCTTGTTTTCCAAAATGGTGGCTTTGTCACAGAGTGATTGATAAGTTGGGACATAGGCAACAGATAGTTGCAGGTTCAACTCATCATTAAGTCCTTCGAGGAATTTCTGCTTCCTCTTAGCATCTGTATCAACTTCATCCGGTGCATAGCATGCCAGATTGTTGAATTCTTCAATATACTCAGCCACACTGAGGTGACGCTGTTTCAGATTGTGGAATTCCTTTTTCTTCAAGTTCATCACTCCAGATGAGATGTGAGCTGTACGGAAACCATCCTCAAAAATAGCCCAAGTCACATCCTCAAGGGGAGTGGTGATCAGAAAGTTGTCCCACCATGTTGTTGCTGGTCCTCAAGCAGATGTGATGCAAACCTAACTTTTTCCTCGTCGGTGCAGCCAACAGTCACTAAGTCCTTGTTCACCAAACGTAACCAGTCATTGGCTTCCATTGGATCAATTGTTCCAGAGAACCTTGCAGGTCTTAGTTTCAAAAACCTGGTGAGCATGTCATGTGCTGGAGGGTTATTCTGATTGTTGTTGTTGTTGTTGTTGTTATTGTTGTTCTGATTCTGATTTTGTATAAACTGTGTCATCAACTGCATCAGTTGAGCTTGACCTGTCATCAACTGCTGCATCTCGGGAGTGATGTTGTTGTTGTTGTTTTGGTTGGGGTTGGCACGACGGGAGGCATCTGTTGGTTTGATAGGGATAAGTAATGGTGGATAGGTCTAAAGAAGTTCTAACACACCACCCAAAACAATCAAGTTCAATCAAACAATCAAGCAATCAACAAGCAACTATTCACTTAGCAACTTATGAGCTTAACTCATGAGTTGAAGGAAACAACAAGTTTTCTTAAAATAATTAACTTAGTATAGTCATACCTCATAGGTAAATATGATCCATACACTTCATGATATCCATGTCTTAGATATTTGGTAGGCAATCTAATGTTCTCTTGGTTCTCACTTGTAGTCCTTAGTGATGCCTAAGTTGAAATCCTTGGTGAGACTAAATTTGAAGTCATTGGTCATGGTGAAGACTTTGTCCATCAAGTTGATAAAGGAAGAGATGTAGAATCAAAACCAAAAAGGTTGAGGAAAGAGTTTACAAGATTGTTTGTAAATATGTTTTGGAACAAAACGACTCCTATTTTTCTAAGGGGTTTTGTCCAATCCTAGGGTTACAATCCTACAGGCAACACAGTGCTCTGATACCATCTGTAGAGGTCCCAACCTTCAATAAGGTAGAGATCCCTGTGTTTACAATGCTAGTCCCTGGATCAATAGCTCGCATCCACAGTTAAGATGTAATATCAAGAAACAAAGGTCATAATACAACTTTATAACCAGGAATAAAATAATTCATTATATCTTACATAGCTCATTTGGCTAACTCATTACAATGCAGCAGAAATAACTATAGCATGGAGTCCTTCATCTTCAAAGTGCCACAGGCAATCATGTTGGTTGTAGACTTGTAATCCTAATCAACACACTTCACTAACATCAAACAAACCATGCATAGGAGTTTATAGTGGACACTTTGGAATAACTTGGTTTCTTGGGAGTTGGAAGCACGAGTAGATCTTACTCATACAAGCGGAGGCTAGCAAAAGACTGGGAGCAACCAACTAAGAGAGCATAATGGCCATAATCATGCAGAGCAACAAAACATTACTAATCAAAGCATAAAGTGGTACCACAAGTCGAGGACTAAATGATCATAGAGGCTATGGTGACTTGTCATAGCCATAACATGGTGTGAGCATGTGCCAAGTCAATCCAAACAAAGCATCAAAGGAGAATACCACAATACTATGTTTTTGTATGCTAAAACAACACATGATTCTTTCAAGGAACATTAAGAAATCCTAATTATTTGGAACAAGCCATGATACAACAATAATCACTAAGCATAAGGTCAAAGAAACACCTAGAATGACATGATAAAGTCTAAGTCACAGTCAAAACAAGCTCCCTTTTGTACCACTATAAGCATGGAACTTTCTACTCTTTTCCAACACCAAACAACTTATTTGAAACAACTCACAAAGATAATAATCAACAAATATCAGTGAGCTTGTCTCACAACTCCACAAAGAAGAACTAAAAAATTCTAAGCTGAAAGCACAAGAAAACTAAGGCTGAACGCATTGCTAGCAAAAGTGAACAATCACAAAACAATAAGAGTGAAAACTAGAGTGTTCTAGGCAATGGAAACAGAGTGTGTCTCTCTCCAAAAGAAGTGTGGTGTAACCAACCAACTTACTCAAGCAAACTAAGCAAACGAAAACCAAAAAATAAAACTAAGACAAGCTCCAAGAACAACACAACAATGCATGAAACAATAAAAACGAAGTGTCTAGAAAGACCTGAGATTTTTATTGATGAAGAAGGGGATGCCTTGGGCATCCCCAGGCTTTGACGCTTGTGCCTCTTGAATATTTCTTGGGGTGACATGGGGTGGCATCCCCAAGCTTGAGCATTTGTCCATTCTTCATCTCATTACATCATTCTTTCTCTACACCTGTAAATTTTCCTTCATACAAAACTTCACACAATCTTCATTAGCAACATTAGTGTATTCAAAAGATATTAGACCTCTGGCAAAGCTTTGGAACAGAAAAACTTTCACTAAAAATACAAGATACTGTAGCAACTCTTTCAAAAATCTCAATTCCCCAAAAGAGATCTCAAAAAGGAATCAATAAGAAGCAAATGCAAATAATGGCAGAAATCTATCAAAACAGACCAGCAGATAGAAACTGATTTTTTCTAAGATCTTCTGCTGCTCAAATCAAAAAGTGTTGAACTAACTAAAGTTAGCTAACATACTAGGGGATTTATTCGTAAATTTTCATCTCAATCCGATTTACAGAGACTCCTCACAAATATTTATGGTGGAGGACAGAAATCTGTTTCGGGACAACAACTCTCCAAATCTTACTTCCCTCTCATTAGAGGTCATTCTTGGCACAACAAGCAAACAAAAAGGATAAGGAGAGGTTATTACTGAAGTAATAACTTCCAAGACTCAAGGAAACTCTTGGGTTATCTCCCAACAAGTACTTTTGTTTAATGCCTTTAAGTTAGGCTTGATAGTTTGAGAAGATGCTCACATAAGAAATATGAATTGAAGTAAAAGAGAGCATCAAGAAGCAAATTCAAAACACGTAAGTCTAACCCACTTCCTATGAATAGGAATCATGTAAAGAAACAAGTCATGAAAGCACAAAGCAACAAGCATAGGAAAGCAAAACAAATGCAACTTCAAAACTTTCAACATAAAGAGGGGAAACTTAATATTATTGAGATGCATAAAACCATGTTTCCCTCTCGCATAATAACTTTCAGTAGCATCATTAATAAAATTAACAATATAACTATCACATAAAACATTCTTATCATGAGCCACATGCATCAAATAATTATTACTCTCCACATAAGCAAAGACATTCTTATTAATTATTGTGGGAGCAAATTCAACAACATAGCTATCACTATTATTCTCATCACCATAATCATCAAATATAGGAGGCATATTGTAATCACAATAAATTTTCTCCTCAATAGTTGGTGGACTGAAAATATCATATTCATCATTGTAATCATCATAAATTGGAGGTTTGGTATCATCATAAACAATAGAATAGCTATCTTCCAAAGATGGGGCACTAAAAAGATCATTTTCATCAAAACAAGCTTCCCCAAGCTTAGAATTTTCCATAGCATTAGCAATAATAGTGTCCAAAGAATTCATACTAATAACATTGCTATTAGCATGGAAATAAAGCTCCATAGGTTTTTTAATTTTCTCTTCAAACACTTCATGTCCTAACTCAAGATAGATACTATAAAGCTCTCTAATTTTGTTGTTGCTTTCCATTAAACCTAACTAGTGAAACAAGAAACAAAAAGACAAAATTGTAGAATCTAAAGGAAATAACTTCGAGCACTCACACCGGAGGATCTGAGTACCTTTTACCTTACCTCCCCGGCAACGGCGCCAGAAAAGAGCTTGATGTCTACGCACTTCTATTCTTGTAGACAGTTGTTGGGCCTCCAAGTGCAGAGGTTTGTAGAACAGCAGCAAGTTTCCCTTAAGTGGATCACCCAAGGTTTATCAAACTCAGGGAGGAAGTGGTCAAAGGTATCCCTCTCAAGCAACCCTGCAATCAAGATACAAGTCTCTTGTGTCCCCAACACACCCAATATAGGTGCACTAGTTCGGCGAAGAGATGGTGAAATACAAGTGGTAACGGTGCCAGAAAATAGTTGATGGCGTGGAGGACTAAAGCAAGCAAACATGCAACAGATCTAGTAGCAAACGATGTTTCAATGTTTAGAAACAAGGCCTAGGGATCAAACTTTCACTAGTGAACACTCTCTCATATAGATATCCTCTCTTCATGATACTACTCTTAACTACTCTCCGGTTGGACACTCTAATCATCGATAGGGATATAACAACACTCCTCAAAGTCCGCCTTCCCCAATCTAGATAACCCCTACTGTCACCTTAAGCGCTAGATGGTTCCAACAAACACCTCAATTTCATAGAGACATCCAACTCCAAATATAACTCATAACAAATATTCAATCTAGCCAAAGTGCCACACATGGTATGCACGCTGTCACTTTCACACATGTGGGGAAAAGCATAAATCTATTAAAGCACAAAGAGTATTTATGTAGACTCAAACATAAGTGCCACCATGGTGTGCACGCTGTCACTTTCACACACATGGGGAGAGCAGAGATCTATTGAATCACTTGAGTAGCAAGGTATATCTACTTGATTACAAAGATCATGACCACAACAAGATCATGCATAGAGAGAGAGATGAACATATAGCTACCGGTAGAGCCCTTAGCCTCGAGGAAGAACTACTCCCTCCTCATCATGGGAATCAGCAATGGTGATGGAGATGGTGGTGGAGATCGATGGAGATGGCTCCGGGGGCACTTCCCCGTCCCGACAGGGTGCCGCAATAGAGACTTTCTGTCCCCCGAATCTCCCCTTCGGTGGCGGTGGCGCTACATAGGTTTTCGTGGATTTCTTCTGGATTGTTTAGGGTTTTCCCACCGGAGGCTTCTTATAGACGTAGGAATCAAGGTCGGTGGGGGTCCGCGCCTAGGGGGGTTTGGCCACCCTGTGGTCCCCGTCCGGCTCTGCTTCGTGGTTTCGTGTTGCTCCGGGAAAAATAATAACTTTGGCTTTTGTCCCGTCCAATTCCGAGAATATTGATTTTCTGCCTTTCTGAAACCAAAAACAGAAGAAAACAGGCAACTGGCACTATGGCATCTTGTCAATAGGTTAGTTCTAGAAAGTGTATAAAAATACCTCAAAGTGTAGACAAAACATTAGACAAATGATACAAAACAATCATGGAGCATCAAAAATTTTAGATACGTTTCCGACGTATCAGCGCCGCCCCCATGCCTATGGATCGGGGCTGCCTGGGAGCTGCCGGTTGTTTTCGTGGGCCTCGAAAATAGCTGACACCGTATTGGGAGCATCCGTGGGAGCTCAAACCATGGTCGGCACCCCAACAGGGCTATTGGGACCGCTATTGGGGGATGTCGGTGGAGATGCTCTAACATGTGGTTTGTGGGTGCAATAGGACTCCGAAAGTGACTATTTCTTGGAATTTTTTCATTCAAATTTTACACAAAAATTTTCGCAGTAATTGATTGATGTTTTTCATTCGGAAAATCTAGAATTAAGGAAGGGTTTCAAAAGAAAAGTCCTACAGAATGACGTGGTAACAACCGTTGGTGGTGCTTCGGCTAGCGCCCATGGTGGCCATGGTGATGGGAAAGGTGGTCGTGATGGTAAAATCCTACAGAATGCTTGATTTTTTGTGATCTTTGATTGATACTTGTTCAATTGTTATATGATAGCCCATACTTTAGGTTAAATATATTGTCAATTTAATATTTAAATTTTTAAAATTTGAAAATTATTTTCTATTGTTGAGTATTGAAAAAACTATTGTCTAATATTGAGTACTGGAAACTATTGTTAATGCTGAGTAAAATGGAAGTAAAAACTATTGTAAATGCACCTGGTTATCTAAAATCATGAATTTTTGGTTTTGCCTTCACTTTTATATGGACCGAGTTTTCAGAAATATGTTTAGACGGATACTGAGTCACAACTCCCAGTGTCAAATAGTGAAAACATTTTAGGTTCACCGCAAATAGCTTTTACCGTACCCATTTCACGAGATTTCCTAAAGTTGCTCTTAAGTCTTAACTCACATCCTGATAATTTAGGGCATCTTTAACGGATCCCCACACTTCACGACATCTCTAACCTATCCCCTAAAACAGTTAGAGAAGTAAAAATTGGTAAGAGACGCACATAACCGATTCCTCATACGTCGGAAACGTATCTATAATTTTTCATGTTCCATGCTTGTTTAGTATCTACTTTGCTTTGATTTGTCTACACTTTGAGGTGTTTTTATATCTTTTCTAAAACTAACCTATTAACAAGTTGTCACAGTGCTAGTTGCCTGTTTTCTTTTGTTTTTGGTTCTAGAAAGGCAGAAAATCAATATTCTCGGAATTCGATGGGACAAAATCCAAATTCAATATTTTACCGTGGGTGACATGAATACAGAAGACGATACGGAGAAGAGCCACATGGTGGCCACACCCTCCTAGGCGTGGCCAAGCCTAGCCCGCACCTAGGCAGGGTGTGGGCCCCCCTGGGCACCCCCTGCCTCGCCTCCTCGCCTATAAGAAGCCCCCGATGCAGAAATCCTAGGCACCCGATCAAAACTCCACGAAACCGTCTATAGCCGTCACCACCATCGTCCCTAGATCGAGGGGATTTGAAGTTCTTCCTGGCACCCTGCCGAAGGGGAGATCATCCCAGAGGTTTTCTTCTCCGGTATGATGCGTGAGTAGTTCCACCTTGGACTATGGGTCCATGTAGTAGCTAGATGGTTTTATCTCCTCCTTGTGCTTTCATGTATAGATCTTGTGAGCTCCGTTCATGATCAAGATCTAATCTATTTGTAATCATGCATATTGTGTTTGCGGGGATCCGATGGATATTGAGATTACTATGTCAGATTGATTAATGGTTTTTTCTATATGATTCTATCATGTCTGTGTTGTTTCTGATCTTGCATGCTCTCCGTTGTTAGTAGCTATCTTGGACAAGTAGTTGCTAGTGACTCCAAAAGGGGGTATTTATGCTCGATAGTGGGTTCATGCCTCTAGTTTCCAAGGGAAGTGACAGAAATCTCTTCGGTTGTAGATGTGCTTCACAAGGACGTCTTCACAAGGGGAGTTTCCAAGGGAAGTTGCCGGGGAGGCCAAGGACATCTTCACAAAGGGAGTCCTCCACTTCCTTTCTATTTACTTTGTTTTTAGTTTGCTTAGTTTCTTTTGCTTGGTTTTGTTTGCCTCATGTTTTCAAAAACTCCAAAAAAATTAGTCTAGTTTGGTTTGCTTTCTTTATTCAAAAACACAAAAATTGTTAGTTCCTACTCTGGTTGCTGGTCTGTTATTGCCTTGCTTGGTCATGTTTTTTATCAATGGATGGTTTCTTTGAAACTAGTTCTTATTGGCAAGGTGGGTTCACGGAAGAACAAAAGTATTATGGAACACCGTTTGTCACAAAAAGGGAAAGACTTATGGGAACAAATTGATAAGTTGAATACTATTGCTAGAGACGTGTGCTCTACTTATAATGTTGCTTATTGCTTTGATAAGTCTTGTTGCTGTAGGAGGTATAAACACCTTCCTTTTAAATGTGAGTATAATGATAATGTTACCATATCTTCTTATGTTAAGGGAAATTATGACTTTTATGATGTGGAACAAATTGAAGAATCTATTGTCTTCAAAGGTGCATTTGAACTTGCCAGTTTGCTTGAAAATACTGATGATGCACCTTATGAATATGAGGTTTATGAGATACTTAAATTTTGCTTGGACAATTACAAGGAAGAAAATGGCTATATTCTTGAATATTTTAATAGGTGCTTTCCACAAATGGAAGAGACTAATGCCTTGCAGGAGCCTATGGAAGAAGAAATTGTTGAAACTGGAAGCTCATTAGATGAAAAAGAGGAGGAGAGTGATGAACAAAAGGAGGAGGAATGTATCTACCCATGCCTACCTTCTAATGAGAGTAATTCTTTACCTCTTACATTATTTGATTGTCCCCCATGCTTACCAAAGTAGGATGAATGTTATGTTCCTATGGATCCTTTTAAAATATCTACTTTGGGTAAAAACTGTGAAGGTTTTAATCCCACTATTTTTGAGCTTGATAAAAATTATGTGTTTGTAGATCATGAAAGCATGCTTTATGTGATAGATATATTGTTGAGTTTATTCATGATACTACTGAAAATTATTATGAGAGAGGAAAATATGGTTGTAGAAGTTTTCATGGTACAGAAACACCTCTCTATGTGCTAAAAGTTTTGAAGTTGCTCTTGTTTTATCTACCCATTCTTGTTACTATGTGCTTCATTCATTTATTTTCTTACAAGATTCCTATGCATAGGAAGTGGGTTAGACTCAAATGTGTTTTGAATTTGCTTCTTGATGCTCTCTTTTACTTCAACTCATAGTTCTTATGTGAGCATGACTTCAAATTATCAATGCCTAACTTAAAGGCGTTAAAGAAAAGTACTTGTTGGGAGATAACCCAAGAGTTTCCTTGAGTCTTGGAATTTATTACTTCAGTAATGACCTGTCCTTACCCTTTTTGTATGCTTTTTGTGCCAAGAATGACCTCTAGTGAGAGGGAACTAGAATTTGGGGAGTTGCTGTCCTGAAACAGATTTCTGTCCTCCGCCATAAAAATTCGTGAAGAGTCTCTGTAACTCGCATTGAGCTTATATTTTACTAATAAATCCCCTAGTATGTTAGCTGACTTTCTTTAGCTCAGCACTTTTTGATTTGAGCAACATAAGATTTTCGAAAAATTCGGTTTCTACCTGCTGGTCTTTTGACAGATTTCTGCCATTATTTGCATTTGCTTCTTATCGATTTCTTTTTGAGTTCTCTTTTGGGGAATTAAGATTTTTAAAGGAAGTTGCTTCAGTAGCTTGTGTTTTTAGTGAAAGTTTTGCTGTTCCAAATCTTTGCCCAAAGGTCTATTATCTTTTGAATACGCTAATGTTGCTAATGAAGATTGTGTGAAGTTTTGTATGAAGGAAAAATTTCATATGTAGATAGAGAATGATGTAATGAGATGAAGAATGGACAAAAGCTCAAGCTTGGGGATGCCACCATGGTGTCATCCCAATAAATATCCAAGAGGTACAAGCGTCAAAGCTTGGGGATGCCCAAGGCATCCCCTTCTTCATCAATAAAAAGCTCAGGTCTGTCTAGACACTTCGTTTTTATTGTTTAATGCACTGTTGTGTTATTCTTGGAGCATCTTAGTTTTCGTTTTCTTTGATTAGTTTTTTTAGTTTGCTTGAATAAAGTAGTTTGGACCCCCATTCTCGTTGTGTTGTTTCAAATAAGTTGATTGGTGTTGGAAAGGAGTAAACAGTTCTTGCTTGGAAGTGCAAGAGGAGCTTGCATTGACTGTGACTTAGACTTTAGCACGACATGCTTGGTGTTGTTTTGACCTTATCCTTAGTTATTATTGTTGTAGAATGTCTTTTTCCAAACAATTGGTATTGCTTAGTGTGCTTTAAAAAAATTATGCGTTGTTTTAGCATACAAAAGCATAGTATTTTGGTATTCTCCTTTGATGCTTTGTTTGGGTTGACTTGGCACATGCTCGCACCATGTTATGACTATGAACAAGTCACCATAGCCTCTATGATATCTAGTCCTTGACTTGTAGTACCACTCTATGCTTTGATTAGTAATGTTTTGTCACTCTGCATGATTATGGCCACTATTGCTCTCTTAGTTGGTTACTCCCAGTCTTTTGCTAGCCTGCACTTGTATGAGTAAGCTCTACTCATCCTTCCAACTCCCAAGAAACCAAGTTATTCCAAATTTCCCACTATAAATTCCTATTGTAGGGGTTCGTAGCATGGAAAACAAAAAATTTCTACCGCATGCACACAAACAAGCCAAGATCTATCTACTAGATTGTAGCAACGAGTCGATAGAAGCACTCAGAGATTCCAAAGCGGTTAACGAGAGCAGATTCTCGTGGGTGATGTAGTCATACACTTGCCTATCTCAAGATCGCGTAGACGATCCTTCCGGCGCTGCGTTCCGGCAGCGCTTCCGCAGTCGGTCACATGTTCGATACTTGATGAAGACCTTCCTCTCCCTTGTTCCAGCAGGCAGCGGAGGTTGTAGTTCTCCCCTCGTGATTCTGGCAGCACGACGGCGTGGTGCCGGAAGTAGAGGGAAGATCCCGCACGGCTTCGCCTAAGCCGGATGCGAGTTATGGAGGATTAGGGTTTCCCGAAAATCTAGGGTTCAGAAATCCGGGAGGAGGAGGAGGTGTCGGCGGCGGCTAGGGCGGCAGCGATGGACCGGCGGCGGCGCGAGGCGGTGGCGGCGCGCGGCGGCGGGCTCGGGTGGAGAGGGCTTGATACTTGTGTTTTTTGTTGGGGCAGCCCTCCCCCTCTATTTATGAGAGGGGGGCAGCCTTGGGAGGGGTGGGTTTGAATCCAAACCCAAGCCCAAGTTGGATTGAAAGGACTTGTTTCTTCTCCCACTAGGAAACCATTGTTCCAGTTTGACTTTTCAAACTTCCCGTTTGACTTTCAATTTAGAGCTTTATTTCTCTCTCGCATATGCCAACACCAAGTGACCTTGGATATGATCCAATCATTCCACATACCCATGACACATTCATGGACCATTCTCCTTTCGGACCGGTGAACCTTCTTGACCCTTCTAGAACCTATCCGATGAAAGCATCGGAAACTTTCCCGAACTCCGAAATAGGACTTTCCTTATATGAATCTTATTCTCCAGACCATTCCGGATCTCCTCGTGATATCCCGGATCCCATCCGAGACTCCTAACAACATTCGGTATCCCTATTAACATTCCCTATCTGCTAAACAACATCAAATCCTTAAGTGTGTCTCCCTACGGTTCGTGAATTATGCGGACATGATCGAGACATTTCTCCGATCAATAACCAATAGAGGAATCTAGAAATTCATATGGCTCCCACGTATTTCAACGATTACTTTGCGATCGAATGAACCACTTACATACGATACCAATTTCCTTTTATCTCACGGTAGTTTACTTATCCGAGGTTTTGATCATCGGTATCTCTGCATACCTAGTTCAACCTTGTTACCGATAAGTACTCTTTTCTCATTCCCATGATATGTGATCCCTTGTGAGCCAGTCACATGCTTGCAATCCAATTGTATGACATTCCACCGAGAGGGCCCAGAGTATATCTATCCGTCATATGGATGGACAAATTCCACTCTTGATCCATGTGCCTCAACCCATACTTTCCGAACACTCAATGCCACCTTTATAGCCACCCAGTTACGGTGTGGTGTTTGATGTCATCAAAGCATCCTTCCGGTGATGGTGATTAGCATGATCTCATGGTCGAAGGAATTAGGTTACTATGTATTAGAAATCTTATAGCAAACAAACTATTAAAATGACTTGATCTTTATGCTACGCTTATCTACAGGAGTATGTCCATCATACCATTCTCCTAATGATATGATCTTGTTATTAACAACATCTCAATGTTCATGATCGAGAAACCACGATCATCTATTAATCAACAAGTTAGTATTATATAGAGGCTTTACCAGGGACTCTAATTTAGTTTACAAATCACACAAGTATTAATGTTTCCGGTTAATACTATTATAGTATGAATGTAAACATTTATCATAAACACAAACATATAATAATAACTGCTTTTATTATTGCCTCTAGGGCATATCTCCAACAGTCTCCCACTTGCACTAGAGTCAACTAATCTAGATTACATGGTAATATACCGAACACCCATGGCGGTTTGGTGCTGGTCATGTTTGGCCCTCGGGAGAGGTTTAGTCAACGGATCCGCCACATTTAGATCTGTGTGTACTTTGCAAATATTTATGTCACCATCTTGGACATGTTCTCGAATAGCGTGAAAATGTAGCTTGATGTGCTTCAGCTTCTTGTGTGACCTTGGTTCTTGCGCATTGGCTATGGCGCCCATGTTATCACAGTAGATAGACATTGGGTCCAGCGCACTTGGAACCACACCGAGCTCTGTAGTGAACTCCTTCATCCATATTGCCTCTTGTGAAGCCTCCGAAGCAGCTATGTATTCCGATTCAGTTGAAGATCTCGCCACAACGCTTTGCTTTGCACTCCTCCAACTAAGTGCTACACCATTCAAAGTAAATACGTATCCAGATTGTGATTTAGAATCATCCGGATTGGTGTTCCAACTAGCATCGGTGTAACCATTAACAACGAGTTGTTCATCACCTCCATAAGAAAGAACCATATCCTTAGTTCTTCTCAAGTACTTAAGGATGTTTTTGACCGCTGTCCAATGATCCACTCCTGGATCACTTTGATATCTGCTAGTCAAACTAACAACATATGCAATGTCGGGTCTAGTACATAGCATGGCATACATAAGAGATCCTATGGTTGAGGCATAGGGAGTCTTACTCATCCTTTCTCTATCTTCTGCCGTTGCAGGACTTTGAGTTTTACTCAAGGTCGTATTGGGCAACATGGGCAAGAACCCTTTCTTGCTATCTTCCATTCCAAACCTCTTTAGAACTTTGTCCAAATATGTACTTTGTGACAATGATATTAGGCGTCTCGATCTATCTCTATAAATCTTTATGCCTAATATGTAAGCTGCTTCACGAAGATCTTTCATTGAAAAACTATTATTCAAATAATCCTTGACACTATTAAGAAGGTCTACATCATTCCCAATCAATAATATGTCATCTACATATAGTATTAAGAATGCTACAGAGCTCTCACTCACTTTCTTGTAAGTACAAGCTTCTCCATAAGTTTGTATAAAACCAAAGCTTTTGATTACCTTATCAAAACGTTGATTCTAACTTCGGGATGCTTGCTTCAATCCATATATGGACCGTTGAAGTTTGCATACCTTGTTAGCATCTTTAGGATCTACAAAACCTTTGGGTTGCATCATATACAACTCTTCATCAATGTCTCCATTGAGGAACGCCGTTTTGACATCCATCTGCCATATCTCATAATCATAATATGCAGCGATTGCTAACATAATCCTTACAGACTTTAGCTTCACTACTGGTGAGAAAGTCTCATCGTAGTCAACTCCTTAAATTTGTCGAAACCCTTTTGCGACAAGTCGAGCTTTATAGACAGTAACATTACCATCAGCATCTTTTTACTTCTTGAAAATCCATTTGTTCACGACAGCCTTCCGGCCATACGGTAAGTCCACCAAAGTCCATACTTGGTTTTCGTACATGGATCCAATCTCGGATTTCATGGCTTCTTGCCATTTATTGGAATCTAGGCTCATCATTGCTTCCTCATATGTCGCAGGGTCATCGGTGTTATCCACCAACATGACACTCATAACGGGATCATACCAATCAGGAGTGGTACGAGTTCTCGTTGACCTGCGAGGTTCCGTAGTAACTTCAATCGAAGTTTCATGATCAACATCATTAGCTTCCTCTCTTATTGGTGTAGGCGCCACAGGAACTACTTCCGGTGCTGCGCTACTCGCAAGTTCGAGAGAAGGTTCAATAACCTCGTCGAGTTCTACTTTCCTTCCAATCACTTCTTTCAATAGAAACTCCTTCTCTTGAAAGGATCCATTCTTGGCAACGAAGATCTTGCCCTCGGATCTATGATAGAAGGTATACCCAATAGTTTCCTTCGGGTATCCTATGAAGACGCATTTTTCCGCTTTGGGTTCAAGCTTGTCCGGCTATAACTTCTTTACATAAGCTTCGCAACCCCAAACTTTAAGGAACGACAATTTAGGTTTCTTTCCAAACCATAATTCATACGATGTCGTTTCAACGGATTTAGATGGTGCCCTATTTAAAGTGAATGCGGCTGTTTCTAATGCATAACCCCAAAACGATAGCGACAAATCTGTAAGTGACATCATAGAACGAACCATATCTAAGAGAGTTCGATTACGACGTTCGGACACACCATTACGCTGTGGTGTTCCCGGCGGTGTCAATTGTGAAAGTATTCGGCATTTATTCAAATGCTCGCCAAACTCGTAACTTATATATTCGCCTCCACGATCAGATCGTAGAAATTTAATCTTCTTGTTATGTTGATTCTCTACCTCACTTTGAAATTCCTTAAACTTCTCGAAAGTTTCGGACTTATGTTTCATGAAATAGATATACCCATATCTACTCAATTCATCCGTGAAGGTGAGAACATAAAGATAACCACCGCGCGATGCTACACTCATTGGGCCACACACATCACTATGTATGATTTCCAATAAGTCCGTAGCTCGCTCCATCATACCAGAAAATGGAGTCTTAGTCATTTTACCCATCATACATGCTTTGCATCTTTCAAGTGATTCGAAATCAAGTGATTCAAGAAGTCCATCGGAATGGAGTTTCTTCATGCACTTCACTCCAATATGACCAAGACGATAGTGGCACATATAGGTCAAGTTATCGCTCAATTTCAAACATTTAGCTTCAATGTTATTAATGTGTGTATTACCACAATCGAGATTCAATAAGAATAGACCATCTATCAAAGGTGCATGTGCATAAAACATATTACTCATATAAATCGAACAACCATTATTCTCGGACTTAAACAAGTAACCGTCTCGCAATAAACATGATCCAAATATAATGTTCATGCTCAACACAGGCACCAAATAACAATTATTTAAGTATAAAACTAATCCCGATGGTAGATGAAGAGGTAGTGTGCCGACCACGATCACATCAACCTTTGATCCATTTCCAACGTGCATCGTCACCTCGTTCTTCGCTAGCTTCCGTTTATTCTATAGTACCTGTTTCGAGTTACAAATATGAGCAACCGAACCAGTATCAAATACCTAGGCACTACTACGAGAATTAGTGAGATACACATCAATAACATGTATATCGGATATACCTTTCTTCTTGATGTTGCCGTTCTTCAAATCCGCCAAGTACTTTGGGAAATTCCGCTTCTAGTGACCTTCTCCCTTACAGTAAAAGCACTCAGTATCAGGCTTAGGCCCAGCCTTGGTCTTCTTCACCGGCGCGGTAACTTTCTTACCGCCCTTCTTGAAGTTTCCCTTTTTCTTAGACTTGCCTTGCTTATTGAATTTGGTGGCCTTATTGACCAACAACACTTGGTGCTCTTTCTTTATCTCCACTTCTGCGGATTTCAACATGGAGAAGAGTGCTGGCAACGACTTGTCCATGTTTTGCATATTGTAGTTCATCACAAAGTTCTTGTAACTTGATGGCAGTGATTGGAGGACACGGTGAATCCCCAAAGAATTAGGAATCACTATACCCAAGCTTTGGAGTTTACTTGCGTGCCCAGACATCTGAAGCACGTGCTCACTAACGGAGCTGCCCTCTTCCATCTTGCAGTTAAAGAACTTTTCAGAAGCCTCATAACTCTCAACTGTCGCGTGAGCCTCAAATATCATTTTGAGTTCACGGACAATATCATGTGGGTCATGGTTCTCAAACCTTTTCTGAAGCTCTGATTCCAAACCATACAAGATAGCACACTGAACTATGGAGTACTGATTCTTCCGAGCGAGGTAAACATTCTTTACTTCATCGGTAGCAGTAGTTGCAGGCGGGTCACCCAGCGGTGCATCCAGCACATAGGTCAAATTACCAGCATTGAGGACAATCCTCAAATTGCGGAACCAATCCACGAAGTTGCTTCCATTGTTTTTCAACTTTTCTTTCTCTAGGAACGCATTAAAATTGATGGTAGGGGCCACCATTGATCTACAACATATTTGCAATAGTTTAGACTAAGTTTATGACAAATTGAGTTCTAGTTAATAGTTAAATTAATCTAGGTGAACTCCCACTCAAAACAATATCCCTTAGATTGTTTTAGTGATCACACGAACCAAATCCACCACATCAAAACCGATCATCACGAGAGTTGATGTAGCTTCAATGGCGAACAATCAACATGTTCATCATATCTTCTATATGACTCATGCTTTACCTTTTCGGCGATCCGTGTTTCGAGACCATGTTTGTACATGCTAGGCTCGTCAAGATCAAACCTTAGCTTGCGCATGAGAAAATCTGGCTTGCTCACGTTGTATACACTCACAGAATCTAACACACCCGATCATCACGTGGTGCTTCGAAACAACGAGCTTTAGAAACGGTGCTTACTAAGGATGAACACTTTAAAACTTGAAATTTTTGTGCTTGAGGGATCATCTTATAATGCTACCATCGCAAACTAAGCACTACAAGATGCATAAAGGATTAACATCACATGCAATTCATAATATGTGATATGATATGGCCTTTCTTCTTGTGCTTCCGATCTCCATCTTCAAGCACGAACATGATATCCATCATCACCGGTATGGCGTCAAGGTCAATGGCGCCATTTCATGGTTGTCGTCCACCAGCTTCAACTATTACAACTACTTTGAATAGACACGCAGGTCTTAACGGAATTTAAAAGACAACCATATGGCTCCAGCCGGTTGCCAACTTACAATAAGGAACACTGCATACATCATATATAATCACCATCATGGCCATATCACATCACAGGACACCCCTGCAAAACAAAGTTAGATGCCTCTAATTTTCTTTGCATGTTTTACGTGGTTTGGGGCTTTCAATAAGTGTCGTTATAACTTACGAACAAGAACCACAACGTTGATGCTTGAACTATCACGTGCCCGTTGTAAATTGAATCTATACTATGATGGGAGAGACAGACACCCGCAAAGCCACTTATGCAATACAAGTTGCATGTTGAGCGTGGAGCAAGTCTCATGAACGATGTCATGTAAGGTTAGCCCGGGCCGATTCATCCCATCATACCGCAAGATGCAAAGTACACAAAAAGCAATTGATAATAAAAGCACCACCGCCCACAATGACCATTGTGTTCTACTCGTGCAACAGATCTACATATAGACATGGCTCTGATACCACTGTAGGGGTTCATAGCATGGAAAACAAAAAATTTCTACCGCATGCACACAAACAAGCCAAGATCTATCTACTAGATTGTAGCAACGAGTCGATAGAAGCACTCACCCTCGAAGATTCCAAAGCGGTTAACGAGAGTAGATTCTCGTGGGTGGTGTAGTCGTACACTTGCCGATCTCAAGATCGTGTATACGATCCTTCTGGCGCTGCGTTCCGGCAGCGCTTCCGCGGTCGGTCACATGTTCGGTACTTGATGAAGACCTTCCTCTCCCTTGTTCCAGCAGGCGGCGGCGCGGTGAGGCGGCGGCGGCGCGCGGGCGGCGGGTCGGCGGCGGCGGGCTCGGGTGGAGAGGGCTTGATACTTGTGTGTTTTGTTGGGGAAGCCCTCCCCCTCTATTTATGAGAGGGGGTCAGCCTTGGGAGGGGTGGGTTTGAATCCAAACCCAAACCCAAGTTGGATTGAGAGAAGGACTTGTTTATTCTCCCACTAGGAAACCATTGTTCCAGTTTGAATTTTCAAACTTCCTGTTTGACTTTCAATTTAGAGCTTTATTTCTCTCTCGCATATGCCAACACCAAGTGACCTTGGATATGATGCAATCATTCCACATACCCATGACACATTCATGGACCATTCTCATTCCGGACCGGTGAACCTTCTAGACCCTTCTAGAACCTATCCGATGAAATCATCGGAAACTTTCCCGAACTCCGAAATAGGACTTTCCTTATATGAATTTTATTCTCCAGACCATTCCGGATCTCCTCGTGATATCCCGGATCCCATCCGAGACTCCTAACAACATTCGGTATCCCTATTAACATTCCATATCTACTAAACAACATCAAATCCTTAAGTGTGTCTCCCTATGTTTCGTGAATTATGCGGACATGATCAAGACATTTCTCCGATCAATAACCAATAGAGGAATCTGTAAACTCATATGGATCCCACATATTTCAACGATTACTTTGCGATCGAATGAACCACTTACATACGATACCAATTTCCCTTTGTCTCACGATAGTTTACTTATCCGAGGTTTTGATCGTCTGTATCTCTGCATACCTAGTTCAACCTCGTTACCGATAAGTACTCTTTTCTCGTTCCCATGATATGTGATCCCTTGTGAGCCAGTCTGTAACACACCCGGTCACTCCGGACCGACGGCTGTCACTTCTGGCAGCTCAATAGGATCTCTAGACTAACCCCACAGACCAACACTAGTCTTTTCTGCGCACTTTGTCCTCACTCGTGCGCACCCGGTACCCACTTCCCGGTCGGTCACCCATCCTAGAATTGCTCTAGGCCAAGCATGCTTAATCTTAGAGTTCTTTTCGAATGAGCTTCCAGAAAAGAAGTTGCAACTTGTTGGTATGAGTTTCCTATCAATCCTATTGAGCCATGCGTCAGGGTCTCACATACACCCACCCTTAGAAGATCGACGTCCTCGTCGATCAACCACAAGCCAGGAACGTCCCCTCTTGGCATATGTCTGTGTGTCCAGTGTCGGCACATGTGCCATGCCGTGTCCACTCCGGGCCACACGCGCCATGCGCCACATGTCCGCCACTAACCCGCACACGCCCGTGTAACCGCGAGGGTCTGCTCTGATACCACTTTGTAACACCCCCGGTCACTCCGGACCGACGGCTGTCACTTCTGGCATCTCAATAGGATCTCTAGACTAACCCCACAGACCAACACTAGTCTTTTCTGCGCACTTTGTCCTCACTCGTGCGCACCGGTACCCACTTCCCGGTCGGTCACCCATCCTAGAATTGCTCTAGGCCAAGCACGCTTAACCTTAGAGTTCTTTTCGAATGAGCTTCCGGAAAAGAAGTTGCAACTTGTTGGTATGAGTTTCCTATCAATCCTATTGAGCCATGCGTCAGGGTCTCACACAGTCACATGCTTGCAAGACAATTGGATGACATTCCACCGAGAGGGCCCAGAGTATATCTATCCGTCATATGGATGGACAAATTCCACTCTTGATCCATGTGCCTCAACCCATACTTTCCGAACACTCAATGCCACCTTTATAGCCACCCAGTTACGGTGTGGTGTTTGATGTCATCAAAGCATCCTTCAGGTGATGGTGATTAGCATGATCTCATGGTCGAAGGAATTAGGTTACTATGTATTAGAAAGCTTATAGCAAACGAACTATTAAAATGACTTGATCTTTATGCTACGCTTATCTATAGGAGTATGTCCATCATACCATTCTCCTAATGATATGATCTTGTTATTAACAACATCTCAATGTTCATGATCGAGAAACCACGATCATCTATTAATCAACAAGCTAGTATTATATAGAGGCTTTACCAGGGACTCTAATTTAGTTTACAAATCACACAAGTATTAATGTTTCCGGTTAATACTATTATAGTATGAATGTAAACATTTATCATAAACACAAAGATATAATAATAACTGCTTTTATTATTGCCTCTAGGGCATATCTCCAACACCTATGCATGGTGTGTTACACTAGTCCAAGTATATTCTTGTTTTCAGCTATCTTCCAATTAAAAAGTATTTTGTTATGTGAAAACTTAGTGATTAAAGCTCTCACGAACTTGATGGCACATTTTATATTCTTTGCCCCTAATAAACTTGAACCACTGTGTCTTCTATGTTGTATATGTTTGCACTTATATGTTGGAATTAGCAGAACCATGTTGTCATGGGGAACGTTTTAAACATTGCACTTGTACTTTGTACTCAGTTGATATCATGCTCTTTTGTCTATGGATGTCACAGGTGTGAAATAAAGAGGGAGCTTGTAAGTCCATGGAGTTATGTATTTTGTGTTAGAGAAACGCCTGGGCCGCTAGCCTAAGCCATGCCTAATCATGGTGGAAACTTGCAGCATCACCATAGTGGGATATCTATGAAGCATCCTCAATAAAAAGCTATGCATATAGTAAATAAAAAGATCGCTGAGATGCTCATTGTCTGCTTGCCTTGTCATTTTGGTTATGGGAAAGCTCCTGTACCATGTGCAAGGGGTACCCCGTTGGTGGTTCTATATGATACGCATGTACTTATAATGACAAGAACTTACAGGTGACTGAAGTTGAGTAGCATGAGGTGTGGCCCTCGTATTCAAGGGACTTGAGATTGCCAACTTATACTTTGTCAAGCATATACTCCATAGTTTGTTCACTTTAACCTTAATCACTTCAAGATGATTATGATAGGGGCAATGAGGGATGGAAGCTAATAAGTACCATAATTTTTGGAAGCTCTTTTTGAAACTTGAAATTCCTTCTTCCCTTGTGAAGGGCCTTTCTTCCACTACTATATTGAGTCTCCACCTTCTACCTTTAGGCACCATTAAGAGAGCATAATTTTCATTCTTAGTTCTATGTGCAGTGTCCCAAAACTTATTGATTGATGCATATTGTGATATTGCTTGTTCTTGTGCTATTTGTATCTAGTCACTCTTATGAACTTTGAAGGTGTCATATGCATCTATTTGCTACTCTATGAGGGACAAGTTGATTGCCACTATGCCATGTTTTATGTATGTGAAACAAACAAACGTTTTTCAATGCATGCTAGTCATGATCTTTGTTTGTAGCCTTTCATGTTGGATGCTTAGTTACTTTGTCTTACTGTTATAACTCCATCTTTCATGCACATGTTTAGAGTTCTTTGATCCCAGCTTTCAATGCTTGCAAATGGTTTGATCTTTATTGTGAAGGTGCATGTCACCTCAAAAATTATTCTTTTAACACTTACCTACTCGAGGACGAGCAGGAGTTAAGCTTGGGGATGCTTGATACGTCGAAAATGTATCTATAATTTTTGATGTTCCATGCTTGTTTGGTATCTACTTTGCTTTGCTTTGTCTACACTTTGAGGTGTTTTTATATCTTTTCTAGAACTAACCTATTAACAAGTTGCCACAGTACCAGTTGCCTGTTTTCTTCTATTTTTGGTTCCAGAAAGGCAGAAAATCAATATTCTCGGAATTGGATGGGACAAAAGCCAAAGTCAAAATTTTACCGTGGGCGACACGAATCCAGAAGACGAGACAGAGAAGCGCCACGGGGTGGCCACCCCCCAGGCGCGGCCAAGCCTGGCCCACACCTAGGCAGAGTGTGGGCCCCCGGGCATCCCCTGCCCCGCCTCTTCGCCTATAAGAAGCCCCCGATGCAGAAACCCTAGGCACCGATCAAAACTCCACGAAACCGTCTGTAGCCGCCGCCACCATCGTCCCTAGATCGGGGGGATCTGAAGTTCTTCCCGGCACCCTACCGGAGGGGATATCATCCCGGAGGCCTTCTTCTCCGGTATGATGCGTGAGTAGTTCCACCTTGGACTACGGGTCCATGTAGTAGCTAGATGGTTGTATCTCCTCCTTGTGCTTTCATGTATAGATCTTGTGAGCTCCGTTCATGATCAATATCTAATCTATTTGTAATCATGCATGCTGTGTTTGTGGGAATCTGATGGATATTGAGATTACTATGTCATATTGATTAATGGTTTTGTCTATATGATTCTATCATGTCTGTGTTGTTTGTGATCTTGCATGCTCTCTATTGTTAGTAGCTATCTTGGCCAAGTAGTTGCTAGTGACTCCAAGAGGGGGTATTTATGCTCGATAGCGGGTTCATGCCTCTAGTTTCCAAGGGAAGTGACAGAAATCTCTTCGGTTGTGGATGTGCTGTTGCCACTAGGGAGAAAACAACGGTCTCTTGTTCATGAAGCAAGTGGATTGTTTACCTTACACACTTTGCTTAAAGCAGTTGTCTGTTGCTTGCAACTTAATACTGGAGGGGGTTCGGATGATAACCCAAAGGTGGACTATTAGCCATAGATGCATTTGGATGGCGGTCTATGTATCTTGTTGTATTGCCCAATCGAATCTCATAGGATCATGAATGTCTAGTATTGAATTGTTATGCCTTGCTCAGTTCCTGTCAATTGCCCTGCTGTAATTTGTTTACCCTTCATGCCATGTTGTTTATCTAAGGAGAGCACCTCTAGTGAACTATGGACCCCGGTCCAATCTTTACCATTGATACATCCTCCACTGTTACTGTTTACTTGCTGCAAACCACCATTACCTTCCACACCATATAGTTAATCCTTTGTTACAGCAACCAGTGAGATTGAAAACCTCACTGTTAGTTGGGGCAAAGTCTTGAGTTTGTGTTGTGCAGGTCTTCGCGTTGCTTGCAACACCTGTGTTGACGTTTCCTTCCTCCTACTGGTTCGATAACCTCGATTTCTTACCGAGGGAAGACTTGCTATTGTGTTGCTTCACACCTTGCTCTTGGGGTTCCCAACAGGCTCCACATCAACTGAGCCATCAATCCCCAAAATGGTTAGAGGAGTAGATATTTAGAAGTCGGAGGAGTAAACTTTGCCACGGAGGAGTAAATTTAAGGGTCTGATGCCACTTTAGAGAAAAACCCCGCCTCCTCCTCTGTCGCACCCATTTCCGCCGGTGTCGCCATAGGTGACCGCCATACCCTGCCGCCCCCACCCCGGTCTCTGCGCCGCCCTCTAGATCACCGCTCTGTTGCTTGCCGCTTCTCTCCGTCGCCGGAATCGACAAGGGGGTCGAGTTTTCGCCTCCGTCGGGGTCGATGCATCACATCTGGGAGCCGACGGAGGCTAGGAAGGTAGTAGAAGGCCGACACTGCCGCCCTCGACGCCTCCTATGACCCAACCGGCGACTGTCCGGTCACCCTCCTCACCTCCTCCTCCCATCAGGTGTTCGACCGAATCGGTAGGTGAGGTTCCGTTTGCAAATTTTACCGGCATCATCGTGTAGATGAAGAGGTTGAGGGAGTACATCATGGAAGACTCATCATCATCATCATCATCATCATAATAGGAGGAGGAGGACGGCGACGTCGAGATGGCCATGGCCATCATCATAGTTTGGTCGCGCTTACATCAACCGGGATAGAGCCGAGGGCCATGCCAAGATCATGCGAGATTACTTCAATGACAATGCCATGTATCCGAAGAAGTACTTTATCCCGCGATTCTGCATGCACAAGAGCCTCTTTCTCACCATTGCAAGAGCAGTAGAGAAGCATGATGATTGGTTCAAGCTTTGGAGGAGTGCATCCGGTGAGATAAACACAAGCCCATCTATGAAGTGTCTTGCAGATGTTCGAATGCTTGCATATGGGTGTTCTGCGGATGCCATTGATGACTATGTTCGTATTGGTGAAGATATAATCTTGGAGGCTGAGTATTGGAAGCCGAAGGTGCTTTGAAAAATAATGAAATGTTGCATCATCTTGCATAACATGATTATTGAAGATGAGCGTGGCATGGCCGATAACTTCAGGTACATCATCACCGGTCGGCTCTGTCTCCAACTGTCTTAGGCCTTGGAGGCGTGATGGACCACGACGCCTCGCCGTCGAGAGGGTTTTTGTCCTTTGTTTAATTTTTTTTGGATGGCGAGGCGATGGCTACATCCTAAAATTATAATAAGGTCCATCCCACTCTATGCTCTCTTTGGTGATGCGTTTAGCGTGGAGGGCGTGTGAAGTCGTCCGTCCAACGAATCTTCTAGGGTCCAGTTTATTTTTGTGTTCGTTGGTGTTGCTCGAGGACAGTCTCTTTCGATGTACAATTGCCATCATTGGCGATGGTTGATGCTTCAGTGTGCTGGCTCTTTGGGGCCTTAGCACGACTACTTTCCGTTTATCTACTATAACAAACTCTACTACAACAAGCTTTTGGCCGGCTCCGGTGATGGAGGGGCGAGGACGCGGTGCGTCGGCTCACGCTAGTGTTTGTAGTCATTGGTAGATGGTCCAAGGGCATATTTATAATTTTTATTTCTTTTGGATCTCCTTGTACAATTGTTGATGTTTATTAATAGATTGGTGAAATTTAAAAAAAAAGACAAACTAAGAACATGTCAAGCAAACTAAGATGATGAAGTGGCCACCGGAGGTGGGGAACCCTATTCAGCACTGGTTGCACTCCTTAGGGAGGCATCCCCTGAACCGCGATTCGGATGGGCCGACCCAACTAACTATCTCGGACAAGCATGGAATTTCAAACCGTGTTTTTGTTTGTTGCTACTTCGGTTCCTTATGTTTTTTTTTGGTAAAATCAAAAAAAAAGGAAAAAGTTCAAAATTTGAAAATGTTCAAATTTCAAATAGTTCAGGTTTTCAAAATGTTAATTTTTTTAGATAATTGGAAAACGTACAGATTTTTAAAAAATGTTCGGATTTTAAAAAATTTCATTTTTTTAGAAAATAAATGAGAAAAAGGAAAAGAAAAAAGAAAATCAGAAAAAAGAAACCAGGAAGAGAAACCAAAAAAAAACCACAACAAAAGTTTCTAGAACGTTCCTAAAACCAGAAAAATCCATAACATCAAAGATGCACTAGCAGACTTAAGTAATGAGGGAAATATGAGTTGTTCCACTAATGGGCGCATCAAAAGTCAGATAGGGATCACCCTAGAGGTGGATAGGTCTAAAGGAACAACTTTAAAAGCATAGCCATTTGTGGTCAACTATGAGTAATGTATGGCCTATCCCCCTGATATTGATATTCAGGCTGATCCGCATGAGTAATGTATGGCGCTTGGTGCATCTGGTATGCTCATAACGAGGTGACACATGATAAACTGCTTCCTTCGATTGAAGGTTTTAAACGGTTTTTGATCAGCTACGTCAAGACTTTGAAGATTATTAAAACTATGTCCATAGAGGAGATAATTAAGGGCAAGAGCCCATTGTCAAAAGGACTATTGGCTGCTACTGTTGTTCAAAACCCTAACGGGCAGGTGTCACGCTAGCTAAAACCCTCTTTGAGTTGGGTTAAACTCAATTGTGATGGCTCTTATAAGAAAGAGGATGGTTCGGCAGAAGCAGGCATGCTCTCGTGTGATAAAGATGGAGAGATTATCTTCTCCTCAAGTCGTCAGCTCTTCAATTGAACTGATCCCCTAGAAGCTAAGGGAGGGCTTGTGTTTAAGGGCTTCGTCTAGCTTTGAATTGGAGTGATAAAGTGGTGTTGTTGATGGATTGTTATATCTTGATAAATGCAATTCGTGGAAGATCACAAGATATACTATCTTTACATTATCTTTTTTTCTATGAAATTACTTTATCATAGAGATTAAGGATTTGATTTAAGGTACTTCCTCCGATCCATATTAGTTGACTCAACTTTATCTAGATTCATATGTATCTAGTTAAGTATCTAGTCTAAATTCATCCGTATCTAGACAAAGTGGAATCAACTAATATGAGTCACAGACAGTAGTAGAATCGTTTCTATTGTAAAAGTGAACCATGAACAAAATAAAACGAGCCATAGTCTCTTGACTTGCGAGAACTTATCAAACTGCTGTTTGGCTTGGTTTAGGACATGAGGTGTTGTCTCACCAGAGCATGACAAGCCCTAAAGCCACTTTTATACCTGATGAAAAACAAACAAACAAAGAGCTAACGTTCATCCACGTAAAGCCGTTCAAAACGTACCACAAAGAAAGGACCCAAATTCCCCCTTCCACGCTGCTCGCTAAACTACCATCTCCGTCCCATCCCATGGCCGCGCCCGCTCTGCTCTCCCTCTCCCCCGCCGTCTCCAGGCACCCCCACCTCCTCTTCTCCCACACCCACTCGCCTCGCCACCTCCGCCTCGCCCCTCCCGCCGCCTCTTCCTCCCCCTCACCCTCCCCGGGCGGCGGCGGTGGCGGCGTATTCCTCTCGCCGAGCGCCCTCTCGCAGCTTGACGCGCTCGCCGCCTTCCGCTACGCGCACTCCTTCCCCCACGGCAGCCTCACCGTGCGCGCGCTCACCCCGGAAGACGACGCCGAGGCCGACGCGCTCGTGCGCCTCCTCGCCGACTCCTTCTCCGAGGATGTCAGGTGGGCCCCCGCGCAGCGCTACGCCCAGCTCCTCGCGTTCGTCATCCGCCGCTACCTCCACGAGCGCCGCGGCCTCGCGCCCCACGCCGCGGTCCTCGTGGGTTTCTACAAGCCCGCCGCAGCGGAGGCAGGGCAGGAGGGCGAGGACGACGAGGATGAGGGGGAGATGGCGTGCACCGCCGAGGTGTCGCTGGACGCGGTGGGCGCGCCCGGGGCACCACCCACGCCCACGCCGCCGCTTGACTTCCCTTACATCTGCAACATGACTGTGAAGACCTCGTTCAGGAGGTAACGATAATGCTATCCTTCCAACAACCATCATTTAGATTGCCCACATATTCATTTTGTAAAGTAGGATAGATTTTAAATGGATGTAAGGAATAGAGTAGATTGTGAAGTGGGTTTCCGTGGAAGTATGAGCTATGGAGCACTTTGTGCACGAGTGCATCCTTCGAGTTGGAAATTCAGATGTTGGGAATAGAGTTGTGAAAGATGATTCCTTACAAGTATGGACTATGGGGAATTTGAATAAAAATATTCAATCAACTGTGACATGTGCATTCTTCGGCTTGGAATGGCAATCCTCTATATAATGAACATGACGAATGATACAATTTAGTTCTATAAAATAGTCCATGCATCTTCGATTAGCTATCCAAATCAGACCAGATTGAAACCTAGTCGTTAAGAGCAAGATGATGCTGCCATTCTCCGGTGAATTTTCGCCGGTTCCCCTTGTCCAGCTATCGACCAGGTCTGGCAAGTGAGGGGAATCATGAATGAACACTTGGGAGTAGAATAATTTCCATGTTAGTTTTTTTTTGTTTTTAGTGGCGGCATCTCGACTGTGGAGGCAACGCCGTATGGATAAAAGTCTCCCGCCTATATTTCTATCATGGTGTGGGCTTCGTGGCTAACGCTGGAGCCCGGAGAGCCAGTGGTGTTTTGTCACAAGGATCGGTTCCTGATCCGTTGGCTTATCGTCCAACGGTACGGCCTGACCTGGCGGCGGTGACGGTGAATCGGTGATGTTGGTGCAGGGTTTTATTTTTGGTGAGTGATTCTCTAGTTCTGTCTTTGCATGCCCTTGATCTTCTTCCTGGATGATCTGGCGATGAAGCAACAGTTCCGCATCCGACGCTCAAAGGGGGTATCTCTACTGTCCCCAGCCATAGCATGTTCAACAATTTTAGTCCCTCGCCTATTAGTGTGGGCGGCTCATGTGGCTCTTTGAAACCTTCAAGGACAGTCCTGCTTCTGCAGGTTTTTGTGTTTTACATTTTTTGCATTGGAGCATTGGTTAAAGATGAGATACAAAGGGTGGGGTTGGAGACGCCAATTCCTAGTATGCTGATGTAACTTCTGATTTTATCTGGGATCTTTGTTGCTCATGTTTGTTCTTTTAATTTGTGAATTCTTTTGTACTATCTCTAATCAATAGAGCTAGTTGATTTTCTGAAAACATGATGCGAATTTTCTCTGAACAAATAATTTTCTTTCTGTTACTTCGCTTAATTTTTTCGGGATTATTAACGGAAATAGAAAAATTATGTGAGAAACCATTTAATAGGAGCAGCTTTATCGACATAACTAGTGGGGTGACCAGCAAAATTGGACGGCTAGATTTCTTATTTATGAGTTCTTGCAATATTTTCTACTTGTTCTACACCATTATTATCTGGTCCCACCAAAGTAAATGGTGCATCTATTTCCCTTTTATCAAATGCTAATTGCACATTTATGACCTGGTCACCAAAATAAGTGTGTAGATCTTTTGTTTTTTCTAATATTAATCTATATCACTATTTTCAGGCACTACGAAAATAAGCGGTGTAGTTATTTTATCTTTGTCTCGATTATGTAAAATTTCTAGATTTAGAGATTAATGCGGGAATTTCTATCTCTCCAAAGGAATGTGGTAGAGTATTGAGTATCACTTGTTGTTTATAGATATATACATGAGTCGGTTGCAAAATCAATTGGTTTAATTGCCAAATGGAGTAACACGTTCATCTATATCGTGTTCATAATAGTGGACTCTAGTGTATTTCTAAAAAAGATATCTTGTTTTGCTTACCAGGAGAGGAATTGGAAAACAACTTCTTAGGGCATGTGAGGATCTGGTTGTCAAGATGGATGCCAAAACACGTGTGTATCTTCATTGTAGAATGATCGACCAAGTCCCATTTAACATGTACAAAAAAGCAGGATACAACATTGTTCAGACTGACAGTATTTTTGTTTGGCTGAGCCTCCAGAAGCGCAAACACTTGATGCGCAAGGAATTACCGCAAGTTTCTGTTGGCAGCGAGTGTACACCAATAGAATTTGATGATAGCATTTTGACAGGCTGAACATGCCATAGCAGCATCAGGTACAAACGAGTTAAATCTTGTGTATAATATATGTTTTAATTTCACCACTAATTGTCATGTGCATATTTACGACTGTATTCTCCTTATCAACTGGCTATCATAAAATGGTTTTTGTGGAGAGTTGACTATTTGACTTTATGAATCTAGGCACTTGTAACATATTTTGACCTATTGTATAGCTAATATGCTCACAGAAGTGGTAACATACATAGCTCTGCTGGTTCGGAAAAATGGTCATGACATGAATTAATGAAACATGAGTTGGAGTAGATTTTCTGGTTCTTTCCTTCGTAATCTTTCAACATATATGACTCTACTGATCACGCATATCGGTCTCACAGTACACACATATCATCTTTCTGAACCAGACAGAAACTGTTGCAAAGGAGAGACAAATGAGATTTAATTTTGACATTATAAAAAAGAAGGAAAACAGGGACTCTCTGGTATCTTACAGATTAGCAGAAGTCCCTGCGTCATTGCACTTCCAAGTTTTTCCTATATTTGGTAATCACAGCAAGTAATAAATCATTCCACGTATCAATTGGTCCTGGCAGGCACCAGTGTGAACAGTCACTATAACCCCTCATCCACTGGTTATCCCAATGGAGCCCTGGGTGTCCATCTGGTCTCATAGACATAGCTTTGGTTATATCTAAAATTTCTATATTCATCCCTTCCTTGTGGTTATTCTCCTTTTGTGCTCTGTTGGCTTCCTCAACCTGAATGTTTCTTATTTCCAATTCACCAGCACTGGTCATTGTTGTTCCTTCTCCCACTGGTTCAGTTCTGTTGCATGTTCCTCCAGTATCCCAGACTCCATTTTCAAAGTGTGCCGGTGTTGCCGTCCTTACCACTGTTAACTGCAATCTGGACTCTGGGCGGCTATTCAAGTTGCTGAGAGCCGTCCTGAATGCCCTTTGAATAACTGAATTGACGCTGAAACTTGTGATGTTATCCTCTGAGCAATATATGCAACCGATGAGTTTCCCTTTTTCATAGAGATAATTTGTTCTGAAGAACCAACGTGAACTAGATAGAACTAAGATATTGATCTCATGTAAGCTTGCAGCTAATCTTGCATCAAGTTTATCTAAGTGCATGTCATGAGATTGGGATAATGTGCCATTGATCTCTCTTTGAGATTCTTCTACTAGAAACTTGGTCCACAGGGCCATGAGAGTGAAGTTATGAGATCTGAAGTGCCACGTGGTGAATTTATCTTCAGTGTCGCTGTGAGCTTTCGTTGGAGATTCTACCTGCATTAGTTTGTACAGTGGGTATTAGATCTACTGACACTAATAAGATAAATATTTCTAGATTTAAGTAAACAAAGTATAGGTGCTATACAATATAACCATTGGATTGTAAGTATCTGTGGTAAATTTCTGTAGCATTAAGGTAGACTAAGTGGTTGGTGACTTAATAACTGCTGTTCTTGCATAAAACTCATGAATGTATGGAGGTCTGATGTCCTGAATGTTATGGATTTAAGCTTAGCACGTAAAAAATTAACACCTTGAGCTGTTTTGGCCCATTGTATGTTCTGAAAATTTCGAGCAAATAAATGAAGTCATAAAGATATGTGAATATTTAGTTTATCTCATTGACATGATGAAGGCTCCAGGAGAACTGTGACGTCCGGTTAGGATCTTTATTTATGAGTAGCTTTTATTTTCTTCCCCGGGAACTGAAATCGGGACATTTTCTGGATATCCTGTCTCTGTGGTCTTGTCAAAGAATGCCTGCCTGCCAGGTCCATATATGTGTACAAAACTTTAAAAGTAATCTAATATATAAGCAAATTAGTGTCAGGGCATGTAGTGGCTTTACTCACCTGAGACAACAAACAGAGGAGTGACTCCATCTGGTTCCGTCCCATTGAATCTCCGGCGAAAGCCAATGTCTTCCCTTGGACAATATGTAAGAATAGTTTGGGTTCGAACCTTGCCATATCACAGCCCTGTGGCATCCACCTCCAGTTTGCATAGTCCATTGGCTTTCCATACTTTCCACAGTTCTTTGAATTTGGCATCGTTGGGCATGTCATGTTAGTGTAGATTGGGCCTCTCAAATCCCTGACCCATGTGCCATTGAACAGATTGCAGTTTTCATTGTTCCCCTGACCTAAAGAACAGCAAAAACACTATGAATTTGTTGGAAAGAAAGTTTTCAGTGCTTCATACTATTCGAACCCCTAGCACTTATCTTCTATCACATTGTCATGGTACTGTGGCTCTTTGAGGGTTCAATTTTCGGAGGAAAAAACTCTCCTTTATGTTGTTTACTCCGTATGTAAAACTCTTTTCTTAAGTCAATCCTATTTAGCTTTGACCAAATTCGTAGAAAAAAAAATCAGTATTGACAATACCAAATCAATATCACTATATCTATCATGAAATGTGTTTTTATAATATGTTTACTGTGAATTTTAGATGTTTATATATTTTTAAATAAACTCGATCAAACCTAAGTAGCTTTGATTTAAGACAAGAGAAAGTGGCCTTGTTGTCTATAGAGATGAAGGGAGTATTTGTTTTGCTACTTTGTCTTATGTTTCAAAGTTTTTTTTTCTGTGCATAAACTAATCTGATGTGCAGCGCATCGCGAGAACTGGAAAAAATCCTATAAAATACACTATAAAGATCATCTGACAAGTGATTTGGATCTAAAGAATTGACCAGGCTTGGTAACTGGTAAACCACAAGTTTCCCAACTGTACTATTTGAAATATACGGAACAGTGAGCTGGTACCTTATTATGCATTTTATTCAGATTCCAAACTGAAAATGATTTTTTTAAAAGGGTAGTATCTGAACAAAAACTAGAGAAATCTGACACCTAAATGTAACTGTATTGGCATAAACATTAGCTAGATAGCAAGAAGCATACCGGTTATGGCCGTTTGATGATAAGTATGAGTTGGCTCCGGAGAGCCATAGAAAATCTGAATCTGCTCAGGATAATAGTTTGAGAAAACGAGAACGAAGACCACTGTGCTTAGCATCAGTGCAAGTGCTCTTCTTCCACCAGGAAGTATTGGCCCTAGTTTCCTGATGGGGTTTGTGCCACTGAGATCTGGAGGAGGAATGCTTTCACTTCCGTTAGCCATTGGTGAGGCTACGGTTGTGTCACTGCAAGAACTAGCAGGCCATGGCGGTCTTATAGTCACAGGAGAAGGTACATTTGGGGTGGGTGTTGGCTGTTATGGACAAGTGTGCATATATTTCTTTACTCTCTTTGTGGCAAGCAAGCTGTATTTTTCTTTTCTTTTTCCCTGATATCAAGAATTTAAGAATTTATAAGGCACCTATGGGTCCCTAGCTCTTAATGAACCATGGAAGATGTAACCCAAGGAAGCAATCTCGGTGACAGTTTGTAGCCATTGTCCTAGATGTTAACAATCTAGGAGATTGAGCACTCGAATCTTCTTGGCTACTACCACAGTGCTGGCTACTATAGAAAATTGTAAAGTCTCGCTTAAAAGTTAGGCCAAGTGCATATTAGCTGCAGTAAATTCTATATGTTCTGTTATCGTTCCATTATTAGGTTTTCTCTTCTGAATTCTCTTTTATTGCATTTTCTTTGAGGGATCTTTTGGTGCTACTTCCTGACTGAGTGTGCCCTCTCACATAATCTTTGAAGGTTGCGATCACTTGTTCTTCATTTGGTTCATCTCAGGCCGTTGTATTAGCGGAGGGACAGTTTCAGATCTTCGGTAGTAGAAGAAAGTATTTTGGTGAACGTTGTATTCACGGAGAGCCTTGCACCAGTATTTGATTGCTGTGCTCCTCACACTGTTCGGGGATGTGAGCTGCACCAATTTGCTCTATACTCTCGTGTACGATCTGTTTATGTTTTGACGATCTCAAGGTAGCACTGGTTCGAAAGTCGTGAGAGCGCAAGTCTTAGCTAGATTAGCTAACTTTGTCTTGAAATTTGTGTAACTTTTAGTACAGGTTAACGCTGTGAGTTTGGAATAATTTAAGCGTAGCTAACTTGCACTCACTTTTAAAAAGGTAAAACATCTTATATTTTAAAATGAAGGGAGTACGAGTTATCGTTTTCCATCGTGCAGGGTATTTAGGCTCGTTTGTGATAGTTCCTCGACACATGTAATGGTGAGACTGGGGAGATGGAACAACTTCACACATTTGCTAATTCTTAGTTACTCCCTCCCGTTTATATTAATTAATGGCCTTAATTTTATCTAAATTTGTATGTATTTAGTTAAATATTTAGACTAGACGTATTCGTATCTAAATAAAGTTAATGCCATTAAAATGGAGCCGAGGGAGTAGCTAAATTTGTTGCTTCTAAATTGTTGAACTTTCAACTGTAGTAAAATATGAAGTTAGAGTAACTCCAATGACACCCCCTCGGATAGCCGATAGCCGACATAGAGAACACCGTTTGGGCCGCCTGGACACGCATGTCAGAGGAGCGGCTCTAGAGATGCAAGTGGGTTCAAATTAGGACAGCCTCTATCCTTATAAGTTCAGCAAAGTAAACTACCCCTTTGGTCTTAATGGTCTTAATTTATCTAGATTTGTATGTAAGTATTTGGATTAGATATATTTGTATCTAGATAAAGTTGAGGCCATTAATATGGACTAGAGGAAGTAATTTTTCTAATGGCATTATCGTTTTAGAAAAGTTAGTTCATATTTTTTAATTAAAGAGGGTAAAGGGTATCCTAACAAGTACCCATAACTATGTCATAAAAGAAGGATACCAGGACGGCGACAACAAAGGTGTATCATTCGTGATTCCTTAGGTCAGTTTCTGGCAGCCTGTCTAATCTCTGTTGAAGGTGTCATCGATGTTGCAACAACAAAAGCTCAAGCAGTTCGTGACGGGCATCGCTTGGCTGAGAGGATTAGTTGCAACCGTATATATGTGGAGACGGATGCATTACAGATTATAGAAGCTTTCAATGATCTAGAGCAGAACAGGATAGTGGGCATGCCTTTCTTAGATGAATGTCGATCAATCTTGGCAGGTTTTGCATCGACACGACTATCTCACTATCATAGGGAGGCAAGTAAAGCTACAAATATTGTAGCTAAATCTATTGATAAAAGTGATATTGGTTAGTTAGATGAGCCTCCTGAATTTCTATATCCACAACTTGTGGAAGATGTAATCATTATTTCGTAATATATTTGTTACGTTTGCGTTAAAAAAAGTCCACAAACTATGTCAATGATAATTAGCCGTAGTTAATTTGCACTCCCTCCGTTCTAAAATATAAGATGTTTTAGCTTTTATGAAACAAATATGATATATTTGTTTCATAAAAGCTAAAACATTACACACTAAAAGTTGTTTAGATATATTTGTTTCATAAAAGCTAAAACATCTGTATTAGAAACAGAGGGAGTACCAAGGAAGCACATGGATGTCGCTCTCTGACGCTCTCCTACCCACATCTCTCATACCCACCCTCACAAGCACCCACCTAGTAGTTTCCACCCACTCCTCTTGCCGACTAATCGCAGCGACCCTGCTCCAGTCCTTAGTGCCTCACCATCCTCAAGGCGCCTCGACTCCACTCTGGCGGTCCACTGCTATCTTGCAACTATGGAGCGGGATCTAGATCTAATCAAGGGGGAGGCGCTGTGCATCGAGATGGAGATGGAGCCGAGCACACTAGAGCGGGACAATGCATAGGCAATGAGGGCAGAAGGAGAGGCTAGTCTCTCCCCATTGCCGGAGATGATGGCCTCTACAACACCGCTGGTGACCACTGCAATGATCAGGGACAACAACACAGGGCAAAGGTGTCGGATCACCCTCAATTAGGGGCAACTCGCTCACTTCCAGAGGCGGCAACAACTAAGCCGTATTCTGAATGCAGAGGAAATCTACCAGATGCAGGAACAGGTGCTGCGCAAGAACTTCTGCAAGGATCTAGACGAAGTAGGTCCTTTGAGGTAGTAGCTTTTGGGTCTCCAGATGCAACTATTGGATCATGGAATACGAAAATTGTGGAGGATGATTTCTCAGTACATGCATCAGGAGGGTCCACTAGAATCTAGGTGGGATCCCACTTGACACCTACTATATGCTCTGAAAGCTCAGATCTGCTTTGCCTTGCATCTTTTTTTTGGATTTCCTTCTAGATTCTGAGATCGCGGATATGAGATTCAAGCCTTCATTGCTTGCAGAAAGGAATAGAGGGAGAGATCTGCAGTTCTGGCCAATAGATAGATCGACCATTCCTTGGAATTTGGATTCAGAGGCTTTGGTGCATTTTGAAGCTTTAGGCGGGTTCAGAATAAGCGTGCTTGCGCTATTCAAAATCTCGCTAGTCATGTGATGACTGCAAGTGCACAGATCAATTGTAGGTAGTTTCAAAATAAGAGAATCGAACCCACAGCGAACTATTTGGTTAAGGTCTTGATGCCTCTTGTCACTATCTACCAAAGGATACTTGTAAGCTGTCTTTGATCGCAAGTAAAGGGTATTTTGAAATTGTTGTGTTTGTGTGCAAGAAAGTAACAAATGCAATGGGATTGGTGTTGGAACTGAATAAGGCCTAAATGTTCTCACGTATGTAGGATACACCAGTAGCATATGGGAATTATTCATGATTAAGATAATCTATGTATTTTTTTCATGATATGTGTAGAGAGAGATTCATAATAAGATGTTCATCAACAAGTCTCGTGAGCAAGCCACTTCTACGAGTCATGTGATGAGGTCATCTCTAAACAACCACTGCGATGGCGGCGAGCAAACCACTTCTACAGACCACCACAATTAAGGGCTTTCCCATGGATATCATTATGAGCTTAGTGAATCCCCGTTTACCCCCCTTTGACCGTGTAGGTTATAAAACAATGCTTGCGGTTACAAAGTAGCACTGGACATACTCCCATACACGTCCAAATGGTAGATCCCTCTCTTTATTCCCGAAGGAAAATCCTATGTGATCGACTTCACATACCATCTAAAGAGAGAGAGATCTAACACAATATCATAAATCAATAGATCAAACACCAAAGTTATAGTTTATCTTTATTTCATTTCATAATAATGCTAGGGTTTCTCCATCTCTCCAAGAACCAAGGGAACTACTCACACATAAGAGGCAATCAACAACATCATCATATTCATATGGATGGATTGAAAGTGCAAAGGTAAAATCAAGTGCAAACCCACAATTGTATTGGAATTACAACAAGATCTAATGAATGAAAGAGGGGAATGGTGATGTTGATGGAGATGCAGCGCTTGATGATGAAGGGTATGATGTGATATCCTCCGATGATCCATGTATCAACAAGGATTTTCCCTTCTCCAAGTTCCTTCTCTAGATTCCTTTTGGTGTGGATTTTCGTGGCTGGAGGTGTCTGTGAATGTTGGATCTCAGATTTGTCTTTGTGTGGTGAGAGTATTTGACGAGGCAGACGTCCTGACAGGTGGTACGTGAGGATGGTACGGGCGGGCTCTGCCTGTACCGCGGGTCGTTAAGCATGCAACAACTTTTCCTCACATCCTCTCTTCTCCCAGGCGCATGGAAAATCATTTAAATGACATTTATCACTTAGAAATATCATATTATTTCATAACATGACAGTCTCAGTTGATATATTCACAAAAGACTTAATAATTTAGGATCCTGTTGACACAAGGACATAAGGTGTATGTGAGCGTTGTAAAATACAAAAAATCCTAACTCTATTTATGCAAAAACATAAGATAAATATGCTTAAAAATGGACTCATCACCATGTCAGTGGCGACACGTTTGCTGACTCGGAGGACAGTTGGGATCCCGGTTGGCCCTCGATGGCCAACTTTGGGATGCCCCCACTGCAGCTGCACTAGATCTAAGAAACCTCCTCAGAGATTGTGGGGATAATCTACAAAAGAGGAACCCTAGTACCAAATGATCTTATTCTCACCAACTACCACACACACACCCCATCGCGTCCCTCGAGAAAACCCTAGAACATGTCCTTGCAGTGATCTTGCTTGACTCGAACATGGCGGAATCCAACAAAAGGAGAGAGGAGGGGAAGGGGAAAAGGGAACCAGAACAAAGGATGCTAGAATTGGCAGCAATCACAACAAGATGCAGGGATAATGCAATAGCCGCCACCGTTCCAATTTGAGTATGGTTTCCAGGGCCCCCCATGGTATTTTCCACCTTTCAGGGGCATTTCCCACAACAACAATGTCCTACGATGCCACTGCCATGGATTGGAGGTCCTCAAGGACCTCCACAATTCCCTCAGATGAATCCACCACAGGGTCAATAGAGTTAGGCGCAATAGTTAGCGAACCACAGGAATGCACAAGTTTATCAGGGCGGAAGCAACAACAATCTAGTAGGAAGAAAAATTCTGATTCATCACGTATGCACAACAACAACATCAAGGAGGTAGCTACCAGCCTGTACTCCTACTAACCAGATATTTGCATGAACCACGGTACAACTAGACACTCCAAAGAAGACTGTAAGTATACACATGCATGTTTCATCTGCAAGATGGTCAATCATGAAGTGAAAGATTTCCTAGAAAGGAATAAACCTCACAAAACTGCTAAGTATCTAGGTAGTGCAACTGCTAGCCTAGGGTTTTACCACGTTAAAACTGCCACATGTCAATGCTCAGAAGCTGGATATCATCTTAAACGCATGATTTGTGTATGTTGAAGATGGCTCTATCACTAAATAAGAACTAGCAAAAGATTTTTCAGTGATCTATAAGACCAATTGACCAATGAAAATTAGGATGCTTGATGGTTGGACATTCATAGTCAGATTATCTTCAGAAATTTCTGTAGAATAGGTGGCTAGTTACCCAGGCTTTGCTCTGTTAAAGTAAGGCGTGGAGGACTTAATAATTTAGGATCCTGTTGACACAAGGACAAAAGGTGTATGTGAGCGCCGTAAAATACAAAAAATCCTAACTCTATTTATGCAAAAACATAAGATAAATATGCTTAAAAAATGGACTCATCATCATGTCAGTGGCGACACGTTTGCTGACTCGGAGGACAGTTGGGATCCCGGTTGACCCTAGATGGCCAACTTTGGATGCCCCACTACAGTTGCACTAGATCTAAGCAATCTCCACAGAGATTGTGGGGAGAATCTACAAAATAGGAACCCTAGTACCAAACGATCTTATCCTCACCAACTACCACACACCCACCCCATCGCGTCCCTCGAGAAAACCCTAGAACATGTCCTTGCGGTGATCTTGCTTGACTCGAACATGGCAGAATCCAACAAAAGGAGAGAGGAGATGAAGGGGAAAAGGGAACCAGAACAAAGGATGCTAGAATTGGCAGAAATCACAACTAGATGCAGGGCTAATGCAATAGCCGCCACCGTTCCAATTTGGGTATGGTTTCCAGGGGCCCCATGGGATTTTCCTCCTTTCAGGGGCATTTCCCACAACAACAATGTCCTACGATGCCACTGCCATGGATTGGAGGTCCTCAAGGACCTCCACAATTCCCTCGGATGAATCCACCACAGGGTCAATAGAGTTAGGCGCAACAGTTAGCGAACCACAGGAATGCACAAGTTTATCAAGGCGGAAGCAACAACAATCTAGTAGGAAGAAAAATTCTGATTCATCACGTATGCACAACAACAACATCAAGAAGGTAACTACCAGCCTGTACTCCTACTAACCAGATATTTGCATGAACCGCGGTACAACTAGACACTCCAAAGAAGACTGTAAGAATACACATGCATGTTTCATCTGCAAGATGGTCAATCATGAAGTGGAAGATTTCCTAGAAAGGAATAAACCTCACAAAACTGCTAAGTATCTGGGTAGTGCTACTGCTGGCCTAGGGTTTTACCACGTTGAAACTGCCACATGTCAATGCTCAGAAGCTGGATATCATCTTAAACGCAAGAGTTGTGTATGTTGAGGATGGCTCTATCACTAAATAATAACTAGCAAAATATTTTTCAGTGATCTATAAGACCAATTGACCAAGGAAAATTAGGATGCTTGATGGTTGGACATTCATAGTCAGATTATCTCTAGAAATTTTTGTAGAATAGGTGGCTAGTTACCCAGGCTTTGCTCTGTTAAAGTAAGGCATGGAGGTGAAAGTAAAAGTCTAGGATGTGGAGATTGATTTTCACACTGAAGCTCAGGTCATCTGGCTAAAACTAGAAGCCATGAACAAAAAATGGTGCAATTGGGATGTCCCAGACCGGTTCTCCTTAGCTTTCGGCCTATTGCTAGATGTATATTGACATGGCATGATCAGGTCCTTCTGTGTTGTAGTTAGGATCAAGATTTCTTGCAAAGACTATACCAAAATATCCCTGACTAGACTATATGAGGTGAAGAAGTTCTATCCGGTTGAGATTGAGGTAGAAGTTCCCGAGCAACTTGAAGCTACATCTAGAACTGACCAGGAACCAATCAATGTTGAAAATAGGACGGTGAATATGTAGATTGACAAGTACAAATCAAATGATACTAGATCCACATAATCCAAGTCTAGTTCTTGCATTACTTCTACCCACCCCAATAGTGCCAATACACACCAAAATAACTATGGCTCAATTTCTGAGAAGAAAGCAGACAATGAGTTCTTAGAATAGATTGAAGATTGTTGCCATCAGAGCACTCTTCTTCCCTGCTGAAAGAGGTGATTTCTGATGCTATGCAGATCGCAAGAAGGGAGCTACTAGAACAAATCACAAAGGATTATCCTGATGAAAATAGTTGCTACAATCTACTGAGGGAGATGGAAATTGTTGATGACCGCGGCCATTTCTGTAGGGGTTCGTAGCATGGAAAACAAAAATTTTCTATCGCATACAAACAAACAAGCCAAGATCTATCTACTAGATTGTAGCAACGAGTCGATGGAATAACTCACCCTCGAAGATTCCAAAGTGTTTAACGAGAGCAGATTCTCGTGGGTGATGTAGTCGTACTCTTTCCGATCTCAAGATCGCGTAGACGATCCTTCCGGCGCCGCGTTCCCGCAGCGCTCCCGCAGTCGGTCACACGTTCGGTACTCGACGAAGACCTTCCTCTCCCTTGTTCCAGCAGGCAGCGGAGGTTGTAGCACTCTCCTCGCGATTCCGGCAGCACAACGGCGTGGTACCGGAGGTAGAGGGGAAATCCCGCAGGGCTTCGCCTTAAGCCGGTGCGAGTATGGTGGAGCTTATGAGAGAGGCTATTAGTGGTCTAGTAATTAGACACACCAATTAGAGGGCTCTAAACCAATTAGAAGGCTCTAAACCGCTGGCTAAAGCAATTAGAAGCTCTAAACCAAAACGGCTCTAAACCGGAGGTAGAAGATAGGAACTTGTGTGTGCTAGGAGGGAGCCCTGCCCCTCCTTATATAGGTGGGAGGGCTGGCCGGCCAAGGGGAGGAGAGTCCCTCCCCAAGTCGGCTTGGTGGGGCGCCGGCCAAGGGAGGAACCCTCCTCCAATTCGGCCTCCACCAATCCTCCTCTCTTCCCACTTCCCAAAATTGCCGTTTGACTTTCAAACTAGCCGTTTGACTTTTCAATTTAGGATTTAAATAAACCCTTTATTTTGGACAGCAAGAACACCTAGTACATGATGCAATCATTCCAACTTACAATGACACATTCATGTACCCTTCCCCCTCCGGAGTGCCGGACATTCCGGGACCTTCTAGAATGTTCCCGATGAAAACACCGGAACCATTCCCCAACTCCGAAACGGAACTTTCCTTATATGAATCTTATTCTCCGGACCATTCCGGATCACCTCGTGATATCCCGGATCCCATCCGAGACTCCGAACAACATTCGGTCTCTTTCTCATAATACCATAACTACTCAAACAACGTCGAATCCTTAAGTGTGTCTCCCTACGGTTCGTGAATTATGCGGACATGATCGAGACACTTCTCCGAACAATAACCAATAGAGGAATCTGGAAATTCATATGGCTCCCACATATTTCTACGATTACTTTGCGATCGAATGAACCACTTACATACGATACCAATTTCCCTTTGTCTCACGATATGTTACTCATCCGAGGTTATGATCGTCGGTATCTCTGCATACCTAGTTCATCCTCGTTACTGATAAGTACTCTTTTCTCGTTCCCGTGATATGTGATCCCTTGTGACCAAGTCACATGCTTGCAAGCTAATTGGATGACATTTCACCGAGAGGGCCCAGAGAATATCTATCCGTCATGTGGATGGACAAATCCCACTCTTGATCCATGTGTTTCAACCAATACTTTCCGAACACTCAATGCCACCTTTATAGCCACCCTGTTACGGTGTGGTGTTTGATGACATCAAAGCATCCATCCAGCAAAGGTGATATGCATGATCTCATGGTCGAAGGAATTAGGTTACTATGTATCAGAAAGCATATAGCAATTGAACTATTGAAATGACTTGATCTTTATGCTACGCTTGTCTATAGGAGTATGTCCACCATATCATTCTCCTAACGATATGATCTTGTTGTTGATAACATCTCAATGTTCATGACAAAGAAACCACATCATCAATCAACCAACAAGCTAGTGAAGTATAGAGGCTATACTAGGGACTTCAAATTAAGTTTACAAATCACACAAGTATTAATGGTTTCCTTGTTAATACTATTATAGCATGAATGCAAACATTTATCATAAACACAAAGATATATAATAATAACTATATTTATTATTGCCTCTAGGGCATATCTCCAACAGTCTCCCACTTGCACTAGAGTCATCTAATCTAGATTACATGGTAATATACCGAACACCCATGGCAGTTTGGTGTTGGTCATGTTTTGCCCTCGGGAGAGGTTTAGTCAACGGATCCGCCACATTCAGATCTGTGTGTACTTTGCAAATCTTTATATCCCCATCCTGGATATGTTCTCGAATAGCGTGAAAACGCAGCTTGACATGCTTCAGCTTCTTGTGTGACCTTGGTTCTTGCGCATTGGCTATGGCGCCCATGTTATCACAGTAGATAGACATTGGGTCCAGCGCACTTGGAACCACACCCAGCTCTGTAATGAACTCTTTCATCCATATCGCTTCTTGTGAAGCCTCCGAAGCAGCCATGTATTCCGATTCAGTTGAAGATCTCGCCACAACGCTTTGCTTTGCACTCCTCCAGCTAACTGCTGCACCATTCAAAATAAATACGTATCCAGATTGTGATTTAGAATCATCCGGATCGGTGTTCCAACTAGCATCGGTGTAACCATTAACAACGAGCTGTTCATCACCTCCATAAGAAAGAACCATATCATTAGTTCTTCTCAAGTACTTAAGGATGTTTTTGACCGCTGTCCAATGATCCACTCCTGGATCACTTTGATATCTGCTAGTTAAACTAACAGCATATGCAATGTCGGGTCTAGTACATAGCATGGCATACATTAGAGATCCTATGGCTGAGGCATAGGGAGTCTTACTCATTCTTTCTTTATCTTCTGCCGATGTCGGACTTTGAGTTATACTCAAGGTCGTATTGGGCAACATGGGCAAGAACCCTTTCTTGCTATCTTCCATTCCAAACCTCTTTAGAACTTTGTCCAAATATGTACTTTGTGACAATGATATTTGGCGTTTCGATCTATCTCTATAAATCTTTATGCCTAATATGTAAGCTGCTTCGCCAAGATCCTTCATTGAAAAACTATTATTCAAATACTCTTTGACACTATTAAGAAGGTCTACATCATTCCCAATCAACAATATGTCATCCACATATAGTATTAAGAATGCTACAGAGCTCCCACTCACTTTCTTGTAAATACAAGCTTCTCCATAAGTTTGTATAAAACCAAAACTTTTGATTACCTTATCAAAACGTTGATTCCAACTTCGGGATGCTTGCTTCAATCCATAGATGGACCATTGAAGCTTGCATACCTTGTTAGCATCTTTAGGATCGACAAAACCTTTGGGTTGTATCATATACAACTCTTCATCAATATCTCCATTGAGGAATGCTGTTTTGACATCCATCTGCCATATCTCATAATCATAATATGCAGCGATTGCTAACATAATCCTCACAGACTTTAGCTTCGCTACCGGTGAGAAAGTCTCATCGTAGTCAACTCCTTGAATTTGTCGAAACCCTTTTGCGACAAGTCGAGCTTTATAGACAGTAACATTACCATCAGCATCTGTTTTCTTCTTGAAAATCCATTTGTTCTCGACAGCCTTCCGGCCATCCGGTAAGTCCACCAAAGTCCATACTTGGTTTTCGTACATGGATCCAATCTCGGATTTCATGGCTTCTTGCCATTTATTGGAATCTGGGCTCATCATCGCTTCCTCATATGTCTCGGGGTCATCGGTGTTGTCCACCAACATGACATTCATAACGGAATCATACCAATCTGGAGTGGTACGAGTTCTCGTTGACCTCCGAGGCTCTGTAGCAACTTCAACCGAAGTTTCATGATCACTATCATTAGCTTCCTCTCTTATTGGTGCAGGCACCACAGGAACTTCTTCCGGTGCTGCGCTACTCGCAATTTCGAGAGAAAGTTCGACAACCTCGTCAAGTTCTACTTTCCTTCCAGTCACTTCTTTAGAGAGAAATTCCTTCTCTAGAAAGGATCCATTCTTGGCAACGAAGATTTTGCCTTCGGATCTATGATAGAAGGTATACCCAATAGTTTCCTTCGGGTATCCTATGAAGACGCATTTTTCCGCTTTGGGTTCAAGCTTGTCCGGCTGTAACTTCTTTACATAGGCTTCGCATCCCCAAACTTTAAGGAACGACAATTTAGGTTTCTTCCCAAACCATAATTCATACGGTGTCGTTTCAACGGATTTAGACGGTGCCCTATTTAAAGTGAATGCGGCTGTTTCTAATGCATAACCCCAAAATGATAGTGGTAAATCTGTAAGTGACATCATAGAACGAACCATATCTAAGAGAGTTCGATTACGACGTTCAGACACACCATTACGCTGTGGTGTTCCCGGCGGTGTCAATTGTGAAAGTATTCCGCATTTCTTCAAATGCTCGCCAAACTCGTAACTTAGATATTCACCTCCACGATCAGAACGTAGAAATTTAATCTTCTTGTTACGTTGATTCTCTACCTCACTTTGAAACTCCTTAAACTTCTCGAAAGTTTCGGACTTATGTTTCATGAAATAGATATACCCATATCTACTCAAATCATCCGTGAAGGTAAGAACATAACGATAACCACTGCGCGATGCTACACTCATTGGACCACACACATCGGTATGTATGATTTCCAATAAGTCTGTAGCTCGCTCCATCATACCAGAAAATGGAGTCTTAGTCATTTTACCCATCAGACATGCCTCGCATCTTTCAAGTGATTCAAAATCAAGTGATTCAAGAAGTCCATCGGAATGGAGTTTCTTCATACGCTTCACTCCAATGTGACCAAGACGACAGTGCCACATATAGGTCAAATTATCGCTTGATTTCAAACGTTTAGCCTCAATGTTATTAATATGTGTATTTCTACTATCGAGATTCAATATGAATAGACCATCTATCAAAGGTGCATGTGCATAAAACACATTACTCATATAAATCGAACAACCATTATTCTCGGATTTAAACAAGTAACTGTCTCGCAATAAACAAGATCCTGATATAATGTTCATGCTTAATGCAGGCACCAAATAACAATTATTTAAGTATAAAACTAATCCCGATGGTAGATGAAGAGGTAGCGTGCCGACCGCGATCACATCAACCTTTGATCCGTTTCCTACGCGCATCGTCACCTCGTTCTTCACTAGCTTCCGTTTATTCTGCAGCTCCTGTTTCGAGTTACAAATATGAGCAACCGAACCAGTATCAAATACCCAGGCACTACTACGAGTACTAGTGAGATACACATCAATAACATGTATATCAGATATACCTTTCTTCTTGATGTTGCCGTTCTTCAAATCCGCCAAGTACCTTGGGCAATTCCGCTTCCAGTGACCTTCTCCCTTGCAGTAAAAGCACTCAGTTTCAGGTTTAGGTCCAGCCTTGGTCTTCTTCGTCGGCGTGGCAACTTTCTTACCACCCTTCTTGAAGTGTCCCTTCTGCTTAGACTTGCCTTTCTTGAATTTGGTGGTCTTATTGACCATCAATACTTGGTGCTCTTTCTTGATCTCCACTTCTGCAGACTTTAACATAGCAAATAGTTCTGGCAACTCTTTGTTCATGTTCTGCATGTTGTAGTTCATCACAAAGTTCTTGTAACTTGGTGGTAGTGATTGGAGGATGCGGTAAACCCCCAAAGTATTAGGAATCACTATACCCAAGCTTTGAAGTTTATTTGCGTGCCCAGACATCTTAAGCACATGCTCACTGACGGAGCTGCCCTCTTCCATCTTGCAGTTAAAGAACTTTTCAGAAGCTTCATAACTTTCAATTGCCGCATGAGTCTCAAAAATTAATTTGAGATCCTCGACAATATCATATGGGTCTGAATTCTCAAACCTTTTCTGAAGCTCCGATTCTAAACCATACAAGATAGCACACTGAACTATGGAGTACTGATTCTTCCGAGCGAGGTAAACATTCTTTACTTCATCGGGAGCATCAGCTGCAGGTGGGTCACCCAGCGGTGCATCCAGCACATAGGTCAAATTACCAGCTGTGAGGACAATCCTCAAATTGCGGAACCAATCCGCGAAGTTGCTTCCATTGTTTTTCAACTTTTCTTTCTCTAGGAACGCATTAAAATTGATGGTAGGGGCTGCCATTGATCTACAACATATTTGCAATAGTTTAGACTAAGTTTATGACAAATTGAGTTCAAATTAATTAATGAAATTAAACTAGGTGAACTCCCACTCAAAACAACATCCCTCACATTGTTTTAGTGATCACACGAACCAAATCCACTACATCAACACCGATCATCACGAGAGCTGATATAGTTTTAATGGCGAACAATCATCATGTTCATCATATCTACTATATGATTCATGCTTTGCCTTTCGGCGATCCGTGTTCCTGAGGCCATGTCTGTACATGCTAGGCTCGTCAAGATCAAACCTTAGCTACCGCATAAGCAAATCTGGCTTGCTTACGTTGTATTCACCCGCGGAATCAAAGACACCCGATCATCACGTGGTGCTTCGAAGCAGCAAGCTTTGGCAACGGTGCATACTAAGGGTGAACACTTTAGAACTTGAAATTTATGTGTATGAGGGATCATCTTATAATGCTACCGTCGTCTACTAAGCAATACAAGATGCATAAAGGATTAACATCACATGCAATTCATAATATGTGATATGATATGGCCTTTCTTCTTTGTGCTTCCGATCTCCATCTTCAAGCACGAATATGATCTCCATCATCACCGGCATAGCATCAAGGTCAATGACGCTTCTCCATGGTTGTCGTCCACCAGCTTCAACTATTACAACTATTTTGAATAGACACGCAGGTCTTAACAGAAATTAAAGACAACCATATGGCTCCTGCCGGTTGCCAACTTACAATAAGGAACATTGCATACATCAAATATAATCACAATCATGGCCATATCACATCACTGCACACCCCTGCAAAACAAAGTTAGACGCTTCTACTTTCTTTGCATATTTTACGTGGTTTGGGGCTTTCCATAAGTGTCGTTCTAACTTACGAACAATAACCACAACATTGATACTAGCATTGTTGATCACCCGTTGTAAATTGGATCTTTACTATGCTAGGAGAAACAGGCACCCGCAAAGCCACTTATGCAAAACGAGTTGCATGTCAAGCGTGGAGCAAGTCTCATGAACGATGTCATGTAAGGTTAGCCCGGGCCGCTTCATCCCAACATACCGCAAGATGCAAAGTACACAAAAAGCAATCTACAATAAAAGCATCAACGCCCACAATGACCATTGTGTTCTACTCGTGCAACAGATCTACATATAGACACGGCTCTGATACCACTGTAGGGGTTCGTAGCATGGAAAACAAAAATTTTCTATCGCATACAAACAAACAAGCCAAGATCTATCTACTAGATTGTAGCAACGAGTCGATGGAATAACTCACCCTCGAAGATTCCAAAGTGTTTAACGAGAGCAGATTCTCGTGGGTGATGTAGTCGTACTCTTTCCGATCTCAAGATCGCGTAGACGATCCTTCCGGCGCCGCGTTCCCGCAGCGCTCCCGCAGTCGGTCACACGTTCGGTACTCGACGAAGACCTTCCTCTCCCTTGTTCCAGCAGGCAGCGGAGGTTGTAGCACTCTCCTCGCGATTCCGGCAGCACAACGACGTGGTACCGGAGGTAGAGGGGAAATCCCGCAGGGCTTCGCCTTAAGCCGGTGCGAGTATGGTGGAGCTTATGAGAGAGGCTATTAGTGGTCTAGTAATTAGACACACCAATTAGAGGGCTCTAAACCAATTAGAAGGCTCTAAACCGCTGGCTAAAGCAATTAGAAGCTCTAAACCAAAACGGCTCTAAACCGGAGGTAGAAGATAGGAACTTGTGTGTGCTAGGAGGGAGCCCTGCCCCTCCTTATATAGGTGGGAGGGCTGGCCGGCCAAGGGGAGGAGAGTCCCTCCCCAAGTCGGCTTGGTGGGGCGCCGGCCAAGGGAGGAACCCTCCTCCAATTCGGCCTCCACCAATCCTCCTCTCTTCCCACTTCCCAAAATTGCCGTTTGACTTTCAAACTAGCCGTTTGACTTTTCAATTTAGGATTTAAATAAACCCTTTATTTTGGACAGCAAGAACACCTAGTACATGATGCAATCATTCCAACTTACAATGACACATTCATGTACCCTTCCCCCTCCGGAGTGCCGGACATTCCGGGACCTTCTAGAATGTTCCCGATGAAAACACCGGAACCATTCCCCAACTCCGAAACGGAACTTTCCTTATATGAATCTTATTCTCCGGACCATTCCGGATCACCTCGTGATATCCCGGATCCCATCCGAGACTCCGAACAACATTCGGTCTCTTTCTCATAATACCATAACTACTCAAACAACGTCGAATCCTTAAGTGTGTCTCCCTACGGTTCGTGAATTATGCGGACATGATCGAGACACTTCTCCGAACAATAACCAATAGAGGAATCTGGAAATTCATATGGCTCCCACATATTTCTACGATTACTTTGCGATCGAATGAACCACTTACATACGATACCAATTTCCCTTTGTCTCACGATATGTTACTCATCCGAGGTTATGATCGTCGGTATCTCTGCATACCTAGTTCATCCTCGTTACTGATAAGTACTCTTTTCTCGTTCCCGTGATATGTGATCCCTTGTGACCAAGTCACATGCTTGCAAGCTAATTGGATGACATTTCACCGAGAGGGCCCAGAGAATATCTATCCGTCATGTGGATGGACAAATCCCACTCTTGATCCATGTGTTTCAACCAATACTTTCCGAACACTCAATGCCACCTTTATAGCCACCCTGTTACGGTGTGGTGTTTGATGACATCAAAGCATCCATCCAGCAAAGGTGATATGCATGATCTCATGGTCGAAGGAATTAGGTTACTATGTATCAGAAAGCATATAGCAATTGAACTATTGAAATGACTTGATCTTTATGCTACGCTTGTCTATAGGAGTATGTCCACCATATCATTCTCCTAACGATATGATCTTGTTGTTGATAACATCTCAATGTTCATGACAAAGAAACCACATCATCAATCAACCAACAAGCTAGTGAAGTATAGAGGCTATACTAGGGACTTCAAATTAAGTTTACAAATCACACAAGTATTAATGGTTTCCTTGTTAATACTATTATAGCATGAATGCAAACATTTATCATAAACACAAAGATATATAATAATAACTATATTTATTATTGCCTCTAGGGCATATCTCCAACAATTTCGTCTATGACAACAATGAATTGCTGGCTGGTGAGGATCAACAAGACCTACTGCTGGATGAATATAAGCAAGAGGAAGCTAAGTTTTGTGTAAGTAATATCCTTTGACATGTCCAAGGCACAAGGTCTTGGTTAATTCCATTGGGAAAATCAAGAAGGGACCATGGTGTGATATACCAATAGTGTCATATCAAAGAATGAATTTGCTGAAAGTGTATTCTGAGAGAAGACTTTATAATGGACTCAAAATGAGTCTTCTGATGTTCATTCTGTAGTAATTATTTTATTTAAAGCATCACAAGATGTCCATGGCTTCACGAAGTGATTTGCCACATGTGAGATCACGTGGAGATAATCATTATATATAGCAAGATAATGTCACTTGTACTGTCGTTCAGGGTGCAGGTGGGACTACCCGCGGAAGACCCGCATATGCCCGCACAGTCCCACACATTTTAAGTGGGCGTCCCACGGGTGTTCGCGAAACTTATGCGGGTACCCACTATCCCACGTATGTCCACATGTGCCCGCAAATATGTTATTGCAATTGTTGCTCATATAATGTTAATAAAAATATTTTAGTAAACATAATACTCAAAACCACTTCGCCCTAACCATTTCGAGCATTGGGGATGGCTTATTGAAATGTGATTTCAGAGATCTCCCTGCTCCGGACGGCAGATACAATATTGCATCAAAACAACCTTTGCATTCCATTCCAGATCATTCAGAGAAGCAAAACATATGGCGAAATACTGTAACTGGAATGTTATTGACTAGTATACTATAGAAGAATGCATAAAACTTCAGTTAGGCTGTCAAATCCATCCTTAGTCAAGTGGACTGCAAACGAACATGCTTAATCACACTGCCACCAGATACAATATTGCATCAGCTTAGTCAAGTGGCCTGCTCACCGACACTGCAAAATCAGTAGGACATTCGGTTACGCACTCACATATTATTATTATTTTGCTAGCTAGGAGACTATGCTGTATTGACCAAGGTACCAAGAACACGATTATAACTGCTAGTGTTTAGTTAAGGTAGTTTTCTAATCCATGCAAGGTCTAAGCAGACTAAGCTACCATGTCTAGGAGAGTGATTTTCCCTTAAATCAAGTGAGTACTGCCCTTACAACAAACTGGAATCATGTGCTCTGAAGTTCTCTTGATACTATCATCAATTAGCATGCTACTGCAAGGTAAACAATGCTTGCAAGACTAGACAATTAACTATCATCAATTAATCGTGTCCACCGGTGGAGGCCCTGCTGCTACTCCCTATTGAAACACACATATAATCATGTTGACTGGACAGTTTAGGCGTGTCTGCACATTACTGATAACTCCATTAATGTAGTACTAAAGAGGCAGTTCAAAGCTTTAATTACCTTGTTCTTACTGCTCTTGAATTTCTTGGACCTTGGTGATTCATTACGAACAATTCCTGGATTGTATTTATCTCTATGGATCTCATCTTCTTCCACTTGCAACTGATACTCCAGAGGTGTCTAGTATTAGAGGTGTCACCATGATTAGAGGTGTATTACAGGTATTATAAGAAAGTTAGACGGACCATGAGCATGAGAAATTTAAGAAGACTACACATTAAGTGGAAGAAGCAATATCACAGCGCAATATCCATGTACAGTGTTTCTTAAGAAGAAGCAAATTTAATATCCATGTTTTGTTGTATGTACACCTGGTTTATTAATTAGTTTGGCAAGTTAGCTGGTCATGGCTCCATGACTTGATGAGCCCAGTGAAGTACGGTGACCATGGTACGCACCATCACTACCAGCCAGTACTGATTCCATGTAGCTAGGTAGCTCTACCATACTACTTCCAGAAGGGACAACATGTGCCGGTCAGAGTACCACAAGTAGGCCGGCAAGAAGCAGGTCCTTTTCATGGGCAACTTTACAAGCTAGACCCACATTCCACTCAATCAAGTGTTTGCAATCAGGCTAGATTACAAGTGTACTTTGTCAGTGATCAGGCTGTCTCTGCGTATCCTGCTTCACATGATCAGTGGATACTAGCAAGCTAGTAGTGGTAAGTTGAAAAGGTTGTGTGCTTGATTTCAGCAGAAGATCAACACATAGGTGGCTAGCAAGAAGTAGCAATGGACCAGCATCATCTGGCAGTTGGTAGTTTTTGTTGCACATTTTCCCAACGTGTTCCAAATTATACCAAATTGATCTGGAAACCTGATGGATGAACTTCTTTGTTCCTGGAAACTAGGCCAACTTAAATCCTAATGAGATATAACCGTTCATAATCCCTTGGCAATAACATTGTAAGAGGACCAATTTGGGGCAATAAAACAGGGATTAAAATGACTTCAAGTTGGGCATGACACTGAGGTTTGAGAGAGTAGTTTGCTCTCTGTTAAAGCACAAACAAAACCTGAAGCATCAACTATGTTGTTTCCTTATTACAAACAAGAAAATTTGCAGAACAAACAGTTCTGCAGGAATGAAAAGCATCAGTAAGCTTCTTCATCAGATGGTGTACAAGCTAGGTAAAAATCTAAACTACATAGACAACACTCCGCCCATCCACCCATGGTCTCAGTTCCACCCATGTTAGTTCGAATTCGACAACACTCCTCCCATCCACCCATCGTAAAAATCTAAACTATGATAGTTCGAATTCGACAGACCATCCACCCATGGTCTCAGTTCCAGTATCCAGTATCCATTCACAAGATCGACGAGAAACACAAAAATTACAGTACCTTTCTTTTCTTGGACCTTGGAGATTCCTTGCAGGTTCCCATATTAGATCTTGGACCATGGATCGGAGGAGGAGCGGCGGGGAGAAAAGGGAGGTGGAAGTAGACCTTCACCCGCAGCCGGAGGAGGAGCGTCGACCACCGGGACCGGAGGAGGAGCGGCGGGGAGAAAGGAAAGTGGGAGTAGACCTTCCCCCGCAGCCGGAGGAGAGGATCTGCCATGGCGGAGCTAGCCGGCGGGGCTCCGGCAGCTCCCCTCCCGTGTCCGCGCCCTAACGCGGCGGGGCTCCGTCCCCTCCCCTCCCGTCCGCCCCATCCCGTCCCCTCCCCTCCCGTCCGCTCCGGGGTCGATGTGGTCGAGGGCGTGACGGCGTGTCGTCGAATTCTGCGTGTTGGGGTCGACGTGGGCTGTCCCACAGATGCCCACATTTTTTTCCTGTGTATACGTGGGTGTCCCACATAGCCTCTTATGTGGGCTTGGGTAGTGGGCTCCGTGGGTAGCCCACTCCCACCTGCACCCTGAACTGTCGTACGTGTTATATTTATCCTCATGGGTTATAAAATTGTAAGATGATAATTTGAAAACTAACTATTGTGGAATATCTATACCAATATTTATTCTAGAATTTGATTGTGGAATCGTATGAGACAACCTTGAGGTTTTTCAAAGTTCAAGGGAGTAAAATATCATGTCATAACGTGTTGATGATCGTCCGACCATTCATACACTACAACATGAACCCCATATGCCAACGCATTCCTTCCAACGGTAGCGAATATACGTTGCAGTGATCCAACCCGGCAACTCCCCACCACTCCACGGCCTTTTGCAAAATAAAAGAATAAATATCCACGTCCAAGTAGAGAAGCCTTTAGGAAATAATAAGACGTGGCCCATAACTCACCCCGTATTAATCGCATCTCAAGTAGAGAAGCCTTCCTCGTACTCCACAGTCCACCCCCAAGACGACTCGCCTCCAGTCTACAAATCCTTGCCGCCGCCGCCTCGGATAGCAACTGATGATGAGGATTCGTCTACCGTGGTAGATTGGTTCCATGAAAAAATGTCAACAGGCTTTTGTGATCTCACCGCAGGTTCTGGTAATTTCTTCATCTATCGAGATCTCCATTTTTTTCTCAAAATCTGTTGGGTCGCTTTCCACAGTTCACACGTTCTTCGTTTTTTACAGGTCGGAGCTTCCTAGTTTGCTTCGGATTCTTGTGACGGTGGTCAATCCTCAATTGCCGCATGTTGGCAGTCTCCAACAGCCCCTGAAATACCGATCAGCCACGCCACCGCAAAAGGCCAAGTGCCTTTCAGATATTTCTATGTGCATATTTTCCTCCCTGTTGAAATTTCTTTGTATGTGTGATTCAGCGCTGCAATTGTCACTTGTTTATTTTCTTCTCAGCTTGGTCGTCTTGTGATATTGGGCTTACGATGTGGTAAATTCTAGATGGATCGATCATTGGTCGTATCTCTTAGATGGATCATTGGTCATATCTCTTGGATGGATCGATCTCCCTAAGTGTGGTACTAGCTTATGGTATGACTTACGATCCATGATCTGGCAAACCTCAATTGTTGTTTTTAGTTTTATCTATTTTTATACTCCCTTTGGTCCATATCAATGACCTCAATTTTATCTAGATTCAAATATATCTAGTTTAGTATTTAGGCTAGATGCATTCATATCTAAACAAAGTTAAAACCATTAATATAGACCGGATGGAGTAGTAGAAATTTTTCATATGTTTCAATTCCAAGCGATTGACTATCATGTGTAGCTAGCAAAAATTGCTTCCGGCTGACTGTATGGGAACATAATTTATTCTTCTGGCTTTGTATCCTAATGGTATATATTCAGAGTGCAGATCTGCAGAAAATCGATAACTATGTGATGCCAACAGGATCAACGCGTGTGTGCATATATAAGTGATACTATCATCTTCATGCCACTTTCAAATTATTGACCTTACTTCATTGGAGGAAGCTATCATCCGTTATCCTTCGGATAGAAAAGATTGAACAGCACATGGAAAAAGAAGATGTTAAAATGCTGCTAGAACTAAACGAGAAGATAGGAATGTCTGAAATACGGGTAAATTGAAACAACTTCTCCATTATTTGATAAATGTACTACTCCCTATGATCCAAATTACTTGTGGTAGTTTTAGACAAATGTTGCCTAAAATATGTTATTTGGTATTGTAGGATGCATTGGGTCAAATATCTACATCAAGTTATGCGTCTACAGGAAGGTTTAATAAAAATTAGAAGTCATTTAAGTAAACATGATCTTACTATTATTTTGAGTATATCGTGATACTTAATCAAGGATTTGGTTCTGCTGGGAAACATAATAATCTCATGTGGTAATACATAGCTGAATAGATTATTTCGTCTTTGTTTTTATAGAAAAAATTACTCATCTCTTGCGCTTCACAACAAGAACAAGAAAATCTTTCTCCCTCTTGGGAACATGCAACAATGAAGCACGCGTCCTGCTATACTTAAAGTATGTAATAGGTTACAACTATATATTTTTTAAGAGCTTGAAAATTCTAAAAGAGAGTGTTTCTCTTGACATAATTATAAGCTGCGGTCCATAATATAAAATTGAGGATGCTAAGTAGGAAACAAATTCTTTCGAGTGCATGCTGATGCTACATTAGAAAAACACTATTGGTTGATACGACCACTCCAAAAGGTCGAAATTATTAGTCATACGGAAGAAAGATTTATTTCAAGCTTTGTATGTTGCTCCACTTTAAATTCACTAAATCATTAACTTCATTTCTCTTTCTAATTGTGCATTAGTGAGATATATCTTTTTGTGGTTGCAGATCGCAAGTCAAATGTATGATGCATGATTGAGATGCCGATAGCAAGAATGCTGATGTTGCTACTACTAGATAGTTTTACACTATGGCTTAGAATGTCATTTTCATGGTCAATGTTTAGAAGAGAACATTTATTCTCTGGATCGTGTTATCTGTAATATGACAATATTGGTCTAATATATTATGTCTTCCGATTGACTATATAGCAGCTCGTCGACATTCATCAAATAATCTTTTCTGGCAATATTTAAATGTCATAAATTACTCCTGATGTGTAACAATCCTTGTAAGCGATCTGATGATCTGCATGTCCATTTAAATCTCATTCCTCTAGGGCAACCACCAACGCATGTGATATGTTGTTAGCCTCTAACTATATATGTTGCTATCATACAACCCTTATTCACATAGGTTACCAACGCATATATATGCATTGGCGTAGACCTTTGCAATGCCACCAACGGCAACACATTCTAGATCCGTTGGTATAGGCCCTTACAACGCTTATATAAACATTTGGAAACACATCAATGCGTTGCTGAAAGGGGGTTCCTGTTGTAGTGATATCGCACTCTTTTTCCCTTGATTAGTTTTTCCCTAAGGTTTCTCATACAAGGTTTTTAGTGAGACAATATAAATACAATTGTGGACATATGTCATATGGTTTCTCCTTAATTTTTCCCATGAGGTTTTTTAGAAGTTTTCAGTGACATATCATTGTAATATTTCTTCTTAATTTTTTCCACAAGTTTTTAGGAGAAGCTTTAAGATTACAACATACAAATGACAAATTGATCAAGAGAGTGTAAAAAAATAAAACATGTGATCAATTGTGTGGAGGATACCTCCCAAGAGGTGTGTCTGTTGGAGAAGGCATGTCTCTCCAACACGCCAACGAGCACAGTGGGTCTCGCACCCTAGAATAAAAGTACTCCCTCCGTCCAAAAATAGATGTCTTAGATTTGATAAAATTTGGATGAATCTATATACTATTCATTCAAATTTTGACAAATCTAAGACATTTATTTTAGGACGGAGGAAGTAGAACATCATTTGATCTATTCCTTATTTACTTTGTCTCTCTCACTTTTATATCCTAACAGACAGGAACTTGGGGTTGTCCCAGTTGGCCCCATCCTTGTAATCATACTTAACTTAACATATAGGGAAATTTGCCAGAAAAAATTCGAAGCGGTGAAGCCTGTTCGCTAGCCGAAACGACACAAGCTCATGATGTTGGAGAATGTATCTAGTGCACCGGGGCTTGTGGTGCACCCAGTGTACTAGATTTCGGTTTTCATATTTGCAAACTTCAAAAACAAATTACAAAACTCTAGACAATAGAAACAACTTATTTCGTAGCAATCTAAAATGTCTTATTCCAAACTTAAATCACAGTTTCCAAAAAGAAATAACAACTTCAGTGTCGATACTGATAACAGACCGAATTTGTAGCCCAACATGGAGCTACAATTCACCTAGAGATTTTTTTCTAGAGTTATGTTCATGATTTTGAATTGACACTTTGCATCATGTTAGAGATATATCATGTTTATGTGCTAAAATTATTTTTAAAAATTTGGTCAACTCGTAGAAGACTGCTTGGTGCACCGGTTGCACCACAGCTGCTGTGCAATACGTTGTCCCCGAACGCTGGTCCCGTAAAGATTCCGCTCCCACGGCCCCACAGGTCATTCCAGCTTGATCAGACAAATCCTAGCAGCGTGCATCTCGAAAGAAAAGAAAAAAGGACCTAGCAGCGTGACGTCTTCCCCGGCACTCGCGGCAGTGCTCTCGCACGCTCTGCTCCCCGTTCTGGAAGCCTCACGTACGGACTCCGATACTCCTCTTGGTGGAAGGCAGCTCAGCGCTTGTACGCCCACCACTCTGTCTGCCCTGTTCCCCTGGCCCCTTGCCGGTCCTCTCGGTCTCGCTCACCAAACAGCGCGCCGTGTCATGGCCACCCGTGCGCGCAGCGCATTGCGCCACTTGCACGCACAGTGCACAAATCAAACCACCCCGCGCACGGCCGAATTTGATTTTCTGTTTGATTTAAAACAGCGCGCCGTGTCATGGCCACCGGTTTGATTTCAGATCATGGCCGAATTTGACCCGTCTAAATTTCTCCAGCGGGCTGACCAAAATCTCGTCCAATTTGATTCGGACGGGTCAGCCCACGAAGAAATTTAGATCACGGTCCCGTCTGTCTGGCGTGTCCACTGGTACGATCCAATCTGTCTGCACTGGTCTTTTCTACCATCGGTTTCTGTCATTTTTGGTGTCTTCTCGCGTTTTCTAGCGATTTCAGTTTTTTGCAAGTTCTCACTGCCGACAATAAAGGCCGATGTGGTGGATTGGTCGCACAACACAACACCCACCATGCCTGGCCGCCGCATTACCACTACCCCGGCATAGAAGCTCTGGCGAATACCCGTCGCGCTCGCACCGCTGCCCGATGGGAGGAGTTGGAAGACCTCTCTTACTTTGACCAGTGGACGGAGACGCCAATCAAGCAGCGGGGGAGCTCCCTGAGGCCCGAGGCCGGTCCAGCCCGGTGGCGAACGACTATTAACCACACGACCGGCGGCGACGACGCTTGTGGGTGTCGTTCCCCTCCTCGGAGGCGTCATCGAGGTGTGTCGGCATCCTCTCTCGCTTGTTTTGGTTGTCTATGGGCAAAAGCCTAGATTCGGAGCAGGATCGGCACGATGGCGGTGTCGTCGATGTCGTCACTCTGTTGGGAGCATCATGTTTGAAGACATGGCATGAGTTTCTACGTTGCACTCCTCTGGTGATCACCATTGTCCAAGTTGATCTTCAGCGGCACATTGCACGTCATCGCCGGTGAGTCCTAGATGGTGTCTTCCTTGGAGTGGATCGAGCCCCTCCGTCCACTTGCCACCTCCAGGGTGGATGGTGCATCAACAAGGAAGTTCTTTGGGATTTGATCTTCGAAGATGACCGGCGTCGGTCGAGACACGGCAGGTTAGGACAATATTTTTTGCTTTGTAGTTGTTTTGTAGTAGGTGGCTGTCTTCGGACTAGCCGGGTGTGAAGTTGGTAGTACTCTCATTTCTGTCTTCCATAAAATTACGGTATGCCTACCTCGACGTACTGTCGAAAAAATGCACGATCAGTCAACGCTTTAGTTGGGATATCCTCAACGACATCATGCTCTCGGAGCACCTCCGATGACAAGAATTGGAGTTGGCGTACACAAAGATACTCGATGCTATGTGCGTCCACCCTGGCGATGAGATGTTGTGTGTCTGCCTCGACCCAACAAAGGAGGAGGTGGACATACAGAGGGCGATCTACCGTTCTCTCAAATATGAGTGGGGTTTCATTGACCCGCTACGTCCGGGAAGCGTTGAAGCCTTCATGCCGCGCCACAGCCTGTGAGGATTGTTATTGTTATCGCCACAACACGTGGTTTACACTACTAGGAAACTAGCTATAGGTAGAAATGTTATTCTGTGGCGCATATCTTGATGGCTTAGTTGATGTGGAGCCTATTGGGAACCCCAAGAGAAAGGTGTGAAGCAACAGAACAGCAAGTCTTCCCTCAGTAAGAGACCGAGGTTATCAAACCAGTAGGAGGGAGAAAACGTCACACAGGTGTTGCAAGCAACGCGGATACCTGCACAACACAAACTCAAGACTTTGCCCCAACTAACAGTGAGGTTTTCAATCTCACTGGTTGCTGTAACAAATAATTAAACGTATGGTGTGGAAGGTAATAGTGGTTTGCAGCAAGTAAACAAGTAACAGTGGAAGATGTATTGATGGTAAAGATTGGACCGGGGTCTATAGTTCAGTAGAGGTGCTCTCCTTAGATAAACAACATGGCATGAAGGATAAACAAATTACAGCGGGGCAATTAAGAGGAACTGAGCAAGGCATAACAATGCAATACTAGTCAGAAAGATCCTATAAGGTTCGATTAGGCAATACAACAAGATACATAGACCGCCATCCAACTGCATATATTACTAGAAGTCCATCTTCAGGTTATCATCCGAACCCCCTCCAGTATTAAGTTGCAAGCAACAGACACCTGCTTTAAGCAAAGTGTGTAAGGTAAACAGTCCACATGTTGCATGCACAAGAGACCGTTGTTTTCTCCCTAGTGGCAACAACACATCTACAACCGAAGAGATTTCTGTCACTTCCCTTGAAAACTAGAGGCATGAACCCACTATCGAGCATAAATACCCCCTCTTGGAGTCACTAGGAACTACTTGGCCAAGATAGCTACTAACAACGGAGAGCATGCAAGATCACAAACAACACAGACATGATAAAATCATAAATAAAAAACCATTAATCAAACCAACATAATAATCTCAATATCCGTCGGATTCCTGCAAATACAACATGTATGATTACAAATATATTAGATCTTGATCATGAACGGAGCTCACAAGATCTATACATGAAATCACAAAGGAGGTGATACAACCATCTAGCTACTACATGGACCCATAGTCCAAGGTAAAACTACTCACGCATCATACTGGAGAGAAGGCCTCCGGGATGATCCTCCCTCTGGCAGGGTGCCGGGAAGAACTTCAGATCCCCCGATCTAGGGACGACGGTGGCGACGACTACAGAAGGTTTTGTGAAATATTGATCGGGTACTTAGGGTTTCTGCATCGGGGGCTTCTTATAGGCGAAGGGGGATGCCGAGGAGGCGGCCAGGGGCCCCACACCCTACCTAGGCGCGGGGCAGGGCCCACCCACGCCTAGGGGTGTGTGGGCGCCCTGGCCTGCTTCTCCGTCTCTCCTCTGGACTTCTTGTTCCTCACGGAAAGTTATTGACTTTGGCGTTTGTCCCGTCCAATTACAAGAATATTTCCTTACTAACAAAAAACAACAGAAAACAGGCAATTGACACTGTGACAACTTGTTAATAGGTTAGTACCAGAAAACATGTAAAAAAACACCTCAAAGTGTAGACAAAGCAAAACAAAGTAGATACTAAACAAGCATGGAACATCAAAAATTATAGATACGTTTTCGACGTATCATATCTCTGGCCATGTACCATAGTTAAAATCCAGTGGTGTTCGTACACGCAATGCGCCACATAAATTTATACATTTTGTGGAGCATCTGGATCGCCATGCGCCACAGAAATAGAAATATGGTGGGACCCGTCACCAGGTATGGGTGACCCACTTTCTATGGCGCATATGGTGATATGCGACACCGAAATGCTGGTTTTCCGTGGCGCATTTCTTGATATACGTCACAGAAAGTGAAGATTCTGTGGCGTATATAGATGAAAGTGGAAAACAGATCTCACCCCAGATTGTTTTTTAAGTTTTGTAAAAAATAAACGAAAATGATAAAAAATTTAAAAAATTCCTTTGAGATATAGTTATATTTTAGGATATAGTTGTAGGGAAAATTAAAAAACATTAATTTCAATGTATTTTGCAAAAAATGTCATGACACGATAAAACGGATACAACTTTTGCATATGATATCGGAAAAAAATGTTTTACCTATCAAAACGATCTATCTCAAAATTTTCCATCTAAAGTCAACTAGCAAAGACTGTTCTGGATTTTATAGATTTCCCAAATTCGAAAAGAGTAAAAAGTTATGATAAAAAAGTTTTTTCATATAAAAAATAAAAATAGGGAGAAAATTCTATGACGCATATCTCTGGTATGCGCCACCGAATTGTTGGTCGGGATTCAAAATTTAAATCCCGTCAGCGCCCCTTCTCCCTCTCTCTCTTTTCTTCTTCTCTCCTCTATGTTTTCTCCTCCACTTCTTCTCTTCTCTCGTCTCTCTTTTCTCCTTCTCCACTTCTTCTTTTCTCTCCTTCCCTTCTCTTCTTCTCCTTCTCAAATCTACGGCCATGGTCTCCTTCTCCACCTCCACCACCTCGGCGACCCCCCTCCTCCTCCTTTGGCCACCACCTCCGGCGGCGACCTACTCCTCCTCCTCTGGTAGCGGCCTCCTCCCCTTTCGGCCACCACCTCCGGCGGAGGTCTCCTCCTCCTCCTTCGACGGCCACCACCTCCGGCAGCGGCCTCCTTCTCCTCCGGTGACCCCCTCCTCCACCCACCTTTGGCCTAGCCCTCTTCCGGCCACCACCATCTCCGGCGACCCCACCTTCGGTCTAGATCTGGTCCGCTTTTTTGAAATTTGAAAAAATAATATGTGACGCATATTACCAATATGCGCCATAGAAGAGGTGAGATGCCCCGCCACCCTCCTTCGCCATCGCAGCAACCCACAAAGGAAGAATAAGATCGATGTAATGACAATTTATATGTACCTGTTAATACGACGTCAAACAATTGCATCCAATCAAACAGCTAACGTCTGATTCTTCCCTTAGGGCCTGCTTGGAATGTTGTATTTTAAACAAAACCTCCGGATTACTGGAGCTTCTAGGTTTAGCATCTTCACAGAATAAAAACGACAGGATTAAATACGACAATCCAAGCGGGGCGTAATGCAAAAAAATAACTAACGTGGCTTTTTGCATGTATGTGCTGAGTATGGACATGCCCCAGCGTACCAAAAATCCGACGCGTCCCTCCGAGCCTCTAAATGCCCAGCCGCCCTCCAATAGACCTTTTTAGCTGACGCGGGATAGGAAACTGCTAGGCGTCCCCCGGACGATGGGAGAGCTCCCATCATCCTGCTTCCCGTGCTGACACGTGTCCATTTGCTGCAAAACATTTCGCGTTTGCTGCATATGTCCCCGCTTTTGCTTCCAAAGCAAAAAAAAACGGTTCGTTTTAGAAATAGAACGTATCGTCGGAGACCTCGCCAGAGACCATGTAGCAAAAAAATTGTGCTAATGCAGCAAAATCGTCTTCGCCGGAGACATCGTCGGAAACAACTCGTTGATGACCCTCGCTGGAGACCATGCAGCAAAAAAAGTTTCCGGCGAAATTGGTTTTGCTGCATTAGCACAATTTTTTTGCTGCATGATCTCCGGCGAGACGTTCTATTTTTAAAACGAACCGTTTTTTTTTGCTTCAAAAGCAAAAGCGGGGACATATGTAGCAAAAACGGACCGTTTTGCAGCAAAAATGAAAATTGGGACGATTTTAGGGGAGGAGGACGATGGAACCCCATCGTCCGGGGGATCCATATCATTTTCCCGCCGGATATGCCGAACTCAGCCCATCAGCAAGCAAGAACGCCTGATGAAGAGAAAAAAACGCATGAACCGTTTCAATGGTCAGTGGCCTCGTCCTGCAGTGAGAGAGCCCGTCGTTGCTCACGCCTCGGTAATGTCCCTATCGCCGCTCAGCGTTCCAGGGGAGTAGGCCGAGCGACGTTAATGTGCGTCAGAGCATGCTGCACACTACCATGCGCACCAAGTCGGCAACATCATTCTCCTTGACATACCGACGAGCGAGGCCGTGCTGAGCCAGCCGCGTCAGTGGCGTGACGACGACGCATGGCTGCAGCAACCCGACATAGAAGGATGAGCCTGTTGGAAATAAGCACATCCTATACGGGTACGGCACCGTGTGCATGCAAAGTTCCTGTCCGATTAGGAGTATGTGTTCAGGTAGGACATATGTTGGTCTCCTAGACGGTTTGGTATATGGAGTAGTAGTTGGACTCGGTGAGTAGCAGGACTAGTATATATACATGTGTAATAGCTAGGCTTGTGTACCGCAACCGTGAGTTGAGCAATACAAGAGAGAAAGTAAGGCTCGACAAGAGCCTTTGGCAATCAAAGTTGTTTTGCGTGTGCGTGCGTGAGTGTACTAGTTAAATCAAAAGAATCGATCGGCTAGCAGCATGTGTATCTCGGCGGAAGTTATCGGATACGTGCGTGTCGTCTCGTCGGAATTTCCTCGTCGGTGTCGTCGGAATCTACTCGGCGGCAGGGGCTGTGCTAACAATTGGTATCAGAGCCTCGTGAAGGATCTCCTAGTAACGGGAGATCATGACGAAGGAGGTGGGCGAGTATTCTGGTGCGGCTACGGGTGCACTGGTGTCGATGCAGTATCTGCGATACAGCCGCGATAACTACACGATCTAGGCGGTCCGGATGGAGTCGGCGTTAGAAGGCGCCAGACTCTGGGAGGCTGTCGATCTAGGCGGCGACGAGTTCAAGAAGGGAGCGTTGAAGTACCACCTAGACCGACTAGCACTCACGACCATCTGCTCGGTGGTGCCGACGGATCTGATGCAACACCTGATCTCGAAGAAATCTGCAAAGGAAGTGCGGGATACGCTCAAGACGCTAAATCTTGGGCACGAGCGCGTCCACGAGGCGACCCTGCAAACCTTGCAGAAGAAGTACGAGAATCTGGAGATGGGAGAGAGGAGACGCTAGACGCTTTTGCTTCAAGGGTCGCTACACTGGTCAATGGGATTCGCGGACTTGGCGAGAAGCTGGATGAGATCTCTATTGTGAGGCGTTTCCTCCGCGTGGCGCCGCCGCGTTACTCACCCGTTTTCTCGACGATCGAGCACTGCGTTGATCTCAAGGCTCTCACGATGGATGATCTAGTTGGACGGTTCAAGGCGCACGACGAGTGGATGAAGATCACCTATGGCGACGCAAAAGTGGATGAGCATCTCATGCTTATGACTCGAGCGTTGTTCGCCAAGGAGAGGAAGGGCGATAAAGCATCCGACAGCAGGAGTGACAGAGAAGATTCTCGCCCAGCGAAAAAGTATATCGCAGGGGAGGACAAGGACGAGGCTCCGCCGCGGAGGAAGTTTGACATCAAGAATGTAAGATGTCATAAGTGCGGCGAGCTCGGTCACTTCAAGAAGGATCGCAAGAAATCGTCGAAGGAGAGGGCTCTCATCGCCTAGGAAGGAGATGATGATGGACCGATGATGCTGATGCTCGAAGTAACTGAGCTGAAGGATGAGGAGGATCCTCCATCACCGGGTACGGAGATTGTGTCGCAAGTGGATCACGATCTACTGTGTGTGGATCACGAGCAACGAGGTGCCCTGTTTCTGCGTGAAGCCACGTTTGAGGCAAGTGAAGCTTCAGAATCTGATCATGGCGATCTATGCGTTGGAATTTCACCTGCAACTCCGTCCGGCAATAAGTTCTTCATGCTTGCGGTGGATGATCATAGTAAATACATGTGGATTGTGTTGCTGAAAAGTAAGTATCAAGCACAACAAGCATTCGAGAAGATCAAGGAAGCCAAAGAGTTTAAGGTGGAGGCGAAGATAAGAGCTCTACGCATTGATCAGGAAGGCGAGCTGCATCAAACCGTGTTGACCATGGCACGAAGGATGATGAAAATTAAAGGTTTGCCAGGAAACTTCTAGGGTGAGGCAGTCAATACGGCTGTGTATTTGCTGAACATGGAGCCAACTGAGAGTGAAGTTGGTATGACTCCGTATGAAAGATGGTATGGACGAAAGCCCTCGATTGATCATCTTCGTACTTTTGGATGTGTGGCGCATAAGGTGAATCAGAGTACTCCAATGATCATGATAGGCTATGAAGGCTCGAAGGGATACCGTTTGTGCAACCCCTATACCAATAAGGTGGTTTTCACGGACGACGTAGTCTTTGAGGAAGAGAAATCATGGAATTGGGGCTCCAAGGAACCGGAATATTCATCTTTTCACATCACGTGGGATCTTGAGTATGAAGAAAATATGGATCAACCAAGCTTATCTTTGTCAGCAAATTCAGACCCAGAAGAGATTGAAGGCCTAGGGGGTGCTCCAGGCGTGAACACCAGGCCAGAAGCACTAGGGATACTCCCAGAAGGAAAAGTGTCCGTAGAAAAGGCTAGTCCATGGTCAGAAAAAACGGAGCTAGAAGGTGTTACGTTTAGCTCATCATCCGCTAATACAGGAGGTGATGATCCACGTGAAGAGCTTGGGGCAAAGGAGTGTCCAGAAGTGCAAGGACCATTTGATGTGGTGGCGAGTCAAGAAATTGGCTCAGAAATAGGCATGCATGATACGCTGCATGTAGAGCCGTTGGCTCCAGGAGCTCTACTTGGAGGCACACAAGGTTCAGAAACTGAAGAAACAAGCGCATTGTCGGACGTAGAAGAGTATATCGCAGAGCCTCCGACTGCATTGGAGCTGAGACGACTACGACCGACACGAGCACGCATACGAAGCGTGCTGGACTACTATCCGAAGAAAGAATTTTGGACGGTAAATTATCTAGTGAAGATGGAATACGAAAATCAATATTTGTTCATCAAGGAACCGGTGAAGACTGAAGACACAGTCATGGACAATATCGACAAGGAGGAAGCGAAAAAGAAGGACGCAGACGAGAAGGGTCGAGTGAAGCCATGGAGAAGCCGACGAGAGCTAAGTCGGTGACATGGGTGCCGAGGAAGGAAGCGGCGAAAGCAATGCCGTGGATGACGCCCACGAGGAGCAGCTGGCGTATTTGGGATCCAGGTCGAAGCGAAGTGCATGTCGTGCTTAGGGGGTGATTGTTAGAAATAAGCACATCCTACACGGGTACGGCACCGTGTGCATGCAAAGTTCCTGTCCGATTAGGAGTATGTGTCCAGGTAGGACATATGTTGGTCTCCTAGACGGTTTGATATATGGAGTAGTAGTTGGACTCGGTGAGTAGCAGGACTAGTATATATACATGTGTAATAGCTAGGCTTGTGTACCGCAACCGTGAGTTGAGCAATACAAGAGAGAAAGTAAGGCTGGACAAGAGCCTTTGGCAATCAAAATTGTTTTGCGTGTGCGTGCGTGAGTGTACTAGTTAGATTAAAAGAATTGATCAGCTAGCAACACGTGTATCTCGGCGGAAGTTATCGGATACGTGCGTGTCGTTTCGTCGGAATTTCCTCGTCGGTGTCGTCGGAATCTACTCGGCGGCAGGGGCTGTGCTAACAGAGCCGCCGAGCGACATCGACTACTCCAGGATGTCTCACTATTTTGACATGCAATGGTTTAAGTTTGAAATTCAAGTTTTTATCGTACTTTCATTGTATTTGTAAAAGACCGCTGTGTTTGCATAAATTGCGCCGTTCCATGTTTGTATTCCGTGACATATCAATTTTCATATATTTCTTATCAGGGTGTGTGTGTGTGTCCGGGAACCGACGCTCCCATGAAACAACTAGCGCTGGTGCCCCCACAGGAATAGAATGACATGATATTTGGAATCCTACTTGCAATAAAAATGCAGGAATCGGTAAAATAAATTGTTTAATTGCACTATAGAAAAAATAAAAGAAATTTCAGCAGGGTTTCGATTAATGTCATAGTTGTCATAGACACATAAAAATGTTTTCAAGACGTCTCACCTCTTGTTAGAAATTTTATAAGACTTTAGTGTAGAAAAGCAATGCATAGAAATTTTGTACAATTCTTTCATTTGAAATAAACAAACTATATACTCCTTCCGTCTCAAAATAGATGTCATAAATTTATCAAAATTTGGATACATCTATATACTAGATACATTCAAATTTAAACAAAATTACAATATCTATTTTAAGATAAACTTAGTAGAAAAACTTCCTATGAATTGAAATCCTATAAAATTTCTTTAAAAATCTTTTGAATCAAACGTGGCCCCTTGAGCTTCCTGCTTCGGGTGCCACTACTTGATTCCAGAAGAATCAGAGCCGTCGGCTAAAAAAACAGGCGACTATCGTTCGTAGAAAAAAAAACCGCACTCTCGTGTCAATGCGATTGGAGACAGAATGGACGAAAATAACCCAAAAAAATAACAATTTCACGAAATGAACTCTGGCCAGAAGAAATTCACGGAACTAACCATTTTTGCAACGCCATACAGCTTGGCGCCGCATCTTGAAGGGCGGCGCCATTACGCCTGGCGCCGCGCACCGGCCAGCGTGGAGCCCCGCGGGCCCGGTCCCGCTAGTGCGGCGCCTTGTAGCATGGCGCCGCACTGTGTAGTGCGGCGCCGTTGCGCCTGGCGCCGCACTTTAGGTCTTCTATCTGCGCGCGAGCCAGCCCTCCCAGACCCATCTCATTCCTCTCCCAGGCCCGAACACACATGGCGGCGGCGGCGCTCTCCACCTAATCTCCCCCCAACCAGGCCAGATTGGTGAATTTCTTCCAAGAATTGTGCTCCCAATCCCCTCCCCCAGGTATTCTCTCTAATCCCTCTCAATTGCATCCACAAATTTCTCATTTTTTCTCCCTTATTTGCAATTTTTGGTCTAACCCTAGATTGTATGGTGAAACCATAGATTGTATGAACCTTTGCCATGTTTACTTGATCTTTAGGTTTAGGAATGCTTGTAAGTTGGATCTTGAAACCCTAGATTGCAATATTAGGAATGCATGTAAAACCCTAGTTATTTTGGGATAGTGAAACCTTAGAATTATAGGTAGAGTAGGAGGAAATTTTTGTTCGTGTTAGAATTATAGGTCTAGTAGGGTAGAACTAGATGCTAGATGCTAGAACTATATGTGTCAACTATAGTTGGAATAAGATGGACATTTTGTAATTGTTCTTATTCTCTCTATTGTTTTGAATATGTAGGATGTCTCTAAACCCCCTTCTAAACAATGCTCACTATGATGTTCAACACCGTGCCTACAAGATGTCGGAGAAGAGACAGGTACTAAAAACTTCAATGCAAGTCGAACAAGATGCCATGTTTGTTTAGATGGAAATCTAACATTTTGAAATTGTATGTTTGCAGGAGCTTCAACCCCTTCGACTTAGGTACCACGAGGTCTCGTCCGGCAAGATGCGTTATGATGCGCGGTACACTCCGTACATCCAGCATCTAGGACTCCTCCCCTTTATCCACATGGTCACTCGGTCCACACCGGCCTTCAACCCTGCTGCGATCACCGCGCTTGTGGACCGATGGAGGCCGGAGACGCACACATTTCACCTTAGGACCGGTGAGACTACGGTCACTTTGCAGGACATGAGCATGATCCTGGCACTCCCAATCGAGGGAAACCCTGTGTGCATGTCCTCGGATTCAGACGGGTGGCGTGAGCATATGGTCTCCCTTATAGGGAAGGATCCACCCGAGGCTATAAACAAGAAGGGGGGAAAACTGAGGGTCGCTGCCGGGGCTAATTTTACTTGGATCATCCAGAATTTCAAGATTTGCCCCGAGGATGCCGATGAGGAGACGATCAAGACATACACTCGTGTGTATGTGTGGTACATTATCACGAGGACTCTGTTTCCTGACAGCAGCGGGGATCGTGCTCAGTGGCATTGGCTCAAGTTGCTGGTTTTTTCGACTCTACCTTCAGTTGGGGTTCTGCGGCGTTGGCCTGGTTGTACCGTCAGGTAATGAGTTATTTACAAATGTTGTTGTATATTTCTGCACTATCTCAAAAAAATTTGTTCTTACCAAATGGTTGTTCACTTCATCTGCAGCTGGATGACGCTTGCCTTAGGAGCGCCGCCGATTCAGGGATTGGTGGTTGTTTGCTCCTTCTTTCGATGTGGAGCTGGGAACGCTTCTCCATTGGACGGCCGAGATTGTTGTCATTCAATCCTTACATTGATAACAACAATGACTACCTTCTCCCCACGTGGCCTTACAAGTAGGATGTGGTCTCCGAACCGCCAACGGACCCACTGGAGGCGTACAAGAGGTACACCAACGAGTTTGACACGATCACCATGGATCAGGTAATTTCAGCGACGACGGTCAATTATATGTCTTGAACTTGTAATCTTTGACCCTGACATGAGTGTGGTATGATGCAGGTGACGTGGGAGCCATACGGTCGAGGGGACCGCTTTGGTGTTCCGGAGGACTATCGCCTTAACCCTATTTGCCTCAGAGAATCTCGTCTGTGGCTAATGCGTTGCCCCATGGTGTGCATGTGGGCTGTTGAGTATCACCAGCCTCACCGTGTCATGACCCAGTTTGGGTTATTTCAGATTGTCCCGCCTGAGTGGAAGGACACGGACATAGGGCTCCAGGTAAGCTATTAACTGCCTTACCATGTGATGTGCTTATCATTCGCCAAATAACTCTTTTTGACTTGTTGTTGTTGTGTGCAGCTTGGACAGGAAGAAGCAGAGGAAGGAGAAGGATTGGCCCAAGCTTCATAGGAAGCACCTTGAGAAATTCAGGAGGTGTGTGACCGAGGCTAGGAAAGCAAAAGGAGCACAGGATAGGCCCTTCAATCGGGATGCTTTCAACAACTACATCGCATGGTTCGTTGACAACGCGCGGGTGGAGATATACCCACGGGCATTTCGGGATTCGATCTTGGAGGAGCCATTGGTGTTTGATGAGCTTTCAACAGAACAATACAACATCATGGTCAGAGAAGGGCTACAAACCGAGTTTGCTTCCTTGGTCAACTTTGTGGTAAAGTGTGCCGAATAATATTTTTTCCGTCTAGGCGCTTCTCACACCTTGCATGGATAACTTACTAGTTTCTTGTCTATGACAGCGTGATCAGGTAAGGAAGTCCGCCGATGCATGCGAGGACGCTTTGGACACATACCCTCGCGGAGAGAAGGGAGAGGGTCTGTTTCGTGAGTTCGTTAAGAAGCAGGGCCAACGGTTAAGGAGGCTGTCGAACTTGCTAGGTTGTCGTGACCCTGAGGTGGCAACACCGTCCGCGTCACGGTCCAACACGCCCGAAGGTGACAATTCTGGCGATCATCACTCCACATCCGAGGACGAGGTGAACACACCCGAGGTAGTACAACCATTGCATCCCCCACCCTCCCTTGCATTTCTCCTGAATTTGTCCTTACCAATCTTCTTTTGTTGACAGCCGCAAGATGAGGAAAGCATCCCCGACGAGATGACATTGGGCAACTACACTCGCTACAAGGTACACGAGCGGTCCGACTACATGTTCAAGACAAGGCAACCCAAGAAGCCTTACACACCCAACCCTTCCACGACCAAGACAAAGAAGCCCAAGAATCCATATCGCTTAGAGGTGGAGGATGAAGAGGAACCGAGGAGGAGGAAGATGCCCACGAGAAGGGGCCGAGGGGCGAAGACCACCCGTGGGAAGTAGAGTAGATGTTGCACTTTGTCTTGAATGGTTGTAGTCGTGAACTCAGTACTTATGGTTGTTGTCGTAAACTTGGATGTTGTCGTGAATGGTTGTCGTGAACTTGGATGTTGTTGTCGTGAACTTGAATGGTTGTCGTGAACTTGGAACAAACATGCTCGAACAAACCTGCTCGAACAAACCTGCTCGAAAACCAACTCAAACAGAACAACACGAACAGACATACACTATTCAGGAAGGTGCGGCGCCATGACGGCTGACGCCGCACCTGGTGCAAGATGGCCCAGGAATGTGCGGCGCCGTCGAGCGTGGCGCCCCACATGGTGGCGCCGCACGGTGCGACGCCTTCCCCAGCCGCACATGCGCTAGAAAATAGACAGAAGCTTCTGTCTATTTTCTAGCGCATGTGCGGCGCGCCACAACGGACGGCGCCGCACGTGCAACACGCAGAATGCGGCGCCTTCCACAGTGGCGCCGCACATACGCTAGAAAAGAGACAGAAGCTTCTGTCTCTTTTCGAGTGCACCTGCGGCGCCAGACTGCACAGCGCCGCACGGTGCGACGCCACAACGCTTGGCGCCGCACATTGAAGATGCTGCTAGCGCCGGCTTTCAGCGTTTTTATTTCGAGGGAAAATGATCACACATCGTACAAAAAAGCCTAGAACATACAAGTTTGTTGACACATACGAAATAACACGAGTTTCTTGCCCTTAAAGTCTAGACCATACAAGTTCATGAAATAACACGAGTTCATGAAATAACAAGGTTCTCGAGCAAATCTTGACACATACAAGTCCATGACTCCCGGTTACATACTCAAAGTCTAGAACATAGGCCCTTTGCCCTTCCTCTTCTTCTCTTCCTCTTCCTCCATGGAACGCCATGCCGCTTGACGCAGCCTTTCCCTCTCGGCATCCCGAGACTCCTTAGCGCGGCGATTCTCTTCCTCCTCTATCTTTCGGAGCTCGTCATTATGTTCCTTGCGCTTCTTCTCCATCTCCTCATTACGCTGTGCTTCGTAGTAGTGCCTTCTTTTTATGGCCCAATTGATCTCTTGGATAGCCTTGTTGGATTGAGGTTGCTCGATATCTATCCCAGTATAGTACCTGCATACCGGAGGGGGAGACTACAAGAAAATAGTGCATGTTAGAGGCTATGATATGGAATAGTTGGGACACATAAAGAACTAAAAAACTTTGTGCATACCGGTGGATTGTCGTATGGGTTGCGGCTACGCACGGGAGAGCGATTGTAGTTGGCACACATGAAGAACTTATTTCCCCAACTATCGGAATGGTAGTCTAGGGACTCCTTAACAGTGCAATCGGTTCCACACCAACAAATAGGAACCTCCTTCCCATGGGCCTCGTCAGTACGAAACGCCCTCCGTGGCCTTTCCTCTTGATCGACGCAAGGTGGCCTAGCATTGGCCCTCCTCTTCCGCTCTTCCTCTTCCTTCTCCTTTTGCCTCTTCCTCTCTTCCTCTTCCTTATCCTTTTGCCTCTTCCTCTCTTCCTCTTCCTTCTTCTTCTTCCTATTCCTCTCTTCCTCTTCCTTCTTCTTCTTCACCTCGTCCTCTTCGTCCTTCTTTTTTGCCAAGTCACGAGCAAGTTGAACTACCTCTTCGAATGCCTTCCTCCGCTTCTCTTCCTCAGCTTCCTTCCTCTTCCTCTCTTCCTCGGCCTCCTTCCTCTTCCTCTCTTCCTCAGCCTCCTTCCTCTTTGCCACCACCTCCATAGCATTCGCCCAGATCTTCGAGTAGTTCACACCTTCCCCATCATTGGCCTTGTTGGGTTGAGTCGCCATACCTATTATAAGAATAAAAAGGGGAAAGTTAGTAAAGGATGCATTTAACCCAATAAACATGAATGATAGTAAAATATGCATAAATGTGAACATACCTACGAGCATACGGATTTGGTCCGGCTAAGTAACCTATCATACTAGCGGGATTAAATCCACCACGCCCTCTTCCTCTTCGTAGCCCAAGTTGTCGACCTCTTTGTTGTCTAGGAGCTTGTTGGTTAGTCCTTGGTTGGCTACCACTTGGTTGGCTTGGAGCATGTTGGCTAGTCCTTGGTTGGCTTGGAGCTTGTTGGCTACCACTTGGTTGGCTTGGAGCTTGTTGGCTACCACTTGGTTGGCTTGGAGCTTGTTGGCTAGTCCTTGGTTGGCTTGGAGCTTGTTGGCTACCACTTGGTTGACTTGGAGCTTGTTGGCCACTACTTGGTTGGCTACTACTTCCTTGATTTCCTTTTGCTCTTTTCCTTTGAGAACACTTTCTTGCATTGTGCCCTTCACCATTGCATGTTCCACACCGGGCTCTCTCACGAGGCTCTTGGAATTGGTCGTTGCCCGTTTCCCGACCACCACCACGTCCCCATCCGTCCATGTCGCTCCTAAAACGCTTTGTCTTGCGTCTTCCACGTCCAACAACCTTCCATTTCGGATCGGGCCATAGTTGAATTCCATGGTACTCCGGCCATTGTGATTGGTCCAGGTATGGATGAAATCTAGGAGCCCATGTCTTCTTAGTAGTCTCAATAGAGAACTCAGCCTCTCGCACCGTGAGCGGATTATTGTAATCCAAATGTCGTCTGCGAGACGCCACGAGCAAGTGCGAGCACGCAAGATGAAGCAATGATGGCCTTCCACATGTGCACTCACAGGTCTTGAGCGAGACCTTGAAAGCTCGGCCTCCGTGTTGGACACCATCAGCCGTTGTACCTCCGGGCTCCGTAACTTGGTAAATTAGCTCGTCATTGTCATATTCCATGACAACTTGGGAATCCGCTTTCCTTGTCTGAAATTGCATCCAATCGTCAACCTTCGGAGGGAACTTGTATTTGTACTTGTTCTTGTTGTCCCCCGCAGTATGTCGGTCCGTTTCATGTGAGTATTTCAGAAAATACCCATTCATCATGTCGAATGTATATCGGACTATTGCCGTGACGGGCAATGCACGGACACCTTTTAGCAACTTGTTAAATGCCTCTTCCATGTTGCTTGTCATTTGGCCATACCTCCGGCCACCGTCATCAAAAGCTCGTGCCCACTTTCCCATATGTTCAATGTTCCTATTAAGCCACTCGTGACCACCGGCATTGAGTTCTTTGTTGACTAGAAAGTTGTTGTACAAGTTAGAGAAACGACGTTCCATGAAAGCGAGGAAACAATCCTGTAGATCATCGGACAAATCCTTGCTCTTGCATGCCCTATAGAAGTTTGAACAAAAGTGTCTCATGCACCAACGATGGTGCAATGGAGCATGACCGGGAATATCAATCATCACAGCATTGGGAATTCCTTGATGACGGTCAGAGATGACACATATCTCCCTTTGAGGGGTTAATATCTTGGTTCTCAAAAGATAGAAGAACCACTCCCAATTATCATTGCTTTCTGCCTCCACCAAAGCAAACGCCAAAGGAATCAACCGGTTGTTCGCGTCATTGGCTATTGCAATCAAGATAGTGCCTTTGAATTGTCCGGTCATAAAGGTGCCATCAACAGAGATGACCGGTCTACAATGTTCAAAAGCCCAGACACATTGCTCAAAACCCCAAAATGCACGGCCAAATACTCGCACGGTTTTCCCGTTTACAACCCTTGTCTTGTTCCCATAAGGTTCAACCACATGAACCATGCCGGGGTTAGCATTGGCCATCGCTAACAACAACCTTGGGATTCGGTTATAAGATTCCTCCCAATCACCGCACAACATCTTGAATGCGGCTTGCTTAGCCTTCCATGCCTTCCCGTACTTCACCTCGTAGTGAAAGAGGGCTTTCACAAACTCTATAACCTGCTTGATGGTCATTATTGGAAACGACGCGATGTCATTGGAAAGCCTATAAGCGAGGAACTCGGAGTTGAGTTGCCGGTGCTCGTTCTTCGCATCCTTCCCATCCAACATCGGGTCTCGGCACATGTGAGTTGATACGCAACTAGATATGTGCCAATCAGGACCTCCCTTGAATGGTCTTGCACGCACTATCCAAGGACATCCTTCCTCCTCGCACTTCACCGTGTAACGCTTCTTGATGTCCGAGTGCACGACCGTGTAAGGACGATGATGCTTCACCGAGAAGTCATTTATCCATTGCTTAAATTCCAACAAGGTCCTAAACCTTGATCCTTTGCAAAAGCCACTATTCACTTCATTGCCATCCCGGTAAGAACTTGTCCTTGGTCCGAGCACAATGCCTTTGCCACCATCAACCGTGGCTTCATCCGCGAGACTGAGATCACGAAACAAAGGCACCCGATGGTCCCGACCCAATACGGTATGGTGGATTTCGGCCTCTCTAGCCGTGAACCCCTCCTCGTCAACTTCTTCTTCGGGACCATCATCATCCGAGTCCGATGCATAGCCTCGAGAATACGGGAGGTCATGGTCCATGTCATCTTGTGTGATATATTTCTCTAAATCTCCAATATTGTTGTCGTGGAGTTCAACATCATCATTGTCATCTTCATCTTCACCCCCACAATCATCATCTTGGTGTCTTGAAATCGGGCTCAATGTTTGGCTCAAGGGAGGTTCACGCCTTAGCTCTTGGTCTACGGGTGGAGGACTCATAGTACGCAATGGGGATGCCATACGGTTTAAGTCTAAATACAATGAACTACCAACTTTCTTGGTGGCAAATAGCTCAAGAGCCTTTGTCTAGTGATTCATCCACCACCTCCTTGTATGCAAGCCAACGGGCCTCGGAGAAGATACGCATGGTCTTCCAACGGACATGCATTCCCAAGCCAACATTATGTCTTCCCTCCAACTCAATATCATCCTTTGGGTCCATCCATTTCAATTCAATCCTCAATTGCTCCAAGACCTTGGCATATGTTGGAGTACGCTCAAACACCAAATCGAGCTCGTCCGGGTCCGGTTCTATGTTACCTCTCAAAAAAGCATCCTTGTCTACATGGTGAACATGAACAATTCTTGCCATGCCTAACATAATCACAACAACAATACCATGGTCAACACACTCAATAGATACCCATGCTAACATTAACACAATACCAACCCATATGCCAATACAAGAACATTCTACCATGCATCTTACAAAACAAACTAGGGTTTACAAGATATGGACCAAAACAAAAAATTAATGGGTCAAATCAAAGATGAAGGGGAAGAATACCTCAAGGCACTTGGGGGGATCGAACTCCACGGAGAGAGGCTTCCGATTTGGACACTAGGAGGGAGAAGGTGGAGGGGGGAGAAGAGCCGCCGCCGCTGCAGCTCTTGTGTGAGTGAGAGTAATGAGATGGGTCTGGGAGGGCTGGCTCGCGCGCAGATAGAAGACCTAAAGTGCGGCGCCAGGCACAACGGCGCCGCACTACACAGTGCGGCGCCACGCTACAAGGCGTCGCACTAGCGGGACCGGGCCCGCGGGGCTCCACGCTGGCAGGTGCGCGGCGCCAGGCGTAATGACGCCGCCCTTCAAGGTGCGACGCCAAGCTGTATGTCGTTGCAAAAAGGGTTAGTTCCGTGAATTTCTTTTGGCCAGAGTTCATTTCGTGAAATTATTATTTTTTTGGGTTATTTTCGTCCATTCTGCCGTGATTGGGCAAGTGAAGCAGTCGCACTGTGGCGGCGGCAGGCCATTTACTACTGAGCTGGCTGCTGGGCGCGCCCTGATCGGGAACCAGCCTGGCGCACTGCCCCCGGCCGCGGTCTCCACCACCCCACCCCACCCTGCCAGTCACGCTCCCATCACTTCCACAGCAAGCCTGCAGTAAACGCTCTATTTAACCATCACACCTGCCAGCATAGCCAGCATTGCCACTCACTGAGCCCCATCACTAGCTCTCCAGTCTCCAGACCAGACACTCCATAGCTTGCTCAAGAAAGCTCTAGTGAGTCCAGACTCCAGAGGAACCATGGCGCTCGGCAGCAAGGTCGCGGTGGCCGCATTGGTGGTGTCTCTCCTCCTGCTCAGCACCATCAAGGCAAGCCAACAGACATTACTTCTTCTCAAGCTATCTTTCGCATACATACATATCTGAAGACGATAATATCAGCTGCGCATTCTAACTCACATGGTTTGTAATTGTTGCTTCTCAACATTACCTGGATCCGGATGATCGACAGGCCGCTGACTATCCTCCGGCGGCCGCTCCTCCCCTCGGCCCGCCGCCCCACAAGATCGTCGACCCAGCCAAAGGTATCATCATCATCATCATCTTCACCCTGCCATTCTGCATCATCACACGGTGTGATGTGTTGCCATGGTAATGCCGATCTGTGTGTATGCAGACTGCGGGGACGCGTGCGGCATCAGGTGCAGCGCGAACTCGCGCAAGAACACGTGCAGCCGGGCGTGCCTCAAGTGCTGCAGCGTCTGCCGCTGCGTGCCGGCGGGCACGGCCGGGAACAAGGAGACCTGCGGCACCTGCTACACCGACTGGACCACGCACGGCAACAAGTCCAAGTGCCCCTGAACGCGCCTCCCCTGTTCCTAATTCCCCTGCCAAAAGCCCTTGGTATGTTATGGTAGGGGCATGCCGCTGCCTGCTCGTTCCATGTGTTCGTTTCATCGATCGGCCTGCATATCTTAGCTAGATGGCGTGCTCATGCTCTGGTCTTTGTGTAAGAAAGGAGTGCCCTGTAGGTGAGTGTTTTTCTCTCGTGCCCCGTAGACTCTGGAAGACTCGAAGTCTTGTGTAAAAATGAGTACCCCTGTACTGTAGCTGAGTATTCTTCTGTCGTAAAACCATCCGGGGTTCAGTGCTAGCTTTGCTCGGTTAAAGCGCGGCGCTCAAACATCTCTACTCCCTTCGTTCCAATAAGTTCCATGGATTTGTCTGAAAGAGTTGCTACCACTCTCTCTGTTCAACTTCTTCTTCTTCCCCGAGATGATCGTACAAATAATTATAGGGTGGTACGAAAACTTTCTCGAGTTCTTATCCATCGGCCGCACTGCACGAGTGCATCGTCTGTCGCATGCGTCGTCGTGTTGCAAGGGCCGCATATATGCTTCGGCGCTTGGTTGCGCACGCAAGCCGGCAAGCGTGCGTCTTCCTGGAATAGCAGGAGAAGATAAGGTGTGGTCACGGGTCTCACGGCACGCCTGGGTCGTACCGTAGTACCAGTAACATCACCAACCTCCACCAAGCCGTGTCCCTTGGAGCTGAGGCCAAATGGCGTTCTTTCTTGCGTACCTCCTATAAGAGCATCCAGAAGGCCGATCCGGACGCCGAAATTCAATCCAAACGTCGAAAATCGGTCCAGTCGCGTATCCAGGGACCTGTTTTCGTTTGGATTTTGGCGTGTTTTAGTCCGGACTATCCAGGCCGAACCTAGGTTCCCGGGTACGCCCTTGGGACGCCGGACGCCGCAAAAAAGGACGTGGGCCAGCTCTGTCGGCGAGACAGTCCCATTCCCACCCACTCCACTCGCCCAGACTGCCGCGAAGAGCTCTGTCGCCATGACTTCGCCGGCGGAGCTCCCCTGCGCCGAGAAATGCCCACGCCTCTAGCTACGCTCGCCGTTGTTGCCGCCCACCTCCACGCCTTCTACGCCGCCGCTTTCGCCGACCTAGCCTCGCCGTAGCTCTGCTTTGCTCCGTGCGTCCACCACCATGCCCACCAGGTGTTCGACATTTGGTCGGATTCGGCAATGGACTCCGACGGCGACCAGGTACTGTCCACTGACTCTGACGAGGGCGAGATACTCGCCATGGATTCCGACGACGAGGAGTTGCTCGCCGTACTCCTAGAGGAGGAGAGCGCCAAGGTCGCTGAAAGTGAAGAGCACTTGCAGATCCTCGCATCGCTCGCCCAGCTGTACATGCAGATGGCGAAGCCGAAGCATGGTGGTTCGGTGCCAGGTCGCATTCTCACTTTGCCAAGGAACAGGAAGCTTGCAGGAAGGACGTGGAGCGGGCATTTGGTGTGCTCCAGCAGAGGTTTGCAGTTGTCCGGTTCCCTGCTATGACCTGGTCGAAAGATCATATGTGGGAAGTGATGAACTGTTGTGTGACCTTGCACAACATGATCATTGAGAATGAGAGGAAAGATCCAATGAGTTTGCTCGAGGAGGACGAGCCATACTAAAGACAGGGTCCTCTTGCCGAGCCTGATCATCAGGTGCCTCCAACATGGGCTGCATTCATCGCAATGCGTCAGGAGATCCGAGATCCGGCGATGCATCAACAGCTGCAGGATGATCTCGTCGAGCACCTATGGATACGCAGGGGCAACACGATGTAGATGCTGAGCATGAACTGACCGAACTTGGCCGAAATATGTTGTACTTTTATTGCAGGCCGAACTATGTTTACATTTACGCCAAACTCTGTTTAAAATTTCGCCTAACTTTGGTTTGTATTCATCGTATGACGAACTATGCCGAAATTTGGACGAATTTGAGCCGAATTTGAGCGGAAACAGGCGACCCGGGAACTCGGCCTGGGTACACGAGTGGGAAACTGGCCGTACCCAGGCCGAAAACTTGCGCCGTCCAACCAAAGTTTGGTCCGGATTTCGGCTTGGGTTCGGCCAACGAGTGGAGATGCTCTAAGGAGTAAACTACAGGAAGCTATCATAATTCGGGTCGTCAGTACCAATATTCGTAATTTTTACTGGTCAGTACCAAGTTTGGGGCGAGGCAACTCAAATCACGCTGATGCCGTTTCTCATAGCCATGCCTCACTGTCAGGGATGACGTGGACAAACGGCCGTTGCTGCGTTGTTTAGGACCGCGTCGGCTAAGACAGCGCCGGTCCAGCCCCCTCAACCCCTAGGCCCCTTTTGCTTCTCCCAATATCTTTCTCGCTCAACAAGGAGGCGATGGAGGAGTTGGCGAGTCCTGGAGGAGGCGGCAACGACAAGGGTGGCATTGGGAGCTCTAGTGGTATCAGCGGAGACTGCGCAAGTGGCGGAGGCAGAGTGGCGAACCAGGGCGACCTTGATGAGATATGGTCGTCTCGGCCATTGACGGCGGCGGTGATGCTAGCATGGCTCTATGTGGACAATTCGACGCAAAGCGAAAGGTGGACCAGAGGCTTCGGCGGAGTAGAGTATGTGTTCACTTTTCCCCTTTTTTCTCTCTGAAATTTTCTGTCTAGGGTTATGGTTTGCTAAATTTTGCAATTTTCTCTTGATTTCTATAGTCCGGATCCTAAAATTTGGGAAGTAAGAATTCAGCTGGATGGTGTAGACAATCTAAAAAGGAGAATAGCCAGAGATGACATTACATATATGAATTTAGTTGCAGTGATTGAGGAAAGGAGGTTTAGTTTTTAGGATTCCATTTACTGCACAATGTTGGGTGTACATGAATTGGTTCAGAATAACTGCAAGATCTATGAACTGTTGGATCATTTTGATTCAAGTAGGGAGTTGTATTTGTTTGTTAAGAGGGGCAAGCCTGTTGTAGTTACAAAGAAGAATAAATCTTTAGGCAAATGTAGTCAACCCATTGCATCTTCTATTGTACCGCTTGAAGAACCTGTTCCTTATGATTCTAGTGAGTCTGGTGTGTATGTTATTGACAAAGAAGGTTGCATTTTTACAAGTCAGAGTGGTAGCACTGTCTTAGGTGATGAATATGCACATGCTAGTAGAAACCATTATCTTGCAACTCAAGAGTGTCAGAATGTGGAGAAAGCTAAAGCAATATAAAATGAAGATAGTGATGCTGATGATGATGCTGACAACATGGGTTCAGACCATGACCTTGATGATTCCTAGTGGGACATTGCCATGGGACAAGTTGATTTTGCACATATGTAAGAAATGAGGATGAATGAAAAGAGAGAAGTGGCTGAGAAGATTGAGGAGATGAGGAGGAAGAGAGAGGATCCCCTGCTGTACCGTGAATGGGACACGAATATTGAAGATTTGTTTATGACTGCATAAGAAGATGTTGCACATGAGTTGGAACCATCACCTATTTTAGTTAATAAGAAGAAATTGCATGTAAAAAGAGGCACCCACTTTGAGGTGTCATTCAGAAGTGGATATACAAGAGGAACCAGACTACATACCATCATCAGATGAAGACAAGGCCACTGGTTTCCTTGAGGAGGAGAAGGAGGAGGATGAATTACATCCATTGTCAATGGTGCCACAGAAAGGCAAGAAAGTAGAGCAAAGAAAAGGCCAAATAGAAGTGGTATGATGAGAGAAGGTTGCAGGCACATAAGAAACTATGCTTGAAGATGTGCTTTGTCAATGTGCAACAATTCAGGGATGCATTGATAGATTTGCACATTGCTCAAAGTAGAAATTACAAGTATTGGAGAAACTCCAATGTTAGAGTAATTGTTTATTGCATCAACAAGGGTTGTCCCTTCGTTATGATGGCATCTTAGATAAAAGGTGAGAAAACCTTTGTCATTAGGAAGATGAGACTACAACACACTTGTGATACTACAACTGAAAGTACCAGGGTCAGTGCTAAATGGTTATCTGACACATATGAAGGAATGTTCATATCAGATCCAAATACAGGAATTCAGTCACTCATAGATGCAACAAGGCAACAACATGGTGTGGAAGTCAGCAAGGATATGGCCTACAGGGCAAAAAAAATGGCTCTAGATATTGTGTTGGGTGATCACATGGAGAAGTATGTAAGAGTTAGAGATTTTGCCCAAGCTATCATTGATACTAACCCTGTTAGCAAGGTGGTTGTGACAACAGTGACACCATCACCTACAGCAGAAAACCCCCATCCTGGCCCAACATTCCATGGCTTCTTCTTTTGTATCAATGGAGCCAGGGAGGGTTTTCTTAATGGCTGTAGGCCATTCATAGGTGACCACTAATATGTCCATTTCATATTCCTTTTATAGTGCACATCATTGTATTTTCCCTGTGTAACTATACTTTTTTGTCTACAGGGCTTGATGGTTGCTTTGGGAAGCTGTGCACTAGTGCTCAAATTTTGGCTGCAATAGGAAGGGATGGAAATAACAACATGTACCCTATTTCCTTTGTTGTTGTAACCGAAGAGGACAAATCCAATTGGTGTTGGTTCTTAACTCAGCTGAAATATGCCCTAGCTAGAGACGAGGGGCAGTTTGGTATATATACATTCATGTCTGATAGACATAAGGTTTGTGCTTATCTTGTATTATCTATCTTGCAATAGTTAACTAGTTTGTCTTTAAATAGTTAAATAGTTTGTCTTATCAACATAGGGACTCATTTTAGCCATCAACCTAGTTTTTCCTTAGAGCCCAAAAAGATTATTCTTAAGACACATATATGCCAACTTCCAAACTGTTGGGTTTAGGGGTGAAGATCTGAAAAATATAATGGATTCTGCTGCCTATGCTTACCAAAAGCAACACCATGAGCTTGCCATGGAGAATCTAAGAAAGGAGAGTGAGGCATCTTGGAAGTGGCTAAGTGAAATCCTTGTGCACGAATGGGCCAGGCATGCATTTTACACCACCTGCAAGACTGGCCTTGTGGTAAACAACTTAAGGGAGGTATTCAATGGATACATCCTTGATGTTAGGAGGAAAATAATAAGAACAATGATAGAAGGGATAAAAGACAAGATGGTGAGTAATCATGAGAAGAGGATAGATGCTGGTACTGCTAGGTGGGAAATCACTCCCCACTTTAGTGAGCAACTTGAAATATGCAAGAAGAACTCTAGATTCTACACACCAAGGATTGCAGATGTAGGTTTGTGGCAAGTGACTAATGCTAGGGGTGATGCAACACATGCTCTCAACCTGGTGGACAGGACATGTGGAAGTAGGAAGTGGGATGTCATAGGCCTGCCCTGCAGCAATGCATGTAGTGCTATCAGCAAATCCAAGAAAAAACCAGAGAACTATGTTAGCCACTTCTTCAAAAAAGAGATATATGTTAAAAAAATCAAGCCCATAATTTACCCAGTCCCTGGACAACATGGCTGGCCCAAGACAGGGACACATGACATCATTCCACCTGTCTTCCACATCAAGAAAGGGAGAAAGCAAGAGAAGAGGAGAAAGGGGAAGTTTGAGGTGCCAAAACCTAAACAAACATAAAGAATGGGAACCATAACATGCTCTAACTGTAAGTTGTAGGTCCATAGATACACTAGCTGCACATAAACTTTGAGGCTTGATTTGGTGATTAGAAAGAAGAAGCATGTGGTGAGTTTATTCATATTATGTTATCTGTTATCTGAAGTTGAATGCTCATCTTATGTTGTTTCATGTTTTTTCTGTCCAGCCTAACACATCAGAAGATGCACCTACACCACCTCCATCTAGAAGAATAAGTCCTATATCACCAACAACCAACAAGGTCGGGTTCTACACTAGCACCATCTATAAGGTCAGGTTCTACACAACCACCAGCTACAAGGTTAGGTCCTAGAAGGACACCCCTAGAATCTATAAGGACAACTCCTAGAATGGAACTCCCAGCAGCTACTTCATTTGTTGCTCTAAGAAGAACACCAAGAGAGAGAAGATGATGGAGGATTTGTTCCTCGATACAAAAAGAGCAAGATATGGGGATATTTCAACATTGGTTATGTTGGAGGTGATGATTATGGAGGAGTTCTTGCCTTACTCCAGTTGTTTGCCTCTTTTGAAATGGGCATGTACTAGTTATTCTATGTGCAAAAGCTGTTGTAATGGACATGTAGTAGTTCTTGCCTTACTCCAGTTGTCTGCCTCTTTTGGAGATGAATGTGTTGCTAAAACTACTAGTGAAGCAGCTTACAATAGCTGTGAAGATTATTGGTGATGTACTAAAACTAATGAATGTGTTGTTAAAGATGATGGTCAAGATGGGCATGTGTTGCTGTGTTGCTAAAAATGGATATGAAGTTGATATTATGTGAAATGTTATCACAATGGCTCAGTTGGTGCTGTCTAAAAGAATTTGTTCACCATTACCACAAATAAACAAGGTAAAAACAAGAAAAATGGTTCAACATATCTCAAATGGTTCAACATTGCACAATTGGTTCAACATAGCACAAATTGTTCAACATAGCACAAATGATTCAACACATTTTACTAGCACAAACACATCACACATGGTTCAACACACCACACACACTACATATATCTGAAAAATCATAGTCTAACATCTCACATTTCACTCAGCATAGATTGCACCAATCTTCTTCAGTTTCTCCTTGTTGTCAATATTTGCTTTAAAAAGGTCAAAAATCAAATACTCTAGCTTTTTATTTTATGCCTTGAGAACATATTTTTCTTCCTTCAAAGCCTCATTTTCTTCATCCCATGCCTTCTGCCTAACCCAAAGCACATCATCTTGTTAAATCTGAACCTGTTTAAGCATGACAACTTTATTCTTTAAAACCTCCACTTATTTCTTCAAAAAAATCCTCTCCAACCCACTTTATTCCATCACCTCCATGTTTGCCTTCTTCTCAACATTCATCTTAGCCAAATTATCCTCCATGACCTTTTTGACATCAGCAAGGAGTGTGGAATGCTTCTTCTCTAGCTTGGATTTTTTCAGCAAGCTGAGGAACCACCTTACCATTTTCACCCTCTCATATATTATAGCAGCATTAATTTCATGGTACATTTCCCACAAACTAACTATCGCATTGCACAAATGATCTAGCCACTCTTCATCTTTCCATGCAACAAACCCAGAGTTCATCAATTTCTATTAAAAATAAATAAAAACATATGAAGCAAAGCAGATTTCATATAAGACATGGATTAAACCAATAACTATAACTAACAAGGAATACTAATATCTCTAAGTAAGCTAGGCAATGAGTTAAGCAAATAGGGATTGAAAAATTATCTAAAACTATTGTAATTAAATTGGGAATAACAAAACTCACATTTTGCATAGGCCAAAGATAAAATCTACGCCTAGTGTTGCCCCATCAAAAGTCACGCACTTCCACGGTGATGCGTGCACCTAGTGTTTTCGTGGAGCACTTCGTTGGAAACCCCAAGAGCAAGGTGTGATGAGCACATCAGAAAGTCTTCCCTCGGTAGAGACCGAGGTTATCGAACCAGAAGGAGGAAGGAAATGTCACACACATGTTGCAAGCAACGTGGAGACCTGCACAACACAAACTCAAGACTTTGTCCCAAACGAATCAGTGAGGTTGTCAAGCTCACCGGTTTGCTGTAACAAAGGATTAACTGTATGGTGTGGAAGGTAATGGTTTGCAGCGAGTAAACAGTAATAAACGAAGATGTATCAATGATAAAGATTGGACCGGGGTCCATAGTTCACTAGAGGTTCTCTCCTTAGATAAACAACATGGCATGAAGGGTAAACAAATTATAGCAGGGCAATTGACAAGAACTGAGCAAGGCATAACAATGCAATACTAGTCAGAAAGATCTTATGAGATTCGATATGGCAATACAACAAGATACATAGACCGCCATCCAACTGCATCTATGACTAGAAGTCCACCTTCAGGTTATCATCCGACCCCCCTCCAGTATTAAGTTGCAAGCAACAGACAACTACTTTAAGCAAAGTGTGTAAGATAAACAATCCACTTGTTCCATGAACAAGAGACCGTTGTTTTCTCCCTAGTGCAACAACACATCTACAACCGAAGAGATTTCTGTCACTTCCCTTGGAAACTAGTGGCATGAACCCACTATCGAGCATAAATACCCCCTCTTGGAGTCACTAGCAACTACTTGGCCAAGATAGCTACTAACAACGAAGAGCATGCAAGATCACAAACAACACAGACATGATAGAATCATAAAGACAAAACCATTAACCAAACTAACATAATAATCTCAATATCCATCGGATCCCCGCAAACACAACATGCATGATTACAAATAGATTAGATCTTGATCATGAACGGAGCTCACAAGATCTATACATGAAAGCACAAAGAGGAGATACAACCATCTTGCTACTACATGGAACCATAGTCCAAGGTGGAACTACTCACGCATCATACCGGAGTGAAGGCCTCTGGGATGATCTCCCCTCAGGCAGGGTGCCGGGAAGAACTTCAGACCCCCCCGATCTAGGGACGACGGTGGCGGTAGCTACAGAAGGTTTCGTGGAATATTGATCGGGTACTTAGGATTTCTGCATCTGGGGCTTCTTATAGGCAAAGAGGCAAGGCTGGGAGGTGACCAGGGGGCCACACCCTGCCCAGGCGCGAGCCCACCCCTGGCCGCGCCTAGGGGGGGTGGCCGCCCTGGTTCGCGTCTTCGTCTCGTCTTCTGGATCCGTGTCCCTCACGGTAAAATATTGACTTTGGCTTTTGTCCCGTCCAATTTCGAGAATATTGGTTTTCTGCCTTTCTGGAACCAAAAACAGAAGAAAACATGCATCTGGCACTGTGGCAACTTGTTAATAGGTTAGTTCCAGAAAAGATATAAAAACACCTCAATGTGTCGACAAAGCAAAGCAAAGTAGATACTAAACAAGCATGGAGCATCAAAAATTATAGATACGTTTCCGACGTATCAAGCATCCCCAAGCTTAACTCCTGCTCGTCCTCAAGTAGGTAAGTGATAAAAGAATAATTTTTGAGGTGACATGCACCATCAAAACCAAGATCAAACCATTTGCAAGCATTGAAAGCTGGGATTAAAGAACACTAAACATGTGCATGAAAGATGGAGTTCTAACAATAGGACAAAGTAACTATGCATGCAACATGAAAGGATACAAACAAATATCATGAATAACATGCATTGAAAAACATTTGTTTGTTTAACATACAGAAAACATAGCATAGTGGCATTCAGCTTGTCCCTCATAGAGTAGCAAATAGATGCATAGGACACCTCCAAAGTTCACAAGGGTGACTAGAAACAAATAGCACAAGAACAAGTAATATCACAATATGCATCAATCAATAATCTTTGGGACACTGCACACAGAATGACAACTATGCTCTCTTAATGGTGCCTAAAGGTAGAAGGTGGAGACTCAATAAAATAGTGGAAGAAAGGCCCTTTGTAAAGGGAAGCAGGGATTTAAAGTTTCAAAAAGAGCTTCCAAAATTTATGGTACTTGTTAGCTTTCAGCCCTCATTACCCCTATCATAAGCATCTTGAAGTGATTAAGGTTAAAGTGAACAAACTATTGAGTATATGTTTGACAAAGTATAAGTTGGCAATCTCAAGTCCCTCGAATACAAGGGCCACACCTCATGCTACTCAACTCCAGTCACCTGTAAGTTCTTGTCATTGTAAATATTTGCATATCATAGAGAACCGCCAACGGGGTACCCCTTGCACATGGTACATGAGCTATCCCATAACCAAAATGACAAGGCAAGCAGACAATGAGCATCTTAGCAATCTTTTTATTTACTATATGCATAGCTTTTTATTGAGGATGCTTCACAGATAGCTCACTATGGTGATGCTGCAAGTTTCCACCATGATTAGGCATGGCTTAGGCTAGCGACCCAGGCGTTTCTCTAACACAAAATACATACTCCATGGACTTACAAGTTCCCTTTTTATTTAACACCGGTGACATCCATAGACAAAAGAGCATGATATCAACTGAGTACAAAGTACAAGTGCAATGTTGAAAATGTTCCCCGTGACAACACGATTCTGCTAATTCCAACGTATAAGTTCAAGCATATACAACATAGATGACACAATGGTTCAAGTTTATTAGGGGCAAAGAATATAAGGTGTGCCATCAAGTTTGTGAGGGCTTTAATCACAAAATATTCACATAACAAAATAGTTTTTAATTGGAAGATAGCTGAAAATAAGAATATACTTGGAATGGTGTAACACACCATGCAGAGGAATTTATAGCGGACACTTTGGAAAAACTTGGTTTCTTGGGAGTTGGAAGCATGAGGAGAGCTTACTCATACAAGTGGAGGATAACAAAAGACTGGGAGCAACCAACTAAGAGAGCATAATGGCCATAATCATGCAGAGCAACAAAGCATTACTAATAAAAGCATAGAGTGGTACTACAAGTCAAGGACTAAATGATCATAGAGGCTATGGTGACTTGTCATAGTCATAACATGGTGTGAGCATGTGCCAAGTCAACCCAAATAAAGCATCAAAGGAGAAAACCACAATACTATGCTCTTGCATGCTAAAACAACGCATAATTTCTTCAAGGCACACTAAGCAATCCCAATTGTTTGGAACAAGACATGCTACAGAAATAATCACTAAGCATAAGGTCAAAAGAACATCTAGCATGTTATGCTAAAGTCTAAGTCACAGTCAATGCAAGCTCCTCTTGCACTTTCAAGCAAGAACTTACTACTCCTTTCCAACACCAAGCAACTTATTTTCAAAACAATACAGCGAGAACGGGGGATACAAACTACTTTATTCAATCAAAGTAAACAACCTAAGCAAAGCAACAAAAACTAAGACGCTCCAAGAACAACACAACAGTGCATGAAACAATAAAAACGAAGTGTCTAGACAAACTTGAGCTTTTTATTGATGAAGAAGGGGATGCCTTGGGTGTAACACCCTCAGAATCGGTCCTATGCAAGTTTTAGCGAAAACCCGCCAAACCCGCATAGAAACGATTCAAAGGTGCCCACCAGGCACTTTCGTGCGGGTGGAAAACGAAGTAATAACATTACACAACAGTCCTCGATGGGACCCACAGAACAGATATATATACAACAGCGACTCAAAGAGTCAAGAATACAGATATAATATACAAAGATCCAAGTCACCTTGAAAGGATAGAGCGTCCGACTATGGACAAGATGCAAATGGGGCTAAGAGCCCTGAAGAATAACCAATGGCGTCCATAACCCTACCCAGGCCAAGCCGGAAGGGTAACCCTGCTAACGACGTCGATCTCAAAACCTGCTTAAACAAAAGGGGTGCCGACAAAGGGCAAAGGAAAAAGAGGAGCGTCAGTACTGAGGCCAGTACACGGCGAGACTAGAATTCGGCGGTCCTCGCCTACATAGGTATGGTGGACTGAAGCGGCAGCGGCAGCAAGCACTAAACAACCTATAGAGGCTCGATACTACTGGCGGCTATCAGAGAGGGGTGAGAAAGACCTATTCGGATCCAACCTGATACCATCAACAAACAAACCCATCCTGGCGTTTCCCCCTCGAGACCAAACGAGGAAGTCAACCGAGGAACTCACACAGTTGGTAGTTTTATTTATTCAGTTATAGTTGCGGCACTTTACTAGTCAGGTTTAGATAATCGTCCTGATAAAGTAAGCAGTGGGCACTTTTAGTTAACCATTCCGTTATAGTGGCAACACTTACTAGTCAGATACAGGTAGCATGAGATAACCCAAAACCCAGCAGTTGTTGGTACTTTTACTTAGCCATTCCGTTATAGTGGCAACACTTACTAGTCAGATGCAATGGTCGCAAGCGACACTCAAAACAAGCAGTTGTGGGCAGTATTAATTAGCCCTTCCATTATAGTGAAGCTGATTACTAGTCATATCGGATACAAGTCAATTTATAACAATAAACTTTAGTTATAGTTGTCTATGATCAAGCACTGTGCTCCAAGTCGTACATAACCGCGGACACGGCTTCTCGAAAAGATTTAACCCTACAGGGGTGCACCAAAGTATCCACAAGCACTTCGACACTTTTTGCCAGATCAGTTAACATACACCCATCGGTATGTCGGCGGGGCCTAAGTCATGACGTTCCCAGACCCAAAGCAAGCACGGGGGGCCACCCCACTAAGTACACCCGCAATGAAGTCGGCCGGTCTCCGAGACGGACTTAGGGTTTGCGTCAGTGGCTGTAAACGACAGCAGGTCCCCAATCGGGGACTGTCGATACAGCGAAAACACTCCGCTTCCTAAACAGTACAGCGTGCTCCTCACACAATCGTAAATAAAGCAGTAAAGCATGGCATAGGTACAGGATAGTAAATAAATCCTCAAACTAGTTGTGGCCCCCAGTACAATACTTTGAAATCAGGTAATAATCAATGGGGGGCCCATATCTCCCCACCTGTGGTTAGCGCGCTCGATCTCGGAACAGGTGTCAAGAACTCGGGTCCTACGGGACACAAGTGGGCGGTCGGAAACCAGAACTTACCTATCACCCACCGATGCCTCTGCTTAATTCAATTTTAGTTGTTAAACAGGAATTAAAGTGAAACAATAATTAAAACCATGATCATCTCCAACATCAACATGTGGCAATACTCCAACAACTGTGGTACATGGCGACACGCAACAGCACTTGAGCAAGCGACTACGACGCGCAAGTCCAACTATCTACCAAACAACAGGTAATAGGAGGTGGCCATGGCAATATAGGGCTGCAAGGAATATCACGGGTACGGAAACTAGAGCATCGCAACACAGATAGCAATAGAACAATAGGAGGGAATAAATACTATAAAAGTAAGATAGGTAGAAAGGGGAAGATGCTCGCCTGAAAACATTGCCGAAGGTTCAACCGAAGATCGGGCGAAGCTCACATCAACTCAACGGCCTTATCCGCGAAGAAGCAAAACACTAGAAGAAACACCGGGTGCAATATTTAATACACGGCAGAAGATCGGCATGATGCATGTATGATGCATGGCATGGCAAAGGTGCAATGCAATTAGGTCATATTAAGCGGAACCGGGGTCCCGACAATTAATTAGGTGGTTCAAGTTATTTATCTACCCCGCAAATTAAATGTTGTTTCCCAAGGCAAGATATGACAACGGTTCGATGCACAAATTTAAATGAGGCCAATATGAGACTAGATTTGCCCGCATATGGGCCCCATATTTAATTATTAGGTGAATCGGCATAAGGCCCCCAAACCAATGAGACGCATGCGAGATGATTGACAGTTTAATATGCGACAAGGTTATTAGGTTATAAAATAGGGTTCTCGGAAAGGTTTCACACATTAGGGTTCGGCAGATCTTGGGGGTTCGGGGGTTCGGGGTTCGGCCTCAGGGTCCAGGGTTCAACGGGAGCGTTCTCGGACTCCGGGTTCGTTCTCGGATAACAGAGGTAGGTCTTGTCACATCCGCGGAAGAGAGCTTGGTTCGATGTCGGGGACGCATCGGATCCTCCGGGTCGCTGTTGTTCTTGTCGTCGCGAAGGTCTTGTCGGGTCCGCGCCATCGAGTCGGTCTCGACATCCGGGGCGAAGTACTCGGCGTCCTCGAGGGAGTACTTGTCGTTGCGGAGCGGAAGTTCATGTCGATTCCCCTCCATCGGTCTTGTTGTTCTGTGGCGAAGATCATGGGGTCACCGGGGTCCGAGAAGAAGATCTTGGGGGTGGACATCGCCGTCTTCGGGTTCTTTGGGTTTTCCATGTGGCGGTCTTGAAGTGGCCTTCGGATTCCACGAAGGAGGGCTCGAGTTGCGTTGTCTTCGGGTTCCGAGAAGGAGAACATGTTGTTTCTTGTCGAAGATCTTGGGGTTTTGGTTCCGGGGTCATCGACGGACTTGTAGCACATGGTATCGGCCGACCTTGGCTTGCACCTCTCGGATGTCGCCAACGCTTGCACAAACACGCACGCGGTGCTGCGCCAGGGACAAGGCGGCTAGGAGGAGGCTTGCATGTGCGGGTGCTGGCCGACGCGAGGCCCTCGGGGACGGGCTGCTGCTGCCGGGGAGGCGGGCAGGATCAGTACTGGCGGCGAGGAAGCTCGGGGGACGGTCTCTGTCGGCGGCGGTGAGGCGGAGGAGGGTCCAGGGCGGCGCGGTCGGGCCCGCAGCGGCGGAGGCCGGACGCTGCAGAGGCTGCAGGCGGAGACGGGGGACGCTGTTGAGGCGGAGGCGACCGGCGGCGAGGGCGGCTCCGGCGAGCACGGGGGTGGAGCTCGAGGCGGAACCACGCGGAGCCGGCGTCGGGCTCCGGCGGCCACGACTGGAGGCGGGACGCGGGCGGCGTGGGGTCCTGGCGCCGGGGCGAGCCAGAGGCACGCGTCGGTGGGGAGCACGTCGGCGCGCGCGCGGAGGCTGGGGAGCGGCAGGCGAGCGCCGGAGAGGAGAGAGCGGGGCGGCGGCTGGTGGAGCGCCGGGGAGAGGCGGGGTGCGGCGCGCTGGCGAGGCGCAGGCGGCGGAGGCTGGGCGCGGCAGCGCCGGCGAGCGCGCACGGCAGAGAGGGGAGGGTGCTCGCTGGCGGCGCGCTGGAGCGGCGACGGCGGGTTCGAGCGGGCGCGCGCGAGCGGAGAGGAGGAGGTGCTGGGGGCGGCGCGGGGCGGAGGCGCGGCCGGCCGGAGCGGGAGAGGCTCGGGAGGCGGGGCGGCGCAGCCACGCCGGAGAGGGGACGCGGTGGGGAGAGCCAGGGAGAGAACGCGGGGAGGGGAGAGAGAGAAGAACGTGGCCAGGTGGGGGAAGAGGAACAGGGCCAGAGGAGTGGGGCCCAGTGGGGACAGGGGGCGCGGGATCCCGAGGGGGAGGGTCGGCAGGCGTGTTGCGTGCGTGAGTGCTGCGTGTTGTGTGGTGGGGAGTGTGTCCAGGTGGAGAGAGGGAGGTGAGTTGGCTGTGTGGGATAGGTTAGAGGGAGGGGAGAGGGTGATGTGGCAGCAGGAGATTGGTGGGGGTGAGGTGGAGGGTTGGGTTGGGTAGGTAGTTTGGTAGGAATAGGATTAGAGGTGGACCGATTTAGAAATCCTGGGGGCGGTCGTTCGGGTCGATCTGGCCCGTTCGACTGCCCCCGCTAAAACAATTAAATTTTTATTTGTTTTAAACGGGCCGGGTGCAAACCGATAGCGGCCAAAATAATTAATCCGGAGAACCGGGCTTTGCGTTTGAATTAAGATGGGGCGTTTGGAAAACAAATCGGGCTTTGCGAAAATAGTTTTATGCAAACAATGCATGATGATGACGATGCAATGCACAAATTCAACGCGATTTTCTAGTAGTGGTTTTGCGGGATGCCACATTGGGCATCCCCAAGCTTTGACGCTTGTACTTCTTGGATATTTCTTGGGTTGACACCAGGGTGGCATCCCCAAGCTTGAGATTTTTTCCATTCTTCATGTCATTGCATCATTCTCTCTCTACACCTGAAATTTTTTCCTTCGTACAAAACTTCACACAATCTTCATTAGCAGCATTAGTTTATTCAAAAGATATTAGACCTTAGGCAAAGCTTCGTAACAACAATACTTTCACTAAAAACACAAGCTACTGTAGTAAATCCTTCAAAAATCTCAATTCCCCAAAAGAGTACCCAAAAAGGAATCAATAAGAAGCAAATGCAAATAATGGCAGAAATCTGTCAAAACAGACCAGCAGGTAGAAACCGATTTTTTCGAACATATTCTGTTGCTAAAATAAAAAAGTGTTGAACTAACAAAAGTTATCTAACATACTGTTGGATTTATTCGTAAATTTCCAGCTCAATCTGAGTTACAGAGACTCCTCACGAATTTTTTTGGTGGAGGACAGAAATCTGTTTCGGGACAGCAACTCCCCAAATCTTACTTCCCTCTCATTAGAGGTCATTCTTGGCACAAAAATCAAACAAAAAGTATAATGAGAGGTCATTAATAAATTAATAAATTTCGAGACTCAAGTAAACTCTTGGGTTATCTCCCAACAAGTACTTTTATTTAACGCCTTTAAGTTAGGCACAAGAAGCAAGAAGAATCAAGCATTTTCAAATGAGGAAGCATTACCCCTCTTGTTCTTTCCTTTCTTACCTTTATTCTTATCTTTAGAGAATATATGATTGCTTACGAGAGGAGAAAAGTGCATTATGCCCTTTCCCACATCTATTATTGCTCCAAGGTGTTTCAGTAGGGATCTTCCAAGTGTAATCTATCCTTTGCCTACACATTCAATAACAAGATAATCAGTAGACACCAATTTCCCTGAGATTTTTGTAAACACACCTTTAGCTATTCCAATGGGTAATAAGGTGGCATTATTAGTAAGAGAGATTCCCTCTCCTCCTTCAGAAAGCCCCCAAAGACTCAAAGAATCATAAATATCTTTAGGCATGAGACAAAATTCAGACATGATATCACAGCGAGCATAAAAAAGTGTAGTATTTATAGAGACTTTGATTGTGGGAGACCACTATGAAGTCTCAGAGTTTATGGGAACATAATAATGGTAAGCCCTAAGCGTGTGATAGCAACTATTCATAGCAGCAATACTGGTCTCAAGAGTGTTCAACCTAGCAAAAATATTTGTGAAAGAGGAATCAGACTTGCCAGGTGTATTATAAATTGTAATCAACTTCTTTATGGCATCAAAAGCTTCATCCTCAGTACATTCAAAAATATCTTTCTCAGCCACAACATCCAAAGCATATCTATAACAAAGAGTAATACCGTGGTAGAAACTATTGTTAACCATTCTAAGACTCATCTTAGGCTCATTTTCCCTTTGTAAAGTAGTGATTCTAGACCAAGCCTCTTTAAAACTATTTTCACATTTTTACTTAAAAGTAAAGATCTCTTCCAAAGGTGTAATAGAGATTGTCCCCAAACCAGACATGGTAGCAACTAGGGCAGGAACTAATTTTTTGTGTTTTTGAATGAAGCAAGCAAACCAAACTAGACTAATTTTTTTGGTTTTTTTGAAAAGAGGCAAACAAAACCAAGCAAACTAAAAACAAAGTAAAGAGAAAGGAAGTGGAGAACTCCCCTAGTGAAGACGTCCTTAGCCTCCCCGGCAACGGCGCCAGAAATTCCTTGATGCGTGCACCCAGTGTTGTCGTGGAGCACTTCGTTGGAAACCCCAAGAGCAAGGTGTGATGAGCACAACAGCAAGTCTTCCCTCAGTAGAGACCAAGGTTATTGAACCAGAAGGAGGAAGGAAACGTCACACAGGTGTTGCAAGCAACGTGGAAACCTGCACAACACAAACTCAAGACTTTGTCCCAACGAATCAGTGAGGTTGTCAAGCTCACCGGTTTGCTATAACAAAGGATTAACTGTATGGTGTGGAAGGTAATGGTTTGCAGCGAGTAAACAGTAACAGTGGAAGATGTATCAATGATAAAGATTGGACCAGGGTCCATAGTTCACTAGAGGTGCTCTCCTTAGATAAACAACATGGCATGAAGGGTAAACAAATTACAGCAGGGCAATTGACAGGAACTGAGCAATGCATAACAATGCAATACTAGTCACAAAGATCCTATGAGATTCGATTGGGCAATACAACAAGATACATAGACCGCCATCCAACTGCATCTATGACTAGAAGTCCACCTTCAGGTTATCATCCGACCCCCCTCTAGTATTAAGTTGCAAGCAACAGACAACTGCTTTAAGCAAAGTGTGTAAGGTAAACAATCCACTTGTTCCATGAACAAGAGACCATTGTTTTCTTCCTAGTAGCAACAACACATCTACAACCGAAGAGATTTCTGTCACTTCCCTTGGAAACTAGAGGCATGAACCCACTATCGAGCATAAATACCCCCTCTTGGAGTCACTAGCAACTAATTGGCCAAGATAGCTACTAACAACGGAGAGCATGCAAGATCACAAACAACACATACATGATAGAATCATAAAGACAAAACCATTAACCAAACTGACATAATAATCTCAATATCCATCGGATCCCCGCAAACACAACATGCATGATTACAAATAGATTAGATCTTGATCATGAACGGAGCTCACAAGATCTATACATGAAAGCACGAGGAGGAGATACAACCATATAGCTACTACATGGACCCATAGTCCAAGGTGGAACTACTCACGCATCATACCGGAGAGAAGGCCTCCGGGATGATCTCCCCTCCGGCAGGGTGCCGAGAAGAACTTCAGATCCTCCGATCTGGGGATGATGGTGGCGGAGGCTACAGAAGGTTTCGTGGAATATTGATTGGGTACTTAGGGTTTCTTCATCGGGGGCTTCTTATAGGTGGAGAGGCGAGTCCGGGAGGCGACCAAGGGGGCCACACCCTGCCTAGGCGCGGGCCCACCCCTGGCCGCGCCTAGGGGGGTTTGGCCGCCCTGGTTCGCGTCTCCGTCTCGTCTTCTGGATTCGTGTCCCTCATGGTAAAATATTGACTTTGGCTTTTGTCCCGTCCAATTCCGAGAATATTGATTTTCTGCTTTTGTGGAACCAAAAACAGAAGAAAACAGGCAACTGACACTATGGCAACTTGTTAATAGGTTAGTTCCAGAAAAGATATAAAACACCTCAAAGTGTAGACAAAGCAAAGGAAAGTAGATACTAAACAATCATGGAGCATCAAAAATTATAGATATGTTTTCGACATATCACACAGCGACATTTTGCGATTGCAACATATCAGGGTGCAATCAGGTGTTATCCGGCAAAAATTTGGATCCTCAACAAATGCAGGAGCATAATCAAGGTCCGCCAGGTCCTAATCAAGTAGAAATTGGAAGGAAAAGTTAGGTAAATCGGGAGGAATCAACAATGCCTAAATCACCTGAAATAAACCCTAACCCTATATAATGAGCTTACGGCAAGCACGGAAGGGATCGAACTCTCCCCATCGTCCTAGCTAGGCATACTGGTGATGGCTAGCTACCGCGGACAGTAGCGACGGCCCAGAGGTGGTGGCGGCGTCTTGGGTCGGAGCTTCGCGGCGGTGATAAGAGTGGGTGAGAGAGTGAGGGGGTGTGGTGAGCGACCGAGTGGGTGTTGTCCTTGCCTACACGGTCCTAAACGGCGCAACAACGACCATTTCTCCATGTCATCCCTGACAGTGGGGATTGGCTATCAGAAATGGCACTAGACAAGGATCAGCGCGATTTGAGTTGTCTCGTCCCAAACTTGGTACTAACAAGCAAATATTATGAATGTTGGTACTAATTCGTTATGATAGACCGAATTGTGGTAGCTTCCTGCAATTTACTCCGCATATAAGCACATTAGCCATGACAAGATTAGAGGCTAGGTACCCGTTTAGTAGCATGCAACTGATTTTCGGCTCGGACAGGTAGTCCTGAGTACAACAGGGTCAGCTAAAAACTAGACCAGCCAAAAACAAGGACATGGTTTGTTGTCCATTTGGTATCTTAGGTCGCATGAGTAGAGGGGTTTCTGCAGCCCGTTTCGTAACTGCACGCAACCACAACTGGCTATGGTGAAGCAAGCATGTGTGTTTGGTTGCCTCCAACCTAGGTATGTGCTCACCTCTTTTCCACAAGGATGACCTTACCCTTCTATCACAACCCAATGTACTACTCATTATCTCAAGCAATTCATCATCAAACATAGTGCATCATCACAATCCTAACTGCTACAAATGGTAGTTCATCAGTTTACCCCTAGCTACTACAAATCAAAAAGAAGTTATACATTTTTATAGTTCAGTGGATAATGAATCTTGTCCACCTGCTTCCTTCTTCTTCTTAGATTCTGGAGGGACCTCAGTCATTCCACAGTGCCATTGCTCACGTCATCCTCTTGGTCTTCCAAGTTTCATTATTAGATGGCTCGACACCATGGCCAATGTCAACCTCGTTAGGAATTACACTTGTCTCATCCGCCATAAAATCATCAAGTTTATACCCCAATATCCAGTTATGGATAATGCAACTTGCAAGCACTAGCTTTACCTTGGTGGGAAAGAGTGGAATGGATTATGATCAAGGATCTTGAACCTGTTCTTCAAGGCAGTGAATTCTCTCTCATTAGTGACCTTAAGGCTAGAGTGCATGAGATTGAATAGATCCTTGGAATTCTAGGGCCTGAACCTTCTAGTTAACTCGTTCAGATGGTACCTGGTTAACCTGAATGGTGGAACCCTTGGGCAACAACCATATCCAGCATCTCGTATGTAGAACTTCTCATCATGGTATTGATCCCATCAGGTCTAGGCATGTTGTCAGCAAGGATGCTTGCATCACAGATGAATCCTTCCCAACCAACTAGCACATATGTGAATTTCATATAAAAATCACAAGTATTAAGCACATTCTGACTGGTGTAGTGCTTCCTTCCATGTAAGCTGCGGATTTTGATCTGAGTGTAGGGGTTCGTAGCATGGAAAACAAAAAAATTCTATCGCATACAAACAAACAAGCCAAGATCTATCTACTAGATTGTAGCAACGAGTCGATGGAATAACTTACCCTCGAAGATTACAAAGCGGTTAACGAGAGCAGATTCTCGTGGGTGATGTAGTCGTACTCTTTCCGATCTCAAGATTGCGTAGACGATCCTTCCGGCGCCACGTTCCGGCAGCGCTCCCGCAGTCGGTCACACGTTCGGTACTCGACGAAGACCTTCCTCTCCCTTGTTCCAGCAGGCAGCGGAGGTTGTAGCACTCTCCTCGCGATTCCGGCAGCATAACGGCGTGGTACCGGAAGTAGAGGGGAAATCCCGCAGGGCTTCGCCTTAAGCCGGTGCGAGTATGGTGGAGCTTATGAGAGAGGCTATTAGTGGTCTAGTAATTAGACACACCAATTAGAAGGCTCTAAACCAATTAGAAGGCTCTAAACCGCAGGCTAAAGCAATTAGAAGCTCTAAACCAAAACGGCTCTAAACCGGAGGTAGAAGATAGGAACTTGTGTGTTCTAGGAGGGGAGCCCTGCCCCTCCTTATATAGATGGGAGGGGGCTGGCGCGCCAGGGGAGGGAGGGAGTCCCTCCCCAACTCGGCCTAGGGCTGGCCGCCGGCTTGGAGGAGAGAAACTCCTCCTCCAAGTCGGTTCCAACTCCTCTTGCTTGTTTCCCACAGTTTCTTGTTTTAGCCGTTTGACTTTCAAACTGGACATTTGACTTTTCTGTTTTAGGATTCAATTTAATCCTTTATTTGGGACAGCAAGAACACTTAGTACATGATGCAATCATTCCAATATGTAATGACACATTCATGTACCCCTCCCCCCCCCGGAGTGCCGGACAATCCGGACCCTTCTAGAACATTCCCGATGAAAACACCGGAATCATTCCCGAACTCCGAAACGGGACTTTCCTTATATGAATCTTATTCTCCGGACCATTCCGGATCACCTCGTGATATCCCGGATCCCATCCGAGACTCCGAACAACATTCGGTCTCTTTCTCATAATACCATAACTACTCAAACAACGTCGAATCCTTAAGTGTGTCTCCCTACGGTTCGTGAATTATGCGGACATGATCGAGACACTTCTCCGAACAATAACCAATAGAGGAATCTGGAAATTCATATGGCTCCCACATATTTCTACGATTACTTTGCGATCGAATGAACCACTTACATACGATACCAATTTCCCTTTGTCTCACGATAGTTTACTTATCCGAGGTTATGATCGTCGGTATCTCTGCATACCTAGTTCAACCTCGTTACCGATAAGTACTCTTTTCTCGTTCCCGTGATATGTGATCCCTTGTGACCCAGTCACATGCTTGCAAGCTAATTGGATGACATTCCACCGAGAGGGCCCAGAGTATATCTATCCGTCATATGGATGGACAAATCCCACTCTTGATCCATGTGTTTCAACCAATACTTTCCGAACACTCAATGCCACTTTTATAGCCACCCTGTTACGGTGTGGTGTTTGATGTCATCAAAGCATCCATCCGGCAAAGGTGATATGCATGATCTCATGGTCGAAGGAATTAGGTTACTATGTATCAGAAAGCATATAGCAATTGAACTATTGAAATGACTTGATCTTTATGCTACGCTTATCTATAGGAGTATGTCCATCACATCATTCTCCTAATGATATGATCCTGTTGTTAATAACATCTCTATATTCATGATCAGGAAACCATGACCATATATTAACCAACAAGCTAGTTTAACAAGAGGCTTTACTAGGGACTCTTATTTTAGTTTACAAATCACACAAGTATTAATGTTTCCGGTTAATACAATTATAGCATGGTATGTAAACATTTATCATAAGTGTGAAGATATGATAATAACCACTTTATTATTGCCTCTTGGGCATATCTCCAACAGTCTCCCACTTGCACTAGAGTCAATAATCTAGTTTCGAACCTTTGTGTATATAACACCTATGGCTTTCCGGTGTTGTATGTACACGATTGCTAGTGGTCAACTGATCTCCGGATCTGACACTTCCAGGTCCGTGTGTAATTGCATGTCTTTTCGTCTCTACGCATCACTCATTCTCTAATGAGATGGCTTTGTACAAATTTGGTCTTTCGGTGTGACCTTTAGCTCTTTGGGGTTAAAACATGTTGATAATATTGTCGCACAATATATCTTCATAGTATTATCCCACTGTGAACTACACCTAGTTTGATAACAAACTTCTTGACACAAATGCCCTCTTTTGCTGCTATAATAGCAGTCATATACTTAGCCTTTTGTTGTAGTATCTGTCACAATGTCTTAACTTTGGAAATCATCCAAATCCATTATGGAACTCACTTTCCATTATATTGTGCCATCCTTAGTTTAGATTGAGATAAACTTAATTTGTACTTTGTGACAAAGCTAGTATCAATGTAGTACTTTTACAATGAACTAACCATCTATTTGTCACTTCTACAAATAATATACTCTTAGTTCTTCCAAAAGATCATAAGAATATCCTTACTATTGTCCAATGATCATCTTACGAATCATTCTGGTATATGCTCACAACATTTAGAGCATAGGACATATCTGGATTTGTACATATCACAGTATGATTGATATAAATACTCTTTGTGATTTCATACATCAAGTATCAATCTATACTTGATTATTTGTTTCACTTTACCAAATGTCAATACACTTGAATATATCATCAACATTGAACTCATTCAATCTTTTCTGTGCGACAAGAATCTCTCTTGTAGTTTCTATATTGAACTCATTCAATATCTTGTCTATGTACTTCTGGCACAACCATATTAGCGTCTATTGATGCCAAATATTTGGGTTTTGCCTAAGTCTTTCATCGGGATGAAATTCTTAATATGTGTTAATAAAAGATACATATTTTCTAATCAACAATATGTCCTCCACATAATGTATTAGAAATATGTTTTAGCGCTCCCACTTAATTTCTTGCAAACGCAAGCATCTTCATTGTCTCTGATGAAATTAAACTCTTTTAACAGTTTCATCATATTGAAGATTCCAACTCCGCGATGCTCACTTCAACCATTGAAGTTTGCATATGCTTTTAGCATCCTTTGAATTAACAAAACCCTATGGACCGTGTTATGCACATGTCCTAGGTAACGATTCTATTAGAAGAACTTGTTTTTGTTTATTCAACTACCATATAACAAATTATATGTAGTGGTTGCTACATTAATCCGTCTAGACTAAATATCACTATGAAAGATCAAATCTTGTCATAGTCAACCTTTGAACATTGTTGTGAACTCTTTCCCAATATGTAGATTATAGATGTGAAACATCCATGTCTATTTCTTTATAGATCCAGACACAACTGTAAGGTCTTTACACCTTTCTCGAGGGTCCTTCAAGTTCAAAACTTGATTTCTCGTGTATGGAACTATCACGGATTTTATGGCTTCAAGCCATTTGACGGAGTCAGGGCCCATCATCGCTTCTTTGTATGTAGTCGGTTCATTATTCTCAAATAATGATTCAACCCTCAAATCTTGGTATTTGATTGTTTACCCGATCTACTTGTTTCAATAGGAACTTAGATCTCCGTGACCACAACCTTTGAGGCACGTGAGCCATGAGCATTGTTGCCGCCTCCGGAACACTTTTCGGCGCTGCGCAACTCTGCACATACAGCTAAGGTTCTTTTAACCTTATCAAAGTTCTAATGTCCTCCCACTTAACTTTTCACGAAAAATTTCTTCTCAAAGAAACTTGACGTTCTAAGCAACAAACACTTTTGTCTCCGGTGTTTTATGGAGGAACAGTTTATACAAAGACAGGTTCATCCGACTTTGGTTGCACACATCTTTCTTATGCATAGCATACCAATGTTTAAGAAAGGACAACTTGGGTTTTATCCCAAACCATAACTTTATATGGTGTCATTTCAACGGATTATGATGAAGCTCTTTTCAGTGGAAAAATGGTAATCTCTAAAGCTTTTAATCTTTAAAATATAATGGCAGTTTTATGAATTATACCTTTGATCTTACCATGTCAAACAAGGTTTAATTACATATCTCGAACGCTCCATACTCTTATGGTGTTTCGGAAAATGCAAATCCACGGAACGATTCCTTAAATCTTAGGTATTATGCTAAACTTGTAACTCAAATATCTTCCTTTATGATCTTTATCATAAACTGTTTATATTCTTGTTACAATGATTTTGCACTTCATCTTGAAAGTCTTTGAACTTTTCAAATGTTTCATACTTCATCCTTATTAAGTAAATATTCATATATTCACTCAAATTTTCGGAGAAAGCATATGAAGTTGAAATCCATCGCTCTTGACTACACATAATGGATTTCATACAACAATATGTACAAGTTCCAATAAGCTAGTCATTCGTTCCCTTTCGGCCTATGAACGAAGTTTTAATTATCTCTAGGAAAGTTTCACAAGCGTCATTTGATCAAAATCAAATAGACTCCAAAATTCCATCCATATGGATTTTCTTCATGTTTTCTTTCCAATATAATTTAAACGGCGATGTCACTTCCTAAGTGATCTTTCAATCAATTTGTCTTTCGACATTTTTAGCACTAGTTTTATGGATGTGATGTCTCCAACGAGATTTGCGAATCATCCATCTTTTATGGATTACGGCAATTATTTGAACAACCCTTTTGTTCTCATAATACCTGATAAAACAAATCTTTGAAGGCAAGCTTTGATGTTTAACAAGCAACACAATAACCCTTTATTTTGTTCTCGATGAACATCATCACATATTCTTTTGCTAGTTACTTAGGCCATTGTAGTTCATGAATTGTGTTGTTTCGTATGACGATTCACACCAACAAATTCAGTATCAAATACTTAAGAACCACATTGTTTAACAAGCAAAGAATATAGCCATCTATATACTTAAACTGAACGATTCTAGTCTTTTCTTTTCTGCCATATATTTATGAGATTCTCTTTCAGTATTTCCTTTTCAGTTTGAAAGAATCTATCAACATCAATAGTGGATTCATACATATGACACATAGTCCAAAGCGTGTATAGTTAAATACCAATGTCTTTGGACTTGCACTTTGAAGTAGATCACCATCATCAAATGTTTGGTGTTCTTTCAAATTCCTTTCTTTAGTAATCTCTTGGTGTAGTAAACATTTTACCTACATCAAATATTCACCCTCATCATGGATTTATCCATGATCAAGCTACTTTTAGCTTATAACGGTGAATCATGAGTATAATGTTGCTCTCCAAATCCTTTTGGACGATTAGGACAACTAGTGTCTCCAACCTTTTGCAAATTCTCATCAAATATGAGAACATGACTTTTGCCATATTATACTCTATCATGTTGTAACCAGAACTTCGTTTCAGATATCACAATATCTTCCACACATCATGGTTTCTGAAACAACTCTTTCAGATCCTAGATAACCTTGATATTAAGACAATCCTTTGAATATCAAGAATCATGGATACAAACATGATACTAACACTTGGAATTGTTACTCTTGATTTAATACTAATTATTAAACTTCATGGAGTAACCGGAACTTACTGAAAGTTTGCAATAGGACTTTTAAACTTTAGATTAACACTTAAAAACAATACGATACCAGTTCGTAAAGTAACTAACCAGAATTCTATAGTTCTATTATCTCAATTATAACTAAGCGCAAGGTGGTAAACGGATGCCAATGACTACAACAACTATGCAAATTCACTTTGATTTAGTTTATGATAAATTGAGTTCTAATTAATAATTAAATTAATCTAGGTGAACTCCCACTCAAAACAATATCCCTCACATTGTTTTAGTGATCACACGAACCAAATCCACCACATCAAAACCGATCATCACGAGAGTTTATATAGCTTCAATGGCGAACAATCAACATGTTCATCATATCTACTATATGACTCATGCTCTACCTTTCGGTAATCCGTGTTCCTGAGGCCATGTCTGTACATGCTAGGCTCGTCAAGATCAAACCTTAGCTTCCGCATAAGCAAATCTGGCTTGCTTACGTTGTATACACTTAAACTAAATCATGGTTTCTGAAACAACTCTTTCAGATCCTAGATAACCTTGATATTAAGACAATCCTTTGAATATCAAGAATCATGGATACAAACATGATACTAACACTTGGAATTGTTACTCTTGATTTAATACTAATTATTAAACTTCATGGAGTAACCGGAACTTACTGAAAGTTTGCAATAGGACTTTTAAACTTTAGATTAACACTTAAAAACAATACGATACCAGTTCGTAAAGTAACTAACCAGAATTCTATAGTTCTATTATCTCAATTATAACTAAGCGCAAGGTGGTAAACGGATGCCAATGACTACAACAACTATGCAAATTCACTTTGATTTAGTTTATGATAAATTGAGTTCTAATTAATAATTAAATTAATCTAGGTGAACTCCCACTCAAAACAATATCCCTCACATTGTTTTAGTGATCACACGAACCAAATCCACCACATCAAAACCGATCATCACGAGAGTTTATATAGCTTCAATGGCGAACAATCAACATGTTCATCATATCTACTATATGACTCATGCTCTACCTTTCGGTAATCCGTGTTCCTGAGGCCATGTCTGTACATGCTAGGCTCGTCAAGATCAAACCTTAGCTTCCGCATAAGCAAATCTGGCTTGCTTACGTTGTATACACTTGTAGAATCTAACACACCCGATCATCACGTGGTGCTTCGAAACCACAAGCTTTAGCAACGGTGCATACTAAGGGTGAACACTTAAGAACTTGAAATTGTGTGCTTGAGGGATCATCTTATAATGCTACCGTCGTCTACTAAGCAATACAAGATGCATAAAGGATTAACATCACATGCAATTCATAATATGTGATATGATATGGCCTTTCTTCTTTGTGCTTCCGATCTCCATCTTCTAGCACGAACATGATCTCCATCATCACCGACATTGCATCAAGGTCAATGACGCTTCTCCATGGTTGTTGTCCACCGGCTTCAACTATTACAACTACTTTGAATAGACACGCGGGTCTTAACATAAATTAAAGACAACCATATGGCTCCTGCCGGTTGCCAACTTACAATAAGGAACATTGCATACATCATATATAATCACAATCATGGCCATATCACATCACAACACACCCCTGCAAAACAAAGTTTAGACGCCTCTACTTTCTTTGCATGTTTTACGTGGTTTGGGGCTTTCAATAAGTGTCGTTCTAACTTACGAACAAGAACCACAACATTGATACTAGTATTGTTAATCACCCGTTGTAAATTGGATCTTAACTATGCTAGGAGAAACAGGCACCCGCAAAGCCACTTATGCAATACAAGTTGCATGTCAAGCGTGGAGCAAGTCTCATGAACGATGTCATGTAAGGTTAGCCCGGGCCGCTTCATCCCAACATACCGCAAGATGCAAAGTACACAAGAAGCAATCGACAATAAAAGCATCAACGCCCACAATGACCATTGTGTTCTACTCGTGCAACAGATCTACATATAGACACGGCTCTGATACCACTGTAGGGGTTCGTAGCATGGAAAACAAAAATTTTCTATCGCATACAAACAAACAAGCCAAGATCTATCTACTAGATTGTAGCAACGAGTCGATGGAATAACTTACCCTCGAAGATTCCAAAGCGGTTAACGAGAGCAGATTCTCGTGGGTGATGTAGTCGTACTCTTTCCGATCTCAAGATCGCGTAGACGATCCTTCCGGCGCCACGTTCCGGCAGCGCTCCCGCAGTCGGTCACACGTTCGGTACTCGACGAAGACCTTCCTCTCCCTTGTTCCAGCAGGCAGCGGAGGTTGTAGCACTCTCCTCGCGATTCCGGCAGCATAACGGCGTGGTACCGGAAGTAGAGGGGAAATCCCGCAGGGCTTCGCCTTAAGCCGGTGCGAGTATGGTGGAGCTTATGAGAGAGGCTATTAGTGGTCTAGTAATTAGACACACCAATTAGAAGGCTCTAAACCAATTAGAAGGCTCTAAACCGCAGGCTAAAGCAATTAGAAGCTCTAAACCAAAACGGCTCTAAACCGGAGGTAGAAGATAGGAACTTGTGTGTTCTAGGAGGGGAGCCCTGCCCCTCCTTATATAGATGGGAGGGGGCTGGCGCGCCAGGGGAGGGAGGGAGTCCCTCCCCAACTCGGCCTAGGGCTGGCCGCCGGCTTGGAGGAGAGAAACTCCTCCTCCAAGTCGGTTCCAACTCCTCTTGCTTGTTTCCCACAGTTTCTTGTTTTAGCCGTTTGACTTTCAAACTGGACATTTGACTTTTCTGTTTTAGGATTCAATTTAATCCTTTATTTGGGACAGCAAGAACACTTAGTACATGATGCAATCATTCCAATATGTAATGACACATTCATGTACCCCTCCCCCCCCCGGAGTGCCGGACAATCCGGACCCTTCTAGAACATTCCCGATGAAAACACCGGAATCATTCCCGAACTCCGAAACGGGACTTTCCTTATATGAATCTTATTCTCCGGACCATTCCGGATCACCTCGTGATATCCCGGATCCCATCCGAGACTCCGAACAACATTCGGTCTCTTTCTCATAATACCATAACTACTCAAACAACGTCGAATCCTTAAGTGTGTCTCCCTACGGTTCGTGAATTATGCGGACATGATCGAGACACTTCTCCGAACAATAACCAATAGAGGAATCTGGAAATTCATATGGCTCCCACATATTTCTACGATTACTTTGCGATCGAATGAACCACTTACATACGATACCAATTTCCCTTTGTCTCACGATAGTTTACTTATCCGAGGTTATGATCGTCGGTATCTCTGCATACCTAGTTCAACCTCGTTACCGATAAGTACTCTTTTCTCGTTCCCGTGATATGTGATCCCTTGTGACCCAGTCACATGCTTGCAAGCTAATTGGATGACATTCCACCGAGAGGGCCCAGAGTATATCTATCCGTCATATGGATGGACAAATCCCACTCTTGATCCATGTGTTTCAACCAATACTTTCCGAACACTCAATGCCACTTTTATAGCCACCCTGTTACGGTGTGGTGTTTGATGTCATCAAAGCATCCATCCGGCAAAGGTGATATGCATGATCTCATGGTCGAAGGAATTAGGTTACTATGTATCAGAAAGCATATAGCAATTGAACTATTGAAATGACTTGATCTTTATGCTACGCTTATCTATAGGAGTATGTCCATCACATCATTCTCCTAATGATATGATCCTGTTGTTAATAACATCTCTATGTTCATGATCAGGAAACCATGACCATATATTAACCAACAAGCTAGTTTAACAAGAGGCTTTACTAGGGACTCTTATTTTAGTTTACAAATCACACAAGTATTAATGTTTCCGGTTAATACAATTATAGCATGGTATGTAAACATTTATCATAAGTGTGAAGATATGATAATAACCACTTTATTATTGCCTCTTGGGCATATCTCCAACACTGAGAACACTAGCAGTGACATGGGTACTATTGTAATACCTCGGACACTATGCTCTAAGCAACAAGCCAGGATGAACCCAAAGTGCATAAGGTGTGCTACCATAGAGGCCCAAAGGCCACCCATGTGTAGGCCCGTCTAAGTGGAGCAGGGCACAGTACCGACCAACCACCCTATCCACTTTGAAAAAACATCGTATCATGTGCGAGTGGTGTAGTCGACACGCATGTGAACAAAACATACACAAATGTGTATGTTAGCGACATAGAACGGTACATTAGAGTCAGACCATCTAAAATAAATAGAAATATTCAATGCCATAAGGCAAGATCCAAATATCCTAGATATAGATAATATTTTAGGATACATTCTCATACATCACATATCAGAGTATCAAGCGGAAGCGCAAAACAAGATTAGAGTACGGATAAGAAGCAAAATGACATAAGATGCCTAGAAATAAGCACATCCCACCCACAGATCTCACGGATCTCCATTCCCCAGAATATCTACACCTGGCGGTCTTTGCCACCATCATAAGCCTCCTCGACCTAGTAACCTTCCTATGAGTATACTGTCCATCTGAACAATATTTATCGTGTGAGACCCTAGGAGGCTTAGCAAGTTTTTATGCACTTATAGGGAACAACCTAAGGGTGACGCAATTGCAGCGAAAATAAAACCTAACAGTCCTATAGATACACGCTATAACATCTGCTTAACCAAAGATAGACGGACATTCGTTAATTAAACAACAGTTAATTACCCAATAGATATATATCAACATAAATAAACATCGCTCGCCCTCCTTCCCATTCCCCGAACGATAAGGCGGAAGAACATCCCATCCGTTGGAAATTTTATTAATCATTCCATGAATATGACATTATTTACTAGGCATGTTCCAGTCAAGTTAAAAGCGGTACTTTAGTTATAGTTGTCTATGATTGAGAAACTGTGCTCCAAGTCGTCCATAACCGTGTACACAACTTTCAGAAAGCCCTAAAGGGGTGCACAAATAGCAACACATGCATGATCAACCTCGGAAAAACCAAATGAAAATGCAATGAGGCATCATGACAAAGCACTCACAATATTCGTAAAAGATTTCAGGGAGCTACCCCACTAAGCTACTCACTACGAAGTCGGTCGGGCTCCACAACATACCAAGGGGTTTGCGATGATGGCTAAGAAATACTGGGAACCCGAAAGTGTGACTAGGCTTGTACAAACAGCATAAACATGGCGCAGGGTTCCATAACAGTATAGTAGTAAACGTTTCTCGAGCAACGGTAGTAAATAAAGCAGTAAAGCATGACATGAGTACATGATAGTAATAACGCCCCAAACTAGTTTGTGGCCCCAAGAAATAAGATATGAATCAAGCTCGGACTAAGGGGGTTGATGGTCCCATATATGGATAGTGCGATAGTCAAGGAACAAGAATCAAGTACTCAGGTCCTACGGGACACAAGTGAGCATAAAGAACCAAATAGCAGATATTGCCCACCGGTATTGGCCTTATTCTTGCAAAGCAAGAAAGAGGGAGAGGAAAAGAGGGAGGTGGCCACATGGCCATGTGGTGGCCACGGCTTAGAGGGGTAGATAGGTGGGTGAAGCAAGTAGGTTAGGTAGATGGGAGGGGAATATTAGATTTAGATGAAGATGATGGTCTGGTAGGATAGTTCCAAACAAGTTTAAATATCTACTGGTTTGAACTCAAAATAGCTCAAATCCAAACAAGGCACTGATGACCCACAAGTATAGGGCGTGTATCATAGTACTTTCGATAAATAGGAGTGTCGATCCCAACGAGGAGCGGAAGGTGCTGAACAGTGGTGTGGAGCAGGAAATCCCTGTGAATACTTAGCAAACGGATTTTTAGTGGTTTTTTTAGAAGGCAACAAAACAAAGTGCAATTAATAAAGAACAAACGCATCAAGTGGCCCAATCCTTTCTTAGCAAAGGACAAGCCGGTGGAAATACTTTTTAAGACCAAACGTTCTCGAGGACACATGGGAATTCTGTCAAGTGCTTTCGCTTCAAATAGCTGAGTACTCTTCTCTGGTGTTGTAAGTGTTGTGTGGGTGAACCTGTGCTAATGTACTGACCATACTTGGACTAATACATACTTGTGGTTAAACCCTCTGCAAACATCCGTAACTACAGGAAAGTAATTGAGATATAAATCTAACCACGGCCTTAAACTCTGAGATCCTACGCTCCCTTGTGCAAAGGTGTCCTAACGGGGGTTCAGGTTTCTGTCACTCCGGCAACCCCACAGTTAGTAGCCAAATACAGAATGCATTCCCCTAGGCCCATAAATGGTGAAGTATCATGTAGTCGATGTTCACATGACACCACTAGAAGAATAGCACCACAACTTAAATACTAAACCATTGAATAGTAACTCAACACAAATCCACTAATAACAACATGACTTCTCCCATGTACTCAAGAACTAGATGAACTACTCACAAGACATCATATGGATCAAGATCAAAGATGATATGATAATGGATAACAATCTGAACATAAACAATAATCCAATGGTTCCACTCACAAGCATCAACTACAATAGTAATTAACACCAGGAAAGTTTCCCCTAAGACTAAAGCAATATCCAACACAATTGTTACAGCGGTACGAAGTGGTGATGATGGTGCTGGTGGATATGATGGTGTGGATGATGATGATGATCCCGATGAAGCCTAGATTGATGACGGTGTTGATGGCAACGATCTCCCCTCTCCGGGAAGGAATTCCCCCAGCAGAAATCTGTCTGCCGGAGAGATCTTTCTCTCTCGGTGTTTTCCGCCCCCTAGAGGCGGCGGAAATCTATCTGTGGTCGTCCCCTAGCCTTAGGGTTCCGTAGGTAATATATAGGCGAAGGGGCGGAGTCGGGAGCCGGGCAGGTGGCCACACCTGCCTTAGGCACGGCATAGGGTAGGCCCGCGCCTAGGGGGTGTGGGGCCCCTACGGCCCCTCTTCGCTCCTCCTTCTGGCTTCCTCAATCTTCTGGAAAAATAATATTTTCCCATATTTTCTGGTATTTTTCTGATCTTCGCAAAATTGCATCGAAACGCCTTCTTTTCCATCAGAATCCAGACTCCGGCAGTTCATCCTCCAAGAATCATCCAACATGCATAAACAGATGAAAAGCCATAAGTTATACCTCATAATAACACAACTATCAATGAATAGAGGTACATTATGATATGGAATGGTGATGCAAATTGGGCGTATCAGGCACAAAGGAAAGAAATGGGCAAGGCTTGCATGCATAGCTACAAGATGAGTTGGAAACAAAGGAGGGAAGTGTTATGAATAACCTTGGTTTTATTTGAATTTTATTTAGATTTTGTGCACTCAAAACAAACAAGATCCTTAAACCAAATAATTCAAAAGAGGATATGATGGTAAACTTGCATGGCCATGCATGTGGGATAAATGCCACTTTTATAATTGTGAAAACAATGACACGGCTCAATTGACTGTAGAGCCTCGTTGGGAAACCCCAAGAGCAAGGTATGATGAACACAACACCAAGTTTTCCCTCAGTGATGAAACCAAGGTTATCGAACTAGTAGGAGGAAGGAAACAACTCCAAGGTATTGCTAACAACTTGGAACATGCACAACACAAACTCAAAACTTTGCTCCAACTTACAGTGAGGTTGTCAATCTCACTGGTTTGCTGAAAACAAAGGATTAAACATATAGTGTGGAAGATAGTAGTTGCTTGTAGAAAGTAAACAGTAACAGTAGATGATGTATTAATGATAAATATTGGACCAGGGTCCATAGTTCACTAGAGGTGTTCTCCTTAAGATAGATAGCATGTTGGGTGAACAAATTACAGCGGGGAAATTGACAGATTGAGAAAGCATAACAATGCATATACTAGACATCTTGACTCCTACGAGATTTTATTGGGCATTACAACAAGATACATAGACCGTAATCCAACTGCATCTATGACTAATATCCACCTTCAGGTTATCATCTGAACCCCTTCCAGTATTAAGTTGCAAGCAACAGATAATTGCATTAAGCAATGTGTATAAAGTAAACAATACAATTGTTCCATGAACAAAGGATTGTTGTTTTCTCCCTGGTAGCAATAGCACATCTACAACCTTAGAGATTTCCGTCACTTCCCCAGATTACTAGAGGCATGAACCTACTATCGAGCATAAATACTCCCTCTTGGAGTTGCAAGCATCTACTTGGCCAAGATAGCTACTAACAACGGAGAGCATGCAATATCACAAATAACATAGACATAATAGAATCAATAATCAATCTGACATAGTATTTTAATATCCATCTGATCCCCCCAAACACATCATGTATGATTACAAATAGATGATTGATCATGAATGGAGCTGATACATCGTAAATGTATCTATAATTTTTGATGTTCGATGCTTGTTTAGTATCAACTTTGCTTTGCTTTGTCTACACTTTGAGGTATTTTTATATGTTTTCCGGAACTAACCTATTAACAAGATGCCATAGTGTCAGTTGCCTGTTTTCTGCTGTTTTTGGTTTCAGAAAATCTAGTAAAGAAATATTCTCGAAATTGGAAGGGACAAAATCCAAAGTCAATATTTCACCGAGGAGAACACGGAGTCCAGAGGAGAGACGGAGGGGCGACCCAGGATGGACATACCCCCAGGTGCGATCCCACCCTAGGTCGCGCCTGGGCAGGGTGTGGGCCCTCTGTCCACCCTCCTTCCTCACCTCTTCGCCTATAATAACCCCCCGATACCAAAACCCTAAGTACCCGATCACATTTGCACGAAACAATTTGTAGTTGCCGCCACCATAGTCCCTAGATCAGGGGGATCTGAAGCTCTTCTCGGCACCCTGTCGGAGGGGAGAGATCATCCTGGAGGCCTTATTCATCACCATGCCAGCCTCCGGTATGATGCGTGAGTAGTTCCATCTTGGACTATGGGTCCATACAATATCTACATGGTTGTTTCTCCTCCTTTGTGCTATCATGTTTAGATCTTATGAGCTCCGTTCATAATCAAGATCATCTTTTTGTAATTATACATGTTGTGTTTGCGGGGATCCAATGGATATTGAGATTACTATTGTCAGATTGATTATTGATTCTATCATGTCTTATTGATTATTTCTTCTATCATGTCTATGTTGTTTGAGATCTTGCAAGCTCTCTATTTCTAGTAGCTATCTTGGACAAGTAGATGATAGTGACTCCAAGAGGGAGTATTTATGCTCAGTAGTGGGTTCATGCCTCTATTGAATCTGGGGAAGTGACAGAAATCTCTAAGGTTGTAGATGTGATGTTGCCACTAGGGAGAAAACAACGATCTTTTGTTCATGGAACAATTGTATTGTTTACTTTACACACATTACTTAAAGCAGATATCCATTGCTTGCAACTTAATACTGGAGGGTGTTCGGATGATAACCTAAAGGTGGATTACTAGTCATAGATGTAGTTGGATGGCGGTCTATGTATATTGTTGTAATGCCCAATCAAATCTCATAGGATCATGAATGTCTAGGATTGCATTGTTATGCCTTGCTCTGTCCTGTCAATTGCCTCGCTGAAATTTGTTTACCCAGCTTGTTATGTTATCTTTCTTAAGGAGAAAACCTCTAGTGAACTATGGACCCCGGTCCAATCTTTACCATTGATACATCTTCTAATGTTACCATTTACTTTCTGCAAGCAACCATTATATTCCACACTATACGTTTAATCCTTTGTTTTCAGAAAACCAGTGAGATTGACAACCTCACTGTAAGTTGGGGCAAAGTCTTGAGTTTGTGTTGTGCAGGATTCCAAGTTGCTAGCAGCACCTTGGAGTTGTTTCCTTCCTCCTACTAGTTCGATAACCTTGGTTTCATCACTGAGGGAAAACTTATTGATGTGCTCATCATACCTTCCTCTTGGGGTTTCCCAACGAAGCTCTACAGTGATCTGAGCTCATCAGGAGCTCACAAGATCTAAACATGATAGCACAAAGGAGGAGAAACAACCATTTCGCTACTGTATTGACCCATAGTCCAAGGGTGAACTATGCACGCATCACTCCGGAGGTTGGCATGGTGATGAAGAAGGCCTCCGGGATGATCTCTCCCCTTCGACAGGGTGCCTGGAAGAGCTTCAGATCCCCCCGATCTAGGGACGATGGTGGCGGCGGATACAGACTGTTTTGTGGAGATTTGATTGGGTACTTAGGGTTTCTGCATCAGATGACTTTATAGGAGAAGGGTCAAGGTAGGTGGTTGCACGAGGGGCCCACACCTGGTGGTGGTGCCCCCACCCCTGGGCCACGTGGCCCTAGGGTGTGGCCACCTCGTGCCCCCCCTCCGGCTGCCCTTCTGACTCCGTCTTTGCTCCGGTAAAATATTGACTTTGGCTTTTTTCCCGTCCAATTCCGAGAATATTTCCTTACTATATTTTCTGAAACCAAAAATAGCAGAAAACAGGCAACTGGCACTGCGGCATCTTGTTAATAGGTTAGTCCCAGAAAATGTATAAAAATACCTCAAAGTGTAGATAGAACATAACAAAGTGATACTAAACAAGCATGGAGCAAATATAGATACGTTTATGACATATGAAACAACCATAATCTCATATGGCCCTATTATCCACCCATGGATTCAATATTTAAATTGTGGCTCCACATAAGAAGGAAGCTTGCTAATCATGGAGACTATTTAACATAAGCACACATATAAAGCCAAAGGACCATGCTAGTGTGTATTTTCCCACTAGATCCACTTGTAGTCAAAAATAGCCTCACACATGAGCATATTTTAAATAAAACCATAAGGAAGCTTAATAGAGGCCTTTTACTCACATGACATGCAAAGGTGCCCATGTGGCTCCACATAGTTGTTATTTTGAAAACAATAATAGAACATGTATGTGAGCATGTAGAAGGAAGTAGATCCATCCCAACACACATGAGATAGAGGTAAAGATTAATATAAATGCAAAGGCTCACATATAGTTGGATGGTGGGATTGTAAGGTGATGACAAACAAATGTGGTGGAGTTATAAGAGATATGCCCCCAACTCAACTTGGGCATCAAGCATTTTATGAAGAAGCAAATACAATATATCAAGAGGCAAATACAAGTAATACAATATAATGCACATGGGATAAGAACCAAATGAAGAAGGGGCTTTATATGATGCTCAAATGCAAGGTGGCATGGTGACATGCGCGTGATATTATGCAATGCAATTGTGATATGTAGGAAGTAGCAATATAGAATAGGAAAGTAGCATTACAATTGTTAGATAATTGGGATGCTACAGCTATCGATTGCACCAATACAATCATGTTATAGGAACACATGGGAATCATGGTTCTGGCAAAAAATAGACATGCACTACAATGAAAAATCAGTTCAAATGATCACCTTGAAATATGGCCACCACCTAGGGATGTCTTGGCAGGCGTTTGACTAGTTGTCGACTTGATCATATCTTTTCTGAGCTCCCCAATTGCATACAACACTGGCTAGAAATAGCATGATAATGTCTCCATGATTATTTAATGTGTTGTGAATGACCCTAAACCTCTAGTCTTGACCTACCACATGAAGGAACATACAAAGTTGCTCTTTGATAGAGGTGTGGATGTTGTCCTCCAACAAACCGCTCCCATTTAACTAGTGACAAGTGCAAAGAATGGGGTTCTGGTGATCCTGAGCATTTGGAGGGACTCTATATCATTGAAGTTGAAAATGTAGTTCAGATTAGCTATCATATCCTAATAAAAAATCAAAGTCTAGCTACAATATAAGATAGAGAAGTGATGAACAAGGTCCCCTATACATCAGCCATAGCCTTTATCATGTATGATATGTTGTGTACAAGACCGGATGTGGCACATGCTATTATCTTGACTAGCAGGTACCAGTCTAATCCAGGTTTGGATCACTGTACGACAGTCAAGAATATCTTTAAGTACTTGATAAGGACTAAAGAAATGTTTCTTGTGTATGGCGGTAAATAAGAGCTTGTTGCAAGGTGTTACATCAATGCTAGATTCAACATCGATCTGGATGACTCTAAGTCATAATCTGGGTACATATTTTTTATGAATAGAGCAACAGTGAGTTGGAGGAGTTCCAAGAAAACGATGGTGGTGGGATCATCAATAGAGGTGGAATATGTTGCTGCTTCAGTTTGGAAGCAGCGTAGGAAGTGATTTGGATGAAGGAGTTCATAACTGAACTAGGTTTCGTTCCTAGTGCGTTGGATCCAATGGTTATCTATTATGACAACAATGGTGCCATAACCAATGCTAAAGATCCAAGGTCTCACAAGAATTCCAAGAATATCAAGCGTCGTTATCACTCCACTCATGAGCATGTCAAGGATGGTGATGTGAAGATTTGCAAAGTATACACGGATCTAAATATGGAAAACTAGTTGAGTAAAACTTTCCCAATGGAAAAACATGATCAGCACTAGAACTCAATGGGTGTTAGATTCATCACAATTAATCTAGATTATTGACTCTAGCGCAAGTGGGAGACTGAAGGGAATATGCCCGAGAGGCAATAATAAAATAGTTATTATCTTATTCCATATTTATGATAGATGTTTATTTCTCATCTAGAATTGTATTAACCGGAAACATTAGTACATGTGTGTATAATAAACAAACAAGAGTTCCTAGTAAATCCTCTCGCTTAACTAGCTTGTTGATTAACTAATGATTAAGATTTCCTGATCATGAACATTGGATGTTGTTAATAACGAGATCACGTCATTAAGAGAATGATATGCTGAACACACACCCAAAGTAAGTATGGCAATATTGTCAAGTTAACATTGCTATATCAAACTCATACTAGCAAACCTTAATCATTAGACCTTGAGATCATGTCAATCACTAACACCATAGGGTACCTTAATGACATCAAATGTCACACCATAAAAGGGTGACTATAAAGGTGTCGTTGGGTACTCTGAAAGTATTAGTGGAGGCTCATGGATCAAGAGTGATATTTGTTCATACAGATGACGAAGAGATATACTCTTGGCCCTCTCGGTGATATCACATCGACACCACTTGCAAGCATGTGACAAGGTCACAAGGATTTCATATCGCGAAACGAGTAAAGATTACTTGTCGGTAATGATATCTAACTAGGTATAGTTGATCGACGATCGGATCTCAAACAAGTAAAATATAATGAAACAAAAAGAATTGGTTATGACGTTAATGGTTCACAAGATTACAAAATACATCGTTGAATGTATAGGAGTTACTACGGATCTCTAGATCCTACTGTTGACTATTGATCAAAGAGGTGTCTCGATCATGTCTACATTATTCAAGAATCAAGGGTGGCATACTTAACATTCATCAAGGCTTTTGAGTATATATAGAATATCAGAGAGAAGTTTAGGAAGCACCGAAATTGTTTCCGAGGGGGGTATTAGAATAGTTCAGGGAGGTTATGTTAATGTTTGCTAATTAATGAAATTGACAAATATTAAAATAAAGAACTAAAAATGTTTTTATTCATTTAAATAGAAACACTTTGATTTTTTTGAGTGGAGAGTCCACTCATTGAAATAAAGGGTGAGTGGGATCTCCACTCAATTGAAGAGGGAAGAGGTGGGGGCACACATGGGGGATGCCACCCCCTCTATATATAGAGGGGTGGGAACTCCCTCTTCTCACACACATAAGCCCCTTTCTCTCTCTATCCCTCCCTCCTCCCGCTGCTCCACCTCTCGGGCTCCAGCTTGGCGAAGCCTTGTTGAACAGTTTTCTCCATCACCATCATCATGTTGTCATGTTGTTGGAGATTACTAGTGGATCTACTACTTCCGCTGCTCCACTGGTGAAAGAACATGTGGGCCCCCATGTGTGGTTTTGCTAATTAATGACAATCTCTATGGACTAATGCTTGTATCAAGTTGTACTTGTAGGAATTGTCCATAGGAAATGCTTGAACCATATGTTGGCTTCAAGGTTTGGAGAAGAAGAAAGTGAAGAGGATCAAGTGGTGACCAAGGTGTTCAAAGAGTGATCCACAGATTGGCCATGTGAGAGTTGAGCCTTTTGCAAGGGTGTCTTGAAGAATAAGATAGAGTTCATCATATGTATCTTCAAGACATAATCCAAATGGTGTTAGAAGTAATGTTGTGCAAGCTTAAGATGTGACATATCTAGAAGATATCATGCTTGAAGCTTGCCATCCTCGGTAATCATGGATAGATGAATACAAGGTCAAAGTAAAGGTTTCCCCATGTCGTATGGGGGAGCAACTTGCAAGTCTTCATCAAGAGAATGCGTGCAAGAGCAATCAAGAAAGGTGTTCCATCTTGAGAAGGACAAGATCGTATACATCAAGATCAAGTGGAAAATGCACAAGAGAAAGGTATGATCTTGATAAGGTTTCTTTCTTACCGGTCTCGTGGTGTTAGTTAGGGAGATCGGTTTATAGGATAGATAACCGTAATATCAAGAGGGTTTCTCAAGTGAGTAACTCGATCATATCTTTCCGAGAGAGCTCAAAATTTTGCATACTTAGCATCATCCTTTCTTGGTTGTTATTTGGATCTTATCCATGTGAGGTTCTAGAGCTTGTGGTAATATTCATAACATGCTCTAGTTCATCAAAAACGGATTTCCCTTTTATATCATATTGCATTTTTATCTTTGAGGTTTTTCCGATTTATCACCAAGAGAGGTATCTCACATTATAATACATGAAATGTTCTCTCTTGATGGTATCCAATATTTTTGGGTAACTCTTGTTGTCCTCTTTCCAACAAAATTTGTTTTGGGTCAATCGGAGTTTCCAAACTCTAGATATCGCCATTTGAAGTTTGCCTCTTATTTGGTCCAGACCGGAGTCTCCGGTCTACGTGGACTGGAGTCTCCGGTGTGGTCCGGAGTGTCCCCTGGAGTCCCCGGAGGGGGCTCCAGAATTCAGCCTGGGACAGTCTGATGGGTGGTCCGGAGGAAGGTTCGGAGACTGACCGGAGTCTCCGGTCCATACCTCAGACCGGAGTCTCTGGTGTGGCTGGACCGGAGTCTCCAATCCACTTGGTTCGGAGAGGCGCTGGGACAGTCTGATAGGTGGTCCAGAGGCTTGTCCGGAGGTTGGCCGGAATCTCCGGTGTAGACCAAAGTCTCCGGTCTGCACACCGGAGTCTCCGGTCTGACTTTTCCCCAGCGGGCAGAAAACGGTCAGAAATCTGTGGGCCTATAAAAGGGGGCCCTTCTTCCCCAATGCTGATGCTCGAGTTCTCACAGGCTTTCTCCTCCATTCTTGACCCTCTTGAGCTTGCTCCCCCTTCAATCCCTCCCTTGATTCTGGCATATACTTTAGGGATTTGAAAGAGGAGATCTAGATCTACAATCCCACCAATCCATCTCTCCTCTAAGTGAGGGGAACATCTTGGGATCTAGATCTTGGAGTCTTTTGTGGATTTCCTCCATTGCTCTTCCTCTCTCATTCCCCCACAAGCTTTTGTAGCTTTGGTGGAATTTGGGATAGAAGGATTTGAGCACTACTTGTGTTCTTGCCATTACATTTGGTGCATCGGTTTGAATTCTCCCCGGAGGATTTGGTGAGTGAAAGTTGAGAAGCTTTTTACTCTTGGGTTCTTGGAACCCTAGTGAAAGGATATGAATGTCGCCTAGAGGGGGGGTGAATAGGCGATTAAAACTTTTCCTAGAGTGGCTCAACAAAGGTGGATTAAAACTAGTGTTTACTTTATTAAGCACAACCTAGAACAACTAAGGTTCACCTATGTGCACCAACAACTTATGCTAAGCAATACAAGCAACAAAGTGATAGCAAGATATATATTACTTCAAGCACGAAGGCTATCACAATGTAAAGTGCATAAGTAAAGAGCTCGGGTATAGAGATAACCGAGGCACGCGGGGACACCGATATTTTACCGAGTTCCTTCCAACATGGAGTACGTCTTGTTTGGAGAGGGGGTGGTATCAAACCACCAACGCCACAAAAGGCCTCCGTTATTCTCCGGTGAATCTCACCCCAACGGTATCGATCCACGCTTCCACTATCGGTGCACTTGTCGGTGGCAACCGGAACCTCTCACAAGGTTGGGGCACTTCTCCACAACTTAATTGGAGGCTCCCAACAAATGCTACAAAAGTCCACAATGCCACCAAGGCCACAAAACCGTCTAGGGTTCCAAGAACCCAAGAGGGACAAGCTCCAATGAGTCACTCAAACCAAATCCTCCGAGGAGAACACAAACGATGCACCAAATGCAAATGGCAAGAACACCACAAAGGTGTTCAAATACTTCTCTCACAAATTCCACCAAAGCTACAAAAGCTTATGGGGGAATAAGAGAGGAAGAACAATGGAGGAAATCCACAAAAGACCCCAAGATATAGATCCCAATATGTTCCCCTCACTTAGAGGAGAGATTGATTGGTGGGATTGTAGATGTAGATCTCCTCTTTCAAATCCCTCAAGAATATGCAAGAATCATTGGAGGGATTGAGAGAAAGCAAGCTCAAGAAGGTCAACAATGGAGGGGAAAACTTGCAAGAATGGTTGGGGAACTATTGGGGAAGAAGGCCTCTTAAATAGGTCCCCCCAAAATCTAACCGTTGAAGCCCAAAAACGCGAATCCCGGTACTACCGGACTTTTTCCCGGTACTACCGGACATTCCCTGGGGATCCCAGGTCGCCAAACGCACCTTATTCTGTACCGACCGGTACTAAGGGGCGGTACTACCGGACCTCCGGTACTACCGTACCCTGTTCCGGTACTACCGGTCATCCCTGAACGAAAACGGCCATAACTTTTGCATCCGGACTCCGATTTTGATGATCTTGGGCTTGTTTAGAAGAGGACAACAAGGTCAAAAAGATCATGCGAAGAAACATTATAGTCCATCAAGGGAGTATTGATCCAAATGACGAAAGGTTTAACCTCTATCAAAAAGACGAACCGATAAAACCTCCAACATAAAAAACGTAATAGAAAATGCATATGAAATCCGTTTTCGATGAACTAGAGCTTGTCATGGAGATTAAAACAAGCTATAAATCCTCCCATGAGTAAGAACCAAATAATGTAAGGTTTTACCTATCTCTAAAATACAAACCGGTAAAACTTCCAAGATCAAAACGCAATAAGATATAAAAAGGAAATCCGTTTTTGATGAACTAGAGCTTGTTATGGAGATTACCACAAGCTCTATATCCTCACATGGATAAGACCAAATAACAACCAAATATGATGATGCAAGTATGCAAAGGTTTGATCTCTCTCCGAACGATGTGACTGAGTTACTCATTCGAGAGCCCCTCTTGATAGTACGGTTATCTATCCTAAACCCGGTCTCCCCACAAACATGAGACCGGCAAAAGGAAAAACCTATCAATATTATACCTTTGCCTTGAGCAATCCATTTGAGCTCAATGTAGACGATATTGTCCTTCTCAAGATGGACACCTTTCTTGATTCCTCATCATCGATCCATGATCACCGAGGATGGCAAGCATCAAACATGAGATCTTCTATAGATGGCGCATTTTGAGCTTGCACAACACATCTTCTTCTCATTTCATCTATCTTGAAGTCAATACATGCTCCAAGCAATGCCAATGGACAATTCCTACAAGTACAACTTAATACACACATTAGTCCATAAAGATTGTCATTAATTACCAAAACCACACATGGGGGCCCACATGTTCTTTCAATCTCCCCCATTTTGGTAATTGATGACAATCCCTTTAAGTGGGTTGATATAAGGAATTTTAATGAACAAACTGGTAACACCAATATCAAATACTACATAAGTATGTGATATTGGTACCATCATATATAGAGCAAACTCCCCCACAATCTATGCATGTGTGATGAACTTGAATTTCATTGCATATATTGCCAATCATTATCATTGGTGGAGTTTCCACTATATATACCACATGCTAAGCAACGACAAAGATGCAAGAGCATGAGAGGCAAATGCACAAGAACAAACTCAATGCATAAACCAACTTCCCTTAAACCCTCTAAAACTTATCCCCCATTGGCATCGATTGCCGAAATGGGTGACAAGTTATAGAAGGAAAATATAATAATAATTCCTCCAAAGGTGTGCCTTCGCACATATCCAATGATGAATACTTGGGAGGGAGTAGAACTATATCGAGGACCCGAAGATTGCCAAAATAAATAAAGTCAAATGATGCAAGCAATTACAAGGTCCCACAAACCAATTGAAAACAACAAATGAGTTCAAATGGAACCTACAAGATATTATGATATGAGCAAGAGAGTGCTTTAAATAACAAATAGAGAAGCTCCCCAAGATTTGTGCACTATTCAACATAAATGCATTAGAATACATATTGCACAAATATGGAATCCTTGCTCCCCCATAAGCATTTCAAGCACAACAAATGAGAGATCAAATAAATGCTTAAATAAAATAGAGAAGCTCCCCAAGATTTGTGTGCACTTTAGAATCGTTGTATTTCAACACAAAAATGCACAAATATGGAATCCTCACTTCCCCATAAACATTTAAGACGCAATAAATGAGAAAAAAAGATAAATGAGCATTATTAAATGAATTAGATGAGCTCCCCAACGATAATGCACCAATTATGATAATTGCATTTTGGAACAAGGTGCATAATCATGGAATCCTCACTCATCCAAGTTCACTTAACAATACAAGGCATGAGAGAACAAATATGAGTGCCCAAAGATGCAAACAAGAGGAACAAGCACTCATAGGCAATTAAATTTGGAAGCCACCAAAGAATCAAAAGAAATAGAAAGGTGGTCTCCAAGGATTAAAAATCAACTAAAATTATCTCCTCATATGTGTATATGTCTCTAAATGGAAAACACCACAAATACATATGCCAAAAAATAAATATGCACACATAAAGAAGATTATACAAGAAAGCACATGAAAGGCAAAAATGAAGTCATAACATATATCAATAAGATTTTTTGCTTCAAAGCATGGCCAAAGGCTCACATATGTCTTATTGTACATTAATGGACTTCAAACACCAACACACTACATATATTACAACTTTCACCAAGGGAAGAGGAGAAAGTTGGAATATATGGAGAAAGGCAACAAGTATCACAAGAAAAAATTAACTAGCAAAATCTCACTATTGCACATGAGAGAAGTTGAGGAAAAGATAGGCAATAAAATTGCTAGATTGACATATTTGGGATTGGAGGATCATATGCGTGATTTTGTATAGTCCCAATTATATATACTCATCTCAACTTATACACATATACAATAGAGAGTTCTCTTAATACCATGGCTAGAGATACAACAATTACAAATACATGAATTCATGCCAGAAGGCAACCGACAAACGGTTGGAATCAAGATATATGAGCATGAGAAAGAGATACTTGTTACCGAGATATAATTGGTAGGATGTAGAGGATATGAATTCATTGATCATCCTATAGCTTGCCTCCAATTTTCATTAATGCACCACTTCTTCAAGATTGAGAGACAAGTATCCAATATATCTCCAATGTACCTAAAACATATTTAAGTACAAAAATGGTCCCCAGACTTATTGGGTCCAAAGAAGTTAGTGCAACTATAATACATATGTGAGACTCCACATAATTATGTGCATATTGATATGAAATTGAATTTCATGCACAACTTAGCCGATGGGAATTGGTGGAGTTTCCCCTATATATTGGATTAAAGAAAGCAAGCATGCCATAACATAAACATATAGTAAATATGCATGCATAAAGCTTTCAAGAACCAAAAAGGAGATACAATTTGAACAAAAACACCAAGTAAATCGATATTGCACACACAAGAGTGTGACATGAAAAATGATGTCCAAATTGTATCAAAGAACCAATTCAACACATGGAAGATCACAAGTTCAACAAATGAACTAGGCTAAAACCAAAAGATCAAAAGATAGATAGAAATAAAAATGCTCAAGGATTTATCTCATTCTAAAATGGTAAAATCATGAAACAAGGAATGAGACAAAACCAAATCCCAAAAAGAGCAAGGTTCCAATAAGAAACCAAACTCCCCAAACTTCTCATGATGGCACAAAGTACCAAAACAAAAAGATTGAGGTTCCAAGCACAAAAACCCGATATGGATCAAACAAAGAAGCATAAATACGAGTGTTCTAAATAATATAGGAGATCTCACCCATAAGTAGTACATTATATAGAATTTTGCTTTTGAATGCAAAATGCACACAAATGGAATCATCACTACTACCTACATTAAATAAAACACAAGAGGATACCAATAAAATAAGAAGATCCAAAAGTAGCAAGGAATACATGGGAGCACACAAAACATTTACTTGGCCAAAGATAGGACAATATTAAGCAAGGGCCAAAGTGAATATGATCAATAAATTCTACCATAAATTGGGTACTCATTGTCCAAGGACAATAAATATTGGGAATAATTTTCCCAAGGTAGCTTGCATGGATATCCAAGATCATAGTCACAACAAGAAGCATATAACAAAATATAAGAATTAAGCATGATACTTCGAACAAGATTCTTGGTAGCTTCCAATAGTCACACAATCACTAGTGATTAGAGTAACTTGAAGCAAATGGTTTCCATGATGATATAGAGATCTAAATATGAGGAAACACATACCAAGAAACACTCTCGTATATAAGATCCAAAATATGATCAACAACAACATTCAAGCAAATTGGAACTTGTATGAGCAAATGTGTCACATAGGTGCTAGATAATTATCAATATCAATTCTAAGTGACACAACCTCGAATATTCACATTTTTTAGGATTGTAATATGCACTAAGCATATGACTCCCCCATAATGTGATACTACCATAACACCAACACGAGGCAAAATGATAGAAATAGAGATAATTAATAGGCATTATAAAATTAAATTTCTCATGAGAATTATACCACATAGAGACTAGACAATAATCCAATATAAATACTAGGTGGTATTCCTCATGTACACACAATTTTTAGGATTGTGGAATGCCCAAGCATAACACTCCCCCAAAGTGGGATAATCCATTATTCTCTCAAAAGAGCCAAATAAGATACCAAATATAACCAAGTAAGGCTCAAACACAAGAAACACACATACATGGTGTGCCACCTAATCATACACAAATATGCTTGATACCTCAAGATAGTTAAGTGGAAAGCACAACATGTACAAAAGCATGGAAGATACAAAACCAACATGTGCACAAGGGGGCGTGTAAATTTTAATGTAAAGAGTTTAGCATATGTTACCGCAAGGAGGAACATTGGAAATATAATATAATCATGATAATCCAAATGGCTTGGCTTGACAATAATAATTGATGAAGATCCCTCAATTCTTCATAATGTAACCAAGTCTCCAATGCCTTCCAACAACACCTATTGATCAAGTTTTGGCTTGTTGGTCCCCAACCAAGTTGGGTCCTAAGAGGTTAGTCACAATAGGCTTGGCAACCCAAATGGTTCTTTTCTTGAACCCACATTGAGCACCAACAAATTTGGCAAACACATTGCCAACCTCATCCTTACAAAGAGAATAAGCATCATCAATAATGATAGGGTTGGATGAGGATATATCGATAGTTCATGAGGAAGAAATATGCCCCTTCTCACGGCATATCTAGCAAGTTCTACTCTTGCCATCTTTCTTCTTAGGTGAAGCCACAACTCGAGGAAGAGCTCGAGTAGTCCTCTTAGGAAGTGGCCCATTAATGACTTGAGGTGGAGCTTGAGGCCGCTTCCCTTGTTGCTTCACACTAAGAGGATTTTCTTCAATGGGCAAGATCTAACAGGGTGCCCTTCTTCCTTGCACTTGAAGCAAACAATGTTGGCCGGATTCTTGACTTGATCTTGGCCATTATTCTTGTTGTCCTTGTTCTTCAACTTTATAGTGGACTTGTTCTTGACATTGGAGTTGAATCCAAGCCCACTCTTGTCATTGGGGGATTTTTGCACACTCAAGATTTTGTTGAGTGCGGCCTTCCCTTGATGACCCTTTTTCAAGTCATTTCTCAAATAAGTGACTTGAGCCTTGAGCTCTTTTATTTACTCTACATGGTTAGTTTCAACAAAAGTACTAGAGGAAGTAGATGCTACATTTTTAGAGCAACAAGGCACATGATGTAATTCATCACGAGATATAGCATGGTTGTGAGAGGATGAATTACAAGGACTAGCACATGGCAATAAAACATTTGGAATAGATATAGTGCTAATGTACACATGAGGCCCACTAGATGTTACCTTTGACACGATGGCCTCATGAGCTAACTTTAGCCTACCATGGGAGACTAGAAGATCCTCATGCAAGCTCGAGACCTTAGTATGACTTTCTTCTAATTTCCCATAGTTGCTAGTTAGCAAAGCAAGTTGAGCCTTTAGCTCAACATTCTCCTTCAAAATAGATGCTTCACAAGAAATAGAGTTAGTAGCACAAGCATCATTATTATTATCAAGAGGTGAGGGCAACTTATCAAGCTCTTTTGAATATGAAGCTTTAAGTTGCTCATGCGACTCGGTGAGTTTTATGAGCTCCCTCTTAACGAACCGAGAGCCATTTTTGAGGTGCTCAAAATCCTCAAGGAGTTTAGCATAAGCAACTTGAGTCTCATCATTTTTACTTTTGAGATCACTTGCCACCTCAAGATCTCTATCATGAGATTCCTTTACTCTAGATAGCTCTAAAGCAAAGGTCTCCTCAAGAGATTCCTTAGTGGTCTGTTCCTCTTCAAGAGCCTTATTTAGGTTTGCAATTATATTAGCATACTCACGCTCAAGACTACACATTTTATGAATGTTGTTATCATGCACCTCAATTTGTGTTTCTAACTTATCAATATGTTCTTTGCTCTTAATAGCAAAGTCCAAGACTTCAACAAAGTTAGAGCAAGCAATATCCTTTTTAACAAGGGCACAATAAACAATATCACCCTTTTCATATAAATCATCAATATCAAGCTCTTCTTCCACATTATCCACATCCTCCTCATCACAAGAGGTAATGGGTTCCAAAGTAGGGGTTACCTTAGAATCCCTAGCCATAAGGCATAGGTGGGTACTGGAAGAAGGTGAAGATGAGATTGCATTTGTGGCTTCATTCAAAACCATGTCTTGGCCCATAGAATCTTTGGTTTCCTCTACATGGTTAGCAACAAAAGTACTAGAGGAAATTGAAGCATTTTTATCATGGAAACAAGACAACACAAGCATATCATCATGAGATTTATCTAAGTCATTTCTACATGATATGCAAGGACTATTAACACAAGCATGTAAGAAGTTTGTAGTGCTAGAAGTGTTAAAGTCCAAAGATATATCATTGCAACTAGATAGAGATGAGGGATTACAAATAGTAAGCACACTATCCAAATTGCAATTTCTATCACACTCACCATATCATTACCTAGTGAAAAGTCACATGTTGGTGAAGAGGTAGAGTATGAGAACTCATCTCGACCGGAAGTGGAAGCAACACAATCATCCTCAATAATGTTGGACACAACATATTTATCTTGAAGTTTTGTCCATAACTCATGAGTGCTCCAAAAAGGAATGATTGAAGAGGTAACTACATAGCTCAAAGCATTAACAAGCACATTAGAAGCTTGAGCATCGAGATATAAGTTTTTCTCATCCTCACAAGATAGATTTTTGAAATCCATAGGAGGAGAAAAACTGATATCTACAATACGCTCCAAATTTGGGTCCATGTCCCGAAAATGAATGAGCATGCGATTTTTCCATATATCATAATTTGTGCCATCGAATGTGAACATGTCATTGTGCACTAATCCTCTAGCCGACATCTTTACTCTCAAGGCGGTGAAGCCTAAAATGAGAGACCAGGCTCTGATACCAATTGAAAGGATACGGATGTCGCCTAGAGGGGGGTGAATAGGCGATTAAAACTTTTCCTAGAGTGGCTCAACAAAGGCGGAATAAAACTAGTGTTTACTTTGTTAAGCACAACCTAGAACAACTAAGGTTCACCTATGTGCACCAAAAACTTATGCTAAGCAATACAAGCAACAAAGTGATAGCAAGATATATATTACTTCAAGCACGAAGGCTATCACAATGTAAAGTGCATAAGTAAAGAGCTCGAGTATAGAGATAACCGAGGCACGCGGGGACACCGATATTTTACCGAGTTCCTCCCAACATGGAGTACGTCTCGTTTGGAGAGGGGGTGGTATAAACCACCAACGCCACAAAAGGCCTCCCTTATTCTCCGGTGAATCTCACCCCAACGGGATCGATCCATGCTTCCACTATCGGTGCACTTGTCGGTGGCAACCGGAACCTCTCACAAGGTTGGGGCACTTCTCCACAACTTAATTGGAGGCTCCCAACAAATGCCACAAAAGGCCACAATGCCACCAAGGCCACAAAACCGTCTAGGATTCCAAGAACCCAAGAGGGACAAGCTCCAATGAGTCACTCAAACCAAATCCTCCGAGGAGAACACAAACCGATGCACCAAATGCAAATGTCAAGAACACCACAAAGGTGTTCAAATACTTCTCTCACAAATTCCACCAAAGCTACAAAATCTTATGGGGGAATAAGAGTGGAAGAACAATGGAGGAAATCCACAAAAGACTCCAGGATCTAGATCCCAATATGTTCCCCTCACTTAGATGAGAGATTGATTGGTGGGATTGTAGATCTAGATCTCCTCTTTCAAATCCCTCAAGAATATGCAAGAATCATCGGAGGGATTGAGAGAAAGCAAACTCAAGAAGGTCAAAAATGGAGGGGAAAACTTGCAAGAATGGTTGGGGAACTATTGGGGAAGAAGGCCTCTTAAATAGGTCCCCCCAAAATCCAACCGTTGAAGCCCAAAAATGCGAATCCCGGTACTACCGGACTTTTTCCCGGTACTACCGGACATTACCAGTACTACCGGACATTACCAGTACTACCGGACATTCCCTGGGGATCCCAGGTCGCCAAACACACCTTATTCTGTACCGACCGGTACTAAGGGGCGGTACTACCGGACCTCCGGTACTACCGGTCATCCCTGAACGAAAACGGCCATAACTTTTGCATCCTGACTCCGATTTTGATGATATTGGGCTCGTTTCGAAGAGGACAACAAGATCTAAAAGATCATGCAAAGAAACATTATAGTCCAGCAAGGGAGGATAGATCCAAATGACGAAAGGTTTAATCTCTATCAAAAAGACGAACCGATAAAACCTCCAACATAAAAAACGTAATAGAAAATGCATATGAAATCCGTTTTCGATGAACTAGAGGTTGTCATGGAGATTAACACAAGCTATAAATCCTCACATGAGTAAGAACCAAATAATGGAAGGTTTTACCTATCTCTAAAATACAAACCGGTAAAACCTCCAAGATCAAAACGCAATAAGATATAAAAGGGAAATCCATTTTTGATGAACTAGAGCTTGTTATGGAGATTACCACAAGCTCTATATCCTCACATGGATAAGACCAAATAAGAACCAAATATGATGATGCAAGTATGCAAAGGTTTGATCTATCTCCGAATGATGTGACCGAGTTACTCATTCGAGAGCCCCTCTTGATAGTACGGTTATCTATCCTAAACCCGGTCTCCCAACAAACATGAGACCGGCAAAAGGGAAAACCTATCAATATTATACCTTTGCCTTGAGCAATCCATTTGATCTCGATGTAGACGATCTTGTCCTTCTCAAGATGGACACCTTTCTTGATTCCTCATCATCGATCCATGATCACCGAGGATGGCAAGCATCAAACATGAGATCTTCTATAGATGGCGCATTTTGAGCTTGCACAACACATCTTCTTCTCATTTCATATATCTTGAAGTCAACACATGCTCCAAGCAATGCCAATGGACAATTCCTACAAGTACAACTTAATACACACAATAGTCCATAAAGATTGTCATTAATTACCAAAACCACACATGGGGGCCCACATGTTCTTTCACCTAGACGGTTTGTTGGTGTTGGAGGTTGTGGCCTTGGTGGCGTTTGTTGGGAGCCTCCAATTAAGTTGTGGAGAAGTGCCCCAACCTTGTGAGAGGTTCCGGTTTGCCACCAACAAGTGCACCGATAGTGGAAGTGTGGATCGATCCCGTTGGGGTAAGATTCACCGGAGAATAAGGGAGGCCTTTTGTGGCATAGGTGGTTAGATACCACCCCCTCTCCAAACGAGATGTACTCCATGTTGGGAGGAACTCGGTAAAATATCCTCGTCCCCACGTGCCTTGGTTATCTCTATATCTGAGCTCTTACTTATGAACTTTACTTTGTGATAGCCTTCGTGCTTGAAGTATATATCTTGCTATCACGTAGTTGTTTGACTTGCTTAGCATAAGTTGTTGGTGCACATAGGTGAACCCTAGATAATTCTAGGTTTTGTGCTTAACAAAGTAAACACTAGTTTAATTCTGCCTTTGTTGAGCCACTCTCGAAAAGTTTTAATCGTCTATTCACCCCCCTCTAGGCGAAATCTGTATCCTTTCAGCTGGATCGAGGGAACGGAGGTCGTCGTCGAGCCGTACGTGTCACCGACTGCGGAAGTGCTACCAGATTGTAGCGCTCATCTTCGCGATCTTGAGATCGGCAAGTGTTCGTCTATATCATCCACGAGATTCGATTACGCTAAAATTTTCGTTCTGCAAAGGTAAGTTTTTCTGGATGATGATCTACCTGTTGCATGCCTCTCTTTATTGTTCATACCCTAGGAATTTTTTGTTTTCTATGCTACTAACTCTTCAAAAAAGCCTGCACCTCCTCCTTCGCGTGCGGGGAGAAGTCGACCCGCCGCCACAGCCTGTGTGAGAGAGGCCCGGCGGCGGCAGGGGAGAGGGAGCGGGCACTAGTGCACACACAGGCTTCTAACACCGGTTCGGACCAGCCTCTAACAGCGGTTGTAGAACCGATATTGGCGGTTCGGTGTTAGAGCCCCCCCTTTAACAGCGGTTATTATACGAACCGGTGTTAAAGGGTGGTGCACGTGGGGCTTCCGCAGCGCTCAGCCCCCCCCTTTGTCACATCCCAAGATTTTTCAAATCTTGTTATGTGAAAAATAAATGAATAAAATAAAACTTTGTTGATTTTCAGGGTGAGAAGAAACTTTTGAATCCAATTGGAAACTTTCAAAACCTATTTGGATCAAATAAAATCCTAAAGGGATTTAAAAAGATAAATAAACAATAAAATTAAAAATATTTGGAATTACTATTTTTGGATCCTCTAATAAAAAGATTTGGTTTTCAAATGAAAAAGTAGAAATATAAATAAGGATTATTTTATAGAGCCAAATTAAACCTTGGCCAACATTTTGAAATAAAATGTTTGCTTTGATTAAAATAGTAAAGGTTTATTTAAATAAAATAATGAGAGTTTATTAATAAACCAATTTCATTAAAGTAAAGGTTTTCCCATTTTAATTAAAAACATCAAAACTTGTTAAAATTATTTTAAACAAGTTTTCCAAGTATTCTATATTTTCAAATAAAACCTACTGATTTGGTTTTGATAATATTTAGATTTCAAATGGAGTTTTAAATAAATCAAATCCTATTTGATTTAATAACTAAGGACTATTTTATTTAATTAATAAATGGATCCTAAAAAGATTAAAAATATTATTTTGTTTTGGACTTTGATTTGTGTTGTTAAACAAAACTAAACACAATATAAAGTTTGGTGGAAGTTTGATTTGAATTAGTGTTTGAATTGTTTGATTGAATTTCAAAACAGAAAATCAAAATAGAAAAAGATAAAGCAATCAGAAAGAAAAAAAATAGAATCAGACCTGACCCAGCCCAACTAGCCCACCTGGCCCAGTCCAGCCCACTTATCCCCCTCGCCCCCGAAGCGTTTTTCTTACCGCAGAAAGAACCCGCGCAGTCACTGAACACTGGCCCCCACCTCCACTCTCTTTCTTTCGATGACGAACAGGCCCCACAGCCACGTCACTGTCTTCAACCGCGCGACCGGTTCTTCCTTCCTCTCTCTCCCGTTTCTGCCAATTGATTCGCGAGTTAAATTCATGTCAATGCCGCTGTTAATCCTCCCAGTAAACATGCCCTACTAATCGCCCCTCTCCGCTCTCACTTTCCCCTAAAATAGCGCATCCCCTCTGCCCCTAGGCTGCTCTAATTCGAGCTCGCATTCCACTATCTCCGGCGAGCTTCTAACGTCGATTCCGGCGTGACCACCCACCTCCACTGCCCCTGGTTGCCACTAGGGTACTCGCCAGCACCAGACGCATCCTCCAGTACCTCCAGCTCGGCCACGCTCATTACAGAGCGTCGGCAACTTCTCCAAGTCGTGCGCCGCCGCGTCTGTTCTTTCTCCGGCGACCACCCCAGGTAACCTCCGTTCGCCCCAGCACCTCCCGATGATGCTCCCTTACCCACGACCCTCGTGCGCACCTAACCATGCCTCCACTTTGTCTTAGCGCGGTCCTAAACGACGCCAGCGACGACGCCTGAGCACAACCGACGCCGCTGCACACTCCGGCGAGGGATTGCCGCCGTCCTTGAGCGCCCCTTGCCAAGCCGACCACGCGTTGAGCATCACCTCGACCTCGCGAGCACGGTGAGGCACCCCACTCCTCCTCTAGCTTCCTGTATCGCCGGCACCGCCACCTTCTGGCCGCTCCGCCGCCAGTAGCCACTGCAGCGCCGCCCATCTCTGGCTAGCGTGCTGTGCACCGTAGGATGTAGATCCAAGCGCCACGATAGAACATGATCGAAGGGGTACGAATAGCTCTGCGCCGCACGATCTGTTTAAAATCCAACGCACCAGAGAGATCGATCCAACCGAAACGGTATGGACCAATAGAAACGTTCCACGTGGCCCTGACTGTTCTAAAAGAACAGATTTGATCTATTTGTTGTTCAATTTTGTAAAATTCATAACTTTCAAACCACACGTCCAAATTTTGAAAATTTTATATCAATGGATTCAGAAAAGAAAGCCCTAGCCAACCATGCCATTTGTTTAGTAAAAAGTTTCTGTTAAATTGTTTGTTTTTGCAGAAACATAAGTATGCTTGTTTAGGATGTAAAAATTGTTCAAAAATGATTTTGGGGATAAAATCTTTTGCAAATGGTGTGTTTTGAACCTACTGACCCTAGGAATCACTTTGTGGTTTCAAAAATATATTTGGTGATGCAAAAGAATGAATCTTGGATTTAAAACCAATTCTAGTCAAATAAAAATATGGTTTATTTATTAAAAATAGTTTTGGAAGAAAACCTTTGGGAAATGTTTTGTTTCAAACTATCTGACCCCAAACACCAAGTTTTATGATTTGAAAATGTATTTGGTGTACCCTATAGAACTACTACTTTACTAAAAACATTTTCAAACCACATAAAATGATACCTTGTTTTGAAAATGGTTTATAAAGTGAAACCTTTTGCAAATGACTTTGCCACTTTATAAAACGACCATTAGGTGCTTTCAAATGTTTGTGAACCTTTAGAAACCACTTTTCCAAATAAAACAATCTTTGGCATGTTTGCATGCATTATCTTGTTTCTATGATTTTATGTGATGAATTGCTTGAATGGTAGATTGAACTTGTGCCTTGCTTGATTGAATTGTAGTGACTTGAAGAGTGTGATTGTAACAAGGACAAGGAGTGAATTTATACTCTACCAAAAAGGCAAGTGATGCTTCATACTTTTGTCCCATTACTTTCACTATGCATTAGTGATTTTTTCTAAGTAAAACTTGCATGGAATTTTTGCTAAGTATAAACCATGCTATGGGAAAACCTAGTAGATGAAACCTTAGTAGAAATTTCCTAAGTTAAGATTCCTACTACTATCATGCTTAGCTTAGCTAATAGAAAACAAGGGTGGAATATATATTCATGCTATGGAAAATTTCTAAGTCTGAGGACTTGTGTTTTGTTTAATAAAACAACTAAGTGAATGAATCACCTGGGTGGAATGGAAGGAAAGGTTTGTGTTGAGTGGTTCACAAGGCCCATTTTTATGGTTTACCTTGTGTATCTCACTTGTGGATGGCCACCCAGGAACAAAGAGATTTGAGATGTCAAATGTTGAGAAGCTTCAAGTGCAACCACATGGCATTATGGGCTCTGCCTGGATCATATAGGTTGCAAGAACTTAGCCAAATGGACAGTTGGTGGTAGGGGAATGATAGGTTGGAACGCGTCCATTCTGGTCTAAGGGAAGGCTTCTGAAAGATCTTGTCTTGGTGAAACCAAGTCTTGTGGGGAAAGTGCACCACCTCTGCAGAGTGTAAAAATCTAAGTACTTAGCCATGTCCCTGGTAAAGGACAATTTGAGCATCAATACATGGAAGCTATCAAGAATCTCATCATCCAAATTTCTAAGTTAAAAACTTGTGGTTGAACAAGGGTTAAAGGATCTTCAATCTTTGATTGGTAGATGCCTTGGGTGATTTTTGCCAAACAAAAACTTAGTGTTTTCAAATGATAAGGAAAAATCTATTTTTGAGCAATGCAAGCCTCAACTCCACTTTGCCAAATGCATATAGATGATAGACTCCACTATACTACCATAGTATCACTTGCTAATACAATTCAAATGTATTGATCCTTGTGGCTGTAACTTGTTATGTTGCAGGTTTAATTGATTTAGTAAAGTGTGTTGATTAGGATTACAAGTCTACAACCAACATGTCTGTCTGTGGCACTTTGAAGATGAAGTACCCCATGCTTATAGATATTCTGCTGCAATGTAATGTAATAGCTAAATGAGCTATGTAAGATGTAATAAATTATGTTATTCCTGGTTATAAAGTTGTATTATGACCTTTGTATCTTGATATTACATCTTAACTGTGGATGCTAGATATTGATCCAGGGACTAGCATTGCAATCACAGAGATCCTATTCCTTTACAAAGGAGGGACCTTACACCCTTTCTCTGCCGCGGCAGGAAAAGGAGATAAATCTCTGTCGCGGCAGAGTTCTGCCGCGGCAGAAAAACGGCCTAAATCTCTCTCGTCGCCCCGTTCTGGGCGTATTTCTGCGGCGCGACAGGGACGGGGAGGGGGAGAGGGAATCGATCGGGAGCGGTATACACATACATCATCGTCGGTACATACGAGTACATGAATAATTAAGCAACTATTATTATACACAAACATCGTCATTGTGTGGTATTCTCCATAACGTTGAAGCATCAAGTACAAGACAAACATGTTTAAGCATATATACAACGTTCATTTTGGTGGATATCTAAAGAGTTCTCCACCAGGCGTGACGACCTCATCAAGTATGAACCCCGCCAATTCCTCTTGAATGGCTTGTATGCAGTCAAATGGTAGGAGTTGGTCCCGCATCCGTTCGATCTAAATATATATGAAGAATGGGGTCAATATATATATAAGAATAAAACTCAAGACAATTGATGGTAATAAAATAATGTTGTGTACTTTGTTTACTTACTCTAAGTTGTTCTACTGCGGCTTGACACGTCGCACATATCGTGTTGCGAATGAACTCGCAAACATAGTATCCACATAAGTTATTGCCGGGTCCCTAATGCGCGCACTTTACGAGAATAGAGAGTTCAATCAAAATAATAATCAATAAAGCATGATATAATGGAATTGGAAGCAGAATCAAAGAGATACGCAGACCTAGCTAGCTAGTATTACTTACATTTTGGTCTACAAATTTTAGTTCTTCTGACCATTCACCCACGACCCTGCCCGTGAACCTTTTCCAAACCCTGTCCGACAAAGAAAATGGATAAAGGAGTAATTAATTACTTGTTGTCATGAAAGTTGCCGATCTAGTGCGATAATATGATTGAAATTACCTCTGGAGCATCTCTTCAAAGTCTACCCATAGCTCTTGGTCTTTTCGTAACGAGTCCATGACAAAGACTTTTCCTGAGTCAGGTTGAATGACTAGCAGAATAAAGTGGAACCTATGCACGCATAACTCATCATTAGTTACACTTAACATCGAGTAAGCTGAAATAGAATGTGTACAAGAGAGGGTAACAGTACTCACGAGAAGTTGTAAGGCAATAGTATTTCCCTTTTGGTTTGTTGTCTCAGTAAAGACGTTAGCAAGAAATCTTCTGTTTGCCCGGGTCTGTGTCTTACCACTTCTTCATGAACTCTATTTGGGTCAACGAACCCAATGTCAAAAGGGCCTCCTTTCATGCATTCCATAACCTTTTTCCTGCATAATAGTATATACATATATGGTGAGCATATATATATACATGCAATTAATGAATTGAATGAGATGAGATAGAAATTATAGAAATAGTACTTACACACAATAAAGGCTGATGGCAGCTTTGTCAAGTTCCTTTTGATTGAATAGAAAATGCAAGTCTTGAATGTTGAAGGCGATCTCGTCATCTCCGCACAAGAAAATCCGATCTCTTATATGCGCCGTGATCCATTCTTCCTTTCTCGTCTTGCAGAAATCAAGGTACCACTTGTTCAATCTTCGCATCTTTGTTGGTAGATTCTTGAGCTCCTCTTTCTTGATGATATTCTTCCCATACTTCCATGGCTGTATGGGGTTGACATCGCCTGTGGGCAAGTTGTCTCCCATGATGTTCAAGTACGCAATGTAAGTCATCCCCATCTCATTGGCCTTTCTTTGTAGCTCTGCCTCGTAATCATTTACAGGAGGAGCATTCCGTGTGTCGAACACTTGGAGTGGGGCGCATGATTGGTTTTCCTGCTCTCCGAGCATGGGAACTATTTTCTGGGGTGCCGCACGACTGCTACTTTTAGTCTCCCTCCGCCTTGCATACCCCTTCAAAATCTGGCGCTCGTAGACCGGCACAAGTGGGGTTTTAGGTTTGAAAAGATTATTGTAAAACTTCTCCACCACCGCCGGATCTAGTATCTCCTTTGGCTCGGCCCGTCTAGGTGCAAAGAATTTCTTGACCTCTTCTTCCGAGATCCTATTGGTCTCCTCGTCGCTGCGATTCCACGGTAAAACCGACAATGGCTTGGCGGAAGGCTGTGGGACGTAGTTTCTTGAACTCTTTGGCGTACGGTTTCCTACGGATTTCTTCGTGGCAGTGCTAGTGATGCTCTTCGTGGCAGTGCTCTTCCGCTTACACTGGGGAGATGGCTGAATCCCCGGAGATGGCTGACACGCACGAGATGGCTGGCGCGCCGAAGATGGCTGACGCGTAGGAGATGGCTGCCGCGCAGGAGATGGCTGAAGCGCCGGAGACGACAGGGGAGTATTCTGATGACTTGGAGACGGCTGAGGCGGCTCAGACTGCTGACGCTGCCGAGACGGCGGGGGTGCCAGTGGCCTCCAATTTGGAAGCACGATGTGTTCCTTCTTCCAAAGAATGGTTGTTTTCACTGCAAATTTGAGTTGAGTTTTCCCTTCACCTGTAGCATGGTCAAGCTGTGCTTCCTCATATTCCTTCACAACTTCATCCACCCCGACAATAGCATAGCCATCTAGAATCGGTCGGCAGTGGTAAGTTCCACCAACTACAGGAGGTAAGGCATAGCCTACCGCCACCTTAATGGATAAGCCTATTAATATCACATGCAGCTCGGCGTGTTCGCTCTCCGTGATCTCATCCACGGGGTATCGAGGACCCGCCATTTCAAGCGTGGGCTGCACGTTCTCCGTGGAAGCCACGCTGCTTTTCCGCGCAGAGTCTGGGCCGCCGGCAGATTCCAATGCAGGCTCTTCGTGCTGCTGAGATGGGACGGTAGCTTGCTGGCTCTTTTGTGCATTCACTTGCGCCTGCAGTGCCACAAGTGCATGTTCTATCTGTTCCATCCGCTCTGTACGCTCTTTTTCTTTTCTGCCGCGCCATCTGTAAGAGTCGCCCCACTCGGCAAACCCATCCTTCCACGTCATACCCCCTGTGCCTCGTGCAAGTCCAGGGTGTTCTTTTTTACCGATGGCGCGTGTGAGTTGGTCATTCTCTCTGTCAGGATGGAAGGTCCTGGCGGCTGTTTCCTCGTATGCCGTGATGAGTTCAGTGACGGGTTTGGCAAGGAGGGTTGGAAAGATACACAATCTCGTTTCTGGGTCCAACCTTGCCCCGATTCCGTAGAACCAAGTCTTTGCACGTAGGTCCCACCCATGTGTCTGGGGTGTGATCCCTCTATCGCGCAGGGCCTTCTCAGCTTCCTCTCACTTAGGCGTCTGAGATATATAGCCACCTGACCCCGTCCTCTGGTGATATTTCTTGTTTTGGGCATTTAGTGTATTGGTTTCTGACCTTTTTGTAGCTATAGCACCTTCCTTGTATGCCACAAATTCGGGCCAGTGAGGTCTTATCTTCGCATAATATGCGTCTTCGAAATCTGGAGTCTCGCGAGCTTTGACAAATTTGTTCAATTTTGTCTTCCAGTTGCGAAAAGCGTCAGCCATCTTCTTTAGAGTCCACTCTTTGACCTTTTCCTTTATAACCGGTTTGTTTTTATCCTCCTCTGGCGGAAGGGTGAAATTTACCAACAGCGAATTCCAAAGCGTTTCTTTGGATCTTTCATCGACAAAGGTACTGTCGCCCTTCTTTGGCTTATTCCAATATTCAATTATGATTGGGATTTGGTCCCTAACAAGAACTTCAGCCTGACGTACAAATTTGTCTGCGGCCTTCTTGGGCTCCATCGGCCTGCCATCAACATGGACTACTTCGATTGTGAACTTTGCACGATCTTTCAACCGATGGCTCGCGCCTCGCTTGCTCTTTTTCGTAGAAGAAGATTGTTGCTGGCTGGTCGATCCAGAGGGCTAAAATAAGAAATAAGCGTTAATTAATACATGTACATATATACAAATCAATCGGTGCAAGTCAGCAGAGGCTTAATCAATGCATATACCTCGCCGGACTTTGTAATCACTAAATTGCGTTCACCGGAGTCTTCATCTTCTCCATGACTACTTGAGTTGTCATCATGTCCCTCCAAGTTCAGATATTGTGAGGTGTCCTCATGGATCATGTTCTCCATTATTTCTTCTTCTTCAAGGTTTCTAATGAGTGGATCCATAGTTTCTAAAACAATAAAATTATCTAGAGTAAGAGAGTAAACATTCAAGTGGACTTGGATTCATAATAAATATTCTAGAGTAAGATCATGGTAGACATTTATAATTTTAAACCCTAACTTCTATGCAAGTTATAACAAACTATTTATCTTGATATCACTTAAGCTCATGGGAATAATATTAACCATCTTAATTCCTCAGAACTTTATGTGTCATATAATAATGAAGGATCACCATATAAAAATTTCTTTAATATTATAAGTTATTAAGAATCAAATCTCATGAATTAATAGTAATACATCCTTTAATAAGTTATGGTTTATATAGGTAAATCAAATTCATAACAAAATCCTATACAAAATATTAATAGGAAAAGGACCTATATAAAGAAAATAAAGAAACTATAATACATACACTTTCTTATGTATACAAACACTACAATACATACACTTTCATAATAATCCTTTCTTTTGTTCATACAAAAAATATACATACCCTTTATTTTTGTTCATACGCAACAATATATATACATATACTTTCTTATATATACATATACATACACTTTCCTAATAATCCTTTTTTTGTTCATACACACAAATAAAATTATTCAATCCAATATATATTAGGATATTTATATGCAACAATATATATACATATATGCATATATGCAACATTTATATACATATTAGGATAAAATTAAACACAAATAAAATTATTCATACACAACAATATATATACATATATGCAACATTTATCCAATATACACACAAATAACATTTATCCAATATCCAATATACACACAAATAACAAAGAGGTCACTGCCGGTGGCGGCAAACTCGAACGGGGTCGGCTGCAGCGGGCGTGGACGGGGTTGGCGGCGGTGGCTCCGAGTTGGCGGAGGCTCCAGTGTTGGCGCGCGGCGGATCCGAGCGGCGGCGACGGCTGCCGCGAGTGGACGGGGGTGGCGGCCGACGCGGGCGCGCGCGATGGCGGACGATGCTGGCACGGCGGGGGGTTGTTCGCGTTGACTGGGGGCTCCTCATCTCGATTCCTTCGGCGAGGAGGCTCGGTACAGCGAGGCAAAGGCGAGGGCGTGGACGGCTGGCGTGGACGGCGATGGCGAGGGCGTGGACAGCGACGCGGTGCGGCAGCCTCTGCTGTTCTTCCTCTGCGCGCGCTTGATCTGGCTGGGGGGAAGAAGGAAGTGGCGCGCGTTATAAATCCCCCCCCCTTTAACACCGGTTCGTGGCTGGAACCGGTGTTAAAGGGGGGGAATTCGTTTCGCGCCCGCACCCCCCCTTTAACACCGGTTCTAGCCACAAACCGGTGTTAAAGGGGGGGTGTGCGTGCGTGAAACGAAATAAATGCCCCCCTTTAACACCGGTTCCTTCATACATTAAAGGGGTGGGGGCATTTTTAATTCAAAAAATAGGATAATTTAGAAAATTCATATCTTTTTCATTTCAACTCAGAAAAATATGAATAATATATCATAATTTTCAGAAAAATAAGATCTATCCATTCATATAAAAACATTTTATAGTTACTTTAGATGAAATTTTTCAAAATGATTAAAACACTTACATATAAATTTTGATTATTCAATTAAAACAAAAATAAAATAGTCAAACCCTAAAACTTTGAACATAAGAAATATTAAGCATCTAAAAAGGAATCTAACCCTACTTTATTAGAGCAAATTATATTTTATTTTGTATTAACATTTTTGAATTGTTTGGATATTTAAATGCCCCATCTTTTGTATACTTTAGAATCTGACAAAACCTCACTAAACTTGCATTGGATTTTTGATAAAATAGCATATTGTGAACCTAAAAATGATTTTTGTAAAAAAAACATGAGCATCATATCATGTACCTGTAGTTCATATCTGACCCACTTCCTACCGATTCGGCAGGAATTTGTCTTTTTCACCAGAGGTGGACGGAAAGGTTTCAGATCCCCATGTTGGTACATTGTCCATATATGGTGGTCTAGTATTTTTGTAAAATGTGGTGGTAGTTTTTTGAATTAGCCATTTGGTGGTTGCTTCACAAAACCGTCTGTTTTTATGCTCGGAAAATGGAAAAGGTGCGACAAAAAGGAAAACTTCCTCTTGCAACATTGTTTTCCATCCCATGATGCACATGTATGCACAATATGGACACATTATCACAAACTATGCCTTGATTCTATCCATAACATTGGTCATTTGACCCGAAAGCCAAGAAACCTCGAATGAGATAGGTCATTTTGTGAAGGTTTTTTTGAGACATAATCAATATACCAAGTTTGATATTTTTCCTTATAACTATGTCACATAATATAACACCACGCGAAGGTTTCGCATTGTTTCGATCGTTTTTAATTTTTTATCCCTGTTTTAAACTATCGTCAAACTTTGTCGAACAACGGGCATGAAGATTCTTAGCTCGGGGCCAAGCCTCGCTAAACTTGCATTGGATTTTTGATAAAATATCATATTGTGAACCTAAAACTGATATTTGTAAAAAATCATGGGCATCGTATCATGTACCCGTAATTCATATCTGACCCACTTCCTACCGATTCAGCAGGAATTTGTCTTTTTCACCTGAGGTGGACGGGAAGGTTTAAAATCCCCATATTGGTACATTGTCCATATAAGGTGGTCTAGTATTTTTGTAAAATGTGGTGGTAGTTTTTTGAATTAGCCATTTGGTGGTTGCTTCACAAAACCGTCCATTTTTTATGCTCGGAAAATGGAAAATGCCTTTTTGGTGCGACAAAAAGGAAACTTACTCTTGCAACATTGTTTGCCAGCCCATGCTGCACATGTATGCACAATATGGCCACATTATCACAAACTATGCCTTGATTCTAGCCATAACATTGGTCATTTGACCCGAAAGCCAAGAAACCTCGAATGAGATAGGTCATTTTGTGAAGGTTTTTTTGAGACATAATCAATATACCAAGTTTGATATTTTTCCTTCTAACTATGTCACATAATATAACACCACGCGAAGGTTTCGCATTGTTTTGATCTTTTTTAATTTTTTATCCCCGTTTTAAACTATCATCAAACTTTGTCGAACAACGGGCATGAAGATTCTTAGCTCGGGGCCAAGCCTCGCTAAACTTGCATTGGATTTTTGATAAAATAGCATATTGTGAACCTAAAACTGATATTTATAAAAAATCATGAGCATCCTATCATGTACCCATAGTTCATATGTGACCCACTTCCTACCGATTCGGCAGGAATTTGTCTTTTTCACCAGAGGTGGACGAGAAGGTTTTAGATCCCCCGGTTGGTACATTGTCCATATAAGGTGATCTAGTATTTTTGTAAAATGTGGTGGTACTTTTTTGAATTAGCCATTTGGTGGTTTCTTCACAAAACCATCCATTTTTTATGTTCGGAAAATGGAAAATGCCTTTTTGGTGCGACAAAAAGGAAAACTTACTCTTGCAACATTGTTTGCCATCCCATGATGCACATGTATGCACAATATGGCCACATTATCACAAACTATGCCTTGATTCTAGCCATAACATTGGTCATTTGACCCGAAAGCCAAGAAACCTCGAATGAGATAGGTCATTTTGTGAAGGTTTTTTTAAGACATAATCAATATACTAATTTTGATATTTTTATTATGATAGAACTAGAATTAAAGTACATAATGCAACTAACAGTAAGTTACATAAAGAACGACTGAAAATTAAGATACATAAAAGAACTTAAAATTAAGATACATGGCCAGATTAAGTCACAATCGGCCGAACTTGTTTTGGAATGTTGGAGTGATTCAATCATGCTCCTGCCTACACCTGTAATACTCACCACTGTAGTCATCGTACTCGCCGCGGCCGTCGTCGCTGTTGTCGTCGGGGTCGCCATAATTGAACCTTGAAGGCTAAGTACGCGTGGGCTGGACTTGAGGGTAGCGCATACGGGGGTTAGAGTCGGCGGCAGTGTCGTAGGCCATGACGCTCTGGAGAGTCTGACCGCGCCACCACAGCCGCTGGCCGGCCTCGTTGAAGTTCGGAGGAGGTGGGTCGTCCTCCTCGTGCCTGGCGAGTTCCCTCTCACGCTGATCCCCGAAGAAGGCTTCCCAAGTAGGGAAATAGTCGGGATGCCATCTGGGATTCCTCCGCTACTCCGGTGTGAGCTCGAAGTAGTAGTGGTTCGTGATGGCCATCCGACGCGCCATACCTAGAGGGATAGGAGGAACCGGCACGCCTCCGGTGCTCAGCATCCAGCCGACGGGGACATAGTAGCCCGGCGGGCAGGGGTAGTTCGAGGCGCAAAGCGCCTCCGCCTCCCTGGGGGTTAGTGCTACGGTGGAAGACATGGGAAAGAGTGATGAGGTTGCAGATATGAGTCTAGAGATGTGCAATGACAATGGAGGCCAACCCTGCATATATATAGTGATAAATGGCAGGAAGATAACTGGAGGGAAGAACTGGAGGGAAGAACTGGCGGGAAGAACTGACAGGAAAAAATGGCGGGAAGAAAAATGGCGGGAAGAAAAATGGCTCATTTAATACATATACTGTTAACAGAAGAAATATGACATTGATTTCCATGTTGAGATACATATGTGTGCCAAAAATGGCTCAATTAATACATATAGTCAATCTTATGATCGCGTCGGCCGTAACCATGGAGTATCAGCACCGTTTAACATGATGGTTGGATCAGTCTTTACTCTGAAGGGCAGAATTTCATCAAACTTATTATAATATTCTGACATGTCTGTCTTGTCCTCCACTCCCACGATATTTCTTTTTCCTGAAATAACTATGTGACGCTTTGGCTCATCGTGTGATGTATCTGTTTGCTTTTTTTTTTCGGTTTGGTAGACATGTCCTTCACATAGAAAACCTGAGCCACATCATTGGCTAAGACGAATGGTTCGTATAAGTTCTTGTCTACCTTCATAAGATTGTTGAGATCCACTGTTGTCATTCCATACTTCTTGTCTACCTCAACCCCTCCTCCTGTTAGCTTGACCCATTTGCATCGAAACAAGGGAACCTTAAAATTAGGTTCATAGTCAAGTTCTCATATCTCCTCTATGAACCCATAATACGTGGTCTTTTGCCCATTGTCTTCTGCTGCATCGAAGCGGACACCACTGTTTTGGTTGGTGCTCTTATTATCTTGGCCTATCATGTAAAATATATTCCCATTTATCTCGTACCATTGGAAAGTACATACAGTCGAAGATGGTGTCCTGGCCAACAAGTACAGCTGATCCCCAACAGTGGTGTTATTCGTGAGAAGTCTTTGCATCTAGCCGCCAAAACTCACCATGTGTTCACTTATAATCCATTCATCAGACTGCACCGGGTATTTGAGGCGTATTAAATTCTTGTGTTCATTGATATACGGGGCAACCAAGATAGATCTTTGTAAAACCGTGTAGTGTGCTTGATTGAGAGAATGCCCGTCCCTACATATCATTGCTTTACATCCTAGGGTGCCTTTTCCACGCAGTCTCCCCTCATGTCGTGATTCTGGAACACCAATCGCCTTAAGCTCAGGAATAAAATCAACACAGAACTCAATGACCTCCTCTGTTACATAGCCCTTGGAGATGCTTCCTTCTAGCCTAGCACGGTTATGAACATATTTCTTTAAGATTCCTATGTATATCTCAAAGGGGAACATATTGTGTAGAAATATAGGACCGAGAATGGCAATCTCTTCTACTAGGTGAACCAGGAGATGCGTCATAATATTGAAGAAGGATGGTGGGAACATCAACTCAAAGCTGACAAGACATTGGGCCACATCTGTCTGTAACCCTGGTAGGATTTCTGGATCGATTACCTTCTGAGATATTGCATTGAGGAATGCACATAGCTTCACAATGGGTACTCGAACATTTTCAGGTAGAAGCCCCCTCAATGCAATCGAAAGCAATTGTGTCATAATCACGTGGCAGTCATGAGACTTCAGGTTTTGGAATTTTTTCTCTACCATATTTATTATTCCCTTTATATTCGACGAGAAGCCAGACGGGACCTTGATACTGCTCAGGCATTTAAAAAAGATTTCCTTCTCTGCTTTGGTAAGAGCATAGCTGGCAGGAGTTAAGTGGCATCGTTTACCCTTCTCGTTCTCAGGATGCATAGGCTCTTCAGGGTCTTTCATACGTTGTTGGTCCTGCCGTGCTTCCGGTGTATCTTTTGTCTTCCCATACACTCCTAGGAAGCCTAGCAGGTTCACGCAAACATTCTTCGTCACGTGCATCACGTCGATTGAAGAGCGGACCTCTAAGACTTTCCAATAGGGTAGGTCCCAAAATATATATTACTTCTTCCACATGGGCGCGTGCCCGGCATCGTCATTCGGAACAGATAAACTGCCAGGACCTTTTCCAAAGATTACTTCTAGGTCATTGACCATACCAAATACCTCCTCACCGGTACGGAGGATAGGCTTCCTCCGGGGTTCTGCCAGACGTTTGAAATGCTTGCCTTTCTTTCTTACTGGATGCAGGTTCGAAAGAAATCGACGATACCCTAGGTACACAACCTTCTTACATTTCTCCAAATATACAATTTTAGTCTCATCTAAACAGTGTGTGCATGCATTGTATCCCTTGTTTGTCTGCCCTGAAATGTTACTAAGAGCAGACCAATCATTGATGGTTACGAAAAGCAACGCTCGTAGGTCAAATGGCTCCCATTTGTGCTCATCCCAGATACGTACACCTGGTTTGGCCCACAGCTGTAAAAGTTCTTCAACTAATGGCCTTAGGTGCACATCAATATCGTTGCCGGGTTGCCTCGGGCCTTGGATGAGCACTGGCATCATAATGAACTTCCTCTTCATGCACAACCAAGGAGGAAGGTTATAGATACATAGAGTCACATACCAGGTGTTGTGACTGCAGCTCTGCTCATCAAAAGGATTCATGCCATCTGTACTTAGACCAAACCTTAAGTTCCTTGCGTCACGTGCGAAGTCCGGGTACTCTCGCTCGACTTTTCTCCACTGTGACCCATCAGCAGGGTGTCTCAACATCGCGTCTTTCTTACGGTCTTCCATGTGCCATCGCAACAACTTGGCATGCTCTTTATTTTTGAAGAGACATTTTAACCATGGTATTATAGGAGCATACCACATAACCTTGGCAGGAACCTTCTTCCTAGGGGCCTCGCCTTCAACATCACCAGGATCGTCTCGTCTGATCTTATACCGCAGTGCAGTGCATACCGGGCATGCATCCAAATTATCGTACTTCTCACCGCGGTAGAGGATGCAATCATTAATGCAGGCATGTATCTTCTGCACGTCTAATCCTAGAGGGCAGACAACCTTTTTTGCTTGGTATGTACTGTCGGGCAACTCATTATTTCTTGAAAGCAGATTCTTCATTTTTACCAACAACTTTGAAAATGCGCTGTCAATCACACCGTTCTCTGCCTTCCATTGCAGCAAATCCAGTGTGGTACCTAGCTTTTTTGGCCATCTTCGCAAGTTGGGTACAACAATGTTTTGTGATCCTTTAACATCTGCTCCAGCTTCTTCTTCTCCTTTTCAGTTTCACATTCTTCCTTTGCATCAGTAATGGCCCGACCAAGATCGTCATCAGCGGGCCCATCTCCTGCCTCTTGATCTTCATTATCTATCCCCGTTGCAGTATCATCATATTCAGGATACATATTATGATAGTTGTCATCATCCTCTTCTTCTTCGTTGTCTTCCATCACAACCCCTTTTTCTCCGTGCTTGGTCCAACAATTATAGCTGGGCATGAAACCGGATCGAAGCAGGTAGGCATGAATGGTTCTGGTATTTGAGTAGTCTTTCTTGTTCTAACATGATTCTGGTATTTGATTAGTCTTTCTTGTTCTGACAGTGAACACACGGACAACACATAAAACCATTGTGACCACGGTTTTCATTAGCCACAATGATGAAATTTTGGAGGCCCGTAATGTACTCAGAAGTGCGACGGTCACCGTACATCCATTGCCGGTTCATCTGCATTAATATATAGTATATTAAAAATTAATAGGGAGATGACCATTTATATATAGTACATCAATGACACATGAAAGGATAAAGTTGTCGACCTCGACCGAGAAGGAAAGAGCAACGAGAAAACTTATTTCGAGCTCTCGGGCATTTCACCGAATACCTCTTGTGCATAGGAAAAACCACAAACTAGCACACCTCTCACCCTCTTGCTAGGCTCCAAAATGAGAGAGTAAAAAATGGAAGAGAGGGGTGTGGGCTACGGTGTGTTATATGTGTTATATAGCCACCCCCTTTAACACCGGTTCAAGCCACGAACCGGTGTTAAAGGGGAGGCTGCGCGGACCACTGGTGTAGGGCCTTTAACACCGGTTCGTGGCACGAAGCGGTATTAAAGGGGGTGTTCTTTTTTGCTGCACGGCCATGCTGGTACGGGCACCCCCTTTAACACCGGTCTACGAACCGGTGTTAAAGCTCATTTCCGACCTCAAACAAAGATCTCGTTTCCACTAGTGGGGAAGGGCTAGGGGAGAAAAGGGGAGCTAGGGTTCGCCCATCGCCCGGTGAGGGGTGTGTGTGTGTTGAGCAAGCGAACACGTGTGTGTGTGTTGAGCGAGCGAACGGGCCGAGCCCTATTTCCACGTACACTTTTCCAAAGCTTGCCAATAATAGTTTTGAATGTAAAATCGCAAGAAAGAAAGATGTATTATTGGCGCATACATTTTCATGTGCATTTACACCTTTCCACGCGCACCATACATACATGTTTTTTTTACTTTATTGCATACGCAAGAGAAATTTCTATAGGCTTCCGTGGAAGGTGGGTGTTTTGGCGTTTGGATACTTGCGTTGGGCATTGGAGGCTCTGACAACCTAGCTTTGGGTGTCTTCCACTTGTATTTTAGTCGGCAGCGTGACAACCACACAGATCTGACTAGTATTAACCAAATGCTCGTCCGGCGTAGAAATCTCGAGTGGTCAGTGGATCATATAAAACGAGTCGTACACTGTTACTGGCGTACTAGAATCTGCGCAGAGATCGCTGCCTGATGCAATGCAAAGCATGCACACTCTTCAATGAGAAATTTTCAGAACAATCAACCGGCCGGCTCACAGACAGACCAGCGGTCAGCACAGACATGTAGGACATGTACGCATGTCACCTTTTTACCAACGAACAATCTTGTTTGGCATGAACATTTCAGCTGGCACTAGATCAATCTATAATACGTAGCTATACCGGGACATAAATAAATCACAAGGAGAGAAGACGGAGTACAATATTAAAAAATAAAATAAAATTACAGACTCAATTACTACTGTTTTCCTAGTAGTGTGATGAGAAAACTACAGCGCCAGATCTCACCAGAGCAGGAGGAGCCCTTGGAGCGCGAGAAGCAGGAGCGCCGGCGCTGACACTGAGATGGCCGTGGCCGAGCTTTTGGCGATGAGCTGCGGTGGCGGGCTGTAGTAGTAGAACGGGAAATAGGGCAGGAACGGGTTGGGAGGGGGCGGCGTCGGGTAGACACCGCCTCCACCACTACCTCCTCCTTGGGGGGGAGAGCCGCCACCACCAGTGGGCGGAGGGTAGAAGTAGCCTCCGCCTCCACCACCGCCGCTGTAGGGAGGGGATTGACCTCCACCGCCGCCGCTGGAGGGAGAGGGATAGGAAGGGGGAGGCGGGCACTGCGCTGTGGGTGTCACGGGCACCGGAGGAGGTGGTGAAGGGTATGAGTAGGACGGGTTGCAGGGGTTGTCGCAGGTGGCGCAGAGCGTGCATGTGGTGCCGTCCTTGAGCACGACGGTCGGACCGCCAGCGCGCGCCGCATTGGGGAGCAGCGAGGAGAGGAGGATGAGTGCTGGGAGGAGGACCGGGAGGTGGGGAGCCATGCCCATGTGGGAGGTCAGGTTGGTGAGATGAGATGGGGATGGGAGTGGGGCGTGGGGGAGTGAAGCTGACTGTCTAGTGGAGTGGAGGGGGGTACCCGGGTACTTAATTTGGAGGGCGACGGAGCAGAGGGGGCAAGGTGGCGTTGCGTTGGCTTGGTCGGCCGGGGGCTCTGCGGTGCGGTGCGGTGCGGTGCGGTGCTGGCTCCGCCTCCAGTCTCCTCCTCGGTGTGCTTACTTAATCAACAAGGAGTTTGTCGGCTTCACGACTTTCTCCCTGCTTTCCTCAGGGCTTCTGCTCGGTGCTTTTCGCGTGCGTCAAACTGGATCAACGCACGGGCTGGCCGTCAGTTTCACTTTTCTTCGCCGCCTACTGTATAACTCAACTTTCTTCGTCGGTCGGAATCGGTAACTAGCAGCAGATGCCGCCATGCCGGTGGCCCGGTGCATGTGCCTCCTGTCCAAAACTCAGATACTTCCAGATCGACTCGCTGGCTGGGGAAAGAAGAAAACATGCGACGCCGCGGGAGGCCAGAGACGACTCATCTGTGGACGTCACGGAGCCGATTCTTCTCTCAACGTAGGCATCTTCCTCACATATTCTGTATTCGGCGGATGTTAGACCATCTCCATTCTGCTTCTCCACTCGGCTTCCTAGGACGCCAATCTCAGAGCGAATTGAAAATCCCCAATTTTCCGAGAAACCCTAACCTTAGTTCATCAAACCAAAGAACTCTAGCCCTAATTTTTTCAATTACTGAGAAACCCTAACCCTAGTTTATGAAATCTAAGAACTCTAACCCTAATTCCTAAATTGAGGAACACTAACCCTAATTTCTTAAGATTAAGGAGCAGCGGGCACTTACATGAGGACCATGCCGTCATCGTTGGCCACAGCGGCGTCGAGGTCGCCCCTAAGAAGGGCAGGCCTGCTCGGGCTCGTCCCGAGCGGTCTCGCCGTCTGCTGCACCGGCTGGTGGCCGAGCCTCCTTGCATGCCTGTCGCCGTTGGAAGCTCTTCACCGTGTCGGGTCCGGCGTTGCGCCGTCGCCGTCGTGGGGATGCCCATGTGGGCACGACCGCCTCGCGAAGGGCGTCGTCCAGAGCCGCTCGACGGAGCTGCGTGCTTGCCAAAGCCACACGAAGTTCCGGCGAGGGGGCCTGGCCAACGTCGTCGCCCTTTTTCCCGTCCCTGCGGCTGGCCTCGCAGCCGCATCGCCGTGCGTCCCGTCGTCGTAGTAGGGAGACAGCAGGAGAGGGGGAAATGGGGGGGCTAGGTGTAACATCCCAAAAATACCAAACTTAGATCAACAAACACTAATCATCAAGATTAGGGTTAACAAAAACTTTTCTAAATAAAATCATGAATGCATGTATATGTGTATGCATGGATTTTGAAATTCTTTAAAAACCACCTTGTTTGTGTGATCCATTGCTTGTAGAATGTTTCTTAGGTGAAATAAACATCATCTAAAACATTTCCCACACTTTTCCTAAAGACAAGTAAATCAAAACAAATATATTAAGTGAATGGTCATTTTGACCAATTTAACTCCCATGCCTACTTTGGTTGTCTCAATCTTTCAAAACCTAACAGAAACTTTTCTGGATCTTTGCACCCCTTGAATGTACTCATAACAAAGTATCAAGGCCCACTTTGTGATCATCCAGAAACTTTCAAATGCATAGTTTAAATGGCAATTCAAAATTGAATCTTCTTCATATGGGAAGATTCCACTTTTTCAAAACCCACTCAAACAAGCTCAACTTTCAAAACCCAAGCATCTGCAGACTCACCAGAACCAATCTAGAAAACCCACCAAAATTCATTTCAAAATTCAAAACTTGATTTCATGCGGCCATTTCATCAAACAGGTTGCAGACACAAATCAAACAAAACATCAAACACTATAGTGTGCAGTGATTCTTGCCTAATTTGTTCCCTAGTTAGCTCACACACACCTCAGTAGATCATCTAGAAAGATTATCCCAACACTAGCACCCCTGTGAGTTTGCGATTGCCATTAATGGTGAACAGCCGAGCACCTCAATGCCACCCCATATTCGACAGCAGGCTAGAGGAAGAACTAGCCGTGTCAACCTTGTCTGGGAGGCAGCCCACCGTCCATCATCACTCACTGTCCCAGCCGCGAGCGTTGCCAAGCCCTGGACCACGCGCACGAGACACGCCCAGACCATGCCGAGCGTGCGCCAGAGAGCCACCCTCGACCATCACCCACAGACCACGCGCCGCTCTCACCGCGTGCACACACGATCACCACCGACCCAGGAGACCACCAGACATTCCCGTTTGCCGCCCCGTGCCATACAGCCACCGCCCGCCGTCGAAGACGCCGCCTCTGCTGCGCAGAGCACCGCCCGTTCCAGACCAAACCACACCGCCCCATGCCTCGCGACCATGTCGTTGAGCATCGCCAGGAGACACAGCACCGTCCCCTACCCTTGCCCATGCCATTAGCCGCCTGTAACGTCGCCCCCGACGAGCTCACCGTGCGCCCCGACGGTCCCCTCGCTCGACTATAAATAGAGGCCACCCCGCACGATTTCTTCACACCATCTCACTCCCCTCTCCCCACTGACCGTGCCACACCATTCTTAGAGCAAGCCGAGCACCACCTCGCCGGAATTTCACTGGAGCCTGCCGCTGCCGGAGAAGAAAGGATCCAGCGATTGGAGCCGCCCCAGGAGAAGCCACCGGTACCAGGAGGTTCGCCATCGTCGACTTCGTCGTTCGCCCGCCTCGCCGACCCTCGCCCGTACCCCGGTGAGCCCCCAGCACCCCTCATTGGCCGCGCTAGGTTTCGTTCTCGCCGGAGTTGTCTCGCGTCGACGATGACCCCCAGCCGTTGGATTAGAACTAGATCAAACGATCCACGTTGCCCCATACCGCTTCGCCCAGCCCCGTGTCACTGACGAGTGGGGACACCCACTTAAGCAGCCCGCGGGAGCACTGCGCTTAGCAGGCCGGCCGTTAGAATTTCCCGCGCAGCCCAGCAATTCAAATTAAATCTTTTTCTATTTCATTTCAAAAACACTTCAGCACCCAACTTCAAAAATCAACCCAGATCGATTCAGTGCATCAAATTGGATGAAACCAATTTTGTTGGAAAGGTCTGTGAATGCTTAATCCAAGCCCGTTGGATTCAATTCATTTGGATCTATAGATCACCCGTAGTAAAAATAACAAGGCAGAAACTTTTTTGCATTCAAACATTTTTCAAATTTCAACCATAAAAGCTTTTGAGTTGATTCCAACTCTCAAAAATCACATTTAACCATACCTTTCAGAATATATAAAAATATATAGGTTTACTTGCAGAAATAATGTTCAAGTAATAAAAGAATGCTACATAAGCATTTCTAGCCACTTTAATTAATTAAATAAAAGGGTAAAACCTTATTAAATTGTGACACCACTTTAAATCACATTCCCATGGACTACAATATGTGGTGATGACATGTGTCAACATGATCCCATATGTGGTTTGGAGAATATTAAATCTTAAGTAGTTTTTCAATGAGTAGAAATTACTTTTCTAAAAATAAAAAGAATCAAACCAAGCCTTAACCTTGTAATGTTAGAGATGATGCTAGATCATCTATAGGATCCTTGTGTGTGATGATTGCAAGTAGTTAAGTATTATTTGGTGATTGTGTACCTCGTATTTATTCATAGACGCTAGTACCGACCAAGGATACGAGGAGGAAGGAGGATACTACGAAGAAGAAGCCGAGAAGAACTTCAACCACTGCTCTGCACAAGGCAAGCTAACACTTGCAAGATACTATACCTATGCAAGCTTATATTGACATTGATGCAAGCCTTACTAATCAAGTTGACCTATGCAAGCTAACACTTGCAAGATACCCTACTGATGCCACAAACCCATACTTGTGAGATGACTACTTTATGCCTTAAGCATATGTGATCATACCCACTTGCTAAACCAATCCTAGTTTTATGGCGAGCTTCTTACTTTATTTCCTTATCAAAGCTTACTTAGAGTCTACCTAAGAGTTTGGTAGATACTAGACAGTTGTGCTGAAGGTTGCATAAAGAGCATAAAATTTGGCCTAAGCTAGAAGCCTTGATATCAGCCTAAGTATAAGGTTGGACTTAGTTGAAACTCCACTAGTTACCACCCCCCATTAGTACCACCCCCACCTGTAGATGCTAGTGCTAAGCATAAAACTTGATCAACCTTTAGATGGGAATACTTGGTGGAAAAATGGTTATGAAAATCTTGGAATGATGGATCATTCTATTGAAATGTTTTGGACATGTGTTTCCAAATACTTGATGATTTTGGTGATGAAATGTTGAGGCATGAGCCTTAGCCCTTTATAAAACTGATGGTTGTCTGGATGCGATACCATTCCAATTTTAGCGTACAACCACAATACCCGAATATTGGGTAGGGCTTGACTGGAAACTTATATACCTTAGTATTAGTTCCCTCCCGGCCAAGGTATGAGCTGAGGCTACCTTGTGAAGATTGTCCACCTGTGCAGTACCCAAGATGACAGTGGTCATGGTTGGGAGGCCAAACTCACAGGAGAGGTGCTGATACTAGGGAGTGTAATTGAAAGGTTAGGATTGATTATCCGCATACTGAGTATGGTGAATTCAGGATTTGTTCCTGACGGATGTATCGAATGTTGTGGTGAAAGTGTACAATCTCTGTAGAGTGTCAAACTATTCGAATAGCCGCGTCCGCGGTTATGGACAGTTGGAGTGGCCATACTGTTCCCCCGTCAGACCTTTTAAAAATGACTTGTGAAATGAATTGAGACTTTGACTTGACCACAACAGAGTTGTGACCTGAATTACAAGATCCCATTTAGGAATTTATAAAATTGTGACTAGCTTTGGAACTTAGTAGAGATAAACCTGGCTTTTGCAAAACAACCCTAGAGCCTAGTGCCCTATTATCCAAAAAACCCCTTTACTTGTTAGTATTTAGTTTGCGAGTACTTAAAGAGTACTCATGGCTTTGTCCCTGGCTATTCCCATGGCCAGACTATGAAGAGTAGTACCTGGAAGATGGACCCCAGGATGGTTACGACAACTAGGATCATCTCCCATCGCCAGCATTGCCTGTGACCCCGAAGATGGAGCTTCGCCTATGCTACCGTTATTATTACGTATTCTGCTGCTTGATGTTGTATTAAGAACTGGATCATGAGATCCCTATTTGTGTAAGAACTTATGTATCGTTTGTAATGGATGAAGTACTATGGTATCCAATTCTGTTATGTCTCGCAAAAATGGTAATCCTGGGATTGCGATGTATGGAATAACAGGCATCTAGGATTGAAAAATCCGGGTGTTGACACTAGGGCTCCGGGGGCGGCTGTCACGCATTGGCCTCATGCTGACCAGGCGCCACCTCCACCGTTGGATTACATCCAACGGCCCGTTGCATCGGCTGCTTAACAGGCTAGGCTGGGCCGCTAAGGGGAGACGAACTAGACCTTTTTTGGCCTAGTCTGGAAGTTTTTTGTTTTCTTTTGATAAGGGGGTTTTAGGATTTATGGGCCAAAATTCTTTTTGGGCCCAGATAATGAATAAAAAATAATTTAAGTATTAATGTTTATGAGAGTTAGAGTTATATAAATAGTTTTTGGGGCTAAGCTTTGGCATATTTTTTTATTATGTCAATTATGAAACACAATTGTGTGATAAATTATTCTTTTGTCATGCAATTATGTAATCTCACTTATGTAAGTTTGATGTGTTTTATTATGATAAGTAGTGTTTTTAATGTTAGGGCTTATGTAAATGATTTTTGGGGCTAAATGTTTTGGCATAATTTATTGTGCCAATTATGTGACATGGTTGTGTGACATTTTCTTTTATCATGCAATCATGTTTCATACTTAAGTAAATTTTTAATGTGTTTTACCATGCTTAGTTGGTTCTTTTGTGGTTGTTACAATTGCGACAAGAAGATAACGAAGAACAAAAACGAGAACACAGCAAGGAGGACACAGATTTAACGTGGAAAACCTCTCCAACAAAGAGAGAAAAAAACCACGGACGCCATCCAGCAAAACTTCACTATATCGAGGAGTGTTTACAAACGCCGGGGATTTCACAGATGCAACTCATCCCAAACCGGCGGCTTACAAGAGGTTTATATATTGGTGGAAACCTAGGTCTTCGACGATCCATACCGTAGCCTCGCTCCACTCGTCAGAAGTTGGCCTATACTTTATAGAATTTGGATCAACATATAACAGTGGTGTTATCCAAATTAATTGTAGTAATAATGTTTTGCTGCAAAAATAAAGTTTGGAAATCCTCAAATTAGGCATGGCTTATGTCCATCATTCTTGCCAAAGCTGATTGGTGGCCATTTTGACCATGAAATTTTATTGGTCTGGTTCACTTCTAGCCAAAGCTGATGTGTTCCAGATTGATGAAAGAATTCCTTACATAGAGGATTTAATTAAGTGTGGCTTATATCTATCATTCTGGCCAAAGCTGACTGGAATATGTTTTGATCACAATTATTTATTGATCTTGTCTATTTTTGGTCAAAGTTGATGTAGACTAGATTAATAAAAGGAGTATGTAATGGTAATGCTTACTCAAAGCATTCGTTTTCTTTTGCAGCATCTAATGCCTCTCAAATTTCTGGTATTATTAATGGCATAAAACAGTTGACTGGTAGCAATTTTGGTACTTGAAAGGAGAAGCTTAAGATCACTTTAGCTTTACTGAATATTGAATTGATTATGCCCTCCTTAAGGATCCTCCTATATCACCTACTAAAGGTGATGAAAATTATGATGCCCTTAAAAGGGCTTATGGTGATGGGAAAACTAAGTGGGAGGATTCAAATCGTAAGTGCCTCATGATCATTAAGGGCTCTATTACTCAAAGTATGAGGGGAGTTGTTCCAGACTCTCAGACTGCCAAGGGTTACCTTGGAAAGATTGAGGACCAGTTTAAGGGATCATCCAAAATTTATGCAACAAGCCTCATTAGAAGGCTTATTGATGAAAGGTATGATCCAACTGGGAGTTTAAGAGAGCATATCATGAGGAAAATTAACATGGCCACTAAACTTAAGACAATGGAAATGGAAATCTCGGAAGGTTTCCTTGTCCATTTTATTATGTCATCCTTGCCCAGAGAGTTCTCTCTGTTCACCATCAATTATAATGTTATGGATTCTAAATGGGGCATGGATGAAATGATGGCTAGATGTGTACAAGAGGAGGAAAGGCTTAAAGCTGGACGAGTTGATCATGTCAATCAGTTCAAGCATTCTCAGAAGAAGAAAAAGTTTATAAATCCTAAGCCTGCTCAATTTAAAGATAAAGGGTGGTCTTCTAAGTTCTTTCAGCAAAAGAACCCTAACATAGCTCCTAATGGAGATGCACCCCCTAATACTGATGGTAAAGATCTGAATGGATGTCGCTTTTGTGGAAAAAGTGGACACGTCCAGAGGGATTGTATTGGGTTCATGAAATGGCTCAATAAGAAAGGTACTAATGTTATAACTTTTGTTGACGAATCCCTTTATGTTGGTTATGCCACCAATACATGGTGGGTTGACTCAGGTGCACCAATTCATGTTACAAACTCCTTACATGGATTCAATACGAAGAGGACCCTAAGAAGAGGGGAAAGAACCATTAGAGTTGCTAATGGTGTTGAAGCCGAATCTGAGGCTATTGGAGAGTTTACACTTACACTCCATAGTGGCTTTATGATTCGTTTATGTAATGTTATTTATGTACCCTCTATGAGACGAAACCTTGTGTCCGTCTCATGCTTAGATGATGATGGTTTTCACTGTGACTTTGGGAACAAGAGATGTATAATTATGTTTGACAATAATGATGTTGGTCTTGCCTTCCGACAAGACAAACTTTATCTTGTTTCCTTAAGTGATTCCATAAGTGAAGTTAATGCTTCCTCTAATGTAAATGTTAGTACCAATGTTGAGGATACCGTTTATCGTTAACTTCTCGGTCAGGCCGAAATTAGTGATCTTTGGGTGTATTGGCCGATTTATTAGGCGATAAATAGATTTATCGGGAGATAAATTGATTAATCGGCTTATCGGTCACCCAATGATAAGCGATAAATCAGATGATAAATCGACATATCGGATGATTTTTTGAACAGTGGTTAGTACCAAGCGTAAGCGCGATGATGATGAGACTTCTTTGAAACTATGGCACTATCGTTTGGGCCATATTTCGAGGGGGAATCGAGCGTCTCATTAAGGAGAAAGTTCTTCATCCTTTGGATTTATCAGATGCGAATCTGGATCATTGTATTGATTGCATCAAAGGGAAATATGCTAAGAGAATCAAGAAAGGTGTAAATCGAAGCACGGGAGTTTTAGAAATTGTTCACACGAATATTTGTGGTCTGTCTAATGTGAAATTAGTGGATGGTTTTGATTCCTTCATAACTTTCATTGATGAATTCTCCCGCTTTGGATTCATCTGTCCTATCAAAGAAAGATCTGAGCCATTAGAAAAGTTCAAGATATTTAAAGATGAAGTTGAGAATCAAGCTGGTCAAAAGATAAAAGTTGTAAGGTCTGATCGTGGTGGTGAGTACTACGGAAGACACACTTGTTATGGTCAAATTCATGAACCTTTTGCTAAGTTCCTACAGGAAAATGGTATTTTTGCTCAGTATTCAGCACCGGGCGAACCTCAGCAAAATGGAGTCGCTGAAAGGCGGAATCGTACTCTTATGGATATGGTAAGGAGTATGTTAAGTCACTCCACTTTGCCACTTGGTTTATGGATAGAAGCTCTAAAGACATCTGCACATATTCTTAATAAGGTCCCTAGTAAATTGATGCTGAAAACACCGTATGAATTATGGACTGGATGAAAACCTACCATGAGTTACTTGCATGTATGGGGCTGCCCTCAGCAAAATGGAGTCGCTGAAAGGCAGAATCGTACTCTTATGGATATGGTAAGGAGTATGTTAAGTCACTCCACTTTGCCGCTTGGTTTATGGATAGAAGCTCTAAAGACATTTGCACATATTCTTAATAAGGTCCCCAGTAAATCGATGCCGAAAACACCGTATGAATTATGGACTGGGAGAAAACCTACCCCGAGTTACTTGCATGTATGGGGCTGCCCTACTGAGGCAAGAGTTTTCAATCCAATTATGCGAAAGTTAGACCCCAAGACTGTCAACTGCCATTTCATTGGTCATCCTAACAAATCTAAGGCATATCGTTTCTATTGTCCAAAGCAATTCACTAAGTTTGTTAAAACAAGACACGTTGTGTTCTTGGAAAATGATATGTTGAGGGGGAGTATGACTCCCAGGGAAATAACCTTAGAGGAGAAACGGTAATATGTCCAGGTACCTATGATCCAAGAACCAGTGTTTCCTGTTCATGTTGAGTTTTCACCTCGAGATGTAAGGAATGCTAATCCTACCCCTGTTGAGATACCTGTGACTCCATTATAGTCCACACCTAATGATACTTCTATGGAAGATGCTCAGCAGGCTGAAGTTGTGATTGAGGTACCAAATAATGCACCTCTCAGAAGGTCAAAGCGGGCTAGAAAGTCTGCTATTCCTGATGATTATGTGACTTATATGAATAAGGATATAAATGAGTCGATGTTGGATGATGATCCTGCATCATTTAAGGATGCCATACAAATTGATCATTCATCAGAATGGATTGATGCTATGAAAGATGAAATGAAGTCCATGATCATTAATGATGTTTGGGACTTAATAGAAAATCCTAAAGGAGCCAAAACTGTGGGCAGCAGATAGGTCTATAAGACCAAACATGACTCCAAAGGTGATATCGAAAGATTCAAAGCAAGGCTTGTGGCTAAGGGCTTCACTCAAAGAGAAGGTATTGATTATAATGAGACTTTTTCACCTGTCTCTTCTAAGGACTCATTCAGAATTATTATGGCACTTGTGTCTCATTATGATCTAGAGTTGCATCAGATGGATGTCAAAATGGCATTTTTGAATGGTGACTTACATGAGGATGTTTACATGGCTCAACCAGAAGGTTTTGTTATGGAAGGACAAGGACAATTAGGATGTCATCTTAAGAAATCCATTTATGGATTAAAGCAAGGCTCAAGACAAAGGTACTTCAAGTTTGATCAAGTCATAAAGAATTTTGGTTTCAAAGAGAATGAAGTGGACAATTGCATTTATGTGAAGTTCAAGGGGAGCAATTTTGTCTTCCTGATATTGTATGTTGATGACATACTCTTAGCCAACAACGATAAGAATATGCTGCTCGAAACTAAAAGATTTCTCTCTTCAAAGTTTGATAGGAAAGATGGAGCCGCTTATGTCTTAGGCATTCAAATTCACCAAGATATATCCAGAGGAATCTTGGGGCTATCACAAAGAGCGTAAATTGAGAAGGTACTCAAAAAGTTAAATATGCATAAGTGCTTAGCCTCATCTGCTCCTATTTTCAAGGGCGATAAGCTTGGGACTTTCCAGTGCGTAAGTAATGATTATGAATCTGCACAGATGAAGTCAGTTCCTTATGCTTCAATCATTGGAAGTATGATGTATGCGCAAGTCTGCACTCGCCCTGACTTAGCATTTATAACCGGGATGCATGACAGATATCAGTCTAACCCAGGGTTGGATCGCTGGAAGGCTGCTAAGAAAGCTTTGCGTTATTTGCAAGGCACTAAAGGCCTCATGCTCACATATAAGAGAATTGATAACCTCGAGGTGGTGGGTTATTCAGATGCTGATTTTGCAGGGTGTGTTGATACTAAGAAATCCACAACGGGTTATATATTCACCCTTGCAGAAGGTGCTATTTCTAGGAAAATCACCAAGCAAGGTGTTACTACATCATCAACAATGCAGGCAGAGTTTGTGGCATGTTACAAGGCAACAGGGCAGGCAGTATGGCTGAAGAATTTCATTCCGGGTTTAAGGGTGATTGACAGTATATCTGATCCACTCACTCTTTTCTGCGATAATCAACCCGCAATGATCTATTCGAGTAACAAGCCAAGTGGTGTTGCCAAACACATTAACATCAAGTATCTTGTTGTGAAAGATAGAATCCAGGATCAGACAATAAGTATTAAGTATATAAGGACTAACGCAATGTTAGCGGATCCACTTACGAAAGGCTTGCCACCCAGTGTGTTTAAAGAGCATGTTGCTAGCATGGGATTGATAAAAAGCTTTTGATCCTGGAATTGGGACCGTTATGACACCATCTCCCCATAAGCTAAGAAGAGTTCTTCTCTTGGATGAAATGATTATTGTAGCCAATTAGTTCAATGGTACTTAATTGACCATTGCAATTTATTATCTCTGTATAAGTTTCAACAAAGAGCTGAGCTCATAAGTTTATAATAAATATAAGTTTATAGAGCTCCTAAGTTAAAAGAAGCGTTGTTTTAAAATAAAGGGGTGCGTTGTAGTATTCTGGGTTCTGCGGTTCTATATGACCGTTATAATTCTGTTGTCTCATATCCTATTTTGTTGAGAAATGGCCTTATAAGTTTATCCTTACAATAAATAGGGAGAATATTGGATATATAAGTGATCTGCAGTTTTCTGTAGTCAAATAAGTTAAGATTATGGTTTTTAGGGGTTATTTAATTACAGCCATTGGATGCCTTGATCAGGAGCATCCTGACCATCCATCCATTATATGTGGTTTCCTCGTGCAGGTCCTATATAAAGTGGCTAGGGTTTGAGAAAGTTACTGATACAGTTTCTCTCTCTCACTCTTTCACATGCTCACTGATCAAGCAAGGACTAAAAGCACCAGTAAGAACCACCGCTGAAGATCAACTTTCAGATCAAGATACACACCTCTGATCTTATCTTTTATGGCTTAATCTTAAGCTAAATGATCCAAAAGATTTAACAATAGGCACGCGCATGCCGCCTAACAACCTACCTCCGCCGGCTGCAGCCGACTTGCCTCCACCGGCCGCAGCTATTGTGTCGTGGCATCATCCTCTCTACTCTGGACTCCCTCGTATGCTCTGCCGCGTCACACCATCGCTCTCCGCCTCTGCTGGCTGTTGCGTCATTAATATCAGTATCTATCTATTATATACTAAAAGCAATATAAGGGTATTTTTCGAGGCACCTGGTTGATCCACATCATCTTAATTATTTTGGCCATTGGATCTAAAATTTACGGCTAAAAGGGTATTTTTCGAGGCACCTGGTTGATCCACATCATCTTAATTATTTTGGCCATTGGATCTAAAATTTACGGCTAAGATTCTACAAGACATAAGGTTGCGACCAGCACTAGCGTCTCCTCACGCGTTGCGGAAACGCTGGTGTCAATGCCCTTCGCCGGCCGGCCCTATTCCCGTACGTGCTTCAATTCGCGCCAGGATTTCACCGGAGATATCAGTTCCGGGCTACCCTATCATGCGACAACTTCTGACCTTGATGCCCTCTGGTGGCCAGCCTTCTTCGTGCATGTACATCAATAGGTAAAGTTTCAATCTTGCCTGACAGCACATAGGCATGCAAGATCAGTCCCAAATTTGTCGCATGTACACCCCAGAGCAAGGCGCATCAGTGCATGTGATAGGTTTCTTTCCTTTTTGATTATACACCATCTCTTGACTACCATGTAATCTACATAGGGAAGATGGCCCAGTGCCTTTGCATACAAGTTTTAGAAGGGTTCCGTGTCCCTGATAAATACACTTCGACTTAAATCAATTATTTTTTCGAAAGACCGTGGAGCAGGCAATCTATTACTGCCAGTAAATTGCATACTAATTTTAGACACCAAGGAGTCTAAATTCATTTGGAGGTTAAACATTGGTATTCTATACATCGAGTATTTCTCAAGGGAATCTATAATTCGTTTGAATGTTAAATTCTTGGCAGGATTGTGCGGGTACAAAACGTAAGCCGACATGTATAAGGTGATGCAGGTGGAAGAGAATTATGCAAATCTCAATGGTGTAAGTGTGACCGAGGAATTTCATACATATTTTTTCTCACTTTGCATTTTGATTGTTTATTAGCAATCAAATTTAGAAAAATAGAAATAACACATGAGTTGTAGTGGTTTTTTAGTCAGATAATTTTCATGGTTTGAGTACAATAATATAGTTAGTTTTGCAATGGAAAAAATAATTGTTCAATGCATAATTTTTTTACTCACAATTAGCTCCTTCATATCATTATCATTGTGGCCATGTCAAATGATGCTTCTGTGTATAAACCTTCACTCTAAACTAGCTTCTTTAGATAATTTTCTTTGTGTTATCCCATGAAACTGTGTCATTCATCTTCCTTTATTCTTCACTCTAAAGCTATTACTAAGTAAATATTTAGTTTACCTCTAAAATTTGTATCTTCTGTTTGAGAGAGAGGTAATATTGAATTGTCCCATATGGAATGAAATTATCTTATGTTAGCAATAAATAAATCTACCTACTATCTGAGTTTAACTCAATCAAAATGTCTGGCCATTGTATGCTAAAAGCAAGATATGGATTAAAATAGATATGGTAGAGATTACATAAGAAAAGAAATATATAGCCCGTTGATTCGGTGACCGTCATTATGTAATGAACCCTGAACCATTAGATTCGTTATAATACTACACATTTCAGTTGGTAGACCCTCTTTATCTTGCATGCAAACAAGTGAAAACCCTGGGACAACAGCAAGTCTAACGGGATATATCAAAAGACAATGAAGTCTCTTGCACTGACTCATACAATGGAAACCATATCTCGGTAGGTAAATATCAAAAGTTCCACTCAGATATGAAATATTAAGCACGTAGACAAAACTCTATGTCCGGAATAAGAGGATCACGTGTGACTAGATAATATGCCTACACCAGAAAATTTGAATACATGTTACAACTTTTATGTTCAATTTGTTATGAAAATAGAAGTAGGCTGTCAAAGAAAGGCTTTAGCAAAGAAGTTAGTCAAACAACACTCATCGTCAATTCTGCGTATTTGCAATATTTAGAAGTTATTAATTTTACTACCGTTATAAGTTAGGTACTTAATAAAATCGAATTAGGACATTTAGAGCGGTTCTGAAGGAGATAAGTTCACTTGGAACATATGAAGATATGTCATGTTCGGTGAAATTGAGGAGGAACTTATGCCTCGCAAAGGAAAGCGAGATAGAGGAGAGCGGATGGTTGTTCTTGAGCTTTGAGTTGGCATGATTGTAGGGATGAGGATAGGGGAAACATGGCCTCATTTGCCAGCTGATATTAATGATGTCCATAGGCATTGTTCTCCTTGACGGTGTTTTATAAAATTATCACATTCTTGTGAGCCTTATGTTTCTATTTTCTTTAAAGGTCTACCTATCATCTATTCCAGTGAGACCAAGCATATATAACCTCAAGCCACATTTGAGTGTAGACGAAATTTCTTTTTCTTAGCAATAAGGTTACGTAGAAAACTAGAAAAGCTAGGTATTATGCAACGAAGAGTGTGTTAAATACAATAAAAATTTTCCTCACAATATAAAAGAATACTTTGACAGTAAAACATGATACCCTCGCATCTAGGAGGACAAATGTCCTCGCGATAAAAAATAATACTTGATACTAAAAGAATCGTGCCCTTGCATTTGCGAGGGCCACCATGCTAATTCAGTACAGCGCCACCACTGATGCCCACGACGGCGCGGTGCGACGGCAAGAGCTGACGCGACGGAAAAAAACATGAAACATGAACTGATCTCCAAAAGCGAATATCGTTCGTAATTCGCACCATTGACCCATGCGTCTGCGAGCAAAACCGACTAGTCGGAACAGCCACCAGCAAGCAGCTTGAAAGTGAAGGCAAGGAGCAGATATGTTCGTTCCGGCGGCGTGGTTGTCTGTAACTGGTGATCACCAAGGCCATCCAAAAAAGTGTGATCACGAAGGCCCGACGATGGCGCCAACAGCAAATGCAGGGTAGCAAGTTGCTAGTTCAGGATGGACAGCAAAGTTGAGATCTTGAAACCAATCGTGATGCAAAATACTTCCTTCATTCCAAATAGTACATGGCATTTTGGACATCAAAACATTCTCCAGGATGGCAAGTTATAGTCTTACGTATTTGTTTTTCATGACGAACCTAATGACCATTTTTCAGGACATCATATGTTACAGGGGGTAGTAACATGACAATTAAAAAAAAAAAGCATGGCAATCCCTACGCGGCAAAGCCTAATAATTGCCTCGCCGTGTCGCCTCCTCTTTCGCAACTTCCACTCGCAGTTCACGTCCCTTCCAATCCTGCATAATTCAAAAATGAGAACACAAGCATGTCATCATATACTTGATCGGGAATAACAAAAAACAGGATGAAAAAAAAAGCTTCATCCCGCACCGCAATTGTCGATCATCACAGTAAAACATGATCTGCTCCATCTGTTTATCAGTCATGGTACATAAACCAATGGCATGGAAATCAGCTTATGCACTGACCTGTCCATCGAGGTCCCAAATCGCGTCATCCGCTTCCTCCCGCCTCGCCATTGTGACGAAACCGAATCCCCGGGAGCGCCAGCCTCCTCTTTCGTAGCGGTAGACAACCTCGGCATCGACGACATCGCCGTACTCGCTGAACAGCCGCTTCAGCCTGGAGTCGTCCACGTCCCAGGGAAGATTGCCCACAAAGATTCTGACTGAAGATGACCCGGATCGATGGGGTGATCGGCTTTCTCCTGCCCGGGAAGTTGTGGGAGCATCTGCCTTGTTCACAGTCAGAAGCCTGCCATCCAGCTCCTGTATGTCCACATTAAAGATCAATCAGGAAACCCCGCAAAAAAAACATCAATCAAGAAAGCTTTTATCATAGAGTATATTCTTTATATCATGTGAACTACAGATGAGAGTGGCCTCAAGTAGTAAAAGACAACTGCTCCCCTGCGACAATTAATTAGGATCGGAGGTTGTACAAGAAATGAATTATGTAAAAGAACGCTGTCATCAATGAATATGCTATAATTAAAGTTATCAGAATGAAGAGGCCGATTAGGCTGGCTTCAGATTAAGGTATCCTCAAACCAGGAAGTGAGGGTACTGTCATGCATATCCAAAATAATTAAGAACGACAAACCAATGTCGTATCACATTACCATAGGAAACTATTACAAGAAAGGAATGCAAATGCAAACTGGGAACAGCTCATTCCATTCACCTCACAAAAAATCTAGTTCAACTAAGTTCAGAAACTTCAAGAAAACTAACCACATCAAGCTATCATTTATCAAATATATACTCACACTGCGATGGAATATCTCCACAGCCTTCTCAGCCTGCTCAACAGTACTCATGGTGACGAACCCAAATCCACGGCTCTGGCCTGTTTTCCTGTTGTAAATGATCTGCATATCCGCAAAGTAGAAACCGTGTTTAAGAACAAATAGAAAATCCGTACATATCACAATAACTGTACTAACGGTCTCCCTACAATACTAATGAAACAGATCGCAAAATACAACGAAGATGAATAAACAATGCATACATTCTTCATAAAAAATATCGAAATTATTTTGCAATTTACTAAGATTCTAAGAAGCTATGACTGCACGCCCAACAGATTAATGAGTACCAACCAATCCAAGTGGGAAGGCATAAGTAAATCCAACAATACCTTCTAGTCAACAACCTAACCATATACAGAAAATATCATTTGAAACCCATAAAAATAGCACTCTTCAAAACAGTACCATGGATCATCAACCAATTGCAACCAACATATGGCACAAGAATCTCAGTAAGCAGCCAATTAGATTCTAGCTACTCCAGCCTATGGGTTTCAACAGAGAACATCATATATGGCTATATGCATCAATCGATGCAAAGGTCAGGCTTCACATTTCGAAAAAAAAGAAACATCACAACGTAAAATTACAGGAAAGTCCAGAACTGCATGACAGTAGTAACAGGCCAATTATAGCTGTGTCTACATGATTAAGGAGTCAGGATTTTGAGGCACCATTTTCACTTGACCAGACAAAGACAATGAAGAGATAAGAAGGCTCACCTCCGACGAATCAACGGTTCCAGCATGCTTGAAGAGCTGGGCAAGGTACTCACTGTCACTGGCATAGGGCAGGTTCCCAACATACACCGTGGCCTCATCATCCGACTCAAAGTACTCCCCCTCCTCCTCCGATGTGTACTCCTCAGATGAGTACTCCTCGGATGTGTAGTCATCATCATATCCCTGCTGTCTGGGTGAAGACATTGTTGGGTACAGGACATTTGGGTGTCGTTGATGAGATGCTTTCAGATTTTTGAACCTGAGTGATTTCCTCAGAGTTTTCCACTTTGTTTCCTTATCGGTAGCATGACAATGATCATCAGTCGAGTAACCTCTGCCCCAATGCTTGCATGGAGCTGGAGCATCACATACAAAACAGTAGCACTGCATTTGAAAAACAGCAATAGAATCGCATATTAAACCTCCATTGTCTCTGCTACTGTAATAGTTGTATTACTGGCACCGGCATCAGGTAGTGAATCTTTGTGTTACTTACCATGCTACAATGCTTCACGTGAGAAGTAGTGCTGAAGGGTAATTCAGAACATAAATGACGCGAGTGAGGGAAATCCTTGCATGCTATCTGAAAGAAACATGGCCAATGCTAATGTAAATATATGATCAAGGGAATGCTACTGCAGACAAACTACACTAGTATGCTTTCTCTGAACTTGCCTTTGTTGAATTTTGCATGAAGTAAAGTAGTAAACCACAGATATTCATAGACAGTAAGAGCAGGTAGAAATGGAACAGTGCATGTACCAAAGCAGACCACTTCCATGTTACACGTTGACAAAAAAAAACTTTTTTGGATGATCCAATGAATCATCTTTAGCCACTAGCATTATCATACGAATCAAGAAGTATGATCTGCACTCTGCAGCACTGAACCCACGCTGCTTGAATTAGTCTATTATGCTCTGTAATCCACATATGCGATTCGGCTATAAAGTCACAAATGTCCAATGAAAATCAGCAACCCGATTATCTATACACATAGCCTCTAACATTGCAAGGTACAGCTTTAACAGTGCGCCAAAGAATACAGATGCTACGGATCAAAGTGGAGGGAGAAACAACAAATACCTGGCCTTTCACCGCAACAATCTCCACCTCGTCCGAGGCGGCATCCCCCGAAGCCCTCTTCACGCCCGCAACGGCAACCGGCCCGTCAGGGTCTCTCTCGAGAACCACGCAATTATCCCCTTCGCCATCTTCGCCGGCGCCAGCGGACTTGCCCATCTTCTTCGGCTGCGGTGGCGACTCGTCGATCACCACGACATTGTCAAAAAGCTTGGAGACCCACCCAAGCGGGCCGGCGGAGAGCCTCCGAAAGTCCTCCTCGTCGGAGCTGATGTCCACCGCATCGTGCACCGACTCCATCCGCCTCTGAGAGGTACAGAGACAGGTTCCTCAAATCCGCCGAACCAAACCAGGAAACTCTCCCGTTGCAGCACAAGCTCGACCAGCGGTGGGTTCGTCGCCGCCGTTGAAAAGGATTTTACCGCTGGGGCAGTTGGAAGGGGCCGAGGAACCAAACCAGGAATTGGTGGGGCGGCGGGCGGGGAAAGTGGCTGCGTGGAAGCCAGAGATTCCGGAGAAATGCAGTGCAGCGTTGCCCGTTGGTGATTTTGCAAGAAACAGGGCCCACGCTTAAAAGGCAGTTTGCTTTTGCCCGTTCTATTTTTTGAAATTTGAATTTGGGGGCAACGTCGTCGTCCGTATAAACTACTCGTCTTACTTTTTTCACACACATCACCGATTAATTGGCGACAGGGTTGCAACATACTCTTGCTTTTGCTTAAGTCAAACTTTATTAAATTTGATTAAACTTATAGATAAATCATAAATATAGCAACATATATTACTACATGAAATTGTCATATTATGAAACTATATTTTAAAAAAATCTAGTGATGTCAATTTAGAGTCGTAAATATTGCTACATTTTTCTTTAAAGTTAGTCAAACTTTACTATCTTTGACTTAACAAATCTAAAAATTACGTCGGCTATTGAGCTCCGCATTGTGGCTGCTCTAACAACATATTTAACGAATGTGGCGCAAGAGTAAGTCATGATGTGCCATTGCTTGACTTGTTGTCCACATGTCATCAGTTGACAATGTACATTATTAATGTACAATTGTCTGAAATAATTTTGTATCAACAGTTTGAAAGTTTGTCCCCTTTGTGAGATTCAGCCAAAATCTGGTGAATTTTTTGAAAAATTAAAAATATGAATAAATCTAGCAATTGAAACAATATGGACTAACTAATATGTAAAGTTTGAAACAATTCGGAAAACCCGCTTGAATGTTTCCTCACTTTTTGTCAGACCAAAATTGGTGAAAATTTTAAGCTTTGGTCATGGGCAATGCCACACCATCACTAACTCATGGGCCTTGGTCACCAAATATGTTGTTAATTGGATTAATAAGAGTTTTTTGGACATGTGTGCAACCTATTACACGAATAGTTGGTGGTTTGTACAAAAAACATGTAAAGTGAGTAATTTGTGCAACGACGACATTTGCTGGGTTCTCAAATTTCCTCCATAATGCATGCAGGGTCTTTTCTAGAAAGGGGTTTCCCTCGGCTTCATTAGAGAAATTTTTGTTTGGCTTCATAATTTCTTACATATTATTTATACAATGCAACATTTTGCAGTGTAAAGGAACTAAGAACATGAACCAAGAAGTGAAGACAAATGAACACACCCCAGTTTTATGCATCTTGCTAGTACGGGCATGGTCCAAATGCAATTCTTAACAAAACCTATCCACTCTCTATTTTTGAGCATGTTGGCGCCCAATCCGTCGATTACTTGAAGCGTCGCCGAGTCACCATCTTTACCAGCTCAGTGCTTCGATATAGCACCTTTCGTTCTTTCACACCCTTGCTTTCTATCATTCATCCCCGTAATCAATCCAGTTACATATTTGAAACAAATATCATAACATGAGGCATAACATTATCAAAGCATGCTCTATTCGTAGTTTTCCATAGGGACCATAAAATGGAGGCAAAGAAAATATTTACTGCCACTTTCTCTAGACCCCCACCCATTGGCCAATTCAGCAGTAGATTTTGATTGCCAAAGAGACTTAAATACACATTGGGCAACATATCAAATATATCGTGCAATAGGATGATGGAAGAAAATGTGGTCTATGATTTCATCGGATCCACAAGACATGCACTGAGTAGATTCTTTCCATTCATGTCTTTTTTAGATCGTCTTTTATTTGTTAAAGTTCTACTCCACTTTACTAGCCATAGAAACATTTTATATTTTGGTAGGGACTTTCAAACACCATAGTATAAAAACTTTGACACGAGGCTTAGTCTAAAGGTCAATATACGGTGACCTCATTGTAAATCCTTTGTGCCTTAGTTTCCAAATTACTTTGTCATCTCTCTGCCCAGGCTAACATTTTGTTTTATGTCTAAGAACCTAGATCATTCTACAACCCAATCACTCCACAAACATCTTCCAGAAACTAAGTAAGCCCCTTTAGATTGCATTACTCTGTCCACTTTAACATTTGACACATCAAACATTCTAGATATTTTTTCCAGTGATTTACCCTTGTACCACACCATGACCCTATCACAGAAATTATCAAAGAGCGATATCTTTAACCTCCATTAATCAGGCCCAAAATTGTGATGTCCCTTGTTTATCCCTAGTCCGAGTCAATGTTTCCTTTTGAAACTATTTTTTCTTCAAGGGTAGTTGACATGCTTGATCCTCATTTCCAACTTCCAAAGCAATTTACATAAGAGCCTTATATTCATCATATTCAAGTGTCAAAAAAACCCGAACCACCTAGAACTTTACGAGAATAGTCCGTCTTCTAGTTCATTAGATGGTACTTCTTAATCCCCATCCCTCCTGACATAGCATCCGCCCTCTAAAATTATCACTTTTCCCTAAACCAACTGGCAACATGTAGAATGACGTCATATAAAAATGGTTGTTGTCAAACATGAATTCAAGAGTATCACTCTTGATGCAACATCTAATAATTTGCCTTGTCAACATCCAAGTTTCTTCCCCGTCTTATCTTCAAGGGGTTTCCATTGAATATTAAGAAGTGTTTTGCAATAATGCCAGTTAGTCAAAGAACATCCCGTACTAACATAACACTTAGTTTTCTCTCATCATGTTAATATTTAGTACAACATTCAATAGATGTACAAATTAACACTCAGTTTGTCTAGTTTACTTGAACACGAAGACATATGAATGAATGACCTGACTAAGCGAAAAGTTCTAAGCATTAGGTCCCGCTAAACAACTTAACTAGCATACTCGTCTTCTCTTGGTAATGCAAGTGGGCAACCCTCTTCTTTGCATAAATTGATTCAACTCTACTAGAGAGTGCCCGTGCGCTATTCCCGGACCGGAGCGCTTGCATGGACAACTGAAAGGATACGGATGTCGCCTAGAGGGGGGGGTGAATAGGCGATTAAAACTTTTCCTAGATTGGCTCAACAAAGGCGGAATAAAACTAGTGTTTACTTTGTTAAGCACAACCTAGAACAACTAAGGTTCACCTATATGCACCAACAACTTATGCTAAGCAATACAAGCAACAAAGTGATAGCAAGATATATAATACTTCAAGCACGAAGGCTATCACAATGTAAAGTGCATAAGTAAAGAGCTCGGGTATAGAGATAACCGAGGCACGCGGGGACACCGATATTTTACCGAGTTCCTCCCAACATGGAGTACGTCTCGTTTGGAGAGGGGGTGGTATCAAACCACCAACGCCACAAAAGGCCTCCCTTATTCTCCGGTGAATCTCACCCCAACGGGATCGATCCACGCTTCCACTATCGGTGCACTTGTCGGTGGCAACCGGAACCTCTCACAAGGTTGGGGCACTTCTCTACAACTTAATTGGAGGCTCCCAACAAACGCCACCAAGGCCACAATGCCACCAAGGCCACAAACCGTTTAGGGTTCCAAGAACCCAAGAGGGACAAGCTCCAATGAGTAACTCAAATCAAATCCTCCAAAGAAAACTCAAACCGATGCACCAAATGCAAATGGCAAGAACACCACAAAGGTGCTCAAATCCCTCACTCCCAAATTCCACCAAAGCTACACAATCTTATGGGGGAATAAGAGAGGAAGAACAATGGAGGAAATCCACAAAATACTCCAAGATCTAGATCCCAATATGTTCCCCTCACTTAGAGGAGAGATTGATTGGTGGGATTGTAGATCTAGATCTCCTCTTTCAAATCCCTCAAGAATATGCAAAAATCATTGGAGGGATTGAGAGAAAGAAAGCTCAAGAAGGTCAACAATGGAGGGGAAAACTTGCAAGAATGGTTGAGAAACTATTGGGGAAGAAGGCCTCTTAAATAGGTCCCCCCAAAATTCAACCGTTGAAGCCCAAAAACACGAATCCTGGTACTACCGGACTTTTTCCCGGTACTACCGAACTTTCCCGGTACTACCGGACATTTCCTGGGGATCCCAGGTCGCCAAACGCACCTTATTCTGTACCGACCGGTACTACGGGGCGGTACTACCGGACCCTGGTCCGGTACTACAGGTCATCCCTGAACGAAAACGGCCATAACTTTTGCATCCGGACTCCGATTTTGATGATCTTGGGCTCGTTTCGAAGAGGACAACAAGATCTAAAATATAATGCAAAGAAACATTATAGTACAGCAAGGGAGGATAGATCCAAATGACGAAAGGTTTAACCTCTATCAAAAAGACGAACCGATAAAACCTCCAACATAAAAAACGTAATAGAAAATGCATATGAAATCCGTTTTCGATGAACTAGAGCTTGTCATGGAGATTAACACAAGCTCTAAATCCTCACATGAGTAAGAACCAAATAATGGAAGGTTTTACCTATCTCTAAAATACAAACCGGTAAAACCTCCAAGATCAAAACACAATAAGATATAAAAGGGAAATCCGTTTTTGATGAACTAGAGCTTGTTATGGAGATTACCACAAGCTCTATATCCTCACATGGATAAGACCAAATAACAACCAAATATGATGATGCAAGTATGCAAAGGTTTGATCTCTCTCCGAACGATGTGACCGAGTTACTCATTCGAGAGCCCCACTTGATAGTACGGTTATCTATCCTAAACCCGGTCTCCCACACACAACATGAGACCGGCAAAAAGGAAAACCTATCAAGATTATACCTTTGCCTTGAGCATTCCACTTGAGCTCGATGTAGACGAACTTGACCTTCTCAAGATGGAACGCCTTTCTTGATTCCTCATCATCGATCCATGATCACCGAGGATGGCAAGCATCAACTATGAGATCTTCTGTAGATGGTGCATATTGAGCTTGCAAAGCGTATCTTCTTCGCATTTCATCGACCTTGAAGCCAACACATGCTCCAAGCGATGCCAATGGACAATTCCTACGAGTACAACTTAATACACACATTAGTCCATAAAAATTGTCATTAATTACCAAAACCACACATGGGGGCTCACATGTTCTTTCAATCTCCCCCATTTTGGTAATTGATGACAATCCCTTCAAGAGGGTTTATATAAGGAATATTAATGAATAAAATGGTAATACCAATATCAAATACTACATAAGTATGTGATATTGGTACCACCACCATATATAGAGTAAACTCTCCCACCACCTATGCATGTGTGATGAACTTGAATTTCATTGCATATATTGCCAATCATCATTGGTGGAGTTTCCTCTATATATCACATGCTAAGCAACAACAAAGATGCAAGAGCATGAAAGGCAAATGCTTAAGAACCAACTCAATGCATATCCCAACTTCCCTTAAACCCTCTAAAACTTCTCCCCCATTGGCATCGATTGCCGAAATGGGTGACAAGTTCTAGAAGGCAAATATAGTAATAATTCCTCGAAAGGTGTGCCTTCGCACATATCTAATGATGAATACTTGGGAGGGAGTAGAACTATATAGAGGACCCGAAGATTGCCAAAATAAAGTCAAATGATGCAAGCAACTGCAAGTCCGACAAACCAATTTGAAAATAACAAATGAGTCCACATGGAAACTACAAGATATTATGATATGAGCAAAAGAGTGTTTTAAATAACAAATAGAGAAGCTCCCAAGATTTGTGCACAATTCAAAATAAATGCATTAGAATGCATATTGCACAAATATGGAATCCTCGCTCCCCCATAGGCATTTAAAACACAACAAATGAAAGATCAAACAAATGCTTAAATAAAAATAGAGAAGCTCCCAAGATTTGTGCACACTTTAGAATCGTTGTATTTCAATACAAAAATGCACAAATATGGAATCCTCACTCCTCCATAAACATTTAAGGCACAATAAATGAGAAAAGAGACAAATGAGCATTATTAAATGAATTAGATGGGCTCCCCAAAGATAATGCACCAATTATGATAATTTCATTTGGGAACAAGGTGCATAATCATGGAATCCTCACTCATCCAAACGCATTTAACAATACACGGCATGAGAGAACAAATATGAGTGTCCGAATATGCAAACAAGAGGAACAATCACTCATAGGCAAATAAATTTGGAAGCCACCAAAAAACTCAAAAGAAATAAAAGGTGGTATCCAAGGAATAAAATCTCAACTAAAGTTATCTTCTCATATGTGTATATGTTTCTAATAGGATAAAATCACAAAGACATAGGCCCATAAAGAAACAAGCACACACAAAGAAGATATACAATAAATCACATAAAAGGCTAAAATGAAGTCATAACATATATCAATAAGATTTTTGCTTCAAAGCATGGCCAAAGGCACAAATATATCGTATTGTACATTAATGAACTTCAAACACCAACACACTACATATATTACAACTATCACCAAGGGAAAAGGATAAAGTTGGAATATATGGAGAAAGGCAACAAGTATCATAAGATAAAATAGACTAGCAAAAATCTCACTATTGCACATGAGAGAAGTTGATGAAATGATAGGCAATAAAATTGCTAGATTGACATATTTGGAATTGGAGGATCATATGCATGATTTTGTATAGTCCCAATTATATGCACTCATCTTAACTTAAACACATATACAATATAGAGTCCTCTTAAAACCATGGCTAGAATTACAACAATTACAAATACATTAATTCATGCTAGAAGGCAACCGACAAACGGTTGGAATCAAGATATATGAGCATGAGTAAGAGATACTTGTTACCGAGATATAAATGGTAGGATGTAGAGGATATGAATTCATTGATCATCCTATAGCTTGCCTCAAATTTTCATTTATGCACCACTACTTTAAAATTGAGAGACAAGCATCCAATATATCTCCAATGTACCTAAAACACAATTAAGTACAAACTGGTCCCCAAACTTATTGGGTCCAAAGTAGTTAGAGAAACTACAATACATAGGAGGGACTCCACATAATTATGTGCATATTGATATGAAACTGAATCTCATGCACAACTTAGCCGATGGGATTTGGTGGAGTTTCCCCTATATATTGGATCAAAGAAAGCAATCATGCCATAATATAAACATAAAGTAAATATGCATGCATAAAGCTTTCAAGAACCAAAAAGGAGATAAAATTTGAATAAAAACACCAAGTAAATCGAGATTGCACACACAAGAGTGTGACATGACAGACGATGTCCAAATTGTATCAAAGAACCAATTCAACACATGAAAGATCACAAGTTCAACAAATGAACTTAGGCTAAGACCAAAAGAGCAAAAGATGGATAGAAATAAAAATGCTCAAGGATTTATCTCATTCTAAAATGGTCGCATCATGAAATAAGGAATGAGATAAAACCAACTCCCAAAAAGAGCAAGGTTCCAACAAGAAACCAAACTCCCCAAACTTCTCATGATGGCACAAATACCAAAACGAAAAGATTGAGGTTCCAAGCACATAAGACCCGATATGGATCAAACAAGGAAGCATAAAAGGATTGTTCTAGATAATATAGGAGAGTTCACCCATAAGTAGTACATTATATAGAAATTTCTTTTGAATGCAAAAAATGCACACAAATGGGATCATCACTACTACCTATATTAAATAAAACACAAGAGGATACCAATAAAATAAGAAGATCCAAAAATAGCAAGGAATACATGGGATCACACAAAACATTTACTTGGCCAAAGATAGGACAAGATTAAGCAAAGGCCAAAGTGAATATGACCAATAAATTCTACCATAAATTTAGTACTCATTGTCCAAGGACAAGAAATATTGGAAATAATTTTCCCAAGGTAGCTTGCATGGATATCCAAGATCATATTCACACAACAAGAAGCATATGACTAAATATAAGAATTGAGCATGATACTTCAAACAAGATTCTTGGTAGCTTCCAATAGTCACTCAATCACTACTGATTAGAGTAACTTAAAGAAAATGGTTTCCATGATGATATAGAGATCTAAATATGAGGAAACACATACCAAGAAACACTCTCATATACAAGATCCAAAATATGATCAACAACAACATTCAAGCAAATTGGAACTTGTATGAGCAAATGTGTCACATAGGTGCTAAATAATTATCAATATCAATTCTAAGTGACACAACCTTGAATATTCACATTTTCTAGGATTGTAATATGCACTAAGCATATGACTCCCACATAATGTGATACTACCACAAAACCAACACGAGGCAAAATGATTCAAATAGAGATAATTAATGGACATTATAAAATTAAATTTCTCATGAGAATTATATCACACAGAGACTAGACAATAATCCAATATAAATACTAGGTGGTATTCCTCATGTACACACAATTTTAGGATTGTGGAATGCCCAAGCATAACACTCCCCCAAAATGGGATAATCCATTAATTTCTCACAAGAGCCAAATAAGATATAAAATATAATCAAGAAAGGCTCAACCACAAGAAACACACATACATGGAGTTCCACCTAATCATACACAAATATGCTTGATACCTCAAGATAATTAAGTGGAACACACAACATGTACAAAAGCATGGAAGATACAAAACCAACACATGCACAAGGGGGCGAGTAACTTTCAATGTAAAGAGTTTAGCATATGTTACCGCAAGGAGGAACATTGGGAGTATAATATAATCATGATAATCCAAATGGCTTTGCTTGATAATAATAATTGATGAAGATCCCTCAATTCTTCATAATGTAACCAAGACTCCAATGCCCTCCAACAACACCTATTGATCAAGTTTTGGCTTGTTGGTCTCCAACCAAGTTGGGTCCTAAGAGGGTAGTCACAATAGGCTTGGCAACCCAAATGGTTCTTTTCTTGAACCCACATTGAGCACCAACAAATTTGGCAAACACATTGCCAACCTCATCCTTACAAAGAGAATAAGCATCATCAATAATGATAGGGTTGGATGAGGAGATACCGATAGTGCATGAGGAAGAAATATGCCCCTTCTCACGGCATATGTAGCAAGTTCTACTCTTGCCCTCTTTCTTTTTGGATGAAGAAACAACTTGAGGAAGATCTTGAGTCTTCTTGGGAGGAGGCCCATATCTAACAAGATGTAGATCTTGAGGCCGCTTCCCTTGTTGCTTCTTGCCAAGGGACTTCTTCTTTAATGGGCAATGTTTGACATGATGCCCTTCTTCCTTTCACTTGAAGCAAAAAATGTTGGCCGGATTCTTGACTTGATCTTGGCCATTTTTCTTGTTATCCTTGTGCTTCAACTTGATAGTGGACTTGTTATTGACATTGGAGTTGAATCCAAGCCCACTCTTGTCATTGGGGGATTTTTGCACACTCAAGATTTCGTTGAGTGCGGACTTCCCTTGATGACCCTTTTTCAAGTCATTTTTCAAAGAAGTGACTTGAGCCTTGAGCTCTTTTATTTCCTCTACATGGTTAGTTTCAACAAAAGCACTAGAGGAAGTAGATGCTACATTGTTAGAGCAACAAGGCATGTAATGTAATTCATCACGATATGTAGCATGGTTGTGAGAGGATGAACTACAAGGACTAGTACATGGCAATTTAATATTTGGAGTAGATATAGTGCTAATGTCCACATGAGGCCCACTAGATGTTACCTTTGACATGATGGCCTCATGAGCCAACTTTAGCCTACCATGGGAGACTAGAAGATCCTCATGCGAGCTCGAGAGCTTAACATGACTTTCTTCTAATTTCCCATAGTTGCTAGTTAGCAACGCAAGTTGAGCCTTTAGCTCAACATTCTCCTTCAAAGTAGATGCTTCACAAGAAATAGAGTTAGTATCACAAGAATCATCACTATTTGCAAGAGGTGAGGGCAACTTGGCAAGCTCTTTTGAATATGAGGCTTTAAGTTGCTCATGTGACTCGGTGAGTTTGATGAGCTCAACCTTTATGACCCGAGAGCCATTTTCGAGGTGCTTAAAATCCTCAACAAGTTTAGCATAAGCAACTTCAAGTTCATCATTTTTAATCTTGAAGGAGTTAGCCACCGCAAGTTCTCTATCATGGTATTCCTTTACTCTAGATAATTCTAGAGTAAAAGTCTCCTCAAGATATTCTTTGGTGGTTTGTTCTTCTTCAAGGGAGTCCTTTAGTTGTGCAACTTCATTAGCATACTCACGCTCAAGTGCAAACTTTTCATTAATTAAGTTTTCTTGCTCCTCAATAAGATCATTGCCTTCTATGGCACAATTCAAGATTTCAAGAAAGTTGGAGGAAGCAATTTTATTTTTAAAGAGAGTGCTATAGACAACCTCTCCCATTTTCTTAATAGATGTAATATCATACTTACCTCTATAATCATCATTATCATTCTCAACCTCATCATCATGAGATACAATGGGATTCAAAGAGGTTACCTTTGTTCCCTTAGCCATAAGGCACATGTGAGAACCGGAGGAAGGTGATGATGAGATTGCACTTGTAGCTCTCTTCAAGACCTTGTCTTGGCCCATAGAATCTTCATTTTCCTCTACATGGTTAGAAACACAAGCACTAGAGGAAATAGAAGTATTTTTATCATGGCAACAAGACAACATGAGCATATCATCATGAGATTTATTCAAGTCATTTCTACATGATATGCAAGGACTATTAACACAAGCATGTGAGGAATTTTGAGTGCTAGAAGTGTTAAGGTCCAAAGATAGATCATTGCAACTAGATAGATATGAGGGATTACAAATAGTGAACACACTATCCATATTGCAATTTCTATCACCACTCACCATATCATTTCCTTGTGAAAAGTCACATGTTGGTGAAGTGGTAGAGGATGAGAACTCATCTCGACCGGAAGTGGAAGCAACACAATCATCCTCAATAATGTTGGACTTGCTATATTTATCTTGAAGCTTGGTCCATATCTCACGAGCGCTTGAATAAGGCATGATAGAAGAAAGAACTACATTGCTCACAACATGCAAAAGAATTTCAGTAGCTAGAGCATCTATATGAGAGTTCAACTTCTCCTCTAAAGATTCGTTTTGGGTATCCATAGGAGAAGAGAGACCCACATATAGACATCCCTCGATAATTGGGTGAATTTCTCGAAATAAATTAAGCATGCGTAATTTCCAAACATCATAATTTGTGCCATCGAAAGTGAGAGTATCCTTGTGCACTAATCCCCTAGCCGACATCTTTACTCTCTGATACCAATTGAAAGGATACAGATGTCGCCTAGAGGGGGGGGGTGAATAGGCTATTAAAACTTTTCCTAGAGTGGCTCAACAAAGGCGGAATAAAACTAGTGTTTACTTTGTTAAGCACAACCTAGAACAACTAAGGTTCACCTATGTGCACCAACAACTTATGCTAAGCAATACAAGCAACAAAGTGATATCACGATATATAATACTTCAAGCACGAAGGCTATCACAATGTAAAGTGCATAAGTAAAGAGCTCGGGTACAGAGATAACCGAGGCACGCGGGGACACCGATATTTTTCCGAGTTCCTCCCAACATGGAGTACGTCTTGTTTGGAGAGGGGGTGGTATCAAACCACCAACGCCACAAAAGGCCTTCCTTATTCTCCGGTGAATCTCACCCCAATGGGATCAATCCACGCTTCCACTATCGGTGCACTTGTCGGTGGCAACCGGAACCTCTCACAAGGTTGGGGCACTTCTCCACAACTTAATTGGAGGCTCCCAACAAACGCCACCAAGGCCACAATGCCACCAAGGCCACAAACCGTCTAGGGTTCCAAGAACCCAAGAGGGACAAGCTCCAGTGAGTAACTCAAATCAAATCCTCCAAAGAGAACTCAAACCGATGCACCAAATGCAAATGGCAAGAACACCACAAAGGTGCTCAAATCCCTCTCTCCCAGGGGAAAACTTGCAAGAACACCACAAAGGGATTGAGAGAAAGCAAGCTCAAGAAGGTCAACAATGGAGGGGAAAACTTGCAAGAATGGTTGAGGAACTATTGGGGAAGAAGGCCTCTTAAATAGGTCCCCCCAAAATCCAACCGTTGAAGCCTAAAAACGCGAATCCCGGTATTACCGGACTTTTTCCCGGTACTACCGGACTTTCCCGGTACTACCGGACATTCCCTGGGGATCTCGGGTCGCCAAACACACCTTAATCTGTACCGACCGGTACTCCGGGGCGGTACTACCGGACCCTGGTCCGGTACTACCGGTCATCCCTGAACGAAATCGGCCATAACTTTTGCATCCGGACTCCGATTTTGATGATCTTGGGCTCGTTTCGAAGAGGACAATAAGCTCTAAAAGATCATGCAAAGAAACATTATAGTCCAGCAAGGGAGGATAGATCCAAATGACGAAATGTTTAACCTCTATCAAAAAGACGAACCGATAAAACCTCCAACATCAAAAACGTAATAGAAAATGCATATGAAATCCGTTTTCGATGAACTAGAGCTTGTCATGGAGATTAACACACGCTCTAAATCCTCACATGAGTAAGAACCAAATAATGTAAGGTTTTACCTATCTCTAAAATACAAACCGGTAAAACCTCCAAGATCAAAACACAATAAGATATAAAAGGGAAATCCGTTTTTGATGAACTAGAGCTTGTTATGGAGATTACCACAAGCTCTATATCCTCACATGGATAAGACCAAATAACAACCAAATATGATGATGCAAGTATGCAAAGGTTTGATCTCTCTCCGAACGATGTGACCGAGTTACTCATTCGAGAGCCCCACTTGATAGTACGGTTATCTATCCTAAACCCGGTCTCCCACACATAACATGAGACCGGCAAAAAGGAAAACCTATCAAGATTATACCTTTGCCTTGAGCATTCCACTTGAGCTCGATGTAGACGAACTTGACCTTCTCAAGATGGAACGTCTTTCTTGATTCCTCATCATCGATTCATGATCACCGAGAATGGCAAGCATCAACTATGAGATCATCTGTAGATGGTGCATATTGAGCTTGCAAAGCGTATCTTCTTCGCATTTCATCGACCTTGAAGCCAACACATGCTCCAAGCGATGCCAATGGACAATTCCTACGAGTACAACTTAATACACACATTAGTCCATAAAGATTGTCATTAATTACCAAAACCACACATGGGGGCTCACATGTTCTTTCAACAACTTCGTCATCTCACCTCCTTGTTGTCTTTCTCCACATGCAAAAATATACTACACAAATTAGAAAAAGGCTACATGAAGAAAATTTAGATGACATGAGTGTCATGCGAAACAAATTCCAATACTTCTAAATTGTATTATTCTAAAATATGTTTCCTTTGACCTTTATGTTACTCATGACTAGATCTTCGAATCTAAATCTCACATCGGCATATTCCAAAAACATATTGTTGACAAGCAACATTTTGTCAAGAAAATCCAATTTGTGGTACACATATTACTTATGTCAAGAAAGTAAATTAGTGGTGCAAACATTGCTTTCGTACAAAAGCCACTTTCCGCTATGGGGGCACAAGAAGCAATTGTTTAGTATTAACTTGATGTTCGTTCACAAATTGTTTAGCTTACCATCAGTAAGACATGTATGTGTAAAAAGTATTTTTTTTCAAGTAAATAATTGAATTGTCTTTGTCCAAAAGATGCTTTTACATATTTTAAGTCTTTGCACCCGTGTTATAAAAAGCAAACTGGTGTGATGGGAAAACAAGTTTGTATTACAAACTTGCATTTCATCGTACTTTGTTGGTTTTGGGAAACTTATGCACCCTATAAAATGCTTACAAGCAATTTAATTATATACAAATAACTTTATAACTGAACTTGCTTTTTCCCCAACAAATTGAACGGGCGATTTGACCACCTGGACGTGTATATACAAACTTGTTTACGTGACATCGTTGCATTTAAACTATGACAATGTGCTCTCTAAATTGTAAAATACAGTTTTAAATTTCCATTTTTATGATAAGAAAAAACAACTATATACTAGAAACTTGTTTTACTCAAACAATTGTCAACTTATTGCTCTGTACTAGAAAAGAGCAAGTTTATATCACAAACTTTCTTTTTGTAACAGAAAGTTGCTTTATAAAAAGTATATGTGATCTATTTTTGAAGATCTAGCCATCAGAAAAGCATGATGAAAACAAATTTTTGATCGGACTCTTTGTTTCAAAATACTAATGGATTTTTAAAATTTTGAAAGGAGTTTGCGTAACCTTGGAAACGCATGCACGCTTCCAAACATTTGGGGCACAATGAAAAACTTTGCAGAAATTATTAGGTATGCGGTGTTTAGCCTTGTATTGTGCTAGCTCCCCTGCTATAAAGGAGGATAAAACTCAACTTAGCGCTAAACGGGATCCTGTTCAACGAAAACCAAAAGGAACGGGAGAGACGGGAGCGTGGCTGGCCCCTCTGCGGTCACCACGGGGCGTCCTCATGCTGCCTACTGTGCCGACACGCCAGGTCGCTTGTCACAACAAAATAAATAAGTAACTAAAGAATACTACTTGCTTGAATTTGTTTGTGGATTTTCAAAGGATTTTGTTGGAAAAGGAATTGGATGCATGTACGTTATGTTCAAATTCAGGTGGCCGGTTGGCCTTACATATAAACCGGTCTCTCACGTAGCCCACCAACGTGTTGGATAAAATACCCCAAGACCCATATATAACTGCGGATCATTCTTCCCCTCCCTACGCCACTCTCAATTTGGCAACTAGGGCGGCAAAGGTCGGCCGGCGTCTCCGCGTCCCAAGCCAAAACCGTGCCCACTCATCACCCCCCCTCCAGGAAGCTAGCAACATGCACTCCGGCAGCACGTAGTGTCTGTCCACCGCCCACGCATGCTGCTGCCACTATATATACAGCGCTGCCATTGCTGCGCTCATCCGAACCTCGAGCCACACACAACAAGTTCCACCACACTTGCTAGCACGCACACGCACGCAAGCAGCTTCCGATCGACAAGGTTCAATGGAGGGAGGCGGTGGCTTCTTCAACAAGGCCGGCTCGCCGGAGGGGTCCGCGACGAGGCGGGCGCGGGAGTACCACGAGTGCAGCTTCTGCAAGAGGGGCTTCACCAACGCGCAGGCGCTCGGCGGCCACATGAACATCCACCGCAAGGAGCGCGGCGGCGCCGGCGGCGGCAGCAGATCGTCGTTGCGCGGTGGCGGTGGCGCTGCGCCGCCGGCCGGCGCTCAGCGCGATGCTGGCGGTGCTGGTGCCGGTGGCTCGCGGCCCCACGGCGGGGATCAAGTGCACCTGGGCCTCACCCTTGGCAGGAGCGAGGAGGTGGACTTGGAGCTGAGGCTCTGGCACTAGCGTCTGATCATCGATTTGGTTGACCGGCGAAGCCGGGCTAAGCTATATATATTTGCAGATTGGTCGTTGCGTTCTTGGCTTGCTAAGCATGTACAGTATATAATTCCTTGTCTGCTAGTACTACAAGAACCTCGTAATGATAGTATAAAGATATGTTGACATTACGTCCTTGTTTGTTTTTTCGTGTAAACATGCGTATGTGCAATGTGGTCAATCTATAGAAATGCGGTCAACATATTAATATGGATCTACGTACTTTGAGCTACTACATACCTGAAGAATTTATCAAGAAGAATTATGATGCTTGGACTAATTAATTAATCCTCGAGAATTGTAGTTATCCAATTACCGCATTCAGCACTGTGTATTCAGCTCTGGTATATGCTGGCTCGTGACACCTGAAAGAAAAGAATATGGTGCCATGGTGGTACTGGCTGCAGCATACTGCATACCGCCGGAAAATACTTTGAAACTACGAATCTCCGACATGAGCAGTGTTTTGACAAGAAAAAATTATACGTAGCCTGCTGGCCCCATAGCCCACTTAGGCCATCCTGGATCGTTCTTTCCTCGCTCGCGACTCAGGCGTTCCTGGGAGATACGCCTGGTCGGTGTATACAACGCGCCGCACACTCTTCGAGCCTTTTGAACCAGGCCCATGTAACCTGATTCGCTCTTTTGGACGTTCCTTTTCTACCATAGTTTTTTTATTAGACAGTGCTATACCGCGACGCCCCATGTTTCTCGGTCCGTGCAACGGCTGGTGTCCCTGTCCTGCTGTCTTTCTGGAGCATGCGCGAAAGCCACGAAACCCGTCGCGGTCCCTAATCATGTTTCTATAGACCGGCCACAACGTTGTACTATTTTGCATGTAAATAAAATACTTGATTTCTCATGCTGGAGCTCATCATGGTCCTGACAGCCCATGCATGCTAGATGATGTTTGTAATCTAGTAGTACGCTACTATATTGACATGGATATATATATTTTGTTGTTCTATTTCTACGGAACTATTTGCAAAGATTTATGTCCTTTTTTTTACGTGCTATGATTACAACCGATCGTGTTTACAACAACCGGTTCTGCTAGAAATAACAACGTTCTTCAAACGACTACCATGTTGTTTATAGACCATTAACAGGTTTTCTTGTTGGCTACCAGGTTTTTCAAAGCGATTTCTAGGTTCTCCGTTCTATCTACCATGTTGTGTTTCGAAACAATCACTATCATTTTTCTCTGATACAATTACTATATGTCTATATTAAACTCCGATACCAGGTTCTATGATATAGTTGAGGTTATTTAACCCTAAGTATTGCCTTTTTATAACTGCCATATTATTTTGTAACAACTACCAGGTTGTTTACAAATGACTACTAGGTTGTTTACAAATGACTATCAATTTTTTCCAGAGCGATTATCACGTTCTCCGTACTAGCTATCAAACGGTGCTCTAATAGAACTATCAGGTTTCTCTTATACAACTACCCTATTATTTTACAAGAGCTATCGCATTTTTTGAAAAAACAACTATATTCTCCAACACGATTGAGACTATTGAACCATAAGGTTTTTTATCAACTGCCAGGTTATTTAGAATCAGACTACCAGATTGTTTACAGGTGGCTACCAGTTTTTTTAGAGCGATTACCAGTTTCTCTGTACTAGCTATCAGCTGGTGTTCTAATACAACTATCATGTTTGTCTAATACAATTACCTTATTATTTTACAAAAGCTACCAGATTTTTGAAAGAACTACCAGATCCTTCGATATAGTTGAGGTTATTAAACCACAACTACCAGGTTTTCTTTATCAATTGATAGGTTATTTATAAACAACTAAGCGACAACCGGGGGCTACCAATTGTTATAGTAACAAGTTTATTTAGAACGATGCAGCTATTGTATAGTTTATCGAATAGCTATATGATTATTCAAAACAAATTTTAGATAGTTACGGACATCTACCGGGTTTATTTACTAATAACACTCAATTTGTTCGGTTTACTTTTAGCCTTCTAATTAGTAGAATCTATTAAGTATTTAGCCTTCTTAGTTATTAAAAATTAACACATGTATTGGCATCACCTAGTACTAATAGTTTATACTAGTACTAGTACAGAATGTCAGGGAGATATGTGATCGTTGCATGGTGATAAGTTGTGGGGCACTAGCCTAGGCCTAGCACTACACAGCAACAACAACAGATGCGAATGTAACGTGTCACTGTGCATGACTTGCCTGCAGGCAGCATGCAGGAAAAGTAGAGCGAGACGGACCAGCCATGTCTAAAACCGGATTGAACGCGCAAAGGCAGAGATGACGTGATCGCACGATGCCGTTCATTCAGTATGCGTGAATCTTTGCGCGCCGCCGCACGGGAGAGTGGAGCATCGGCGCCTCTCTTTATCTTTTTCCTTTTTTATTTCCTGTCTGCCTTTTTAATGGTTTTCTGTTGGTTTTTCGGCCATCAAAAAGTTCAAATACTTTTAAAATCTTACCATTTTAAAATCTGAACATTTTAAAAAATGAATACTTTGTAAATTTTCAACATTTTTCAAACATGAACATTTTTTGGATCTTATATTTTCAAATTTAAACATTTTCTAGAATCTAAACATTTTTTGAATCTGAATTTTTTTTACTTTGATTTTTTTTTCAATCTGCACCTTACAATTTTTAACTTTTTAAATCTGAAAAAAACAGAAAAAAGGGAAAAAGAAAACAGGAATAAAAATAGAAGAAATAGGAAGAAAAAGGCATCACACACCTAAATAGGCTAGCCCCGTATCTCCCGTGGGGGTGTGCGGCGCTCGGTAGCTATCAACCGGTCGGCATATAGGTATTCCCGGACATTCGTCTCTAATGAAACCTGTAAAAATTCGACCATAAATCGCGAGTATAGGCTACGGAAAAATTATTTAGCGCGGTACAGAATCCTTAAACCTGACTTTAAAAAGAAATATTTCGAGAATCGTCTTCGTCTTAACAGCCCGCACCACTGCAGCCCGACGGCCGCACCGCTGCGTGGGCCTGTTGGGGCCGCCCGCACTTGCCCAGCGCCCGCTAGCTTAATTAGAGCTTGCACTGGAATCGATTGGCACCACCGGTTAGAGCATCTCACTCGCCTAACCAAGCCGATCCGGGCGTCGAACCTGTTTTTGTTTAAATTTATGCCAACTTTGGTCTGGACTACTCAGTCCATTCCCAGGATTCCAGGTATGCCCTGGAAATGCATGACACAACGAACTCGGCGAAAAAAAACGAAGCGGCGTGTGGACCCGCCGAGTCAGTGACGGAAGACGGGTCGTCATCATCCTCGGAACTACGTGGTGACCGCCGGACAATAACTACCCGTCGCGTCGGCCACACGTCGCCGAATTGCCTCGCCACCGTCGCCGCATCGGCTCCCGCGATGGACCGGCAGACACTAGCTTCCCGTCGTTTCCTTTTTCCCCGCCCTCGCCGCTACACCCCTCCCGCCCTCACCGCCCGCCTCGGCCTGTAAAAGCCGTACACCTCGCCGGAGTTTCTCACACTCTCTCACAGCTCCCCTGCCCACCAGCCCGAAACTCCGGCGAACACTCTCACTCTCCCCTCCCTACTTAGCCATGGCCGAGCGGTATCCCGACGACGATGCGGCGGCGAACGGATTCTGCCGGGGCACCCTCCAGGATTGGGAGACGCGTCTGCTCTACGAAGCCGGCTACATGGCGCTGCCGGACACGCGGAATCCTCCGGGGTGGAAGCTAAGCGTCGGAGGCACCCCTATCCCGCCGGCGCGACGCTGGAAGAACTGTCCTACGTGGTTCCCGATTTCGGGTTGGGTTCCAACGAGTGGAGATGCTCTTAACTAGCTACTCTTAACTAGCTATGGAATCACGGGTTAGCACCACGAGTTAGCTAGATAGTTATGGAATCGATTCGCAGTCGATCGGGAGATGAATAGAGCTCGTGCTGCTGGCTGGAATCGCTTGTGTGAATCGCTCCGTCATACTGCTCGCGTGCACCGCGCCGCTCGCCGGAGTTGGTCGTATCGACGGAATCGCCGGAAATTGGTATATACATGGTTAGAATCGGAACGGTATCACGGGATCTTTGACCGGCGGTATACAATTTCAGCAAAGCAGCCAGCAATCGGAGGCTGGAGGGCCTTGTATGGACGGCAGCGACGTTGGAGAATATACTTTGGACATGTAACCGCCCCGTTGGACTGCACTAGTAGGTATGGATTCCCAAAGTTTACAAGTGCCTGTAAAATATAAATGCATGCTGGGCAGTTTACAGGCCCGTTAGCTCACACGCTTGGTCTATAATACTAGGCCTTGTTTTGTAGAGGTGGATAAATGAGTATTGATGTGTATTGCCAGCCGTGTTTTGGATGAAAATACTCTAACCACCCAATCCTCTCTAGCCCATTTCCATTGCAACCCTACTCTTCAATCCGCTAGGATTAGCTGACTTTGTGGTGGCTGATTTTGAGTCACTGACATGTGGACCCTGCATATGATGGAGTCCACCTGTCAGTGACTTTGAGTCTCATAAAGTCAGTCAATCTGTTCCCCTCTTCAACAGCCACTGGGAGGGAAGGTCGGGGAAGTTGTTGACTCCACGAGTGCGTGCGCCAGCGAAACGAACAGCCATAGAAACGCGAGGGGGTGCGAGATTTTCTGTTCCACGTCAACCCGACGTGTTTTTCGGGTTTTACCGGGGTTTAGTTCGTGCAAGACCGGTCTACAAAACGGCTTGGACATGGTTTCTGCTGGATTTAAATCGGCCAGGATTAGACGCAAAGAAACCGGTCAAACTACCTCTGCAAAACAAGACCTAAACTTGTTAGAAAAATAAAGGCTTTAGCGCTTTTAAAAGTCTTATCAGAGATGCTCTCAGCGGGACAGGGCGAGCGCTACTAGAGCCGAGCATGCAATCGTCACCGTAAGGTCTGGGTTTGGCGTGCAGGCGGCCGTGAGGGCAAGTTCCCGCCGGTTCATATTTCTTAAGATTTCAGCCCGCATCTTTATATTTCTTCAGATTTCAGCCGCATCTGTATATCAATCTAGCAGATTGTCGGTGGAAAATTAGCGGTTTAGCTCTTTGAGCATTTCCAACCGGCACACTATATTTTGTCGTGCTAAACCTCGCTTTCGTCGTGCTGTAAACGTATAGTGCACGCTGGGCTATAAATTGCCCCGCCTGACGCGCCAAAATGCAGCGCGTGCTTGGACGGTAAAATGGTTCCTCCGTCGGACGCGCCAAAATACAGCGCGCGCGGGCGCGAAAAAAAACTTTCTACACTACTATGCATTCAACAAGATCAAACATTCACATATAAATCATAAAACAAATGATCTAGCAATGACACCAAAGCGAACGCATGGTTCGCTCGTTCCCACTTGTGTTGTGGGCGTCGAAGTACTCCTTCATCCTTATCCAATATGTGTCTCTTGTTTGATCGGTACCGATTGTTGGAACCATTCCAATTGTCAACCATGTCTTGCAAAGCAACTTGTCCTCCGCTATGGTGTAGTTCGCCGACCAACCGGGATGGCGAGCTTCAATCAACCCTTCTCCTTCCTCATCGATGTCCTCATATTCCTCCCATCCCTCAGCGGTTTCATCATGCATAAACGAAGATCCAACATTCATTGCCTCCATGAAAGACTCGTCATCGACTCTACATTGCAATGAAATTCATTTTTCTCCGGCTATGTATGCATCGAAATTAAAATTTGGATGAAAAGAAGTGTTTTTTACCTCTCCGACATTTCCTCATACACCGTATGTGCACCGGATGGGTCGCCGGACGGAGGCGCCGACGGCGGCTCGTTCGTCGGTGGAGGAGGCGGCGGAGGCTGCGCGCGGCGGGTCGCGCGTGCCTTCACTTTCTTCGGCGGCTCGACGGAGGCGGCGCCCACGGCTCCGTACGGGCATTTGGACGACGACGCCTTCCTCCTCGGCGGCGCCCGCGCCTTGTCGGGGGCCTGCGCGGCGGCGGCGGTGGGACGAAGAGAGCACCGGCAACGGCGGGACGAAGAGAGCACGGGCGGTGGCGGTTGTGTTGTCGGCGTCGGCGCCACTGCTAGGGTTTGGCGCATGGGGCGGCAGCGCGACGGAGGCGGCTGCAGCGGCGGCGGGTGGAACGGAGTAGGGAGGGGTCGGTGGGGTGCCGGAGGGCCCATCCATCGCCAGGATTGCGCCGGCGGCCGCGTGGAGGCGAGGGATTGGGCGGTGGGTGGTGAGGCTCGAGGGAAGTTTCAACGCGAGGTTTCTTCGCGCTGTAGCCGGCGTTCAAAGTTTAGCGTTTGGGATAGTGCAAACCGGCCCACGCCCAAAAAAGTTACAGCGCCGCGCCGTTTACCGCGCCTGCTGGAGGAACAATTCCGGCTCCGTGCGTTGCAAAACAGCAATTTATATAACGCGCGGCTTATATAGCACGTTTGTTGAAGATGCTCTTATGAGAGTAGTAACCGGTCTAATTTCCTAGATGCCATTAATGGTAGATGCAAGCCTCCAGTTGACTAATTTTTCCGGTGTTTCTGCGTAATGTTGACGAAGCAAAAGAAAAGTGCCACTGGCAGCTAAATTGCAAGAAAAGCTGTAAAAGAAAATAAAATGTTTAAAACATCCATACATAATCAAATCGGGAGTCTTTTGCTTCAAACACCTCATAATACAAGGCCCATCTTCTCTGCGAGGGTTGCGCCCATCTGATTTTTAGTTCCCCCATCACGTCAAAGACGAAATGGGTTTGTGTGAAAGGTTTGGTGCGTGCCGTAGTGTCTTGATCGAGTCTACCAACATAAAGATTTACAGTAGGCGAGAAGAATGACCGAAATCAATTTCTCGATCACGATCCAACACCATAATTACAACTCAAAATCAAGAGGAGAAAACGGGTGTCGCGACGAGCCTTAGCCCAACGACCCCCCGAATATGGTACCAAGTGTAATTACCCTCTTGCTGGTATGATTCTTGAAGTGAGGCGAATCGAGCTCAAGTCGATTTCGTGGACAAGAAGAATATCAGAGAAAGAGAGAGCCATAGAGACACATGGCAACCCAGTTGTTTATAACCCACCTCACGGTTGGCCGGCACCCAGGCCCATACTTACCGATGCTACCACACATGCCCCACACTTTTTCACACACACCATGTAGTGCCATCGTATCTTGTATCGGTAGCATATTCTTGAGCTTAAGGCATATCTACGGGTGTGACAGTTAGACGAGGAGAATAATGCACTCGAGAACTTTTATACTAATATATTATACTTTCTGACTTTATTGGTGAACATAAATTGAAAGGTATATATATTCAAATACACTTTTTTTTTTGAATTTGAATTGTATTTACTAATAAAGGTTCGTCATTGAATTATTCTTAACACTTGCAAAACTATGTACTGTAATTTATGGCAGTCTATCTATCTATGTATCCAGGGAGACCATTTTATTTCTATATAGCAAGAAAACAAAACAAACCAATAAGTAAATACATTATTAATTGTTCGAAATACCCAATGTATCTTTCTAGTGCTTGGCTTCATGCAACATTCGCATTAATAGACATCAATTCTTTTTGGATAGTGAAAATTCTTTTTTTAAGTGACCTTGTAATCAAAGATAGAGGAACTAAAGATATCTAAATCTTACGATGTAAAAAATATCTAAGTAGATTTTTTTCCGGGTAATATCTAAGTAGAAGTTAACCATATCAACTAAAACTTGTAGAAACCCTTGTTTTTCATCATCATGGTCTTGGGTTGAAAACCTTGAACCTTTTGAATCGGGCAAAACGGCAAGTGTTCCTCTAGAGCCCTCGTCTCGCAACACGATTCTTCTAGTTTTGTGCTGAATTTTTCACTAGTAGAAAACGGGCCAACAATCCCGGTTTGTAAGAGCCTTTAGTCCCGGTTTAGAAATCGGGACTAAAGGACTAAATGACCTCCCGGGGCCATGGTCGATCGCGAAACTCTTTAGTCCCGGTTTGTCTAAAGATATTTTTTTCGATTTTTTTTCATTTTTTTAACTTTTGAATTATCTGACTTGTTAATCTCTCTCTCACACACACTTGGAACATTTTTAACACTAATTATACTTAATCTCAGGTAAAATCACATACTTCTCGGTCGATCACCTATCCTATCACTACTCCACCGCCAGCACGCTTAACTTCTCTGTTCCATTCGGATGTCCTTGTGCGAAGCCCATTAGTATTTTGTTGTCAACACTACCATATCAATCCTATTAGCTCATATCAATATGTCACACGTCTTTATGTTTCGAAACTACAAATAACTATTTAAGTAAACAACAATAAATAGCTAATAATAATATTTTAATCCAATAAAAATAGAAAACTAATTAAAATAATAATTTATTCACATTTTTGCCATTTATTCATTATCCTTAAATCCATAAACCGAAATTCGACAAATAATATATCGATTATTATCAAAAAAATGTGAGGAATCCAAATATGTCATAAAAATTAGTTTTTAAATAACTTTTTTCCTTTTTGAATTTTAAAAATCTAAAAAAATCCCAAACGGCCCAAGGCCATCGAAATCGAACTCCAATTTTGTTTCCACACATTTTGATAGGTTGTACTTTTTTTCCGATATCGTATGCAAAAGTTATAGCCGTTTAAAGTTTTCATGACAGTTTTTGGCAAAATATATCAAAATTCATGTTTGTTATTTTTCATAACAACTAAATCACTTAGTATAAATACAGTCTGAAGGATTTTATTTTTATATTTTTTTATAATTTTGTGGCATGCTTTCAAAACTAGAAATGACGATCTCCGGGGGAGGGGGGCAGAAATATCCTGTCGTGGCAGGATTTTTGCCCATTTTTCTGCCGTGGCAAAACCAGCCAAAAATTTTTAGTCCCGGTTGATGTCTCAAACTGGGACTAAAGGTCCATCTTTAGTCCCGGTTTATGTCTCCAACCGGGACTAAAGGGTGTTGCCCAGGTCCGCACCTGTCTCCACCCTTTTAGTCCCGGTTTGTAATCCCGGTTTGTATTACAAACCGGTTCGAACCGGGACTAAAGGTTGCCGGTGTCGAAGCTGTTCGAACCGGGACTAATGTGAGCATTAGTCCCGGTTTCTAACACATCCGGGACTAATGCTTCGGAGGGCCCTGTTTCTACTAGTATTTTCTTTTAGTTGATGATATATTGTGTCGTGTAGTAGGTGAGTTAGGTATCCGGTGATTTTCTTAAAAAAAAAGGTTATCCGGTGATTGATGGCCGGGGGCTAGCGCGCTTGATGATGCAATATCATGTATTCTTCGGCTTTTTAGGACGTGTTGCATTTAGGGCCTTTTTTGTTTCGTGTTGGGGTATTGTTTTTCTTCTTCCTCATGTAGTAAAGACTTCGTTGTAAGTCAATATCACCGACATCGAGTCCTGGTTAATTTAAAGCCGGTTGAAATCATCTCTTTCATCATGCTCAGCCGTTAATACCACGTTCTGTAAGGCTCACTGGCTCAGTGCTAGCTATGACATCAGTAGGTCACGAGTGCAACGGTTACTGATGGCGCAACCCTGAAACAGACGTACCATACCCATACCGACATACGGTCGCCGCCGGTATATATCAACAACAGTTTCCATCTGCTTTGCTTCCGCGGACTAGCATGCATGCATCCTCGTGGTGACACTAAATCTGTCGTGTGAACAATCGGAACTCATATATATGTGTCTGGCTCTCTTTGAAGAACTGACTCGAGCAATTCACTCGCTGATCCGGTCTGCGTGATACGATGCCTGTCGTTGTCTTGGCAAGCAGAGCAGAAATCGATCGGCCGGTACGTAGTATTTGCTGATCGACATGCTGCCTGGTTCCGTGATCGATCTTTGCTAACCTGATCGGCCTCATTAATCAGCGAGTAAATCCTACAGCTATGGGCTGCAAGTTACGGAATATTTTTACGGAATAGCGTGGAGAGAAATTAGTGGGTTACGATCTTGAAATTATGGGATGCATGAGGACTTAAACCAACCAACAGCATGCACGTAATCCTGTAAGTTGTTTCCATAAGAAATCTTCCATAATTTCCAGCATTTCCGTTAATCAGCCTGGTGCATGCTCTGCCAAAAAAAAACTACACATATGAGCTGACAAAGGTTGTAAAACCCTCCACGCTACTATGGAGGCTTTCCGTTGGGGAACCTTTTCCTTCTGTTGACCGGTCTGTTGGGGTACTCTCGTCTGGTGCATGCGTGCTGTATAGGCTCCCGTGCAAGTCAACAAAGACCTCATGATCGGTCAGCTGCATAGGGCCAGCCACACCACATGCGATGTGGCTAACTGTACGTGTGCCGTCAAATTAAAGGATCGATGTAAAATGCTCAAGTCTTCAACGGTAGTATCGTCTTGGCTGAATTCAGCACATATAATCAAGCATCTCGGCAAGAAACGAATGCACAGTGCCGGCCAGTACATGCATTCCCGCCCCTGCCCCTCCTCTCTGCAGAAACTGATTTAGCTCTGCTGAGCGGAGCGGTTACGGGAGTAGCATGAGAGCGTCTCTTATCTTGAGCGTAGTGATACTGATAGAGCCTTCTGTGGCAGGGCGAGAGCAGGCGAGCTTCCCCGTAGTCCGTAGATCACATTTTGTCCGCACATGCGTTATGTAACGTACGCACGAGTCGGTCAGCTGGTCCCCTGGACTCCAATTTCTGTCCTGTCCCTGGAGAATTAGAGTATCTCCACTCCGCTAATTAAAACGTCGATCTGGACGCTGAAAATAGATTGAACGTTGAAATTTCGTTCAGTCGCGTATTCAGAAATCTGTTTTCGTTCGGAATTGGCCAACTTTGATCCGGACTTTCCAGGCCATAACCTAGGATCCCGGGTACGCCCTAGAAACGCCGGACGAAGCGAATTCGGCGAGTGGACCCACCCAGTCAGCATATATTCACTCATATTCATCCAAAGTTCGCCCATCCAAGTTCGCCCAAAATTTGCCCAAAGTTCATCCATATTCGTCCAAAGTTTGTTCATATCCCCGTATTCGCCAAAGTTCTCCATATAGACCATATTCCTCCAAAGTTCGGCCATATTCGCCTAAAGTTCGTCTGTATCGCCCAAATTTCGCTCATAGTTTGTCCATACCATCCATATTCGCCTAAAGTTCGTCCATATCGACCATATTCGCCCAAAGTTCGTCCATATTCGTCCAAAGTTTGTCCATATTCGGCCAAGACCGCTTATATTCGTCCATATTCGCTCATATTCGCCCAAAGTTTGTCCATATCGATCATATTCGTCTAAAGTTCGTCCATATTCGCCTATATTCGTCCAAAGTTCGTCCATATCGACCATATTCGCCCAAAAGTTCGTTCATATTTGTCCAAAACCGCTTATATTCGCCCAAAGTTCGCCCAAAGTTTGCCGAAATTTGTTAAATTTTAGCCAAACGCGGAAGCTCGCCTAAGAACGCGAGTGGAAAACTCAGCATTTATAGACCGAAAACGAGTTTCGTCCAACCAAAATTTAGTCCGAATTTCGATCTAGGTTCACCAATGATTGGAGATGCTCGCTCGGAACTTTGTCATCAACTGTAGGTACATGCTCTCGCTCGCTCGCTATCCCTGGCCCCGGCTCGTACTTACTACGAGTGTGGCCTGCACTAGCTTATACGGCAGCTATACGGCCCGGCGTGCATTACTCGCGTACGTACTTACGTGGCCCCTCGATCGGCCGTAGTATAAGAGCATCTCGCTCTTTCGGCGTTCCTAGTCTGAAATTCAGTTTTTTTTGTCCGGATGAAACTCGTTTTTGGTCTGAAGACACTGAGTTTTCCATTTGTGTTTTCAGACCGAGTTTTTCGGCGAAGAAAAAACGGCGATATATTCGCCGGCGAGAGCTCAGCCAAAAGGTGTTCGACAGAATTACGCCCACAAGTCCGGCGACAAATTATTACAGAACAGGATAAAAAGGCTCGGCCATCTCTCAGTCGTCGGGGATGGGCTCCTACGACATGGTCGATGCGTCGCGGTCGGGTGTCTCGCCGGCGGACGCCGACTGGTTGGACGAGGTGGAAGCGGATCTCGGCGTAGCAGTGGAGTTCGGCGCAGGGGCGGTTGGCGCGGCGGCGGGCGTGATCTTGGACTGGAGAATGGCCTAGCGGTGCGTCATGTACCAAGCCTTGACCGGCGAACTCATCGTCGACATGTCCTCATCGTCCATCAGGAATTTGAGATCCGTGTTCCTCTTCTTGGCGGCGTAATTGGCCTTGAGGAGAGCCACCTTTTCCCCCTGGGTCACGAGCAGCTGCGCCCACCTCTCGTCGCTCTTCTCGACCCTCTTCTCGGCATGCGCCCTCGTGTCAGCGATGCACTTCTCGATTGAAGCCTAGAGACGCTCTGCCTGGGGTGTGGGCGCCTGGGGTGGCCCCCTGGGTCACTTCAGGTGTCCCTCTGCCGCTTTTTTCGAGGAAAAATTTATTTTAAATTTTTTGGGATTTTTCGAAAAACTTTATTTTGGACCAATTTTCAGGGTATGGAAATTGATTTTCTTGCAGGAACAGTTTTTTAGAAGAAGCAAAAAGCAAACCAAAAGCCAAACTACATAAGTTATAAGACACACTAACAAACAAACAACTAACAAAACCAAAGTTAGCAAAAAAAGGCAAAGACTAGGAAGGAGAAAAGTAAAAGAAAGCAAGTATAACCATAGTGAAAACATTATTTTGTTCATTAAAATCCTTTTGTTAACAAGGTTGATCAAGTCTTATTACCAAGACAATCTTATATGAAACAAAACTTTGCATTCCACAAGGTGATTATGTTACCTCATACTTAATAGCAATGGTCTCAATCATAATAGTTTCAAAATTTTCTTGTGGAATGGGACAATATATTTCTTCAACCTTGATTCTCTCAATATTTTTAATGGAATTCAAGCAATAGCTCTTAGCAACCTTCTTAGGAAAATATATAGTGTGCTCTTTGTCATTAATATTGAATGTTACTTTTCCTTGATTGCAATTAATAATAGCACCTGTAGTATTAAGAAAAGGTCTTCCAAGAATAATAGACATATTATCATCTTCAGGCATTTCAAGCACAACAAAATCAGTTAAAACCAAGAAATTATGAGCCACTTGCACAGGAACATCCTCACATATACCAACAGGAATAGTAGTTGACTTATCAGCCATTTACAAAGATATATCAGTTGGTATCAACTTTTCTAGCTGGAGTCTCTTGTAGAGAGAAAAAGGCATAACACTAACTCCAGCTCCCAAATCACATAAAGCAGTTCTAACATAATTATTCTTAATAGAACAAGAAATAGTTGGTATACCTGGATCACCAAGTTTCTTTGGAACCTTACCATTGAAGGAATAATTAGCAAGCAAAGTAGAAATCTCCTCATTGGGAATCTTCCTTTTATTAAAGACAATATCCTTCATATACTTTGAATAAGGAGGCAATTTAATAGCATCAGTCAAAGGAATTTGCAAAAATAAAGGTTTCATCCACTCACAAAACTTGTTGTAGTGTTCTTCCTCCTTTGAATTGTGTTTCTTACCTGGGAAAGGCATAGGTTTATACACCCAAGGTTCTCTCTCACTACCATGTTTCTTAGCAATAAAATCTTCCTTAGTGTACCTAGTACTCTTAGTGTGCTTCTCAGGTCCTTCCTCAACTTCCTCCTTATCAGGAGCATCATTATTACCATTACCACTCTCAGTTTCAGCATCAGAGACAAATATACTATTAGGATCTACAACAGGTTCAAGTGGTTCCTTAACTATCTTATGTTTCTTTTTCTTTCTCTTACGAGGACTACCACTACTTTCACCTTGTTGAGAATCCTGTTCAATTCTTTTAGGGTGTCCTTCAGGATATAAAGGATCTTAAGTAGCTATACCATTTCTAGTTCTAATTCCATAAGCATGTTTATCTCCTGAGGCATTAACTAGCATATCCTTTTGTACCTTAGCAAGTTGATCAAGTTGGGTTTGAACCATTTGAAAATGTTTACAAATAATTTTAATATCATTAGAAGTCCTTTCCACAATATCTTTCAACTCATTGATAGCTCTAGAGTTTTCCAATAAATGATTCTGAACTTGTTTATTAAAATTACCTTACTTAACAATAAAAATGTCAAGTTCCTCTAAACATTGATCAGGAGGCTTACCATAAGGAATATCACCTTCATCAAAGTATTGGAGAGAGTGTACCTCAATAGTAGATGAGTAGGGAATTAGCTTACATAATTCTTCTATAGGAGGTAGGTTCTTCACATCTTCAGCTCTAATACCTTTCTCCTTTAGACATTACTTAGATTCCTTCATCACTTCATCATTTAATGCAATAACTCCCCTCTTCTTTGGTGTTGGTGTTGGATCTGGTTCAGACACAACTGGTTCAGGAGTAATAGGCTTAGGTGTATTTAGCTCGGTTGAAGTCCAATCATCATAATTCTTGGTTATCTTAGCCATTAATTCTTCAGCATCTGTAGGAGTTCTTTTCCTGAAAACACAATTAGCAAAGCTATCTAGGTATGTCCTAGAATCATCAGTTAGTCCATTATAATAAATATCAAGAAGCTCATTTTTAGGTAATGGACATCCAGGATGTGCATGAATCAAGGCACAAAACCGTGTTCATGACTCAGGCAATTTCTCCTCTTCTCTCTGTTTAAAATCAAAAAGTCTCTGCAAAGCAGCATGTCTAGCACTGGGAGGAAAATATTTTTGGAAGAAAGAAGCACTCAAGCAATCAGGACTATCAATAGAACCAGGAGGTAATCTATTAAACCAAGCCCTAGCTTCTCCTTTTAATGAAAAAGGGAAGATCTTAGTAACAAAGTACTTGCGCATCTTAAAATCATCAGAGAATAAAGCACTCATAGTAGAAAACTCATTCATTTGAGCCACATCACTCTCATTTTCAGTCCCACAAAAAGGTTCTTTCTCAACAATGTCCAAATAGGATAAATCAAGAGAGAAATCATAATCTTTATCTTTAATATCTATGGGAGAGGTGGCAAACTTAGGATCAGAGGACAGTTTAGGCCTAATAGTACGTCTAGCAAGGAGACTCTTAATAGCACTAGTTCCATGTGTGTTTTGGTGTTGGGCCACGCAGAGATAAAACAAAACTTTTTCCTCTAACGTGGTGATCCCAAGACCTAGCTGAGGTAGAAAGCCACGAGGTTTACCACTAGACGCGCAGTTGCGGATTACTGATGAAGCGCGTCAGTTGATGCAGTACAGTCCTCACGATCCGATCGTCCTGGTGCTGATCGCACAGCACCTCTGCTGGTATCCACACGTACAAGGAGGAGCGCCGGCGGCGAACTGCTAGGTTCGTTACGGCGGCTGGACTGCTGTGGAGCTAGGGTTTCCAACACATGGAATGACCTAACCGAACAACGATTAACCTTTCTGGGTTACGGTGCTCCACTATATATAGGGAGTGAACGTGGGATCGGCTCGCGCGACCCATTCACTAAAGCCCATATAACATTAGTCACCGTGAGTCCAACTCACTAACTCAGTCCTAATCTGGTTTAGGTCCAACCCAACCAGATTACTGATTCGGATCCAATCCGAACTTGCTCCCGCTCTTAAGTGTGTGACCCCGCAGGCTCATGGTTACTTGGACACGATGAGAGTCCGACTCACAATCGATCAATCGGCATCGGCTCCTAGCAGAACATGCCGATTCCCAAGTACCAAAGAGTCATGACGACTTGCCTTTCCAATGCGACTTACGTCTGAGTCCCTTTTGCCTCACGATATACCTTGTCAGACTATAGGCGAATATATGTCATCCCTTAAATAGTCCGACTCTCTTCTCGATCCGAGATAAGTGATTCACCCGACTAACTCTTAGCCGATCGCCTCGGTTAACACTTAACCGAGTCATGCATGGCCATGCTTTCCGAATCATATCTCACGAGAGGGCCTAGAGAATATCTCTCCAAGTGGAGGGGCAAAATCCCATCTTGGTTATTCACATCACGCAGCTTGATTCTCAGTCGACCCGAACCCTGCCTTTATAACTGCCCAGTTACGGATTAGCGTTTGACAGAACCTAAGTCGGTGATCCTCAACTCGGACTATGCAACAACCTCAGGTCTAAGGATTACATTGATTAAGATATACAAATGACAACTAGTTCGTTGTACCTCAATATGGGTCAATCCGACTCGCTAAACTCTTTAGCCGAATCTGTGTAAGTTGGAATAGCATCTCCATGCCCATGACAAGTGGAACCGAGTCATCAAGCCAACTTTCACATTGGTCTAAGTTGTGTGTCCAGCACAACCTCAATGACCAAGGATATTTAGTACAAGCAACATGAATGCATAGTTCCACAACTGAATCACATATTCAATGATACACATCAGATGTTTATACAAGGACTACTTAATAACTTTATGAATACAATGGGAAAACTCATCATACATGATTGCCTCTAGGGCATATTCCCAACAGTCTCCCACTTGCACTAGAGTCAATCTTTCGACATCACATGTCTAGGCATCTAATGCCCATGGCTCTCAGGTGCGCCTCATGCTTCGGCTGGGGTAACGGCTTTGTCAACGGATCCGCAATATTTGCATCCGTGTGTACCTTGCATAACTTGATATCACCCTGATCCACGAACTGACGAATTAGGTGGTACCGCATGAGTATGTGTTTGTTCTTCTGGTGTTGCCTAGGTTCTTTGGCTTGTGCAATAGCACCATTGTTGTCACAATACACGTCCAACGGATTGGACGAGCCCTGAACCACACCAAGATCCATGAGGAAATTCCTCATCCAAACAGCTTCCTTTGCTGCCTCCGAGGCGGCAATATACTCAGCCTCTGTTGTAGACGCAGACACAGTCTCTTGCTTGGAACTTTTCCAGCTCACAGCACCTCCGTTTATAATAAACACGTATCCGGATTGCGAGCGAGAATCATCGGAGTCAGTGAGATAACTCGCATCCGTGTAACCCTTTACACTGAGTTCATCTTCACCACCATAAACCAAGAACATATCCTTAGTCCTTCTCAAGTACTTTAGGATATTTTTAGCCGCTGTCCAGTGGATCTCTCCAGGATCAGCCTGGTATCTGCTCACAACACTTAGAGCATAGGAAACATCCGGTCTAGTACAAATCATGGCGTACATGATGGATCCAACTGCAGAAGCATATGGAATCGCACTCATCCGACTTCGCTCATCAGTTGTCGAAGGACACTGAGTCTTGCTAAGTTTTACACCATGGGTCATCGGTAAGAACCCTTTCTTAGACGATTCCATGTTGAACTTCTTCAACACTTTATCCAAATAAGTACTCTGACTCAATCCAATGAGCCTCCTTGATCTATCTCTATAGATCCGGATTCCGAGGATGTATGTTGCCTCACCCAAATCTTTCATTGAGAAACTCCTTTCCAATGATTCCTTGGTTTCTTGCAACATCTGGACATCATTTCCAATCAGTAATATGTCATCCACATATAAGATTAGAAAATTTACTTTGTTCCCACTAAACTTCTTGTACAAACAAGAATCATGATCACTCTTGATGAAGCCAAACGATTTGACTACCTCATCAAAGCGAATATTCCAACTCCGAGATGCTTGCTTCAACCCATAAATGGATTTCTGAAGTTTGCACACCTTGTCAGTATTAGCCGGATCGACAAAACCCTCGGGCTGTATCATATACACGTCCTCGGTTAAATTTCCGTTAAGGAAAGCCGTTTTGACATCCATCTGCCATATCTCATAGTCGAAATAGGCCGCTATAGCTAACATGATCCGAACTGATTTAAGCATCGCTACGGGCGAGAAAGTCTCGTCGTAGTCAACTCCTTGAACTTGTCGGAACCCCTTCGCGACAAGGCGTGCTTTATAGACGGAAACATTTCCATCCATATCAGTTTTCTTTTTAAAGACCCATTTGCACTCGACGGGTCTTGCACCGTCTGGCAGATCAACCAAGTTCCAAACTTGATTTTCATCCATGGACTTTATCTCGGATCTCATGGCTCCAAGCCATGACTCGGAATCAGATCCCACCATCGCTTCCGAATAACTTGCCGACTCATCACTGTCTAACAGTAACACATCACGAACACTTCGTAATCTTGCCGATCTTCGTAGTACAGGTGCGGCTGTCGGCTCAGCTGCCACGATCGGCTCATCCTCCAAGGTTTTTGCCGATTCGCTATTTGCCGATTCCTCTCGAATTTCTTCGAGTTGCACCGTGCTCCCACTTACTCTCCGACTGAGAAACTCTTTCTCAAGGAAGACACCGTTCCGAGCGACAAACACTTTGCCCTCTTCTCGGTTGTAGAAGTAGTAACCCAAGGTTTCCCTCGGATACCCCACGAAAATACACTTATCTGACTTGGCTGTAAGCTTGTCCGACTGAAGTCGCTTGACAAATGCTTCACAACCCCAAATCTTAAGAAAAGACAAACTTGGCTTTTTGCCTGTCCACATCTCATGCGGTGTCTTCTCTACCGACTTTGATGGTACTTTGTTTAGTGTGAACGCCGCTGTTTCTAGACAATAACCCCAAAATGATAAAGGCAGATCTGTCCGACTCATCATTGATCGTACCATGTCCAACAAGGTCCGATTCCGCCTTTCCGAAAGACCATTCCTTTGTGGCGTTCCTGGTGGAGTAAGTTGAGGAACTATTCCACAACTTTTCAGATGGTCATCAAACTCATGGCTCATGTACTCACCTCCTCGGTCCGACCGAAGAAACTTTATTTTCTTGCCGAGTTGATTCTGTGCTTCATTCTGGAATTCTTTGAACTTTTCAAAGGCTTCCGACTTATGTTTCATCAAGTAGATATATCCATACCTACTCAAATCATCAGTGAAGGTAATGAAGTACTCATAACCACCCCTGGCTGTCGTGCTCATTGGTCCACATACATCACTATGTACTAGTCCCAACAAGTCGGACGCCCTTTCGCAACTCTTTGCAAAAGGTGTCTTGGTCATTTTGCCGAGTAGGCAAGATTCGCATGTCTCGAATGACTCCAAGTCGAACGAAGTTAGGAGTCCATCATCATGGAGCTTCTTCATGCATTTCCAACTTATATGACCAAGCCGACAGTGCCAAAAGTAAGTCATATTCAGATCATTTGGTTTCAACCTTTTAACATTTATGTTATAAACCGACTCACCATCAAGATTCAAAATAAATAACCCGTCCTGGACGGGTGCAAAGCCGTGAAACATATCATTCAAATACAAAGAACAACCATTATTCTTGATATTCGACTCATAGCCTTGCCTCATCAAACATGAAGCAGAAATAATGTTTCGACTGAGCACTGGAACATAATAACAATTATTTAGTTCCATAATGAATCCGGAAGGTAAATGAAGTTGCATCGTGCCGACTTCCAACGCAGCAACTCTTGCTTTGTTGCCGACTCGAATATCAACCTCTCCTCTTGCTACACTCCTAGTTCTTACCAGTCCCTGCAACGAGTTGCAGATGTGAATAACTGATCCGGTATCATATACCCAAGAACTATTAGGTGCATCAGCAAGTTATGTGTCTATAACATTGCAAACAAGTGTACCTGAGTCGGAAGTCATACCTCCACTCTTGGCTTTGTCAGCCAAGTACTTGCTGCAGTTCCTCTTCCAGTGGCCATCCGCCTTGCAGTAGAAGCAAGTGGATCCGGCTGAAGGAGATGGTTTAGTCCCTGAGGAAGCGCTTGGGACCGGGTCCTAAGCCTGCTTTCCTCCTGACTTAGCCTTCTTCTTAGTCCAAGAACTCTTCTTGAACTTAGCCTTATTCTGCACCATCAACACTTGACTGGTGCCCTTCTTGAGATCCGCCTCTGCCTGCTTGAGCATCCCATGCAATTCAGTGAGCTTGTTATCCATACCATGCATGTGGTAGTTCGAAATGAACTGCCCATATGCACTAGGAAGAGAGTTCAGAATTATATCCGTAGCAAACTCTTCGCTAATGGGGTAGCGAAGCCTCTCCAGAGACTGCACGTAACCAACCATTTTGATCACATGCGGACTCAGTGGATCACCATCCTTAAGCTTACAACTCAGCAAAGCCTGAGAGACTTGATACCTCTCAGTCTTCGCCTGAGCCTGGAACATACTTTTGAGGCTTTCGATCATATCGTAGGCCTCAACATGCTCGAACTGCTTTTGCAAGTCCGGTTCCATGTGAGCAAGCATAAGACAGCTAATATCCGTGGACTCATCCTTAGCCCGACGGTAGGCATTGGTGGTTGCGACAGTCGCATTCTCATTCGGCTCATCTGGAAGTGGGTTGTCTAGGACATGGTCCTTCTTTTCTTGTTTGAGAACAATTCTCAGATTTCGATACCAGTTGGTAAAATTAGTGTCGTTCAGTTTATCTTTCTCAAGAATGGTTCTCAACGCAAAACCGGATATCTGAGAGTGACTGCTACTTGGTGCCATGATCTACAACAGAAAATATGCAAAACACTTAAGACATGTATTCATAAAAGAGCAAGCATATTAAACATTTTAATATTTTATGCTCCCACTAGAACCAACACCCCTCCGATGGTTACTTAGTGATTCAGGATCCTAAATAAGCAAGTCGGCTAGTGATCTTTAGCATCACCGCTAGCCGCCAAGTGATCTAGGTAGACAACTCCTTGTCAATCGCATCTTATGCGACTCCTGTTGGACGGGTGGCATCACATGCCCCGGCTCCCATCCGACTTTTCCCCGAGTCCCACAACCGTTGTGATAGACCCGTCTAGCTTACCGAGTGTTTTTGCAGTAAGAGTCCGACTCGAACACACCTAGTCGGAAAGAATTGGCAGCACCTCAATTTTATGAGCCCACTACCAAAAATGTCCGACTTGTGATGGTGCAAACACTGGCGGGAAAACCGACTAGACCTTCTTTGAGGGATTAAATTTTACCGACTATCTAATAGAGGTAAAACAGAGACATAACAATAACACAAAATAAAGCAATTATAATGTGAAATAGTATGGCTCTCTTCATGGCGATCTCCATCTCCACAAAGCCTGTAATTCGACTCATGCCAACTCTTGTCACTTGCCGTCTTACTCCATGTCGCCGACATGTACAATGCCTTGCATGCCTTCCGGGTTCTCCAAACAGCTACACTAGCTTAGTAAAGTAAATTACATGGAGAATCCGACACGCAAGTCGTTATACAATAAAAAGACAGCACCTAGGCTCCAGCCGGCTGACAAAAACCGTGATTCGCAGATCACGTATGGATTACACACATACATCACATGCACATGAACCATACCATTCACAACTTCCTGCAAAATCAAGTTATGCATAGATACAATATCTACCGGCGTTGTGAAACTCGCAACGACATCTAAGGCGCTACGACAGGGCGAAGCCAGCGGTCCCGCTAGCCGGATAGCGGGCGGGGATCGAAGGGGCAGCGCCCCTCGCGGGTGCGGGCAGCGCCCGACGATTTTTCCGAAAACGTAGATCTCATCTACGATCCGGACATGGATTCCGACCATCGTTCCGATTCGATCAAACTCTTTGATCTTCGATCACCGCTTCTGGATTTACGTGTCACAATCTACCCCGATGGCGGAAGCCGACCGGTAGGGGTATGTCGTTCCACGACCTCAGCAGTATGATCACGGAAATCAGATCTACCATCCCCCGAGTACAGTTGATCCAATCAACCTCGTACAAAACCGATCTATCTCATAGATCGACCACCAAACAGCACATAGATCTCATCTACATCCTACCGCATATCACATATGCGAGATCTCGAGCCTAAAACCAGAAGCTATCGCTCTGATACCACTGTTGGGCCACGCAGAGATAAAACAAAACTTTTTCCTCTAACGTGGTGATCCCAAGACCTAGCTGAGGTAGAAAGCCACGAGGTTTACCACTAGACGCGCAGTTGCGGATTACTGATGAAGCGCGTCAGTTGATGCAGTGCAGTCCTCACGATCCGATCGTCCTGGTGCTGATCTCACAGCACCTCTGCTGGTATCCACACGTACAAGGAGGAGCGCCGGCGGCGAACTGCTAGGTTCGTTACGGCGGCTGGACTGCTGTGGAGCTAGGGTTTCCAACACATGGAATGACCTAACCGAACAACGATTAACCTTTCTGGGTTACGGTGCTCCACTATATATAGGGAGTGAACGTGGGATCGGCTCGCGCGACCCATTCACTAAAGCCCATATAACATTAGTCACCGTGAGTCCAACTCACTAACTCAGTCCTAATCTGGTTTAGGTCCAACCCAACCAGATTACTGATTCGGATCCAATCCGAACTTGCTCCCGCTCTTAAGTGTGTGACCCCGCAGGCTCATGGTTACTTGGACACGATGAGAGTCCGACTCACAATCGATCAATCGGCATCGGCTCCTAGCAGAACATGCCGATTCCCAAGTACCAAAGAGTCATGACGACTTGCCTTTCCAATGCGACTTACGTCTGAGTCCCTTTTGCCTCACGATATACCTTGTCAGACTATAGGCGAATATATGTCATCCCTTAAATAGTCCGACTCTCTTCTCGATCCGAGATAAGTGATTCACCCGACTAACTCTTAGACGATCGCCTCGGTTAACACTTAACCGAGTCGTGCATGGCCATGCTTTCCGAATCATATCTCACGAGAGGGCCCAGAGAATATCTCTCCAAGTGGAGGGGCAAAATCCCATCTTGGTTATTCACATCACGCAGCTTGATTCTCAGTCGACCCGAACCCTGCCTTTATAACTGCCCAGTTACGGATTAGCGTTTGACAGAACCTAAGTCGGTGATCCTCAACTCGGACTATGCAACAACCTCAGGTCTAAGGATTACATTGATTGAGATATACAAATGACAACTAGTTCGTTGTACCTCAATATGGGTCAATCCGACTCGCTAAACTCTTTAGCCGAATCTGTGTAAGTTGGAATAGCATCTCCATGCCCATGACAAGTGGAACCGAGTCATCAAGCCAACTTTCACATTGGTCTAAGTTGTGTGTCCAGCACAACCTCAATGACGAAGGATATTTAGTACAAGCAACATGAATGCATAGTTCCACAACTGAATCACATATTCAATGATACACATCAGATGTTTATACAAGGACTACTTAATAACTTTATGAATACAATGGGAAAACTCATCATACATGATTGCCTCTAGGGCATATTCCCAACATTTGGCACTCTTCAACAAATTCATCAGTGAACTCAATGTAACCATCATTAATATCATAACTCTCTCTAGAATCAGGTGAGCTAACAGGTGTAACAATGTCTTTACTAGGAGTTTCGGTATTTCCTAGACTAGCCATAATAGCATCTAGGAAAGGACCTAATGAACCACTCGCATCAAGCACAGTAGAAGTAACATCATGAGCATTAAAAGCAGTTTCAGATTCAGCAGTAGTAGAAGTGTGTGTAGCATGAGTATGTAGTGGTGGTGTAACAAGCTTACTTATAACAGACGGTGAATCAAGAGCAACAGAGGTGTTTAGGATTGTACCACTTCTTGTAGTGTATGATAAAATAGGAAACTTTTCATCACGAGACTTCCCCATGATGAAAGGGGTAGCAGTGAACAATAATAGATCCAAGTGAAATTGAAAATAAAGCTATGCTCCCCGGCAACGGCGCCAGAAAATATTCTTGATGACCCACAAGGGTAGGGGATCACAACAGTCTTCGCGGGTAGTATTACCCAATTTATTGATTCGACGCAAGGGGAGCCAAAGAAAACTTGCAAGCCTTAACAACTGAGTTGTCAATTCAGCTGCACCTGGAAATAGTTCTTGCTCACAGAAGTTTATCAGTAGCAACAGTTTGGTAGTAGCAATAGCAAAGCAACAGCAACAGTAAAACATGAGCAATAGTAACAGTAACATCAAATAGTGGGATTCGAGTGCGGTAGGAATAGGGATGGATGGACGGGCGTTGCATGGACGAGTCTAAACATGTAACTTCAAGATCTAGGGCATTGCAGATAAATAATAAGCATCCAAGTACTAAGCAATCCTAGGCATGTGCTCCAAATATAGTCATACGTGCTCGTAATGAGAACTTTCACAACATCTTCTGTCCAGCCAGCCCGTGGCAGTGGGCCTCTAGGGAACTACTGGCAATTAAGGTGCTCCTTTTAATAGAGCACCGGAGCAAAGCATTAATACTCCGTGAACACATGTAATCCTCACACCACAACCATTCCCTCCGGTTGTCCCAATTTCTGTCACATCCGGGCCCTTGGATCCGGACAATGATATGTGTACACAACTTGTAGATAAGATCACAAACAATACTATCATAATGATTCAATAATAAGTTCAGATCTGAGATCATGGCACTCGTGCCTTAGTGACAAGCATTAAGCACAACAAGTTGTAACAAAGTCAAATAACACTAATAGAGATACTAAGCACTACACCCTAACAATCTTATTCGATTACATGATAGAACTCATCCAATCCCTACCATCCCCATAGCCTACAGCAAGGGATTACTCACTCATGGATGAGGGAAACATCGATGGTTGATGGAGAGGCATTGGTGATGACGATGGCGATGATCCTCCCCAAATTCTCCGTCCTGACAGGGTGCCAAAACGGAGTTTCTGGATCCGAATCTTGGTTTCTGATGGTGGCGGAGAAGCAGAACTCTTTCTGGAAAAACGTTGACCCCCCCGGTTATTAGGTCAAGGGGTAATTTATATGCGCAGAGGGATCCCGAGGGGGTGCCTGGGGTGGCCGCACCCCCTAGGCGTGGGGCTAGGCCCACCTGCGCCTGGCAGGGGTGTGGGCCCCCCAGACCTCCACTCCATTTCGTCTTCTGGCTCCGTGGATCTTCTGGCAAAATATAATTTTTGGCATATTTTCCGGGATTTGTCCTGGTAGTTGATTTTCTGCACAAAAACTAGACACCAAGGTAATTCTGCTGAAAACAGCGTCAGTCTGTGTTAGTTCTATCCAAATCACACAAGTTTAGAGGAGAAACAATAACAAAAGTGTTCGGGAAAGTAGATACGTTTTGGACGTATCAGCGGGCGACGCTGTGCGGAGACGGTGGCGTGGTGCTCCGGCAAGGTGCAGGCGGCGACTCGTCGCTGTGCGGAGAGGGGCGGCGGCACGGGGATGTGGCGACGAGCGGTGAGCTAGGCAACCGCAGTGCAGGGGCTGTAGCAGAATGGCCATGGGAGAAGGCGGCCAAGGGCGCAAGGTTCCTGACGAGAAGAAAAAGGCAAGGCTTACGAAATGATAAGGTAGGAGAGGGTCCCACCACGATTGCTATACGTCGCCTCAACCCGGGGGATCGAGTCACGGGATCCCCCGAGGGAGTACTATCGTTTTCCATATTGTATTACTGTTCTCCAAAAGAAGCTATATAATAGCACGACACACAAAAACCACCCATCTACCGCACGCAGGGCATCTTTTCGCCGATCCAGTAGTCGCTATAAAATTGCGCGCTGCAAAAATTTTCGTGCGTACCATCTTTGGCGCATGCGTTCCAACGCGCGATAAATAACCTAGGCAGCACGTGCACCCAACTCCTCACGTGTTGTCTTATCCATTTTCGCCTCCCACTCGGGCATCGCCGCCACCTGGATTCCGCGTCACCCTTGCTCGCCATGGTAGATCTAGGCAGCGGTACTTGATGATACTCGACGTGGCACTTCGTTGGTAACCTCAAGCGTAGGGTGTGAAGAGCAAGCAGCAAGTTTTCCCTCAGTTGAGACCGAGGTTATCGAACCAGAAGGAGGAAGGAAACGTCACACAGGTGTTGCAAGAAACACAAAGATCTGCATAACACAAACTCAAGACTTTGCCCCAGCGAATCAGTGAGGTTGTCAAGCTCACCGGTTTGCTATAACAAAGGATTAAACGTATGGTGTGGAAGGTAATGGTTTGCAGCAAGTAAAAAAGTAACAGTGGAAGATGTATCAATGGTAAAGATTGGACTGGGGTCTATAGTTCACTAGAGGTGCTCTCCTTAGATAAACAACATGGCATGAAGGGTAAACAAATTACAGCAAGGCAATTGTAGGAACTTAGAAAGGCATAACAATGCAATTACTAGTCAGAAAGATCCTATGAGATTCGATTGGGCAATACAACAAGATACATAGACCGCCATCCAACTGCATCTATGACTAGAAGTTCACCTTCAGGTTATCATGTGAACCCCCTCCAGTATTAAGTTGCAAGCAACAGACAACTGCTTTAAGCAAAGTGTGTAATGTAAACAGTCCACATGTTCCATGAACAAGAGACTGTTGTTTTCTCCCTAGTAGCAACAACACATGTACAACCGAAGAGATTATTGTCACTTCCCTTGGAAACTAGAGGCATGAACCCACTATCAAGCATAAATACCCCCTCTTGGAGTCACTAGCAACTACTTGGCCAAGATAGCTACTAACAACGGAGAGCATGCAAGATCACAAACAACACAGACATGATAGAATAATAAAGACAAAACCAACAATCAAACCAACATAATAATCTCAATGTCCATCGGATCCCCGCAAACACAACATGCATGATTACGAATAGATTAGATCTTGATCATGAACGGAGATCACAAGATCTATATATGAAAGCACAAAGGAGGAGATACAACCATCTAGCTACAACATGGACCCATAGTCCAAGGTGGAACTACTCACGCATCATACCGAAGAGAAGGCCTCCGGGATGATCTCCTCTCCGGCAGGGTGCCGGAAAGAACTTCAGATCCCCCCGATCTAGGGACGATGGTGGCGGCGGCTACAGACGGTTTCGTGGAGATTTGATCGGGTGATTAGGGTTTATGCATCGGGGGATTCTTATAGGCGAAGGGGGAGGCCGAGGCGGCGGCTAGGGGGGTCAAACCCTACCCAGGCACGGGTGATGACCCACAAGTATAGGGGATCGCAACAGTCTTCGCGGGTAGTATTACCCAATTTATTGATTCGACACAAGGGGAGCCAAAGAATACTTTCAAGCCTTAACAACTGAGTTCTCAGTTCAGCTGCACCTGGAAATATTTCTTGCTCACAGAAGTTTATCAGTAGCAACAGTTTGGTAGTAGCAACGGCAAAGCAACAACAACAGCGAAACAGGAGCAATAGTAACAGTAACGGTAACCGTGGGATTTGAGTGCGGTAGGCATAGGGATGGATGGACGAGCGTTGCATGGACAAGTCTAAACATGTAACTTCAAGATCTAGGGAATTGCAGATAAATAATAACAAGCATCCAAGTACTAAACAATCCTAGGCATGTGCTCCAAATATAGTCATACGTGCTCGCAATGAGAACTTGCACAACATCTTCTGTCCAGACAGCCCGTGGCAGCGGGGCCTCTAGGGAACTACTGGCAATTAAGGTGCTCCTTTTAATAGAGCACCGGAGCAAAGCATTAACACTCCGTGAACACATGTGATCCTCACACCACAGCCATCCCCTCCGGTTGTCCCAATTATTGTCACTTTGGGGCCTTTGGATCCGGACAATGATATGTGTACACAACTTGCAGATAAGATCACAAACAATACTATAATAATGATTAAATAATAAGTTCAGATCTGAGATCATGGCACTTGGGCCCTAGTGACAAGCATTAAGCACAACAAGTTGCAACAAAGTCAAATAGCACTAATAGAGATACTAGGCACTATGCCCTAACAGATCTTATTCGATTACATGATAGAACTCATCCAATCCCTACCATCCCCAAGCCTACAGCGGGGGATTACTCACTCATGGATGAGGGAAACATCGGTGGTTGATGGAGATGCGTTGGTGATGATGATGGCGATGATCCTCTCCAGATTCCCCGTCCCGGCAGGGTGCCATAACGAAGTTTCTGGATCCGAATCTTGGTTTCTGGTGGCGGCAGCGGAGCGGAACTCTTTCTGGAAAACTATCGACCCCCTCGGTTTTTAGGTCGAAAGGCAACTTATAGGCGCAGAGGGAGGCCGAGGGGGTGCCTGGGGTGGCTGCATCCCCTCGAGGCGCGACCAGTGGTGGGTGTGGGCCTAGGGTGGGTGTGGGCCCCCTAGGCCTCCTCTATGTCTCTTCTTCTGGCTCCGTGGACCTTGTGGTGAAATATAATTTTTGGCATATTTTCCGGGATTTTTCCTGATAGTTCATTTTCTGCACAAAAACAAGACACCAAGGTAATTCTGCTGAAAACAGCGTCAGTCCGTGTTAGTTGTATCCAAATCACACAAGTTTAGCGAAGAAACAATAGCAAAGTGTTCGAGAAAGTAGATATGTTTTGGACGTATCAACTCCCCCAAGCTTAGCTTATTGCTTGTCCTCAAGTAATTCAGTTGAAAACTGAGTGCGATCAAAGAACTTTCACGAACACTTTGGTTCATATGATATATATATATATATATATATTCTCAGCACATGAGTAGATGCTTAGACAATTCATAATAATAAGTGTGCAACTAAGTCTACTCAATAGTCATTGCAAGCTATGAATAGAAAACCAACTCAATAATAATAAGTAGCATGAAACATAAACATAAGCACCATTGCAATGCTCATAATAAGGTATGATAGAGTGGTATCTTGCTTGCCTTTGTTTGAAGAGCACAATATAAATGCCAAGGCACCTCTAAAGTTCACATGAAGACTAGAGATACAGATGTCAGAGATACAAGCATCAAAGTCATGACATAATTAACCAAGTTTTGGAACAAACACAAGAATGACAACTATGCTCTCAAGAAGGTGCTCATAGAATAAGTGGTGACTCAACAAGGTTGTGAAAATGGTTTTGTGAAGGTTTGAAAGGCTTCCCAATGCTGAAAGGAAGGTACTCATTAGCTTTGAGCTCTCATTGCCCCTATCATAGGCATCTTCATGTGGTTAAGGTGAAAGTGAGGTCCACTCTGAATCATATGCTTGACAGACCATAGACTGGAAATCCCAAGTCCCTTGAGTACGAGGGTCGCTCCGCATGCTACTCAACTTTGGTCACTTGAAAGTTCTTGTCATTGTAAATACATGCATATCATCGAGAACTGCCAACGGGGTACCCCTTGCACATGGTACAAGAGTTTCCCATAACCAAAATGACAAGGCAAGCAGACAATGAGCATATCATCAATATTTTTATTTACCATATGCATAGCTTTTTATTGAGGACGCTTCATAGATGCTCATTATGGTGATGCTGCAAGTTTCCACCATGATTAAGCATGGCTTAGGCTAGCGGCCCAGGCGATTCTCTAACACAATGTATAAACTCCATGAAATCACAACCTCACCTTTTATTTCACATCGCCGACATCCGTAAACAAAAGAGCAAGGAATCAACTGGATGAGATATCCCAAAAGTGTTGAAAGCGTTCCCCGTGACAGCACTGTTCTGCTGACTCCCAGCATATAACTTTCATGGACTAGTCACAATGGTTCAGAATTATTAAGCGCAAGGAATAAAGTGTGCCATCAAGTTCATGAGAGCTTTACTAACTAACTTTCTCAAAACAGACAAACATTTTATTTGGAAGAAAACACATCATATACAATATGCACTGAAATAGCAAATGAATGCTAGTAGGTAGGTATGGTGGACACAGTTGGCAATATTAGTTTTGGGAGTTGGAAGCACAGGTAGATCTCATACTCAGTGCAAGTGAAGGCTAGCAATAGAGAGGGAGTGGCAAACGAGAGAGCAATAGCTGTCAAAATCATGCTTGCAACAAAACAGGACTAACTATGGAATGAAAGTGATACAAGAACTCTGAGGCAAAATAAATCATCGAGGCTTACTGACTATTGATTAGTCATATGCATGCGTGAGCATGTGCCAAGTCGATTCACATGAACAGTCAGAGGAGGATACAACAATATCATACCAAAGTATGAATAAAACAATGCAAGCAAACATTCATATGACATGCTACAAACTATTAGCGAGGTGGAGCTAATCATAGACAAGCAAGAACTACTAAGCATCCATAATGACATACACCTTACACAAATAGGCTAAGCATGCTCGCAATGATGAGTATATGTACAAAAATGAAACAAATAGAGTTTGTTACCAGCCTCTTACCATACCTCGAGTTGTCTTAATCTTCATTATTGCCCTTCACTTGTGTGACTTGAATAATTAACATGAAACCAAAATCCATCGAGGACGGCTGAACCCTGCAAAGAACTCACAAAACCAAAGAAGAACAACAAATATTTTTGGTGTTTTCAATTTTTTTAGAAACAAGCAAACAACGAAAAACCAAACAAAAACAAAGCAAAATATTTTTGGATTTTTCTTTTAAGGCAAACCAAAGCAAATAAAAAAACCAACCAAGAGAAACAACGAAAATATTTTTGGTGTTTTGGGGTTTTTAGAAAGAAGCAACAAAAACCAAAAAGAAAGCAAAAACAATGGATATAAAAAGAACCGACCGAACATGATATATATATATATGAGTGTGATGTCGGTATACCTCCTGATGTCTACGCACTTCTATTCTTGTAGACAGTTGTTGGGCCTCCAAGTGTAGAGGTTTGTAGAACAGTAGCAAGTTCCCCTTAAGTGGATTACCCAAGGTTTATCGAACTCAGGGAGGAAGTGGTCAAAGGTATTCCCTCTCAAGCAACCCTGCAATCAAGATACAAGAAGTCTCTTGTGTCCCAAACACACCCAATACACTTGTCAGGTGTATAGGTGCACTAGTTCGACAAAGAGATAGTGAAATACAAGTGGTAACGGTGCCAGAAAATAGCTTCTGACTTGTTGTTGACGTGGGAGAACATGTGTGAGTGCCATAAAAGAGCTTGACGGTGAGGTAAAGACTAAAGCAAGCAAACATGCAACAGATCTAGATGCAAGCGGTGTTTCAACGTTTAGAAACAAGGCCTAGGGATCATACTTTCACTAGTGAACACTCTCTCATATAAATAACCTCTCTTCATGATACTACTCTTAACTACTCTCCGGTTGGACACTCTAATCATCGGTAGGGCTATAACAACACTCCTCAAAGTCCGCCTTCCCCAATCTAGATAACCCCATACTTCCACCTTGAGCGCTAGATGGTTCCAACAAACACCACAATTTCATAGAGACATCCAAATCCAAATATAACTCATAAAAAATATTCAATCTAGCCAAAGTGCCACACACGGTATGCCCGCTGTCACTTTCACACACGTGGGAAAAAACATAGATCTATTAAAGCACAAAGAGTATTTATGTAGACTCAAGCCTAAGTGCCACCATGGCATGCACGCTGTCACTTTCACACACATGGGGAGAGCAGAGATCTAATGAAGCACTTGAGTAGCAAGGTAGATCTACTTGATTACAAAGCTCATGACCACAAGATCATGCATAGAGAGAGAGAGAGATGAACACATAGCTACCGGTAGAGCCCTTAGCCTCGAGGAAGAACTACTCCCTCCTCATCATGGGAATCAGCAACGGTGATGAAGATGGCTCCGGGGGCACTTCCCCGTCCCGGAAGGGTGCCAGAACAGAGACTTTCTGTCCCCCGAATCTCCCCTTCGGTGGTGGTGGCGCTACGGAGGTTTTCGTGGATTGCTTCTGGATCCTTTAGGGTTTTTGGGTCGGAGGCTTCTTATAGGCACAGGAATCAAGGTCGGTGGGGGTCCAGGGGGCCCACACCCCCTATGGGCGCCCCCAGGGCTTGTCCGCGCCTAGGGGGTGCGGCCACCCTGTGGCCCCCTTCCGGCTCTGCTTCGTGGTTCCGTGTTGCTCCGGGAAAAATAATAACTTTGGCTTTTGTCCCATCCAATTCCGATAATATTGATTTTCTGCCTTTCTGGAACCAAAAACAGAAGAAAACAGGCAACTAGCACTGTGGCAACTTGTTAATAGGTTAGTTCTAGAAAATATATAAAAACATCTCAAAGAAAGACAAAACAAAGCAAAGTAGATACAAAACAAGCATGGAGCATCAAAAATTATAGATACGTTTCTGACGTATCAAGCATCTCTTTTGTACCACTATAAGCAAGAACTTACTACTCCTTTCCAACACCAAGCAACTTATTTGCAAAACAACACAGCGAAAACGGGGGTCCAAACTACTTTATTCAAGCAAACAAAACAACCTAACCAAAGCAAACTAAAACTAAGACGCTCTAAGAACAACACAACTGTGCATGAAACAATAAAAACGAAGTGTCTAGACAGACCTGAGCTTTTTATTGATGAAGAAGGGGATGCCTTGGGAATCCCCAAGCTTCGACACTTGTACCTCTTCGATATTTCTTGGGGTGACACCATGGTGGCATCCCCAAGCTTGAGCTTTTGTCCATTCTTCATCTCATTGCATCATTCTCTCTCTACACCTGAAATTTTTCCTTCATACAAAACTTCACACAATCTTCATTAGCAACATTAGTGTATTCAAAAGATAATAGACCTTTGGATTTAGTTTCAAAACAACAAAACTTTCACTAAAGACACAAGCTCCTGTATCAACTCCTAAAAAAGTTCAATTTCCCAAAAACAACCCAAAAAGGAATCAATAAGAAGCAAATGCAAATAATGGCAGAAATTGGTCAAAACAGACCAGCAGGTAGAAACCGATTTTTCCGAACATCTTATGTTGCTCAAATCAAAAAGTGTTGAACTAACGAAAGTTAGCTAACATACTGGGGTATTTATTCGTAAATTTTCCGCTCAATCTGAGTTACAGAGACTCCTCACAAATTTTTATGGTGGAGGACATAAATATGTTTCGGGACAACAACTCCCCAAATCTTACTTGCCTCTCATTAGAGGTCATTCTTGGCACAAAAAGCAAATAAAAAGGATAATGAGAGGTTATTACTGAATTAATAACTTACAAGACTCAAGGAAACTCTTGGGTTATCTCCCAACAAGTACTTTTCTTTAACGCCTTTAAGTTAGGCTTGATAGTTTGAGAAGATGCTCACATAAGAAATATCAATTGAAGTAAAAGAGAGCATCAAGAAGCAAATTCAAAACACATTTAAGTCTAACCCACTTCCTATGCATAGGAATATTGTAAAGAAACAAGTCATGAAAGCACAAAGCAACAAGCATAGGAAAGCAAAATAAGTGCAACTTCAAGATTTTCAACATAAAGAGGGGAAACTTAATATTTTTGAGATACATAAGACCATGTTTTCCTCTCTCATAATAACTTTCAGTAGCAACATGAATAAAATTAACAATATAACTATCACATAAAACATTCTTATCATTAGCCACATGCATAAAATGATTATTACTCTCCACATAAGCAAAGGCATTCTTATTAATTGTAGTGGGAGCAAATTGAACAAAATAGCTATCACTATTATTCTCATCACCATAATCATCAAATATAGGAGGCATATTGTAATCACAATGAACATTCTCCTCAATAGTAGGTGGACTGAAAATATCATACTCATCATTGTAATCATCATAAATCAGAGGTATAGTATCATCATAAGCAATAGAATAGCTATCTTCCCAAGTGTGTTCATTTGTAAACATATCATCATTGGAGGGAACATGGATAGCACTAATAGCACAACAACTATTAATATCATCATTTTCAGAATTGGTACCAAAGAGATTTTCAATATCAAAAGTGGTGTGCTTTTCCCAATCATGATCACTAATATAGGTAACAGGCATAGGAACATCATCTAGTTCAGACTCATCAGCAAAAACTATGATAGGAGCAACATGTTTAGGGGAAGATACCGTTTCCCCTCTCCTTCTACTCCTCCTCCTCTTCTTCTTCTTCTTCTTCTTCTTCTTCTTATTCTTCTTCTTCTTCCTCTTCTCCTCTTTAGGAGGGAGAGGCTTGAAAGGAAGCTTCTCCACATACCCTGGTTTATTGTTAGAGACAATAGAAGAAACTTTGGAGGATTCCTCCTTTTCATTTATAAGAACAAAACTCATATCAGTCCTGTCATATTTTGGTAAAATATCATCTTTTATAAGATTTTGTATGTAAGTATTCGCGTGGAAATTATCAACACAATAAAGATGACATCCATGCAGGACGCAGTTCATACCAAAAGCACTCATGTCTACCAAAGAAGTTTTTCTAGATAACTCTTCACACCCCAAAAACAATGTAAGTTCATCATGTTGATTATAAGTGATCATGTTATCACAATACAAACTTGTAGTACTCATTGGATTAGAAAGGTCATTAGTATGGCCTGAGCATTGAAAATTGAAATGACCCACTTCATAGCAGAGTTCACAAATAAAAGGATAGAGGGCACAATTTATTTACCAAGATCATTTCGAGCCTTATACCACGTTCTGGTTATTTCATTCCAGTGTGTGATACAATATTCTTCTTCTATTTGATTCTTCTCACAAGGTCTATCATACCACAAAAATTAACATGCTTATAAGAAATAGTACTTTCAGAAGTTTGAGCATGTTTATTGCAATAATTAATATCATTTTCATTTTCCATGCAAGTGTCTTTAAAAGGTTCATGATACATGTCCCATTTTTATTTAGGAGCATTAATATGGGAAGCAAAGGCTTTATAGTATCTAACAATAATTTGAGGATCAATACCATATTTAGCACTAAGCTCTTGAAAATCAGGAGTTTCAGCGAAAGACTTAATGCAATCATATTCATAGTTTATACCTGGTTCTTTACCTTTGTCGCTATCCCAATCTTCAGTATTGCTTTGAATTGTTTCAAGAAGATCCCACTTAGCTTTTACCTTCTTACTTATGAAGGATCCCTCCAATCAGGTATCCAGATAGTCCTTGTAATGTCCTGAAAGCCTTGCATAAAAATTATTGATAACAACATTACTGGGGAGATCATGAATGGGACATTTGAGCATTAGTGACTTCAATATCCCCCAAGCTTGGGCAATACTTTCTCCCTCATGAGGATGAAAATTATAAATATAATTCCTATCTTTATGAATTTCACGAGGAGGATAAATTTACAGTAAAAGAGAGATTCAAGTTTCCACTCCAAATGATGAGGATCATCTAGTAGATCATACCACTCCCTTGCTTTGTCCCTAAGTGAGAAAGGGAATAGCTTCCTCTTAACTTGGTCCATTGAAATACCTGCACACTTGAACAACTCGCATAATTCATGTATAAAGAGTAAATGATCACTAGGATGGACAGTTCCATCTCCAAAATAGCAGTTATTCATAACACGTTCAATAATTTCAATAGGTATTTTAAAAGGGACACTTTCAGTATGTGGATTTAAAATATCACAAGTATCATTAGAATTACCACATATGGGAGATAAAGTATCATAAGAGCAAATTTTCTTCCCTAAAGCTGGGGAACTAAAAAGATTTTTCTCATAAAAACTAGCTTCCCCAAGCTTAGACGTTTCCATACCATTAGTAACAATGGTGTTCAAAAAGTTCATACTAACAACATTGCCATTAGCATGCAAATAAAGTTCCATAGGTTTTTTAATTTTCTCTTCAAACACTTCATGTCCTAACTCAAGATAAACACTATAAATCTCTCTAATTTTGTTTTTGTTTTCCATTAAGCCTAACTAGTGAAAACAAGAAACAAAAAGACAAAATTGCAGAATCTAAAGGAAATAACTTTGAGCACTCACACCGGAGGATGTGAGTACCTTTTACCTTACCTCCCCGACAACGGCGCCAGAAAAGAGCTTGATGTCTACGCACTTCTATTCTTGTAGACAGTTGTTGGTCCTCCAAGTGCAGAGGTTTGTAGAACAATAGCAAGTTTCCCTTAAGTGGATTACCCAAGGTTTATCGAACTCAGGGAGGAAGTGGTCAAAGGTATTCCCTCTCAAGCAACCTGTGGCGCCCCACAAAAACCACTAATAGAAAATCGCGTTGTTTTTGTGCATTGCATCATCATGACCGCATGCTCATGTCATCATGCCACATTGCATTTGAGCATCGTCATCATCTTGCATTTGCTTGCATAAAACTATTTACGGAAAAACCTATTTTTGTTTTCTAAACGCCCCATCTTTGTCCAAACGCAAAACCCGGGTCTCCGGAATATTTTGTTTTGTGTAACCACAGATTTCAAACGCCCCGCTTTAATTAAATAAATTGTTTAAATTATTTTTTTTAGGGGGCAGCCAACCGGGCCGATCCGACCCAGTCGGCCACCCCCAGTACAAATCGGTCCACCTAAAACCTAGACCCTTTTCTACCTAGTTCTAACCTACCCAGCCACTCCCAGCCCTCCACCTCACCTCCCCAGTCCACCTCACCCCCTGGACCCCCAATCCCCACCCACCTTGCCACCTCACCAATCCACCAGCCACCACCTCCTGCACCCGGTCCCACCCGCAGCCCCACTCCCTCCCTGGCCGCAGCACACACACCACACCCCACCAACTCCTGGCCTGGCCCCACCCCAAGCCCCACCTGCCCCTACCCCGGTCCCACCACCCACCAGCCACCGCCCCAGGCACGCTCCCCTCCCCTCTCTCTCTCCCCCTGCCGCGTCCTCTCCCCAGCCCGCACGCCCGCCTCTCTGTCCCCGAGCCACCGCCGCCGGCCTCTTCCTTCCGCCGTCCCCGGTGCGCCGCCTTCCCCTGGTGCTCCTCCGTCGCGTCAGACCGCCCGAACCCCGCGTCCCCGAGCTCTCCTCCGCCTCCTGCCGCGCCTCCTCCACGCCTCCACCCGCCCGCCTCTGCTCCGGCGCCGGCGCTCGCCGCCTCCCTCCACCCGTTCCTCTCGCGCCGCCGCCGGCGAGCCCGCCTGGCCCGACGCCCCGCTTCATCGGCCCCCTCCGTCCAGCAGCCGCCTCCACCTCGCCGCGGGCTCCCTTCCGTCCCGCCGTCGCCTCCCCTCGCAGAGCTCCTGCAGCCGCCGCCTGCAGGCCCTCGTCGGGCTCCCCCCACCTTCCTCTCGCTCCCCACCTCCGAGCACCGACCGCCGGGCCTCGCCACCGTCCCCGCCCCCGAGCTCGTCGCCCCGCCTCTGGCCGCCGAGCTCCTCCCCGAGTGGACCCTGCCAACGCCTCCTACCGGCCTCGTTGTTCCCGCGCGGCCTCGGCCTCCCTCTGCCCCGGCCTCGACCTGAGCCTGCACAGCGCCGCCGCGTCGGTCAGCCTCGCCTCTGCCCGCGTGAGCGTCGCCGCGCCGCCCTGGTTTTCCGTCTGCAACCGTCGCGGCCTCTCTGCCCTGCAGCGCTCTGTTCCGACTCCGCTCCGCGTCGTCGCCCAGCTCGTCTCGTGCCTTTGCAGAGTGCCGCCGCCGGCCATCTTTCCTTGCCTCCAGCGCTTGGCCACCCTTTGTAGCTCCTGGATCCTCTAATTGTTTTTCCCAGTGCAGGGACGCCATCCTTGCATCCGCGTCTATCGACCACACCGGATCCGAAGACCTATGACCACCAAGTTCGACCTTAACTTGACAAGTTCTTCGCGCGGGCGCTCACCAATAAGACCGGCTCGATGCTGATGTGTTCAACGAATGAACAAGGCGTGACTCGAAGAATACCGACGCTAATTCAAGATCGACAATGACACTCGTGACCAGAATTCGAAGGCGAAGGCGATGCCTCCCAAGATCTGCTTCACAGAACCCTGAAGACCGCCGGTGCTGAATTCCGAGGACTCCGACCTGGAACATCAAGATCTACCACACGGACGCACCACGGACTCGGAGAACCCTCGGACGCCAAGTTCGCCGAGAACCCGGACGCCAAGATCACCGACACGGAACGACAAGACCCCTTCCCGCACCGATGCCGCCGACGTCGCACGCAAGTTCTTCACCCCGTACGCCAAGACCGACCTGATACGCGGGCCCGACAAGATCGACACCGACCCGGGCGAGTCCGATGCGCCCCCGACACCGACCCAAGTCCTTCTTCCCGGAACGCCAAGCTCTCCCTCTTGTATCCGGCCTTCGAAGACCGATCCCGTCAAACCCTGAACCCCGAGACCCGACCCCGAACCCTCGGAACCCCAAGTTCGCCGATCCCTAATGTGTGACCCTAAGCCCCTATTTTTATAAATGATATATCTTGTTGCATATTAAATTGTTCATGCATGCATATTGTCATGTGGTTTGGGGGCATTATGCCGATTCACCATATAATTAAATATGGGGCCCATATGCGGGCAAATCTAGTCGTATATTGGTCCCATTTAAATTTGTGTAGCGAACCGGTGCTATCTTTTGCCATGTTAAGACAACATTTAATTTGCGGGGTATCTAAATAACTTGAACCGTTTAATTAAATGTCGGGACCCCGGTTCCGCTTAATATTGCCTAATTGCATCGCACCTTTGCCATGTCATACATCATACATGCATCATGCCGATCTTCTGCCGTTGTATTAAATAGTGCATCCGGTGTTTGTGCTAGTCTTTTGCTTCTTCACGGACTAGGCCGTTGAGTTGATGCGAGTGTCGACCCGATCTTCGGTTGAACCTTCAGCAATGTTTTCAGGCGAGCATCTCCCCCTTTTTACCTATCTTACTTTTATAGTATTTATTCCCTCCTGTTGGTCTATTGCTATCTGTGTTGCGATGCTCTAGTTTTCGTACCCGTGATATCCCTTGCAGCCTTATATTGCCTTGGACACCTCCTATTACCTGTTGTTTGGTAGATAGTTGGACCTGCGCGTCGTAGTCGCTTGCTCAAGTGCTGTTGCGCGTCGTCAAGTACCACAGTTGTTGGAGTATTGCTGCATGTTTAATGTTGGAGATGATCATGGCTTTAATTATCGTTCACTTTAATTATCGTTTAACAACTAAAATTGAAGTAAGTAAGCAGAGGCACAGGTGGGCAATGGATGTTATTTGGTTGTTAACCGTCCACTTGTGTCCCGTAGGACCCCGAGTACTTGATACCTGTTCCTTGAATATTCGCGCTATCCACATCCGGGAGGATTATGGGACCCCCCTGAGCCAGAGCTTGATTCATTCTTATTTCTTGGGGCCACAAACTAGTTTGAGGTTTTATTTACGATCCTGTACTTATGCCATGTTTTACTGCTTTATTTACGTTTGTGCGAGGAGCACCTGTACTGTTTAGGTAAGCGGAGTGTTTTCGCGGTATCGACAAGCTCAGTTTTGGGTTCCCAGTCGTTTACAGCCATTGACGCAAACCTTGAGTCCGTCTCGGAGTCAGCTAACTTCGTTGCGGGTGTACTCAATGGGGTGGCCCCCTGGAATATTTCTGAATCCTGTGATTGCTTTGTCGTGAAACCTCGTTGGGTTTTGATTTGGTTTTTCCGAGGTTGATCGAGTGTGTGTTGCTATTTGTGCACCCCTGCAGGGTAAAACTTTCTGAAAGCCATGTCCGCGGTTATGGACGACTTGGAGCACAGTATCTCGATCATAGACAACTATAACTAAAGTAGTGCTATAAATTTGACTTTATAATGACTAGTAATCAGCTTCACTATAATGGAATGGCTAATAAAACTGCCAACAATTGCTTGTTTGGGTTGTCGCTTGCGACCATGGTACCTGACTAGTAAGTATTGCAACTACAACGGAATGGCTAAATAAAAGTACCAACAACTGCTGGGTTTTGGGTTATCTCATGCTAATTGTATCTGACTAGTAAGTGTTGTAACTACAATGGAATGGTTAAATAAAAGTGCCCACTGCTTATTTTATCAGGATGACTATCTACACCTGACTAGTAATTGCTGCAGCGATAACTGAATAAATAAAACTGCCAACGGCGTGAGTTCCTCGGTTGACTTCCTCGTTTGGTCTCGAGGGGAAATACCAGGATGGAATTGTTTGGTGTTAGATTCAGGTTGGCTCCGAATAGGTCTTTCTTACCCCCTCTCTGATAGCCGACCGTTATATTGAGTCTCTATAGGTTGTTTAGTGCATGCTGCCGCTGCCGCTCAGTCCACCATACCTATGTAGGCGAGGACCGCCGAATTCTAGTCTCGCCGTGTACTGGCCTCAGTACTGACCGCTCTCTCTTTTTCCTTGCCCTTTGTCGGCACCCCTTTTGTTTAAGCAGGTTTTGAGATCGACGTCGTTAGCAGGGTTACCCTTCCGCTTGGCCTGGGCAGGGTTATGGACGCCATTGGTTATTCTTCAGGGCTCTTAGCCCCATTTGCATCTTGTCCGTAGTCGGACGTTCTATCATTTTCAAGGTGATTTGGATCTTTATTCTGTATATTTGTATTCTTGACTCCTGGAGTCGTGTTGTATATATATCTGTTCGGTGGGTCCCATCGAGGACTATTGTGTAATGTTATTACTTCATTTTCCACCCGCACGAAAGTGCCTGGTGGGCACCTTTGAATCGTTTCTATGCGGGTTTGGCGGGTTTCGCTAAAACTTGCATAGGGCCGATTCTGAGGGTGTTACAGAGTGGTATCAGAGCTCAGCAGTTGCGATACCCCACAAGTCCAGCCTGTAGGATAACCTAGCTAACGGCCGAAGTAGAGTGTCAAAACCATTTTTGCAAACTCGGTTGGATAGTTCTGATTAGGTCTGATTTTACTCCTTACCCCTCTGCTGCTCTCCTCTCACCTCTGCGTGTTTTGAATCCGCTCTCTTCTCTCTCTTCGAGTCCAGGGTTTCTCGTGGTTGGGTTCCGTCGTACCTTCAGGGTTTCGCTTCCTCCTTTGATAACGGTGTTCTACCATCCGGTGTTCATGCTGTCTGAGGAATCCGTCTACTGTGGTACCATTCTTTGTTCCTTCTCGTGCCTTCCGGTGTTTTCCGACGCGACGAAGTCATCTACATCAGATCTGATGAGAATGTCCATCCCTCCTTTGTTCCGAACCTCGCTTGTCGAGATCTTCAGTCTAATTCCGAGGGATGGTTGCACAATTCGCCTATTCGTGTACAGAGTAATGGTTTGGGTGCGCGATGGACTGATCACCATCCGACTACTCTTATCATTCGCTCTGGTACATCGAATCAGTGGATCCAGCAATTTTACTCCGTCCACGGAAGCTAGAGGTGGCTTTATTTGTTGATACCTCTACCTTCGACCTTTGGTTTCCGGAGTGCTTCCCTCGACGGTCATGGACAACGACCTCTTGTTAGTGGTGTCGCGAGGATCTACACGATGCGAGAAGATTCAGGTCGCCGCCCTTCTTCCCGGTACCATGAGGCGGATCTCGAGGGCGAGATCCATTGTTAGTGGTGTCGAATTGTGGCGCCCCGCAAAAACCACTAATAGAAAATCGCGTTGTTTTTGTGCATTGCATCATCATGACCGCATGCTCATGTCATCATGCCACATTGCATTTGAGCATCGTCATCATCTTGCATTTGCTTGCATAAAACTATTTACGGAAAAACCTATTTTTGTTTTCTAAACGCCCCGTCTTTGTCCAAACGCAAAACCCGGGTCTCCGGAATATTTTGTTTTGTCTAACCACAGATTTCAAACGCCCCGCTTTAATTAAATAAATTGTTTAATTATTTTTTTTAGTTGGCAGCCAACCGGGCCGATCCGACCCAGTCGGCCACCCCCAGTACAAATCGGTCCACCTAAAACCTAGACCCTTTTCTACCTAGTTCTAACCTACCCAGCCACTCCCAGCCCTCCACCTCACCTCCCCAGTCCACCTCACCCCCTGGACCCCCAATCCCCACCCACCTTGCCACCTCACCAATCCACCAGCCACCACCTCCTGCACCCGGTCCCACCCGCAGCCCCACTCCCTCCCTGGCCGCAGCACACACACCACACCCCACCAACTCCTGGCTTGGCCCCACCCCAAGCCCCACCTGCCCCACCCCGGTCCCACCACCCACCAGCCACCGCCCCAGGCACGCTCCCCTCCCCTCTCTCTCTCCCCCTGCCGCGTCCTCTCCCCAGCCCGCACGCCCGCCTCTCTGTCCCCGAGCCACCGCCGCCGGCCTCTTCCTTCCGCCGTCCCCGGTGCGCCGCCTTCCCCTGGTGCTCCTCCGTCGCGTCAGACCGCCTGAACCCCGCGTCCCCGAGCTCTCCTCCGCCTCCGGCCACGCCTCCTCCGTGCCTCCACCCGCCCGCCTCTGCTCCGGCGCCGGCGCTCGCCGCCTCCCTCCACCCGTTCCTCTCGCGCCGCCGCCGGCGAGCCCGCCTGGACCGACGCCCCGCTTCGTCGGCCCCCTCCGTCCAGCAGCCGCCTCCACCTCGCCGCGGGCTCCCTTTCGTCCTGCCGTCGCCTCCCCTCGCAGAGCTCCTGCAGCCGCCGCCTGCAGGCCCTCGTCGGGCTCCCCCCACCTTCCTATCGCTCCCCACCTCCGAGCACCGACCGCCGGGCCTCGCCACCGTCCCCGCCCCCGAGTTCGTCGCCCCGCCTCTGGCCGCCGAGCTCCTCCCCGAGTGGACCCTGCCAACGCCTCCTACCGGCCTCGTTGTTCCCGCGCGGCCTCGGCCTCCCTCTGCCCCGGCCTCGACCTGAGCCTGCACAGCGCCGCCGCGTCGGTCAGCCTCGCCTCTGCCCGCGTGAGCGTCGCCGCGCCGCCCTGGTTTTCCGTCTGCAACCGTCGCGGCCTCTCTGCCCTGCAGCGCTCTGTTCCGACTCCGCTCCGCGTCGTCGCCCAGCTCGTCTCGTGCCTTTGCAGAGTGCCGCCGCCGGCCATCTTTCCTTGCCTCCAGCGCTTGGCCACCCTTTGTAGCTCCTGGATCCTCTAATTGTTTTTCCCAGTGCAGGGACGCCATCCTTGCATCCGCGTCTATCGACCACACCGGATCCGAAGACCTATGACCACCAAGTTCGACCTTAACTTGACAAGTTCTTCGCGCGGGCGCTCACCAATAAGACCGGCTCGATGCTGATGTGTTCAACGAATGAACAAGGCGTGACTCGAAGAATACCGACGCTAATTCAAGATCGACAATGACACTCGTGACCAGAATTCGAAGGCGAAGGCGATGCCTCCCAAGATCTGCTTCACAGAACCCTGAAGACCGCCGGTGCTGAATTCCGAGGACTCCGACCTGGAACATCAAGATCTACCACACGGACGCACCACGGACTCGGAGAACCCTCGGACGCCAAGTTCGCCGAGAACCCGGACGCCAAGATCACCGACACGGAACGACAAGACCCCTTCCCGCACCGATGCCGCCGACGTCGCACGCAAGTTCTTCACCCCGTACGCCAAGACCGACCTGATACGCGGGCCCGACAAGATCGACACCGACCCGGGCGAGTCCGATGCGCCCCCGACACCGACCCAAGTCCTTCTTCCCGGAACGCCAAGCTCTCCCTCTTGTATCCGGCCTTCGAAGACCGATCCCGTCAAACCCTGAACCCCGAGACCCGACCCCGAACCCTCGGAACCCCAAGTTCGCCGATCCCTAATGTGTGACCCTAAGCCCCTATTTTTATAAATGATATATCTTGTTGCATATTAAATTGTTCATGCATGCATATTGTCATGTGGTTTGGGGGCGTTATGCCGATTCACCATATAATTAAATATGGGGCCCATATGCGGGCAAATCTAGTCGTATATTGGTCCCATTTAAATTTGTGTAGCGAACCGGTGCTATCTTTTGCCATGTTAAGACAACATTTAATTTGCGGGGTATCTAAATAACTTGAACCGTTTAATTAAATGTCGGGACCCCGGTTCCGCTTAATATTGCCTAATTGCATCGCACCTTTGCCATGTCATACATCATACATGCATCATGCCGATCTTCTGCCGTTGTATTAAATAGTGCATCCGGTGTTTGTGCTAGTCTTTTGCTTCTTCACGGACTAGGCCGTTGAGTTGATGCGAGTGTCGACCCGATCTTCGGTTGAACCTTCAGCAATGTTTTCAGGCGAGCATCTCCCCCTTTTTACCTATCTTACTTTTATAGTATTTATTCCCTCCTGTTGGTCTATTGCTATCTGTGTTGCGATGCTCTAGTTTTCGTACCCGTGATATCCCTTGCAGCCTTATATTGCCTTGGACACCTCCTATTACCTGTTGTTTGGTAGATAGTTGGACCTGCGCGTCGTAGTCGCTTGCTCAAGTGCTGTTGCGCGTCGTCAAGTACCACAGTTGTTGGAGTATTGCTGCATGTTTAATGTTGGAGATGATCATGGCTTTAATTATCGTTCACTTTAATTATCGTTTAACAACTAAAATTGAAGTAAGTAAGCAGAGGCACAGGTGGGCAATGGATGTTATTTGGTTGTTAACCGTCCACTTGTGTCCCGTAGGACCCCGAGTACTTGATACCTGTTCCTTGAATATTCGCGCTATCCACATCCGGGAGGATTATGGGACCCCCCTGAGCCAGAGCTTGATTCATTCTTATTTCTTGGGGCCACAAACTAGTTTGAGGTTTTATTTACGATCCTGTACTTATGCCATGTTTTACTGCTTTATTTACGTTTGTGCGAGGAGCACCTGTACTGTTTAGGTAAGCGGAGTGTTTTTGCGGTATCGACAAGCCCATTTTTGGGTTCCCAGTCGTTTACAGCCATTGATGCAAACCTTGAGTCCGTCTCGGAGTCAGCTAACTTCGTTGTGGGTGTACTCAATGGGGTGGCCCCCTGAAATATTTCTGAATCCTGTGATTGCTTTGTCGTGAAAGCCTCGTTGGGTTTTGATTTGGTTTTTCCGAGGTTGATCGAGTGTGTGTTGCTATTTGTGCACCCCTGCAGGGTAAAACTTTCTGAAAGCCGTGTCCGTGGTTATGGACGACTTGGAGCACAGTATCTCGATCATAGACAACTATAACTAAAGTAGTGCTATAAATTTGACTTTATAATGACTAGTAATCAGCTTCACTATAATGGAATGGCTAATAAAACTGCCAACAATTGCTTGTTTGGGTTGTCGCTTGCGACCATGGTACCTGACTAGTAAGTATTGCAACTACAACGGAATGGCTAAATAAAAGTACCAACAACTGCTGGGTTTTGGGTTATCTCATGCTAATTGTATCTGACTAGTAAGTGTTGTAACTACAATGGAATGGTTAAATAAAAGTGCCCACTGCTTATTTTATCAGGATGACTATCTACACCTGACTAGTAATTGCTGCAGCGATAACTGAATAAATAAAACTGCCAACGGCGTGAGTTCCTCGGTTGACTTCCTCGTTTGGTCTCGAGGGGAAATACCAGTATGGAATTGTTTGGTGTTAGATTCAGGTTGGCTCCGAATAGGTCTTTCTTACCCCCTCTCTGATAGCCGACCGTTATATTGAGTCTCTATAGGTTGTTTAGTGCATGCTGCCGCTGCCGCTCAGTCCACCATACATATGTAGGCGAGGACCGCCGAATTCTAGTCTCGCCGTGTACTGGCCTCAGTACTGACCGCTCTCTCTTTTTCCTTGCCCTTTGTCGGCACCCCTTTTGTTTAAGCAGGTTTTGAGATCGACGTCGTTAGCAGGGTTACCCTTCTGGCTTGGCCTGGGCAGGGTTATGGACGCCATTGGTTATTCTTCAGGGCTCTTAGCCCCATTTGCATCTTGTCTGTAGTCGGACGTTCTATCATTCTCAAGGTGATTTGGATCTTTATTCTGTATATCTGTATTCTTGACTCCTGGAGTCGTGTTGTATATATATATCTGTTCAGTGGGTCCCATCGAGGACTGTTGTGTAATGTTATTACTTCGTTTTCCACCCGCACGAAAGTGCCTGGTGGGCACCTTTGAATCGTTTCTATGCGGGTTTGGCGGGTTTCGCTAAAACTTGCATAGGGCCGATTCTGAGGGTGTTACACAACCCTGCAATCAAGATACAAGAAGTCTCTTGTGTCCCCAACACACCCAATACACTTGTCAGGTGTATAGGTGCACTAGTTCGGCGAAGAGATAGTGAAATACAAGTGGTAACGGTGCCAGAAAATAGCTTCTGACTTGTTGTTGACGTGGGAGAACGTGTGTGAGTGCCAGAAAAGAGCTTGACGGTGAGGTAAAGACTAAACCAAGCAAACATGCAACAGATCTAGATGCAAACGGTGTTTCAATGTTTAGAAACAAGGCCTATGGATCATACTTTCACTAGTGAACACTCTCTCATATAAATATCATCTCTTCATGATACTACTCTTAACTACTCTCCGGTTGGACACTCTAATTATTGGTAGGGCTATAACAACACTCCTCAAAGTCTGCCTTCCCCAATCTAGATAACCCCACACTGTCACCTTGAGCGCTATATGGTTCCAACAAACACCACAATTTCATAGAGACATCCAACTCCAAATATAACTCATAACAAATATTCAATCTAGCCAAAGTGCCACACACGGTATGCCCGTTGTCACTTTCACACACGTGGGGAAAAACATAGATCTATTAAAGCACAAAGAGTATTTATGTAGACTCAAGCCTAAGTGCCACCATGGCGTGCACGCTGCCACTTTCACACACATGGGGAGAGCAGAGATCTAATGAAGCACTTGAGTAGCAAGGTAGATCTACTTGATTACAAAGCTCATGACCACAAGATCATGCATAGAGAGAGAGATGAACACATAGCTACCGGTAGAGCCCTTAGCCTCGAGGAAGAACTACTCCCTCCTCATCATGGGAATCAGCAACGGTGATGAAGATGGTGGTGGAGATCGATGGAGATGGCTCCGGGGGCACTTTCCCGTCCCGGCAGGGTGCCGGAACAGAGACTTTCTATCCCCCGAATCTCCCATCCAGTGGCGGAGGCGCTACGAAGGTTTTCGTGGATTTCTTCTAGATCCTTTAGGGTTTTTGGGTCGGAGGCTTCTTATAGGCGCAAGAATCAAGGTCGGTGAGGGTCAAGGGGGCCCACACCCCCTGTGGGCGCCCCCAGGGCTTGCCCGCGCCTAGTGGGGTGCAACCACCCTGTGGCCCCCCTCCGGCTCTGCTTCATGGTTCCTTGTTGCTCCAGGAAAAATAATAAATTTGGCTTTTGTCCCGTCCAATTCCGAGAATATTGATTTTCTGCCTTTCTGGAACCAAAAACAGAAGAAAACAGGCAACTGGCACTATGGCAACTTGTTAATAGGTTAGTTCTAGAAAAGATATAAAAACATCTTAAAGAAAGACAAAGCAAAGCAAAGTAGATACAAAACAATCATGGAGCATCAAAAATTATAGATATGTTTCCGACGTATCACCTCCCCCAAGCGTAATTAGGCTTAGTGGGGCTCAATCCCATGGTGCCCAAGTAGATGCACCTCCGTAGTATGTCGAGGAAGCTCCCTCGTCCTGGTATGAGCTTGAGGCCTCCCTTGTGTAATACGCAGGGAGATCGTACGATGGTGCTTCCTCTTGATAGTGCCCATGGAAGTTAAGAGAACGCAGGTTGTCTTCCATATCCGCCTTCGAGCGTGACCAAGGTCCCTGAGAAATACTGAACAAAGTGGTTTGGGGTAGAGGGATCTATCTCTCTTCCCCGTCAGTAAACAACATTCTATAAACCAAGTTCTCAAGAGTAGAGATAGTGGTGACAAAGTGGTGCGCCTTCATGGCAGCAAGATCAAACCTCTGAGGAGGCAAAACTGTATCATGTGGATCAACAACAATGTTCAAGGCAGCAGTAACACGAGTAGCGATAATTCCTCCATAAATGGGTCCCTTAGCAGCTAGATGACAAGCAATGAGAGAACCAATATTATACTTATCCTCGTTGTTGAGTGCAACAGCTAAGAAGGCCAATTGATAGTTGGAAATATTACTAGTGTTCTCCCTACCAAGAACACTGGTGGCAAGATAGTAGGCAAAATACGATGGCTGGAAGTTGAATGTTCTTTATCTTCCCTCGCTGATCTCTACGGTCATCATCATTGGTTATTCCTCGGTAAAGCTCTAACAAATCACCGGGTAGAGCTTGAATATTGTTTGATGACCCAGTTGTACCAAGTCCCAGGGCCTTGCAAAATTGCTTCAAAGTCATAGAATGAGCCCTGCCATAAATTTTGAAAGACACAGAAGGCTTGAACATACTATTAGTAAAGGAAAAACTGTCCACAAATGTTTTAGTAAGAAAAGCATATTGTGCACTCTCATCCTGCATGTAACTTGTTAGTCCAGCCCTCTGCACCAAAGTCATAAAATCATTAAGAATCCCAGCAGCTTGCAAGAAAGTTTGGCAAGGAAAGGTGGAGGGGTGCGCATCCCCTTCATCTCCCTCGTCACCAAATCGCGGAGTGATGAGATCCTCATTGTATGAGGGTATAGTACTGGTATATAACCTTGGAAGCCTTGCCCTTCTAGGTGCATCACTCTCAAATATGTCACCAAATGTGTGGTGGTCCATGACTTCACTTTTTTGAAATTTTAAACCAACATCAAACCAAGTGATTTCTAAGTTGATAAATGATGAGCTACTACTATAGGAACTTGCTAGAGGACTACACATGCATCAAAACAAAGTTTCTAAGCAAAGAACAAGCATGCAAGCTCAAACAACCTGTCACCTATAGCAGCAAAATACTCAAGATACAATCTACCAATCACAAATCTAATTGGACAAGTGGAGGAGGCACATACCAAGGAGCAATCCCTCCAAAAATAAGCACTTGAGATGGGCTGAACAAGGAGATCGAAAATCGCGAGCAAGAACAGCAAGAACTCGATCTTGAGCAAGTTTTCCGGTGTTATTAGGGAGAGAGAAAGAAGGTGGCTTTGAGGAGGCAGCCTGGAGGGCCCCAGGTGGGCCAGACCCCCCAGGCGCCGCCACCTGGTAGGCCGCGCCTACCAGGGGTGTGGTGGCCTGGGGTGGCCCCCTGGGTCACCTCAGGTGCCACTCTGCCCCTTTTTTGAGGAAAAAATTATTTTGAATTTTCTAGGATTTTTCGGGGAACTTTATTTTTGGCCAATTTTCAGGGTATGAAAATTGGATTTCTCGCAGAAAAAGTTTGTTTAGAAGAAGAAAAAGCAAACCAAAAGCCAAACTACAAGAGCTCTAAGAAACTCAAACAAGCAAACAACTAGCAAAACTAAAGCTAAAGCAGAGACTAGGAAGGAGAAAGGAAAAAGAAAGCAAGTATAACCACAGTGGAAACATTATTTTGTTCATTAAAATCATTTTGTTAACAAGGTTGATCAAGTCTTGTTACCAAAACAATCTTATATGAAACAAAACTTTGCATTCCACAAGGTGATTATATTACCTCATACTTGATAGCAATGGTCCCAATCATAATAGTTTCAAAATTTTCTTGTGGAATGGGACAATATATTTCTCCAACCTTTATGCTCTCAACGTTTTCATTGGAATTCAGGCAATAGCTCTTAACAACCTTCTTGGGTAAATAGGTAGTGTGCTTGATGTCTACGCACTTATATTCTTGTAGACAGTTGTTGGGCCTCCAAGTGCAGAGGTTAGTAGAACAACAACAAGTTTCCCTTAAGTGGATTACCCAAGGTTTATCGAACTCAGGGAGGAAGTGGTCAAAGGTATTCCCTCTCAAGCAACCCTGCAATCAAGATACAAGAAGTCTCTTGTGTCCCCAACACACCCAATATAGGTGCACTAGTTCGGCGAAGAGATAGTGAAATACAAGTGGCAATGGCGCCAGAAAAGAGCTTCTGACTTGTTTTGTTGACGTGGGAGAACGTGTGTGAGTGCCAGAAAAGAGCTTGACGGTGAGGTAAAGACTAAAGAAAGAAAACATGCAAGAGATCTAGATGCAAACAATGTTTCAATGTTTAGAAACAAGGCCTAGGGATCATACTTTCACTAGTGAACACTCTCTCATATAAATATCCTCTCTTCATGATACTACTCTTAACTACTCTCCGGTTGGACACTCTAATCATCGGTAGGGCTATAATAACACTCCTTAAAGTCCGCCTTCCCCAATCTAGATAACCCCACACTGTCACCTTGAGCTCTAGATGGTTCCAACAAACACCACAATTTCATAGAGACATCCAATTCCAAATATAACTCATAACAAATATATATTTAACCTAGCTTAAGTGCCACACACGGTGCGCACACTGTCACTTTCACACACGTGGGGATAAGCATAGATCTATTAAAGCACGATGAGTATTTATGTAGACTCTAGCCTAAGTGCCACCATGGCGTGCACGCTGTCACTTTCACACACATGGGGAGAGAAGAGATCTATTGAAGCACTTGAGTAGCAAGGTAGATCTACTTGATTACAAAGCTCATGACCAAAAGATCATGCATAGAGAGAGAGATGAACACATAGCTACTGGTAGAGCCCTTAGCCCTGAGGAAGAACTACTCCCTCCTCATCATGGGAATCAGCAATGGTGATTAAGATGGCGATGGAGATCGATGGAGATGGCTCCGGGGGCACTTCCCCGTCCCGGCAGGGTGCCGGAACAGAGATTTTCTGTCCCCCGAATCTCCCCTTTGGTGGCGGCGGGGCTACAGAGGTTTTTGTGGATTTCTTCCGGATGCCCTAGGGTTTTTGGGTCGGAGGCTTCTTATAGGCACAAGAATCAAGGTCGGTGGGGGTCCAGGGGGCCCACACCCCCTCCAGGCGCCTCCAGGGCTTGCCCGCTCCTAGGGGGATGCGGCCACCCTGTGGCCCCACTCCGGCTCTGCTTCGTGGTTCTGTGTTGCTCCAGAAAAAATAATGACTTGGGCTTTTGTCATGTCCAATTCCGAGAATATTGATTTTCTGCCTTTCTGGAACCAAAAAACAGAAGAAAATAGGCAACTGGCACTGTGGCAACTTGTTAATAGGTTAGTTCCAGAAAATATATAAAAACACCTCAAAGTGTAGACAAAACATAAGACAAATGATATAAAACAAGCATGGAGCATCAAAAATTATAGATACATTTACGACGTATCAAGCATCCCCAAGCTTAACTCCTGCTCGTCCTTGAGTAGGTAAGTGATAAAAAGAATAATTTTTGAGGTGACATGCACCATCAAAACCAAGATCAAACCATTTGCAAGTATTGAAAGCTGGGATCAAAGAACTCTAAACATGTGCATGAAGGATAGAGTTCTAACAATAGGACATAGTAACTACGCATGCAACATGAAAGGCTACAAATAAAGATCATGAATAACATGCATTGAAAAACATTTGTTTGTTTCACATACAGAAAACATGGCATAGTGGCATTCAGCATGTCCCTCATAGAGTAGCAAATAGATGCATAGGACACCTTCAAAGTTCACAAGGGTGACTAAAAACAAATAGCACAAGAACAAGTAATATCACAATATGCATCAATCAATAAGCTTTGGAACACTACACATAGAATGACAACTATGATCTCTTAATGGTGCCTAAAGGTAGAAGGTGGAGACTCAATAATAGTGGAATAAAGGCCCTTCACAAAGGGAAACTTGTTGTTGGCTTTCAGCCCTCATTGCCCCTATCATAAGCATCTTGAAGTGGTTAAGGTTAAAGTGAACAAACTATGGAGTATATGCTTGACAAAGTATAAGTTGGCAATCTCAAGTCCCTTGAATACAAGGGCCACACCTCATGCTACTCAACTTCAGTAACCTGTAAGTTCTTGTCATTGTAAGTATTTGCATATCATAGAGAACCGCCAACGGGGGTACCCCTTGCACATGGTACAGGAGCTATCCCATAACCAAAATGACAAGGCAAGCAGAAAATGAGCATCTCAGCAATCTTTTTATTTACCATGGGAATATGGTGCTTTTTTCTCTCTTTACTCTTTTCTCAATGTGTCTCTTTTTTATAAGAAGAATGCCTCATAGATTTCACTATGGTGATGCTGCAAATTTCCACCATGATTAGGCATGGCTTAGGGTAGCGGCCCAGGTGTTTATCTAACACAGAATACAAACTCCATGGACTTACAAGTTCCCTTTTTATTTCACACAGGTGACATCCATAGATAAAAGAGCATGATATCAACTGAGTACAAAGTACAAGTGCAATGTTGAAAACATTCCCCGTGACAGCACGGTTCTGCTAATTCCAACGTATAAGTGCAAGAATATACAACATAGATGACACAATGGTTCAAGTTTATTAGGGGCAAAGAATATAAAGTGTGCCATCAAGTTTGTGAGGGTTTTAATCACTAAGTTTTCACATAACAAAGAGACTTTTTAACTTGAAGATAGCTGAAAACAAGAATATACTTGGAATGGTGTAACACACCATGCATAGGAATTTATAGTGGACACTTTGGAAAAACTTGGTTTCTTGGGAGTTGGAAGCATGAGTAGAACTTACTCATACAAGTGCAGGCTAGCAAAAGACTGGGAGCAACCAACTAAGAGAGCAATAATGGCCATAATCATGCAGTGCAACAAAGCATTACTAATCAAAGCATAGAGTGGTACTGCAAGTCAAGTACTAAATGATAATAGAGGCTATGGTGACTTGTGAAAGTCATAACATGGTGTGAGCATGTTCCAAGTCAACCCAAACAAAGCATCAAAGGACAATACCGCAATACTATGCTTTTGTATGCTAAAACAACACATAATTTTTTCAAGGCACACTAAGCAATCCCAATTGTTTGGAACAAGACATGCTACAGCAATAATCACTAATCATAAGGTCAAAACAACACCTAGCATGTCATGCTAAAGTCTAAGTCATAGTCAATGCAAGCTCCTCTTGCACTTTCAAGCAGGAACTTCCTACTCCTTTCCAACACCAAGCAACTTATTTGAAACAACTCACAAAGATAATAATCAACAAAGACCAGTGAGCTTGTCTCACAAATCCACAAAGAAAAACTAAAAAGTTCTAAGCTGAAAGCACAAGAAAACTAAGTCTAAACACAGTGCTAGCAAAAGAGAACACTCACAAAACAATAAGAGTGAAAACTAGAGTGTTCTAGGCAATAAAAACAGAGTGTGTCTCTCTTGAAAATAAGTGTGGTGTAACCAACCAACTTACTCAAGCAAACTAAGAAAACAAAAACCAAAAACAAAAACTAAGAGGCTCCAAGAACAACACAACAATGCATGAAACAATAAAAACGAAGTGTCTAGAAAGACCTGAGAGTTTTATGCTTTGACGCTTGTACCTCTTGGATATTTCTTGGGGTTACACGGGGTGGTACCCCCAAGCTTGAGCTTTTGTCCATTCTTCATCTCATTACATCATTCTTTCTCTACACCTGAAATTTTTCCTTCATACAAAACTTCACACAATCTTCATTAGCAACATTAGTGTATTCAAAAGATAATAGACCCTTAGGTAAAGCTTTGAAACAGCAAGACTTTTCAATAAAAACACATGCTACTGTAGAAAATCCTTCAAAAAGCTCAATTTCCCAAAAAGAACCCAAAAAGGAATCAATAAGAAGCAAATGCAAATAATGGCAGAAATCTGTCAAAACAGACCAGCAGGTAGAAAATGATTTTTTGGAAGACCTTTTGTTGCTCAAATCAAAACATTTTGAACTAACGAAAGTTACCTAACATACTGCAGGATGTATTCATAAATTGTCAGCTCAATCCGACTCACAGAGACTCCTCACAGATTTTTATGGTGGAGGAAAGAAATCTGTTTCGTGACAGCAGCTCCCCAAATCTTACTTCCCTCTCATTAGAGGTCATTCTTGGCACAAAAAGCAAACAAAAAGGATAAGGAGAGGTCATTACTGAAGTAATAACTTCCAAGACTCAAGAAAACTCTTGGGTTATCTCCCAACAAGTACTTTCTTTAATGCGTTTAAGTTAGGCTTGATAGTTTGAGAAGATGCTCACATAAGAAATATGAATTGAGGTAAATGAGAGCATCAAGAAGCAAATTCAAAACACTTTAAGTCTAACACACTTCCTATGCATAGGAATCTTGTAAAGAAACAAGTCTTGAAAGCACAAAACAACAAGCATAGGAAAGCAAAACAAGTGCAACTTTAAAATTTTCAACATAAAGAGGGGAAACTTAATATTTTTGAGATACATAAAACCATGTTTCCCTCTCTCATAATAACTTTCAGTAGCAACATGAACAAAATTAACAATATAACTATCACATAAAACATTCTTATCATGAGCCACATGCATAAAATAATTATTACTCTCCACATAAGCATAGTCATTCTTATTAATCGGAGTGGGAGCAAATTCAACAAAATAGCTATCACTATTATTCTCATCACCATAATCATCAAATATAGGAGGCATATTGTAATCACAATCAATTTTCTCCTCAATAGTAGGTGGACTGAAAATATCATACTCATCATTGTAATCATCATATATTGGAGGTTTGGTATCATGATAAGCAATAGAATAGCTATTTTCCAAAGCTGGGGGACTAAAAAGATCGTTTTCATCAAAACTAGCTTCCCCAAGCTTAGACTTTTCCATAGCATTAGCAACAATGGTGTCCAAAGAATTCATACTAATAACATTGCTATTAGCATGCAAATAAAGTTCCATAGGTTTTTTAATTTTCTCTTCAAACACTTCATGTCCTAGCTCAAGATAAACACTATAAATCTCTCTAATTTTGTTGTTGTTTTCCATTAAGCCTAACTAGTGAAAACAAGAAACAAAAACACAAAATTACAGAATCTAAAGGAAATAACTTCGAGCACTCACATCGGAGGATGTGAGTACCTTTTACCTTACCTCCCTGGCAACGGCGCCAGAAAATAGCTTGATGTCTATCCACTTCTATTCTTGTAGATAGTTGTTGGGCATCCAAGTGCAGAGGTTTGTAGAACAGCAGCAAGTTTCCCTTAAGTGGATTACCCAAGGTTTATCGAACTTAGGAAGGAAGTGGTCAAAGGTATTCCCTCTCAAGCAACCCTGCAATCAAGATACAAGAAGTCTCTTGTGTCCCCAACACACCCAATATAGGTGCACTAGTTAGGCGAAGAGATAGTGAAATACAAGTGTCAATGGCGCCAGAAAAGAGCTTCTGACTTGTTGTTGACGTGGGAGAACGTGTGTGAGTGCCAGAAAGAGCTTGACGGTGAGGTAAAGACTAAAGCAAGCAAACATGCAACAGATCTAGATGCAAACGGTGTTTCAATGTTTAGAAACAAGGCCTAGGGATCATACTTTCACTAGTGAACACTCTCTCATATAAATATCATCTATTCATGATACTACTCTATGGTTGGACACTCTAATCATCGGTAGGGCTATAACAACACTCCTCAAAGTCCGCCTTCCCCAATCTAGATAACCCCACACTGTCACCTTGAGCGCTAGATGGTTCCAACAAACACCACAATTTCATAGAGACATCCAACTCCAAATATAACTCATAAAAAATATATATGTAACCTAGCTTAAGTGCCACACACGGCGCGCACGCTGTCACTTTCAGACACGTGGGGATAAGCATAGATCTATTAAAGCACGATGATTATTTATGTAGACTCTAGCCTAAGTGCCACCATGGCGTGCACGCTGTCACTTTCACACACATGGGGAGAGAAGAGATCTATTGAAGCACTTGAGTAGCAAGGTAGATCTACTTGATTACAAACCTCATGACCACAAGATATGCATAGAGAGAGATGAACACATAGCTAGCGGTAGAGCCCTTAGCCCTGAGGAAGAACTACTCCCTCCTCATCATGGGAATCAGCAATGGTGATGAAGATGGCGATGGAGATCGATGGAGATGGCTCCGACGACACTTCCCCGTCCTGTCAGGGTGCCGGAACAGAGACTTTTAGTCCCTCGAATCTCCCCTTCGGTGGCGGCGGCGCTACAGAGGTTTTCGTGGATTTATTCCGGATGCCCTAGGGTTTTTGGGTCGGAGGCTTCTTATAGGCACAGGAATCAAGGTCGGTCGAGGTCCAGGGGGCCCATGATGGTGCTGACGTGGAGCACTTCGTTGGAAACCCCAAGAGCAAGGTGTGATGAGCACAACAGCAAGTCTTCCCTCAGTAGAGACCGAGGTTATCGAACCAGAAGGAGGAAGGAAACGTCACACAAGTGTTGCAAGCAACGCGGAGACCTGCACAACACAAACTCAAGACTTTGCCCCAACGAATCAGTGAGGTTGTCAAGCTCACCGGTTTGCTGTAACAAATGATTAAACGTATGGTGTGGAAGGTAATGGTTTGCAGCAAGTAAACAAGTAACAGTGGAAGATGTATCAATGGTAAAGATTGGACCGGGGTCCATAGTTCACAGGAGGTGCTCTCCTTAGATTAAACAACATGGCATGAAGGGTAAACAAATTATAGCAGGGCAATTGATAGGAACTGAGCAAGGCATAACAATGCAATTACTAGTCAGAAAGATCCTATGAGATTCGATTGGGCAATACAACAATATACATAGACCGCCATCCAACCGCATCTATGACTAGAAGTCCACCTTCAGGTTATCATCCGACCCCCCTCCAGTATTAAGTTGCAAGAAACAGACAACTGCTTTAAGCAAAGTGTGTAAGGTAAACAGTCCACATGTTCCATGAACAAGAGACCGTTGTTTTCTCCCTAGTGGAAACAGCACATCTACAACCGAAGAGATTTATGTCACTTCCCTTGGAAACTAGAGGCATGAAACCACTATCGAGCATAAATACCCCCTCTTGGAGTCACTAGCAACTACTTGGCCAAGATAGCTACTAACAACGGAGAGCATGCAAGATCATAAACAACACAAACATGATAGAATCATAAAGACAAAACCATTAATCAAACCAACATAATAATCTCAATATCCATCAGATCCCCGCAAACACAACATTCATAATTACAAATAGATTAGATCTTGATCATGAACGGAGCTCCCAAGATCTATACATGAAAGCACAAAGGAGGAGATACAACCATCTAGCTACTACATGGACCCATAGTCCAAGGTGGAACTACTCACGCATAATATCAGAGAGAAGGCCTCCGGGATGATCTCCCCTCCGGCAGGGTGCCGAGAAGAGCTTCAGATCCCCCCGATCTAGGGACGATGGTGGCGGCGGCTACAAACCATTTCGTGGAGATTTGATCGGGTTCTTAGGGTTTCTGCATCGGGGGCTTCTTATAGGCGAAGGGGGAGACCGAGGCGGCGGCCAGGGTGGCCAAACCCTAGCCAGGCGTGGGGCAAGGCCCACCCGCGCCTAGGGTGGGTCTAGCCCTCCTGGCTGGCCCCTGCGGCTCTCCTCTGGATTTCTTGTTCCCCACGGAAAGTAATTGACTTTGACGTTTGTCCCGTCCAATTCCGAGAATATTTCTTTACTAACTTTTCTGAAACCAAAAATAGCAGAAAACAGGCATCTGGCACTGTTGCAACTTGTTAATAGGTTAGTACCAGAAAACATGTAAAAAGCACCTCAAAGTGTGGACAAGTAAAACATAGTAGATACTAAACAAGCATGGAGCATCAAAAATTATAGATACGTTTCCAACGTATCAACATCCCCAAGCTTAACTCCTGCTCGTCCTCGAGTAGGTAAGTGATAAAAAGAATAATTTTTGAGGTGACATGCACCCTCACAATAAATATCCAACCATTTGCAAGCATTGAAAGCTGGGGTCAAAGAACTCTAAACATGTGCATGAAATATGGAGTTCTAACAATAGGACATAGTAACTATGCATGCAACATGGCAAGCTACAAACAAAGATCATGAACATGCATTGAAAAATGTTTGTTTGTTTGTTTGTTTCACATGCAGAAAACATAGCATAGTGGCAATCAGCTTGTCCCTCATAGAGTAGGCAATAGATGCATAAGACACCTGCAAAGTTCACAAGGGTGACTAGAAACAAATAGCACAAGAACAAGCAATATCACAATATGCATCAATTAATAAGCTTTGGAACACTGCACATAGAATGACAACTATGCTCTCTTAATGGTGCCTAAAGGTAGAAGGTGGAGACTCAAATAATGGTGGAAGAAAGGCCTTTTTGTAAAGGAAGCAGGGATTACAAGTTTCAAAAAGAGATTCCAAAAATTATGGTACTTGTTATCTTTCAGCCCTCATTGCCCCTATCATAAGCATCTTGAAGTGGTTAAGGTTAAAGTGGTTAAGGTATAAGTTGGAAATCTCAAGTCCCTTGAATAATAGGGCCACACCTCATGCATACTCAAATTTGTCCAGGTAAGTTCTTGTCACTATAAGTATTTGCATATCATTGAGAAACGCCAACGGGGTACCCCTTGCACATGGTACATGAGCTTTCCCATAACCAAAATGACAAGGCAAGCAGATAATAAGCATCGCAACAATCTTTTTATTTACCATATGCATAGTTTTTTATTAAGGATGCTTCATAGATAGCTCACTATGGTGATGCTGCAAGTTTCCACCATGATTAGGCATGGCTAGGGCTAGCGGCCCAGGCGTTTCTCTAACACATGATACAAACTCCATGGACTTACAAGTTCCCTCTTTATTTCACACCGGTGACATCCATAGACAAAAGAATATGATATCAACTGAGTACAGAGTACAAGTGCAATGTTGAAAATGTTCCCCGTGACAGCACGGTTCTGCTAATTCCAACTTATAAGTGTAAGCATATACAAAAAAGTTGTCAAAATGGTTCAAGTTTATTAGGGGCAAAGAATATAAAGTGTGCCATCAAGTTTGTGAGGGCTTTAATCACTAAGTTTTCACATAAAAAAATAGTTTTTAATTGGAAGATAAATGAAAACAAGAATATACTTGGAATGGTATAACACACCATGCATAGGAGTTTATAGTGGACACTTTGGAATAACTTGGTTTCTTGGGAGTTGGAAGCATGAGTAGAACTTACTCATACAAGTGGAGGCTAGCAAAAGACTGGGAGCAACCAACTAAGAGAGCAATAATGACCAAAATCATGCAGTGCAACAAAGCATACTAATCAAAGCAATGAGTGGAACTACAATTCAAGGACTAAATTATAATAGAGGCTAATGGTGACTTGTCATAGTCATAACATGGTGTGAGCATGTGCCAAGTCAACCCAAGCAAAACATCAAAGGAGAATACCACAATACTATGCTTTTGCATGCTAAAACAACGCATAATTTCTTCAAGGCACACTAAGCAATCCCAATTGTTTGTAACAAGACATGCTACAGCAATAATCACTAAGCATAATTCTAAAACAACACCTATCATGTCATGCTAAAGTCTAAGCTACAGTCAATGCAAGCTCCTCTTGCACTTCAAGTAAGAACTTACTACTCCTTTCCAAACACCAAGCAAACTTATTTGCAAAACAACACAGCGAGAACGGGGGTCCAAACTACTTTATTCAAGCAAACTAAACAACCTAAGCAAAGCAAACAAAAACTAAGATGCTCCAAGAACAACACAACTGTGCATGAAACAATAAAAACGAAGTGTCTAGACAGACCTAAGATTTTTATTAATGAAGAAGGGGATGCCTTGGGCATCCCCAAGCTTTGACGCTTGTACCTCTTGGATATTTATTGGGGTGACACCATGGTGGCATCCCCAATATTGAGCTTTTGTCCATTCTTCATCTCATTGCATCATTCTCTCTCTACACCTGAATTTTTTCCTTCATACAAAACTTCACACAATCTTCATTAGCAACATTAGTGTATTCAAAAGATATTAGACCCCTGGCAAAGCTTTGGAACAGCAAGGCTTTTCACTAAAAACACAAGCTACTATAGTAACTCCTTTCAAAAAGCTCAATTTACCTAAAGAGAACTCAAAAGGAATCAATAAGAAGCAAATGCAAATAATGGCAGAAATCTGTCAAAACATACCAGCAGGTAGAAACCATTTTTTCGAACATCTTTTGTTGATCAAATCAAAAATTGTTGAACTAACGAAAGTTATCTAACATACTGGGGGATGTATTCGTAAATGTTGAGCTCACTCCGAGTTACAGAGCCTCCTCACGATTTTTTTGGTGGAGGACAGAAATCTGTTTCGGGACAACAACTCCCCAAATCTTACTTCCCTCTCATTAGAGGTCATTCTTGGCACAAAAATCAAACAAAAAGGATAAGGAGAGGTCATTACTGAAGTAATAACTTCCAAGACTTAAGGAAACTCTTGGGTTATCTCCCAACAAGTACTTTTCTTTAACGCCTTTAAGTTAGGCACAAGAAGCAAGAAGAATCAAGTATTTTCAAATGAAGAATTGATATCCATACTTGCAAAGTCTTCAACTATGAAAGGTATCTCATCCAAATGGGTTTTGGAGGATCCCTTATCATCTCTCTTTGGTCTACTACTTTCATCAAAAAGATTTTCAGGAGCAATCCAATCAAAATTCTTTTCAAAGGCTTCATGCATTCCAACAAGCTTAAAGGGTATGGGTATCTTAAATTCTTCTCTAGACTTAGTCTTATCAGAAATTCCCACAACATCTACACTTGAGCCTAGCATATTGAAACGCTCAAAAACCTTTTTGGCTTCCCTAGCAACATCTTGAAATTCTTTTGATAAAGTTTTAAGGATGAATTCCCTCTTTTCAGCATTCTTTTCTTCTTTTAGTTTTAGGAAAAAAAATTGTATGAAGGGTTTAAGGCTAACAAACCTAGCCTCCAACATATGAACTAAAAAAGCTACATCAATCTCATAACTAGGAGCAAGCTCTGCTATAGATTTATCCTCAATATCCTCATGCTTGCTAACATAATTAAAGAATTCTTCAATATTATCTTTCTCAATTGTAAAGCCACTACCTATTGCAAGATCTTTCAGGACAAACTTGGGGAGCAACATGGTGAGCTAGAGCAAGGTGGTAACTAGAGTAGGAACTAATTTTTGTGTGTTTTTGAATAAGGCAAGCAAACCAAACTAGACTATTTTTTTGGGTTTTTTGAAAAGAGGCAAACAAAACCAAGCAAAACAAACAAAGCAAACTAAAAACAAAGTAAAGAGAAAGGAAGTGAAGGACTCCCCTTGTGAAGACGTCCTTAGCCTCCCCGGCAACGGCGCCAGAAAACTTGTTGATGGTGCTGACATGGAGCACTTCGTTGGAAACCCCAAGAGCAAGGTGTGATGAGCACGGCAGCAAGTCTTCCCTCAGTAGAGACCGAGGTTATCGAACCAGAAGGAGGATGGAAACATCACACAGGTGTTGCAAGAAACGCGAAGACCTGCACACCACAAACTCAAGACTTTGCCCCAATGAATCAGTGAGGTTTTCAAGTTCACGGGTTTGCTATAACAAAGGATTAAACGTATGGTGTGGAAGATAATGGTTTACAGGAAGTACACAAGTAACAATGGAAGATGTATCAATGGTAAAGATTGGACCGGGGTCCATAGTTCAGTAGAGGTGCTCTCCTTAGACAAACAACATGGCATGAAGGGTAAATAAATTATAGCAGGGCAACTGACAGGAACCGAGCAAGGCATAAATATGCAATTACTAGTTAGAAAGATCCTATGTGATTCGATTGGGCAATACACAATATACATAGACCGCCATCCAACTACATCTATGACTAGAAGTCCACCTTCAGGTTATCATCCGAACCCCCTCCAGTATTAAGTTGCAAGAAACAGACAACTGCTTTAAGCAAAGTGTGTAAGATAAATAGTCCACATGTTCCATGAACAAGAGATCGTTGTTTTCTCCCTAGTGGCAACATCACATCTACAACCGAAGAGATTTCTGTCACTTCCCTTGGAAACTAGAGGCATGAACCCACTACCAAGCATAAATACCCCCTCTTGGAGTCACTAGCAACTACTTGGCCAAGATAGCTACTAACGACGGAGAGCATGCAAGATCACAAACAACACAGACATGATAGAATCATAAAGACAAAAACCATTAATCAAACCAACATAATAATCTCAATATCCATCGGATCCCCGCAAACACAACATGCATGATTACAAATAGATTAGATCTGGATCATGAACGGAGCTCACAAGATCTATACATGAAAGCACAAAGGAGGAGAAACAACCATATAGCTACTACATGGACCCATAGTCCAAGGTGGAACTACTCACGCATTATACCGGAGAGAAGGCCTCCGGGATGATCTCCCCTCCGGCTGGGTGCCGGGAAGAACTTCAGATCCCCCCGATCTAGAGACGATGGTGGCGGCGGCTACAGACGGTTTCGTGGAGATTTGATCGGGTTCTTAGGGTTTCTGAATCGGGGGCTTCTTATAGGCGAAGGGGGAGACCGAGGTGGCAGCCAGGGTGGCCAAACCCTAGCCAGGCGCGGGGCCACCCCTAGCCGCTCCTAGGGGGGTTTGCCCGCCCTGACACGCTTCCTCGTCTCCCCTCTGGACTTCTTGTTCCCCACGGAAAGTAATTGACTTTGACGTTTGTCCCGTCCAATTCCGAGAATATTTCTCTACCAACTTTTCTGAAACTAAAAACAGCAGAAAACAGGCATCTGGCACTGTTGCAACTTGTTAGTAGGTTAGTACCAGAAAATATGTAAAAAGCACCTCAAAGTGTAGACAATCAAAGCAAAGTAGATACTAAACAAGCATGGAGCATGAAAAATTATAGATACGTTTCCAACGTATCAGTACTCCACCAGTTTTTTTGGGTGGGGGAGGGGGGTAGCGCTGCTAAATCGATCGGTGACCAACCGTGTCGCCGCTACCCGCATACTTTGCTGGGGGTCGCGCCCTGGCAAGCACCGACGTGGACTTCGTGGCTTCGGGAGCACCTCCTTTGTTCCGCCGTTCCACCGCTTCCACCCATGCGACATGTGCCGTGTGCAAATGTGTGGCGCCCAAATCGATTTTTCCATTGTATATAGGTGATTTGGAGTCTAATTAAAATTAGGATTTTTCATTTTAGAAGAGGTCCTCGTATGATTCGTCCGATGAGGAGATGAATTTAGAAGAGGAGGGAAATATGTTGATGATTTTGGCTATGCGCGTGAAGCGACCAAAGCATGGTGGTTCCATCTTCGGTCGCCAAAAATTGTGGAGGGAGCGGATTGAGGGGCACAAGAAGTTGATTCGCAACTATTTTTACGAAAATCCAACTTTCCCCGAGAGCTACTTCCATCGCCAATTAAGGATGAGCATCAACTTGTTCGACCACATTTGTAGGGGGGTGAAGAATAAAGATCAATTCTTTGAGCAAAGGAGGAATGCTTGTGGCAAACTTGGGCATAACACCTATCAAAAAGTGACAGCAGCCTTGCGTATGATGGCATACGACATTCCAGCGAACCTAGTTGATGATCACTTGGAAATGAGTGAGAGTCAAGCAATCAAGTGTGTCAAACGCTTTGCAATAGCCATTGTGGAAGTGTTCGGAGAGACCTACTTGAGAGCCCCCAATGCTGAAGATACAGCTAGGCTTTGGCGATGAATGAAGCTAGAGGGTTTCCCGGTATGCTTGGCTCAACTGATTGCATGCACTGGAGTTCCAAACTGTCATGCGGCTTGGCATGGAAAATTCAAAGGCCACAAAAAGGATTCCACCATCATCCTTGAAGTCATGGCTGATCAAGAGACTTGGTTTTGGCATTTATTTTTTGGAATGTCGGGCTCTTGCAATGATATCAATGTCATCCAATGCTCACCACTCATGAAAAGGATTGCCAAGCATGAAGGTCCACCGGTGGAGTTTGTAGTAAATGGCCACACCTACAACTAAGGCTACTATCTTGCGGAAGGCATCTACCCAAGGTGGCAAACATTTGTGAAACCGCTTAAATATCCAAAAGGTAAGAAAAGACTACAGTTTCATAATGCACAAGCGGCGACTAGGAAATATGTGGAGAGAGCATTTGGATTTTGCAAGCCCAATTTGCTATTGTTAAGGCACCGGATAGATTTTGGGATCAAAATATTCTTTGGTATATCATGATCGCGTGTGTCATCATGCATAACATGATCATCGAGAATGAGCGTGGCCATGATTTAGACTACTCCTATGACTTGATGGGAGTTACCGTCCAAGTGTGTAGGAGAGAAGAGAGAATAGTCCAATTTATTTCCTCATATCATGCCATTCGACAAACCGAAATGCATGATCAACTTCAACTTGATCTCGTCAAGGAGTGGTGGAAGTGGAATGGGCAACAACGAACAACTAGATTTGTTTTACCATTTGTTGTATTTGTTGTATTGTTGCATTCTTGTATTGTTGAATTGTTGTTAGACATGTATTTATTTATTTGAACTATTCATTTTTTATGTTATTTGTGTTGTAATAATAACTGAACTATTTATTGATGATTTTATTTGTGTGTTTGATCCTCTATTTTGGAGATGGATGTGTGATTTTTTTTTCTGCCGTTGCGCGCGCGTTGTGTTTTGCACCGTCCGGTGGAATGCTGTTTTTGCCACGCGGCAAAATACAACCTCTAGTGAAACACTGCACGTCCGCGCGCGCTGCAAACAAAAAATGGCGCTATAAACATATTTTAGCGCGCACTATTATATAGCTTCTGTTAAAGACGCTCTTACGTAAATTTTTTGAAAATATTAATATGAAACGAAGGGATTAGTTGAAGGCACCTATGAGAATGCTTGAGCGAACCGAACGAGTAATGTACAAAGCTGGACCGCTGTTTATTCAAAGGGGATGACGGTTTGTAGAGGTGTTTGCGGTACAAGTGGAAGAACTGCTCCAAGGCATCGCATGTACAGTTCGGTCCACATACCAAAATTTGCACAATCAACGTGCATTGAAGTTATTGCACCACATGATTTGTTGGTTTGGCAAACTTTTTTTGGCTTGCCGAGGTCTCAAAATGACATTGATGTGTAACCGAAGGACATGCTCTACAGGTAAACTTTGGCGCCAAAGATTGCTTCTACACGATGCATGGTGACCTCGCCGGTGGTATGTATCTTCAATAATGGGCAACATTTGCGAAGGCAAACACAGACCCACATAGTAACAAAGGATTTTTCGTCACCACTTCACAAGAATATGCTACTCGAAAGGATGCAAAGCAAGCAACAAGATCGAGTTTCTCAAGCTGGATTTGAATTGTTTCTAGGCTGATGAGATTTTGGAAGCACAAACCTCTTGCAAAGATCATTGATGGCTCGTATTGTTATGCGCATTATGATCATCAAGAATGAGCTATGTCAAGATGAAGGATTCATGTTTGATGGTGTTGGGTTGACAATCGTATTCGTACCATAGTGGGTTCTAAGCCTCTCGAGGCGTTTCTTGGAATGCATTGTCATACGTATTTGTGACAAGGAGGTTCGGTTGGCAATTTGAGATGCTATAGTGGAGAATACGCGGCAACACCACAGCACAATGTGGGCCTGTATGAATGTCTTTGAACTACTTTAGGTGTTTGAAGTATTGAACTGTACTGTTGAGTCATGGTTACCATGCTTTAAGTTTAGAAATTAAATCTGAATTAATTATGGCTTTCAAATACTCCCTCTGATCCATATTAATTGCCTTTGATTTATCAAAATTTGGATTAACCTACCTACTAAATAGTGTCTAGATTCATTCAAATCTAGACAAATTTGAGTCAATTAATATGGGTCGGAGGGAGTATTTGAAATATTGTCGAATTATATGAAATGCATGCATGTACCAATTTATGGTAGATTATGGTGAATGTATATGGTCTCTTGCAAAATATAATCGAGAAAATGAGTAAAACGGAAAATGAGCACCAAACAGAATTGGAGGAACACGTGACCGGGAAAACCAATTTGGGAGAAAGAATTTTGGGTTACGGTTAGAGTTGCCCTTGTTTGGTTCATTATTTGCCCCACACTTTCTCACACGCACCACGTAATGCCCTCGTATCTTGTATCGGTAGCATATTCTTGAGCCAAAGACAGATCTACTGGTGTGACAGTTAGACGAGGAGGAGAATGCACCCGAGAACTTTTATACTAATATTTTATACTTTCTGACTTTATTGGTAAACATAAGTTGAAAGGTATATATATTCAAATACACTTTTATTTTTCTAAATTTGAATTGTATTTACTAATAAAGGTTCGTCATTGAATTATTCTTAACACTTGAAAAACTATGTATTGTAATTTATGGCACTCTCTCTATCTATGTATTTAGGGCCACCATTTTATTTCTATATAGTAAGAAAACAAAACAAACCAATAAGTAAATACATTATTAATTGTTCGAAATACCCAATGTATCTTTCTAGTATTTGGCTTCATGCAACATTCGCATTAATAGACATCAATTCTTTTTTATAGTGAAAATTCTTTTTTTAGGTGAACTTGTAATCAAAGATGGAGGAACTAAAGATATCTAAATCTTACGACGTAAAAAAATATCTAAGTAGATTTTTTTGCTGGTAATATCTAAGTAGAAGTTATCCATATCAACTAAAACTTGTAGAAACCCTTGTTTTTCATCATCATGGCCTTGGGTTGAAAACCGTGAACCTTTTGAATCAAAAGAAACGGCAAGCGTTCCTCTAGAGCCCTCGTGTTCTCGCAACACGGCGCTTCTAGTTTTATGCTGAATTTTCCTTTTAGTTGATGATGATATTGTGTCGTGTAGTAGTCGGTGAATCAGGGATCCTGTGATGGCTGGGGCTAGCGCGCTTGATGATGCAATATCACTTTTAGGACGTGTTGCATTTAGCAGCCGGTTTTCTTTCGTGTCAGGGTATTTTTTTCTTCTCCCTTGTGTAAAGGTTTCATCGTAAGTACTCCCTCCGTTAGGGATTAAAAGGCCCAAAAGTTTTTTAAAAATATTAAAAATTATAAGTCCTCTCTTATTTGTTAGCCCCTCTTATCCAATGCATGTTTTTTTTTTCTATCTTCTCCTATGCATGTGTAACTATTTGGTGCATGTAGTAATCAAGATAGTGAGTTATTCATTTTTTTAATCCTAAAGTGGTCCTATAATCCCTATCAAAGGGAGTAAGTATAACCAGCATTAAGTCCTTGTTAATTTAAAGCCGGTTGAAATCGACTATTTCGTCAGGCTCAGCCGCTAAGCCGCGTTCCGTCAGGCATTAGTGCTAGCTACGAGGTCAGTAGGTCACAAGGGCAACGGTTATTGATGGCGTACCCATGCGATAGATGTACATACCCATACTGACATACGGTCGCCGGCGGTATCAACAATTCCCATCTGCTTTGCTTCCGCGGACTGGCATGAAACAGACGTACATACCCATACCAACATACGATCGCGGTCGGTATCAACAACAATTTCCATATGCTTTGTTTCCGCGGAGTGGCATTCTCGCGGTGACAGCTAAACTCGATCTGTCGTGTGAACCAGCGGAACCCATGCGTGTCTGCTTTAAAAAGAGCTTTGCGCCTGCCATTTCGTCGAGCAGCCCATCGATGACCGGCATGAGAAACACGGTCTTCACTGTGAGATTGTTGAGGCAATGGTAATCCATGCAAAAGTGCCATGACCTATCCTTCTTCTATAATACTCCCTCCGTTTTAAAATATAAGATATTTTAGGTTTGTGAAAAAAATATATCTAAACTTATTTTAGTGTGTAGATTCACTCCAAACCTTAATAAATCTATATATTAAAAGAAGTCAAGATACATTTGCTTCACACAGCTAAAACATCTTATATTTTAAAACGGAGGAGGTAGCAACACTGGAGACGTAAATGGCGGCATGCTGGGAGTGATGATGTTATCCTCAATGTAATCCTAGACGTACTGACGTTTTGACAATGGTTCAGTTTAAATTCCGAGCTTAAAAATAGGAAACAACTTCCTTGACTGCTGTTTGCGGCTGATTTCCATAGAGAAATTTTCGTACGTGTAGCATTGCTCTGGTCATATTGTCATAGATGGTGGAAGTGCACTGTTCAGTAAAGACAATCAAATTCAAACTCATTCAAAGACCACACTATCTTCTCTAACTGTCGGAACTGAATGTTCACTTCAACTGCCTAGACGTCATTCCCTTTTGTTCACCTTGCTAACTATTCCACTCGTAATTCTCTCACAGTTTTGGTATCAGCATGAGGTACGGCATGTAGAGTAATTCTACTGTAGGGGAATGAGACGAACTTCTTATGCCAATCTGTGATCATAGGACCGTGCAGTTCTAGCCAATACATCCCAAGAATGGCACTATAGCCACCCAAGTCCAGGACACACATAGGTATGTAGGAAGTCTCCCCATGAGACCACCACGAGCGAGATGGCACAAACTTAGTGGTGTACATGTACTAACCATTTGTCACCCTTGACCGGTATTGGTGATATTTCTGTGACTTCACATTAGATACGATCAAGCATATTTGCGTTCAAGGAACGATGGCTATCGCCCAAGTCTACTAAGATGACCATGACTTGATTTCAAGGGAACATAACCAATTGACGTTCCCTTGGGGTGAGCATCATTCCCGTGCACGAAGCCATAATCAATTGGAGCTCTCTGATCCAGGTAGAGCATTGATGGAGGAACAGAGTTTCTCTGATGTTGCAATATCATGCATCTAAATTATATTCAATATATCCTCTCACAATTGAATTGGGTCTTCTCCCTATTCCACCACATGCAGAAAAGCAACTAGTTTGATGCAGCCCGTCCTACGGACGCACCTCCATCTACAACACCTAGTCCCCCAAGTGGACCAATGACTCGCGCCCGAGCCAAGCTCCTACAAGCCAAGGTTAACTCGCTCCTTTCCTCATGTGATTTTGGTCTACCTTTGGATGGCGTGCTATTCATGCAACTACGTTGTGTATCCTCAGCTATGAAGCAACATCACCACACCAAGCCCCCAAGGAAGAAGGACCAGGAGAAGAAGCTGCTGGAGCTCTGCACACCGGAATCTCCGGTGTAGACCGGAGTCTCCGGTCCCCTACAACGGAGTCTCCGGACCTTCCTCCGGTCCGGACCCAGGAACCAAGCCCGGGACAGCCAGAAGCCCCCTCCGGAGACAGGTCCGGAGATTGACCGGAGTCTCCGGTCCAGACCGGAGTCTCCGGACCCAACACCGGAGTCTCCGGCCTGCTCGATGCCAGGCATGTCAAGGCCTTTTGGGCCTGGCCCATGTAACCCCCCAGTTTCTCCCCAATTTCCAGTTTTATTCCAAAACTACCCCTGTTTAAGTGGTTGGCCTATATAAAGCCCCACCCCTCATATGTAAACCCTAGACTTGGATAATAATAGTTGAGGACACCCCTTTGAGGATCTTTCATCTATTGGTCTCATGCTCCTACCAAGGGGCACCCTATTATCCACAACCTCTTGGATCTTGCCTAGTGCGTTCAAGTTGTACAAGGCCTTGGGATCTCGGTTTCTCGTCCCCAAGTAGTCAAGATCCCACCAAGCACCTCGCCCCCGTTGTTGGCCGTGGAGAGAGAGCTTCGCCCAACACCGATCCTAGGGATTATGTTGGACCGGTTGCCACCGGCGTGAGTTATCGGCGTGTATCGTGGTTTGTGTGCGTGATTTCATCGGGTTCTTCGTGTGCGTGTGTTCGTGGATTTCATCTCCTTACCCCTTCCACCGCTTTCCCCTCGATTCCTGCGGAGATTCGTGAAAGATCGGGCCACCCCAAGGGTTTACCCCATAACATATTGGTATCAAGAGCAAGGTTGATCACGAATTTCCCCTCAAGTTTTCTTCTATCCACCATAAATTCAAAAAATTCCCAAAAAACAGCCCCACTTTGCCTTTGGATCGATCTATCGTTTTGGAGTGTTATTTGTGGTTTTGATCCGACCAAATCTTGTCTAAGGTGTTGGTCCAGCTTTTGCCTGCGTTTCCCAGCCCAATGTTGGCCAAATTTTCGCGGATTTGAGGACTCTAGGCGTGAATTTCCGCTCAAGAACACGAGCAGATCTTCCACACCGGAGTCTCCGGCCCTGGACGCCAGTTTTGCTCTTTTTCCTCTTTTCTGCATTGGCTAATCTGTCCGCTTGTTGTTTGTGTTCCTTGTGCGTGTCACCAACTAACAGATAGCTTTCGCAACATCGCCGCGCTCTTCGACACCACGGACCCCAAACTCTTCCCCACTCCATCGACACAAGATCACCATCAACAACTAAGGTATAACTTGTGTCAACCCTTGTAGCCATATCTTCCTTTATGTGTACCTATCCTATGAGAGCAACTCATTTTGTGTTTGTCTAAGCATTGTGCACTTGCCATTGGAAAGTGAGAGTGTGAGGGCAAATACAAAAGTTAACATAGTAGCATAGAAAGGGAGAAAAATAATCAAAAAAAAGGAAGAAAAATAGAAAGATACATAGTCTCCCAATACAAAGAGAGCATCAAGCTTGTAAGCAAAAGAGAGAGGAAGAATCGCGCCAAGGCAAGTGCACAAATCCGTTGCTTACCCTCTTTTGGCAAACGAGTTGTGGTCTCTCCTTGAGTTGGCACGACAACCGAGCGTAGTCTTCGTTAGGCAATTTCGTGCTCACCTTCATAGTCGTGCTAACCCCATATTTCTCCACGTGTGTGTGTAGTCGTAGGTTCTTGTCACCTTTTGAGTTGACCATTTCCTTTTGATTTGATTTTGTTGGATCTTCTCCACTTTTGACTATCCTTTGCGTTCGATTGGTTCTTTGGTTTTCCCACAATCCTACCCATCCACCAAACTTTTGAGAGTTGTAGCTTATTTGTGTGTGAGTTTCTTTGAAATTTCACTTTGCACGCTGTTCGCTCCTTTGTGTGGCAATTGGTTTGATATAATCTTCAAGGTGAGGTAAAAGGCTAACTCTACGCACCCTTATTCTCCATATACAACCCTTGTTGGCTTTGCATCATGGACAGGAATGGCGAGCCATCCCAACCGCCACCACCTCCGGAGGACGACACACAATACATGACAAGATGGGACTATTGGAAGGTCCGAGGAGAATTCAACTACCGTTGTGAAGCCCTTGAGCGGCGCCAAGATGAACAATTTAGCGAAGCCCGAGTGGAGTTCAAGAACATCGACAACCGCTTCGAAGAAGTCCGAGGCCAAATGCATGCCATGCAACACAACCTCGGTCATCAAAATGAAGCTCTGGGTTGCGCCCTCGCCTCAACGGATGAGAAGCTTCAACGCCTCATTGATGGGTTAGAAAGGCCACGATCGCGAGACTCAAGATCATCACGGCACTCCTCAAGTGAATCAAGCGCACCTCGCCATCACGCTTCAAGGCACCGGGATGGACCCGTCCTTCAATCCATGAGCTCTTCTCAAGCGGTACCATCTCCGCGACACGCCGCGACGTCAAGCTATGATGGTGACCTCTCCCCAAGACCTCCAAGACGTGAAGCGGACCGGCCACAACCAAGGGCACTTGTGATTCAACAAGAGCAACCTCACATGGACCACCAACCCCATCGCCATCGACATGTTCTTTCAACAACAAGTGAAGCATCCGAAGTGGAAGAACAAGATCACCGTCGGCGTGAAGCACTCGAAGATCCACCAAGGCGTGATCATCGACATGAACGTCAATGTCGACAACATGATCATCATGACGAGCCTCCTCCACATCAAGAAGAAAGAGAGCAGCCCATTGCGCATGCGGCTCGACGCCCTCCTCGCCACATGGCGCAAGACAATGCTCCTAGGCATCAACCACGACAAGAACAAGAGCAAGCTCCCCAAGCTCGTCGTGAGGATCAACAACCTCCTCCACGTCCTCAACCACGCCAACAACACGAGCAAGCTCCCCAAGCTCGTCGTCAAAACCAAGTTCCACCACCAAACGCGGCACCTCAACAACCGCAAGAGCAACGCCACCATCACCAAGCAAGACATGAGAGCTCGGATGATGAAGATGGCCGCCAAAATCATGGCAACCGTCGCCACCAGAACCGCAATGAAGAAGAAACTTTCGGCAAGCTCAAGTTCACCATACCCAAGTTCACCGGTTCCAATGAACCCGAAGAATACCTCTCGTGGGAACTCAAGGTTGACAAGATCTTCCGCATGCACAACTATAGCAATGAGAAGATGATGGCCATGGCATCCCTCGAGTTTGATGAGTATGCCAACCTTTGGTGGGAACAAGTCCAACTCGCTCGTGAATCAAAAGAAGAGCCCCCAATCTCAACTTGGCAAGACATGAAGGCTCATATGAGATCCCGCTTTGTTCCTTCGCACTACACGCGTGACCTTTTCAACAAGCTTCAAACACTTAGTACTTCAAGCAAATGGAGCCAACATGATCCGTGCCAACATTGAAGAGCGGGATGAACAAATGGCACGTTTCCTCAATGGCTTGAACCATCCAATCAAGCGCATCACCGAGTTCCAAAAGTACAACAACATGGTTGAGCTTGTGCACATCGCATCAAAGACCGAGCGTCAAGTGCAAGAGGACATCAAGTACAACAAGCCAAAGACATACTTCACATACAAGCAAGCCCCAACCACTACTCCGACAACACCAAGTGGAAGCTCATCAAATACCACCAAGCCTTCCTTCAAACCAACACTTCCTCAAGGAAAACCGCCCCCAAGTGGCAAATACACAAGAGATGAACAACCATTCAATGGTGAGTTCTACAAGTGTGGAGGCAAAGGACACAAGTCGGCCACATGTGGGAACAAGAAAGTTTTGTTCATCCATGACAACGGCGATAAAGAATACTTGAGTGAAGATGAGTTTGTTGCAAGGGTCAAGGAAGCCATGGCAAGGCAACATTTGGAAGAGGACCAAGAACTACTTGTGTGTGAGCATGACGTAAGTCCATCGCTTGTGGTCACAAGGGTCTTAACTACTCAAGCCAATGAGAATGAAAACCAACGATCAAACATCTTCCAAACTCGTGCCGGTATCAATGGGAAGTCCATCAAAGTTGTCATCGATGGTGGGAGTTGCCACAATCTTGCAAGTACGTAATTGTGTGAGAAACTCAACCTCACCCTCCATCCACATAAGCACCCCTACCATATACAATGGCTAAGTCACCAGGGGTCCGTCAAGATCAAGCACACCGTCTCGGTAACGTTCTCAATTGGACCATACAAAGACACGGTGGAATGTGACGTGGTCCCATGACGGTTTGCCATATGTTGCTAGGAAGGCCGTGGCAATATGACAAGCGTGCTTTGCATGATGGTCACTCAAACACTTATACCTTCAAATGGCTTGACAAAACTTGTGTGTTGCAACCAATGACTCCTAGCCAAATAATTGCGGACAATGCAAATGCTTTAGCGAGGGCGCAATACACAAAACCATCTTGTGAGAAGAGTGGTGAGCGAGAGAACCACACTATAGTGAGTGAGTGCCACAAGCCAAACTCGAGTGGAAAAACTAAGAGTGTTCTTCTTGCCACCAAAAGTGAGATGAGAGAAGTGCGGAACAACCCATCCATCTTGCACTATGTCCTTGTATGCAAGGGACTAGCGCAAGGAACTAATGACTTGACAAATGTTCCTCCTTCTTTGATGACTATCTTGCAGGAATTCCAAGATGTATTTCCCGAAGAGCTTCCTCATGGACTACCTCCTCTTCGTGGAATCGAGCACCGCATCGACCTCATACCCGGCGCTCCACTCCCAAACCGCCCGCGTATCGCATGAACCCGGAAGAGACGAAGGAGATAGAACGACAAATCAACCAACTCGTATCCAAAGGTTTGATCCAAGTAAGCACTAGCCCAAGCGCGGTCCCCGTGATTCTAGTTCCAAAAACAGATGATACGTTGCGGTTATGCATGGACTGTCGTCCAATCAATGCTATCACCGTACGTTATCGACATCCTATACCGCGTCTTGATGACATGCTTGATGAGTTATGTGGAGCCACTATATTTTCGAAAATTGATCTTCGTAGTGGTTACCATCAAATTCGAATGGCCAAAGGGATGAGTGGAAAACCGCCTTCAAGACCAAGCTTGGTCTCTATGAATGGTTGGTTATGCCTTTTGGCTTATCAAATGCCCCATCTACCTTCATGCGCCTCATGAACCATATTTTGAGATCTCTCATTGGGAAGAGTGTCGTTGTTTACTTTGATGACATCCTTGTCTATAGCAAGTCACTAGAGGAGCATGTTACTCATGTTAAGGAGGTCCTTCAAATCCTTCGTCATGAAAAGCTTTATGCTAATCTCCCAAAATGCACTTTTGCAAAAGACAAACTCATCTTCCTTGGTTTTGTTGTGTCTTCTAATGGCATTGAAGTTGATGTCTCAAAAGTTAAGGACATACGAGATTGGCCCATACCCACCAATGTTAGTGAACTTCGTAGTTTTCATGGGTTGGCTGGCTTTTACCGTCGCTTTGTGAAAGACTTTTCCACCATTGCTTGCCCCCTCAACGAATTGACCAAGAAAAATGTCACGTTCGTTTGGGGAAAAGCACAACCGCTTTTGATGAGCTCAAAAAGAGGCTCACCGAAGCACCACTTCTTGCATTACCGGATTTCACAAAAACCTTTGAGATTGAATGTGACGCTAGTGGAATTGGCATTAGAGGCGTCCTTATGCAAAATGGGCGTCCTATTGCATACCATAGTGATAAACTCGATGGCGCACGCCTTAACTATCCCATTTATGACAAAGAGCTTTTTGCCTTGGTTCGTGTCCTTCAAGTGTGGCAACACTACCTTTGGCCCAAAGAATTTATCATCCATTCCGACCATGAGTCGTGAAATATCTTAAGGGCCAAGCCAATTTGAGTAAAAGGCACGCCAAATGGGTCGAGTTTATGGAATCTTTTCCTTACATTGTCAAGTACAAGAAGGGCAAAGAAAATGTGGTAGCGGACGCTTTGTCTCGCAAAAACACAAACCTTCTTACGCGACTCGAAGTAAATGTTTTGGGTCTTGATGACATCAAATCTTTGTACGCGTCCGACCCTTTCTTTGGACCAATTTTTGCAAGATGTTCAATAGACAAAGGGATTGATGATTTCTATTTGCATAAGGGTTTTCTTTTCAAACAAAACAAGCTTTGCATTCCGAAGTCGTCTCTCCAAATCTTCAAGAGTCCCATGGTGGAGGCCTTATGGGTCACTTTGGCCGTGACAAGACATATGACATGCTATCCACTCACTACTTTTGGCCAAAGATGAAGCGCGACGTCGAGCGCCACGTCCAACGATGCACTACATGTATCCAAGCTAAGTCTAAGTCTAACCCCTTTGGTCTTTATATGCCATTGCCTATTCCTCATGCACCTTGGTCGGACATTAGCATGGACTTTGTGTTAGGATTGCCTAGATCTAAACATGGACATGATTCTATATTTGTGGTAGTGGATCGCTTTTCCAAAATGGCACACTTCATTCCGTGCCATAAGACCGATGATGCTTCACATGTAGCAAATTTGTTTTTCAGGGAAATAATTCGGCTACACGATGTACCAAGAACAATCGTCTCCGACCACGACGTCAAATTCATGAGCTACTTCTGGAAGACACTCATGGCCAAGCTCGGCATCAAGCTCCTCTTCTCGTCCGCCTCGCATCCTCAAACCGATGGACAAACCGAGGTCGTCAATCGAAGCCTTGGCACACTCCTACGTGTGTTGATAAAGAAGAACCTTAAAGACTGGGAGAAATGTATTCCACACGCCGAGTTCGCCTACAACCGCGCCAAGCACTCCACCACCATGAGGAGCCCATTCATGATCGTCTATGGATTCGAGCCTCTCACCGCGCTCGATATCCTTCCACTTTCGCTTCATGACCGTGCCAATATGGACGTGGTCAAGCGTGCCCAAACAATGAAGAAACTCCATGAAGACACAAGAGCTGCAATCGAGAAACAAGTCCTTCGCCAAGCATCAAGGCTAAACAAGAACAAGAAAGAGATGATCTTCGAAGAAGGCGACCTTGTGTGGATACACTTGAGTAAAGACCGCTTCCCCAAGGACCGCGACTCCAAACTCAAGCCAAGAGGTGATGGGCCGTTCAAAGTACTAAAAAGGATCAACAACAACGCCTACATCATCGATATCCCAACATCCAAGTATCATGTGAGCCCGACGTTCAATGTCAAGGACCTCTCACCCTACCATGGAGAAGATGAAGTTGAGAAGGTTGAAGAGTCGAGGACGACTCTTTCCCAAGGGGGGGAGCTGATGCAGCCCGTCCTACGGAGACACCTCCATCTACAACACCTAGTCCCCAAGTGGACCAATGACTCGCGCCCGAGCCAAGCTCCTACAAGCCAAGGTTAACTCGCTCCTTTCCTCATGTGATTTTGGTCTACCTTTGGATGGCGTGCTACTTTATGCAACTACGTTGTGTATCCTCAGCTATGAAGCAACATCACCACACCAAGCCCCCAAGGAAGAAGGACCAGGAGAAGAAGCTGCTGGAGCTCTGCACACCGGAATCTCCGGTGTAGACCGGAGTCTCCGGTCCCCTACACCGGAGTCTCCGGACCTTCCTCCGGTCCGGACCCAGGAACCAAGCCCGGGACAGCCATAAGCCCCCTCCGGAGATGGGTCTGGAGATTGACTGGAGTCTCCGGCCTGCTCGATGCCAGGCATGTCAAGGCCTTTTGGGCCGGGCCCATGTAACCCCCCAGTTTCGCCCCAATTTCCAGTTTTATTCCAAAACTACCCATGTTTAAGTGGTTGGCCTATATAAAGCCTCAACCCTCATATGTAAACCCTAGACTTGGATAATAATAGTTGAGGACACCCCTTTGAGGATCTTTCATCTATTGGTCTCATGCTCCTACCAAGGGGCACCCTATTATCCACAACCTCTTGGATCTTGCCTAGTGCATTCAAGTTGTACAAGGTCTTGGGATCTCGGTTTCTCATCCCCAAGTAGTCAAGATCTCACCAAGCACCTCGCCCCCGTTGTTGGCCGTGGAGAGAGAGCTTCGCCCAACACCGATCCTAGGAATTATGTTGGACCGGTTGCCACCAGTGTGATTTATCGGCATGTATCGTGTTTTGTGTGCGTGAGTTCATCGGGTTCTTCGTGTGGGTGTGTTCGTGGATTTCATCTCCTTACCCCCTTCCACCGCTTTCCCCTCGATTCCCACGGAGATTCGTGAAAGATCGGGCCACCCCAAGGATTTACCCCATAACATAGTTTTTGGCTACAAATGTGTGATGGATAATACTTCTCGCCGCACTTGAAACAGAGCCTGTTGGAGGGGAGATAATCCCTTAGTTGATGATCTTTCCACATGCCACCGCAATTTGAGTACAGGTTTGGGTGCATCGTTGACTTGCAGTTGCAGCTGCAGTTGCATCTGCATGAATATAATGCTATTAGCCGTTCGACCGCCATCCTCGAGGACGTCCTATTCAACCCGAGCGATCAGAAATGGCCGTTCTAGTGTATCAGGAACCTGGGTTTCCACAGCTCCGCGTAGCTCGGTCTTCAAACCTTTGCTGAATTGTGAGATGAAAAAAATGAGAATCATAATGAGGATTTAACATGGACAATTGGTACATCAGTGACCAAAACTCCAGAATATATTCCTGCACCGAGCTGATTTGCTTCAGTTTCAGAAGTGTCTTCATGAACTTCCGTTGATCATCGCCACCAATTTAGCCTCTACTGCAGCTATGAACTGAGGACAGCCACCAGGCTCATGGCATTGTTTGTAAGATTGCAGCCACACCGTTGCATTGCCACATCGTGAGTGTAGAAAGGAATTGGAGATTGCACAGCACCAATTGGGCCGGTTGCTCATGTATATATAGACGGACACATGTACAATTACAGGTACAACCCTGACAAAACACGGGGACCTATACCTAGTACAATATGTTACTCAACACCCCCCGCAGTCGAAGGGTCGGCACCGACACATAAACTGGAGCGAAACTCAGGAAAAGTCGTGGACGGTAATCCCTTCGTCATGATATCGGCAAACTGCTGAGACGTCGGTACGTGAAGAACTCGAACGTGACCGAGGGCAACTTGCTCACGAACAAAGTGGATATCCAACTCGATGTGCTTGGTGCGTCGATGATGAACGGGGTTGGCGGAGAGGTAGACAGCCGACACGTTGTCGCAGAAGACCACCGTAGCCTTGTCAACGGGACAAGAGAGCTCGGAGAGAAGCTGGCGAAGCCACGTGCACTCAGCCACAGCATTAGCCACGGCGCGATACTCAGCCTCGGCACTGGAGCGAGACACGGTGGGCTGCCTCTTGGAGGAACAAGATACGAGCGACGAACCAAGGTAGACGCAGTAGCCGCTGGTGGAGCGCCGCGTGTCCGGGCAGCCCGCCCAGTCCGCGTCCGAGTAGGCGACGAGGTCAGTGGATGTCGAGGGCGAGGCATGCAGCGACAGGCCGTAGCCCAGGGTGCCACAGATGTAGCGGAGAATCCGCTTCACCGCAGCCCAATGGGCGTCCCGAGGAGCATGCATGTGCAAGCACACCTGCTGCACAGCGTACTGGAGCTCCGGACATGTCAACGTCAAGTACTGGAGGGCGCCGACGATGGAGCGGTAGAACGGGGCGTCGGAGGCCAGCGAGCCATCACTAGCTGAAAGCTTGGCCTTCGTGTCGACAGGAGTAGGCGCAGGATTGCAATTAAGCATCCCTGCACGCTCGAGAAGCTCGCGGGCGTACTTCTGCTGATGAAGAAAGAACCCGTCCGCACGCCGGACAACCTCGATGCCTAGGAAGTAGTGGAGCGGGCCGAGGTCCTTCAACGCGAACTCAGCACGAAGACTGTCGGTGAGCTGTCAAAGAAGACCGGTGGTGGATGCCGTCAGGATGATGTCGTCGACGTACAGCAGCAGGTAGGCCATGTCGTTGCCGGTCTGGTAGACGAACAGCGACGCATCGGAACGCGTGGAGCGGAAGCCGAGCTGATGCAGAAATGCGGCGATGCGCTGGTACCAGGCGCGGGGCGCCTGCTTCAGTCCATACAAGGACCGAGAGAGCAAGCACACGTCATCGGGGCGCTCGGCGTCGACGAAGCCAATGGGCACAGTAGACCTGCTCCGACAGGTGGCCATGGAGGAAGGCGTTGGAGACGTCCATCTGATGCACCGGCCACGCGCGAGAAGCGGCGAGGTGCAGTACCGTGCGGATCGTGCCCAGTTTGACAACCGGGGCAAACGTATCCGTGAAGTCGACACCCGCGCGTTGCCGAAAGCCGTGGACGACCCAGCGCGCTTTGTAGCGCTCGAGAGTACCATCGGAGCCGAGCTTGTGCTTGAAGACCCACTTGCCGGTGATGACGTTGGCGCGAGGGGGCCGGGGAACCAGCTCCCAGGTCTGGTTACGCTGCAGTGCGTCATACTCCTCCTGCATGGCGGCGCGCCAGTGCGGGTCGCGCAGAGCGGCGCGAGGCGAGGTGGGCACCGGCGAGAGAGCGGAGGTGGACGGCGCACTCGGCAGCGGGGAGGGCGCCTCCCCCTCGCGGGACGACGGCGCCCCGCCGTCATGCGGCAGGACACTGTTCCCGCTGGCCCAGAAGGCCCACTGGTCGGAGGGGTAGCGCGTAGACGGCCGCCGCACTCCCGCACGTGCTCGGGTGAGCATGGGCGCAGGAGCCGCAGCGACGGGCGGCGAGGCGGGGCCCGAGGTGGCCGATGAAGCAGGTGACGAGGAGGTGCTCGAGCTGGTCGATGGCGCCGGAGGCGTCGCAGGAGGGGGCGACGCGGGCGGCACGGGCGACGGGGGCGCCGCGGATGACGTCGGCGCCGCGGGCCCAGGCGGGGCCGATGCGGGGGGGCCGCCGGGGCCACCGGGCGCAGTCGGCGGCGCGCGGGTCCGGCCACAGAGGGGCCAGCGGGCGCCGGGGGCGTCATCGGAGGTGTCGCCAAGAGTCCCTGCTAAAACGGAAAAGACAATTCGTCAAAGTACACATGCCGGGAGGTGAGGACGCGATGTGAGACCGGGTCATAGCAGCGGTAGCCCTTGGTGTTGGCGGGGTAGCCTAAAAACACATAAGGGAGAGAGCGAGGCGCAAGCTTGTGCGCGGCGGTAGCAGCAGTGTTAGGATAACACTTGCATCCGAAGACGCGGAGGTCATCATAGGCGGGCGGCGCACCGTAGAGGAGGTGATGCGGCGTGTAAGACCAACGCACACGACACGGGCGGATGTTGACGAGGAGAGTCGCCATGGCAAGAGCATCCGGCCAGAACCGTGGAGGCATGTGGGCGTGGAACAGAAGGGTGCAGACGCAGTCGTTGAGAGTACGTAGCATCCGTTCAGCACGACCATTCTGTGGGGAAGTGTAGGGACACGTGAGGCGGAAGATGGCGCCATGGGCGGCGAGAAGTGAGCGAATAGTGATGTTGTCGAACTCTTTGCCGTTGTCAGTTTGTAAGGCGTGAATAGGGCGACCGAACTGAGTGGAAACGAAGGCGAAAAACGCGGTGAGAGTGGCGGCAACGTCGGATTTGCGACGAAGAGGAAACGTCCATACAAAATGAGAGTGATCATCCAGAATCACGAGATAATAATTATAACCAGAATTACTGGGAACAGGCGAGGTCCAAACATCACTATGAATAAGTTGAAACGGAAAAGACGCGACTGTGGAGGAGGAACTAAACGGGAGGCGAACATGTTTGCCTAGACGACATGCTTCACAAGAGTGGGCATCCGTTTTATTACAGGTAAAGGAAAATCCTTGCATTATTTGACGTAGAGCGGCGAAGCTAGGATGGCCGAGGCGAGCGTGCCAGAGATCGACACCGGTGGAGAGGGCGAGGGAGCTGCTGGCGGTGGTGGAGGCCGAACCAACAGTGTACAGATCGCCGGGGCTGTCACATCGGTGGAGGAGCATCCTAGTACGACCATCCTTGACAGAGAAACCAAAGGCGTCAAATTCCACAGTCACAGGATTATGACGACAGAAAGATTTAACGGAAACCAGATTTTTAATCAAGGCAGGAGAAACAAGAACGTTATTTAGAGAGAGAGGAGTGGAAGTGGAGGGAAAAGAGACGGAACCGGTGTGAGTAATGGGAAGCGCATGACCGTTGCCAACGATGATGCGAGAGGAGGTGGAGGAGGGTGTAGAAGAAGAGAGGGTACCGGGGTGCGCGGCCATATGCGCGGAGGCGCCGGTGTCCATGAACCAGTCGCCACCGCCACCATACGCCCCAGCGGTGGGGGCGGTCTGGAGCGCGGGGTCCCACGGGGCCGAGCTCGGGGGGGCGGCGTAGGCCGGGGCGGAGTAGGGCGCGGCACCGTAGCCTGGGGCGGCGTCGTAGCTCGGCTTGACGGCGGGTTGGGGCGCCGCGTAGAAGGCCTGGTGAGTGGCCGGACGCGGCCCCATGATGCCCGGGTAGGGAGCGCGCGACAGGGGAATGGAGTAGGCGTGGACGACCCCGGTCCACGGGTTGTGACCCGCGAGCTACGGCGGAGTGGGAGCGGCGTGCTGGGGTGGAGGAGGCGCGGGGGCGGCGGCGTTGGCGCCACCATAGCCGCCGCCGTTGCCACCGCCGCCACGACAACGACGCCCGCGGCGACCACCGCCGGTACCACCACCGCCGGTGGCGGGGGGCGGAGGCGGGGGCGGCTGGGCGTAGAAGCCCGGAGGCGGTCCCATAGGGAGGAGGGTGGGGCGGCGGCTTGAGGGAGGGCCGGCGGCGCCCTAGGGTAGAGGAGGGCGGCGGCTAGGTCAGGACCAGAGGGTCTCTGATACCATGTAGAAAGGAATTGGAGATTGCACAGCACCAATTGGGCCGGCTGCTCATATATATATAGACGGACACATGTACAATTACAGGTATAACCCTGACAAAACACGGGGACCTATACCTAGTACAATATATTACTCAACAGTGAGCAACAACAGACTGGTGTTGAAGACACGAAAATAGTCCAAACGCTGATCTCACTAGATTTGTGGGTGCTCACCAGAGAAACAAGGGAACATCATCTTCATCAAGTATGAGCATCCACCGGTGTTTGTCATCGAGGAATTGGTTCTACCGCCACCAAATCCAGCAGCAGCGTCTCCATGTACATAGTCAGGGTGCAGGTGGGAGTGGGCTACCCACGGAGCCCACTACCCAAGCCCACATAAGAGGCTATGTGGGACACCCACGTATACACAGGAAAAAAATGTGGGCATCTGTGGGACAGCCCACGTTGACCCCAACACGCAGAATTCGACGACACGCCGTCACGCCCTCGACCACATCGACCCCGGAGCGGACGGGAGGGGAGGGGACGGGATGGTGCGGACGGGAGGGGAGGGGACGGAGCCCCGCCGCGTTAGGGCGCGGACACGGGAGGGGAGCTGCCGGAGCCCCGCCGGCTAGCTCCGCCATGGCAGATCCTCTCCTCCGGCTGCGGGGGAAGGTCTACTCCCACTTTCCTTTCTCCCCGCCGCTCCTCCTCCGGTCCCGGTGGTCGACGCTCCTCCTCCGGCTGCGGGTGAAGGTCTACTTCCACCTCCCTTTTCTCCCCGCCGCTCCTCCTCCGATCCATGGTCCAAGATCTAATATGGGAACCTGCAAGGAATCTCCAAGGTCCAAGAAAAGAAAGGTACTGTAATTTTTGTGTTTCTCGTCGATCTTGTGAATGGATACTGGATACTGGAACTGAGACCATGGGTGGATGGTCTGTCGAATTCGAACTATCATAGTTTAGATTTTTACGATGGGTGGATGGGAGGAGTGTTGTCGAATTCGAACTAACATGGGTGGAACTGAGACCATGGGTGGATGGGCGGAGTGTTGTCTATGTAGTTTAGATTTTTACCTAGCTTGTACACCATCTGATGAAGAAGCTTACTGATGCTTTTCATTCCTGCAGAACTGTTTGTTCTGCAAATTTTCTTGTTTGTAATAAGGAAACAACATAGTTGATGCTTCAGGTTTTGTTTGTGCTTTAACAGAGAGCAAACTACTCTCTCAAACCTCAGTGTCATGCCCAACTTGAAGTCATTTTAATCCCTGTTTTATTGCCCCAAATTGGTCCTCTTACAATGTTATTGCCAAGGGATTCTGAACGGTTATATCTCATTAGGATTTAAGTTGGCCTAGTTTCCAGGAACAAAGAAGTTCATCCATCAGGTTTCCAGATCAATTTGGTATAATTTGGAACACGTTGGGAAAATGTGCAACAAAAACTACCAACTGCCAGATGATGCTGGTCCATTGCTACTTCTTGCTAGCCACCTATGTGTTGATCTTCTGCTGAAATCAAGCACACAACCTTTTCAACTTACCACTACTAGCTTGCTAGTATCCACTGATCATGTGAAGCAGGATACGCAGAGACAGCCTGATCACTGACAAAGTACACTTGTAATCTAGCCTGATTGCAAACACTTGATTGAGTGGAATGTGGGTCTAGCTTGTAAAGTTGCCCATGAAAAGGACCTGCTTCTTGCCGGCCTACTTGTGGTACTCTGACCGGCACATGTTGTCCCTTCTGGAAGTAGTATGGTAGAGCTACCTAGCTACATGGAATCAGTACTGGCTGGTAGTGATGGTGCGTACCATGGTCACCGTACTTCACTGGGCTCATCAAGTCATGGAGCCATGACCAGCTAACTTGCCAAACTAATTAATAAACCAGGTGTACATACAACAAAACATGGATATTAAATTTGCTTCTTCTTAAGAAACACTGTACATGGATATTGCGCTGTGATATTGCTTCTTCCACTTAATGTGTAGTCTTCTTAAATTTCTCATGCTCATGGTCCGTCTAACTTTCTTATAATACCTGTAATACACCTCTAATCATGGTGACACCTCTAATACTAGACACCTCTGGAGTATCAGTTGCAAGTGGAAGAAGATGAGATCCATAGAGATAAATACAATCCAGGAATTGTTCGTAATGAATCACCAAGGTCCAAGAAATTCAAGAGGAGTAAGAACAAGATAATTAAAGCTTTGAACTGCCTCTTTAGTACTACATTAATGGAGTTATCAGTAATGTGCAGACACGCCTAAACTGTCCAGTCAACATGATTATATGTGTGTTTCAATAGGGAGTAGCAGCAGGGCCTCCACCGGTGGACACGATTAATTGATGATAGTTAATTGTCTAGTCTTGCAAGCATTGTTTACCTTGCAGTAGCATGCTAATTGATGATAGTATCAAGAGAACTTCAGAGCACATGATTCCAGTTTGTTGTAAGGGCAGTACTCACTTGATTTAAGGGAAAATCACTCTCCTAGACATGGTAGCTTAGTCTGCTTAGACCTTGCATGGATTAGAAAACTACCTTAACTAAACACTAGCAGTTATAATCGTGTTCTTGGTACCTTGGTCAATACAGCATAGTCTCCTAGCTAGCAAAATAATAATAATATGTGAGTGCGTAACCGAATGTCCTACTGATTTTGCAGTGTCGGTGAGCAGGCCACTTGACTAAGCTGATGCAATATTGTATCTGGTGGCAGTGTGATTAAGCATGTTCGTTTGCAGTCCACTTGACTAAGGATGGATTTGACAGCCTAACTGAAGTTTTATGCATTCTTCTACAGTATACTAGTCAATAACATTCCAGTTACAGTATTTCGCCATATGTTTTGCTTCTCTGAATGATCTGGAATGGAATGCAAAGGTTGTTTTGATGCAATATTGTATCTGCCGTCCGGAGCAGGGAGATCTCTGAAATCACATTTCAATAAGCCATCCCCAATGCTCGAAATGGTTAGGGCGAAGTGGTTTTGAGTATTATGTTTACTAAAATATTTTTATTAACATTATATGAGCAACAATTGCAATAACATATTTGCGGGCACATGTGGACATACGTGGGATAGTGGGTACCCGCATAAGTTTCGCGAACACCCGTGGGACGCCCACTTAAAATGTGTGGGACTGTGCGGGCATATGCGGGTCTTCCGCGGATAGTCCCACCTGCACCCTGAGTACATAGCCTCAGCCTCTAGCGCCTCCACAGCTCCACGCTCGACGAGGCCCCTAGCATGTTGCTCCATCTGCACCCTCATCAACTGTTGAGCGGTGTCAACGTTGGCGACGACGTAGTGCAGCAGATTGAGGCTTGCTTTGGAGGCGTGTGAGGGTTGCACCCGTCTGCTCTGCACTTTCGCCCATCACGTCAAGGACAAACTGGGTTTGCTAGAAAGGTTTGGTGGGTGTCCTGGTTCTTCCAATCTTAATCGAGTCTACTAACATGAATATTGATAGTACTCCTTTCATTTAAAAATATAAGATGTTTTAGGTTTGAGAAGTCAATGTATTTATACACTTTTTAGTGTGTAGATTTATTTGAACTTACACATTAAGGCCCCGTTCGTTTAATCCCCTGGAGACGTGGATTGATCTGGATTGTGGTTTGATCCAGTCCGGCTGGATTTTTTTTCCAGACCACCAAAATAAAGTCTTCGTTTACACCCGACGGAAAAGTTATCCCAACTCAACCCTGCCAACTTCCACTAACACGGACTGGAAGAAAATTCTCGTCACCCGCCCCGTGGAAAATTATCCACGACACGAGCGAGATGGAAGACACGAAGACTTTTGAGCATGTCCTATCTTTGTGGGATTAACCGAACGGCTACAATGGATTATATATGGGAATGGATTAGTAGAGGTCGGTGGGGATTGGGTGGAGGGATGGGATCAACCCAATCCATGCGTGGTCCAGTTCCAAGTCTGGATTAGATCCAAACAAAACGAACGAGGCCTAAAAAGTGTCTAAATACATTACTTTCACTAACCTAAAACATCTTATATTTTCAAACGGGGGGAATAATTGAGAAGAACTATCAAAACCGATTCCTCAATCATGAATCGACACCGGAATTACAACTCAAAATTAGGAGGGGAAAACGGACGCTAGCGGCGAACCCTAGCCTAACGATCGCTCAAATCTGATATCAAGTGTATTTACCCCCTTACCGATATGATTGTTGACGTGAGGGGGATCGATCTCAACTCGAATTCGTAGGAAAGAAGCAGATCAGAGAAAGAGAGAGACGTAGAGACATGATCATTTTTTTTCCATTTCTTTGGATTCACACATTCAGTTACAACTCAATTACTTATAACTCACTACACATAAACATCGTGCTTGGATAGCACCCAGACCCACACTTACCGACGCTGGCACACATGTCTGACACACACCACATAGTCCTACAGTATTGCGCCATCTAGTATAAGTGGCACATTCTTTAGCCTAAGACATGCCGACGGGTGTGAAAGATGGACGAGGAGGAGAATGCATCCAAGAACTTTATACTAAAATTGTATACTTTCTAATCATATCGGTGAACATAAAATTGAAAGGTATATATTCAAATACGCTTGCGTTTTGCTAAATTTGAATTGTATTTACTAATAAAGGCTCGAGTCATTGAAGTATTCTTAACACTTGTGTAAACTATGTACTTAATTTATGGTACTCTATGTATCTATGTTTCAAGGCCACCATTTCATTTGTATATACCAAGAAAAAACCAACCAATAAGTAAATGCATTATTAATTTTCTGGAATAACCAATGCTTCTTTATATTTGGCTTCATACAGCATTCACATTAATAGACATCATTGTACGAGGGAGAAACTAAATGAATTCTGTTTGGATAGTAAAAGTTCTTTTTTTCCTAAGTGACCTTGAAATGAAAGACAGAGGAAGTAAAGATATATAAACCTTACCGTTTAAAAGATATCTAAATAGAGGTTAACCATATGAACTGAAACTTCTAGAAACCTTTGTTTTTCATTATGGCCTTGGGGTGAAAACCTTGATCCTTTTGAATCGGGCAAAACAGCAGCGTTCCTCTTGAGGCTAGAACCCTCGTCCTGCAACGATTCTTCTAGCTGGTTTTATGCTGATTTTGATTTTTTTTAGTTGATGATTTTGTATCGTGTAGTAGGTGAGTCAGGGGATGAGGTTATGGCTGGGGCTAGCTTGATGTGGCAATATCATGTGTTCTTCGGCAAAAAGAAGTATCATTCCGATCAAGATTCTTTTGACCACAAGATAGGAAAAAAAGTATGGAGTGACTAAGTAGAGTTTATTTCGCTTCCCCAAAAAACAGGGTAGGCTAGGTATTCATAATATTTAGGTCAAAAATACAGTTCTCCTTTGTAAATGGATCTTCAAATTATTGACTTAAGAAGGGGTGTGGCCAACCCTCCTTAAACTAAAATATGTTGCTCGAATGCGTTATCTTAAGTTTGTTAAAAACACGGAGAATCGCATTTCTGGTCTGGTCTTGTGGCGATGAAGAAATATTTCTTCCGCCTTGGAACGATTTCAATTAAGGATGGATTAGAGATTTGTTTCTAGGAGGACAAGTGCCTAGGTAATGCTATACTCCGGGAACAACATACTGCTCTATATACTGCTCTATATGATATTGTTTATCATAAAGGTGATTCAATCCCCACGATTTCGGAGACTTCTCATCCGAACGTGATGTTCAAGCGAGATTTTCTTGGTTTCGGGCTTGCTTCTTGGAACGTCTTGCTTCAGCGCTTGGATCTTGTCCAATTAACGCTTGGGACTAATAAATTTTGTTGGTGCTGGAAATATGCCCTAAAAAGTAATTTTTTATTATCATATTTTTTGTTCATGGTTAATGTTTATGTTTCATGCTATAATTGTATTAATATGAAATATAATACATGTATGAATTCATAAACAACACTCAGTCCCTAATAGACCTCTAGTAGGCTAGCTCATTGATTAATGATGGTTACGGTTTTCTAACCATGAACATGAGTTCTCTATTAATAACTGGATTATGGCATTAGGAGAATGACATAAGGGCACCACTAGGAATCGGCGTCCAATCCTAACTTCCTGTCGGACTGCTTCAGCATCGTCGGATCAATTCTCTCTGAAGCGTGAGATATTGCCAAGATGGGCGGACCGCAGGGTAGTTAGTAGTTCCGTAAATCATGCCATGTTAAGGAAACTGATCCCAGATTTTTAGGGTATAAATCTCATAAATTACGTTCTGTTTTCAGTAATAAATCTCTGAATTATATGCTGATTGTTTCGAATTAATTCTTGATTGTTTCAATCCCGTGAATATTTTTGAAGGCAATTGAAGCATTATTACATGCAACGGAAACAAAGGGTAGACTTACGGAACTTCTGTAACATGCCTAGGAAACACCGGCCCATTCTCATATGATCGATTCTTACCATTTTCCCATTGGTGGAATCATTTCGCTTCGTTCATAATTTGATAAAGCTTCATTATCATTCAAAGCTTCGGTACCTAAAAGCAAATTTGGTTGCTTCATTCAGCGTACCGGGAAACAATTTTAGTTGCTTCATTCATAATTTTACAAAGCTTCATGTCTTACCAATTAAAGCTTCGGTACCAAAAAACAAAACACATGCTTCCTCACGTGCCATTCCTTGCTTCAGCAGTAGAGGAACATGAATAGATTACAGATTTTATGTTGCTTCCGACTATGTATATATTGCTTCCAAACTCAACGCCTGGTGCTTCAATTCTGGATCAACTGGATGGTCAGGTGCTAATGGAGCAGCCGGTGTACAGGGAGACATCAGTTTGGGAGAGGGAGAAGGTGGAGTCGGAGGCTCGAAGCACAAAAGCAGCAGTGGTGCGGATGGGGAGCGCAGTAGGAAGGCATGCGACATGATTGTCTGAGATGGAGGCGCGTTCGGCAACCAAATAGATGCTGCTTTGAGTGCACTGGTTGTGCGGCATGGCAGAGATCTCCAAATCTCCAATGGCACTAAGGCTGGTGGCATAGATGGGGATACAAGCTAGCCCGAGAAGCATCATTTTCTGGAGGCCGTGATTACGAACGGAAGCAAGAGACACCGAAGGTAGGTAACGTGCTTGATGCCATGGCCTTAGATCGGCTTTCGGAGGCAAAGGTAGCGATGCGCTGCTCCGTGAGTCAGATCAGATCAACGGAGCCAGGCCAGGCAGCATCGAGGAGCTCTGCCAGAAGCTTTCGGGCGGCGTCGAGCAAGGGCCGGACACGGCTGCAACGGCGAGTGGCGGCGGCGAGCAGAGACAAGGAGGATCGAGGTAGTGATGGTAGCCACATTAGGGCTCGCTGGGGTAGGGTGAGAGGTGATGTGTTCGGGTCATTATATAGCCTAACCTTGCATCGTTTGATCCATCCCTCTGGATGAACGTCTAGATGCTAGTCCGGCAATCTGTTTCCCATCGGACTAGGATAGATAGTATTTACCATGACATAATGGAAAGACCCAAACTAAGCAAAGCAATTAAATCGTGTCATGGTATAGTTGTTATTTGTCTAGTGTCCTATTCTTAGACCATAAGATTATGTTACTTCCAAATACTAGAAGAATACTTTAGGGACATCAACCGTCACTTCGTAAATGAGTGATCATAAATGTGTCTTTCACGTATCTCGAAAGTACTTATTGAGTTGCATGAACGAAGACTGGATTTGTTCATCCATATGGCAGAAAGATATTCTCTAGGCTCGATCGGTAACACACATTCTATATCGCTTGCAAGCACATGACCAATGAGTTTGATCGCGAGGAATGGTGTGTTACAGAACGAGTAAAGAGTGCTTGCCAAGAACGATTTTGAACTAGGTATAGAGGTACCGACGATCGAATATCGGGCTAGTAAAATATTGCGAGACAACTTGAATGAAATCCTTTGACATCGTGGTTCAACCAATAACGATCTTTATTAAATGTGTGCGAGTCATTATAGGTATCTAGGTCCCGCTGATGATTATTGATCGAAGAGAGGTCTCGATCATGTCCGCATATTCCCGAACTCGTAGGGTCACAAACTTAATAATCGATAATGCTAGGGTAGTTATGGGATATACTTGATGGTGAGAATGAATATTGATTTGGAGTCTGGAATAGGATCCAGGATGTCATGTGGACCTCCAGATTTGTCTGTAGATAAAGAATTATATATGGAAAGTTCTTTCCAGAGTTTGGAGAAGTTCAGGATTTTTCTGGTATCGTACTAGGAAGGTTCTAGAAGGTTTAGGAAGGTCCCGTGGTGGGTATAACCTGCTCCAATAGCTACATGGTCCTGAATGGGGCCACCCCAGCCTACATGGGCTAGGGGGGCATAGCACCAAGGCCCATGCACCACAGTGGGGGAGAAAACCCTAGTTGGGGGTGTATGGAAGAGGGAGAATCCTCTCCCTCTTGGTATCTGCCCAAGCATCTTGGGGGGGAAGTTATCCCGCTACCCATCCCTCCCTTCCCTATATAAAGTGAGGAGGCGCAAGAGGGAGGGCATCCCAAGCCCTAGCCGCTAGGCCTCCCCCTATTTCTCCTTCTTACTCCCTCCTCGGATCTCAACGCGCCGGTGAAGCCCTGCTCGTGGATCTCTCTCCACCATAGCCACCACCCGTCATAGTGATAGCCTAGATCTCATCTACCTCTCTCTCTCTTGTTGGATCAAGAAAAAAGTCGTTTCCGCACTGTATGTGTGGATATATTGGAGGCGCAGCTCATTGCGGCGTTGGATTCGTTGGATCATGGAAGGGAGATCTTCACCAACCACGTTATTAAAATGTTTCTGCTCATGTTTTACAAGGGTATGTATATCTAATCTCTCACTCATTACTTGCATCTCCTAGATTAGATCTGACTTTTGTTCGCTCTCTGTAGGAAAAAAAATATTTTCTGTGTTGTGAACCACAATAGATGGAACCGAGTGGTAAATTCTCGGTTGTCTATGCACAAGGCATTAGTCCTGCGGCAAATACTAGTTGAAAATAATATGAGAATCTAGAAGATAAAGATACCTGTAAAGACTAAAATATTTGTGTAATATCTTCGTCAAGGTTTATCCTTACCAAAGATAACCTTGTTACGCGGAATTGGCATGAGAGTAGAAAATTTATTCGGTCACCATGATAGGACAATTAAAAATTTGGTCTTCCAATCTAACTTCATCTATTCTATATGGTCAATCATCTAAGTAGATTCAAACTTGTATCCACCACTTAGTGTTGTCAATATTTTTGAAAATTGGCTATATGGTATAGATCACATGTTTCGAATGCTTCTTAGGGTGGGAGCGATTGACATTATTAAGTCGCTTTGGCTATGTAGAAATGATGAAGTATTTAATAATAAAAAAAATCCTCTCTTACATGTTATCTACAGGTGTACTGGTTCACTTCGTTTATGTCGTCCCTATAGCCTGTGGAGTTTTAAATGCTATTTATGGAGGTGTGTACATGATAGAGGACATAAGAGGGACTTTATTATAACATAATCTGTGAAACGGTCCTCCACCACCATAGACCTTTTTACAATTTCTCATTCTTATATGTAATTTGCATATTGTTATTTATAGAGTTGTGACCATGTGCATCATAATTATGACGAGGCCCGGCATAGATATTAAAACTATTTATTAAAGGTGGAGGATTTAGATCCTCCTCAGCGTGCCACCTCATCTGATACTATTCATGCCTATTTTCTTTCAATCACAAGCTGCCACATTAGCTTTCATGAACAGTGCTTGTTGAAGGGAATATGCCCGAGAGGCAATAATAAAGTGGTTATTATCGTATTCCTTATTTATGATAAATGTTTATTTTGCATTCTATAATTGTATTAATACGGAAACGTTAATACATGTATGTTAAAAAACAAAAAGGAAGTTCCTAGTTATGCCTCTCTTATAAACCAGCTCGTTGATTAACAAGATGATCAAAGGTTTCCTGATCATGGACATTGGATGTTGTTAATAACGAGGTCAGAACATTATTGGAATGGTGTGATAAACATTCATCCGAAGTATAGCATTATGATCAAGGTCATTGTGTTTATATCGCCATAACATCATACGAAGTAATCTTAGTCCTTAGACCATGAGATCATGCCAATCACTAACACCGGAAGAGTATCTTGATAACATCAAACGTCACACTGTAACAGGGTGACTATAAAGATGGGTTCAGTGCTACGAAGGTGTTATGTTGAGGCTCATGGATCAAGAGTGGAATTTGTCCATCCCGATGACGGATAGATATACTCTGGCCCCTCTCGGTGATATCACATTAGTTAGCTTGCAAGTAAGTGATTTGATCACTAGAATGTTATATCATGGAAACGATAAAAGAGTACATGTCGGTAACGAGATCAAACTAGGTATGGGGATACCGATGATCGAATCTCGGACATGTAATATATCGCGAGACAAACGGATTAAGTTACATGCGTATAAGGTTCACACGATCACAAAAGTCATCGTTGAATGTGTGGGAGTCAGTACAGATCTCCAGGTCCCACTTCTGATTATTGATCGGAGAGGGGTCTCGATCATGTCTACATTATTCGCGAACTGTAGGGTGACACACTTAAGAGATACCGACACCATTCGGAGCAAATGATATGCCAGATAAAAAAAAGCTCAGGAATTTATTTCACTAGACACCGAAATCGTTTCGGTTGAAATTGCTGAAACTGGTTCTGCATGTGAAATGGAATACTAGTAAGGGGTTTTATATGAATTTTTGTTAATTAGAGTAATTAACAAAACTTTGAATAAATAAATAAAAAAGTTTTATTTAAATGAGAGCTTGCATTAAATTTGGTGGAAATTTAATGCATGTGAGTGGATTTTTGAGTGGAGGCATGTTTATGTGAGTAGTGGCTTTTCATTTTGAGTGGGAGCTCCACCCACATGAATGTGGAAGATATGGGGGCAGCCACCATGGGCTGGGCGCCATGCCCCTTGGGTTATCCCCCTCTTCCTAAAAAAGGCCTCCCTCTCCTCCTCTCAAAGCACACCTCCTCGCGAAGGATATCTCTCCCCCCTTTAGAATTTCCCCATGGTCTCGGATCAGCGAGATACATGTTCCCGATGCCTTTTTCTGGAAGGATTTGTTGCTTCCTCTGCTTCATTGTAGCGAGGGCGCGGAGGTTGTCAGAGTACGCAGACATGTGTGCGATCACGGATGCACCACTATTTTGTGGTGCTGGACTTGATGGTGCTGGACTGGCTGGACCAGATGGAATTCATCACGATCTAGAGATCGGCAAGTGTTCGTCTACATAATCCACGAGTACAACCTCGTTAACGCTATTAGGTCTTCGAGGGTATGTATTCTATGGATTTATATCCACCCGTTGCTTGTATCTAGTAGATATATCTTGATACATAGTTGTTCCCATCGTAGGAAATTTTTTGTTTTCTTTGATGTGAACCCTACAGTGGTATCAGAGCCGGATCTATGCGTAGATTATTTGCACGGGTAGTACACATATGAGTATGTGGGCGATAATGATCATTTTATTGCTTCTTAGTTGTACTTTGGATATTGGTGGCATAGTGGGATGAAGCGGCCCGAACAAACTTTACATGTCCTCGCACATGAGACCTGTTCCACGCTTGACATGCAACTAGTTTTGCATAAGTGGCTAGCGGGTGTCTGTCTCTCATACAATAGTCAATATCTAATTTGCAATGAGTTGTCGATAATTTGGTTATCCTCGTTGTGGTTCATGTTCGTAGGTAAGAACGGTACTATCTTCGAAAGCCCTAAGCCATGTAAAACTTGCAATGGATAAATTAGAAGCGTCTAGTTTAGATTGTTGTTGGGCTAGTATCATGATATGGTGATGTTGTAAGTAAAAGTATAAGTCAATACTCTGACAACACAAATAACATGTAAGTTCCATAGACCTTGGCCTTACACATAGAGGAATGACGACGATCATACCATGATGCACATGATGGGGATCAAGTGCAAGAACCATATCATTTTATTTTTTAACATGTGATGTTTGTTGCATCTTATATTGCTAATTTGGCATTTTATTAGCATAATAAGATGATCCCTCATTTAGATATCAAGATAAAAATGTGTTCTTCCTTAAGTATGCACCGATAATGTTTCGCCGCTTCAAGACATCACATGATGATCGGGTGTACTTGAATCCACGAGCATATCTCGAGTGTAAGACAGTTTTACACACGCGAATACTAAGGTTCTTACTTGGCGAGCCTAGCATGTACAAACATGGCCTCGGAACACGGACCGAAAGGTTAAGCATGAGTCATATGTTTTGATATGATGACCATATGGATGCTCGTCTTTGAAGCTACACCGACTCACGTGATGGTCGGACTTGGTGTAGTGGATTTGGTTCATGTAATCACTAAAAAGACATGAGGGATATCGTTTTTTAGTGGGAGTCCATTTCTAATTTGAATTAGTAGAACTCAATTTATCATAAATTAAATCAAACTGAATTTGCATAATTTGTTGTAGTCTTTGGCATTCGTTCACCATCTTATGCTTAGTTGTAATTGAGATAATAGAAATATAGAATTCTGGACATTTACTTTACGAACTGGTATCGTATTGTGTTGAGTGTCAATCTAAAGTTTAAAGTCCTATTGCAAACTTTCAGCAAACTCTGTTTACTCCGTGAAATTTAATAATTAGTATTAAATCGAGAGTAACAATTCCACTGTTAGTATCTTAAGTATCATGTTTTCCTCCATGATTCTTGATTGTTTTTAAATATCAAGGTTATATATGAGCTGAAAGAATTGTTTCAGAAACCATCATGTGTGGCAGATATAACGATATCTAAAACAATGTTTTGGTTGCAATATGATAGAGTATAAAGTATGTTCTCATATTGGATGAGAATTTGCAAAGGTTGGAGATGGTAGACATCCTAATCATCCAAAAGGGTTTTGGAAAGTAACGTTATACTCACGATTCGTCTTTATAAAATACATTAGCTTGATCATGAAAATTGTCATGATAAGGATGAATAGAAGATGATGTAAAGTGTTTACTACACTAAAAGGTTACTAAAGAATGGATTTTGAAAGAACGCCGATCATTTGATGATGGTGATCTACTTCAAAGTGCAAGTCCAAAGGTATTAGTATTTGAATATACACGCTTTGGACTATGTGTCATGTATATGGCGCCACTTTTTGATGTTGATAGATTCTTTTAAAAAGGAAAAGGAAATGCTGAAAGAGAATCTATAAAATATATTTGGCAGAAACGAAAAGATTGGAAATATCCAATTTAGGTATATGGATGATATACATATTATGGTTGTATTCTTTGCTTGTTAAACAATGTGGCTCTTGTCTATTGAATACCGAATTGGTTGGTATGAAATTTCATACAGAACGACGCAATTCATGAACCACAATGGCCTAAGTAACTAGCAAGAGAATATGTGATGATGTTCATCAAAAACAAACACACTGTTGTTTGTATTTCTCATTGACATCAAAGCTTGCCTTCAAGATTTGTTTTAATAATCGTTATTTAAATCAGGTACTATGAGAACAAATATTGTTCAAATAATTATCGTATTCCATATAAGATGGATGATTTACAAATCTAGTTGGAGAAATCACATCCATAAAACTAATGCTAAAATGTCGCAAGACAAATGATTGGAAGATCACTTACGAAGTGACATCGCCGTTTAAATTATATTGGAAATAAAACATGAAGAAACTCCATATTCGTGGATTTTTGGACTCTTTGATTTGATCAAGTGACGCTTGTGAGACTTTCCTGGAGATAATTAAAACTTCGTTCAAAGGCCAAATAAGAACGATCGACTAAAATAATGGAATTTATACATATCGATGTATGTAGTCCATTATGTGTAGTCGTAAGCGATGGATTTCAACTTCATATGCTTTCTCCGGAAATTGAGTGAATATTCCCTTAATGAGAAATAAGTATAAAATATTTGAAAACGTTCAAAGACTTTCAAGATGGAGTTGAAAATCATTGTAACAAGAAAATAAATAATTTATGATTTTATCATAAAGGGATTTATTTGAGTTGCAAGTTTTAGCAAAAGACCTAGATTTGCATCTCCCGAAACACCATATAAATATGGAGTGTTTGAGTTTTGTAATGAAATCTTGTTTGAAATGGTTGGATCAAAGGTGTTATTTATAAAACTGCCATTATGTTTTAAAAGATTAAAGCTTTAGAGACTAATGCACGTTTACACTGAAAAGAGCTCCATCTTGACCCGTTGAAATGACACCATGTAAGTTATGGTTTGGGGTAAAACCCAAGTTGCCCTTTCTTAAATTTTGGTATACTAAGCATAAGTAAGATGTTTACAACCAAAGTCGGATGAGCATGTCTTTGTAGGTTAATTCGAATAACCATTGGGTATTCCTCCATAACACCAAGGGAAAAAGGGTTTGTCGCTTGAAACGTGAAGTTTCTTGAAAAAGAATTTTTTCACAAAAGGTTAAGTGGGAGGACAATAGAACTTTGATAAGGTTAACAAACCTTAGCTATATGTGCTGAGTTGCATAGCGCCGAAAAACGTTCCGGAGGCAGCCACAATGCTCATGGCTCATGTGCCTCAAAGGTTGCGGTCACGGAGGTCTAAGTTCCTATTGAACCAAGTAGGTCGGATAAACAATCAAATGCTAAGATTTGAGAGTAAATCGTTGTTGTTTGAAAATGATGAACCGACTACATGCAAAGAAGCGATGATGGGCCCTGACTCCGTTAAATGTCTTGAAGCCATAAAATCCGTGATAGTTCCATACACGAGAAATCAAGTTTTTTGAACTTGGAAGACCCTCCAAAAAGGTGTAAAAACCTATCGGTCGTATTTGGATCTATAAAGAAATAGACATGGATGTTTCACATCTATGAAATAGTCGACATGTCGTAAAGTATTTTACAACAATGTTTAAGGAGTTGACTATGACAAGATTTGATCTTTCATAGCGATATTTAGTATGGACGGATTAAAGTAGCAACCACGACATATAATTTGGTATATGGTAGTTGAATAAACAAAACAAAGTTCTTATAATAGAATGGTTACCTAGGACGTGTACTCGACACAGTTCAAAGGGTTTTGTTAAATTCAAAGGATGCTAAAAGGGCATGCAAACTTCAATGGTTGAAGTAAGCATCGCGGAGTTGGAATCTTCACCGTGATGAAACTGTTAAAGGAGTTTTTATCAGGAGACGATGAAGATGCTTGCATTTGCAAGAAATTAAGTGGGAGCGCTGAGATATATTTCTAATACATTATGTGGAGGACATCTTATTGATTGGAAATGATGTATCTTTTATTGACAAAGGTTAAGAATTTCATTTCGATGAAAGACTTAGGCAAAACCCGAATATTTAGCATGAATGTCTACATGGATAGACTGTGACGCTAATATGGTCGTGCCAAACATACATATATGAGATATTGAAGGAGTTTAATATAGAGACGGCGAGAAAAGGATCTTGTTGCATGGAAAAGAATTGAATCAAGATTCAAGTGTATTAACACTTGATGAGTGAAAACGCAAAAAAAAATTGATCAATCATACCATGATATGTACACATCCAGATATATCCTATGCTCTAAGTGTTATGAGCATATAGCAGAATGAATCATAAAATGATTATTGGACGATAATAAGGATATTCTTATAATCTTTTGGAAGAATTAAGAATATATTCCATTTGTATAAGAGACAAATAGTTCATTGAAAAATGATACTAGTTTTGTCACGAGATACAAATTAAGTTTATCTCAATTTAAACTATGGATGGCACAATGAAATAGAAAGAAAGTTTCCATGATGGATTTGGATGAATTCCAAAGTTAAGACATTGTGACGGATACTACAACAAAAGGCTAAGTATATGACTTCTATATTAGCAGCAAAGGAGTGTCAAGTAGTTTGTTATCAAACTAAGGTGTGGTTCGCAATGGGCTAACACTAAAGATATATACGGCAATAGTATCGACATGATTTAACCCCAAGGAACTAAAGGTCTCACCAAAAGACTAAATTTATACAATGCCATCTCATTGGAGAATGAGTGATGTGTGAAGACGCAAAGACATGCAAATACACACGGACCTGAAAGCGTCAGATCCGTAGATTATGTTAAGCACTTGCAATTGCGTATATGGAACACTGGAAAGCCATAAGTGTTCAATACGCAAAGTTTTCAAACTACATTATTGTCTCTAGTGCAAGTGGGAGACTGAAGGGAATATGCCCGAGAGGCAATAATAAAGTGGTTATTATTATATTCCTTATTTATGATAAATGTTTATTTTGCATACTATAATTGTATTAATACAGAAGCATTAATACATGTGTGTTTAATAAACAAAAAGGAAGTTCCTAATTATGCCTCTCTTATAAGCTAGCTCATTGATTAACAAGATGATCAAAGGTTTCCTGATCATGGACATTGGATGTTGTTAATAACGAGGTCACAACATTATTGGATTGGTGTGTTGAACATTCATCCGAAGTATAGCATTACGATCAAGGTCATTGTGTTTATATTGCTATAACATCATACGAAGTAATCTTAGTCCTTAGACCATGAAATCATGTCAATCACTAACACCGGAAGAGTATCTTGATAACATCAAACGTCACACCATAACAGGGTGACTATAAATATGGATTCAGTGCTACGAAGGTGTTATGTTGAGGCTCATGGATCAAGCGTGGAATTTGTCCATCCCGATGATGGATAGATATACTCTGGGCCCTCTCGGTGATATCACATTAGTTAGCTTGCAAGTAAGTGATTTGATCACTAGAATGTTATATCATGGGAACGAGAAAAGAGTACATGTTGATAACGAGATAAAACTAGGTATGGGGATACCGATGATCGAATCCCGGACATGTAGTAAATCGTGATACAAAGGGATTAAGTTACATGCGTATAAGGTTCACACAATCACAAAAGTCATCGTTGAATGTGTGGGAGTCAGTACGGATCTCCATGTCTCGCTACTGATTATTGATCGGAGAGGGGTCTCGATCATGTCTACATTATTTGCAAACCGTAGGGTGACACACTTAAGGGATACCGATACCATTCGGAGCAAATGACATGCCAGGGAAAGAAAAAGAAAGCGCAGAAATTTATTTCACTGGACACCGGAATCGTTTCGGTTGAAATTGCTGAAACTGGTTCTGCATATGAAATGGAATACTAGCAAGGGGTTTTATGTGAATGTTTGTTAATGAGATTAATTAACAAAATTCTGAATAAATAAATAAAAGAGTTTTATTTAAATGAGAGATTGCATTAAATTTGGTGGAAATTTAATGCATGTGAGTGGATTTTTGAGTGGAGGCATGTTTATGTGAGTGGAGGCTTTTCATTTTGAGTGGGAGCTCCACCCACATGAATGTGGAACAGGTGGGGGCAGCCACCATGGGCTGGGCGCCATGCCCCTTGGGTGCTCCCCCTCTCCCTATAAAAGGCCTCCCTCTCCTCCTCTCAAAGCACACCTCCTCGCGAAGGATCTCTCTCCCCCTTTAGAATTTCCCCATGGTCCCAGATCAGTGAGATACATGTTCCCGGTGGCTTTTTTCTGGAAGGATTTGTTGCTTCCGCTGCTTCACTGGAGCGAGGGCACGGAGGTTGTCAGGGTACCCGGATGTGTGTGCGATCACGGATGCACCACCACTTTGCGGTGCTGGACTTGATGGTGCTGGCCCGGCTGGACCAGATGGACTTCATCACGATCTTGAGATCGGCAAGCGTTCGTCTACATCATCCACGAGTACAACCTCGTTAACGCTATTTGGTCTTCGAGCGTATGCATTCTATGGATGTATATCCATCTATTGCTTGTATCTAGTAGATAGGTCTTGGTACATAGTTGTTACCATCGCAGGAATTTTTTGTTTTCTATGCTGCGAACCATACACTTATAACACCCCAAAAATATTAATGAGGATCATTCCCTAATTAATCAAGATTAGGGTTAACAAAAGTTTTAATAATTAAATTCAAATCTTAATGCTTGTGTGTATGAATGCTTGCAATGCCATGTTTGATTGTTGTAAATGATGACAAATGGTTTAAAGATCAAAACCATATCATCTAGGTCACTATCAAACCAGATCAAAACAAAAGAAAATTAAAATATGAAGCCTAAGACCTAATGGTCATTTCTGCCCAAGTTAACCACTATCTCACTTTGATCATCTCTAGAAACTAATCTCAAATAGGAACTTCTCCATTTCTTTTCTCCCCTTGCTAGACCTAGTGACACTAAACCCAATGGAGCTTTCCAACTTTGCAGAAACATTTTCAAACTCTTTTGAGAGGCAATTAAAATTTGAATCTATCTTACGTATCAAGATAGCCATTTTTGGAAAACCACTCAAACCTTAACCACTTAGCAAACCATGGCACCCAGAGACTACTAAGATTAGTACCAGAACATCCACCAAAAATCACTGGAAATGTGATGATTTAATTCTTGTGGCCATTTGATCGAACACTTGGGGATCACAGTACAAACTCAACAACTATTCACTGTTTTGATCAATCATTTGCGCACCATTGTGACCTCACCGAGCTCACATGTCGTGCGCCCTTAACTCACCTAGTACTAGCTGATACGTCGGAAACGTATCTATAATTTTTGATGTTCCATGCTTGTTTGGTATCAACTTTGCTTTGCTTTGTCTACACATTGAGGTGTTTTTATATCTTTTCTGGAACTAACCTATTAACAAGTTGCCACAGTGCGAGTTTCCTGTTTTCTTCTGTTTTTGGTTCCACAAAGGCAGAAAATAAATATTCTCAGAATTGGACGGGACAAAATCCAAAGTCAATATCTTTCTGTGGGGCACACGAATCCAGAAGACGAGACGGAGAGGCACCAGAGGGCGGCCAGACCCCCTGGGCACGGCCAAGCCTGGCCCGCGCCTAGGGAGGGTGTGGGCCCTCTGCCCGCCTCCCAGCCTCGCCCCTTCGCCTATAAGAAGCCCCCGATGCAGAAACCCTAAGTACCCGATCAATATTCCACGAAACCTTCTGCAACTGCCGCCACCGTCATCCCTAGATCGGGGGGATCTGAAGTTCTTCCCGGCACCCTGCCGGAGGGGAGATCATCCTGGAGGCCTTCTCTCTGGTATGATGTGTGAGTAGTTCCACCTTGGACTATGGGTCCATGTAGTAGCTAGATGGTTGTATCTCCTCCTTGCGCTTTCATGTATAGATCTTGTGAGCTCCGTTCATGATCAAGATCTAATCTATTTGTAATCATGCATATTGTGTTTGCGGGGATCCGATGGATATTGAGATTATTATGTCAGTTTGGTTAATGGTTTTGTTTTTATGATTCTATCATGTCTGTGTTGTTTGTGATCTTGCATGCTCTCCGTTGTTAGTAGCTATCTTGGCCAAGTAATTGCTAGTAACTCCAAGAGGGATTATTTATGCTCGACAGTGGGTTCAAGCCTCCAGTTTCCAAGGGAAGTGACTGAAAGCTCATTAGATGAAAAAGAGGAGGAGAGTGATGAAAGTAACTCTTTATCCCTTACATTATTTGATCGTCCCCCATGCTTACCAAAGGAGGTGATGACCCACAAGTGTAGGGGATCGCAACATTCTTCGCGGGTAGTATTACCCAATTTATTGATTCGACACAAGGGGAGCCAAAGAATACTTGCAAGCCTTAACAACAGAGTTGTCAGTTCAGCTACACCTGGAAATAGTTCTTGCTCATAGAAGTTTATCAGTAGCAATAGTTTGGTAGTAGCAACAGCAATAGTGAAACAGGAGCACTAGTAACAGTAAACAGTGGGATTAGAGTGTGGTAGGCATTAGGGATGGATGGACGGGCGTTGCATGGACGAGTATAAACATGTGACTTCAAGATCTAGGTCATTGCAGATAAATAATAACAAGCATCCAAGTACTAAACAATCCTAGGCATGTGCTCCAAATATAGTCATACATGCTAGCAATAAGAACTTGCACAACATCTTCTATCCAGCCAGCCTGTGGCAGCGGGGCCTCTAGGGAACTACTGGCAATTAAGGTTCTCCTTTTAATAGATAACCGGAGCAAAGCATTAACACTACGTGAATACATGTGATCCTCACACCACAACATCCCCTCCAGTTGTCCCAATTATTGTCACTTTGGGGCATTTGGATCCGGACAATGATATGTGTAAACAACTTGCAGATAAGATCACAAACAATACTATCATAATGATTCAATAATAAGTTCAGATCTGAGATCATGGCACTCGGGCCCTAGTGACAAGCATTAAGCACAACAAGTTGCAACAAAGTCAAATAGCACTAATAGAGATACTAGGCACTATGCCCTAACAATCTTATTCTATTACATGATAGAACTCATCCAATCCCTACCATACCCAAGCCTACAGCGGGGGATTACTCACTCATGGATGAGGGAAACATTGATGGTCGATGGAGATGTGTTGGTAATGATGATGGCGATGATCCTCTCCAGATTCCCCATCCCGGCAGGGTACCAGAACGGAGTTTCTGGATCCGAATCTTGGTTTCTGGTGGCGGCGGTGGAGCGGAACTCTTTTTGGAAAACTATCAAACCCCCCTCGATTTTTAGGTCGAGAGGCAACTTATAGGCGCAGAGGGAGGCCGAGGGGGTGCTTGGGTTAGCTGCACCCCCTAGGCGCGGCCAGAGGTGGGCTCGCGTCTGGCAGGGGTGTGGGCCCCCCAGGCCCCTTCTCCGTCTCGTCTTCTGGCTCCGTGGATCTTCTGGTGAAATATAAATTTTGGCATATTTTCCGGGATTTTCCTGATAGTTCATTTTCTGCACAAAAACTAGACACCAAGGTAATTCTGCTGAAAACAACGTCAGTTCGTGTTAGTTGTATCCAAATCACACAAGTTTAGAGGAGAAACAATAGCAAAAGTGGTCGTGAAAGTAGATATGTTTTGGACGTATCAACCCCCCCCCATGCTTAGCTTATTGCTTGTCCTCAAGCAATTCAGTTGAAAACTGAGTGCGATAAAAGAACTTTCACGAACACATTTGCTTCATATGATGTAAATATTCTCAGCACAAGAGTAGATGCTTAGACAATTCATAATAAAGAGTATGCAACTAAGTCTACTCAATAGTCAATGCAAGCTATGAATTGAAACCAACTCAATAATAAGTAGCATGAAACATAAACATAAGCAACATTACAATGCTCATAGTAAGGTATGATAGAGTGGTATCTCGCTTGCCTTTATTTGTAGAGCACAATATAAATGCCAAGGCACGTCTGAAGTTCAAGTGAAGACTAGAGGTAAATATATTAGAGATATAAGCATCAAAGTCATGATATAATTAACCAAGTTTTGGAACAAACACAAGAATGAAACCTATGCTCTCAAGAAGGTGCTCATAGAATAAGTGGTGACTTAACAAAGTTGTGAAAATGGTTTTGTAAAGTTTGAAAGGCTTCCAAATGCTGAAAGGAAGGTAATCATTAGCTTTGAGCTCGCATTGCCCTATCATAGGCATCTTCATATGGTTAAGGTGAAAGTAAGGTCCACTCTGAATCATATGCTTCACAGACCATAGACTCGAAATCCCATGTCCCTTGAGTACGAGGGCCGCACCACATGCTACTCAAATCTGGTTACCTGTAAGTTCTTGTCATTATAAATACATGCATATCATAGAGAACCGCCAACGGGGTACCCCTTGCACATGACACAGGATCTATCCCGTGATCAAAATGACAAGGCAAGCAGACAATGAGCATCTCAGCGATCTTTTTATTTACTATGTGCATAGCTTTTTATTGAGTATGCTTCATAAATGCTCATTATGGTGATGTTGCAAGTTTCCACCATGATTAGGCATGGCTTAGGCTAGCGTCCCAGGCGTTTCTCTAACACAATGTATAGACTCCATGAACTCACAAGATCCCCTTTTATTTAACATCGTCGACATCGGCAAACAAAAGAGCAAGGTATCAACTGGATGAGATATCTAAAAAGTGTTGAAAGTGTCATGGGAATGGTCACGGCAGATGCTGCAATCGGCAGCGAGTAGTAGAACGAGGGGCAAGGGCGGCCAGCCATCTGCGGTGCGAGATGAGGGCGGAGACACAGGGTTTTACCCAGGTTCGGCCCCCCGGAGGGTAAAGACCTACTCCTGCTAGATTGTATTATGATGGTGGTACAATGGGGCGAGCTTGGCGGCTAGGCGGCGAGTCGCTTGGGTGTCTGATGGAACGTACGTCTACACGCCCTGTAGGGGGGTTTATATAGACTCACCCTCCCTAGGGTTTACAAATCTCAACCGAATCTGTTAAGGTTTCGGTACTCGTTTAACCTAATCCGACTGGGCCTATTTACTCTCCTGGGCCTTCAGCTTCCAGTCGCTTGGAACCACGCCAGGTCTCGATCCAATCGCCGTCTTGCAGGCCCACTCGCCAGGTCGTGGGCCAGTCGAAAACGTCCTGCTGGGTATACCCCGGTAGGCATATCCCCATCAGTAGCCCCCAAGGCCGTCGTCGATTGGGCGTAGGTGGCTGCTGGCAGTCGGAGCATACGGCTTCAATGCGGACATCCAGTCGAATCGGCTGCGGGCTCCTGAATAAAGGAGGAAACTAGTCATTCTGGTCGCAGCTTTGGCGAACGGGTCGTCGAAATATTCAGTCACTGTCGTAGTGATCGGGTCGGCGAGCCGAGTGGCCGAAGTTGGACCATCAAAACGCGGTCAAACTAGCCGTCGGGGTAACCCAACGGTAACTTTTGGCGTAATCACCGCGTAGTAACGGCTCCCTGATTTGGCGGGTAACAGCCACTATATAAAGGGAATGGTAGGCGATCGGAGAACCACCTCCTCGTCATTTCCTCCGATTGCGCACACCTTCGCTTTCCTCCGCATCGCGATCCAGCCGAACCGAAATCCTCCGACCTCCACGAACCTTGTCGCCAATGGCTCCCTCCACCGAACCATGGGGCAGGTCCAAGTGCACGAGAGCGCAACTGGCGTCCTTCGAGGAGGCCGGGATCCTACGCGCCGGCAGGTGGCGCATCCCCGCGGCCGGAGAGGTGACTCTGGACCCGCGCGAGGGAGAATTCGTCTGTTTCACCAGCCACCTGGAATGGGGGCTGGGATTCCCCACATCTCTTTTCTTCCGGTGCTTCTGCGCCTTCTACTGGATCCAGCCATCGGACCTGGGCCCGCACAGCATCGAGCAGCTCGCCATTTTCGTAGCTTTCTGCGAGTGCTACCTGGGCTGCAGGCCCTATATCCCCCTGTGGCAAGATCTGTTCCATGGGCGGATCAGTCGCAAAGAAGCAGGCGGCCCGATGCTTGCCGCGGGCAGCCTGACGTTTCAATTGAAGTCGAAGGCCTCCTTTTTCGATCTGATGCTACCTGCCAAGGCGGCGAGTGAATGGAAGAAGTCTTGGTTTTACGTCACCGAGGTGACTCCAGACGGCGAGGTGGCGATCCCAAGATACTCCGCCGACCGGCCCGAACCGCGCCAACTCCAAGTCGGCAAGCTTCCAACTGACCAGCGGATGGTGGTGGATTAAATGCTTCAGACCATCCGCGGCCTGAAGAAGAAAGGTCTCCAGCCCATCAACTTGTATAACTGCTGGCTCGGGCAGCGACTCGTCCCCCTGGCCCGCCGTGACCACTACATGTACGAGTACACGGGCCGGGAGGACTCGACGAAATCCTGCCTCGCCGAGTGGCAACTCGAGGATTACCTCCTGGCGTTGAAGAAGATCACCCAGGCGGCGTACCTCGACGCGAAGGCTGGGGTCGCGCCCTACACCGCGAAGCATCCAGCCCCGACGGTAAGTCATCTTTCTACCATTCGCTGTCGCAGTTAATGCTGTCGCGGTTATACTGATATTGTCTTATGCCTATTGCAGTTATTTCAAGTGGTGGAAGGGTGGCTCCCGCCCGCGGACGACGAGAATTCGAGCTCGTCCGTCCAGGAGGGGGGCGAATCGCCTCCAGCAAGGGGCAGCGTCGAGAGTGACAGGAGCGGCGACGACGACGAATCCGAGGAAGAGGTCGCCCCGCTGGTCCGGAAAACTCGCGGACAGTGGCATCGTGAACTCGAGGAGAGCAAAAGCCTCGAACGTCATGACGATGACAACGACGAGCTCCCCGAGCACACCTCGCGTCGCGAGGCCACTCCGTCGAAGAAGAAGAAGAAGAAGAAGAAGAAGAAGAAGAAGAAGAAGAAGAAGAAGAAGAAGAAGAAGAAGAAGAAGAAGAAGAAGAAGAAGAAGAAGAAGAAGAAGGAGGAGGAGGAGGAGGTGAAGGCCCCTCCGAAGAGGAAGACGAAGCCAGCGAGACAGGCATCTCCGCCCCATTCGCCAAGCAGCTCCGACGCCACCAGTCTGGCCAGAGGTGAAGCGCCACAGACGATGGCGGTGCCAGATATCACCGACGTCCTGAGCGAGGTGCCTCTGGCCTCGATGCCTCCGCCATTTGCCCCAGTCTCTGGGTCGGGGGCTGCTCCGGTCGCGGCAGCTTCGCCGCCCAGGGAAGCTCCCGCTGAAAACGTTTCGGAAGCTCCTGTCGCAGCCTCGACAACGAAGAAGCCGTCCGTGTCTTGGGCGCACGATGTCCTGGAGATGGGCCTCAGTCGACGACTGGGCCCCGAACTGGAGAAGCCGGCCGGCATCCGCACGGGGCTACGGTTCATTCCAGTCGCCAAGTGAGTTTTATTCACCTGCTTTATTTTTCCTTGTAGTCGAACGACTTTGCTCATATTCTCGATTTGCAGGACTGGGGTTAAAAAGATAGGCCATCCGACCGTGGCCAAGGTGCCGCCAGTCATCGCCGAGGAGGACCCCTCTCGGAAGAGGAAGGCTGACAAGGTCGCTGCCCCCACAGGCAGTGCCAAGAAGGCCAAGAGCGACGAGGTCGTCACGGTGTCTGACGACACGACGGTGGCCCCGAGTGATCCTGCGGTGGTGGCGGCCTCGGAAATCAAGGAGGGTGCTCCCTTGCCAGGGGTGACCGAGCCGGCCTCTTTTGGTGCCGGCGCGTCCATCGCGACCTTCCCGCGCTTCATGGCCAGAGCGGCCACGGCGAGTGGTACCACGCCATCGAGCCACGCACCTGGGGTCGCCGAGACGGAGGTCGAGCAACGTCGCGGGCATACTCCGGCTCTTCTCACCTTAGTGGACGCACTACAACTTCATGGCATGCTGGGCGCGGCCATCCAGGTATGTCTAGTCCCCGAGGATCGGGCCACTGAATTGCAGTGGTCAGATTCTTTTAGTGTTGTACTTTTATTTCTTGCGCCTAGTCCTCGAGTGCTCATTCGCTGAGTTTCAGCGGGTGGGCGCTCAGTATTTTTGATCGCCAGTCCCCGAGTGTCTAGTCGCTGAATTTTAGCGGGTAGACACTTAAGTTTTTGGTCTCCAGTCCCCGAGTGTCTAGTCGCTGAATTTCAGCAGGTAGGCACTTAGGTTTTTTGATTTCCACTCCCCGAGTGTCCAGTCGCTGAATTTCAGCGAGTGGGCACTTTAGGATTTCGTTTTTGCTAACTGTTTCACTTTTGCACAGGGTTTGCAGCGTGAATCAGCCGACCGGCTGGCTGCGAAGTGTCGCGCGGAGAAGGAACTTGTCGCCGTTCAAGAGGCGAACAAGGGACTCCAAGCGATTGCTGCGAAGGCAGAAGAGGTTCGCCAGGGCCTTGTCCCGGCAATTGAGCTGACGGCGGCGCAATCGGCGTTGAGTTTGGCAAAAAGCGTATCGCCGACCTTGAGCGCGAGCTGAAGGAAGCGAAGGAGGAAGCGACCTCGGCGGATGGGCGAGCCAAGGCTGCTGTCACGGCCGCCACGGAGGAGCGTAAGGTTTCCGACGCCCTTGTTGCTGGGCTTCAAGATGATTACTCCGCTCTTCAAAATTTCATCACGGAGCTCTCCCGCCCTTTGATTGGTGAGTGTGCCTGCCTCTTCCTGTAACATATGCATTGTGTAATTTTTGATGTATTCATTGTCACCTTCTGTCCGCAGGTCGGATCATTGATAGCACGGAAGAGGCAAATTCGTTCGACGCATGGCAATGTGTAGCCATGCTGGTCGACTCGGACACATTGTCGGCGACATGCATACGGGCGTATCTTCAGGAGATGTCGCCCACATAAGTAATTCCCAGCGACCTCGTCGAGGCGTGGCGATACTTGGAGAAGGCGCCGTCGGTCATCGAGTTCATGACGCGATCGGCGTTCCGACGCGGAGCGGCGACGAAGCTTAGCCTTGGGCTCGCTCACTTCCCGGAGGACTTCGACCTGGACGACGTGACGAGTGGCTACCCGTCGTCGACTGGCTCGGTGGAAATCTCCGAGGTCCTGAAGTTGACGGACCGCACCGCGGTGTACTCCGAGCGCGTCTGGGCGATGGGCGACCTCCTTCCTTATCAGGAGACGGTCGTCGCACCCAATGACCCCGAGCCGCAGCACCGGGACTTCAAGGTCGAGCAACCCTTCCGTGTGGCGATGGCGGGTGAGCTGACGACGTACCCGTCAAACCCGTACACTCCCTTTATTCGCAATCACAAGGGTGGCGGCGAGTCGTCGTCGAAGCCTGCGGAGTAAAATATTGTGCCCTGGGGAGTTAGTAGCAGTTCTGTTGTTGGGCTACTTTGTATTTTGTGACAATTGCGACATGCTATAATGAGATATCATGTTGTTTTGTGAATTTTCGTGTGTTTCTGATTGAGGGTTGAACGAGTCCCCGAGCGCGTCCGCCCTTTTTTATGGGGTTTACCTCGTGTGTTATGTGTTTGCGGTTTTGAATGTTTTGTTATTGAGGTCGACTCGCCCAAACTCGGAAAGCCAGTCACAAGGCGACTCCCATGAGTGCTCTGTACTTCACCGTTTTCCCTTGCGCGAACGAGGTCGGGTGGCCGAGTCCCCGAGCGTGGTACTTGGTTGTTCTAGGCGCGACTCGAGGGTGGGTGAGGACTTGGCGCGTTAGGGTGAGCGCATCACTCCTGCCTGGCCCGTCGGGTCAGTCGCATGGCGAGTCCTGGGCATGCTCTCATACTTGGCGATTTCCCTAGCCGCTCGCGCTGAACTAGTCGTCAGTCCCCGAGCGTGGTACTTGGCCGTTCGAGTCGCTGTGTCGAGGATGCGGAGGATCATGGTCGCTGTGAGAAGCGAAGGCAGTTGTCTTGGCTCGTTGAGCCAGTCGAGCTAGGCGACTCCAATGGGGCTCCGGGTAGGCGTTTTTCGTGGACGTTACAAGACCTGGGGTAACCCAGTGCCCTTGTAGCGCACTACTTGGCCGTGCCGATCGCTGTACCAGAGATTGACTTCTGCAGTTAGCTTGACGCTATTATTGCGAGTGCGAGTGGCACAAGACACGGAGAGTAGACGCAATTTGCGGTAACCAATTCTTTTTATTTCATAGCGACTGGAGGATACATATGTGGGGTTCTAGGAGTAGAACTTCCGTAGGAGGTTTACATTCCATGGTCACTTGACGTCGAGTTTGCCGTCCCCGCGGACGTCGATGAGGTAGTAGGCGTCGTTGCCGAGTACTCGCCCGATGGCGAATGGTCCCTCCCACGGGGGGGAAAGCTTGTGCATGCCTTTCTTGTCCTGGATGAGGCGCAGCACCAGGTCGCCTTCTTGGAAGGTGCGAGTTTTCACCCCGCCGGCTGTGGTAGCGGCGGAGTCCTTGCTGGTAGATGGCAGTGCGTGAGCGAGCTAGGTCGCGTGCCTCGTCGAGTTGATCGACTCCATCCTGTCATGCGAGTTCGTTCGCAGCCTCCGTGTAGTGGACGACCCTTGGCGAGTCGTGCTCGAGGTCGGTGGGCATGACTGCCTCGGCGCCGTACACCATGAAGAAGGGGGTGAACCCTGTCGACCTGTTGACCGAGGTGCGGATGCCCCAGATGACGGAGGGTAGCTCCTCGACCCAGCACCCGACGGTGCGCTCGAGTGGTGCTTGGAGCCGCGGCTTCAGGCCGTGGAGGATGCTCTGGTTGGCCCGTTCCGCCTGGCCGTTGGACTCCGGGTGGGCGACTGACGCGAGGTCGAGCCGTATGTGGTGTTCCTCGCAGAACTCGGCCATGGGTCCTTTGGCGAAGTTGGTGCCGTTGTCCGTGATGATGTTGTTTGGGAACCCGTAGCGATATATGAGCTCGCGTAGGAATTTGGTGGCGGTCTTCCCGTCGCATTTTCGGACTGGCTTGGCCTCCACCCACTTTGTGAATTTGTCGACCGCGACCAGGAGGTGGGTGAAGCCGGAGGGGGCCTTTTTGAAGGGGCCTACCATGTACATACCCCACACGGCGAATGGCCAGGTGATGGGGATTGTCTTGAGCGCTGAGCTCGGCACGTGTGTCTGGTTGGCGTACTTCTGGCACCCGGCGCACCGCTGGACAATGTCGACGGCATCGGCGTGTGCGGTGGGCCAGTAGAAGCCGTGCCGCATAGCCTTGGCGACCAGAGAGCGGGCGCCGGCGTGGTGGCCGCAGTCGCCGGAGTGGATGTCGTGGAGGATCTTGCGTCCTTCGGCGGGTTGGGCGCAGCGTTGGAACACGCCGGTCACGCAGCGCTTGTGGAGCTCGCCGACGATGATGGTGAAGGATTTGCATCGGCGTGCAACCATCTGGGCGTCTGTCTCGTCTGCCGGCAAGGTGCCAGCCTCCAGGTAGGCGATGTACGGCTTGGTCCAGTCGTCTGGCTCGGCGATGAGTGCGACCAGGGATGCCTCTGGTTGCAGCGGGACTCCGATGTCGATCTCCCTTGGGGGGGACTGATGGCTTGGTGATCGTGTCGAGGAAGACGCCGGCGGGTGGTGCGAGTCGAGCCGACCCGATGCGAGATAGTGCGTCAGCCTCCTCGTTCTTCCGCCTGTCGATCCACTCGACGGAGTAGCCTGTGAAGTATCCCCCCAGCTTGTCTACTGCTTGGCGGTATGCCGCCATGGTGGGAGAGACGGCGTCGCAAGTGCCAGCGACTTGCCCAGCGACGGGGTCGGAGTCTCCGTAGCAGCGTAGGCGGTTGACGTTCATCTCCTTGGCAGCTTGCATGCCGTGGAGTAGTGCCTCGTACTCGGCCATGTTGTTGGTGCAGGGGGTGAAGTCGAGGAAGAGGACGTAGCGGAGCTTGTCGCCCTTCGGTGAAGTCAGCACGATCCCTGCTCCTGCGCCGTCCGCGTTCTTGGAGCCGTCGAAGTGCAGGCTCCAGTAGTGGAGGTATGGCAGCTTTTCTGGCTGCTGGGCCTCTTCCCAGTCGGCGATGAAGTCCGCTAGAGCCTGCGACTTGATCGCTTTTCGTGGCTCATATTTGATGTTGTGGACGCCGATTTCGACGGCCCACTTGGCGACTCGCCCGGTCGCCTCGCGGTTGCGGATGATGTCCTGCAACGGTGCCGAGGAGACGACCGTGATCGGGTGCTCCTGGAAGTAGTGCGGCAGGCGCCGCTGTGCTCTAAAGACCGCGTATACCAGTTTCTGGTACTACGGGTATCGCTGGCGCGACTCGGTGAGGACCTCGCTGATGTAGTACACCGGTCGCTGTACCGGGCGCTCCTTTCCTTCCTCCGGCCGCTCGACGACCATGACGTCGCTGACGACGTGCTCGGAAGCCGCGACGTAGACCAGCATGGGTTCTTTGTCGACGGGGGCGGCGAGTAGTGGTGCTGCGAGTAGCACCTTCTTGAGGTCGCGGAGCGCGTCGTCCGCCTCCTTGTCCCACTGGAAGGTGGGGTTCTTGCGCATCAGGCGGTGTAGGGGCATCGCCTTTTCGCCCAGGCGGGGGATGAAGCGACTGAGAGCCGCTACTCGCCCGGCCAGCTTCTGGACGTCGCGCAGGCACTCGGGTTTGCCGAGTCGAGCGATCGTGTCGATTTTGGTGGGGTTCGCCTCGATCCCGCGCTTGGAGACGACGTACCCCAGTAGTTGCCCTGCTGGTACACCGAAGGTGCATTTTCCTGGGTTGAGCTTTATCTTGTATTTCCGCAGGTTGGCGAATGTTTCCGCCAGGTCGGTGAGTAGATCGCCCTGGCGAGCGGACTTCACGACCACGTCATCAATGTAGACGTGGATATTGCGGCCAATTTGGCTCGCGAGGCACTCCTGCATGCACCACTGGTAGGTCGCCCCGGCGTTCTTGAGGCCGAAGGTCATGGCGGTGTAGCAGAAGGCTCCGAATGGCGTGATGAACGCCGTCTTCTCCTCGTCCTCAACAACCATTTTGATCTGGTTGTACCCAGAGTAGGCGTCGAGGAAACACAGCGACTCCGAGCCCGCGGTGGAGTCGATTATTTGGTCGATCCGCGGGAGGACGAACTGCTCCTTCGGGCAGGCGCTGTTTAAGTTTGTGTAGTCGATACACATCCTCCAGGTCCCATTCTTCTTCTCGACCAGGACTGGGTTTGCCAGCCACTTGGAGTATTTGATTGGCCGGATGAAGCCTGCAGCGAGTAGACGCTGCACCTCCTCGGCGATAGCTCGGCGGCGCTCTTCATTGAAGGGCCGCAGCGACTGCTTGATGGGTCGCACTTTGGGGTCGGCGTTTAGTTTGTGCTCAGCGAGTTCCCTAGGGACACCAGGCATGTCAGAGGGCTTCCATGCGAAGATGTACCTGTTCTCACGGAGGAACTCGATGAGCTCGCCTTCCTAGGCTGGGCTCATGTTGAACCGATCGTCACCGTCTGGCTGGAGTCGCCTGGGACCAGCTCGACGGTGCGGGTGTGTGTCGTTGCCTCGAAGACTGAGGTGTTTGCGCCCTCCGAATTGGGTTTATTGAGTATGGTGGGATCGTCGTTGTTGACCCCGCTCGCGTACTTGGCGAGCTCGTCGGCGTGGTTGGTCTCTGCCGCGATGACGGCGTCGGCGAGTTCGGCTCCTTTGGCTTCGCACTCGGCGGCCATGTCGGGGTCGCCGTTGATGGTGATGACGCCGCATGGCCCGGGGAGCTTCATCGTGTTGTACGCGTAGTGGGGCGCTGCCATGAACTTGGCGAACGCCTGGCACCCCAGGACGCAGTGGTAGGGGCTATCAAAGGGTACCAGCTCGAAGACGATCCGCTCGGTGCGGAAGTTTGCTGGTGTGCCGAAGGTGACTGGCAGCGTGACCTTGCCGATCGGGTACGCCTTCCGACCGGGGACGATGCCGTGGAACGTGGTGTAGGTCGTCTCGACCATCGACTGCGGGAGCCGCAGTCGCCTGAAGGTGTCCAGGTACAGGATGTTGATGGAGCTGATGCCGTCCATCAATGTCTTGGGGAGCCAGTAGTCGCCCACCTTAGGCTTGACCACCAGGGCGACTCGGCCTGGGTACTCGATGCGTGGCGAGTGGTCCTGGCGGCTCCAGGTGATGGGCTGCTCCGACCAGTTGAGGAACTGGGGAACGTCCACCTGGGCCACCGCGTTGACGGCGACGGCGCGGGCGATGACCTTCTTCTCGCGCTTCGTGTTGAAGCCTGTGAAGGTATGGAGCGAGCCGGCCACATTGCCGAATTTTCCGCCGTTTGGCGGGTTGTTGTCGGGGTCCTCCCGCGCTCGCCGTGCCTTCTCAATCTCCCTGAGAGTGTGGCAGTCGGCGGTCGTGTGCGTGGCGGGCTTCCCTTCCCTGCTGTGAAATGCACAAGGTTGGTTAAGGAGGGCCGCGGGGTCGAACCTTGGTTTCGCCTTGTAGTTGCCGCCGTCGCGGCATTGCCCTCCGTCGCGGCGGAAGCTCTTGGGCTTGCGCTGCGCGTGCTCGGCGTTGGCGACGAAGTCGACTCGCCCGTCACTGCTGCGCTTGCCAGTGAGGCGAGTGTTGCTGTAGTGTAGGTCGGACCGTCGTCCGTTGCCGTTGCCGCTCGTGCGGCGTTGGCCTCCCGACTCGTCGTCGGTTTCCTGGTTTGGATCTTCCTCCGCGTACCGTTTGGTGATCTTGAGGAGGTCTGGTATGTTTTTGAGCGTGCGAGAATGTCGCTTGATCTTGGCGACCAAGGGCTCGTAGTGGCACGAGGTCTTGAAGCAATGGATCGCGGTGTCCGGGTGGATGCCGACCGCGTTGTACCATAGTTCTTGCACCGCTGGACCCAGTTGTGGGTCGACTCGCGGGGTCCCTGGACGCATCGCTCCAGGTCCTCGATGGTGGTGGCGCGGGTGTAGGAGCACTCGAAGTGCCTGACGAAGGTGTCGCGCATCTCCTCCCAGCAGTCGATGCTATCCTGGGGGAGGGTGTTGATTCACTTCCTGCACGTCCCCTCCATCATCAAGGGGAGGTAACGTGAGGCTAGCAGGTCGGTGTGGCCAGCGATCCCCATCGCCATGAGGAATGTATCCAGCCACACGGAGGGGTCGTACGAAGGGTCGTACTTCTCTATTTCCTTCGGCGCCTTGAAGTTCGCCGGGTATTTTTTGCCTCGGATCATCGGTCCGAAGCACCTGGGCCCAAGTCGGCTTAGCGACCCCATCGGCTCGCCGTCGCGGTGATTGGTTAGGGTGTGTCGCAGGTCGTCGGGCTGGCGTGCATGCCAGCTTTGGTTGTTGATGATGTGGGTGCGGGCGTCGATGGGCTGACCGTTGGCGGCGACGAAGTTTGTCGCTGGCCTGGGGTCGTTGGTGGAGAGTGCCGCGTTCGCGGGTCGATGTTGGAGCTGCAATGGCTCTGGTGGCGGGCAGTTGAGGGTGTTTGCCGCCAATGGGCGGCCGCTTGAGGCCGCTCTGCTACCCGAAGAACGCGAGTACACCCGACCCTGCGAGTCGGCGCCTGCGTTTTGCTGCTCGACCGCCTTTGCGAGCAGGGCCCTTACGTACTGGATCTGTAGGGCGCCGTCACCAGTGGCCGTGATGTTGTCGGCCGCTGCTCGGCCCGCCACGAGGTTGTCCATCGGGGTGGAGAACAGTGGTAGGCCATTCGCGTCTCGCTCCCGTGAGGAGACCACTATCCGCGGCTGATCCCTGGGGGGTGTGCGGTTGGGTGGAGGTGGGGCGCCGTTCGCCGTCGACCCTGGTGGGGGCCGGGCGCTTCCTCCTGGTGGCGCGTTCTCGTAGATCGCATGATCGGCCACGCGGGCCGGGTCGTTCTCGTCATCGAAGTTCAGGGCGCGCCCCTGGACAGTGGGGTTCAGGCGCGACCTGATTCGCTGCTGGTGGTAGCGCGATAGCTCCTGCGTCGTCACCTTCTCGAGGCGAAATTTTTCGCGCTCGACTTGCTCCTTGTGGACTGCCTCCGCCAGCTTCAGGCAGAGTTCCTCGACCTCCGTTGTCGTGGCGTTAGGAGGGATCGGGGTGGAGAAGGGATCCTCCGGCGGATCGGTGCCAGTTGCCATGTAGGTCGCGGCATGGCGACCGGTCCCGTCGCGGAGATCGGCGGAGTTTTCTGACCCGGAGTCGAAGTCGAAGATCCCAAGGATGGAGGGATCCTCGAAGTCTCCCATGTTGGAGACCTGGGTGATGGAGCCCGCGGGCGAAGCCGCGGTGATTGATCCGGCGAATGACGCCGGGGTCGCCGAGTCGGTGTCGTCGTTGAGGGCCGCGTCTTCCGCGGCCGCGGAGTTTTCGGCCACGTCGCTGTGGGCCGAGTTGTACTCGGAGGCGAGGCGATGGATCATGCGGACCTGGCTCTCGGAGAGCCGGTCGCGTGGCGGCGACTCGCGGATGCGAGTCGAGTCCTCCGAGACTATGACGTCGGTGAGGCCGACGAAAAGGCTGATCGTGCCGACCGGCAAGATCATGCTGTGTGTGACGGGTCGTGCCGCCGGGACGTAGCTGCTCGGCAAGATCTGGAGCATCTCGCTGATCGCTATCATGCGGCCGGTGGCGACCGTCTCGTTGATGGGAAGATTGGATCTCGCTGCAGAACACCGGCCAGACCGGCCAGGCCCCACGGTGGGCGCCACTGTCGTGGGAATGGTCACGGCAGATGCTGCAATCGGCAGCGAGTAGTAGAACGAGGGGCAAGGGCGGCCAGCCATCTGCGGTGCGAGATGAAGGGCGGAGACACAGGGTTTTACCCAGGTTCGGCCCCCCGGAGGGTAAAGACCTACTCCTGCTAGATTGTATTATGATGGTGGTACAATGGGGCGAGCTCGGTGGCTAGGCGGCGAGTCGCTTGGGTGTATGATGGAACATACGTCTACACGCCCTGTAGGGGGGTTTATATAGACTCACCCTCCCTAGGGTTTACAAATCTCAACCGAATCTGTTAAGGTTTCGGTACTCGTTTAACCTAATCCGACTGGGCCTATCTACTCTCCTGGGCCTTCAGCTTCCAGTCGCTTGGAACCACGCCAGGTCTCGATCCAGTCGCCATCTTGCAGGCCCACTCGCCAGGTCATGGGCCAGTCGAAAACGTCCTGCTGGGTATACCCCGGTAGGCATATCCCCATCAGAAAGCGTTACCCGTGACAGCACGGTTCTGCTGACTCCCATCATATAATTTGCAAGCATATAACTTTCATGGACAAGTCACAATGGTTCAGGATTATTAAGTGCACGGAATGAAGTGTGCCATCAAGTTCGTGAGAGCTTTACTAACTAACTTTCTCAAAATAGAGAAACATTTTATTTGGAAGAAAACACAGCATATACAATATGCACTGAAATAGCAAATGAATGCTAGTAGGTAGGTATGGTGGACACAGTTGGCAATATTGGTTTTGGGAGTTGGAAGCACAGGTAGAGCTCATACTCAGTGCAAGTGAAGGCTAGCAATAGAGAGGAAGCGACAAACGAGAGAGGAATAACTGTCATAATCATGCTTGCAACAAAACAGGACTAATTATGGCATGAAAGTGATACAAGAACTCTTAAGACAAAATAAATCATCGAGTCTTACTGACTATTGATTAGTCATATGCATGTGTGAGCATGTGCCAAGTCGATTCACATGAACAGTCAAAGGAGGATACCACAATATCATACCAAAATATGAATAAAACAATGCAAGCAAACATTCATATGACATGCTACAAACTATTAACAAGCTAGAGCTAATCACAAGCAAGCAAGAACTACTAAGCATCCATAATGACATACACCTTACACAAACAGGCTAAGCATGCTCACAATGATGAGTATATGTACAGAAATGAAAACAAATAGAGTTCGTTACCAGCCTCTTACTACACCTCAAGTTGTCTTAATCTTCATTTTTTTCATTCACTTGTGTGACTTGAATAATAACATGAAACCAAACTACACTAAGGACGGCTAAACCCTACAAAGAACTCACAAAACCAAAGAAGAACAACAAATATTTTTCGTGTTTTCGATTTTTTTTAAAGAAAGCAAACAAAAAAAACCACACAAAGATAAAGGAAACAAAGCAAAAACAAACCAAGCAAAGCAAACAAAGCAAAATCTTTTTGGATTTTTTCTTTTAAGGCAAACCAATACAAAGAAACAAAGAAACAAACCAAGAGAAACAACAAAAATATTTTTGGTATTTTTGTGTTTTTGAGAAAGCAGCAACAAAAACCAAAAAGAAAGCGAAACAATGGATATACAAAGAACCGACCGAATATTATATAAAGATGAGTGTGATGTCGGTATACCTCCCCCCAAGCTTAAGATTTTGTCCTAAGTGGGGCTCAATCCCATGGTGCCCAAGTAGATGCACCTCCGTAGTATGAAGAGGAGGCTCCCTCGTCGTGGTACGAGCTCGAGGACTCCCCTGTGTAGTGTACAACGGGATCATATGAGGGTGCTTCCTCCTGATAGTGCCCATGGAAGTTAAAAGAGCGCAGCATCTCATCCATCTCCTCCTTAGAGTGTGACAAAGGTCCCTGAGAAATACTGAACAAAGTGGTTTGGGGTAGAGGGATCTCTCTCTCTTCCCCGTCAATAAACAGAATTCTATAAACCAAGTTCTCAAGGGTAGAACTAGTGGTGACAAAGTGATGCTCCTTCATGACAGCAAGATCAAGCCTCTCAGGAGCCAAGACTGTATCATTTGGATCAACAGCAATATCCAAGGCAGCAGCAACACGCGTAGCAATAATTCCCCCATAAATGGGTCCCTTAGCAGTTAAGCGACGAGCAATGAGAGAGCCAAGATTGTACTTGGTTTCATTGTCGAGTGCAGCGGCTAAGAAAGCCAAATGATAGCTGGAAATATTACTAGTGTTCTCCCTACCAAGAACATCAGTGGCAAGATAGTAAGCGAAGTACCTGATGGCTGGAAGCTGAATGTTTCTTATCTTTCCCCGTTGAGCTCTACGGTTATCATCATTGGTTATTCCGCGATAGAGCTCCAACAAATCAGCGGGTTGAGCTGGAATCCTCTTTGCTGACCCAGTTGTACCAAGTCCTAGAGCCCCACAAAATTTCTTCAATGACATATGGTAAGACCTGCCATAAACTTTGAAAGAAACATCTGGATGGAACACGCTGTTAGTAAAGGAGAAGCTCTCCACAAATGTTTTAGTGAGCGTAGCATATTGCGCGCTCTCATCCTGCATAAGGCTTGTTAGTCCAGACCTCCGAACCAAGGTCATAAAATCATCAAGAATCCCAGCAGCCCGCAAGAAGGTTTGGCAAGGAAAGGTGGAGGGGTGCGCATTCCCCTCATATCCCTCGTCACCAAATCGCGGAGTAATGAGATCCTCATTATATGAGGGCCTGAAACTTGTGGATGACCTTGGAAGCCTTGCCCATGTAGGTGCATCACCCTCAAATATTTCACCAAATGTGTGGTGGTCCATGACCTCCCTTTTCTGAAACTTTAGACAAGCATCAAACCAAGTGATTTCTTTGTTGATAAATGACGAGCAACTACTATAGGAACTTGCTAGAGGGATACACATGCATCAAAATGAAATTTCTAAGCATAGAACAAGCATGCAAGCTCACACAAACTGACACCTATAGCAGCAAATTACTCAAGATACAATCTACCAAATACAAATCTAATTGGACAAGTGGAGGAGGCACATACCAAGGAGCAATCCCTCCAAAAATCAGCAGCAAAGATGGGTTGAGCAAGGAGATCGAAAATCGTGAGCAAGAACAACAAGAACTCGGGCTTGAGAAAGTTTTCCGGTGTTTTTCGGGAGAGAGAAATAAGGTGGCTTTGAGGAGGCAGCCTGGAGGGGCCCGGGTGGGCCAGACCCCCCCTAGGCGCCACCCACAGGTAGGTCGCGTCTACCATGGGTGTGGTGGCCTGGGGTGGCCCCCTGGGTCACTCCAAGTGTCCCTTTGCCCTTTTTTCGAGGAAGAAAATATTTTGAATTTTCTGGGATTTTTCGGGAAACTTTATTTTTGGCCAATTTTCAGGGTATGAAAATTGATTTTCTCGTAGAAACAGTTTTTTCAGAAGAAGCAAAAGCAAAAAAAAACTACAGAAGTTCTAAGACACTCTAACAAGCAAACAACTAGCTAACAAGAGCTAAAATAAAGACTAGGAAGGAGAAAAGTATAAGAAAACAAGTATAACCAGAGTGAAAACATAATTTTGTTCATTAAAATCCTTTGGTTAACAAGGTTGATCAAGTCTTGTTACCAAAACAATCTTATATGAAACAAAACTTTGCAATCCACAGGGTGATTATGCTACCTCATACTTGATAGCAATGGTCCCAATCATAATAGTTTCAAAATTTTCTTGTGGAATGGGACAATATATTTCTCCAACCTTGATGCTCTCAATATTTTCATGGAATTCAGTCAATAGCTCTTAATAACCTTCTTGGGGAAATAGACAATATGCTCTTTGTCATTAATATTGAATGTTACTTTTCCTTGATTACAATTGATGACAACACCTGCAGTATTAAGAAAAGGTCTCCCAAGAATAATAGACATATTACCATCTTCAGGCATTTCAAGCACAACAAAATCAGTTAGAACCAAGTAATTATGATCCACTTGAACAGTGTAACATCCCAGCATTAGAGCCTAGAAATAAGTGGAACCCAGATGTGTGCATTGCATTCATGCATAGAAAATGCGAATAATTTCCGCGCTTTTGAACAACACTTGTCAAAGTGAATGAAGCTTCTCTTAACTTGATGGAATTGAAGTAGATCATCAAGTTGACTGCGATAAGTTTCAATATAACCTTTGCTAAAACCTTATTTGGGTAAACATGATTTGATCTAAGGGTAGATCAGATATAATAAAATGTTACTCATAATACATTGCTTAAATGATTAATATATGATCCTTAAGGGATCATATCATACTATTCATCATAACAACCTATGAATACCAAGTTAAGATTACAACTAAAGTAATATAAATGCAATGACTAATCCTGACCTATATTATTCTTATCTATTCTTACTATGAGTATCATAGTAATCCCTAACTTTAACTCTTTAATGAGTTTGAGTTGGAAAGAGACTAAGTCAAGATCATTCACCATATATCTTTCTTTCTATAGCAATCTTTATGGAACCTATCTCAAACTCTGTTGTTCATCAATGTTGAGTAATCAACCATTGATTCACAAATTCTTTAACTATCAATACTGGATCTACTATTTCTTGATCTTATCATAGCATCTACTTAAATCTTTTAAAGAGGGCATAGTCCATGAATAACCTTAATCCAATGAGATACTAAGAAGATAATTTCAATAAAATTAAAAAGGTAGGATTGATAAAGCTTTATTTAGCCAACTAAGGACTTAAACAATAAATGATTAAAGGATTATAATGGTGATGCTTTAGCCACCAATATTGAATGCTTGTATTTAGTATAAGTGATATTGGAGGGTAGAACATGATTGAAACCCTAGTAGAAATAAGTTATCCTAGAGTAGTCATTACAAGCCACATTAATATAATGTGAGGTTGGAGTGTGAGTTATTAGAGTAAAGTAAATGTAAGACAATATGATTCAATTAAAGCTAGCACAGCATTGAGTTTTGGAAATAGTGTTATTCATCCTAAAGGATAATAAGCTTTGGAATAATATAGTTGGATGTATACATCTAATGAAGAAATATTAGTGATGGATGATTAAGGAAGATTATGAGTGGAGTTTGAAGGAACTACTTGTTGGATGAAAGATTATCAACAGTAAAGTAGTGGATATAACCAAGAATGGATATGAGGAAACTATAAATGCTTTAGTATCAAACTCATTGGATTCATCCATGAGTTTAGAAGCATAAAAGGTGAATAAAAACATTCTTGTGAAGTAAATCTCATCATGTTAATCATGATGATAGATACAAGATTGTGAATTATGGAAAATAGACATTCTTGGTAAACAATCAACTTTAAGACTTAAACCAAGTATAATATCCATTTCATGTTATTGATCCATCATCTTATGTCTATAACACTTTATAGGAATATTTTCCTATAGCAAATCAAATAAACACATCTTTGTCAATTCCAACCATCATAATTATATGTGCTTCAGAGTATCTTTACCAATTCCTTTCTGTAAAACATTCTAGATATAATTTTCTATTCTAAAAGGTGATGTTATCCAATATTCCAAATAGAAAACAATATGTTTAGTTCTTAAATCTTTACTCACATCTATAAAGGAATACAAATATGTTAAAAACCCTAAACCCTAGGATAAATATTCACAATTCAAACTCTAAACTTCTTTGTTTATCATAATAAAATATATACATTGCCATTTTCCAAATCAATGGAAGTAGTAATAACCATATTCACTTCTTTTATATTTCATGCATCAAATAATGATATAGGATTACTATACATATAAAATTTCTATTCAAACTATGAGCCAACTAGAGTTAAGTTTTATAACAAATAAGAATATATCATTTAATAAAACCATGATTAAAAGAAGAAAGAAAAATAATAAGAAAAGCTTCTACTAGATATTAAAAGGGGGTTCATATTAAAAATATAGAAAAAGATTATATAATAAAAGTTCACAAATGATACTAAATATATTTTAGTATTACTACAATTATTCAGCAAATAAATTCTACAAAGAAAAGTTCAAATTGAAAGATTATATACAAATCTAAAAAGGAAAATAGAAAATAGAAAAATAGAAAACAAATAAAAAACATCACCTGGCCGTAGCCCAACACCTCTCTCCTTATGTGAAGCCCATGTGCAGCCCACAACAGCCCAACAGCCAGCCCAGCTCTTTCTCATCTATGACTAATGAGTGGGGCCAGGAAAGGACTGCGGGTTGAGAGAAAAGAAACGTCAGGGATTTATCCGCAAAACAGCAAGTCGTCGTCATCCTCACGCACATACACAGCTCGCTGGAGGAGCTCGCCGCCGCTCGATGCTGTCATCGTCGTCCTTGCGCCAAGATCAACGTAGGGGTTCGTAAGGAGCCCACCGCGACGTCCTTGCTCGTCCTCATCCTCAATTTCCCCCTCTGCAGCTCTCTCTCTCAATTTCTTCTTCTGACCCGAGAACCCTGTAGGGGTTCGTAGCATGGAAAACAAAAAATTTTGACCGCATACAAACAAACAAGCCAAGATCTATCTACTAGATTGTAGCAACGAGTCGATAGAATAACTCACCCTTGAAGATTCCAAAGTGTTTAACGAGCGCGGATTCTCGTGGGTGATGTAGTCGTACTCTTCCCGATCTCAAGATCGTGTAGACGATCCTTCCGGTGCTGCGTTCCGGCAGCGCTTCCGCAGTCGTTCACACGTTTGGTACTCGATGAAGACCTTCCCCTCCCTTGTTCCAGCAGGCAGCGGAGGTTGTAGCACTCTCCTCGCGATTCCGGCAGCACAACGGCGTGGTACCGGAAGTAGAGGGGAGATCTCGCAGGGCTTCGCCTTAAGCCGGAGCGAGTATGGTGGACTATGAGAGAGGCCTCGGTGATCTAGGGTTTAGACACACCAAGGAGTAGAGGCTAGGCCGGCGGCTAGGGCAAGGGGATGCCCCAACTCGGCGGCTAGGGTTTTGCCCTAGGCGGCGGCAGCAGGAGGTGGCGGCGCCGACGGCTTGGGGCTAGGGTTTGCAGGGTGCAAGGTGTGTTCTTGGAGGGGCAACCCTGCCCCTCCTTATATAGGTGGAGGGGGCCGGCCAAGGGGAGGGAAGTCACTCCCCAACTCGGCTTCCAAGGCCGGCGGTGGAGGGAGAGGGACTTCCTCCCCAAGTAGGTTTCCTACTCTCCCTCCACCAAGCAAAATAGCCATTTGACTTTTCAAATTGGCGTTTGACTTTTCAAACTAGGATTTGATTTATCCCTTTATTTTGCTCAGAGATGACACCTAGTACATGATGCAACCATTCCAACTTGTTATGACACATTCATGTACCCTTCCCCTCCGGAGTTCCGGACATTCCGGAACCTTCTAGAACATTCTCGATGAAAACACCGGAACCATTCTCCAACCCCGAAACAGGACTTTCCTTACATGAATCTTATTCTCCGGACCATTCCGGATCTCCTCGTGATATCCTGGATCCCATCCGAGACTCCTAACAACATTCGGTCTCTTACTCATCATTCCATAACTACTCAACAACATCGAATCCTTAAGTGTGTCTCCCTACGGTTCGTGAATTATGCGGACATGATCGAGACACTTCTCCGGACAATAACCAATAGAGGAATCTGGAAATTCGTATGGCTCCCACATATTTCTACGATTACTTTGCGATCGAATGAACCACTTACATATGATACCAATTTCCCTTTGTCTCACGATAGTTTACTTATCCGAGGTTTTGATCGTCGGCATCTCTGCATACCTAGTTCAACCTCGTTACTGATAAGTACTCTTTTCTCGTTCCCGTGATATGTGATCCCTTGTGAGCCAGTCACATGATTTCAAGCCAATTGGATGACATTCCACCAAGCGGGCCCAGAGTATATCTATCTGTCATATGGATGGACAAATCCCACTCTTGATCCATGTCTCTCACCAATACTTTCCGAACACTTAATGCCACCTTTATAGCCACCCAGTTACGGTGTGGTGTTTGATGTCATCAAAGCATCCTTCCGGTGATGGTGATAAGCATGATCTCATGGTCGAAGGAATTAGGTTACTATGTATCAGAAAGCATATAGCAATTGAACTATTAAAATGACTTGATCTTTATGCTACGCTTATCTATAGGAGTATGTCCATCATATCATTCTCCTAACGATATGATCTTGTTGTTTAATAACATCTCAATGTTCATGATAGGGAAACCACAATCATCTATTAACCAACAAGCTAGTATTATGAAGAGGCTTTACTAGGGACTCTATTTTAGTTTACAAATCACACAAGTATTAATGTTTCCTTGTTAATACTATTATAGCATGAATGTAAACATTTATCATAAACACAAAGATATAATAATAACCATATTTATTACTGCCTCTAGGGCATATCTCCAACAGTCTTCCACTTGCACTAGAGTCAACTAATCTAGATTACATGGTAATATAACGAACACCCATGGCAGTTTGGTGTTGGTCATGTTTTGCCCTCGGGAGAGGTTTAGTCAACAGATCCGCCACATTCGGATCTGTGTGTACTTTGCAAATCTTTATGTCACCATCTTGGCCATGTTCTCGAATAGCATGAAAACGTAGCCTGATATGCTTCAGCTTCTTGTGTGACCTTGGTTCTTGCGCATTGGCTATGGCGCCCATGTTATCACAGTAGATAGACATTGGGTCCAGCGCACTTGGAACCACACCGAGCTCTGTAATGAACTCTTTCATCCATATCGCTTCTTGTGAAGCCTCCGAAGCAGCCATGTATTCCGATTCAGTTGAAGATATCGTCACAACGCTTTGCTTTGCACTCCTCCAGCTAACTTCTGCACCATTCAAAGTAAATACGTATCCAGATTGAGATTTAGAATCATCCGGATCGGTGTTCCAACTAACATCGGTGTAACCATTAACAACGAGCTGTTCATCACCTCCATAAGAAAGAACCATATCCTTAGTTCTTCTCAAGTACTTAAGGATGTTTTTGACCGCTGTCCAATGATCCACTCCAGGATCACTTTGATATCTGCTAGTCAATCTAACAGCATATGCAATGTCGGGTCTAGTACATAGCATGGCATACATTAGAGATCCTATGGCTGAGGCATAGGGAGTCTTACTCATCCTTTCTCTATCTTCTGCCGATGGCGGACTTTGAGTTTTACTCAAGGTCGTATTGGGCAACATGGGCAAGAACCCTTTCTTGCTATCTTCCATTCCAAACCTCTTTAGAACTTTGTCCAAATATGTACTTTGTGACAATGATATTTGGCGTCTTGATCTATCTCTATAAATCTTTATGCCTAATATGTAAGCTGCTTCGCCAAGATCTTTCATTGAAAAACTATTATTCAAATATTCCTTGACACTATTAAGAAGGTATACATCATTCCCAATCAACAATATGTCATCTACATATAGTATTAAGAATGCTACAGAGCTCCCACTCACTTTCTTGTAAATACAAGCTTCTCCATAAGTTTGTATAAAACCAAAACTTTTGATTACCTTATCAAAACGTTGATTCCAACTTCGGGATGCTTGCTTTAATCCATATATGGACCGTTGAAGTTTGCATACCTTGTTAGCATCTTTAGGATCGACAAAACCTTTGGGTTGCATCATATACAACTCTTCATCAATGTCTCCATTGAGTAACGCTGTCTTGACATCCATCTGCCATATCTCATAATCATAATATGCAGCGATTGCTAACAAAATCCTCATAGAATTTAGCTTCACTACTGGTGAGAAAGTCTCATCGTAGTCAACTCCTTGAATTTGTCGAAACCCTTTTGCGACAAGTCGAGCTTTATAGACAGTAACATTACCATCAGCATATGTTTTTTTCTTGAAAATCCATTTGTTCTCGATAGCCTTCTGGCCGTCCGGTAAGTCCACCAAAGTCCATACTTGGTTTTCGTACATGGATCCAATCTCGGATTTCATGGCTTCTTGCCATTTATTGGAATCTGGGCTCATCATCGCTTCCTCATATGTCGCAGGGTCATCGGTGTTATCCACCAACATGACACTCATAACGGGATCATACCAATCAGGAGTGGTACGAGTTCTCGTTGACCTGCGAGGATCTGTAGCAACTACAACCGAAGTTTCATGATCATCATCATTAGCTTCCTCTCTTATTGGTGCAGGCACCACAGGAACTTCTTCCGGTGTTGTGCTACTCGCAAGTTCGAGAGAAGGTTCGACAACCTCGTCGAGTTCTACTTTCCTTCCAGTCACTTCTTTCGAGAGAAATTCCTTCTCTAGAAAGGATCCATTCTTGGCAACGAAGATTTTGCCTTCGGATCTATGATATAAGGTATACCCAATAGTTTCCTTCGGGTATCCTATGAAGACGCATTTTTCCACTTTGGGTTCAAGCTTGTCCGGCTGTAACTTCTTTACATAGGCTTCGCAACCCCAAACTTTAAGGAACGACAATTTAGGTTTCTTCCCAAACCATAATTCATACGGGGTCGTGTCAATGGATTTAGATGGTGCCCCATTTAAAGTGAATGCGGTTGTTTCTAATGCATAACCCCAAAATGATAGCGGTAAATCTGTAAGTGACATCATAGAACGAACCATATCTATGAGAGTTCGATTACGACGTTCGGACACACCATTACGCTGTGGTGTTCTCGGCGGTGTCAATTGTGAAAGTATTCCACATTTCTTCAAATGCTCGCCAAACTCGTAACTTAGATATTCACCTCCACGTTCAGAACGTAGAAATTTAATCTTCTTGTTATATTGATTCTCCACCTCACTTTGAAATTCCTTAAACTTCTCGAAAGTTTTGGACTTATGTTTCATGAAATAGATATACCCATATCTACTCAAGTCATCCGTGAAGGTAAGAACATAACGATAACCACCGCGCGATGCTACACTCATTGGACCACACACATCGGTATGTATGATTTCCAATAAGTCCATAGCTCGCTCCATCATACCAGAAAATGGAGTCTTAGTCATTATACCCATCAGACATGCTTCGCATCTTTCAAGTGATTCGAAATCAAGTGATTCAAGAAGTCCATCAGAATGGAGTTTCTTCATACGCTTCACTCCAATATGACCAAGACGACAGTGCCACATATAGGTCGAGTTATCGCTCGATTTCAAACGTTTAGCTTCAATGTTATTAATATGTGTATTTCCACTATCGAGATTCAATAAGAATAGACCATCTATCAAAGGTGCATGTGCATAAAACATATTACTCATATAAATCAAACAACCATTATTCTCGGACTTAAACAAGTAACCGTCTCGCAATAAACAAGATCTCGATATAATGTTCATGCTTAACACAGGCACCAAATAACAATTATTTAAGTATAAAACTAATCTCGATGGTAGATGAAGAGGTAGCGTGCCGACCGCGATCACATCAACCTTTGATCCATTTCCAACACGCATCGTCACCTTGTTCTTCGCTAGCTTCCGTTTATTCTGTAGCACCTGTTTCGAGTTACAAATATGAGCGACCGAACCAGTATCAAATACCCAGGCACTACTACGAGTACTAGTGAGATACACATCAATAACATGTATATCGGATATACCTTTCTTCTTGATGTTGCTGTTCTTCAAATCCGCCAAGTACTTTGGGCAATTTCGCTTCCAGTGACCTTCTCCCTTGCAGTAAAAGCACTCTGTATCAGGCTTAGGTCCAGCCTTGGTCTTCTTCATCGGTGCGGTAACTTTCTTACCACCCTTATTGAAGTGTCCCTTTTGCTTAGACTTGCCTTTCTTGAATTTGGTGGTCTTATTGACCATCAACACTTGGTGCTCTTTCTTGATCTCCACTTCTGCAGATTTTAACATGGAGAAGAGTTCTGGCAACTGCTTGTTCATGCTTTGCATATTGTAGCTCATCACAAAGTTCTTGTAACTTGGTGGTAGTGATTGGAGGACACGGTAAATCCCCAAAGCATTAGGAATCACTATACCCAAGCTTTGAAGTTTGTTTGCGTGCCCACACATCTTAAGCACATGCTCACTGACGGAGCTGCCCTCTTCCATCTTGCAGTTAAAGAACTTTTCAGAAGCCTCATAGCTCTCAACTGCCGCGTGAGTCTCAAAAATCAATTTGAGTTCACGGACAATATCATGTGGGTCTGAATTCTCAAACCTTTTCTGAAGCTCCGATTCTAAACCATACAAGATAGCACACTGAACTGTGGAGTACTGATTCTTCCGAGCGAGGTAAACATTCTTTACTTCATCGGTAGCATCAGCTGCAGGCGGGTCACCCAGCGGTGCATCCAGCACATAGGTCAAATTACCAGCATTGAGGACAATCCTCAAATTGTGGAACCAATCCGCGAAGTTGCTTCCATTGTTTTTCAACTTTTCTTTCTCTAGGAACGCATTAAAATTGATGGTAGGGGTCGCCATTGATCTACAACATATTTGCAATAGTTTAGAATAAGTTTTTGACAAATTGAGTTCTAATTAATAGTTAAATTAATCTAGGTGAACTCCCACTCAAAACAATATCTCTCACATTGTTTTAGTGATCACACGAACCAAATCCACTACATTAAAACTGATCATCACGAGAGTTGATGTTGCTTCAATGGCGAACAATCGACATGTTCATCATATCTACTATATGATTCATGCTTTACCTTTCGGTGATCCGTGTTCCGAGACCATGTCTGTACATGCTAGGCTCGTCAAGATCAAACCTTAGCTTCCGCATGAGCAAATCTGGCTTGCTCACGTTGTATACACTTGCAGAATCTAACACACCCGATCATCACGTGGTGCTTCGAAACAACAAGCTTTAGCAACGGTGCTTACTAAGGATGAACACTTTAGAACTTGAAATTCGTGTGCATGAGGGATCATCTTATAATGTTATCGTCGTTAACTAAGCAATACAAGATGCATAAAGGATTAACATCACATGCAATTCATAATATGTGATATGATATGGCCTTTCTTCTTTGTGCTTCCGATCTCCATCTTCAAGAACGAACATGATCTCCATCATCACCGGCATTGCATCAAGGTCAATGACGCTGCTCCATGGTTGTCGTCCACCGGCTTCAACTATTACAACTACTTTGAATAGACACGCGGGTCTTAACAGAAATTAAAGACAACCATATGGCTCCTGCCGGTTGCCAACTTACAATAAGGAACATTGCATACATCAAATATAATCACAATCATGGCCATATCACATCACAGCACACCCCTGCAAAACAAAGTTAGACGCCTCTAATTTCTTTGCATGTTTTACGTGGTTCGGGGCTTTCAATAAGTGTCGATCTAACTTACGAACAAGAACCACAACGTTGATGTTTGAACTATCAAGTGCCCGTTGTAAATTGGATCTTTACTATAATGGGAGAGACAGACACCCGCAAAGCCACTTATGCAATACAAGTTGCATGTTGATCGTGGAGCAAGTCTCATGAACGATGTCATGTAAGGTTAGCCCGGGCCGCTTCATCCCATCATACCGCAAGATGCAAAGTACACAAGAAGCAATTGATAATAAAAGCACCACCGCCCATAATGACCATTGTGTTCTACTCGTGCAACAGATCTACATATAGACACGGCTCTGATACCACTGTAGGGGTTCGTAGCATGGAAAACAAAAAATTTCTACCGCATACAAACAAACAAGCCAAGATCTATCTACTAGATTGTAGAAACGAGTCGATAGAATAACTCACCCTTGAAGATTCCAAAGTGTTTAACGAGAGCGGATTCTCGTGGGTGATGTAGTCGTACTCTTCCCGATCTCAAGATCGTGTAGATGATCCTTCTGGCGCTGCGTTCCGGCAGCGCTTCCGCAGTCGGTCACATGTTCGGTACTCGATGAAGACCTTCCTCTCCCTTGTTCCAGCAGGCAGCGGAGGTTGTAGCACTCTCCTCGCGATTCCGGCAGCACAACGGCGTGGTACCAGAAGTAGAGGGGAGATCTCGCAGGGCTTCGCCTTAAGCCGGAGCGAGTATGGTGGACTATGAGAGAGGCCTCGGTGATCTAGGGTTTATACGCACCAAGGAGGAGAGTCTAGGCCGACGGCTAGGGCAAGGGGATGCCCCAACTCGGCGGCTAGGGTTTTGCCCTAGGCGGAGGCAGCAGGAGGTGGCGGCGCCGGCGGCTTGGGGCTAGGGTTTGCAGGGTGCAAGGTGTGTTCTTGGAGGGGCAGCCCTGCCCCTCCTTATATAGGTGGAGGGGCCGGCCAAGGGGAGGTAAGTCCCTCCCCAACTCAGCTTCCAAGGCTGGCGGTGGAGGGAGAGGGACTTCCTCCCCAAGTAGGTTTCCTACTCTCCCTCCACCAAGCAAAATAGTCGTTTGACTTTTCAAATTGGCGTTTGACTTTTCAAACTAGGATTTGATTTATCCCTTTATTTTGCTCAGCGATGACACCTAGTACATGATGCAACCATTCCAACTTGTTATGACACATTCATGTACCCTTCCCCTCCGGAGTGCCGGACATTTCGGAACCTTCTAGAACATTCCCGATGAAAACACCGGAACCATTCTCCAACCCCGAAACAGGACTTTCCTTATATGAATATTATTCTCCGGACCATTCCGGATCTCCTCGTGATATCCCTGATCCCATCCGAGACTCCGAACAACATTCGGTCTCTTACTCATCATTCCATAACTACTCAACAACATCGAATCCTTAAGTGTGTCTCCCTACGGTTCGTGAATTATGCGGACATGATCGAGACACTTCTCCGAAAAATAACCAATAGAGGAATCTGGAAATTCATATGGCTCCCACATATTTCTACGATTACTTTGCGATCGAATGAACCACTTACATACGATACCAATTTCCCTTTGTCTCACGATAGTTTACTTATCCGAGGTTTTGATTGTCGGCATCTCTGCATACCTAGTTCAACCTCGTTACTGATAAGTACTCTTTTCTCGTTCCCGTGATATGTGATCCCTTGTGAGCTAGTCACATGCTTGCAAGCCAATTGGATGACATTCCACCGAGAGGGCCCAGAGTATATCTATCCGTCATATGGATGCACAAATCCCACTCTTGATCCATGTGTCTCAACCAATACTTTCCGAACACTTAATGCCACCTTTATAGCCACCCAGTTACGGTGTGGTGTTTGATGTCATTAAAGCATCCTTCCGGTGATGGTGATAAGCATGATCTCATGGTCGAAGGAATTAGGTTACTATGTATCAGAAAGCATATAGCAATTGAACTATTAAAATGACTTGATCTTTATGCTACGCTTATCTATAGGAGTATGTCCATCATATCATTCTCCTAACGATATTATCTTGTTGTTTAATAACATCTCAATGTTTATGATAGGGAAACCACAATCATCTATTAACCAACAAGCTAGTATTATGAAGAGGCTTTACTAGGGACTCTATTTTAGTTTACAAATCACACAAGTATTAATGTTTCCTTGTTAATACTATTATAGAATGAATGTAAACATTTATCATAAACACAAAGATATAATAATAACCATATTTATTACTGCCTCTAGGGCATATCTCCAACAAACCCTAGCTCGGAGCTGAGCTGGAGCCGGCGATTCCGTGTTCGCCTCGGCCATGTAAGACCACGGTGGAGACCGTCGTGCTCTTCTGATCCGTTTGCCCCAACTCGCACTAGCTGAGAAGGCGTGAACCAACCCAATCGAACCCTCGTTCCCGATGCTTTTCGTCGACCTCTCCGGCGTCTTCGACCGCGCCTCGCCAAACCAAGCACACCATCGTGTTCCTGGTGAGTCACTGAATCTCCTACTATGCGTAGATCTCTCGTTTGCTTCCTAAATCCACGCCACCGTGATCAACCGCAAGCACCGCCGCATGAGCTAGTCGTCGGTTGACCTCCGGTGACCAAAATAGGGTGGCGCCACCACCAATAGGTTCGCCTTGATCTCCTCTGTCCAACGCACCTAGCCATAGCCCCGCGCGTGCACTAGATCGATTGATCGATCCTCAACCAGTGAGGATCAACTTGAGTGACGTCATGCCTACGTCGAGTTCGAGCCACGTCAGTGATTTCACCAGTCTTTGTCTCACGTGGCTTGTGACATGGCCTAGGGCCCATATGTCATTGACTGGGGGTAGCTAATCAGTCGGTAACAAATGCATTTTCTTTAACCTGCGAGCTAAGGTGGACATAGGCCCACTGGTCAGTGACTCAGGCTAAGTGGGGTGCGATGTAAAAAGTATTTCCTGTTTAAGAAATCAATAAAATGTTATAAACTCAATTATGAATATTCCAGAAATCAAATAAATGATTAAATCTTGTTTAATTAATAACCTTTGATTTATAATTCAGAAAAATATGTATAATATATGAAAATTTGTAGAAAAATAAAATTTACAACTTAAACTTATCATCCAATATTATTATAATGATTATTTAAATAAATATTATTTAATAAAAGTTTAAAAGTAATAAAACTTTGATAATTCATATTCCAATAATGTTAAATATTAAAAATATGAATAAAATACCAAAAATATTAGAAAAATAAAGACTATAATCTAAAACTATAATCATGCATTATTATCTCACTTACTTAAATATTTATTATTTATTAAGTATTTTTAAAGTATTAAAATTTATAAAAATCATGTCTTATTATTTATAAATCATAAAAATAAATATAATATACCAAAATGATCACAAAAGTAATATCTACATGATAAAAATATAATATTCCACTTTTGAGTTAATTAAAAATTCAAATATTTTAATAACTCAACTTTAAACTTATTTACTTAATTAATAATTCATATAAGGATAAATAAACCTTGTTAATATTCCTAAAATGAGTCAATTAAGTCTACTAAATATTGTTAGTCTTAAATATTAATATTATAAAGCTATAATGGTTTAAAACATTGTAAATACCTTTTTATCCAATTATCTTCAACTTTAAGTGAAGATTATATTCTCAAAGTATTCCAATTCATGATAAAAACCTTAAAGAACAACTTGTGAATAAATTAGATCCTTTCTATCTACTTTAACCACCAGGTTACAAAAACTACCACAACACTGTTGTAAGTCCATAAGTAGTTAAGTAATATAACATCTTGATCCATAAACTACAACCCTCATCTATAAAAGGGAAAATGATACCATTCCGTTATAAACTTACTAAACCACTACACCAAGTAAAAGTATAATCATTCTTAAGTAACCTTAATGAAACATTACCAGGTACACAAGATACAAATATCATAAGCATTATACTTTCAAACTATTTTTATTTTAAAGTTAACTTTAGTCTACAAGAATATGAATATAACACTATAAACATTATTATATGTTTTATAGTTAACTTTGGTCTGAACTAGTTAAGTTATAAAGCATCTCAAGCCAAAATGATTCAAGCAAACACAAAGAACATCAACCACCACTAACCAACCACAAAGATTGTTTAAACCTTAAGAAAGGAATCTTTTCTTCAAAAGTTATTCGTTTTGCCACTTCAGGCAATATATGACAAATAATCAAGATCATATTACTTCATACTTCACTTGTATACCTAGGAGCAATAACACGTAAGCTATTCATAAGTGACTCTACTTATAAAGTAAAGTTTAGAGATAAACTATTTTGAATAAAATTTCATAGATATATACTTTATTGCTGCATCAATATGTGTTGTCTCACACACACTCACCAGCCTTAATAAGAAGCACAAGTGTAAAACTCATCTAAAAGAACAACACATTCTAAAGTAACCATTTCCGAAATCCAAACCCTAGAACAACGGTATCCCCGGGATTCGTGTTTATAACATGCATTACATTACTTATGCATAAAAGCATATTGCTTCTTTAAACATTAGTCCTTACCGGACCAATGATGCTGATTTCAGATTTTGGATCTTATACTAACTCGAAGACCGTGAGTGCATAATCTTGCAATCACAAAAGGCAAGTTCACACTTGCTCATGTCCTTTGATTATTTTCTGTAAAGTATTTTGCAAATCCAATATTGTCATCACTTGCATTTGAAAAGGGTCAGAAAATACTATTTTCATAATAAAAGGATTATAGGTTTTTACCATGAGGTAATAACTTACTATAAAAGTTCCGGTGGTAAAGGAACATAATATCTAGGACTTAACAACCAATGTCACCAGTGATTCTTGTTTCGTATATTACGCGTTAACCTTGAGATTTGGAATGGGACGGGGAAGTCGGCTGTATCCTTTTCCTCTTGTATGGAGGCAAGATGACCTTAACGTGACGTTGTGATTCCTTGCGTGGATCCAACATATGGGTGGGCACCCTTACGCCAACACTTCTGGTGTCTAGATTATCTATGGATAGTGTTTAGTGGATGGACCATTTATATGGCACTTGCCAGGGCAACACCAGGTCATAGAGTCTTCGGAAACTCATCAGGGTTTGAGCCTGCCCGAAAGGGAGCTTAACAAAGGTGAGCTAGCCCAAAGGATCGTGCAGACATATGAGGTCGCGGAGAGGGCAGTGATTGGCTTGGACCAACTACTGGGCCCCATAACATGGAATTGTGGACGGGTAAGCTGCCCGGATGTGCAACAAGGAGTTGATCTCTCATGGGAAAAGTAACACACCTCTGCAGAGTGTGAGAACTGTAACTTGTTACTCCCTGTTCCGAGAAGGAGCTGCGAACGCGGCGGGAAAGGAACTCCATGAAAGTTCTGGTAAACCCGTGAAGGCTGATGGACATAGCTTTTCAGAATAAAAGCAACCTTTGAAGAAATATTTATGAAAACTTGCATTGCCTACGACCTACGGTCTATGGCTATAGTTATAGTGCATCAAACACTCCTTTTATAGTGAGCTTGTTGAGTACGATCGTACTCAAAGTATCTTCTTAACCCTTCCTATATTTTGAAGCCGAGATTGACAACATCCACATCAAGTTATGCTCCAGGACTCATCATCCAAAGCTAAAGCTCTTCAATGAAGTCAACATATACATCAACTCAAGTGAAGACGAAGTTATTGAATAGATAGAAATATAATCTCTAGCCAAGAACCTAATTCGGTAGTGTATTGCAATAGCAGCAATGCCAACCCCTTAGTGAAAATACTAGTCTTAATAGTATAATAGTTCTTGCGTTGTTTATCTTTGATTCTTCTCCGTAAGAAGTTCTTTCTCTCTCTTTAACCTAGAGTGTTCTATGGATCTTGTGTAAAGAGTGAGTTGTAACCTTTAGCCATGTATTGGACCCGCTGTGTTTCTGTTGTTCCATTCTGAGGAATGTAATACTAGTGAACGGTGTTCATTGGTGTTATGTCAACAACTATAGTATACTACATCATGCAGTGGTATGCTGGGTCACCGCAAACAGGAACATCCTCACATATACCAACATGAATAGTAGTTGACTTATCAGCCATTTGCAAAGATATATCAGTTGGTATCAACTTTTCTAGCTGGAGTCTCTTGTAGAGAGAAATAGGCATAACACTAACTCCAGCTCCCAAATCACATAAAGCAGTTCTAACATAATTGTTCTTAATGGAGCAAGGAATAGTTGGTATACCTGGATCACCAAGTTTCTTTGGAACCTTACCATTGAAGGAGTAATTAGCAAGCAAAGTAGAAATCTCCTCATTAGGAATCTTCCTTTTATTAGAGACAATATCCTTCATATACTTTGAATAAGGAGGCAACTTAATAGCATCAGTCAAAGGAATTTGCAAAAATAAAGGCTTCATCCACTCACAAAACTTGTTGTAGTGTTCTTCCTCCTTTGACTTGTGTTTCTTACCTAGAAAAGTCATAGGTTTCTGCACCCAAGGTTCTCTCTATTTACCATGTTTATTAGCAATAAAATCTTCCTTAGTGTACCTAGTATTCTTAGTGTGCTTCTCAGGTTCTTCCTCAACTTATTCATTATCAGGAGCATCATTTTTATCATTACCACTCTCAGTTTCAGCATCAGAGACAGATATACTATTAGGATCTACAGCAGGTTCAAGTGGTTCCTCAACTAGTCTATGTTTCTTTTTCTTTCTCTTACGGGGACTACCAATATCAACTTGTTGGGAATCCTGCTCAATTCTTTTAGGGTGTCCTTCAGGATATAAAGGGTCTTGAGTAGCTATAAAACTCCTAGTTCTAATTCCATAAGCATGTTTATCCCCTGAAGCATTAACTAGCATATCCTTTTATACCTTAGAAAGTTGATCAAGTTGGGTTTGAACCATTTGAAAGTGTTTACAAAGCATTTTAATATCATTAGAAGTTATTTCCACAATATCTTTCAACTCATGGATAGCTCTAGAGTTTTCCAATAAATGATTCTGAATCTAATTATTAACCTTGTTTAACAATAAAAATGTCAAGTTCCTCTAAGCATTGATCAGGAGGCTTACCATAAGGAATATCACCTTCATCAAAGTGTTGGAGAGAGTGTACCTCAATAGTAGATGAGTGGGGAATTGGCTTACATAATTCTTCTATAGGAGGTAGACTCTTCACATCTTCAGCTCTAATACCTTTCTCCTTTAGACACTTTTTAGCTTCCTTCATCACTTCATCATTTAATGCAATAACTCGCCTCTTCTTTGTTGTTGGTGTTGGAGCTGGTTCAGGAACAACTGGTTCAGGAGTAATAGGCTCAGGTGTATTCAGCTCAGTTGAAGTCTAATCATCATAATTCTTCCTTATCTTGTTCATTAATTCTTCAACATCTGTAGGAGTCCTTTTCCTGAAAACACAATCAGCAAAGCTATCTAGGTATGCCCTAGAATCATCAGTTAGTCCATTATAATAAATATCAAGAAGCTCATTCTTAGGTAATGGACATCCAGGATGTGCATGAATCAAGGCACAGAACCTTGTCCATGACTCAGGCAATTTCTCTTCTTATCCCTGTTTAAAATCAAAAAGTCTCTACAAAGCAGAATGTCTAGCACTGGGAGGAAAATATTTCTGGAAGAAAGAAGCAATCAAGCAATCAGGGCTATCAATGGAACCAAGAGGTAATCTATTAAACCAAGCCCTAGCTTCTCCTTTTAGTGAAAAAGGGAAGATCTTAGTAACAAAGTACTTGCACATCTTAAAATCATCAGAGAATAAAGCACTTATAGTAGAAAGCTCATTCATATGAGCCACAACACTATCATTTTCAGTCCAACAGAAAGGTTCTTTCTCAACAATATCCAAATAAGATAAATCAAGAGAGAAATCATAATCTTTATCTTTAATATCTATGGGAGAAGTGGCAAACTTAGGATCATAGGACAACTTAGGAATAATGGTGCGTCTAGCAAGGAGACTCTTAATAGCACTAGTACCATGTGTGTTTCGGCACTCTTCAACAAATTCATCAGTGAACTCAATGTAATCATCATTAATATCATAACTCCCACTAGACTGAGGTGAGCTAACAGGTGTAACAGTGTCTTCACTAGGAGTTTCGGTATTTCCTAGACTAGCCATAGTAGCATCTAGAAAAGGACCTAATGAACCACTCGCATCAACCACAGTAGAAGTAACATCATGAGTATCAAAAGCAGTTTCAGACTCAACAGTACTAGCAGTGTGTGTAGCATGTGTATGTGGTGGTGGTGTAACAAGCTTACTTATAACAGACAGTGAATCAAGAGCAGCAGAGGTGTTTAGGACTGTACCTCTTCTTATAGTGGATGGTAAAATAGGGAACTTTCCATCACGAGTCTTCCCCATGATGAAAGGAGTAGCAGCGAACAATAATAGATCGAAGTGAACTTACAAATAAAGTTATGATCCCCGGCAATGGCGCCAGAAAATAGTCTTGATGACCCACAAGTGTAGGGGATCACAACAGTGTTCGCGGGTAGTATTACCCAATTTAATGATTCGACACAAGGGGAGCCAAAGAATACTTGCAAGCCTTAACAACTGAGAGCCAAAGAATACTTGCAAGCCTTAACAACTGAGTTGTCAGTTCAGCTGCACCTGGAAATAGTTCTTGCTCACAAAATTTTATCAGTGGCAACAGTTTGGTAGTAGCAACAGCAACAGTGAAACAGGAGCAATAGTAACAGTAACAGTAAACAGTGGGATTCGAGTGTGGTAGGCATAGGGATGGATGGACGGGTGTTGCATGGACGAGTCTAAACATGTGACTTCAAGATCTAGGGCATTGCAGATAAATAATAACAAGCATCCAAGTACTAAACAATCCTAGGCATGTGCTCCAAATATAGTCATACGTGCTCGCAATGAGAACTTGCACAACATCTTCTGTCCAGCCAGCCTGTGGTAGCGGGACCTCTAGGGAACTACTGGCAATTAAGGTGCTCCTTTTAATAGAGCACCGGAGCAAAGCATTAACACTCTATGAACACATGTGATCCTCACACCACAGCCATCCCCTTCGGTTGTCCCAATTATTGTCACTTTGGGGCCTTTGGATCCGGACAATGATATGTGTACACAACTTGCAGATAAGATCACAAACAATACTATCATAATGATTCAATAATAAGTTCAGATCTGAGATCATGGCACTTGGGCCCTAGTGACAAGAATTAAGCACAACAAGTTGCAACAAAGTCAAATAGCACTAATAGAGATACTAGGCACTATGTCCTAACAATCTTATTTGATTACATGATAGAACTCATCCAATACCTACCATCCCCAAGCCTACAGCGGGGATTACTCACTCATGGATGAGGGAAACATTGATGGTCGATGGAGATGATTTGGTGATGACTATGGCGATGGTCCTCTCCAGATTCCCCATCCCGGCAGGGTGCCAGAATGGAGTTTCTGGATCTGAATCTTGGTTTCTGGTGGTGGCGGCGGAGCGGAACTCTTTCTGGAAAACTATCGAACCCCCCTCAGTTTTTAGGTCGAGAGGCAACTTATAGGCGCAGAGGAAGGCCGAGGGGGTGCCTGGGGTGGATGCACCCCCCTAGGCGCGACCAAAGGTGGGCCCATGCCTGGCAGGGGCGTGGGCCCCCCAGGCCCCTTCTCCATCTCGTCTTTTGGCTCCGTGGATCTTCTGGTGAAATATAATTCTTGGCATATTTTCCGGAATTTTTCCTGATAGTTCATTTTCTGCATAAAAACTAGACACCAAGGTAATTCTGCCGAAAACAGCGTCAGTCCGTGTTAGTTGTATCCAAATCATACAACTTTAGAGGAGAAACAATAGCAAACGTGTTCGAAAAAGTATATACGTTTTGGACATATCAGGAGGATGAATGTTATGTTCCTGTGGATCCTTTTGAATCTACTTTGGGTAAAACCTGTGAAGATTTTAATCTCACTATTTTTGAGCTTGATAGAAATTATGTGTTTGTAGATTATTAAAAGCATGCTTTATGTGATAGCTATATTGTTTAGTTTATTCATGAGGCTACTGAAAATTATTATGAGAGAGGAAAATATGGTTGTAGAAGTTTTGATGGTATTGAAACACCTCTCTTTGTGCTGAAAGTTTTGAAGTTACTCTTGTCTTATCTTCCTATGCATGTCACTTTGTTCTTCATGAATTTATTTTTGTACAATATTCCTATGCATAGGAAGAGAATTAGACTTAAATGTGTTTTGAATTTGCTTCTTGATGCTCTCTTTTACTTCAATTCATATTTCTTATGTGAGTATCGTCTCAAACTATCATGCCTAACTTAAAGGCGTTAAAGAAAAGTACTTGTTGGGAGATAACCCAAGAGTTTCCTTGAGTCTTGGAAGTTATTACTTCAGTAATGACATCTCCTTATCCTTTTTGTTTGCTTTTTGTGCCAAGAATGACCTCTAATGAGAGGGAAGTAAGATTTGGGGAGTAACTGTCCCGAAACAGATTTCTATCCTCCACCAAAAATATTCGTGAGGAGTCTTTGTAACTCATATTGAGCTAAAAATTTACGAATAAATCCCCTAGTATGTTATCTAACTTTAGTTAGTTCAACATGTTTTGATTTGAGCAACAGAAGATTTTCTAAAAAAATAGGTTTCTACCTGCTGGTCTGTTTTGATAGATTTCTGCCATTATTTGCATTTGCTTCTTATTGATTCCTTTTTGAGTTCTCTTTTGGGGAATTGAGCTTTTTGAAGGAGATACTACAGTAGCTTGTGTTTTTAGTGAAAAGTCTTGCTGTTCCAAAGCTTTGCCAGAGGTCTAATATCTTTTGAATACACTAATGTTGCTAATGAAGATTGTGTGAAGTTTTGTATGAAGGAAAAAAATTCAGGTGTAGAGAGAGAATGATGTAATGAGATGAAGAATGGACAAAAGCTCAAGCTTGAGGATGCCACCATGGTGTCACCCCAATAAATATCCAAGAGGTACAAGCGTCAAAGCTTGGGGATGCCCAAGGCATCCCCTTCTTCAACAATAAAAAGCTCAGGTCTGTCTAGACACTTCGTTTTTATTGTTTCATGCACAGTTGTGTTGTTCTTGGTGCTTTGCTTAGGTTGTTTAGTTTGCTTGAATAAACTAGTTTGTACCCCATTCTCGCTGTGTTGTTTTGCAAATAAGTTGCTTGGTGTTGGAAAGGAGTTGTAAGTTCTTGCTTGTAAGTGCAAGAGGAGCTTGCATTGACTGTGACCTAGACTTTAGCATGACATGCTAGGTGTTGTTTTGACTTTATGATTAGTGATTATTTCTATAGCATGTCTTTTTCCAAACAATTGGGATTGCTTAGTGTGCCTTGAATAAATTATGCGTTGTTTTAGCATGCAAAAGCATAGTATAGTGGTGTTCTCCTTTGATGCTTTGTTTGGGTTGACTTGGCACATGCTCACACCATGTTATGACTATGACAAGTCACCATAGCCTCTATGATCATTTAGTCCTTGACTTGTAGTACCACTCTATGCTTTGATTAGTAATGCTTTGTTGCTCTACATGATTATGGCCATTATGCTCTCTTAGTTGGTTGCTCCCAGTCTTTTGCTAGCCTCCACTTGTATGAGTAAGCTCTACTCATGCTTCCAACTCCCAAGAAACCAAGTTATTCCAAAGTGTCCACTATAAACTCCCATGCATGGTGTGTTACACCATTCCAAGTATATTCTTGTTTTCAGCTATCTTCCAATTAAAAACTATTTTGTTATGTGAAAACTTAGTGATTAAAGCCCTCACAAACTTGATGGCACACTTTATATTCTTTTCCCCTAATAAAATTGAACCATTGTGTCGTCTATGTTGTATATGCTTGCACTTATACGTTGGAATTAGCAGAACCATGTTGTCATGGGGAACGTTTTCAACATTGCACTTGTACTTTGTACTCAGTTGATATCATGCTCTTTTGTCTATGAATGTCACCGGTGTGAAATAAAGAGGGAGCTTGTAAGTCCATGGAGTTTGTATTTTGTGTTAGAGAAACGCCTGGGCCGCTAGCCTAAGCCATGCCTAATCATGGTGGAAACTTGCAGCATCACCATAGTGAGCTATCTATGAAGCATCCTCAATAAAAAAGCTATGCATATAGTAAATAAAAAGATCGCTGAGATGCTCATTGTCTGCTTGCCTTGTCATTTTGGTTATGGGATAGCTCCTATACCATGTGCAAGGGGTACCCCGTTGGCTGTTCTCTATGATATGCAAATACTTACAATGACAAGAACTTACAGGTGACTGAAGTTGAGTAGCATGAGGTGTGGCCCTCGTATTCAAGGGACTTGAGATTTCCAACTTATACTTTGTCAAGCATATGCTCCATAGTTAGTTCACTTTACCCTTAATCACTTCAAGATGCTTATGATAGGGGCAATGAGGGCTGAAAGCTAACAAGTACCATAATTTTTGGAAGCTCTTTTTGAAACTTGAAATCCCTACTTCCTTTATAAAAGTCCTTTCTTCCACCATTATTGAGTCTCCACCTTCTACCTTTAGGCACCATTAAGAGAGCATAGTTGCCATTCTGTGTGCAGTGTCCCAGAACTTATTGATTGATGCATATTGTCATATTACTTGTTCTTGTGCTATTTGTTTCTAGTCACCCTTGTGAACTTTGAAGGTGTCATATGCATCTATTTGCTACTCTATGAGGGACAAGATGATTTCCACTCTGCTATGTTTTCTGTATGTGAAACAAACAAACTTTTTTCAATGCATGTTATTCATGATCTTTGTTTGTAGCCTTTCATGTTGCATGCATAGTTACTATGTCCTATTGTTAGAACTCCATCTTTCATGCATATGTTTAGAGTTCTTTGATAACAGCTTTCAATGCTTGCAAATGATTATATCTTCATTGTGAAGGTGCATGTCACCTCAAAAATTATTCTTTTATCACTTACCTACTCGGGGACGAGCAGGAGTTAAGCTTAGGGATGCTTGATATGTCGGAAACGTATCTATAATTTTTTATGTTTCATGCTTGTTTGGTATCTACTTTGCTTTGCTTTGTCTACACTTTGAGGTGTTTTTATATATTTTCTAGAACTAACCTATTAACAAGTTGCCACAGTGCCAGTTCCATGTTTTCTTCTTTGTTTGGTTCCAGAAAGGCAGAAAATCAATCTTCTTGGAATTGGACGGGACAAAATCCATAGTAAATATCTTTCCGTGGGGGACACGAATCCAGAAGACGAGATGGAGAGGCACCAGAGGGTGTCAGACCCCCTGGGCACGGCCAAGCCTGGCCCGCGCCTGGGGAGGGTGTGGGCCCTCTAGCCGCCTCCCAGCCTCGCCCCTTCGCCTATAAGAAGCCCTCGATGCAGAAACCCTAAGTACCCGATCAATATTCCACGAAACCTTCTATAGCCGCCGCCACCGTCGTCCCTATATCGGGGGGATCTGAAGTTCTTCTCGGCACCCTACCGGAGGGGTGATCATCCCGGAGGCCTTCTCTCTGATATGATGTGTGAGTAGTTCCACCTTGGACTATGGGTCCATGTAGTAGCTAGATGGTTGTATCTCCTCCTTGTGCTTTCATGTATAGATCTTATGAGCTCCGTTCATGACCAAGATCTAATCTATTTGTAATCATGCATGTTTTGTTTGCGGGGATCCGATGGATATTGAGATTATTATGTCAGTTTGGTTAATGGTTTTGTCTTTATGATTCTATCATGTCTATGTTGTTTGTGATCTTGCATGCTCTCCGTTGTTAGTAGCTATCTTGGCCAAGTAGTTGCTAGTAACTCCAAGAGGGAGTATTTATGTTCGATAGTGGGTTCATGCCACTAGTTTCCAAGGGAAGTGACAGAAATCTCTTCGGTTGTAGATGTGATGTTGCCACTAGGGAGAAAACAACGGTCTCTTGTTCATGGAACAAGTGGATTGTTTACCTTACACACTTTGCTTAAAGCGGTTGTTTGTTGCTTGCAACTTAATACTAGAGGGGGTTCGGATGACAACCTAAAGGTGGACTTCTAGTCATAGATGCAGTTGGATGGCGGTGTATGTATCTTGTTGTATTGCCCAATCGAATCTCATAGGATCTTTTTGACTAGTATTGCATTGTTATGCCTTGCTCAGTTCCTGTCAATTGCCCTGCTGTAATTTGTTTACCCTTTATGCCGTGTTGTTTATCTAAGGAGAGCAACTCTAGTGAACTATATACCCCGGTCCAATCTTTACCATTGATACATCTTCCACTGTTACTTGTTTGCTTGCTACAAACCATTACCTTCCACACCATACGTTTAATCCTTTGTTACAGCAACCGGTGAGATTGACAACCTCACTGTTAGTTGGGGCAAAGTCTTGAGTTTGTGTGGTGCAGGTCTCTGCGTTGCTTGAAACACCTGTGTGATGTTTCCTTCCTCCTACTGGTTCGATAACCTCGGTTTCTTACTGAGGTAAAACTTGCTGATGTGCTCATCACACCTTGCTCTTGGGGTTCCCAACAGGCTCCACGTCAATCACGTGCTAGCCATCAATAGCCTGTGCATGGAGCCCCTATCACTCGTCGTTTGACCCGTGCAAAATGGTACCCGAGATCACCTTGACACTTCGACATGGACACAATGCCACAGACCGCGCTGCCCTCTCCCACGATTTCCAGGAGGTAGCCCTGACCTCACCGCCTCTGCATGTGCACGCCCCGACCAAAGACAGCTCGAGGAGACACCAACAAAGTTGTGCCCATTTAACACCGAACCTTGTCGGTCGCCGCGCCAGAGCGCCAAGCAATCCTGCACGCACACGCCGCGCCTCGCCCTCACCTTGCGCCACTACGTCCGCCATGACTCTAGCAAGCTCCCAGACATGATCGTTTGACCGCGTGATCGTCGTGACCACCGTACGCCGTGACGAATGCCGCTGGTACATTCACGGAGCATGGATGTTCCACAACAATTTAGACCGTGCCACTGTGCGTATTTGATGACCCACAAGTATAGGGGGTGTATCGTAGTACTTTCGATAAATAGGAGTGTCGATCCCAACGAGGAGCAGATGGTGTTGAACAGTGGTATGGAGCAGGAAATCCCTGTGAATACTTAGGAAATGGATTTTAGTGGTTTTCTGATAAGGCAACAAAACAAGGAGCAAGTAATAAAGACAACAAGCAAACGCAGCAAGTGGCCCAATCCTTTCTTAGCAAAGTACAAGCCGGTGGAAATACTTATAAGGACCAAACGTTCTCGAGGACACATGGGAATTCTGTCAAGTGCTTTCGCTTCAAATAGCTGAGTACTCTTCTCGGGTGTTGTAAGTGTTGTGTGGGTGAACCTATGCTAATGTACCGACCTTACTTGGACTAATACATACTTGTGATTAAACCCCCTGCAAACATCTGTAACTACAGGAAAGTAATTAAGATATAAATCTAACCACAACCTTAAACTCTGAGATCTTACACTCCCTTGTGCAAAGGTGTCCTAATGGGGGTTCAGGTTTCTGTCACTCCGGCAACCCCACAATTAGTAGCCAAATACACAATGCATTACCCTAGGCCCATAAATGGTGAAGTATCATGTAGCCGACGTTCACATGACACCACTAGAAGAATAGCACCACAACTTAAATACTAAACCATTGAATAATAACTCAACACAGATTCACTACTAACAACATGACTTCTCCCATGTCCTCAAGAACTAAACGAACTACTCACAAGACATCATATGGATCAAGATCAAAGATGATATGGTAATAGATAACAATCTAAACATAAACAATAATCCAATGGTTCCACTCGCAAGCATCAACTACAATAGTAATCAACACTGGGAAAGTTTCCCCTAATGAACTAAGCAATATCCAACACAATTCTTACAGCGGGACGGAGTGGTGATGATGGTGCTGGTGGAGATGATGGTGTGGATGATGATGGTGATGATCCCGATGAAGCCTAGCTTGACGATGGTGTTGATGGCGACCGTCTCCCCTCTCCGGGAAGGAATTCCCCTGGCAGAAATCTGTCTGCCGGAGAGATCTTTCTCTCTCGGTGTTTTCTGCCCCCCAGAGGCGGCGGCAATCTATCTATGGTCGCTCCCTTAGGCTTAGGGTTCCGTAGGGAAGATATAGGAGAAGGGGCGGAGTCGGAGGTCAGGCAGGTGGGCCACACCTGCCCTAGGCACGGCCCAGGGTGGGCCCACGCCTAGGGGTGTGGGCCCCCTACGACCCCTCGTCGCTCCTCCTTCTGGCTTCCTTCGTCCTCTGGTAAAATAATATGTTTCCATATTTTTCTGGTATTTTTCTGGTCTTCGCAAAATTGCACCGAAACGCCTTCTTTTCCATTAGAATCCAGACTTCGGCAGTCCATCCTCCAAGAATCATCCAACATGCATAAATAGATGAAAAGCCATAAGTAATACCTCATAATAAGACAAATATCAATGAATAGAGGTAGATTATGATATAGAAAGGTGATGCAAATTGGGCGTATAAACTCCCCCAAGCTTAGACTTTGCTTGTCCCCAAGCGAAAACTGATCTCAGTAAACATGTCCACAGGTTTATGGAGTGAAGTGTCGATAAAAGAATACGAACAAGAAGCATCACACTTACCATTCCACAACTCATAGAACAAAAACAACTCACCATTATATAACTTAGCTTGCAACCAAGTACAGCAGTCACAATAGAGATGCATAAAGATAAATCATAATTGGAATTGGCAAACTCTTGTTCTTGGTCAGAGAATAGCTGGCAAATAGTTTCACAAAAGCTTTTTTTTAGAAGTTTGAAAACAGGAGCACTCTTTGCTCAACAAGGTCCGTCACAAGTGAAGGCTTTCAAAGTAATACTCAATAGATAAGAGATGTGTGCAAACAAGGAAGATAAAGAACATGATTGAATAAATCACCATATGAATGCTTGAAGCACAACAACTCAAATGCTTGCTGGAGATAGAGAGGAAGTAGGTTTACTTACTCAACTTGGAAGTGGGAGAAAGGTCCCTTTATAGAGGGAAGCAGGGATTGCAAGTCATAAAGAGCTTCCAAAACTTTATGGTAATTACTAGCTTTGAGCCCTCATTGCCCCTATCATAGGCATCTTGAGATGATTAAGGTTAAAGTGCACAAAGATGGAGTATATGCTTGACGAAATATAAATTGGCAATCTTGTGTCCCTTGAATATGAGGGCCACTCCTCATGCTACTCAACTTTGGTCACATGTAAGTTCTTGTCACTATAAGTATTTGCATATCATAGAGAACCGCCAACGGGGTACCCCTTGCACATGGTACAGGAGCTTTCCCATAACCAAAATGACAAGGCAGGCAGACAATGAGCATCTTAGCGATCTTTTTATTTACTATATGCATAGATTTTTATTTAGGATGGTTCATAGATAACTCACTATGGTGATGCTACAAGTTTCCACCATGATTAAGCATGGCTTAGGCTAGCGGCCCAAGCGTTTCTCTAACACAGAATACAGACTCCATGGACTTACAAGTTCCCTCTTTATTTCACACCGTTGACATCCATAGAAAAAAGAGCACGATATCAACTGTGTACAGAGTACAAGTGCAATGTTGAAAACGTTCCCCATGACAACACGATTCTGCTAATTCCAGCGTATAGATGCAAGCATGTACAACTTCGATGGCACAATGGTTCAAGTCTATTAGGGGCAAGAAATAAAGGTGTGCCATCAAGTTCGTGAGAGCTTTACTAACTAGTTTTCACATAACAAAATACTTTTTAATTTGAAAGGTAGATGAAGCTTGAGAATTTGCTTGGAATAGCAAAAGCTACTAGGTATATATGGTGGACACAAGTGGCAAAAGTTTTGGTTCAAAGGGATTTGGAAACATAAGAAGTATGCCTTCTCAAAACAGTTTTTTGGCTAGCAAGGATGGGTAGCAAGCAAGAGAGTTGAAAGAAACAAGCAAACATACAAGTAATAAAGCCAAACATGCAATCTTCCTTGAAGACACAAAATAATCTTAAATAGAGAATACTAATCTTATGAGCCAACAAGAAAGAAAACAAATGATACAAAATACCTGTAAGATTTTTCTCTTTTTCTCTTCCAAACCTCAAAAATTGTTGCTACTAACCAGAACTCGGTTTTCCAAAACCAATTTAGATCCACTTGATGCTCCCAAAGTGGTGCCAATACTGATCAACAAGATCCATCATTTAATAGAGATTGCAAACTAAAATAAGAAGTGCAAAAAAAAGATGAGACTTCTCATTAATATTCAATAAAGTCACTCACACCAAGGGATACATAGATAATACTTCCACATGCAAACCAAACTATAAGATAACTTCTCTACCACAGATATGAATCCACTAAAAAGGTAAAAGATGAAGGATAATGGTGGTGATACCTTGGCACTCCCCCAAGCTTGGAACAATCCAAGGAGATGCCAAACCTGATGACGAATTACTCCTTCGGTGGTGGTGGTGTTCTCTTGATAAGATCTTCAATCAGTTTCTTCAAATCCTTAATATCGAAGGTCAGAGTACGAATCAACTCCGAATTATGCTCAATGCAGCCCATAATCAACTCGGACCAAGGATCCCAGTCCTTATTATTCTTCCTCCACTCTTCCTTCTTAGAGTGTTATTTTCCTGCATGGTTAGAACGAGTGGTACAAGGAGGAAGTGTCCGTGGAGCGAGAATATGACGCGGAGGTTTCCCTCCTGTAGACATTCATGCTGTCCTCTTAAGCCTGCTGGGTTTTGCTACCAATCCAATGCTTGCGATGGTAGCGCGAGTGTCCGGTTGCTTGTCCTCCTCCATGTCACCTTCACACCCTACCGAAATCTCCTCCTCCTTTGGGACTTGAGGTTATTTTTCCTCGGGCTTCTTGCCTTTATCGTTGGCGGAGACCATGGTGCTCTAAACTTGAGAAAATTTCCTGACAGAAACAGATTGAAACGAAAACACGACGAGAACACAATGCACGAACCTCGGGGGATTCGGGGGGTTATATATTATGAAGTTTTTAGGCATAAGGAAGGTACTAGCACGGAAACGAGGAGGAGACGGAGTTCGAGGGTGGAACACCCCCTCCAGGCGCGGCCAGGCTAGGCCCGCGCCTAGGGTGGGTTTGTCCACCCCGGACTCTGTTTCCTCTTCAGTTCCGTCTCGTAGTCTTCCTAATGTATTAAAAACATCAAAAATATAAAAAGATTGGGGTTTCACGAACCTTCTGTTTTCACCACTTTTACCTATTCAAAGACGAACTCTGCAGATTCCTTTTTTCTTTCTCCTGAAAAATTCCCTCATACAAAACCCTTGCACAAACTCAATGACAACATTAGTGTAAGCAAAAACAATAACCTTTAGGTACACACTTCAACTGAAAACCCATCAAAACAAAAGCTTCTGTAAGAGGCAAATGCAAAAGATGGCAGAAATCTATAAAAATAAACCAGCAGGTAAAGATTGATTTTTTTGAAGACCTTCTATTGCTCAAATCAAAAAGTGCAGAACTGATGAAAGTTGGGTAACAACTTGGAGAACAAGCTCAATACAATTCAGCTCCATCCGAAGTACTGAGATTCCTCACGAATTTTTTCAATACAGCACAAAAATCTGTCCCAGGACAACCACTTTTCACAACTCCTCTACTTCACAAAAGTAGTTGAACTTGACACAAAAACCAAAACAAAAAGGATAAGGAGCGGTTATTACTGAGGTAATAACTTCCAAGACTCAACAGAACTCTTGGGTTGTCTCCCAACAAGTATTTTTCTTTAATGCCTTTAAGTTAGGCTTGAAACTTTCAAAGATGCTCACATAGGATATATATATTTGAAGTGAAAGAGAGCATCAAGAAGCAAATAACCAACACATTAAAGTCTAACCCACTTCCTATGCATGGGAGTGTCATGTGAAAACGAATTGTTTAAACAAAAAGCCACTAGCATAGGAAGACAAAACATATGCAACTTCAAAGCTTTCAACATAAAACGGGGAAACTTAACATTATTGGGATGCATAAAACCATGTTTACCTCTCTCAAAATAAATTTCAGTAGCACTTTGAATAAAGTTGACAATATAACTGTCATTGGTAACAACTTTATCATCAGAATAAGCATACTTACAGTCACCAAAAAGAGGTCCAAGGTCATAGACTGGATCAATAAAAGCAAGTTGTTCCATCCTGAAATCTTTATTAGGCAAGCTATTTTCACAAGGAGCTTTAGCAAACTTGGAAAAGTTAAACTCATAAGAATATCCATCAAACTTAGTTAAAACTTTTTCCTTCTTACAATCAATAATAGCTCCACAAGTGTTCAAGAAAGGTCTACCAAAAATGATAGGACAAGTTTTGCTAGCTGCTGAATTAAGCACTAGAAAATCAGCAGGATACTTAATCTTACCACAGAGAACCTCCACATCTCTTACAATGCCAATCGGGCAAATGGTTTCCTTATTAGCAAGGTGGATAACCACATCAATGTCCTCAAGCTCACAAGAACCGATCTCATGCATAATTTCCGTGCAAAGCTCATAAGGAATAGCGCTAGAACTAGCACCAATATCACATAAACCATAGTAGCAATGATTACCAATTTTAATAGAAAGCATAGGAACACTAGCATTTCTAGCCTTACTAGGATGAGATATAATATTAGAAGTGTATTCACAGAAGACAATGTGCTCATCCTCTATATTTCTAGTGACGGTGTCTTTCACAATAGCTACCACAGGTTCAACATTCAATTTCTTAACAGGATCCACAGTTTTCATTGTACCTTTGTTATTTGCACTAATAATCATAGAATACTCCTTTACCTTAGCTGGGAAAGGAATTTTCTCAACATGAGGTTCAGGCACAATATGATTAGTAGTACAAACTTGAGCACTTCTAACAGTAACATGATTGACAACATCTTTATACGGAGCATGGTACTTACTCCACTTCTTTTTGGGAATTTCTATGTAAGAGGCAAAGGCGTTAAACAGTTGGCAATACTTTGGGAATCAATACCAAACTCATTGCTAATATCACGGAAGTCATCAGTTCCCATAAAAGATTTAATGCATTCACAATCATAGTTTATACCTGAATTTCTTCCTTTGTCATTCTCCCAAGCTTCAGTGTTATCTTAAATACGGTCTAAGAGATCCCATTTAGCTTCTTACTTCATACGTGTGAAAGATCCAGCACAAGAAGCATCTAGTAAATCTTTATCATTAAGAGAGAGCCTAGCATAAAAGTTATTGAGAATAATATTGTTAGGGAGTTCATGAATATGACATTTAAGCATTAGTAACTTCAATCTCCCCCAAGCTTGAGCTGTACTCTCTCTCCATCAAGAGGCCAAAATTTATATATAAGATTTCTATCCTTATGAATTTCACTTGGAGGATAAAATTTAGAGTAAAAGAGAGATGCCATCTCCTCCCATTCCATGGATTGTCCATTCTTCAGCAGCTTATACCATTCTTTAGCTCTCCCTTTCAAGGATATGGAGAGTAACTTCTTCTTCACCTGTTTAGTTCTGATACCTGCACACTTAAACAACCCGCATAATTCATGGATAAAAAGCAAATGATCACCAGGGTGGACAGTTCCATCCCCTAAATAATAATTATCCATAACACGATCAACAATACTTGTAGGTGTCTTAAAAGGATCTATCTCAATAAGTGGTGGTTCGTCTACTACCCTAGCAGTGGTAGTAGTTTTCCCAAATAGAAAACCAAGTGGGTTATCCATATTGGAAACAAAGTAACAAGCAGTAACAAAAGCAATACTCACAGTAAAAGTTTCCTTTACCAGTTCCACTCTTCAATAGCGCTTCACTCCCCGACAACGGCGCCAAAAAATAGTCTTGATGACCCACAAGTATAGGGGGTGTATCGTAGTACTTTCAATAAATAGGAGTGTCGATCCCAACGAGGAGCAGAAGGTGTTGAATAGTGGTATGGAGCAAGAAATCCCTGTGAATACTTATCAAACGGATTTTAGTGGTTTTCTGATAAGGCAACAAAACAAGGAGCAAGTAATAAAGACAACAAGAAAACGCAGCAAGTGGCCCAATCCTTTCTTAGCAAAGGACAAGCCGGTGGAAATACTTATAAGGACCAAACGTTCTCGAGGATACATGGGAATTCTGTCAAGTGCTTTCGCTTCAAATAGCTGAGTACTCTTCTCTGGTGTTGTAAGTGTTGTGTGGGTGAACATGTGCTAATGTACCGACCTTACTTGGAATAATACATACTTGTGATTAAACCCCCTTCAAGCATCCGTAACTACAGGAAAGTAATTAAGATATAAATCTAACCACAGCCTTAAACTCTAAGATCCTACACTCCCTTGTGCAAAGGTGTCCTAACGGGGGTTTAGGTTTCTGTCACTCCGGCAACCCCACAATTAGTAGCCAAATACACAATGCATTCCCCTAGGCCCATAAATGGTGAAGTATCATGTAGTCGACGTTCACATGACACCACTAGAAGAATAGCACCACAACTTAAATACTAAACCATTGAATAATAACTCAACACAGATTCACTACTAACAACATGACTTCTCCCATGTCCTCAAGAACTAAACGAACTACTCACAAGACATCATATGGATCAAGATCAAAGATGATATGGTAATAGATAACAATCTGAACATAAACAATAATCCAATGGTTTCACTCACAAGCATCAACTACAATAGTGATCAACACCGGGAAAGTTTCCCCTAATGAACTAAGCAATATCCAACACAATTGTTACAGCAGGACGGAGTAGTGATGATGGTGCTGGTGGAGATGATGGTGTGTATGATGATGGTGATGATCCCGATGAAGCCTAGCTTGACGATGGTGTTGATGGCGATGGTCTCCCCTCTCCGGTAAGGAATTCCCCTGGCAGAAATCTATCTGCCGGAGAGATCTTTCTCTCTCGGTGTTTTCCGCCCCCAGAGGCGGCGGAAATCTATCTGTGGTCGCTCCCTGAGGCTTAGGGTTCCGTAGGAAAGATATAGGCGAAGGGGCGAAGTCGGAGACTGGGCAGGTGGTACACACCTGCCCTAGGTGCGGACCAGGATGGGCCCGTGCCTAGGGGGTGTGGGCCCCTTGCGGCCCCTCTTCGCTCTCCTTCTGCCTTCCTTCGTCCTCTGGTAAAATAATATGTTTCCATATTTTTCTGGTATTTTTCTGATCTTCAAGAAATTGCACCGAAATGCCTTCTTTTCCATGAGAATCCAGACTCCGGCAGTCCATCCCCCAAGAATCATCCAACATGCATAAATAGATGAAAAGCTATAAGTAATACCTCATAATAAGACAAATATCAATGAACAAAGGTAGATTATGATATAGAAAGGTGATGCAAATTGGGCGTATCGGTATGACGTTCGCCCTGAAGCACCGCGTCGACCTATGCCCGTGGCGATGCCTATAGCTCACTGTAACCGCATCGCCAGCGAGCCCGAGCCAAGCCGTCGTGCCCCCTTCGCCGCAGTATAAATAGAGTCCTCCCCCGACCCCAAAACGCACACCATTCTACTTCTCTCTCACCCAGGAACCTCTCTGACCCAACCCTAGAGCAAGGCGATCACCACTTTGCCAGAATTTCACCGGAGTTCGCCGCTGCAGAGGAAGGAAGGAGCCGAAGCTAGGAGCCACCCAGGAGCTGCCGCGACCACCGTTCGAACCGCCATCGTCGACTCGTTCGTTCGCCCCCATCACCACACCTAGCTGGAGCCCTGGTAAGCCCCTAACGACCCCCGCCGTAGCGCTAGGGTTCTGACTCGCGCATGTCCTATGACGGAGACGACGATGCTCAGCCGTTGATCGCGCTCTAATTGTAAGGCCTAGATTCGCTGATACCGCTTCACGTGTTGTTAGTCGATGATAGGTAGGAACAGCCCTGAAGCAGCCTGCTGCACGCGCATTGCATAGTTGGGCTAGCCCATTACCGTTCCTGCGCACAACCCGTCGATTTAAACTTAGTTTTATCTTTTATTTGAAAATCTCATTCTGTAGTGAACTTTAAAAATCAATTCAGAGAGATTCACACCAAATTGAATGAATCCAATTTTGCTTGAAGTTAGATGAAAATCTCTAATCACTCCCGTTGGATTCAAACAGTTTGAAACTATGGATCATCCTTGGTAAAAATAACAAGACAGCAGCTTTTAGCACTTCAATTTTTTTTCTAAAATGAACCATAATTGATTTTGAGTTGATTCCAACACTCAAAAATCACATTGGACAAGACCTTTCTGAATATGTAAAAATCTACAAACTTACATACAGTAGCTCTGGACCAAAATTAAAAGAATTGCTTTATAGTCATTTTTAGCCATTTAAATAATATTAAATAATAGTGTTAATCTTTATAAATAAGGCCAACCACTTTAAATCACATTCTCAAGTATTAGAATATGTGGAGATGACATGTGTCAATATGATCCCATATTTGAATTGGAGAATATTAAATCTTAAGTAACTTTTCAATGAGTAGAAATTACTTTTCTAATAATAAGATAAATAAAATCTTATCACCCTTTCTTGTAATGATAGAGATGATGCTAGATCATCTAGTGTGACCCTTATGTGATAAATAGAAGTAGTTAAGTATTGTTTGGTGATTGTGTACCTCGTACTTATTTGTCAACGCTAGTATCAATCCGGGCTACAACGAGGAGGAATTCTACGAAGACGAGGACGAGAAATTCGACCACCTTACCAATCAAGGCAAGCTACATTATGCATGCTATTCTATGCAAGCCCCACTTGCAAGCCTTTGTGATACCCCTTTGTATTATACCAAATCCCAGTTTTTTGCAAGCTTTACTTTTGCAAAGTTGTTCCGTAGTTAATTAATTGATGATTAGTGGAGAATTAGGAAAGTGCCATCAAGAGCTTAGAGCTAGAAATACTAGTTGATACCCCTCAAATAGTGACACCCCCTTTTGATAGATGCTAGTGCTAAACTTAACTTGATCACTAGATGGGAACCAATGATTATGAAAACCTTGGAATGATGAGTCATTATATTGAAATGTTTTGACATGTGTTATGGACACAATGACTTGAAGATGATGGTGAAAGAAGTATGTGACTTGACTTTAATAAAAACTGATTGTTGGGTTCGAATGCGATACCATTCCAACGTTTACCGTACAACCACAATACCCGAATTTGGGTAGGGCTTGACTGAAAGTTTATGTGTCTTAGTATGGGTTCCCTCGCGGAGCGAGGTGAGCTAAGGCTACCTTGTGAATGTGACTGACCACCTATGAAGTTCCCAAGATGACAGATGTCATGGTTGGGAGGTCAAACTCATAGGGGAGGTGCCTATACTAGGGTGTGTAATTGAAAGGTTAGGATTGATTATCCGCATACCAAGTATGATGATTCAGGATTATTCCTGACGGATGTATCGAATGTTGTGGTGAAAGTATACCACATATGCAGAGTGTCAAACTATTCGAATAGCCGCGTCCGCGGTTATGGACAGTTGGATGGCCATACTGTTCCGTTGTCAGATATTTTCCAAAATGACCCGTGACTTGAATGATGACTTTGACTTGACCCCACAAGTTGTGGAGATATATCTAGGTTCCCACCTAAGTGACTTAGACAACTAAAGTTAGGTTTTTACTACTAGTTACTGGTTGAAATAAAATTGGCTTGTGGCAAACAAATCTAGAGCTTAAGATTCCTATTAGAATGGCCTTACTTCTTTAGTGATAGTTTGCGAGTACTTCAAAGTACTCATGGCTTTGTCCCTGGCTATTCCCATGGCCAGACTATAAAGGAGATTACGAGGAGGATGGACAGCAAGACGCTTACGATAACTGTAGGGGTTCGTAGCATGGAAAACAAAAAATTTCTATCGCATACAAACAAACAAGCCAAGATCTATCTACTAGATTGTAGCAACGAGTTGATAGGGGAACTTACCCTCGAAGATTTCAAAGCGGTTAACGAGAGCAGATTCTCGTGGGTGATGTAGTCGTACTCTTTCCGATCTCAAGATCGCGTAGACGATCCTTCCGGCGCCACGTTCCGGCAGCGCTCCCGCAGTCGGTCACACGTTCGGTACTCGACGAAGACCTTCCTCTCCCTTGTTCCAGCAGGCAGCGGAGGTTGTAGCACTCTCCTCGCGATTCCGGCAGCACAACGGCGTGGTACCGGAAGTAGAGGGGAGATCTCGCAGGGCTTCGCCTTAAGCAGGAGCGAGTATGGTGGAGTATGAGAGATCTATTAGTGGTCTAGGGTTTAGACACACCAATTAGAAGGCTCTAAACCGAAGGCTAGTGCAATTAGAAGCTCTAAACCAAAACGGCTCTAAACCGGAGGCTTTGGCTAGGGTTTAGATTAGAGGATAGGAACTTGTGTGTCTAGAGGAGGAGGCCCTGCCCCTCCTTTTATAGGTGGGAGGGGCGGCCAAGGGGAGGGAGTCCCTCCCCAAGTCGGCCTTGGGTGGCGCGCCGGCTTGGAGAGGAGACTCCTCCCCCAAGTCGGTTTCAACCACCTCTTGCTTGTTTCCCACAGTTTCTTGTTTTAGCCGTTTGACTTTCAAACTGGCCATTTGACTTTTCTGTTTTAGGATTCAATTTAATCCTTTATTTGGAACAGCAAGAACACTTAGTACATGATGCAATCATTCCAATACGTAATGACACATTCATGTACTCCTCCCCTTTCCCGGAGTGCCGGACATTCCGGAACCTTCTAGAACATTCCCGATGAAAACACCGGAATCATTTCCGAACTCCGAAACGGGACTTTCCTTATATGAATCTTATTCTCCGGACCATTCCGGATCACCTCGTGATATCCCGGATCCCATCCGAGACTCCGAACAACATTCGGTCTCTTTCTCATAATACCATAACTACTCAAACAACGTCGAATCCTTAAGTGTGTCTCCCTACGGTTCGTGAATTATGCGGACATGATCGAGACACTTCTCCGAACAATAACCAATAGAGGAATCTGGAAATTCATATGGCTCCCACATATTTCTACGATTACTTTGCGATCGAATGAACCACTTACATACGATACCAATTTCCCTTTGTCTCACGATAGTTTACTTATCCGAGGTTTTGATCGTCGGTATCTCTGCATACCTAGTTCAACCTCGTTACTGATAAGTACTCTTTTCTCGTTCCCGTGATATGTGATCCCTTGTGAGCCAGTCACATGCTTGCAAGCTAATTGGATGACATTTCACCGAGAGGGCCCAGAGTATATCTATCCGTCATATGGATGGACAAATCCCACTCTTGATCCATGTGTTTCAACCAATACTTTCTTAATACTCAATGCCACCTTTATAGCAACCCTGTTACGGTGTGGTGTTTGATGACATCAAAGCATCCATCCAGAAAAGGTGATATGCATGATCTCATGGTCGAAGGAATTAGGTTACTATGTATCAGAAAGCATATAGCAATTGAACTATTGAAATGACTTGATCTTTATGCTATGCTTATCTATAGGAGTATGTCCATCACATCATTCTCCTAATGATATGATCCTGTTGTTAATAACATCTCTATGTTCATGATCAGGAAACCATGATCATATATTAACCAACAAGCTAGTTTAACAAGAGGCTTTACTAGGGACTCTTATTTTAGTTTACAAATCACACAAGTATTAATGTTTCCGGTTAATACAATTATAGCATGGTATGTAAACATTTATCATAAGTGTGAAGATATGATAATAACCACTTTATTATTGCCTCTTGGGCATATCTCCAACAGTCTCCCACTTGCACTAGAGTCAATAATCTAGTTTCAAACCTTTGTGTATTCAACACCTATGGCTTTCCGGTGTTGTATGTACACGACTGCTAGTGGTCAACTGATCTCCGGATCTGACACTTCCAGGTCCGTGTGTAATTGCATGTCTTTGCGTCTCTACGCATCACTCATTCTCTAATGAGATGGCTTTGTATAAATTTGGTCTTTCGGTGTGACCTTTAGCTCTTTGGGGTTAAAACATGTTGATAATATTGTCGCACAATATATCTTCATAGTATTATCCCACTGTGAACTACACCTAGTTTGATAACAAACTACTTGACACAAATGCCCTCTTTTGTTGCTAAAATAGCAGTCATATACTTAGCCTTTTGTTGTAGTATCTGTCACAATGTCTTAACTTTGGAACTCATCCAAATCCATTATGGAACTCACTTTCCATTATATTGTGCCACCCTTAGTTTAGATTGAGATAAACTTAATTTGTACTTTGTGACAAAGCTAGTATCAATGTAGTACTTTTACAATGAACTAACCATCTATTTGTCACTTCTACAAATATTATACTCTTAGTTCTTCCAAAAGATCATAAGAACATCCTTACTATTGTCCAATGATCATCTTACGAATCATTCTGGTATATGCTCACAACATTTAGAGCATAGGACATATCTGGATTTGTACATATCACAGTATGATTGATATAAATACTCTTTGTGATTTCATACATCAAGTATCAATCTATACTTGATTATTTGTTTCACTTTACCAAATGTCAATACACTTGAATATATCATCAACATTGAACTCATTCAATCCTTTCTGTGCGACAAGAACCTCTCTTGTAGTTTCTATGTTGAACTCATTCAATATCTTGTCTATGTACTTCTGGCACAACCATATTAGCGTCTATTGATGCCAAATATTTGGGTTTTGCCTAAGTCTTTCATCAGGATGAAATTCTTAATATGTGTTAATAAAAGATACATTATTTCCAATCAACAATATGTCTTCCACATAATGTATTAGAAACATGTCTTAGCGCTCCCACTTAATTTCTTGCAAATGCAAGCATCTTCATCGTCTCTAATGAACTTTTAAACTCCTTTAACAGTTTCATCACAGTGAAGATTCCAACTCCGCGATGCTCACTTTAACCATTGAAGTTTGCATATGCTTTTAGCATCCTTTGAATTAACAAAAACCCTATGGACCGTGTTATGCACATGTCCTAGGTAATGATTCTATTAGAAGAACTTGTTTTGTTTATTCAACTACCATATAGCAAATTATATGTAATGGTTGCTACATTAATCTGTCTAGACTAAATATCACTATGAAAGATCAAATCTTGTCATAGTCAACCTTTGAACATTTTGTGAACTCTTTCCCAACATGTCGACTATTTCATAGATGTAAAACATCCATGTCTATTTCTTTATAGATCCAGACACAACTGTAAGGTCTTACACCTTTCTCGAGGGTCCTTCAAGTTCAAAACTTGATTTCTCGTGTATGGAACTATCACGGATTTTATGGCTTCAAGCCATTTGACGGAGTCAGGGCTCATCATCGCTTCTTTGCATGTAGTCGGATCATTATTGTCAAATAATGATTTAACTCTCAAATCTTGGTATTTGATTGTTTACCCGACCTACTTGTTTCAATAGGAACTTGGATCTCCGTGACCACAACCTTTGAAGTACGCGAGCCATGAGCATTGTTTGCTAACTCCGGAACACTTTTCGGCGCTGCGCAACTTTGCACATATAGCTAAGGTTCTTTTAACCTTATCAAAGTTCTATTGTCCTCCCACTTAACTTTTCACGAAAAATTCCTTCTCAAAGAAACTTGACGTTCTAAGCAACAAACACTTTTGTCTCCGGTGTTTATGGAGGAATACTTAACAGTTATACAAAGACAGGTTCATCCGACTTTGGTTGCACACATCTTTCTTATGCATAGCATACCAATGTTTTAAGAAAGGACTACTTGGGTTTTATCCCAAACCATAACTTGATATGGTGTCATTTCAACGGATTATGATGGAGCTCTTTTCAGTGGAAAAACGGTAATCTCTAAAGCTTTTAATCTTTAAAATATAATGGCAGTTTTATGAATTATACCTTTGATCTAACCATGTCAAACAAGGTTTAATTACATATCTCGAACGTTCCATACTCTTATGGTGTTTCGGAAATGCAAATCCACGGAACGATTCCTTAAATCTTAGGTATTATGCTAAACTTGTAACTTAAATATCTTCCTTTATGATCTTATCATAAACTATTCATATTCTTGTTACAATGATTTTTCACTTCATCTTGAAAGTCTTTGAACTTTTCAAATATTTCACACTTCATCCTTATTAAGTAAATATTCATATATTCACTCAAATTTTCGGAGAAAGCATATGAAGTTGAAATCCATCGCTCTTGACTACACATAATGGACTTCGTACAACAATATGTACAAATTCCAATAAGCTAGTCTTTCGTTCCCTTTTGGCCTATGAACGAAGTTTCAATTATCTCTAGGAAAGTTTCACAAGCGTCATGTGATCAAAATCAAAAGACTCCAAAATTCCATCCACATGGAGTTTCTTCATGTTTTCTTTCCAATATAATTTAAACGGCGATGTCACTTCCTAAGTGATCTTTCAATCAATTTGTCTTTCGACATCTTTAGCACTAGTTTTATGGATGTGATGTCTCCAACGAGATTTGCGAATCCATCTTTTATGGATTACGGCAATTATTTGAACAACCCTTTTGTTCTCATAATACCTGATAAAACAAATCTTTGAAGGCAAGCTTTGATGTTTAACGAGCAACACAATAACCCTTTATTTGTTCTCGATGAACATCATCACATATTCTTTTGCTAGTTTCTTAGGCCATTGTAGTTCATGAATTGTGTTGTTTCGTATGACGATTCACACCAACAAATTCAGTATCAAATATTTAAGAACCACATTGTTTAATAAGCAAAGAATATAGCCATAACATGTATAACATCTATATACTTAAACTGAACAATTCCAGTCTTTTCTTTTCTGCCATATATTTATGAGATTCTCTTTCAGTATTTCCTTTTCTGTTTGAAAGAATCTATCAACATCAATAGTGGAGTCATACATATGACACATAATCCAAAGCGTGTATAATTAAATACCAATGTCTTTGGACTTGCACTTTGAAGTAGATCACCATCATCAAATGTTTGGTGTTCTTCCAAATTCCTTTCTTTAGTAATCTCTTGGTGTAGTAAATATTTTACCTACATCAAATATTCACCCTTATCATGGAATTATCCATGATCAAGCTACTTTTAGCTTATAAAGATGAATCGTGAGTATAATGTTGCTATCCAAAACCTTTTGGTGGATTAGGACAACAAGTGTCTCCAACCTTTTGCAAATTCTCATCAAATATGAGAACATGAACTTTGCCATATTATACTCTATCATGTTGTAACCAAAACTTCGTTTCAGATATCACAATATCTTCCACACATCATGGTTTCTGAAACAACTCTTTCAGATCCTAGATAACCTTGATATTAAGAGAATCCTTTGAATATCAAGAATCATGGAGACAAACATGATACTTATATACTAACACTTGGAATTGTTACTCTTGATTTAATACTAATTATTAAACTTCATGGAGTAACCGGAACTTACTGAAAGTTTGCAATAGGACTTTTAAACTTTAGATTAACACTTCAAAACAATACGATACCAGTTCGTAAAGTAACTAACCAGAATTCTATAGTTCTATCATCTCAATTATAACTAAGCGCAAGGTGGTAAACGGATGCCAATGACTACAACAACTATGCAAATTCACTTTGATTTAGTTTACGATAAATTAAGTTCTAATTAATAATTAAATTAATCTTGGTGAACTCCCACTCAAAACAATGTCCCTCACATTGTTTTAGTGATCACACGAACCAAATCCACCATATCAAAACCGATCATCACGAGAGTTGATATAGTTTCAATGGCGAACAATCGACATGTTCATCATATCTACTATATGATTCATGCTCTACCTTTCGGTATTCCGTGTTCCTGAGGCCATGTATGTACATGCTAGGCTCGTCAAGATCAAACCTTAGCTTCCGCATGAGCAAATCTGGCTTGCCCACGTTGTATACACTTGTGGAATCTAACACACCCGATCATCACGTGGTGCTTCGAAACAACAAGCTTTAGCAACGGTGCTAACTAAGGGTGAACACTTTATGACTTGAAATTCATGTGCATGAGGGATCATCTTATAATGCTACCGTCGTCTACTAAGCAATACAAGATGCATAAAGGATTAACATCACATGCAATTCATAATATGTGATATGATATGGCCTTTCTTCTTTGTGCTTCCGATCTCCATCTTCTAGCACGAACATGATCTCCATCATCACCGACATTGCATCAAGGTCAATGATGCTTCTCCATGGTTGTCGTCCACCAGCTTCAACTATTACAACTACTTTGAATAGACACGCGGGTCTTAACAGAATTTAAAGACAACCATATGGCTCCTGCCGGTTGCCGACTTACAATAAGGAACATTGCATACATCAAATATAATCACAATCATGACCATATCACATCACTGCACACCCCTGCAAAACAAAGTTAGACGCCTCTAATTTTCTTTGCATGTTTTACGTGGTTTGGGGCTTTCAATAAGTGTCGTTCTAACTTACGAACAAGAACCACAACATTGATACTAGTATTGTTAATCACCCGTTGTAAATTGGATCTTAACTATGCTAGGAGAAACAGGCACCCGCAAAGCCACTTATGCAATACAAGTTGCATGTCAAGCGTGGAGCAAGTCTCATGAACGATGTCATGTAAGGTTAGCCCGGGCCGCTTCATCCCAACATACCGCAAGATGCAAAGTACACAAGAAGCAATCAACAATAAAAGCATCAACGCCCACAATGACCATTGTGTTCTACTCGTGCAACAGATCTACATATAGACACGGCTCTGATACCACTGTAGGGGTTCGTAGCATGGAAAACAAAAAAATTCTATCGCATACAAACAAACAAGCCAAGATCTATCTACTAGATTGTAGCAACGAGTTGATAGGGGAACTTACCCTCGAAGATTTCAAAGCGGTTAACGAGAGCAGATTCTTGTGGGTGATGTAGTCGTACTCTTTCCGATCTCAAGATCGCGTAGACGATCCTTCCGGCGCCATGTTCCAGCAGCGCTCCCGCAGTCGGTCACACGTTCGGTACTCGACGAAGACCTTCCTCTCCCTTGTTCCAGCAGGCAGCAGAGGTTGTAGCACTCTCCTCGCGATTCCGGCAGCACAACGGCGTGGTACCGGAAGTAGAGGGGAGATCTCGCAGGGCTTCGCCTTAAGACGGAGCGAGTATGGTGGAGTATGAGAGAGCTATTAGTGGTCTAGGGTTTAGACACACCAATTAGAAGGCTCTAAACCGAAGGCTAGTGCAATTAGAAGCTCTAAACCAAAACGGCTCTAAACCGGAGGCTTTGGCTAGGGTTTAGATTAGAGGATAGGAACTTGTGTGTCTAGAGGAGGAGGCCCTGCCCCTCCTTTTATAGGTGGGAGGGGCGGCCAAGGGGAGGGAGTCCCTCCCCAAGTCGGCCTTGGGTGGCGCGCCGGCTTGGAGAGGAGACTCCTCCCCCAAGTCGGTTTCAACCACCTCTTGCTTGTTTCCCACAGTTTCTTGTTTTAGCCGTTTGACTTTCAAGCTGGCCATTTGACTTTTCTGTTTTAGGATTCAATTTAATCCTTTACTTGGAACAGCAAGAACACTTAGTACATGATGCAATCATTCCAATATGTAATGACACATTCATGTACTCCTCCCCTTTCCCGGAGTGCCGGACATTCCGGAACCTTCTAGAACATTCCCGATGAAAACACCGGAATCATTTCTGAACTCCGAAACGGGACTTTCCTTATATTTGTCTTATTCTCCGGACCATTCCGGATCACCTCGTGATATCCCGGATCCCATCCGAGACTCCGAACAACATTCGGTCTCTTTCTCATAATACCATAACTACTCAAACAACGTCGAATCCTTAAGTGTGTCTCCCTACGGTTCGTGAATTATGCGGACATGATCGAGACACTTCTCCGAACAATAACCAATAGAGGAATCTGGAAATTCATATGGCTCCCACATATTTCTACGATTACTTTGCGATCGAATGAACCACTTACATACGATACAATTTCCCTTTGTCTCACGATAGTTTACTTATCCGATGTTTTGATCGTTGGTATCTCTGCATACCTAGTTCAACCGCGTTACTGATAAGTACTCTTTTCTCGTTCCCGTGATATGTGATCCCTTGTGAGCCAGTCACATGCTTGCAAGCTAATTGGATGACATTTCACCGAGAGGGCCCTGAGTATATCTATCCGTCATATGGATGGAAAAATCCCACTCTTGATCCATGTGTTTCAACCAATACTTTCTGAATACTCAACGCCACCTTTATAGCCACCCTGTTACGGTGTGGTGTTTGATGACATCAAAGCATCCATCCGGAAAAGGTGATATGCATGATCTCATGGTCGAAGGAATTAGGTTACTATGTATCAGAAAGCATATAGCAATTGAACTATTGAAATGACTTGATCTTTATGCTACACTTATCTATAGGAGTATGTCCATCACATCATTCTCCTAATGATATGATCTTGTTGTTAATAACATCTCTATGTTCATGATCAGGAAACCATGATCATATATTAACCAACAAGCTAGTTTAACAAGAGGCTTTACTAGGGACTCTTATTTTAGTTTACAAATCACACAAGTATTAATGTTTCCGGTTAATACAATTATAGCATGGTATGTAAACATTTATCATAAGTGTGAAGATATGATAATAACCACTTTATTATTGCCTCTTGGGCATATCTCCAACAATAACTAGGATCATCTTCCATCGTCAGTATTGTCTGTGACCCTGAAGATGGAGCTCCGACCATGCTAATATTATTATTCCGATGCTTTGATTGTAATCATACTTGATCGACTTGATCATGAGATCAACTATTTTTAAGACTATTATGGTTTGTAATGGATGATGAAATATGGTACCAATCTTTTATGTCTCGCAAAAATGGTAATCCTGGGATTGCGATGTACGACATAACAGGCATCTGAGATTAAAAATCCGGGTATTGATAGTGCTGGTTTTCTTTTTTAGGTATTTTTATTTTTCATTTTTTATCTTTTGACGGTGATACTTTGCCACAACTTCCGCCCATATTTTTTTAGCACAAATTACCCTCCGTGTACTATTGTAGTTTTTCCATTTCTTTTTATACTTCAGTGGTAATTTTTGGTGCACCTTTTTGGCGGTAAATTCTTAATAGTTGTTATTCTAAGTCTATAACAATACTTTTAAACTTATATTTTACCTACTTGATGGTCGTGCTTGACACAACTTTTCGCTGTAATTTTCTAACGGTAATTACCCTACATTTACGGTGATATCCCTTCTTTTAACTACTCGAGTTAGCTTTCTTGAACAGTGCTGGTTTTCTTTTTTAGGTATTTTTTCTTTTTCATTTTTTATCCTTTGACGGTGATACTTCGTCACAACTTCCGCCCGTAGTTTTCCGACACAAATTACCCTCCGCGTACTATAGTATTTTTTCCATTTCTTTTTATACTTCAATGGTAATTTTTGGTGCACCTTTTTGGCGATAATTTCCTGATAGTTGTTATTCTAAGTCTATAACAATACTTTTAAACTTATATTTTAGCTACTTGATGGTCGTGCTTGACATAACTTTTTGCTGTAATTTTCTAAAAGTAATTACCCTATATTTATGGTGTTATCCCTTATTTTAACTACTTGATGGTAATTTTCCGAGGCATCTTTCCCGCCATTATTTCCTGAAAGTAGTTAGCCTACGCCTGCGGCCATATTTTTTATAGCTCCTTCAACTATTTGATTTTTTTACACAATTTTCCGGCCATAATTTCCGCCGGTACTCAACTCTCGAAGGTGAATAATTCTCTAACTGTATTTTATATGTGGTGTTTTTTTAGTTTCCTTTCCCATTCTTGGCAGCAATTTTTAGACGGTAACTATCCTTCTGTAATTTTCGAGCGTGTGTAGTTTCTCAACCGGTATTTGCCAACACAAATTCAACATTTCTATACTTTTTAATTCTTTAACACTCATTTCACCATCTATCGCCTCTTTTCTCAAAAAAAATATACTACCGTTGTCTTATGGAATAACTTCGGACAACAATACTACACTACATATGGCATATTGTCCACTAATCTTTTAACAGGTCATCGAAGACATTATCCAATTACGGATGCGGCGTGCACCCACGCCATATTTCCTAGTAATACTTAAAACTCTAAGTAATAAAGCGTTATTTATTAAAAAATATGTTCTTTGGCTGGCTTTTTAGAACGGTGTTTTGCATTTAGCAGCCGGTTTCTTTCATGTTGAGTATTGTTTTTCTTCTCCCTCGTGTAAAGCCTTCGCTATAAACCAGTGACACCAACATCCATTTCTTGTTGTGCTGATGGGTTTTAGTAATTTTTTGTTGGGAGTGTCTAGATCTCAGGTGCCTGAGAACTTCTTATGTCTAAGTCGCTGACATCATTCTCTTTGTACTAATTCTCGGTTACAACCTAGTTGTAACTTATACAATTTATACTAATTCTGGTTGCAACTCATTAAAATCTTAGTTACAATATAGTTGTAACTCATGTGTATGTCTCACGTTGCACGAATCGCGATGCAAATTCAATGACGAGAGAGGTGACTGAGACCTAAAAAGTTCTCATGCGTCTGAAAACTAGCAAATCCGGGTTTTTTTTCAAAATGGCTTTAGCAATTTAGAACCGGCTGAAATCGGCTCTTTCGGTAGGCTCAGCCGTTAATACCGCGTTCTGTCAAAGCATCAGTGCTGGCTATGAGGTCAGTAGTAAGGTCACGAGTGCAACGGTTATTGATGGCGCAACTGTGCAACAGACATACGTACCCATACCGACATGCATATACGGTCGCTGCCGGTATCAACAACGATTCCCATCTGCTTTGCCTCCGCGGACTGGCATCCATGCATCCTCGTGGTGACAGCTAAACTCAATCAGCTAAACAACAACACGTGTCTGTTTCTCTCTCTTTGAAGAAGTGACTCAATCAGTTTAACTCGCTGCTCTGGTCTGCTTGATACGACGCCCGCCGTGTCTTGGCAAACACTGCAGAAATCGATCGGCCAATTAATACTTTAATATTTGCTGATCTACCTGCCTTATTCCTCGATCGATCTTTGCTACGAGTACGTACGTAACCTGAGTGGTCTCATTAATCAGCATGGTGCATCCGTCCAAAAAAAGAAAAACTGCACATATGAGGTTCTTTGGACAGACTGGAGCTGGCAAAATTGGTAAAATCTTTCACGCTACGATGGAGGCTTTCAGTTGGGGCACCTTTTTCTTGTGTTGACCGGTCAGTTGGGACACTCTCATGCATGCATGCGTGCGTGCGTGCTGCCTGTATGGGCTCCTCCTATCCCATGCAAGTCAACAAAAAGACCTCATGATCGGTCCCATGCATAGGGCCCCACATGTGATGTGGATCGATGTAAAATGCTCTACGTAGTCTTCAACGGTAGTACATCGTCTTGATTGAATTCAGCACATACTATAATCAAGCATCTTAAGCTAGCGTAGTGATAGAGCCGTCTGTGGCAGGGCGAGAGCAGGCGAGCTCCCCTGTAGATCACATTTTGTCCGCACATGCGTTATGTACACGGGCCGGTCAGCTGGTCCCTGGCCTGGACCAATTTGTGTTCCGTCCCCGGAAAATTATTAGGGTCGCTCGGAACTTTGTCATCAACTGTACGTACATGCGCTCGCTCGCTCGCTCGCTATCCCTGCCCCCGGCCGGCTCGTACGTACTACGTGCCTGGCGCCCTGGCATGCACTAGCCTATACGGCAGCTATACGGCCCGGCGTGCATTACTCGCGTACGTACGTGGCCTCTCGATCGGCTGTAGTATAAGCCAGGAGCGTGGTCGTACGTTTTGGACCTATACGCTCGAGATGGTGCAGGCCATGTGCGCCCGGCGGCCTGAGGGCTGAAGCTAGCGTGTAAGCGAAGTACTACTACGTTTTATGTATTTCGTCTAACTCAAGGCAGCAAACTTTGTCGTCCTCTCGTTAGTGATTCTAGCTCTCACGCGTTTGTGCGTGCCTAGCTAAGGCTATAGCTAGCCACTATGCATGGAAAGAAGGCGCACTAAAACGGGACGGGAATTCTGGGATATGTATGCACGTACGTCATACTACATACAGCTGTATTGTGCGTGAGATGCTTCTGGTTCTGAATGGTGGACCGCGCATCATTCACACCCACGCAACGATCCGTTCTGGTGCCGGGACGAGCGCAACTCCTCTGCGGTGTATACAGCAGGTCGTTGTACCTGACTGACCTGCTTCTCGTGAACAAACTACTACTAACTTTAGCAGTACCTACAAGGTACTCCACTACACGTGCCTAGCACGCCCGCTGTCTACGCAAGAACAGAGCAAATGCAGGTATCGTGTGGAGTGTCGAGGTGGAGCGGCCACTGACTTTACCATCTTTTTTCGATCTGAATTAACACGTAGAGACTGGAGAGAGGCCTTAACGAAGACATGTGTCTAGCCTCAAATTTGCGCATCCCAGCCCGAGAGCGCATGCATGGATGCCTGCTTTGGAAGGACGATCGCAAAGTTGGTAAAACCTTTTCATGCTACTCTCCAATGAAGCTGCTTTCAGTTGGGGTGCACCCTCCAGGGCTTCCGGCCGGCCCGTTCCATGCAACTCACCTTACAGTCGGTTGGGTAGGGCCACACACATATTGTAGTTGAAGGCACTGACGAGAATATATATTTGACCAAACCGAATCTTTACTATTAAAAAGAAGTTGGTGTTGGTAGGTTGCACTTTCACACTTTGACATCAAACATTGGAAGCATCACCACCATCTAATCTGCATCTGACGGTATAGTAAGTTGTTTCAATACCGGCTTAGTTAATTACACTTATATGCCACCGATTAGGGGAAAATGACGGTACCGATTACCGAACGCCCAGACGAGAAAAGGAAAACGACCTCCTAACATGGAACCCTAGCACATGTCCGTCGCCGTCACACCTCCCATCTCGGCCCCTGCCCCAGCCGTCCTCCCGTCGCCACTAGCCGGATGTGATCCGAGATCGCTGCTCCGCCTCCAGCGGCCCCTACTTGCGGTCATCGCGTGGGACGGAAGAGGCCGATGATGGCTATCATGGCCTGGCGAGGAGTTGCCACCGCAAAGGGAAAAGACTGGGCGGTTCGTTCTCCGCTGACTGGCATACCACCTCAACCCTATCCAGTCGATCCTCGCGGGTGACTGGCACAGAGGAGAGGCACCCCTGGGTCGTGTCCGGACCTCCGGGGACAGCAGCAGCGACGACCAAGCTCCACGGATCGACGGCGGCAAGGAGATGGTCGGCTTCCTACGGAGCCGCTTAGGTCTGGGGGAGGGCGGAGGCTGGTGGTGGGGGAGATTGTGGCTGAGCCGGGATGGAGGAGGAGGGCGACAGTTCAGGCGTGACCGTGGTAGAGAAGAGACGAAGGGGGAGGGGTGGATGCCATCTGGAAATCAACCCGCAATCCTAGCTCAAAAAATCCCCTTGCAGTTCCATGCCATCTTCCCCCATGCGAGGCCGCGCACGGCGCGCCCTCCCGCCGAACACCCGGACACCAACGTGCCAAGTAACCGCGTGCCGCCCCAGGATAGCATGTTCCTTCTGGTGGATGGCAGCGGCGTCTCCAGGCCGCATCCCTGCCCTTCCTCGCTTCCCGGTCGACGACTGCTGGCACACACGAGGTTGAAGAAGACCGTGACCACCATGGTCGGCCACCCGGAGCCCAAGGAATCAGAGTCATCCTCCCACGTCGCCCGTAGCCTGCACCATCCCTTGCTACGATCCTTCACCCGGCACCATCTTATCCCATTTGCATCCGTGGCCGCAGCTCGCAAGCTACCGCACTGCCCCGTTTTGGTCAGCTGTGGCGGCGCGATCTGGATCCCAGGAGATGGCAGGGGACCGTGGCAGTGTGTGGAGTCCCGTCCAGGCAGCAGGTGAATGCGGTGTCAACGTGCGGGAGGTGAGGGATGGCGGCAGACAGCTCCAGACCTGTCCAACCAATTTTCTTTCATCAGGTCTGATCCATTCTTTTGCTATTAAGAAATGCACTCAAAGTGTTTGATGGATTGTTCACGTGCAAAGACTTCAATTCTTATAGAAGAGGTTCCCTATGTAATTTGTTTAATTAACAAAGTTTATTGTATCAAACTGTTAATGTCGTGCAACTTTTAAAAACGATGTAAGTTTTTTTTTGGATAGACTGCTAGAAAAAATTTAACTTTGTTAGCCAAATGTAAATAGGGCTGCCCTTACTCTGGTACTATCAGAGTCAAGAAAATTTTGCGGAGCACTATTACTTCGATCATGAGCTGGAGTCTATTGTGCCTGGACAAATACTTGGCCTATTGAACTTCTTTGTCTCTATTGATTTGTTTCTAAATGAACTTACATTGTATTTATATGGCAAAATGCATGCCAACGTTGAACATCTTTGCTTTTCTCCGAATTAGCTTAGAGGAAGATTTAAACCGATAGTTGTTCTGTCTGAGTTCTGACTTTGAAGTATTTCTATAGTAATACTAGGAAGTAATCTGGGCTGCAGTTCTCCTCGCACTAACACAGCTACCTTCCATGTACAGCTTTCTTGGTTCACACTTCAGTTGCACAACTGTAAGAATTCAATTTCCAGTCTCCGCCTTCAATTTGTACTGGATGTTGCTACTTGATCCTTTACTTTGTAATTGAATAATCTATTTTACAGTGATTAAGCTGCTTGTTTTTTTGTCACACTACACAATCCATATGACAAGTCTATTTCTGTCTAGATCATACTCTTTTCTGAACTGACAGTAAGTTTGGGTTTCCTCATCATGAAGTTGTTTCTTGTTCCCTGTAGTTAAGATTCACCAACTGATTTCTAAAAATATCTACCTTGTTATATACATTGGCATGTGTGTGGTGTAAACAAACATGTTAAACCATTAGTTTGCATTTCAGGAGAGCACGCATGTTTTTCCTGAAAAAAGTATTCTCAACTTTTTCCTGGATGATTTGGGTTTGTTTTTATGAAATATCATCTATTATTGAGATTTTATTTCCTTAGATTAAAAGGAGTAGGGCTAACCAAGATGATGTTGAGGTAATTCTGGGGTTTATCCATGTTCATAAAATATTTGCAAAGAGTTCTTTCGTTTTTGTCCTAAGATACTTTTCTTCATTTTAAGTATGTTCCAAGCTTTATATCTACTGCTACTATTCTGCACAACTTGGGGACAAGCCATTGCTTCTCCATATGCGCTTTGTGGCTGATGCACTGCAACATGATTGAACAAATCATAAACCATGGTTTAATATTGGCCTACTCTACAAAGAGGAAGGTGGCAGGTAAGCAACTGAGGTTGCTGAATGTTTCCAAACTGCTACTCTTTTTGAAGAAACTGCGCATGTAGAATATTTTGGATGACATATATGTATAACCTACAGAAACTATGCTATTATATTCTTCATACTTTCATTTACACCGATGAAATATTAGATTACAGAGTTCCTGGACATGACCTACATGGAACGATCATTGACACATTAAAGCATCACTGCTTCAGACATGGTCCGATTCTTTTGTTTAATATTTCAATATATAGCCCTGCCTTGTTTTCTATACAATATCAAACTTTGTTAAGGTTTTGGTAATTGATGTTGTTGTTGATATGTTGTGAATTATATAAGATGCAAAGATATTCCAGAGTTGACAATTCATGGAGTCCACTACATTTTGACTATTTGGATATACATGTAGGTCGTTGGCTGCAGCTGGAGACAAGAAGCTAACCAGGAAGAGGAAGCGAACATTGCAGCCTGCATAATGGAACGCGACCAGCTGGGCTGTGGGGCTGGTTAGCATGATAGTTTAGGAAGTCACCACACTCACCAGTACAACCGGCGCAGCAGCAAGACCAAAGCACTTGTGCAAGCTCTATTTAAGGGTGTGCAAAATATGGAACCGGCTAAACCAGCTAAACTGGCCAGTTATAGCTTAGTTTACTTCCTTCACAAATAAATTTTAAACTTTAAAGTTAGTACAAAAATTTAAACTATCCCAAACCGGCTAAACCCGTGAAACCTTCTTTGGAGAGGCTTAGTTCTATTCTTGAATTCCAGATGCGAAAAGTGCATAGAGTACAGAGATTCACTGGAAATTTTTTATGCAGATTGCACGTGTGTATGATTTGATTGACTGCAGATTACAAAAGTTTACACCGTATTATAGTTACTAACTTGGGTTAATATAAATAAGCTACTGGCTTAAAGCTGAAGTCCAATTATAGAGGGCTATAGATGCTCTACACTGCAAATCATGTTAAGGTCTCTGGTCAAACTTGATGTCACAAGCGATGATTCAGCGTCTATGGTGTTATATTTCTAAATTTCTGCTACCGTTTCACTTAAACTGCCACCTGGTGGGGTGATAAGATGAGCATGTTAATATTTGTTTAACTTATCAAAAGCTAAGCCGGAAGGACAAGTCAAGAAAACATGATAGTTTTGATCAACACATATTTATTTTATTCGCCGTTGCAACGCACGGGTATTATGCTAGTGAATGAATAATGTACGTACTTACAAAGCTAGGGACGCTGGTCATTGAAAATGAACGAGGATTTGTAGGGGTGTATAGAACGTATGCGGTATAGGCGGAAGAACTGCTCCAAGGCATGGCATGTACAGTTCGGTCCACATACCAAAATTTCCACAATCAACATTGAAGTTATTGGTTAAAAAAAATTGAAGTCATTGCACCACATGATCTGTTGGTTTGCCGGGGTCTCAAAATGGCACTGCTGTGTAACCGAAGGACATGCTCTACGGGTTAACTTTGGCGTCAAAGGTTGCTTCTACACGATGCATGGTGAACTATCTTGCCGGTGGCATGTATCTTCAATGGGCAACATTTGCGAAGGCAAAACACATACCCACATGCCATTGCACAAGGATATGCTAGAAACGATGCAAGGCAAGCAACAAGAGTTCCCGAGCTGTATTTGAACTGTTTCCGGGATGATGAGATTTTGGAAGCAAAAAACCCTTTTAGAGATATCATGATTGCTCGTATGATAATGCACATCATCCTCATCAAGAATGAGCGAGGTCAAGACGAAGGATTCATGCTTGGTGGTGTTGAACTAATAAGTCACTCGAGGGATTTCTTGACATGCATTGCCGTACTTGCGACAAGGAGGTTCGATTGCAATTTTTTAGACGATATATAGTGGAGAATATGCGGCAACACCATAACACAGCTACTTTACGTGCTTGAAGTATTGAACTATGCTCATGGGTCACGATTACCATGATTTAAGTTTAGAAATGAAGTTTGAATTATGGCTTTCAAACATTTGAAATATTGTCGAATTATATGAGATGCATATATACCATAGATTATGGTGAATGTACATGGTTTCGGGAAAATATAAACGAGAAAATGAGTAAAACGGAACACCAAACAGAAATGGGGGAGCACAGTCAGGAAAACCAATTTGAAGAAAGAATATTTTGTTACAGACTTGCTCTTAGTTCTGCTCATCATTTGCTCGCCCAAGTCTGTTCCCTTCCTACGATTAAAAAAAGGAAGATTAAAGCAGTCAAGAAAAAAAAACTCTCTTGCAGCTCTGCATGGTCACTGTACCTGAAAAATATCGGAATTCAGATATCGTTACCTCGAGTACATTCATCAAAGTGCAGGATGTTTCACATAAAATCCATTCAAATGCAGCCATGTGAGATGGAGCCTCCAGGTCATATTTCTGTTTCAGTCGCAACGGTGGACCAGGGACCACGGCGTAAAGAATGAATGGCACGCCTCCCTCTACAGGACTCACCTCTCAGGACATCCGTCCATCCTGCCTCGAGCTCCTCCCCCTCTCCTCTTTACCAGGCCACCGCGTTCCCCTTCCGCACCACCTCCCTCTCTTCCCCTTAAACCCCACAATTACTCCACTACGCTCCCACTAATCCCCCATTTCACCCTTCGCCGCCACCGCCTTTTCCCCACCCCCCCTCCAAATCCATCCAAGAACACCACCACCCCTATCTCTCTGTCCCCCATGGCCACGCCTCTCCGCCGCCTCCTCTTCTCCCTCGCCCTCCTTGCCGCCGCCGCCGCGGGCCCTGGCGCAGCGGCGGCCAGGCTTTCAACCTCCTACTACAGCCGCAGCTGCCCGCGCGTGGAGCAGATCGTGTCGGACGTGGTCGCCGCCAAGCAGCAGGCGAACCCATCCACGGCGGCAGGCACGCTGCGGCTCTTCTTCCACGACTGCTTCGTCTCCGGCTGCGACGCCTCAGTCCTCGTCTCCCCGCTCTCCTCCGACAGCTCCCCGGAGCGGTCCGCGGAGATCAACCTCTCCCTCCCGGGAGACGCCTTCGACGCGGTCGCCCGCGCCAAGACCGCCCTGGAGGCCGCCTGCCCGGGCACGGTCTCCTGCGCCGACATCCTCGCCCTGGCGGCCCGCGACCTGGTGGCCATCCTCGGCGGTCCCCGCTTCCCCGTCTACCTCGGCCGCCGCGACGCCCGCCGCTCCGACGCGCGCGACGTGGAAGGGAACCTGCCGCGCACCAACATGTCGGCCCGCGCCATGTCGGTCCTCTTCGCGCGCAAGGGCATCACCCCGCAGGAGATGGTGGCGCTGGCGGGCGCCCACACGGTGGGCTTCTCCCACTGCTCCGAGTTCGCGCACCGGGTGTACGGGTACAAGACCCCCGGCGGGCACGACCCGTCCCTGAACCCGTCCTTCGCGCGCGCGCTGCAGAGCTCCTGCGCCGGGTACGAGCGGGACCCCACCATCTCCATCTTCAACGACATCGTCACGCCCAGGGACTTCGACGAGCTCTACTTCAAGAACCTGCCCCGTGGCCTGGGCCTGCTCGCCTCCGACGCCGCGCTCTGGGAGTACCCGCCCACCAGGGTCTTCGTGGAGCGGTACGCCGATAACAGGACGGCGTTCTTCACGGACTTCGCCGCCGCGATGCAGAAGCTCGGCGCCGTGGGCGTCAAGACCGGCCGGCAGGGCGTCGTCAGGCGGCAGTGCGACGTCCTCGACTGATCCACCGACCGACCGGAGCTGCGAATGTTGTTGTACTGTCGTCGCTAGTGAGATTGAACAATTATTAGGGTTGGATTTGGGTTGTGTGGAATTCTCGACGAACGAACTTGTGAATTGTGGTGCGTTTTGAGGTTGAGTTTAACACTACACTGGATGAAAAGCTGGCCGTCCAAATCGGGGAGTGGCATTGGGGCCGTTGGCACCTCTCTTTCTGTTACCGGTGTCATTATCGTCGCTGCACTAATCATGTGTGCATTGTTGTTACCTCCAGTCACGCGCGTAGTCTTGATGTCTTATTCGTCGGTTTCCTCTTCTGTCACGTGCAGTAGGCGAGTTGGCCTTATCATCAGAGGCTCAACTGCCGGAGCTGAATACTCCAGTTGCTCACTGCGGTTAAGCAGCTGACTGATGCACAAAAAAGAAGCATAATCTCGTGTCCAAAATTGACACAGGACAGTAGGGTAGAACAGATTGCGTAGCCGCCCGTTGGCACATGGGAGTGAAAGGCGTAGCATTTGGTAGATGCTTTTTCTCGTACAGCGTCGGGCCGGTTCATGTCGGGTAGAGCCTTTCGGTTGAGTCTTAATGGTGGACCCTGGGCATCCAAACCAGATGGACGGATGCCGGGACAAGGAGCATCTCGGAGGTTCCATGGACGGTGAGGTTACAGTTTGGATGATGATGATGACAATGATTAGGCGAAACATCCATGGCCACTTCCCGGCCCAACAGTTCGTGTCATTGCAGAATGATTAGTAGAAAAGGACTACGGACTTGCTTGGATCATGCGGAGCCATCAGCTACTCCATCGGCTGTACGTAATGGCTAATCACTGCTTCCAGCTAACATCTACTGACTGAGCAATGCAATTATGGACCATCGATGTGGCAAAGGATGCGGGTAAAATCCAAAGCAGGCGAAGCACTCAGACTGGTACTACAAACACGACTCATCAGTAGCCCTCCGGGTGAGACAGGTGGATTCAATGGCCATTTGGCGTACATAATAGGTTGGATTAGTTGCCACTCTCATACATGTTGCCGAAAGAGAAGAAAAAAAAAGGCCCAGACTGGCCATGGACACATGGTGCTAGACCCAGATGTTTAAAAGCCTCTGCTGCTCTTCACAATTACAGACGGGCAGCAGACCGTGAATGGCCGCAGAACTGGGAGCATCATCAGCTGACAGATATGAATTTACACGAGCCAACAACATGGCGGCATTAATCTCTCAGCAACAACAAAAAAGGGTCAACTAAGACAGACTACCGGCGAGGATATACAAGATCCGCAGCAGAGTAGCTGACGCCAGTAAATTGCATTCCCCAGCCAATGTGTTCCACAACATCCTAGATCATTGGGCACCTTTGCCATTGCTTTGCGTAAGGTGCCGCTGCTTGGAGAATCTTCTTCCTAGGTCCCTGATCCACATAAGGAACTCCCAAGTCAAAACTGCTAAATAAAGGCCAGAAATGAAAGCCTATAAAAGATTGTGCTGCAAGGCTGCAACCCATGTCTAAGTACAAACAAAGTAGCATTACATTTGAATTGGCTTAGTATTAATGTTACCAGTGTGTAATTACATGGAGAATCTCCATTACAATAAATATTTAAATGAAATTCAGTTATGGGACCCTATTGTCGTCGGGACTAACAACAAAAGTGGTGGAAATACTTACCATTGGTACTCCCATGTCTTTGAGATCGCTGTCTTTCATCTGACTCAACGCAGTCATATCCACCTGAAAAGAAGTAAATACAGAGCCAAAAAAATGAACAATGACACAAGATAATCCATAAAGCATATATCTAAATATACTCTCATGTAATTCAAACATATGCTCTAATGGACATTTCAGAAGAAACAAAGCTCGAGACAGCAAATAGATAGTTTAAAGTCCAATAAGGTGTAACCAACAGAGCAACAGGTATAGGCATAAATGGAATGATAATCATGAAGGAAAAGAAAGATAAAACACCATAAGAACAAAGTTTCTAATGAATTGTTTACAAAAGAACAGCTAGAGCTCTTTTATGGAGCACAGCTTCATAACTCCACTCAAAAGATCAAATATAAGGCTTTCAAATGCTACTGCATGAGCAGTGTGGGTTACTGGTATCCAAAGGGAAGAATGTATGTTTGCACATAAGAAAGAATTAGAAGTTGGAAACGAATCAAGAAGTAATGGAAATCACCTCCTCGCCCTGAAAGAGAACAATATACTTCTCAAGTCCCATTGATTTCAGTAATCCAGTAACTGTCAGTGGTACTTCTTCCTGCAAAACCACATAGAACAATGTCAGAGAACTCCAAGCAAATGTTAATTATGGAATGCATAACCAGAAGATCCCTAATATAATTGGCATGAAACCCAGCTCATGGTCAGCATAACTGGAAGCTGAACTCTCACATCTATAATAAAATATGGGTAAAGTGAACAGAAATTCAGCTAAAAGCCTGGAACTATGTGCAAAGTGAACAAAAACTCAGCTAGTGGTCAGCGTAAGTATGGATGTGCTAGGATATATGTTAACGATCACGTTTTAATGATTTCAACTTTAGAATATCGTCTTGCGTTCAATGGCTGCTGCTGCTGTATTGAGAAGCACAAGCAAATACATCACTGGGACCTAACCAAATCAGCTAAGATGGTTTGTAATAAGTTCACATTCTAGTACTCCCTCCGTCCAGAAATAACTGACTTGGTTTTGTTTAGATTCGAATGTATCTAGACGCATTTTAGTGTATAGATACATTCGAATCTAGACAAACCAAAGTCAGTTATTTCTGAACGGAGGGAGTACCATTTTCAATTCTAATTGCTAAGTATCTTAGAACCAATAGCATTATAGGAAAAACAATAGATGTGGTTTCAAAAGAAAATTTATATAGCTGAGCACAAAATAAAGCAATGAGTTGAAAATTCAGAAGCCTGACTAAGTTTGGATATATGAGAGAAGTACAGACCAGTACAGGGGCAATAGGCACACGTGTGCCAGATGAACTGATTCCATTAGCTGGTTGTACTGTATCAAGCAAAATGTTAGATTTTCCTTCGTAAGGTTCACGGGCTCTTAATGTGTCAGGAACAACTCTTGTAATATGACTTGGATATCTTGCAGCACCAGGAGATCCATGGGATGGAATGGACCTCGTCTGATCATAAGTCCGTGGGGGAGACATGCCTCTTCGAACACTTCTTGGGGGAGGAGAGATGCCTCTTCGATCACTCCTTGGGAGAGGAGAGATGACTCTTCGATCACTTCTTGGGGGAGGAGACATGCCTCTTCGAACACTTCTTGGGGGAGGAGACATGCCTCTTCGAACACTTCTTGGGGGAGGAGACATGCCTCTTTGAACACTCCTTGGGGGAGACATGCCTCTTCGAACACTCCTTGGGGGAGTCATATCTCTTCGGACACTTGGAAGTTCTTCTGGGGAGCTATCCCTTGAACCATCAGCAGTCCACGAGGGATAAGGTTTCCCTGAAGATTCCAACTTGAACAAATCATCCGCACATCTTGCAGAAGGGCTTACAAGAGTAGAGGCTCTTGACCCTAGGGCTCTCCCCCTCGAACCATATCTAGATCCTGATTCTGGGACCTCTCTCACATCATAAATTGACCTTGATTCTGGATCACGCCCTCTTGCTTCATGTCCCTGGCGATTCTTTGACTTCCGCGAAAGCTTTTCACGGAGATCCACTCCATTCTGTTCTGAGTCACCGTTGATCTTCTGTGACAAGCCTTTCCTCATTAGCTTCAGCCTTAAATCATCCCTGCCAATCTGGCGAACTTTTATGCAGCAAACATATGCAAGAAAAAAGAAGTGTCAAACAGGCAGCTCGCTATAAAATCCTAGTATATTGGATAGTAAAAGTGAAATGCTTATAATCACCCAAACCATCATCTCCAATCTGCAAGTTACTGCTTTCTGTTTGCCGTCTGCAAAAGAAAGTAAATTTTCTGAGCGAACACTTAAAACAGATGCTCAAATTGAGGAACACAACAGAAACAACAATACTTTGAGCTACAGCTTGGAGCATAAGCAAGGTAATGAACATAAAAACAGAAAGTGGACTTCACTGCTACAGCTAGTGCTTTTTTACACAAAGCAGGTAAAATGAAGCTGCAGCATATGTGCAAGGGTAATCTAAACTGAATAATTTGCAGAGGGAGACACACTATGACATCCTGAATCACCTGATGCGAAGATTACTTGGTATGTTATACATCTAGTTAAAAATAATGAATATCGATAGGTCAAGGAAAGATACCTTTTCTTACTCTGCTGGCCTCCAATGGATTCAGAATCAACCACAGCATTCCCTAACCTCTCTCTAACAGGTCGCTTTCTTCCTGATACTGGCACTTCATCATCAATACCAATATCAGAAATACTTCGCCTTTTAACAACCTGCAACCCAGAAAATCAAGGTAAATAAGCTAAAATTGTTCAATTCATGCAGGATTCTGAAGCCTTAAAAGGGAGAATAAATATGTAGGCAATACAAGGTATTCACAATCCACGCTAACATTCACAATGCGGGATAAACTGAAAAACGTGGCCAACTAGTTCCCAAGTTCAAGAAAGTTGCAAGCACCGAATTATGTCAGAGAAGCCAAATAACATAACCAGCAGTCAAATAAATTAAGAGGTAACCTGAGTTTGTCAGAGAAAATTTGTAACGGTACAATCAGGAACAAGATGGGATTAACATGCATTCTAGCACCTTGCCACTAACATCTGTCGGAGCTGCATCTCGCAGCCCCTGATCTTCTATCTCTCAAGCTCTCTCTAATCTCTCTCACAAGAACACACGCCCTGAGAAGACTAGAAAAAACTCTTAAACAAAACACATACGCTCACACTAATCAAGGAAGAAACTCACGCGAACACACACCTCACCAAAGGAGAAAACTAGCTTTGCCTTTTTTCTCTCGGTGAGTACACATGCGCTACATTTTTCTCTGTGCCCAACCGGCTCTCTTTTTCTCGTTCATTTCACCTTATATAGCCATTACAAGATATAAGCACCAGCCACTAACAAAATAACTAACCATGATTTTTTACTAAGCCACGCGGACACCACGTGACTCGGCCACTCAACCCACTCGGTCATGCATGCAGCTACATCCAAGGAGTTCACATGCATGCACATCCTCTTGACTAACTTGATCACTGTTAAAGCTAATCCTCCGCTAGGCGCACACACGCATATCCTTTCATATCTAGCTAGCTATGTGGACTTACTCCTAACAGAACCTGACCATTAGCTTGTCTACACACATTATCACAACTTATGTGTGCAAACTACCGCAACTTCCGGCCGGACGACTCGATTACACGAACAATTGAAAAACAAATAAACATGATAAACTACTAACTAACAAGATTAGATCCAACAATCACCTCCCTAATCTTGTTATACTTATTTTCTCTCTTGAAGCCCATGATCGCCGATGTCGTCAGTGCAGCACATAGACGGCCGCCAATGCCATCTTGCTGCGTCGATTGCCGTCGTCGCTGCTGGCCTCAACGAGAGACGCACCTCCTACGCCTTCACGACGAGCGTGTCGCCATGACACGCCTGCTGCAACATGTTTGCCGCCGGTGCCGCAACTCGCCGGTGAATCGCCTCCATGTTTGCCGCCGGTGCCGCAACTCGCCGGTGACTCACCTTCATGTTGTCGTTGATGCCGCATCTCCTCGACGACTCGGACATGAACGATGAACTCGCCATGGCAATGGCCTCCGCACCTTAGCCATCACCTCCTTGCCGCCGGTGCCGCGACTTACCGGGCAGGATACTCTTCTCCTTGCTCGTGACGCAGCTTGACGACGATGGAGACTCGAACCCTCGAACGCACGAGGCTCTGATACCAAATGTCGGAGCTGCATCTCGCAGCCCCTGATCTTCTATCTCTCAAGCTCTCTCTAATCTCTCTCACAAGAACACACGCCCTGAGAAGACTAGAAAAAACTCTTAAACAAAACACATACGCTCACACTAATCAAGGAAGAAACTCACGCGAACACACACCTCACCAAAGGAGAAAACTAGCTTTGCCTTTTTTCTCTCGGTGAGTACACATGCGCTACATTTTTCTCTGTGCCCAACCGGCTCTCTTTTTCTCGTTCATTTCACCTTATATAGCCATTACAAGATATAAGCACCAGCCACTAACAAAATAACTAACCATGATTTTTTACTAAGCCACGCGGACACCACGTGACTCGGCCACTCAACCCACTCGGTCATGCATGCAGCTACATCCAAGGAGTTCACATGCATGCACATCCTCTTGACTAACTTGATCACTGTTAAAGCTAATCCTCCGCTAGGCGCACACACGCATATCCTTTCATATCTAGCTAGCTATGTGGACTTACTCCTAACAGAACCTGACCATTAGCTTGTCTACACACATTATCACAACTTATGTGTGCAAACTACCGCAACTTCCGGCCGGACGACTCGATTACACGAACAATTGAAAAACAAATAAACATGATAAACTACTAACTAACAAGATTAGATCCAACAACATCAACACAATCTCTGAAAATTTAGGATGTGCTATAAAGGTAATCATCAAAATAGCCAGCAGAGAGCAATGGACCACTGGGGAACAGGGCGTACCCTGAAGATCTGAATAGAAACAACAAGAAGAGATCCAACACAGAATTTTGGTTGTGTCTCCTCAAAGTAAGAAATGTGTTACAGGCTTAGCCACTCGATATCCGTCTGTCTGTACACACATAATCAGCTGCATAAACCATGTACCTAATCCACATCAGAACTTCCCCCTCTCAGCATTTCATCATGTTTACTCATCATAACCATACCTAGTCTCATCTTATATTTCTCTAAAAGGACACCAAGATCAATCACTCCCCTTGCAGAGAGATCCAGAGACTCCTAAATCCCATGACATTGGAACATCCATAAACATGAAGTCTGCTCAAGCATTTTGCAACTACAAACTAAAATCTGCACACTTTACTCGCCCACTGATCAAATCCTTCACAGCTTCCTATGTTGTGACAGTCACTTAAGAACATTCAGCGGAGATGAAGCTGAAGCCAACAAGGTGTCCACCGCTTGAGGCACCAAAATCGCAGCTATCAACACTGGAAACTGGGCATCTCGCCGCGCGCACACTACAGCTATGGTCTGGCTAAAGCTGCGCATCCGATCATCTTCTAATCAGCCGAGCCCCGGCAATCGAATCTAAAACGAGGAATGAACAGCACAGCGCAATCCGACGGGTAATAAGAGCGCGGGGATCCTGGGCGACGGCTCACCTTACCGCTGCGGCCGAGGGTGATGGTGACTTTGCCCGAGGATGCCATCGCCGCCACTCCGCCGCGCCCGCGAAGAGGACAGCTTCAGCTAGAGCGCCCGAAGGCCGAGGTGGACGGTGGCGCGGCGGAGGGTTGGCGCGGTGCGGCGCGGGAGGGGGCGGTTAGGGTTTGTGGCGAATGGAGATTGGGGCGTGGCGAAGTTTACCGGCGCTTGAGACGGGAGTGGGGATGGAGGGGTTCGATATGGAATCGCAAAGACACAGGTTTTTTTTTTCTTTTTGAGATTTTTTTGTTTTCGTGTTTTATTTTTGCCCGAATTTCATTTTATTTTGTTCTCTTCTCCGTACTTATTGCGTGCGCGTGTCGGCGAGGTGCCCGTTGAGACCCAGGGACCGTGGGCCACGGCCGCACGATTTGGAGGCTCGTCCTCGAATCAAACGGTTGAAGTGGAAACAGATAAAATAGCCATGGTTGTACCATAAAACGGATTACCAAAACCCATTGAGTGAAATTCCTCTGAAATCAAGTAGGTACTTCCTCCGTTCTATTTGTTTTAATAAATTTGTTAAAATTTGGATGAATCTGAGACATCTATTTAATATATAGATTCATTTAAATTTTAACAAATCTGAGACATCTATTTTAGGACGGAGGGAATATTTTTTTTCAGAATTTCACCCTTCTACTTAGGCTCAGTTCTTTTGGGGCTTCTTCGAGAAGCCGTCCTTCTCCTATCTTTCTAGAAATGCCGGTCTAAAAAATTTGCGAGGCTTTCAAAATAGTTAAGGCTAATAAATTTGGAAGACTAAAAATTTTAAACCGGTTTCTTCAGGAAGCTGAAGGTAGGACAGCTTCTGGAAGAAGCCGCCAAAAAAACTAGGCCTTATAAGTCTTTTTTGGGATTTATTTATAAAGCGGTACGAAATCATATTTCAATGATATTTGTAGGTTTCTGTAGCATGAGGTGAAGTGGCGTCGTCGTTCTCGGGTAATACTTCTTGTAATAAAGTTTGCTGTATTAGACATTCGAGAAATCATTATTCGTTGTGCTAAGGCATCAAAGGACTATCACACTAGGGCAACAATCATCATCAATGCTGACAATCCTAAATTGTAAGGGACTGATCTAAAACCATACTAATACAAAAACCGACCGAATCCTAAAAGACATGTCGGTCACACGATCAAACGTGCTCCCCGATGACGCTAGACACACCACCGGAGAAAAGATAAGACAGGAAAGACCTTATTCTAATTCAGGACGTAGTTGATGCCTCGTCATCCCGAATAAAGACATAAAAATGTATTAAACAAAGAACGCGTACCCTCCCGCCGGAGAGGATTCGTGGTCCGCCACGTCTCTAAGGACGCAATTTCATATGAGGTGAAGCGAACCGGTGACAAGAGGGACGAAACTGATGGAGGGGTTAACCTCTTGGGTGCCCGATCTTCACGGATCTCGTGGTCAAATCGATGGGAAAGCGAGGGGAAAGGGAGAAGGTAGCGGAAGCGAACACACACCTCGCGAAGAACACGATGAACACACGCAAAACTCACACGATACAAGGCCGATTGCTCCCGAACGGCGGCCACCGGTCCGATAGAATCCTCGCAAGGAAAGATCGGTCAACGTGCTCCCTCAAATCCACATCGGAGAGGGAAGAACACCTTGAGGAGGGTCTTGACAACTTGGAGACGAGACATGAACTCCAAGGCCTTGTTCAACGATGGATGCGTGATGCAAAGTCCAATCGAGGTTGGTGACGATAGTCGGTCCCCTTGGTAAAGGGGATGAGGCAAAACTAGAGATTCCACAATGGGGGTTTTCTTTAGTCTATCATCTATGCCTAAGGGATACATGAGGGGTGGGGGCTCTATTTATAGGCCAACCACTAAACAAGGGTAGTTTGGGAATAAAACTAGGGTTTGGTAAGTAAAGGGGGATACATGGGCTGTGGCCCAACTAGTGCGCGCAGGCACTGCCAGGAGCGGTAGTACCGGACTTGGGACCGGTAGTACCGCTTGGTCCGGTAGTACCGCTCTGGGACCGGTAGTACCGCTTGCGGTCCTGGAGCTTCAGCTGGAGCCGTCTGTTGGTGGCGGTAGCAGGGGGCGGTAGTGCCGGGGCCCGGTAGTACCGGATCCGGGGCCGGTAGTACCGCCGGTGACAGAGAGCATTTTGCTTGCGCTGGTGTCGTCTGTTGCTGGCGGTAGTACCGGTCGCCAGGTCCGGTAGTACCGCTGGCGACAGAGAGCGTTTGGCAGTCTGTCTTCTTCCGCCTCCTCTTCCAAGCCTCCGTCTTGTCGGGCTTGATGTTCCGGGCTTCCTCCCTTGCCTCCGTACTTGTCAATGTGAACCTATCATGCATATGTGACGGAGTATGAAGTAGCATGCCATTCAATAGGGAAGGAAGGGGGCTCGCATAGAGGAACGGATTCACCTTTGGAGTCCATGACGACTTGGTGTAAGTTGGAGACCAAGATGTGGCAACGACCGTAGGTCGGGCTACATCAGAAACCTGAATGGATTTTAGTATCACGCTCGTTGTCACCTCTAGCCCTATCCTCACATACGTACCTCGAGCACGTCATGCATTTCACCATGGGGATGACTGATCACATCAATATTTCTTGCAAAATGGTACTACCTCTATTTGGGATTATTAGTCCTAAGAACTTTTTATATTGTTTAAGATTATAAGGGCTATCTTATTTATTAGTGTGTCTCCTCCAATGCATGTTCTCATTTTTCTCTCACTTTTCTTATGCATGTAGCACTATTGGTGTATGCATATATTAATGAGAAAGAGTTATGAAGTGTCTTGGTATTAGCAACTTGGCTCTTAGGACAGGTAATCCAACAATTTGATTGGTTGGGCCACTTTGATTGTGATTTGCATTTTTTTTATGTGAGCGTGCTTCCCTACGCCGTCTCTCATGCTCACTCACAAGTCCAATTTTCGCCGGTCTCAGCTCCTCTTCCACATCTTGCATGCGTTCGTTGGAAACCAGGCCAAGCGCCTCCTCTCAAGATGACGTGGGGTGATCACGTTAATAATAACAATTGTAGATTAGATGAGACCGACTTGAAACCACACCAACGAATATAAAATTGATCGAATCTCATGAGATCCGTCGGACACACTACTTCACACATCCGCTACCGGCGTTAGACGCACCATCAGAGCGAGGATATGGTGGCGAGAGTCTTATTCTGACTTTAGGATGTAGCTGTCACCTCACCATCCAAAAAACAACACTTAAAACACATGCTAACATAGAACGGAAATCCTCCCACCAGCTAGTGATCGTGGTTCGTCACATCTAAGGCCACCGAAAACGGAGTGGACCGTCGCGTTGCCAACGAAAGGGACGAAATTCTAGATGGGTTTTGGAGTCGTCTCTGTCCACCCCATACGTACCGGTTCAGTCTTGATTTAAAACACCTTGCATCTTTGATAACATTTCAAACAAAAGCCAAATTATTGGCTTCTATCCAAACGATTTTTTGGTTTCCATCCAAACAGAAGCTAAATTTTTGGCTTCTATCCAAATTCAGCAACAACTAAAAAAGAGAGTAACCCGATAGGTACACGGGATGCTCACGCACCAAGTGACCCAATCGAAGAAGTTGCCAAAAGAAAAGAATAACCCGATCGAAGAAGTTGCCAACAAAAAAGCCTAACCCGATCGAAGAAGTTGCCAACGAAAAAAAATATAACCTGGTCGAAGAAGCTCGCTGCCAAAGAAAAAGAGATCGCAGCCCGACGGATACACGGAATGCTCAGCACACCAAGTGATCCGAATCGGAGATCGACACGTCCCGCGAGTCGGAACACACGGTCCGTACATAAATAGACAGGGAGTAAACTGTTCGTCCATCAAGCTCGAGCCCCCTGACACAATACGATCGACCCGTACGTACGAGTGGAGACTGGATCGTTTCGCAACGCAAGCGGCCATGGCCGACCTGGAGGCATCATCGATACTGCATACGGCGTTTCCCTCCTACAACTACAAGCGCGCCCGCGTGGACGCGGCGGCGGAGGACCGGCTGAGCGACCTGCCGGACTGCCTCCTGCACGACATCCTCTCGCGTCTCCGGTCCCGGCAGGCCGTGCAGACGAGCGCCCTGTCGCGGCGGTGGCGGCACGTGTGGCGCTCCATGCCCTTCGTGGACATCGACCAGCGGCAGTTCCCCGGGAGCGACGAGCTCGGCTCCCGGCAGCGCGAGAGGTTCGAGGACTTCGCGGACGGCATGCTGGCGTTCGCCGGCACCGCGCTGCCCCTGCACGCGTTCCGCCTGCACCTGGTCGACTGCAGGGGCACGGCCTCCGAGCGGTGGATCCGCCGCGCCCTCGGGCGCCACCCGGCCACCATCCACATCCTCTCCAATCACGCCGAGTACAGCGGCATCGTCAGGTGGCCGCCGAGCCACCTAGACATGGGCGCCGCCGCGTGCCGCCTGACGAGGCTCATGCTCTCCGGCGTGACGCTGCGAGACGGCTTCGGGGGGCTGCTCGGCGAGCAGTGCCCGGTCCTCGAGGGCCTGATCATCGACAGGTGCCACCACGAGGCCTACTTCGCCGTCGCCTCGCCCACGCTCAAGAGCCTCACGGTCATGTGCAGAAGGAGCTACTATTCTTATGCCACTTTAGCCATCGCGGCTCCTCGTCTCGCCGCCCTTTTCCTCATCATTCCGTTCAGCGGCACGGGCCGCAACCCGGTGGTCACGGCACCGGGGCACCAGCCGCTGCCGTCGCTCGTCACGGCGTCGATCATTATACATGATCAGGACCGGCCGAGCCAGCGGGCTAACAAGACCAAGCTCGAGTCCTGAGATCCATGCGCGGATTCCTTGCCCGAATACCCGATGTCAGGAGCCTAAGACTGTCGGGGTTCACCACCACGGTACGTACGCTAGTGTCTCGAGTGTTTTTCTAAATATTTCTTTTTGCTAATAATGATTTTGCCTAATCCAAAGCTATGACCAACATTTAGATAATCCAATAATAAATTCTCATGCATGAACTCATTTCATTTCTCCTGGTTGGTGTGTTTCAGGCGTTGCTGGACCAGGAATATCAAGAATTCCCGGTGTTCCAAAACCTGACAACATTGCTTCTCCACAGCTGTGATGTTGGAGCGATCAACACCCAAGTGTTGCTCAGAATCCTTGAGGGTACACCTAATTTGGAGAGCATTGTATTGCACCACTGCAAGGTATAGTATATGTTACTCTTTAGTTGTGCTACTATGCATTTGAGTACACACATGACACGTTGCAAGTTAAAACCCGGTACTTCAACAGTTTTCAGGTCGTCCGAGGGGAAGGGAAAGAAAGACACAACCGAAAAGGACTTCTTCCAAACAACGTCTTCCAACACTTTTTCAACACAAGAATCTGGGATTGATAGAAATCAAGTTCAAACCAGATGATCATACCCATTGGAAAAAGATTTTTGGAACAAAGGGAATGCACCAGTGGCGGGCTTTCAAGAGATTGTGCAGCCTGGTTCCGAGTACAAGTTCGGATATGGGAGGAGGAGAGGGTTCCAATGCCACTCGTATTCGAGATATAACGGTTGGTCTGGGTCGCTTGCCCATCACCATGCGTGATCCAGTGGTAACCACAAGAAGGGTGCAACGTACCTCGAAAAAAAGAAGGGTGCAACGAAGGGTAACAAAAACTGCCATCCCACCAACCCTAACGGATAGTCAGATTGTGCCTAGGGAAAATCCAAAGGATGATGATGTGCTGAGCACGGAGGGAGAGGTTATGAGGCCGATAGTGGATAATACAAGTACTTAAAGAACAACATAAATGGACTCGAACTTAACACATGTTATCCTAGTATATGAAGTTAAGCTGATTTGCTAATGAATATACTTGGGTACATTTTATAATTTGATCATGAGGATGTGTAAAGAAGTTGAAGGTACAAATCGATGCATAATGTGCGACCATACTTTAGGATGAAAAAGTATATCCTGCTATTGTTTGTAATGCTCCTGGAATATACATCTTCTGTTAAAACTAGCAACCATGTCTGTGCATTGTTACAGGTTTTGTGATAGAGAAATATCACCAAAAATGAACTCATGGGCAACATGGAGAGGGACAAATTCAATGGTGTGGTATTGTGTGTGTGTGTCATCCATGATCACGAGTCATGATTACCTCATATATATACATTTTGGCCACGGCCATGGCAACCTCATGTGTGCCAAGTGACCGTGTATGAACTCCTTTTATGAACTCAAGATAATATTCTAGTTATAATGCCTTGTAGCTCACTGCTTCTAAACCCAATGTGTATCTCATTTATTTTTTGTAATTATTGGGTGGTATGGATGGGTTTATGCACATTTTAGAAAAGGATGGATTTATGTTTTCTTGAATTATTTCATTAGTTTCTGAATCTGCTTAAGTTAATCTGTTACTCTTTTTTTTGCAAAAAATAAAGTTACTCTTTCAATGAAAGAAAAAATGTTGCTAGAAAAATAGTAAATATTACAAAATAAAGGATATTTAGTTCACATTGCAGTTTGTACATTCAACAATGCTAAAGGAAGTACTTCCATGTTGCAAATAAATTACAGTCCAACAACAAGATTATTGATTTACATCATTACAAAGAGACACGTGAACACTGAATAAAACAGAGTCAATGGAACAAATATCATCTGAATTGTGATTGAGCTGCAGGTTGACCAGCTATGGGGCATGCTTCGATGTTCAAACAGATAAACCAACAGTTCACCACCAACAACCGGGTTCTTAAGTTGGACATCGAGGACCTCCATATGAAGGTGATCGATCGGCTCAATTATCATTTCAATTCTCAAAAAAAAGAGGAAAAATTAACTAATCACCAACCACACATTTTTTGAAAACCAACATGGAAAATTTTATTACTCAGGAAATAAGGCTAAATCATCTGAGAATATTGAGATCAAGAATTCAGGGGGATCCTCGTGCCATAAAACAAACATGGGCCCTTCTAAATTTAACATTAGATTTCCTAGAACAATGCGGAAATTGGACAACTATAAAATTATGACACAGAGTATAACATTCTTCAAATATTGCCACTGCTGTTCCAAGCGTTCTCCCTCCGTTTTGCATGACTTCTATGACATCAAGGCAATCTGTATTGACTTTGAGCCTATCGCACCTGATCTATCCAGCAAGAAGCAGTCCACCCCGAAGGGCTCGGACCTCTGCCGAAGATGCATCGGAGACATATGGAATCCCACTATTGCTTGCTGCCAAAAAGAAACCCTTATCGTCTCTCAAAACGGCACCAGTGCTGCTCGCACCTGAGTCCATATTGAAACAAGCATCGACGTTTAACTTCACAAAACCTTCCACCAACTGTGCCTTACAATAGAATTATTTTTCTTTTTTCCTTTGAGTAATTTGTTGCCAAAATATAGATAGACTGAGGATTGAATATTTTCACCTCTGACCGCCTGCTACCAAATGTACCAAATAGCGGTAGCAACTAAATCATTACGATCAATTCCATCAAGAAGTAGGGATTTAACCGATCTGTCACACAACAAGGACTCTAGGATGGAAGATCCCTCTTTGATCATGGATCACACATGTGATATAAAACTCTGCAAGCCGAGAAAATACCAGATTTCCTTTGCTCCTGGACATGAGAAAAGACGTGACGAATACTCTCATAATCAGATCTAAACAATTGACACCGAGAACTATGTTGTATGTATCAATTAACAAGAATCCAATTGCATGGAATAGCACCAAGGAGTGATATCCAACAATGGATTTTAATATTAGCCGACACTTTGAGAGACCACACGGTATTCCATAATGGTAATGTTGAATATGTTTCAAAGCCACCCGTGCGCCTGCTTGCTGTCGTGTTGGTGTTCCTACTCGGCATAATATGTTGTATGCACAGAGAAAATTATGATCTTCGTGTATTTTCAAGAAATAAAGTCCCGCATCAAACCAACCGTGAGAGGAATATGCATAATTATCTACGCATCAATTGGCAAAAATCTCCCTAATCAACTCCTCATCCCATGCTTCAGTCTCTTGATTGATAAGTTCATAAACTTTGGTATACAATATATAATATATTACCCCTCCTTGTCGCAATTTTTCTATTATGACTATTTGGAATCCATGAGTTATTCCAAATATTTATTCGAGAACCATCCCCTTGTTGGGCCACGTAGAGATAAACAAAACATTTTTCTCTACGCAGTGATTCCAAGATCTAGCCGAGGTAGAAGGCCACGAGAATTACCACTAGACGCGCGGTTGTGGATTACTGATGAAGCGCGTCTGTTCATGCATTGCAGTCCGCACGATCTGATCCAAACCCACGATCGTCGAAGTGTTGAATGTACAACACCTCTGCTGGTATCCACATGTACGAGGAGGAGCTCCGACGATGGACTACTAGATCGGGTGCGCCGTCTAGACTGAATGGGTGTAACATCCCAAAAATACTAAACTTGGATCATCAAACTCTAATCATCAAAATTAGGGTTAACAGAAACTTTTCCAATTAAAAGTATAAAAGCATTCATATGTGTGTATATTAAAATTTGGATTCTTTTGAATTGCCATGGTTCTGTGTTTCTTGGCTTGTAAAATGATTCTTAGGTGAAATAAACATCATCTAAACAATCCCCAAACTTTTCCCAAAGACAAACAAGTCAAAACAAACAAATTAGGTGAATGGTCACTTTGGCCAAATTAACTCCCATGCCTACTTTGACTATCCCTCACTTCCAGAACTTAACAGAAACATGTATGAATCTTTGCACCCCTTGATAGTACTCATAATAAGGTACCAAGGCCCACTTTGTGATCATCCAAAAACATTTAAATGCTTAGTTTAAATAAAAGTTTAAAATTGAATCTATTTCATATGGAAAGATCTCACTATTTCAAAAACCACTCAAACAAGCTCAATTTTTAAAACCCAAGCATCCACAGAATCCTCAACACATGCCTAGCACACCCACCAAAAATCTTTTCAAAATTCAAAACTCAAGTTCATGCGACTATTTCATCAAACAGGTTGCAAATTCAAATCAACAAAATCAAAAACACTATTTTGAGCAGTGTTTTGGCCAACCTTGTTCCCTCTCTGGTTACAACTAGCCTTAGTAGATCATCTAGCACCCTTAACTAACCTCTAGCACCACTGTAAGCTGGACATTGTCATCAATGGTGAGCAGGCCGAGCCTCACCATGTCACCCCAGTGTGGACAGCAAGCTAGGAGAAGAACTAGTCGTGCCAACCTTGTCTAGCATGCAACCCATGCCTCACCGCCCCCTCTCGGCCAGCCCTAGCTCGAAGACAGCGACCAGAACCGCCAGGAATGCCGCGCCCGCGCCGCTGTCGACCATGCCGACGCGCACCGCAGAGCACGCGTCGTTCCCACGCAACCCGACCACCTCGAGCCCTCGTCGCTCGCTAGTGTGCACCCCACGCGGAGTTCGCCGCCTCTGCCTCGCAGACCACCGCACATTCCCGACCATTTGCCACCGCCCCTACACGCGCATTTAAGCTCTAGAGCATCGCCAGGAGACCGCCCGTCGATCGCCAACATCGGTCATGCCTCTAGCCGCTCGTAGCCATGTCGCCGCCGTCGCCTGCCCATCCCTCTCGGTCTCGCCGTCGAGCCTATAAAAGGAGACGACCCCCGCTCACTTTCTTCACACCATCTAACTCCCCTCACCTCACTGATCCTTCCACCCCTTAGCCGGAGCACGAGGAGCAGTAGCTCGCCGGAATTACGCCGGAGCAGGCCGCCTCTAGAGAAGAAGGGAGTCGTTGATTTCGACCACCCCGGGAGCTGTCGCGACCATCCCTGAGTTCGCCGTCCTCGACTTCGTCGTTTGCCCGCCTCACCGTCGTCACTGGAGCCCCGGTATGCCCCCTATGCACCCCCACCGAGCCGCTAGGGTTCGAGCTCGCCGGTGACTTGTTCATAGTTGACGGTGACCCTCAGCCGTTGATCTCACTTCTAATCCAACGCACCACATCGCCCCGTACCGTTTCGCGTGTTATGAGCCAATGACCGGTAGACCCCCCTGTCAGTTGAGCCCCGCGCTGCGGAGTGACACTGGGCCGGCCCATTAACCTTTCCCGCGCAGCCCACTCGTTTGAATTTAGCTTTTTCTATTTTAATTCAAACATAGTTCTGTACCTGGTTTCAAAAATCAACCCAGCTCGATTTAATGAACCAAATTGCATGAAACCAATTTTGTTAGAAAGGTACTGAAATTCTTAATCCAAGCCCGTTAGATTCAAGTCATTTGGATCTGTAGATCAACCTTGGTAAAAATAACAAGGCAGAAGCTTTTCTGCATTCAAATATTTTTCAAATTTCAACCATAATAGCTTTTGAGTTGATTCCAACTCTCAAAAATCACATTTGATCATACCTTTCAGAATATATAAAAACATATGGGTTCACTTACAGAAATAATGTTCAAGTAATAAAACAATGCCACGTAGGCATTTCTAGTCACTTTAATTATTTAAAATAAAAAGGTTAAACCTTATTAAATTGTGACACCACTTTAAATCACATTCTCATGTACTGAAATATGTGGTGATGACATGTGTCAACATGATCCCATGTTTGAGTTGGAGAGTATTAAATCTTAAGTAGTTTTTCAATGAGTAGAAATTACTTTTCTAAAAATAAAATAAATTAGACCAAAGCTTTAATCTTGTAATGTTAGTGATGATACTAGATCATCTATAGTGCACCTTTGTGTGATGATTGAAAATAGTTAAGTATTGTCTGGTGATTGTGTACCTCATATTTATTCATAGACGCTAGTACCGACCAAGGATACGAGGAGGAAGGAGGATACTACGAAGAAGAAGCCGAGGAGAACTTCAACCACTGCTCTGCTCAAGGCAAGCTATTAACCTTGCAAGTTAACACTTGCAACTATGAAAGTTAGATAACCTATGCAATGCACTAAGCATGCCTGGTTAGACACATTTGATGATACCCAATCCTAGTTTTACTTGCAAGCTTTCTACTTTATTTCTTTATCAAAGCTATTACTTAGAGCTTACTTAAGTGATTTGTAGATTCTAGGAAGATAACTGAAGGTTGCATAAAGAGCATTAAATTTGGCCTAAGCTAGATAATCTTGATGTCATCCTAAGGCATGAGATTGAAATTAATTAATCACCACTTGTTTACCATCCCTCATTAGTACTTACCCCCACTTGTAGATGCTAGTGCTAAGCATAAAACTTGATCAACTTTAGATGGGAATACTTGGTGCAAAATGGTTATGAAAACCTTAGAATGATGAGTCATTCTACTAAGATGTTTTGACATGTGTTTCCGAACACCAGATGATTTTGATGATGAAAATGTTGAGGCATGAGCCTTGGCCCTTTATAAAACTGATGGTTGTCTGGATGCGATACCATTCCAATTTTACCGTACAACCACAATACCCGAAAATTGGGTAGGGCTTGACTGGAAACTTATATACCTTAGTATTGGTTCCCTCACGGCCAAGGTTTGAGCTGAGGCTACCTTGTGAAGATTGTCCACCTATGCAGTACCCAAGATGACAGTTGGTCATGGTTGGGAGGCCAAACTCACAGGAGAGGTGCCTATACTAGGGCGTGTAATTGAAAGGTTAGGATTGATTATCCGCATACTAAGTATGGTGAATTCAGGATTTGTTCCTGACGGATGTATCGAATGTTGTGGTGAAAGTGTACAATCTCTGCACAGTGTCAAACTATTCGAAAAGCCGTGTCCGTGGTTATGGACAGTTGGAGTGGCCATACTATTCCCCCGTCAGATGTTTTCAAAATGACTTCTGAAATGGATTGAGAATTTGACTTGACCACAACAGAGTTGTGATATGAAATACAAGTTCCCACTTAGGTGATAAAAAACTTCAACTAGCATTCTTTGCTTCTGAACTTAGTAGAGGTAAATCTGGTTTTTTGCAAAACAACCCTAGAGCTTAGTGTCCTACTACAAAAACCCCCTTCACTTGTTAGTATTAGTTTGCGAGTACTTAAAGAGTACTCATGGATTTGTCCCTGGCTATTCCCGTGGCCAGACTATGAAGAGGAGTACCAGGAGGATGGACCCCAGGAAGGTTACGACAACTAGGATCATCTCCCATCGTCAGCATTGCCTGTGACCCCGAAGATGGAGCTTCGCCTACGCTACCTTTATTATTACGTATTCCACTGCTTGAGTTGTATTAAGAACTGGATCATGAGATCCTTATTTGTGTAAGACCTTATGTATGGTTTGTAATGGATGATGTACTGTGGTATCCAAAACTGTTATGTCTCGCAAAAATGGTAATCCTGGGATATGGCATAACTGGCATCTGGGATTTAAAATCTGGGTGTTGACAAGTTGGTATCAGAGCCATCCTGACCATAGGAGACCCTAGTTAGACTGGACGTTCGAATCAAAAACTTAGTTTCAAAACCAAAGGAAACCAATATTTGCCAAAAACTTATTCCCATTCTTATCACTTTGATTCTTTCATGAAAATTCATGTTCCTCAAAAACTCTTGCAAAATACATAAAATTTGACACACTTGATCACTCTACTAACTTACTCATCCTATATTCTTTTAGATGGACGTGAAGTACAACAAGTTTTATCAGTTGGGGAATGGAGGAGACCTCATCTTTGAGCGGGATTTGGACCAGCTTTCGGAACTTCTGGAGCGTCCGCACCCCGAGTTCTTCGGAGCTCAGCTCAATGATCAAGGAGGAGAAGATCTACAGTGGCTAATTGTTGCAAGTCTCCGAGGAAATATTGAACCTCCCACTGCCGAGGGAATTTAGTTTACCTTAAGACAGAACAACTGGCTTGATGGACTTGCTAGGGCCATGCAGGAAGCTCTTGCCCGTCTGTGTGGGCAGAGTATCAACCAGATCAAGGGTACCCGCTTTGAGTTTTGTCCAAGGCGTGATGCTATGGGACAGCCACTGGAAGCCCCATACCATCACGAGTTGAAGACTCAATTGGACCACCTTAGCTTCATGATGTACGATCGTCAGCAGGAATTGGACAATTGTCGTGACTACTCCAACCACAAGTCCGCCATCATCAAGACGAAGGATTAGACCATCGCCATGCTAGCAAAGGATCGCAAGTCTCGCCGCCGTCAGCTCGACAAGAAGGAGAGCATCATTGCCCGTCTTCTCCACCGTATCTCGGAGTTGGAGGAGACCATCCACGAGAGATACATGCAGTTGGAGGAAAGGGGGAATGACGGAGAAGATCTTCGTGGAGACCCCTACTCCTATCTCAGCGATGATGATGATTTTCTGGAGGATCAGGCTATGGACTTCTTGACCGATGAGGATGATTTCGCCTTCATCGATGACGACGAGGATGATAAGGATGACGACTACACCGACTCCAAGGAGTAGTAGCACTTGAGCACTAGCGTAGTGAGTTGTATTCGGTCCCACAGTATCGTAGTTTCCAGAATGGTTCCTAAACCATTTGTTTTTCTTGTTTTGTGGTGTGTGTTTGTATCGTGTGCTATGAATGAATGAATAAAAAGCAAGTTGCAAAAAAATCTGAGTCAAACTTTAAAAACTTTTCAAAGTCCCTGAAACTTAGAAATTTCCCTCTTTTCTCATGATCTATCTCAATCTTCAGATGCCACGCGGAGGAAGTGGTTCATCCTCGGACCTGATGTTGCAGATCCTGCAAATGTTGGTTTCTGACCGTGAAGCTGAAAGAGCCGAACGTCAAGCCAACTTATCCACCCTTCAGCAGATAGCTCAGCTGGCCCACAACAATCAAGGCCAAGGAAATTAGGACAACCATGGATCTAAGCTCAAGAATTTCCAGAACACCAACCCACCTGTTTTCACTAAGTCGGAAGAGCCCTTAGATGCAGATGATTGGCTGCAGACCATGGAGAACAACCTAGAAGTCTCCAGAGTGGAAGCTAACGAGAAATTTCTGTTCGCCACCCACTGTCTAGCTGGAGACGCCAGAGCATGGTGGAACAATGTTCGTGCAATGACCGGAGGACAGATGATGACCTGGGAGGAATTCAAGGTCAAGTTCAGCAGAACCCATGTTCCTCCGGGTTTGATCAAGAGAATGAGAGATGAGTTCAGAGAACTAAAGCAAGGAAGGATGACCGTAGTGGAATACCGTGACAAATTCTTGTCATTAGCTAGGTATGCCCCGGATGAGATCGACACCGAAGCCAAGAAGAAAGAAAGATTCTTGAATGGTTTGCATGATGAGATGCAGACAATATTGGTCAATATCCCCTTTGCTGATATTGAAGCTCTTGTCGACTCTGCCATCCAGATGGAAGGAAAGACCAACCAAGCCAATGAGAACCGCAAGCGTCGCATGATGCATCAGCCAGGAACCCATCAGGCCCCAAAGTATCGCCCTAACCCATCTCCAGGATTTGCCCCGAGAACCAACAGACCCCCGATGAACCGTCCGACATATCCCAACCGTGGAAACCCAAGGCCCGGAGGAAATCACAACAACCCCGGCAACCCCAGAAATTTCAACCGTGCACCACCCAAGTTCAACAACAACAACGCTACTGCCAACACCAACACTGCCCCGAGGACTGGAAGCAATGTTGTGCCTGTTGTAGCAAAGGACAAGTCGCAAGTGACTTGTTATGACTATGGAAATAAGGGTCACTACTCCAATGAGTGTCCCAAGAAGAATGTTGCAACCCCCAATACAAATGCCCTAGCTCAGCAGCAACGTCGTGTCCAGCCCAGAAGAAGGTTTGCCCCAGGGAACTCTCTCAACCGCAACGGCCGTCTTCTTCTCATGCATGCTGAAAAAGCCCAGGAAGCGCCAGACGTCGTGCTGGGTATGTTTTCTATTAATTCAGTACTCGCTAGAGTGTTGTTTAATTCTGATGCATCGCACTCATTTGTCACCGAAGAATTTGCATGCACTAGTAAAATTCAACCAACCAAGCTCAAGCATGTTATGACTGTTCAAATCCCCGGTTCATCCACCAAAGCTAGGCAAATTTGCAAAGCCGTCCCTATCCGAATCCATGGCATAGATTTTTATGCTAATCTGACAGTACTCAGAACTAAAGGTTTGGAAGTAGTACTAGGAATGGATTGGATGTCCAAACATAAAGGATTAATTGACTGTGCCAAGAAAGCCATAACCATGACCAGTACCGCCGGAATATCAGTAGAGCATGTATCTGAAACCTTACCTCGTCAATTAAAGTGCAACAAGAGTATAGCCCAACCTACCATTGACCAAGTCCGAATAGTCTGTGAATACCCCGATGTATTTCCAGATGTTTTGCCCGGTATGCCCCTAGATCGGGATATCGAGTTTATCATTGAACTAATTCCCGGAACAGGACCCATAGCCCAGAGACCATATAGTATGAACCCGTCTGAACTAGCGGAACTGAAGAAGCAACTGGATGCCATGTTGGAAATTGGATTGATTCAACCAAGTGCGTCACCATGGAGATCACCTGTTTTGTTTTTGGACAAGAAAGATGAAGGTAACCGTTTGTGTATGGATTATCGGAAGTTGAATGATGTCACTATCAAGAACAAGTACCCACTGCCCAAGATAGAAGATTTGTTTGATCAGTTGACCGGTGCCAAAATGTTTTCTAAGATTGATCTTAGAACAGGCTATCATCAACTCAAGATTCGCGCAGAGGATATTCCAAAGACTGCCTTTACCACTAGATATGGATTATACGAGTATACTGTCATGTCCTTTGGATTAACCAATGCCCCCGCTTATTTCATGAAACTCATGAATACGATTTTTATGGACTTCCTGGATAAGTTTGTCATTGTTTTCATCGATGACATTCTAATTTATTCCAAATCATAAGAAGAACATGAGCTACACCTAAGGACCATTCTTGGAACTCTTAGAGAGCATCAGCTGTATGCCAAGTTTAGCAAATGTGAATTCTGGTTACAGGAGGTAGGATTCCTCGGCCACATTGTATCAGCCGGAGGAATTGCCGTTGACCCTGCAAAGGTGAAAGATGTCGAAGATTGGCAAGCCCCAACCACTCAAACCCAAGTTCGTGCATTTCTCGGATTGGCGGGATATTACCGCAAGTTCGTAGAAGGATTCTCGAGTATCGCCAGACCCATGACCCAATTGCTGAAGAAGGACAAGAAGTTTGAATGGACAGACAAATGTGAAGCGAGTTTTCAAGAACTCAAGAGAAGATTGATTTCAGCCCCAATCTTAATCATGCCGGATATCACGAAGCCCTTTGATGTGTATTGTGATGCATCCTAGATCGGTCTTGGATGTGTGCTAATGCAAGAAGTAAAAGTTCTATCTTATCTATCTCGACAACTGAAACAACATGAGCAGAACTATCCAACCCATGACCTCGAACTCGCAGCCGTAGTTCTAGCCATAAAGACATGGAGGCATTACCTGATGGGAAACCGTTGTGAGATTTATTCGGATCACAAGAGCCTGAAGTATATATTCACTCAGAAGGAGCTGATAGAAAAGATGGATTGAGCTAATCAAGGATTACGATCTGGACATTCACTATCACCCTCGTAAAGCCAACGTGGTAGCAGATGCCCTTAGTAGATTGCCATGCCGCTTGAACTCCATGATTTTGAAGGAGCAACCAATTTTGCACAAAGAGATGGAAGATTTCCGAATGGAATTAGTGAGTGAAGGATTTTTGGCTAGCATAGAACTTCAACCCACTCTGATCAGCCAGATCAAAGAGGCGTAGAAAGGAAATGCTAGTATCGATGGAATCAAGCGTTGTATCAGTACAGTCAAAGTACCCGGATTTACCGAAGATGAAGAAGGAGTTCTGTGGTACAAAGGACGCCTTTGTGTACCAGCAGATTCTGAGTTGAAAGAAGTTATTCTGAAGGAAGCTCGTGATACTCTTTATTCTATCCACCCCGGAGGAATGAAGATGTATCAAGATTTGAAAGAACAATTTTGGTGGCATAAGATGAAGAGAGAAATCGGAAGCTATATCGCCAAGTGTGATATAAGTCAGCGAGTCAAGGCGGTACATCAAAGACCCGTTGGATTGTTGCAACCGCTACAGATTCCGGAATGGAAATGGGATTCCGTTGGAATGGACTTTATCACCGGATTACCTACTTCTAGTAGGGGAAATGACTCTATCTGGGTCATAGTGGACAGATTGTCCAAAGTCGCCCATTTCTTACCAGTCAAAACCACATGTCAGAGTTCGAAGCTAGCGGAGTTATACATCGCTAGAATCGTCAGTTTGCATGGAGTCCCCAAGAACATCGTATCGGATCGAGGAACTCAGTTTACCTCGAGATTCTGTAAGAAAGTCCAAGAAGGTTTAGGAACCCGACTAGATTTCAGCACAGCTTATCACCCTCAGACCGACGGACAAACAGAGCGAGTAAATCAAATACTCGAAGACATGTTGAGAGCATGTGTGTTAGAGTATGGATCTAAATGGGAAGATTGTCTGCCATTCGCAGAATTTTCATACAACAACAGTTATCAAGATAGTTTGCAAATGGCCCCATTTGAATTCATGTATGGAAGGAAGTGTCGCACCCCTTTGAACTGGTCGGAAGTAGGAGAGAGTCATATTTTCGGACCCGACATCCTACGAGAAGCAGAAGAGAAGGTTCACAAGATTCATGAGCACCTCAAGACCGCTCAGTCAAGACAGAAGAGTTACACCGACAAGAGACGTCGAGACCTCGCTTTCAATATCAGAGATTTTGTGTATCTGAAAGTGTCGCCGTTAAAGGGAATGCAACGTTTCCAACTCAAGAGAAAGTTAGCCCCCCAGATATATCGGCCCCTTCAAGATTCTGAACCGTCGAGGAGAAGTGTCGTATCAATTGGAACTATCCAAAGAGATGTCAGCCGTGCATAATGTGTTTCATATATCATTACTTCGCAAGTGCCTCGAAGTTCTGGAGAAGACGGAAGTGTTCAAGAACATTGATCATCGGACCATAGAAATCAACGATGACCTGACCTATCCCGAAGTACCCATCCATATTTTGGAAGAAGCTTTTAGAACTACCAGAAACCTGAAGCATCAAGTTTCTCAAGATTCAGTGGAGCAACCACACAGAAGAAGAAGCTACCTGGGAGCGCGAAGATCACATCAGGACGGAGTTTCTCGATCTCTTCAAATCCTAGGTAATCTTTTTCGTCCTTTTTCAAATCTCGAGACGAGATTTTGTTTAAGGGGGGAAGGTTTGTAACATCCAAAAAATACTAAACTTGGATCATAAAACTCTAATCATCAGAATTAGGGTTAACAAAAACTTTTCCAATTAAAAGTATGAAAGCATTCGTATGTGTGTATATTAAAATTTGGGTTCTTTTGAATTTCCATGGTTCTGTGTTTCTTGGCTTGTAAAATGATTCTTAGGTGAAATAAACATCAACTAAATAATCCCCAAACTTTTCCCAAAGACAAACAAGTCAAAACAAACAAATTAGATGAATGGTCACTTTGGCCAAATTAACTCCCATGCCTACTTTGGCTATCCCTAACTTTCAGAACTTAACAGAAACATGTATGGATCTTTGCACCCCTTGATAGTACTCATAATAAGGTACCAAGGCCCACTTTGTGATCATCCAAAAACATTTAAATGCTTAGTTTAAATGACAATTTAAAATTGAATCTATTTCATATGGGAAGATCTCACTATTTAAAAAACCACTCAAACAAGCTCAATTTTCAAAACCCAAGCATCCACAGAATCCTCAAGACATGCCTAGCACACCCACCAAAAATCTTTTCAAATCAAATCTCAAGTTCATGCAGCCATTTCATCAAACAGGTTGCAGATTCAAATCAACAAAATCAAAAACACTATTTTGAGCAGTGTTTTGGCCAACCTTGTTCCCTCTATGGTTACAACTAGCCTTAGTAGATCATCTAGCACCCTTAACTAACCTCTAGCACCACTGTAAGCAGGCCATTGTCATCAATGGTGAGCAGGCCGAGCCTCACCATGTCACCCCAATGTGGACAACAAGCTAGGAGAAGAACTAGCCGTGTCAACCTTGTCTAGCATGCAGCCCATGCCTCACCACCCCCTCTCGACCAGCCCTAGCTCGAAGACAGCGACCAGAACCACCAGGAACGCCGCGCCCGCGCTGCTGTCGACCATGCCGACGCGCACCGCAGAGCACGCGTGGTTCCACCATCTCACTCCCCTCACCTCGATTTCTTCACACCATCTCACTCCCCTCACCTCATTGATCCTTCCACCCCTTAGCCGGAGCACGAGGAGCAGCAGCTCGCCGGAATTGCGCCGGAGCAGGTCGCCTCTGGAGAAGAAGGGAGCCGTTGATTTCGACCACCCCCGGATCTGCCCCGACCATCCCTGAGTTCGTCGTCGTAGACTTTGTGGTTTGCCCGCCTCGTCGTCGTCACTGGAGCCCCGGTATGCCCTCTATGCACCCCCACCGAGCCGCTAGGGTTCGAGCTCTCTGGTGACTTGTTCATCATCGACGGCGACCCTCAGCCGTTGATCTCACTGTTGGAGATATGCCCTAGAGGCAATAATAAATGTAGTTATTATTATATCTTTGTGTTTATGATAAATGTTTACATTCATGCTATAACATTATTAACAAGGAAAAATTAATACTTGTGTGTAAACTAAATAAGAGTCCCTAGTAAAGCCTCTTCATAATACTAGCTTGTTGGTTAATAGATGATTGTGGTTTCCCTATCATGAACATGAGATGTTATTAACAAACAAGATCATATCATTAGGAGAATGGTATGAAGGACCTACTCCTATAGATAAGCGTAGCATAAAGATCAAGTCATTTTAATAGTTCAATTGCTATAAGCTTTCAGATACATAGTAACCTAATTCCTTCGACCATGAGATCATGCTTATCACCATCACCGGAAGGATGCTTTGATGACATCAAACACCACACCGTAACTGGGTGGCTATAAAGGTGGCATTGAGTGTTCGGAAAGTATGGGTTGAGACACATGGATCAAGAGTGGGATTTGTCCATCCATATGACGGATAGATATACTCTGGGCCCTCTCAGTGGAATGTCATCCAATTAGCTTGCAAGCATGTGACTGGCTCACAAGGGATCACATACCACGAGAATGATAAAAGAGTACTTACCGGTAACGAGGTTGAACTAGGTATGTAGAGATACCGACGATCAAAACCTCAGATAAGTAAACTATCGTGAGACAAAGGGAAATTGGTATCATATGTAAGTGGTTCATTCGATCGCAAAGTAATCGTAGAAATATGTGGGAGCCATATGAATTTCCAGATTCCTCTATTGGTTATTGTTCGGAGAAGTGTTTCGATCATGTCCGCATAATTCACGAACCGTAGGGAGACACACTTAAGGATTCGATGTTGTTGATGAAAGGACTATATCTTCCCATGATGTTTTTGGTGTTAATGATAATCCCAATTGTGTTTTTAATTGTGCGTTTGTGTTTCAGGGGAAACATTGTTGTTGTCTCCTTCTCTTGTGGTGGATGCTCTCTTGGGATCCCATGAAGACTGTGGCCTTTTTAGTTTCTTCCTAGTTTCTCTCCGGTTGTTGTTTTTAGGTCACCGTACTATTAAGAGGGGGTCCATCTTGGAAGGCTGTGGGAAATCACTTGTTCTTGCACAAACCTATATGCACCGCATAACCATCCTACTATTCCGTGAGAGAGTGAGTTCCTGTTCTGTTGGAGCTTTCTGTGTCTCACCGGAACTTACGGCCTCGCGCCGGAAGTTCCGCTCAGGCTTTTTTCTGCGGGCTGCTCAAGCCTTATTCCGATGCTATTTCCGCCCCAAGTTCCGTTGGTGAATCAGTAACCTTCTGTATGAAGTGTTCTAATTGCCGGAACTTGGGCCGGAACTTGCATCGGAACTTGTCGTGCCAAAAGGTCATGAGCGGAACTTCCGCCCAGACGCCGGAACTTCCGGCCAGATTCGGTTCGTGACCCAGAAGTTCCGCTCCTTGTTCCGCTCCAAGTTCCGGTGGTGGCTCAGTAACCTTCTGTTTTGAAGTGTTCTATTTGCCGGAACTTGCGTCGGAAGTCCACCGGAACTTCCGGTCTGTTTTGACCGAAAATTCCGGTTGCGCTTCTGGAGCGGGCGTCAAGGGTCTGATGACCGTTGGAGCCAGGCTGGGCAGAACTTCCGGCCTCTCACCGGAACTTCCGGTGAGGTCGCGGGGGCTGTAACGGTTCAGCACGATGGGGCCTATTTAAGGCACCCCTCTTCTTCCTCCCATCCTCTCTCGAATTTTTCTCTCTCCTCCATTAATGCTTGAGCTTCACCTCACTATATCTCTCTCTCTAGCCACTCAAATGACCTGATCTTTTGAGAGGTGAGGGAGGTGACCTAGATATACACTTCCACCAAAGAAGATTTGATTTCCCCCACCCATCCTTTGTGGATCTTGTTGCTCTTGGGTTTCTTGGAACCCTAGACGGTGTTGGGCATCCTCGGAGCTAAGGCTTGCTTTGTAAAGCTTCGAGGTGTCGCTGAGGGCCTCCAATTGAGTTGTGGAGCCTTCCCATCAACCTTTGTGTAAATTTTTCAGTTGGCGCCTTCAAGGTCATCGGTTAGTGGATTGTGAGGCCTCCTTTGTGGGGGAGCTCACCGGAGAAGAAGGTGAGGCCTTTGTGGCGCTCGGGTGACCTTGTGTGGCCCCGACACCTCTCCAACGTAGACGTAGCTCCTTGGGAGTGAACTACGGGAATTACATCTCCGTGTCCCCTCTCCGGTTACTTTGTTCCCTTCCTTTACTCCTTGCTATTTACTGTTTTTGTGGTTGGTGTTTGTTTTCTTGCTTTAGGTTGTTCACTTAGTTGCATCTCTAGATAACTTCCTTTCTCGTTGAGCCTAAAAGTGAGAAAATAAGTAAAATTGGGTAGACGCCTATTCACCCCCCTCTAGTCGTATCAAGTCGGTACTTTCAATTGGTATCAGAGCCAAGGCTCTTATTTCGGGCTTTACTGCCTAAGAGACTATGGCCGATGAAGGGGGTAGTGAAACCAAAAAATCCAAGAACTTGGCCACTATGGATGACCTCAAGCAATTGGAGTCATCCATGATGTCCAAGTTCGAGGAAATGATGACTCTCTTGCAGTCTCTAAAGCCAAACCCCATGGTTGATCTTGACACACCCCAACCCACCGAGCTTCCTCCCACCGTTACGGTGTCCGCCCCCGGGGTAACTCCCGCGGCTGCCACCACTCACTTGGGACTTGGTTTTGTTGCTCAAACCTCTACCAAGGTTCCAAGTGAGAACATCGAGGAGCCCGAGAACCCAACTTCCAAAGAGGAAAATGGAGGAAAGGACTACTCGGCGGTACCCCCACCGCCGAAGTACACTCCGGATCCACCCATCCCCATGCCACACATTATACCTCAAGGAGCACCACCCATGCTAGATACTTATAATTTTGCCAATTGGCAATATCTAATGCGCTCACATATTTCTAGCTCTTCTATTGAGTTAATGAGGATTGTGGAGGATGGATTCTCTCCATATGACCCAAAGAAGTTGACACGAGGTGAAGTGGTGGACAAGCAACTCAATGCCACAGCTTTGGGAATGATTCAAAAAGCCTTGACTCCAAAGGATTTTGCTCACATTCGCCAATTTGACACCGCCAAGGAAGCTTGGGATCAACTCACCGAGCTCTTTGTTGGGAATGCAAGCATCCAAAGCTCCAAGTTTGATGAGATCAACAACGAGTGCGATGGTTTCGCAATGCAAGATGATGAGACCCCCGATGACATGTATAGGCGCCTTAAGGTCCTTTGTTCCACTATGAGGGACCTTGGGGCTCACTATGTTGATGACAAGTTTATGAAGAGGAAGTTCATTCAAGCTCTCCTCCCATTTGAAGAACAAAAGCTCAACTCTATCAAGGGAAGAACCAACTTTCACCTAATGACCTCCCAAGAAGTCTTGAGTGAAGTAATTGCCATGACTATTGCCAAGAAGAATGCGGAGTCCGCTCGACCTAGAGCCATTGGGTCAACCAAAGTGAATCTTGCTTTGAAGGCCAAGGCTATTGAAGTTGATGATGATGATGATACATCAAGTGAGTGGTCTCAAGAGGACCTCAAATGTGCCTTCAACGAACATCTTGCTCTCGCTTCAAGGGCCTTTTGGAACAAGTCCGGATTCAAGTCAAGATCAAGGGATAACTCAAGATTCAACTCACCCAACAAGTCTCCCAAGGCAAGGTCGTGCTACAATTGCAACGACAAGAGTCACTTCGTGGCCAAGTGTCCCTTTGAGAACCTTGAAGACAATGGTGGTTGTCTCATCCGCAAGATCAAGTCAAGACCTCCTCATCCCTTGAACAAGAACTACGCCGTCAAGAACGCCACTAACAAGGAACGAGCAATTGTGGTCCATGAAGAATACCTTTCGGGCACGGATGAAGATGATGATGATGAAGTTCATGGTGGAGAGATTGTGGGAGTTGCTGCTATTGCCACTACCTCAACTCCACGTCTATCCCTCTTCGACTCGCCAAATGAAAATGTCATATTCTCCAACCAAAAGTGCTTCATGGCCAAGGCCACCGAGGTAACACCGAAACCCACTCCTCAAACTATCTCTAGTGAGCCTTCCTCTCTTGATCTTGTTGGTCTAGAGGTGAAGAAAGAGATGATTAACATGTGTGAATTTGTTGCTACCTTAGATGAAGAAACTAAAAACTTCTTTGAGTCCTTACTTGCACAACTTGACAATGCTAGAGATGCCTTAGATGAAAAGGAAGAACTTCTTGACTTGCTAAGTAAAAATGAAAGAGATGCCGCCGATGAAAATGCCTCTCTCACTCAAAGTCTTGAGGATGAACAAAATATGAGAATTAATCTTGAAGAAAATGTGTCTAAGCTTGTAGATGATCATAACAACACTTTGTGCTCTACAATTAAAGAACGTGACCATGCTCTTGCTTTGATTAAGGTTCTCAAGAAAGAAAATGCTGAGTTTGTGGGTGGTCATGATAGGACTCAAAAGGATCTTGAGAAACTCAAAGAGGAACACAAATCCTTGGAGAGTAAATTCTCAAATCTTTTTGAAGCCCATGAACAGCTTCAAACTCAATTAACTTGTGATCTCTCTAAGTCTTCCGGGGTGCAAATTATAGACTTGTCTAGCACTCCTAATCCTTGTTGCAAGCATGAGCATCTCATAGAGGAAGTCAAGGTGTTGAAGGATCAACTTGCCAAGACTAATAAGAAGAAGAAGAAGAAGAAGAACAAGAAGAAGAAAAAGAACAAGGGCATGTCCCAAGGGGTACCAAATGGCCTAACCCTCTTGCAAAGTGACAATTTGCCGGAAAGAACAATCCCTCTTATATTCTTTGAAAATCTTATGATGGTCATGTATATGCTAGATACGTGGGAACGTCTTACACGCATGATTATCATTGGGCCATTTGGGTGCCAAAGGCTCTTGTCACTAACAAAAGGGGACCCATTGCAAAATGGGTACCTAAAACCAAGGCTTGATTTTCTTGTAGGACTATGCTTCCGGTGGATCAAAATGGGTGCTTGATAGTGGTGCTACGAGTCATATGACCAGAAGCAAGTCTATCATGAGCGAATTGAGGCCCAATATTGCCAACACCATGGTCTCCTACGGTGACAAAACAAGCTCTCAGGTTTTGGGTTTTGGCAAAGTGGTGGTAACCCCGGATGTATCCTTGGTTGACATCATGCTTGTCAAAAATCTTGGTTACAACTTACTCTCAGTTCGTGCTCTTGCTCTTATGGGTCTTTCTTCTTTCTTTAATTCTCATACCGTGGTCCTCATGTGGAGCAAGTCTCTCAAGGTGGCTTTTGTAGGATATGTAGAACATGACTTGTATGTGGTGGACTTTTCAGGGACCACTACTCCTCATGCTCTATGTCTCTATGCTAAAGCCGACAAGGGATGGTTGTGGCATCACCGCCTAGCCCATGTTAACATGAGAACTTTGCAAAGACTTCACTCAGAGGGCCACATCCTTGGAATTAACGATGTTTCTTTTGCCAAAGATCGTGTTTGCAGGGCTTGTATTGAAGGGAAGATGCATGAAACTCCTCACAAAGCACTCAATCAGATCACCACCGAGAGGTGTTTGGAGCTCTTGCATATGGATATCTTTGGTCCACCCTCTCATGATAGCCTTGGAGGCAAAAAGTATTGCTTGGTCATTGTGGATGATTTCTCAAGATACACTTGGGTGTTCTTTTTCAAGTACAAGAGTGAGACTCAACAAACCGTCATCGACTTTGCTAATGAGGTTCAACGGAAGAACAATGCAACTATTCTCTCAATTCGAAGTGACAATGGCACCGAGTTCAAAAACTATACCTTGGATGAGTTTCTCAGTGATGAAGGAATCAAGCATCAATACTCCACTCCCTACACCCCTCAACAAAATGGAGTTGCCGAAAGTAAGAATCGCACATTGATGGATGCAGCTCGGTCTATGCTAGCTGAGTTCAAGTCTCCTTACAACTTTTGGGCCGAGGCCATCTCCACCGCTTGCCATGCAACCAACCGGCTTTATCTTCGAAAGAAAAAGAACAAGACCCCCTATGAACTTCTCACCGGGAAAAAGCCTAATGTTAGCTACTTTCGGGTGTTTGGTTGCAAGTGCTACATTCTCAAGAAAGGAGTTCGTTTGTCCAAGTTTGAATCCAAGGCTCAAGAAGGAATTTTTGTTGGCTACTCAAATCAGTCCCATGCTTATAGAGTCTACAACAAAGCCAATGGAAGAGTTGAAGAAACGAGCAACGTGAAGTTTGATGAAAATCATTAGTCTCTTGTTAGGCAAGATGGTGTTTGTGATCCAAGTGATGAAATTCCTCCCAAGGCCATAAGAAGAATGGGTGTGGGTTTCCACCTCCCCATTGAGGATCCCCTTATGGACGAAGGAGAAGGACCAAGCTCTACTCAAGTGGAGCCCTCACTTTCACAAGATCATCTTGCCCCTCAAGGACCTACTTTCTTGGCACAAGCTCCCTCAAGCTCTTCCGAAGCTTCCTATGCTCATGACTCTCCAAGCTCCAAAGAACAAGCTCTTCATCAACAACATCAACCTCCCCACGATGGGGCTCCTCCTCAAGGCACCTCCCACGGACAACTCTTCATCAACCTCATCAACCTCCCCAAGATGGGGCTCCTCCTCAAGGTCACGACTCTCCCCAAGGTCAAGCTCATCGAGATCAAGAGCAAGTCAATGATCCTCAAGGATCCTCTCCAAGTGATGACTCCCCCAAAGTGGAAATTGATGAAGATGACCCTCGTGTTCGTGCTTATAGTCAAGGCGGCGGCTCAATTGGTGGCAATGACCAAGTGGTATCTCAAGAATCTCGAGTTGAAGCACAAGCCCGTCGTCAAGCCTATCGTCTCGCCAAACTTGTTCGAGATGGCCATATCCTTGATAATGTCTATGGAGATTTCAATAAAGGTTCCACTACTAGGAGGCAACTAGCTTCCTTTAGCTCTCACCATGCGTTTATCTCTCTTGTGGAACCACAGAAAGTCTTCGAAGCTCTTGAAGATGATGATTGGCTTGATGCTATGAACGAGGAACTTCACAACTTCAAGAGGAACAATGTTTGGACATTGGTTGAGCGGCCCAAAGACTGTCAAAACGTCATTGGAACCAAGTGGGTCTTCAAGAACAAGTGCGATGCGAATGGAATTGTCGTGCGCAACAAGGCAAGGTTAGTTGCCCAATGATACTCACAAGTTGAGGGCATTGACTACGGTGAGACTTACGCCCCCGTTGCTCGCCTTGAATCCATTCATATGCTTCTTGCCTTCGCTACCCATCATAACTTTAAGTTGCATCAAATGGATGTTAAGAGTGTTTTTCTTAATGGTCCTTTGAAAGAGTTGGTATACGTCAAGCAACCTCCGAGTTTTGAGGATCCACTTTTTCCGAACCATGTCTACAAGCTCAATAAGGCACTCTATGGCCTCAAGCAAGCCCCACGTGCGTGGTATGATTGCCTTAGGGAGCTCTTGTTAGACTGTGGCTTCGAAGTGGGTCTCATTGATCCCACTCTTTTTACTAAGAAAGTTGGAGGCCACTTGTTTGTTTGCCAAATCTATGTTGATGACATTATCTTTGGGTCTATTAACAAAACTTTTAATGAGGATTTTGCCAAGCTCATGACCGACCGCTTCGAGATGTCCATGATGGAGGAGTTGAAGTTTTTCCTTGGATTTGAAGTCAAGCAATTGAGGAAAGGGACTTTCATCAACCAAGCCAAATACATTCAAGACATGCTCAAGAAGTTCAAGTTTGATCAAGTCAAGGGTGCCAATACTCCCATGCCAACTAAGGTTAATCTTGATCTCGATCCCAAGGGTAAGGAAGTGGATCAAAAACTCTATCGATCTATGATTGGTTCTTTGCTCTATCTTTGTGCATCTCGACCGGATATTATGTTGAGTGTGGGTATGTGTGCAAGATTTCAAGCCGGACCAAAGGAAAGTCACTTGGTGGCGGTCAAGAGAATCTTCCGATATTTAGTTCATACCCCAAACTTTGGGTTGTGGTACCCCAAGGGAGCCAGCTTTGATCTTATTGGTTACACGGACTCGGACTGGGCTGGTGACAAAGTGGGAAGAAAGTCAACCTCCGGAGCTTGTCAGTTTCTCGAAAAATCTTTGGTTTGTTGGTCCTCGAAGAAGCAAAACTGTGTGTCTATGTCCACTGCCGAAGCTGAGTACATCTCTGCCGCAAGCTGTTGTGCTCAATTGCTATGGATGAAGCAAACATTGAAGGATCTTGGACTATCTTTTGACAAGGTGCCTCTTCTTTGTGACAATGAGAGTGCAATTGCTATTGCTCACAATCCCGTGCAACACAACCGGACCAAGCACATTGAGATTCATCATCATTTCATTCGGGACCATGTTGCTAGAGGAGACATTTCTTTGGAGTATGTTCCCACCAAGGCAAATCTTGCGGATCTTTTCACGAAGCCTCTTGATGAAGCAAGGTTCCGGGAGTTAAGGCATGAGCTAAATATCATCGATTCGAGCAATGTTGCTTGAGTACCTTGCACACCTACCCGCGTCTCAATGTGTAACTTGTTTGTATGTAGCATGGATTTAGGGGGAGTGTAGTTCCTCTTATGAACAAACGCTATCCCTATTATGCGCACATTAAAGTTTTCATACTCTATAGTCTCTAAAGGAGACCATTTGAGCTTCATGATGAGTGTTGGTAATGAACCCAAGATATATCTTCGCGGTGTCAAACCATTTACTCTTATATAAGGTGGCCTCGGCCACCGACCCGTTCTTATTTGTGTTTTTTTTTGGTTTTTGTTGGCTTTGGTTCTCCTCAGTTTGAGCTCTCTATCCTAAGCCTTTCCTTTCCTCCAGCCCTCTCTATTACCTGCACACAAGTTCTTCCTTGTTATCTTCTAAACCTGAGAAGGTCTTCCTGGCGTCACCGGAACTTCCGGTCAGACGCCGGAACTTCCGGTCAGCTGGTTGTTCGTCTGAATCACCTGCTGACCTGGAATGTGTTCAGCCTGACCCGGAACTTCCGGTTCACCGGAACTTCCGGTCCCTGACCGGAACTTCCGGTGGTGCTCCCTGTCCTATATAAGGTGGGCCCTGGGGGAAAACGGGATCTTCTTCCTTTTTCCCCCAAGACTCATCCTCTATTTGGAGCAGCCGCCGGCCAAGACCTCTCCACGAAGGTGCTCCGGCCCCTTCGTCTCCGGCCACTCCTCCGCAGATCTGCTTCGTGGGAACCTTCCCCACCTCGATCTCCTGCCATGGACTCCGGTATTTGCCCTCAACTCCCTCCATTAATGGAGATCTTGCTCTCACCATGGCTTGAGTTAGGGCACACCATGTCTAGGCTAGTTCTTTGGCTAGAACTTGTTGGGAGATCTTGGTAGGCCTTGGGTATCATCCTAGAGTAGATTGGTCCAATACATTCTTGAAAATCTTTGCACTTGTGGCTTTTAGATCTAGATCTAGTGAACTACTGTTTGGAACCGTCAGTTCGTGGCCTCACCGGAACTTCTGGTGAGCCACGACCGGAACTTTCGGTGGACCATTTTCACCGGAAGTTCCGGCGATTTAGCGGAAGTTCCAGCGACAATGCAACTTTTTCCTGCTTGTATTTTTCCAATCTATCTCTTTTGTTTCCTCTTCCGAACTTGTGCACTTACCCCACCTTCCCTCCCTATTCTTATGCTTTCTTCTCAGGGCAAGGAGGTACTCGCCAAGGCAAGCGTACCCGTCGACCATCCTCTGACATTCCTCCTGAGATTGATGAAGAAGATGTTGAGGTTGTGCGTCCAACCACTCAGACTAGTCGTCAGAAGGTGGCTGCTGCTCGCCGTGCTGCTGCTGCAGGGAAAAGGCCTGCTCTTGCTCAGAAGGCCACTGTTGCTGGGCCAGACATGACCAGAGCCAAGATTTCCATGTGGTCTCAGAAAGATTACTCTGCTTTCAGGCGTACGGATCCCTACCTCGTGGCTCGTGACCGTCTTTGCTTGGACCCTCACTTTCACAACTGCCGTCAGGAACAGATATATGAAGAAATCTATGCATCGAAGAAGAAGTTCGTGGTTGCTCCTCAAAAGTACATCAATGTGACTCACATGGAAGAGAAGCATGCATACTTTGGCGAGGCTCTTGATATTTGCCAGAAGTTTGGGCTGGTTCCCCTCATGGAGCACCGTCAGAACTTTGATGTGACTGCTATTGCTCAGTTTTACTCAACTCTGTTTATTCACATGCAGTTCTCTACTGAAGGTGTGTTGAAGTGGATGACTAGGGACATGTTTCTTACCGCCACTTGGTCTGAGTTTGATGAGCTTATTGGCTATCCCCTTCAGCCTGGCCGCGGGGCAAATGGTTGGCGTGTTCATGGTCCTGAAGCTGCTGATCCTGAGGTCCTGGAGCCTCTCTACATTGAAGGGTGGGGAACTGTTGGGTTTATGAATCATCTGCTGCCAGTTTTTGACATCATGCACAGGGTGTACTTGAACACCATCTCTCCCAAGGCTGGCAACTTTGATCAGTTTCATGGCTATCAGGTTGACCTCATGCATCAAACTTATCTTCGCCGTGACTCTGACAGGTCAATGGATATTATGCACTTCATCTACTCAGAGATGTGGGCGGCTCTCATTGAAAAGCGCTCCTGCATCTATGCTCCCTACATACAAACTCTCATCAATCACAAGTGGCTTGAGACGACTGGCACCCGCTTTCCTCAAGACAACATCACCATTCATGAGGAGTTGAAGCTGCGTGTGAGTAAGCACCAAAAACCTCGATCTCAAGAAGAAAAGGAAGCTGAACTCAAGAAGGCTCGAGATGATGCTGGTGGTCCCTCCTCTGCTCCTGGTGGCTCTAGTGCTGGTGGTCCTTCTCTCCAGAGGCAGCCGTCTTGGGCAAAGAAGCTGCTTGGAAAGGTGGAGAAGACTTTCTGCTTTCTCCAGGACCGCGAGTATCAGGCGTATGTAGATCAGCGTCACAATATTTAGTGCCAGAAGGCCATCATGACCGCTCTCAACATTCCTAGCTCTCCGATCACAAGATCTGTCACTATTCCCAAGGATGATTGGATTCGCGACAACTGCCACTGGTCCGAGGATGAGTCTGAGGAGGAGGTCACTGGTCCGTCGCCTGAGTGGGGTCCTTGGGTCCCTGAGTCTTCTCCTCCTCCCCCCTCTCATGGATGGGACGATTAGATTGATCTTTTCTTCCTTTTTGGTGTCTCGATGCCAAAGGGGGAGAAAGATGTCTATTAGGTTGTCTACGGGATTTGCATGGGTTGAGTCGCGAGCCTGTTCTTGCCTTTGATCTTTTCGTGCTCGCGAACTCTCTAGTTTTATTTGTGTGCTTGTGACTTTATGTCCGTGAACTTATGTGTGCTTGTGGACCTTGTTATGTTCGAGACTATGTGATATCTTATGAAATGCCGTGCGTGTGGTTTCTTGTTGTCATCTTTTGAGCACATGCATATGGTGGTGGAGCCTCATAGCCCTTATTGTTATTACTCCTTTTGTCTCCACCACATTTGGTTGGTTCTGGTATGATTTGTATCCTTTCTTGTACCCTGCCTTGTGCTATCTTTGCAATCGGTGGTGGAGCCTCCTTGTATGTGTACCAGTCTTGTCCTTAGAGTTTTTCTCTACCTTGCACACATACAGGGGGAGCTTGTCCCGTCCATTGCAAAGATTGGTTTGATTCTATGCAAATCTTTGGGATTGTCATCTAACACCAAAAAGGGGGATATTGAAAGGACTATATCTTCCCATGATGTTTTTGGTGTTAATGATAATCCCAATTGTGTTTTTAATTGTGCGTTTGTGTTTCAGGGGAAACATTGTTGTTGTCTCCTTCTCTTGTGGTGGATGCTCTCTTGGGATCTCATGAAGACGGTGGCCTTTTTAGTTTCTTCCTAGTTTCTCTCCGGTTGTTGTTTTTAGGTCACCGTACTATTAAGAGGGGGTCCATCTTGGAAGGCTGTGGGAAATCACTTGTTCTTGCACAAACCTATATGCACCGCCACAGCCATCCTACTATTTCGTGAGAGAGTGAGTTCATGTTCTGTTGGAGCTTTCTGTGTCTCACCGGAACTTCCGGCCTGGCGCCGAAAGTTCCGCTCAGGCTTTTTTCTGCGGGCTGCTCAAGCCTTGTTCCGACGCTAGTTCCGCCCCAAGTTCCGATGGTGAATCAGTAACCTTCTGTATGAAGTGTTCTAATTGCCAGAACTTGGGCTGGAACTTGCATCGGAACTTGTCCTGCCAAAAGGTCATGAGCGGAACTTCCGGCCAGATTCGGTTTGCGACCCAGAAGTTCTGCCCCTTGTTCCGCTCCAAGTTCTGGTGGTGGCTCAGTAACCTTCTGTTTTGAAGTGTTCTATTTGCCGGAACTTGGCCGGAACTTGCGTCGGAAGTCCACCGGAACTTCCAGTCTGTTTTGACCGGAAATTCCGGTTGCGCTTCTGGAGCGGGCGTCAACGGTTTGATGACCGTTGGAGCCAGGATGGGCGGAACTTCCGGCCTCTCACCGGAACTTCCGGTGAGGTCGCGGGGGCTGTAACGGTTCAGCGCGAGGAGGCCTATTTAAGTCACCCCTCTTCTTCCTCCCATCCTCTCTTGAGTTTCTCTCTCTCTCTCTCCTCCATTAATGCTTGAGCTTCACCTCACTAGATCTCTCTCTCTAGCCACTCAAATGACCTGATATTTTGAGAGGTGACAGAGGTGACCTAGATCTACACTTCCAACAAAGAAGATTTGATTTCCCCCACCCATATTGTGGATCTTGTTGCTCTTGGGTTTCTTGGAACCCTAGACGGTGTTGGGCATCCTCGGAGCTAAGGCTTGCTTTGTAAAGCTTCGAGGTGTCTTTGGGGGCCTCCAATTGAGTTGTGGAGCCTCCCCCTTAACCTTGGTGTAAAGGTTTCGGTTGGCGCCTTCAAGGTCACCGGTTAGTGGATTTTGAGGCCTCCTTTGTGGGGGAGCTCACCGGAGAAGAAGGTGAGGCCTTTGTGGCGCTCGGGTGACCTTGTGTGGCCCCGACACCTCTCCAACGTAGACGTAGCTCTTTTGGAGTGAACTACGGGAATTACATCTCCGTGTCCCCTCTCCGGTTACTTCGTTCCCTTACTTTACTCCTTGCTATTTACTGTTTTTGTGGTTGGTGTTTGTTTTCTTGCTTTAGGTTGTTCACTTAGTTGCATCTCTAGATAACTTCCTTTCTCGTTGAGCCTAAAAGTGAGAAACTAAGTAAAATTGGGTAGACGCCTATTCACCCCCCCTCTAGTCGTATCAAGTCGGTACTTTCAGTTGAGTAGTTATGGAATGACGAGTAAGAGACTGAATGTTGTTCGGAGTCTCGGATGGGATCCGGGATATCACGAGGAGATCCGGAATGGTCCGGAGAATAAGATTCATATAAGGAAAGTCCCGTTTCGGAGTTGGGGAATGATTCCGGTGTTTTCATCGGGAATGTTCTAGAAGGTTCCGGAAGGTCCGGCACTCCAGAGGGGAAGGGTACATGAATGTTTCATGACAATGTGGAATGGTCGCATCATGTACTAGGTATCATGGCTGAGCAAAATAAAGGGATAAACCAAATCCTAGTTTGAAAAGTCAAACGCCAATTTGAAAAGGTCAAACGACAGTTTTGCTTGGTGGAGGGAGAGTAGGAAACCTACTTGGGGAGGAGTTCCTCTCCCTCCACCCGCCGGCCAAGGAGGCCGACTTGGGGGAGGACTCCCTCCCCTTGGCCGACGCCCTCCTACCTATAAAAGGAGGGGCAAGGGTGCCCCTCTTCCCTACACCTCTCTCCACCAAAACCCTAGCCCTAGCCATCGGCCACCACAAGTCGCCGCCGCCCTAGGGTTTGCCCTAGCCGCCGAGTTGGGGATCTTCCCAAGCCCTAGCCGCTGACCTAGCCTCCTCCCTTGGTGCCTCTAAACCCTAGATCGCCAAGGCCTCTCTCATAGTCCACCATACTCGCTCCGGCTTAAGGCGAAGCCCTGCGAGATCTCCCCTCTACTTCCGGTACCACGCCGTCGTGCTGCCGGAATCACGAGGAGAGTGCTACAACCTCCACTGCCTACTGGAACAAGGGATAGGAAGGTCTTCATCGAGTACCGAACGTGTGACCGACTGCGGAAGCGCTGCTGGAACGCAACGCCGGAAGGATCGTCTACACGATCTTGAGATCGGCAAGAGTACGACTACATCACCCACGAGAATCTGCTCTCGTTAACCGCTTTGGAATCTTCGAGGGTGAGTTCCTCTATCAACTCGTTGCTATAATCTAGTAGATAGATCTTGGCTTGTTTGTTTGCATGCGGTAGAATTTTTTTGTTTTCCATGCTACGAACCCCTACACTCACTTCTAATCCAACGCACCACATTGCCCCGTACCGCTTTGCGTGTTATGAGCCACTGACCGGTAGACCCCCCTGTCAGTTGAGCCCCGCGTTGTGGAGTGACACTGGGCCGGCCCATTAACCTTTCCCGCGCAGCCCACTCGTTTCAATTTAGCTTTTTCTATTTTAATTCAAACATAGTTCTGTACCTAGTTTCAAAAATCAACCCAGCTCAATTTAATGAACCAAATTGCATGAAACCAATTTTGTTAGAAAGGTACTGAAATTATTAATCCAAGCCCATTGGATTCAAGTCATTTGGATCTGTAGATCAACCTTGGTAAAAATAACAAGGCAGAAGCTTTTCTGCATTCAAATATTTTTCAAATTTCAACCATAATAGCTTTTGAGTTGATTCCAACTCTCAAAAATCACATTTGATCATACCTTTAAGAATATATAAAAACATATGGGTTCACTTACAGAAATAATGTTCAAGTAATAAAAGAATGCCACATAGGCATTTCTAGTCACTTTAATTATTTAAAATAAAAAGGTTAAACCTTATTAAATTGTGACACCACTTTAAATCACATTCTCATGTACTGAAATATGTGGTGATGACATGTGTCAACATGATCCCATGTTTGAGTTGGAGAATATTAAATCTTAAGTAGTTTTTCAATGAGTAGAAATTACTTTTCTAAAAATAAAATAAATAAGACCAAAGCTTTAATCTTGTAATGTTAGTGATGATACTAGATCATCTATAGTGCACCTTTGTGTGATGATTGAAAATATTTAAGTATTGTCTAGTGATTGTGTACCTCGTATTTATTCATAGACGCTAGTACCGACCAAGGATACGAGGAGGAAGGAGGATACTACGAAGAAGAAGCCGAGGAGAACTTCAACCACTGCTCTGCTCAAGGCAAGCTATTAACCTTGCAAGTTAACACTTGCAACTATGAAAGTTAGATAACCTATACAATGCACTAAGCATGCCTGGTTAGACACATTTGATGATACCCAATCCTAGTTTTACTTGCAAGCTTTCTACTTTATTTCTTTATCAAAGCTATTACTTAGAGATTACTTAAGTGATTTGTAGATTCTAGGAAGATAACTGAAGGTTGCATAAAGAGCATTAAATTTGGCCTAAGCTAGATAATCTTGATGTCATCCTAAGGCATGAGATTAAACTTAATTAATCACCACTTGTTTACCATCACTCATTAGTACTTACCCTCACTTGTAGATGCTAGTGCTAAGCATAAAACTTTATCAACTTTAGATGAGAATACTTGGTGGAAAATGGTTATGAAAACCTTAGAATGATGAGTCATTCTACTGAGATGTTTTGACATGTGTTTTCGAACACCAGATGATTTTGATGATGAAAATGTTGAGGCATGAGCCTTAGCCCTTTATAAAACTGATGGTTGTCTGGATGCGATACCATTCCAATTTTACCGTACAACCACAATACCCGAAAATTGGGTAGGGCTTAACTGGAAACTTATATACCTTAGTATTGGTTCCCTCATGGCCAAGTTTTGAGTTGAGGCTACCTTGTGAAGATTGTCCACCTGTGCAGTACCCAAGATGACAGTTGGTCATGGTTGGAAGGCCAAACTCACAGGAGAGGTGCCTATACTAGGGCATGTAATTGAAAGGTTAGGATTGACTATCCGCATACTGAGTATGGTGAATTCAGGATTTGTTCCTGACGGATGTATCGAATGTTGTGGTGAAAGTGTACAATCTCTATAGAGTGTCAAACTATTCGAATAGCCGCGTCCGCGGTTATGGACACTTGGAGTGGCCATACTATTCCCCCGTCAGATGTTTTCAAAATGACTTGTGAAATGGATTGAAAATTTGACTTGACCACAACAGAGTTGTGATATGAAATACAAGTTCCCACTTAGGTGATAAAAAATTTCAACTAGCATTCTTTGCTTCTAAACTTAGTAGAGGTAAATCCGGCTTTTTGCAAAACAACCCTAAAGCTTAGTGTCCTACTACAAAACCCCCTTCACTTGTTAGTATTAGTTTGCGAGTACTTAAAGAGTACTCATGGCTTTGTCCCTGGCTATTCCCGTGGCCAGACTATGAAGAGGAGTACTAGGAGGATGGACCCTAGGAAGGTTACGACAACTAGGATCATCTCCCATCGTCAGCATTGCCTGTGACCCCGAAGATGGAGCTTCGCCTACGCTACCTTTATTATTACGTATTCCGCTGCTTGAGTTGTATTAAGAACTGGATCATGAGATCCTTATTTGTGTAAGACCTTATGTATGGTTTGTAATGGATGATGTACCATGGTATGAAAATCTGTTATGTCTCGCAAAAATGGTAATCCTGGGATTGCGATGTATGGCATAACATGCATCTGGGATTAAAAATCCGGGTGTTGACAATGGGGCTAGGATTTTCAACGCTTGGAGTGGTTTAACCGTGACCTTTGGGCATCTTCGTCCCAGTATATATAGGGAGTGAAAGTGATCTCCACTCATTTTTGGCACATCTACTAAAGCTTATACTAGTCACTGGGAGTCCAACTCACAGACTTAGTCTGTGTCCGGTTCGGATCCAACCCAAATGACTTGCTCCCGCTCTTAAGTGTGTGACCCCGCAGGCTCATGGTGACTTCTACATGATTGGAGTCCGACTCACTAATCAATCGATAACGGCTCCTAGCAGAACGTGCAGATTCCCAAGTACCAGAGAGTCATAGCAACATACCTTCCAATGCGACTTACATCCAAGTCCCTTTTACCTCACGACATACATTGTCGAGTTTTAGGCGAATTATCATCATCCCTTAAATAGCTCATCTCTCTTCTCGATCCATGATATATATGATTCATATGTGATTTATCTGACTAACTCTTAGTCGATTGCCTCGGTTAACACTTAACCGAGTCATGCATGACCATGCTTTTCGAATCATAACACACGAGAGGGTCCAGAGAATATCTCTCCAGTTAGAGGAAAAAAATCCCCTATTGTTTATCCACATCATGCAGCTTGATTCTCGGTTCACCTGAATTCTGTCTTTATAACTGCCCTGTTACAGAACAACGTTTGACATAACCTAAGTCGGTGATCCACAACTCTGATTTTGCGACAACCTCGGGTCTAAGGATTACACTGATAGAGACATACAAATGATGACCTGTTCGTTGTATCTCAATATGGGACAGTCCGACTCGCTAAACTCTTTAACCGAATTCATGTAAGTTGGAATAGTATCACCATACCCATGACAAGTGGAACCTAGTCATTAGCCGAATTTCACATTAGTCTAAGTTGTGTGTCCAGCACAACCTCAATGACTAAGTACATCTAGTATAAACAACATGAACATGTAATTTCACAACCGAATCACATATTTAATGATATATATCAGATGTTCGTATTATGGTAACTTAATAAATTTATGAATACATTGGGATTACATCATACATGATTGTCTCTAGGGCATATTCCTAACACCCCTACCCTCCAGATGTGACTTCTCTTAAAGGTTTGAATATCGGCCCATATACTTTTCCATGTGTAGAAGCTACCTTTTTTGGTTGAAAATTCAAGGTATCACTATCGAAAAATACTTGGCACGAAGTACTTGAGCACAAATCAAATTTGGGTCAGAAATCAACCTCCAAAATTGCTTGGCTAACATGGCCAAATTAAAACAATGGAGATCCCTAAACCCCATGTCTCCTTCTTTCTTCGAGACACATATTTTCCACCATGCAAACCAATGCATATATTTATGCTGATCATCATCTCCCCACGAGAACTAGGACATTGCAGTAATTATCCCTTTAATTATCTGTTTGGGTAGCTTGAACACATACATCACATACGCAGGTATAGCTTGAATGAGAGCCTCTTTACCACCAAAAGACATGTTCTTCTCCTTCCATCCCTTTAAAACAATCGGATCTATCGACACCAACTAGAGGGGGTAAAGCAAGATACTTGTCCGTTACCGGTTTTGTTATGATATTCATAATAGAGCATACCTCGCTCTTAATTCAACATCACTACATGGGCTAAAAATATGCTTGTTTTCCATCTCTTACTAACTGTCCCGAGGCCGCACAATAATCATCAAGTGCCTGACGGAGAGTTTTAGAATTATTTGCATCCGCTTGCATTAAGATAAGTGAATCATCTGCACGGAGGAGGTGTGAAACATCCAGAGCTACTCTACACACCTTAATTCCCTTCAGATTTCATGTAGTTTTTTCAAACTTCATAAGAATCGTAAGACCCTCCGCACATTAGAGTAAAAGGTAGGGAGAGAAAGGATCTCCCTTCCTAAGCCCATGTGTAGGATAAAAATAATCAGAGAGTCCATTATTAAGACATACTTGGTATCCTACAAATGATACACAAGCCATGATTTATTCCACATATCAAGTTTCATTGCACATGTACCATACTTCCCAATTTTCTTATTCTTGATTGCATGATATGTCTCATATGCCACCAGCATATTGTCGGTAATCAGCCTGCCAGGAACGAAGGCACTCCGTGTTGGAGAAATAATATCTGGAAGAAGGGTTTTAAGCCTATTCGTAACCAGCTTGGAAATCATCTTGTACACAACGTGACATAGACTGATTGAATGAAATTGAGTAATGAACTCTGGATTTTCCACTTTAGGAATCATTACAATAGTCGTACTATTCCATCCCTACGATATACACCACCTATTAGATCTTCTCCTATAATGTGCCAATCGCTTATAAAAAAATTGCATGGCGGCCAAGGGGCCTTCAAATCTCGAATGTTAAATAACCCCCTTTTCACTTCTTTCCTAGATTAGGGGCCCATCAGAATACTGTTCATAGCATTAGAAACACATGGTTATACCTTTCAATGACGCTTTGGTTAGGCTCATGTACTTTCGATGTGAAGAGATCCTCAAAATAACCTGACACGAGCAAGAAAAGCTATTCCTGATCGTCGACAAAAACACCGACAAAGTTTTTTAATTGTTTAATAAAATTTTGCTTGCGGCGCCCAGAGGCAAAACATTGGAAATACGCCCATATTGGTTGCAACATGGAGACCCAAAAGATCACCACCAAGGGCAGAGACAAGGGGAGGGGGGGGGGGGGGGGCGAGCAGGGGCTAGACACCCCAAGGGATCGCCCCCTCAACTTTTGACAGTAGTTTCTGGTAGTATAAACGTTTTTATGCGCTAATGTCCAAGAAGATACATGATTAATCAGCCCATGCTTAATTAATTCCAACCCTTTTTAGCAAACGAAAGCCTAGTAGCCTATCTGCCGCATACACATTCAATCCATTGAAAACAGATCGAACGATCGTCTATTGACCAATCGTTCGTTCCCTTGTACATGTATTTCGCTGCTAGCCTTGTTAAGGCGCCACCACCCGCCGCTAGCAGCGATCTCCACGATCGGAGATCGGACTAGGATGCGGCCTAGGTGCCTGCTCCGGCACTTCGCGCAACGCGTCTGCTGACCGTACCCGGTGTGCAATTATTCACCTAACCAGGGTATGTCGTGTACTAGAGTTACAATTATTCAAACTATGCATACTAGTGGCTAGTTAGTATTTTATTAGATTGACACAAATTATAGATGTAATTGTATACTTACATAGAGTTGAAACAAAATAGAAAGAGAAGAATAAAAAGTAGAATTTATTTTTCAAAAAGATCTTAAAAAACAAAGAAAAGACAATGTCACATTGTCATATTTTGATAATGATGCTATATTTGAGATATCATATATTCTGTTGTAGTATCTTATGTGTCATTACATGCCGTAAAAAAAATCTTCTATACCATTTGGTGGCAGTTGTCTTCCCCGCCCGCTCTATGATCAAATCATGGCTCCGCCTGATCACTAACCACACATATCCATTCTGATCCATGTACGCAGTGTGTGCAAATGGAGAGATGGACCCGTGTGACACGCTGGGTTTAACCTTCGTGTTTTGTAAACCCCGATCAGCAGCACGCATCCCAAAGCAACAACCGTCGCCTTCTTCGTCTACCACCACCTCCCAAACACCTTAGAGTTAAATCCATGGTTAATCACTGGACTTGCTTAGCAAAGTCAATACGGTCATTGTATAATGAAAATATAAGTTTACGGTCATTGAAGACCCGTCGAAGCGTCACTCTCTGTCACCGCGGACGCCGTAGAAATATATTTAGTGACGTGGCAATCTAGGGACCGACTGTCAGCCTCCAGTTGTGTATTATTTGCAAAATCGTCCCTAAAATCTACTTACAGAACATGTTACGGCTAGATACAGATAAATTGCTCTGTCTCTAGTCCCACGGCGGACTCCATCGAGGACCAGCCGCCCGCCGACGCCGAGTAGCCCGGCGCTCGTCCCCGCTCCCGCCCCCCAAGAGCAGGTACTTTGTCTTGCCCTCACGGATTCGATTTTTATTGATTTGCATACACTTCAAGAGAATTGAGTCTGTATTTCTTGTGGTTGCAGCCGGAGAAATGTGGAGAAGAGGGTGGTGTCGGTGCCGATTTCCGAGTGCAGCGAGCGGGCTAGGATCAACAGCGAAGGGCTCCCCGGTCGACGCCCTCGTGCGGTCCTTCCTCCTCGACGACCGCTCCTCCCGCGCCTCTGGCACCGCCGGATTCGCGCACGACCCGCATGCACTCAGGTGGTCCTTCCACAACGCGCTCGGGCTCGTCTTCGTAGCTGTCTACCGCGAGGTGCTCCACCTTCTCTACGTCGACGACCTCCTGTCCGCCATCGCCACCGAGTTCGCGCAGATCTACCACCCGCGCCGCGCCTCCTACGACGAGTTCGGGGAGAGGTTCCGCCAGCTGCACCTCGAGGCCGAGGCGCGCACGTCCCGTCCAATCTCTGCCCTCACGAAGCCTGGTCCATCTCCATCTAATGGCGTTTCCCAGGCCTGGAGATGTCTGACGAGGAGCACAACAAAGAGTGTATGGTTCTCCTCATTGTTTAGGAGAAATGCAAGAAGCAACGCTGCACTCGGAGATGTCTGATATGGACCCTGCACTCAAAGCTCTAAAGGACCGGTCGATGACCAAGAATGGGCAGAGGAAATCGCAGAGAAACCCTGTGAATCGATTGCAGCCAGCCTTGTAGGCAAGAAGCTCGGATCGTGCCGAGAGCAAACATGGAGGAGGGGGAGTTTGCGGCAGCGTGGGAAGTTGGGGAAGAGCACGCCGGCGAGCTCCACCGGCGGCGGCGGCGCTGGATTTTTGGAACAGGTACATGTCGCGGGGTAAGCACCTGGGGAACCAGGGAAGAGATGATTGTTTTGCAAAAAAGCCCTCGTATGTGTGGTTATTCTTTACCCGTTATTTTTTACCTATATGTTACTAGTGACAGTGGGTCCCAAGATTGCCACGTCATCAAATACATCTTAACGGCGCCCGCGGTGATCGCGGGTGACGCTCCGACGCGTCTTCAGTGACCGTAAACTTGTATTTTCGTTGTACAGTGACCGTATTGACTTTGCTAAGCCTAGTAGCCTATCTGCCGCATACACATTCAATCCATTGAAAACAGATCGAACGATCGTCTATTGACCAACCGTTTGTTCCCTTGTACATGTATTTCGCTGCTAGCCTTGTTAAGGCGCCACCACCCGCCGCTAGCAGCGATCTCCACGATCGGAGATCGGACTAGGATGCGGCCTAGGTGCATGCTCCGGCACTTCGCGCAACGCGTCTGCTAACCGTACCCGGTGTGCAATTATTCACCTAACCAGGATATGTCGTGTACTAGAGTTACAATTATTCAAACTATGCATACTAGTGGCTAGTTAGTATTTTATTAGATTAACACAAATTATAGATGTAATTGTATACTTATATAGAGTTGAAACAAAATAGAAAGAGAAGAATAAAAAGTAGAATTTATTTTTCAAAAAGATCTTCAAAAACAAAGAAAAGACAATGTCACATTGTCATATTTTGATAATGATGCTATATTTGAGATATCATATATTCTGTTGTAGTATCTTATGTGTCATTACATGCCGTAAAAAAAATCTTCTATACCATTCGGTGGCAGTTGTCTTCCCCGCCCCCTCTATGATCAAATCATGGCTCCGCCTGATCACTAACCACACATATCCATTCTGATCCATGTACGCAGTGTGTGCAAATGGAGAGATGGACCCGTGTGACACGCTGGGTTTAACCTTCGTGTTCTGTAAACCCCGATCAGCAGCACGCATCCCAAAGCAGCAACCGTCGCCTTCTTCGTCTACCACCACCTCCCAAACACCTTATCCTCCAGCCACACGGCTAAGTTAAACCCTTCTTCCCCCATCAGTTCCCTCTCCCACCCCGCCCAAATGCTCCTCCAATTCTCACCCCACCCCTCTCCCCTCCTCCTCTCCCTCCCCGTCGCCACCTCCAAACTCCGCCGCCCTCACTCCCGCCTCCCTCCCATCCGCGCCTCGGCCTCCACAGAGCCGGAACTCCTCGCCAAGTCCGCGCTCCGCCGCATCTCCGACAAGCTCCGCAGCCTCGGCTACCTCGAAACCTCCCCCGAGACCCCCGCTCCGGCCCCGGCCTCGACTCCGAGCGCGGGCGCCCCGTCCCCCGGAGAAATTTTCGTGCCCACTCCGACCCAGCTTCCCCGCCACCGTGTCGGCTCCACGCTAGACCCGAGCTGGGCCACGGGTGACGGCGAGGCGGGCACAGCGCAGCGCAGTAGGAGGCGCGGGAGGGATGCCGCTGTGCCCCCGGCCCCTCCGTCCGCAGCGGAGCTGACGCTGCCGCGGGACGAGCTGCGGCGGCTGCAGGGGGACGGCATCCGGTTGCGTAAGAGGCTCAAGGTGGGGAAGGCGGGGGTCACGGAGGGGATCGTGAACGGGATACACGAGCGATGGCGCAACGTGGAGCTCGTGAAGATCAGGTGCGACGACATCTCCGCCATGAACATGAGGCGCACCCACGAGATCCTCGAGGTGAGCACTGCCCTGTGGAACCGTGCTATGTGTTTCCAAATCAGGTTTGGCCCGCTACTGCCCTTGCATAGGTATATCAGTATTATGTGAGTATGCATTGCGTGCTCCCACTGCTAACACGTTGAAAAATTTCTGGAAGGCAGAATACTGAGAATTGTGCTACTTTATGTTGAATGACACTACATGTTAGTATTTGCGCTCTGACACTGTGATAGGATCAGATACCGCGTGTATAGTGTACACATGATTGCGCAACTCTTCATGTGAAACTTTTAGCAAGGGGAAATGTGCAGAATGTCAGGACAAAATGCTGATACAACAACTCTGTAGTCATATGATCAACATATGGATTTGTAAACCTTACTGTGTTCGAAATAAAATTATAATTTAAGAGTGGACTAGCATGCACAGCACACAGTTATTTCTTCTTATTATAAATTTCATTTGACAAACAAAAATCTGTAACAAGTGAAATGATGTATAGTTGGACCCATTTATTTTCATCTCAATGTTGTTTAACTTGCAATTTCATGCTCTTCCTGTTTTGCTTATAGAGGAAAACTGGAGGTTTAGTTATTTGGAGATCTGGAAGCACCATAATACTGTACAGAGGAACCAACTATGAGTATCCTTACTTCCATGATCAGCAGAAGATGAATGATCGTCTCAAGGATGAATCAACAGAGCAGAGTAGTTCTGATGAAGATCTTGGTATATCATCTACGGAGCAATGTAGTAGTGAGGTGGATGCTGAGGGTCATGCAGACGATGATAGTATTCATGAGGAACATGAGAAGGGCGATAATGTTGGCATAATATATGGAGAACAGAGGAGTACAGGAGAGGATCACGAGAATCATGATAAAGAATCTGTTGAGCAGAGCGTCGCCAGAAAGCAAGATGCATATCATCCCATGATATCCTCTAGAGGGCCTGTTGTTGACAGACATGACGTAAATTTAGGCACTAGATCAACAGTGAAAAACAATAATGGAGCTGCAAACAAACAGCATGCAAGATTTCATATAAGCACTAATGTCGGTCCTCCTAGCAATGTCAGACCTTCAGCTAGATCTACCTTAGTAACTGGTGTTGGTTCTCCGAATAAGTTTCGGTTACAGTTGGCTGGGGAGGTCAAGCTTGCAGAGGAAGGTGACAGATTATTAGATGGGCTGGGTCCACGGTTTTCTGATTGGTGGGGGTATGACCCGCTTCCAGTGGATGCTGATTTGTTGCCAGCTATTGTTCCTGGATTCCGTAGGCCTTTCCGTCTTCTTCCTTCAGGTGTACCCGCCAAGCTAACAGATAGAGAAATGACTATCCTTAGGAGACTAGCTCGTCCCTTGCCTTACCACTATGCACTTGGTAATGTTCATTAAATTTCTGTCATCTTGGATAACGTTTGATGAGGATTGCTGTCATTAACTCTTTGTTTTCTACTGTCTAGGTAGAAGCAGTAACCTTCAAGGATTGGCTGCATCCAAGTTATGGGAAAGATGCGAGGTAGCAAAAATTGCTATGAAGAGAGGTTCACACTGCATTGATATTGAGCTCATCTCCGAGGAATTAAAGGTAGGTATGTGTTACCAATTTTTTGAGTACATTTTGTTTCAAGTTCCCCAGCAGTCCAGCACTTATTTTTGTAGTAATACAGTAGTTTGATGGCATTGTAGCTTTACCTTGTGACTTGACTCACATTTAAGATGTTCTCCCTTAGTCCAGTTGTAAGTGTACATCTAGAAAATATCGGACATGTTACTTCTATCTCTTCTCTTCTCGCCTCCACCAATTAAGTGGAAGGATAGAAATGCAGATTGGGGGATGAGGTGGGGAGAGACGAATGCAGATTGGGGGATGAGGTGGGGGGAGAAGAATGATAATTGGGCGATGAGGTGGGGGAGAAGAATGAGGATGAGAGGATGGAGTGGGGTTGATCACGCGGGAGCTAATTGCATTCATTAACTGCATTGGAAGTGTGAATGTACCATTATTTTGGGAAAAAATTGAATGCTAAATTTACACTTACTGTATAACTGGACGGAGGGAGTAAGATGTTTGCACATGTTCCATCATAATTGAAGTTGTATGCATCCTTGACGTCATACATGCCAACTAATACAGTGTCATGAAGTATTAAACCATTCAAGATTGCCTATCTTGGACCTTGGAGTACATATATTAAGTTGATCAAATCAATCCTCTGCTCATTTAACTCCTTTGATCTTCCTGGATTTTTTTAAGACTTCTCCCTCGTGGTGAATTGTATCAAGTTGCCGCATTACGGCCTGCTATAGCCTTTTGCCATTCGATGCTAAAATTCAACTGGTTAAATTTGTCCTAAGTGCTTTGCCTACCTACCATATGGGCATGCTCCAATTACCTGAAGTGTAAAAGAAAACACTAACCGTGCCCCACACACTGCCTATAGGGCAGACCAGACTCGACTGGCTGAAGGCAATCCTTTGCTGCCTGGAACATGGTGTGCAAGCCTAAAGACAAAGGCTGTCCGAGTGCCATAAATCTCACTGTTCAGAACAAGGCCCTAATGCTCAAATTCCTCACAAATTTTACCATAGAGATAACATTCATATGGTTAGTATGGTTTTGCGGTGCTATAACAATTACAGCGTCCTTTCTCTCGCCCAGGCAGGATTGTCTGGTGGCACGATGTTTTCAGTCGCCGTGACAAGTTCAAACAAATCGCCAACTGCCAGATCATGGGAGATGACGCTGTATCCTTTTGGCATGACCCCTTGGACTGCCACCCCCTGGAGATCACTTTGCTAGAGTACTCTTTTGTTAAAAGTTATGTGCTTAACTTCTGGACGGTCAAGCATACTGCAGACATTCTTGATCTCTTCCACCTCCCCTTACTTGCCAAGCATACGATGAGCTGCAAGTTCACCACCAACAAATCCAGGAAGTTCATCTTGACGGTTCTAGTAATGATGCATGGGGTTAGGTTGGCGCAGCAACACTTTTTAAGCGACAAAATTATATTCCCGGTGCTTCAGCGATTTCCAGGTCCCTGATATATATAGATGACTTTTCCTCTCAAGGCCATCACTTGGCTCCTCCTAGTGATTGGCTCAATACCCAAGATATGCTTGACAGAAGAAAGTATACTGGCATTAGCAACTCCTTCTCCATGTTCTGTAGGCTTGGCTCTGAAAACTCGTGATCGCCTGTTCTTCCATTGTCCTTTCAACAAGGCCTGCTGGCATTTTTATCCATTGGCCTTCCTTCAACCACATAGAACAGGTGATCTAAGCTGGCCGCACCAATTTCTCCAGGCCTACGGTCACCTGGCACATCTGGAAGTATACGGTCACTAATTTTGACCAGATCCATCCTATCTTTGTTGCTCCAAAGAGCAACGTCATGAAGGATATCCAGAGCATCCAATTGCAACATATAGGCTCAAAGAGGAGGCTAGGCCTCCCCTGGTAACCTGGATTGACTTGCTGTTTTAGTCTCCATGTACATATATGTTTATGTATAGCCTAACTCTACTGGTGGTTTGTACAATATAGCACACGATTTATAAATCTCCTTCTCATAAACTTACTGTCAGAACCTCACCTACAGTCTTCCTTTCAATATATATTTTAAGTTAAACTAATGCAGCCTAGGACTTACTACACGCTGGAATTAGGCAAACATACTTTATCTGTGTGTTTCTGGTGTGATCCAAATCTGAAGCAGAACATGTTGTGTACTGTGGAGGAACAACTAATAGTTTCATACTTTGCTGCTACAAAGTGGGCAAAAGAAATGTTGAAGAGAGTGTTGGTTGCTGTTTTCTCCAACCAGTTGAAACTGGTGTATGCTGACTAACACTATTGAGCATGCTTTCCTGGTTTGACCTAGGAGCACCAAAAAGGGAAGAAATGGTTTAATCCAAAGATCTGAAAAGACAATCTACTGCATCATCTAAGAATTTGATACTCCCTCCGTCCTGAAATAAGTGACTTGAATTTGTCTAGATTTGCATGTATCTATACACTAAAACACGTCTAGATACATGTGGATTTAGACAAATCCAAGTCACTTATTTCCGGACGGAGGGAGTAATAGGCAAGGAGTACAGCTGTACAGTAGTGTCTGTTCCCAAGCTAGAGGCTCTCGCCTACATTTCTTGAGTCCAAATTTCATGAGCCCTCACAACTCAGCTATTACTCATGAACTAGCACACCTGAGCTCATACTAAAAGAAGAAAATAAATATAACACCTAACTTCAGGACTAAGTTATCTAGGAGTCAAAAGGTTTTTACGGTCCCTCGTCAAAATAAATATAACACCTAACGTCAGGACTAAGTAACCAATGGGAATTTGCTTCTATGTTTTTATGGTCCCTCGTCAAAACCTGTGAAGAATTTCCAGCTTTACTTTTCTCCACTGTGCTATTGAATTTCCGTTACAAAATACCATTCACTTTAATCTTCATTTTGTATCAGAATGGTAAATTACATTCTTAATCTCACAGGGCTTGACCGGTGGGACCCTTTTATCAAGGGATAATGAGTCAATTGTATTGTATAGAGGAAAAGATTTCCTTCCCCCAGCTGTCTCTCTTGCAATAGAAAAACGCAGAAAGCAGGGCAGTTCCACAACCAGCAAGCCCAAGTCTGAAATTGAAGAAAGTATACCTAGTCAAGAGGCTTCTGAACTGAAGCTGGCAAGTGATGCCTCAGTTCAGGGGCACGAATGCCATGAAGAGAAGCAAGAAGGCGAAACTTCTGTTAGAGAGTATAGGACAGAATCGGTAAATACAGTTGCCCAGAATGTGGAGACCAGATTATCACAGGTATATTTTCAGTAAATTTAACACTTGCCATATCTTGGTAATTTTGCTGTATTTTTTTTCCAGACAATCCCCAAAAAAGGGATCGGGTTCCACTATCAACAGATAACGGAACAATTTTGCTGTATTTCTAAAATATCATATAATACATATAAACATATTTCCAGGCTATAGCAGAGAAAGAGAAGGCTGAAAAACTTCTTGAAGAGCTAGATAAGGCATCCCAGCCTTCAAAAGCTGAAACAAGAGAGGCCATCTCAGAAGAGGAGAGGTACATGTTGAGGAAAGTTGGTTTGCAGATGAAACCATTTCTGTTGCTAGGTGATTATTCTTCTCAACCGTCCATTACGATGCACACATATGTTCTGAGCACATTATGTATATGAAATTAGATTGAAAAGGTACATGTAATATTTTTCTACAAGTGTCATCGGGTTGCAGTTCTCATGTTAACTGGGTGAATCCTCTGTGGTTTTACGTTTCTTGAAGTGCCCAAATTTGAAGTCATTCTGTCATCTGATGCGACCTATCTTATGAAACTTCTCATTCTCTACCATCCCATACCTATCCATGACATATTGACATCTCTATATTAATTTTTTAAGTATACAAGCATAACAACCCATCCTGCACTCACATTAAAAGATCATTAATAATCTTCCTTACTTAACTTGCACTAGGTAGCTAGGTCGAGGTTCCCATAAAAATTCTCATCCATTTCTATCTTACATTTTTATCTCTTCTAATGTCGTTCCTTTCTGTTGACTTGCAGGAAGAAGAGGAGTTTTTGATGGAACAGTTGAAAATATGCACCTTCACTGGAAGTATCGAGAACTTGTCAAGCTTATATGTAAAGAACACAGCATGGAAGATGTTAAATATGCTGCTCGAACGCTAGAAGCTGAGAGTGGTGGTATTTTGGTGACAGTGGAGAGAGTGAGCAAAGGACACGCAATTATAATGTATCGAGGGAAGAACTACCAGAGGCCATCAACTCTTAGGCCAAAATCTTTGTTGAACAAAAAAGATGCTCTGAAGCATTCTGTGGAGCTTCAGCGTCAAAAGGTGAAACTTAAATGCATTTGCTTGTGTTGGGCTTTTTGTGAGGTTATTTTCTAGATCCTGAAAAATGTCCTTTGTTTATTTTAGTCCCTGAAGCTTCACGTGCTTAATCTATCAAAGAACATCGACTACTTGAGGGGCCAGATGGTAAGTATTAATTCAATGGTAGCTTTGACGGACTCTTTTTAACAAATGGAGTGTCATCCTGTGACCATGTTTAATCAGATGAACTCAGGCCATGAAAACAAAGGTGTGCATGATCTCAGCAACAACTCTGGAACATCAGAGGAGAAGAGCAAAGTAAACATTTTGTTAACTTGAATGTAGTTACATTGCATCCTAGTATTATTATTCCATCATGTGCCTGAATATCTATTTATGTAAATATGCATGGTCAAGGAAGTGCCTGAAGTTGCTCCTCAGTGTTTTGAGCCAGAAGGCGAGGAGTGCACTTCATGTGAAACAGATAGAACCTTGAATTTCACCAGATCTGGAGTTCTGTTGGATGATACACAGGTCTGTAGTTACCTTACGAAAAATTCTACTTGTAGTTTGATTATTTTCAATGAATTTATGGTGAACTAATGTGCACACTGCACATGGTATTTGCAGAACAAATTATGTTTCAATGAGCTTAAAGATGATTCCTCTGAGGCTTCAAGGCCATGCCTGAATGAGAGTTCAAGTCCAGCTTCATCAGATAACATGATCAAATATGTGAGTTTCTTTGTTTGTGTTGTCTACCCACTGGATAGTCTTTTGGGGTCTCCACTGATGCTGATGAATTGCTGTTGCAGCAAAATCGTCTGAGCTTTCCTGTAGCAGGCCATTCAGACAGTGGTAGTGAAGGCGATTCCGAAGATGTCAAAACCCTTGGCCCTTCCCAGGCACTGGATGGGCCAATATTTGATCAGGAAAGTACTCCTCACTTATCTCCCAGAGCTGCACCACTAACAAATCGAGAAAGGCTTGTGCTAAGGAAGCAAGCTCTGAAAATGAAGAAACGACCAGTACTTGCCATTGGTATCTTCTTATTCTTATCTCTTGTATTCTTTACACCAACTCCAGATTAATATGGTGATCATCTGATTCCTTTCATAGGGAGGAATAATGTCATCACGGGAGTTGCAAAAACAATCAGAACGCACTTCAGAAAGCATCCTCTTGCTATTGTGAATATCAAGAACAGAGCGGATGGAACTCCAGTTCAGCAGCTGATATCGGAACTAGAGGTTTGTAATCTATAGCAGGGTATAGCTAGACCCTAAGTACTCTTGACTAACCTGAGCTTCTTTGCTGTCCAATGTGAACAGGAAGCAACTGGATCGGTTCTAGTGTCGAGAGAACCAAACAAAGTGATTCTGTATAGGGGTTGGGGAGCAGGAGTGACCCAGAGAAGCTCCACGGAAAACAGTACAGTTGAAGGAGAAAAGGAGGTGATATCACCACAGCTCCTGGAAGCCATTAGATTAGAATGTGGATTGCATCCTGATGAATCGCAGTAGCTGGGCCTGGATCCTGGACAGTCTCTCTACAGACATATTTCTCTCGAAGAACTATACCACCTCCACCTGTGGTCCGTGTATTGGTGCAAATTCGCGTGGCAGACGGTGCACAGTGAAGCTGCACATGAGCAAGGTGCGGAACTATGCTGCGCTACCATAGTGGTGATCTTGTTTCTTTGCAAATTTGACACTGGATCTGTATTATGATGCATCGACTGAACTTTTGTTTTGTTTACCCTCCTTTTTCTATTCAGGTCCAAGTTGAGCCTCCTATGCTGTGGCGATACAGACTGACATTGCTTCTATCAACTCCACGCTCTTATCTTCCTACATGTAAATCTTCTACTACTGCTGAGAATACATTCTGGACGAATTTTGCACGTAACCCAAATCAGATGTCACTAAAACTCTCAGCAGGTAGAATCCGACAGAAAAACAACTAGCTGCACACGCTGGAATCAAGCAAAGAAAAATTGCAAGTGACCGAGCAAACCCCTTTTCTCCTAATATTATTTGTCCTGTTTACAAAGGCTTTTACTGATGTCTGATGACACAGGCAAGATGCCGCGACAAAGGGCAATGATCTGTCTGCTGATTTGTTTCAGCACCAGCGACACCAAACCCTACTGTTCTCAGTGACAAATGGCTCAGATGCCTGACCTCTTGTCCTCCGCAGGCTGTGAATTCGACTGGAAGCGACTTCTGATAGCTGATTCGAATAGATGCGGCCCCTGATTGTAGACTTTATCTGGTCGCTGGTCATTCGGTTCACGGGCTAATAATAGTCTGTTAGGTAAAGCAAGACCATCGACCTGATTGGCCGTGTATCAGGTAGGCACGATATTTGTTAGTATGAAAATGATTACAAATTCGAGTTTCCCAACTTATTGTATATCTTAACTATAAAAACTTGCGACATTAGGGCCCCTTCTACCCATATAATTCAGAAGAATCCAGGAACTGAGAAATGCAAAGAATTAGCACCCAAGATTGTTTGGTCACAACACATAAAAACCCATGCCTAGCTACATGATAAATAAAATTTTAAGATAGAATTAAAATCCCTCATGATTTGTACCTCTTCTCTGTAGCAGCCGTGAGCTCGTAGCAGAGCATCCTTTTTAACGCGAATCACGGCAGAACCTGGCCCGGAAAAAAGAAAGGAAGAGCACGGGTTTGGCCTTTCCAAACCTTTACAAAACCAGGCTTTACCCATTGCAAAAGAGGACAAAGCCGCGCCTTTTGGGCAAGCCCGCGAGCTTGACGGGAGTACGCGCGTACGTACATGGGAATTGCTTTACCTGGCCCCGACATGCGGCCATGGAATCTTGGATGCAGGGAAAGAGACGCAAAAAACTTCTAAAAAGACTGCACCTCAGCCCATTTTGGCCGCAGAGCTATCGCTTTGTTTGGCACGCACACTTTGTCCTTTGATGAAAAAGCTACAGGGAATCCACGCAGAATCACGTGTGTTGGGTAAGTATTCTCCCGGTGGTAACCTTTCATATTCGCTCACCCACCCACCCGGTGTCCTGTTCGTCCTTCCAAGGTTAATCTTCAGGTTGTCGGCGAGTGGACGATATCTTTTTTTTTGGAGTCGGCCAAGTATAAACATCTACTCCCCCGTCTCGAAATAGATATTGTAGATTTACTAAAATTTAAATGAATCTAAGTACTATATAGTATATAGATTTATTTAAACTTTAGCAAACATACAATATCTATTTTGAGACCGAGGAAGTACTTGCTGTCTTATTTGGGCCTCAAAGGTGGATGGTGTGTCGACAAGAGGAGTTCAGCTCCCCCTCTCCTGTTGTTTTTTAGGAGGTGACCGGTGTCCGTAGACAGAGCCGGCCCATAGGGTGGGGCAGAGGGGCGCTCGCCCAGGGTCCCCAGGAGGTAGGGGCCCAATACAATTGTTTAGAGGAAATTGCACATAACACCACTTGTTGAGACATTTGTTGCAACAAACCACAACCCTAGCTTTTTTTTGCACAGAACACCAACAATTGGGGTAATCGGTTGCACAAAACACAAATCTTATAATTAGCCGCTTTAATTGATACTTAATTACTTAGGCCCACACGCAAGGTTGATTAGTAGAAGGAAGAAGAAAATTAGTTATCTCAACTCTATGGTTATCTAGACTTTTACTTATGTATATGTGTCGTGAGATTAAAATGAAGCTAATTTTGGATGAATATATTTATCTTGTCAAGCTGTCTCTGTTTTGGATGGATATTGACTCAATTCGTATGATTATGCCAATATATGTAGATAAAACTATATTATATAAGTATGTTCAAAATACGTATGTCATGTTTGTCTTCTCAAAATTTCAAGCCTCACCGCAGATTTGTAGCCGGCGATGCTGCCACCGTGTATTACATTAATGGAATACATGATGTCTAGCTTTGAGTAATGGAAGAAAAAAGAACTTGCACAGCGGATGCATCTTTGCTTGTGGGTCCAAAGTAATTAAGTATATGTTAAACCAGATAATTACAAAATCTGTGTTTTGTGCAACTCATTACCCCAATTGTTGGTGTTCTGTGTAAAAAAAAGGTAGAGTTATGGTTTGTTGCAACAAATGCCCTAATAATTGGTGTTATGTGCAATTTTCTCAATTGTTTACGTACCCATATTGAGTAGAGATTTGGTGCACATGGACACAAATGATCCTATTTTTTATAACAAAACATGATTATTTAATTTCTATTGCATTATAATAATGTTAAAGTAATATTTTTTATCGTGAATGCTAATATTTTTAAGTCTTTTGTGCATGAACATGTGGTAGAGCTTGATAGACATTGTTGAGCATTATGCGTATACTTTAAATAATTTTTAATTTTTAGCGTAAATATTAGGAAAAACTATTTAAAGAAATTTATTGGAGTAGGGGGGCCATGGCCCCCTTGAACCTAGAAAATTGTGCCAATATGAAGAAGGGGCCCTTGGTGTCGTGTCACCCTAGGGCCCTCCAAATCCGTGGTCCGGCCCTGTTCGTAGATCCGTGGCTATGTTGCTTAGTTTAGGACAGACCATGTTGTGTTCTAATTGTAACATCGATAGTGGTTGTTTTCAGAATGGCCCTAATATGAAGTCCGTACTAAACTCGTTGTTCGCTAGTCGTCTTATATTTGGTTTCTGCCTTGGATGAAAATAAGGTAGGGCATACTCTAAGAAAAAGAAACTTCACCCGCACATTTGGGACTTCTTCCCCCAAAAATAACCCAATCAAAACTTGTTCCGTTTCTACACCTCCCTTGCAAGTGGGGGCAGAATGGACAAAACTGACCCAAAGTTTAAAGAAATTCACAAAATGAACACACAGCGTAAAAATTTCACTCAACTAACCCTTTTAGGTAACGCCTAACATAAAGTCGTTATACTCAACTGGGTAGCGTCTCTCCGAAAGACGTTACACCTTTTGCCAGCGTGGCACGTGACTGTACGACGTCTATGTGTAAAGCGCTAGACTAGTCTATATATAAAATATCTGTATGTACTTGACAATGAACTTTAGTGGATGAGTTGGTAGAAGCCTTTGTTATTACCTAGTAGGTTGTGAGTTCAACTCCTCAAGACTCTAATTTTTATTTTTATTTTCAAAGGCCGTGATACTGATTTTATTGTTGTACATATGGAAATATATTGATTCTAGCATCTTTATTTATTTAAAAAAAAATGAAAACCAAGCATGCAAGTTTATAATATTTCTTCAAATAAAATCAATGTCACAGTCTTTGAAAAATAAAAATAAAAAGTGGAGTTTTGAAAAGTTAAACTTACAACCTACTAGATACTAACAAAGACTTCTACCAACTCAGCCACCCAAGTTCTTGTGTAAGTATATACAGCCACTCAAGTTCTTGTGTAAGTATATACAGACATTTTATGTATAGACTAGTGTAGCATCTTATCATAGGCGCTATACTACGTACACTCACATGCCATACTGGCAAGAAGTGCAGCGTCTTTCAGAGAGGCTAACCAGTTGAGCATAGCGCCTTTGTGTTGAGTGAAATTTTTACGCCGCGAGTTCATTTTGTAAAAAAATTTAAACTTAGTTTTGTCCATTCTGCCGCAAGTGGCTCGATGTCAGTGGCTTGACAAGTTGGCACGTAACACGGCGTGCTAGCAGAAGCAAGAACAGTTTGTCATCAGAGGGCGACAGGCCCACATGGTAAAATGAGGGAAGCGCTGCCGCGACACCCCGAATTTACAGGTGACAGGACCGTGGTTTCGTGTCCATCGACTGTGTTCGCATCAGGGAGCACCTGTCCCCCCAAGTTAGTACACAAAGCATCGGTCCTAGTACTACACGATAGTACAGTGCTTGCTTGACCTAATTCGATTCCACCGGTCCAGGACCTCGCACTCGCTGCTCATGCATGTCTGTCTGGACTCTCGAGCGTACGAACCAGTCGCAGCTATCCGATCGCCCTCCGCAAGATCTCTACGTAATAATGTCGAAATGAAGGTTATTATTATTAGCTGTGGCGCGCACACGTGGGCCACTGTAAAATCAGAGATCTTCAAAGATCTTTCAACACCAGCGTAGTAGGGCCATGCCATCCGAGTTTGACAGGCCTTTTTCCCTTCTTTTTTTGACAATTCAGTCAGTGTGTGCTTTTTGTCTACGATTCCGCATCGTCACCAAAAGATGCTGGATGAATTCATGCACCTACAGGCAGAGCACTGCCGGTGCCCGGCCTGGCCGCAAGAAAAAGTTACCCGGGTAAGAAAGATGCATGTACCCGGGACAAGCAAGCCATGACACCAACGACGTGTAATTTGTGCAAGCATGTTTGATGTTGTCTTCGTTTTTTACGTGAAAATTAACGAGACTGGTCATTTTCTATAAATTTAGCCGAAAATCATATTTCCAATAAATTAAATGTACCTAGTATTTTTCTCAATGTCAGTTTTCTGGCATTCAACTTAGATATGTCAGCAGCAATACCATCGCTTTGGAAAAACATTACCGTATTTGCAATCGTAAAAAAATACTTTAGAGTCAACAGTCACTAGCTTTGAGTTGTTATGCCTCATCACCATAGGAATGCGGTGCTAGCCAATCTCAGTGGCGGAGATGACGGAATGGAGCAAAAGGGTTAAATTTTTGGTTAATTATTTAGAAGATTTTTCTTATTAAAATTTCATAAAATGATCAACGTTGTAAAGAATCACCTCGATTTGGATTTTTTACAATCCACTCACGCCTTTCTTCTACGCTCCTTTTGCACATTTCTAATGTTAGCAAAAGCTAGAGTATCAAGTGTTTTCATCTTGAAAGCATAGTACAATACTACAGAAAATCCCACAGAAAAAATTCTTGTCTATTGAGTTAGAATAAAACTCCGGCTTTTTCTAGACTGTAGGAACTTAATTTATAGTATTTTTGTAGGATTGCAATCCTATTGATTTTCCATGTAGATGCATCAAGGGAATGGTGCAACCAAAATTCCTATGGTTTGCCTCATATGCTTCAGTTTTGTGGAACTTACACTCAACCTATTTTTTACAGTTAGTAGGATCAAGGTATTTTTCACGTGTTCCATCCAAACGAATATTTATGTAGTTTTCCTATATTTTGTAATTATTTGCACTTGTATTTATGTTGAATTCAGGTGTTTTCTCGTCCTTGACATATCCAAAGAGGCCCTAGGATGTGACCAGCAAGCACATGATCCATGTTCCTAAACAAAAAACCATAATTGGACGCACTTGACACATGGTAATCACCCACCAACAAAAACTCCCACCCTTCTTCTATTCACCAGCAAACTAGGGCCCTATGATGTTTACTAGTCTTCTCCAAATCATACAAGGAGCATATTGCTCACCTTGAAGTTTTCTTTTGAAAGGTAGAACAAAATGGGTTAATATTATCTAAAAAAGAAAATGTAAATTTGCAAAGAGAAAATAAATATTCTTGGGCATGAAATATGAGAAGGAAAAACAAATTTGGAGGAGCATATTGCTAAGAAAATCTTACAATCCCCCCATACCATGAATGATAAAAAAGTTTTACAACCATTTTTAGGGATTGTAAATTATGCAAGAAATTATGTAGACAATTGTATGCTAAAGTAAGAAAGAATGGCCATAATTATTTTAATTCAGAAGATATAAAATTAGTCAAGGCCATAAGAAAAGGTGAAAAATTTGACACCCTTAGAACTACCATTAAAAGATAACTACTTTATTATCGAAACGGACGCATCCAAGGTAGGATGGGGTGATATATTAAAGCAAAATCCTAATAAATATTTCCTAAAGACAGAAGATAAATATGTAGATATACCTTAGGAAGTTATAAATTAAAAAGAATGAATAATATCGACAGGGAAATACTTGCAGTAGTCCATGCAATAAATACATTTATGTTATATTTAGGGTTTAAAGAATTCATAGTACGAACAGATTGTGAAGCAATATGTCGATACTATAATCAAATCAATAGTAAGAAAAGTTCTCCTAGAAGATGGGTTCTATTTAAAGATATCATAACCGGAAATTCATATAAAGTTGTTTTTTAGCATATTAAAGGAAAGGATAATTGTTTACCTCATATATTCTCTCGTGCATCCGTATTGCAGGAATGAAGTGTGGGTTTCTTCCCACTAGGGTCGAAGTTTTCACCTTCAGCACTGAAAATTCACGACAAATATTTCCCCTGAATACATTCAAGTCCGGTCCTAAATGTCATATTTCTCTCGACGATATACAACAATCCATACTAGACATTTTTTGGGTTCTAGTTCAATAATACAAAATAATAAACATGTTATATGCTATCCATCATGAAGAGTCTTGCACAATACTTCAATATGATGAACAAAAAATTACCAAAGTCGGTAAACATTCAACCACATGAATTTATACCATTGTATGTCCTATATGATGAAAGGAAACCATGAATATATATGACTTTCGAAGAAAAATAACAGAGAAGCTAGAATCAAGGTGGAAGAAAAAGGATTTAATATGGATAAAATATTTAGACATCAACTACACCTTAAATAACGCAAGGAGTATGATAGGAGATAAGTATTATATAGAACCAAAAGCAAAAGAATACATCTAGAAGTTGAAAGGAGTAGATACCTCTGCTCCAACAAGTCCAACTTATACAAAGGGAGAATCATCAAAGGTAAAAGGAAGAATCATTACTTTTAATGAAGGAAAAATAAGAAGAATCCCCAAAGAACGAAACACATGAAGCATGAGGTTTGGATCCATTGGAATCTGAACATATAGATATGAAAATATATGAAAAATTCCAAGAAGTCGTAAAATTAATGAAAGAAGAATTAAATGAAGAAATTTTGAAAGAATTAAAATTATAAATTAATATAGGGTTTGAAGAAATAAAGAAGGAATATGAGATAAAGTATGATTTCAATCTTCCATATGTAAGATGTAACACCCTGGCCTCTCCGGACCAGCGGCTGTCACTCTTGGAAGCTCAGTAAGATCTCTAGACTAATCTCATAGACCAACACTAGTCTTTTCTGCGCACTTTGTCCTCATTGTTGCACACCCGGTATCCACTTCCTGGTCGGTCACCCATCCTCAAAATTTCTCTAGGCTAAACACGCTTAACCTCAGAGTTCTTTTCAGATGAGCTTCCAAAAATGACGCTGCAACTTGTTGGTATAGGTATACTATTAATCCTATTAAGCCATGCATCAGGGTCTCATATACACCCACCCTTAAAAGATCGACGCCCTCATTGATCAACCAAAAGACACGAACATCCCCTCTTAGCATACGTCTGTGCGTCCAGTGCCAAAATATGGGTCATGTCGTGTCCACTCCGGACCACACGTGCCATGCTCCATATGTCCGCCACTAACCCACACACGCCCGTGTAACCGCGAGGGTTGGCTCTGATACCACTTGTAACACCTCGACCTCTCCGGACCAGTGGTTGTCACTCCTGCCATCTTAATATGATCTCTAGACTAACCTCATAGACCAATACTAGTCTTTTCTATACACTTTGTCCTCACTCGTGCGCATCTGGTACCCACTTTCCGGTAGGTCACCCATCCTCGAATTGCTCTTAGCCAAGTACACTTAACCTCAAAGTTCTTTTCAGATAAGCTTCCGAAAATAAGTTGCAACTTGTTGGTATGTATATACTATCAATCCTATTAAGCCATGCGTCAGGGTCTCACATAAGACAAATGAATATTATAGGACATGGGCAGAAGCCTGAATAAAGAAGCAATGATAGTAATCTGCAGATTTCTGAATATGAATTGATATTGCTATCAATCATTCGGGCACGGAGGACCCAAGCATTAAAATTGAATTGATATTACTATATTCAGGCACACATAACCTATACCCGAATATTAAAAAAATAGCAATCTAATAATAATAATAATAATAAATACGAGCATCATTAGCATGCATGTAGCTCAAATGCTTCCGGTCGTGATACTCTTGGTGCAAACATTAAGAAACCGAAGAAATCAAAGAAGAAGAAAATTCCAAGACACAATCATGGTATGCAAGAAGAATTCAAGATAAGATATAAGAAAATATAGCCACTTTCAACCAAGGAAATGTGGAGCCAGCACAAATACTCCTCCATCACCTTAATTATGTACCTATAAAGAGGGGCTACAAAGGCTATAAGACCTTAGACATTCACACCAAAGGAAGACACAAGAACTAGAGAACGAGAAGAGCAGAGAGCCAAAGCCACCGGCCAGCTTGCATGGAGTCTGCTACTAGTATTGAGGAGGGATTTTGCTGGCTGGTTCTCTAGTTCTCGTGTCTCTCTTCGTTCGCTTTGAATTATCGTTTTGTAGGCACGAAAACAGTCTTCATGATCCTTCCTTTATTATTAATTTCTCATTTCTCCTTGTCCATCATGCATCTATTTTGTAGGTCTTCTAGGCTTTATAGGTCTTATAGTCTTTGTAGCCCTTATTTCTAGGTTCATAGGTACATGACTAAGGTGATGGATGAGTCTTTGTGCATCCTCCATATTGCCTTGGCTGAAAGTGGCTACATCTTGTTATCTCACATCTTGAGTTCTTTTTGCACGCCATGATTGTGTCTTGGATTTTTTTGCCTTCTTTGATTCCTTCGGTTTCCTCATGTTTGCACCAAGAGTCTCATGGGCATTTGAGATGCATGCGTGTTGATGATTATTGTGTTTATATTATTATTAGATTTCTATTGATTTTTTTACTGTTCGGTATAGGTCATCCGCGCCCGAATAATTTATAGTTATATCAATTAAATTTTAATGTTTGGGTCCTCCGCGCCTGAATAATCAATCATTCGGACGCGGAGGACCCAAACATTAAAATTTAATTGATATTACTATCAATTATTCAGACGCGGAGGACCTATACCCAAATAATAAATAAATAAATTAATTAAATCAGTAGTTATCTAATAATAATAAAAACAATCGTCATCAACATGCATGCAACTCAAATTCTTCAGGTTGTGAGACTCTTGGTGCAAACATGAAAAAAGGAAGGAATCAAAGAAGATAAAAAATCCCAAGACACAATCATGGCACACAAGAAGAATTCAATATTAGAGATAAGAAGATGTAGCCACTTTCAGCCAAGGCAATGTGGAGGCTGCATAAAGACTTCTTCATCACCTTAATCATGTACCTATGTACCTATAAAGAAGGACTATGACCTCAAGGTCCCTTTTGCAATGGAAATTCTGATCCTTGGAACTTGGAGCATCTGGATTTGCAGAAATAATGAATTTTTCAACAATCAGCATGCGTCGATAGAGACCTGGAAGGCTATTGTAGCCCAGGAATTAATATGGGTCCTTTATAGAATTAAGAAGAAGTATTATCAGGACCTTAAATTTGGATTGAATTCAATTTAGACAGGAGATAGTTGCTTAGTATGTTATCCCTCTTTTTTGAGGTGGAATATGTTTGTAAATATTCTTTTGTAACTCTCTATAATTTATAAAAGTTGCAGTGGGGCTTTTTGCCCTACTGTTTTACCCTCAAAAAAATAAAGAAGGACTACAAAGACTATAAGACATATAAATCCTATAAGACCTACAAAATAGGTGGATGATGGACAAGGAGAAAGGAGAAATCAATAATAGAGGAAGGCTGATGAAGGGTGCTCTTGTGCCTATAAAACAACATATTCACATCAAAAGAGGATGACATTACTAGAGAACCAGTAGAGCAGAAAGCCAGCGCCACAAGCCAGCAAACTCCCTACTCTGTAGTAGTACCTTCCTTGTATTAAAAGGCTTCTATATAGAAGGCACTTGTAATATAAGCTCGAGAAAGTTGTAAGGCAATTTCCCTCATATGTGTGTAAACTCTTTGGGGGTTTCTCGAAAGGGAAAACCATATATAAGCTATATTGTAAAACTAAAGTATTTATATTTTTCTCTCGGTCTTTTTAGCATATTTGTATGGGGTGGGTTCTCATGCTAGGGATCCTATATGAGATACCTCTACGTGTAGTTCTCTGTTAAGCCTTGTGTATAGCGTTGGGACGAGAACCTTAGCCTTAGATAAGTGTTTCCTTTAGGTTAAACTACCTGGGAAAGTTCAAAAAAAGAAACTACTTGGGAAGACGACAAAAGAACAACCCATATAAATTTTATAAAAACCATGGAGTGAAAGAAACTTAGCAACTCCTGAAGCAATATTGTGAAACATATGGTGATTACCGAGTAGGAATTTTACACCACTACACATTCCCTTGCTTGTTTATTGGTCTCGCCAGCATGTAAAAGATCCCGAGATATATACGTAAAATAAAATATTGTTTTTTTAAATATCAAATTTAACTCGAATAAATTTATAAATATTAAAATTTTATAATCTCATATAATTTAGTGTTATTATTTAGTGAATTTTATGTATTATTGGTATCAGTGATAGTGTTTAATCATTGAAAGGTTAAAGTATCTAAATTTATAAGTTAGTGTAGGTAAGATAATAAAAACTAAAGAAAATATTGATACGATGTGCATAATAAATTCCTTTGAAAAGCATACTTGGCATAATATGCGTAGCCAACTAAATATAGTTGTTGATCTGGTATATACATTTTATATCTTGTGGAAAAAGACAAGACAACTTAGACCAAAATTTTAAAATTAGTTAAAGAATATCAACAGCTTGCTAAAAACTATTTTTGTTTGAAGAATAAAATCGATATATCTCTACATAAACTAGAAGCAGCAAAAGAAAGACAGAATACAATTAGTAAGAATATTGATTACATTAAAATAGAAGTGTTATCCGTTGGAAAAAAGTATAGGACATTATATAAATAAAAATAAAGACTTGTTGTCGAGTGCTGTAACAAGACAAGATATTTTTGAAGTCAAAAAGTTAGTGCAATAGGTAAAAACTATGATCCTCTCATAATTTGCAGTCCAAATATAATCAAGCACTAAACAAGGCAGCTAAATATTTAACACCTCCTATCGGGTTCTCAATCACGATTCACCAAAGAAGACTCCGAAATAATAATAAGGCAAAATAACATGATCATCTAATTATTAATTCAAATTATAGGAAAACTAAATAGCAAAACAAGTAACCAAAAATTATGTTATCTTCATCTGGAATATTATCATCAACAAGAAATATAAATTTAGAAAAATGGATATACATAAAAGCCTCACCAGAATACACACAAACATCCAATTAGTAAGACAAGATACAAGACCCCTCACAATGATGCATAGATTGTCATGAAGCAATGATGATTAAATTAATTTGGAAGAAGTCATAGACCTTAATAGAAAGGTATCAAAAAGATATTCCAAATCAAAAGATTTTCCCAAGGGTTCATAATGCATCACAAGAGGGCAGACTCCTTCACATGTTTACCTTGCCACTAGGATGAATTGAATACAGACCTCCCCAGGGCACCCGCCTGGCCGGCCTTGGGCCACGGGCGCGGGTGGGGTAGGGCCCACCCGGCCGACGCCTTCCCCTTTTTATGTGTCCTCCCCCATTTGTCCCATCTTGCCAGCTGGCAAGTGGGAGTCCCTCCCCTTATCTTATATAAAGAGGGACATCTGGGGAGATAAATAACAATAAATAATTGGGAATTTTCTAAGGAATTTTTTCCTTAGGGATGTCTCTCTCTCTTTCATTGGCTCTCGTGCTTGCGGTTCCAAGAAAGAACTGTGCGTGTGGGATACAACACCACTCTAACACGTCGTCGCGCTGCTAGAGCTCGGTTCTAGAAAGTCTACTTCTGCAATCCTGGTTAGATCAGGGAGAACGGGAGTCTTTGTTGAGCACCAGACATGTGCAAAACCACGTGGGTGCTTTCAATTGTGGCACCTGGATTGTCGTGCAAGGAGAAACGTGACCTTGATGCCGGCTATGAGTATGATTACATCATCCAGAACGTTAAACGGTTTCTCTCTACAAGAGTATGTCACCGAAATCTATCTCCGTTATTGCATTAACTCATAGATAGATCTTGGCATTGGTGTTATGCTAGTTAGAAAAAATATTATTTTCTGCTACGAATCCCTTCAGATGCATCCATGATCCATGCCACAACATTGCTTCATCCATGAAGCTCCATCGAGTGACTAAAGGAAGCACGACCACCATATGAATGAAGATCACCACTTTTTAAAGAAACCATGGCCACAAGGGTAGGTGGCTTCTAAAGGAAGCACGACCACCATCTGAAAGAAATACGACTACCATCTGAACTGAAGGAAGCATCATAACTATCAGAAGGTAGCACAACCAAAATGGTCTAGTTGAGTTTGAAGGAAGCACGACCACAAAGTTCTAGTTATGTTTGAAGGAAGCACACTCACCATTTGAAGGAAGCATAAACGAAGCATGTCCACCATTTCCCTGTGGCATCTGCATTACTCCCTCTGTCCGCAAATAAGTGTACATCTAGCTTTTGCCTAAGTCAAACATAAACAAATTTGACCAACTTTATAGAGAAATATAGAAACATATATTACATTAAATTGACATATTATAAAACTAGATTTAAAAATAAATCTAATGATATCAATTTAGTGTCATAAATGTTGGTACATTGTTCTAAAAAGTTAGTTAAACGTAGTAAAGTTTGACTTAGGACAATGCTAGAAGTACACTTATTTGCGGACGGAGGGAGTATGCCTTAACGACCCAAGTCCTAACCCAGTATGCCACGTTTTGTATAATGGAAGCAAACATGAAACATGCGCACTGATACGTTGCAAACGTATCCATACTTGTTTAGCACCGATTATCTTATGTTTTGTCTACACTTTGTGGTATTCTTATGAATTTTCTGAAACTAACATATTAACAAGTGCGACAGAGCCAGTTTTCTGTTTTCTGCTGTTTTTGGTCGCAGAAAAACTAGTAAAGAATATTCTCGGAATTGGACGAAACAAAAGCCGAAGTTCCTATTTTTTCCGACACGACACGGAGCCCGAAGGAGAGGGGGAGACGCACCCCAGGGCGGCCACACCTTGGCCAGGCGCGGCCAGGGGGAAGGGGCGCCACCCTAGGGTGTGGGCCCCCTGGTGCTCCACCGACCTCGCCCCTTCACCTATATAACCCCCCCGAGACAAAAACCCTAAAGATCAGATCAGAATTCCATGAAAAGTTTCGCAGAGCCACCGCCACCGAAGACGAGATTCGGGGGACAGAAGTCTCTGTTCCGGCACCCTGCCGGGATGGGGAATTGCCCCCGGAGCCATCTCCATCACCGCCATCTCCATCGCTGTTGCTGACTCCCATGATGAGGAGGGAGTAGTTCTCCCCCGAGGCTAAGGGCTCTATCGGTAGCTATGTGTTTATCTCTCTTTCCATGGTGTGATCTTTTTGTGATCATGAGCTTTGTGATCTAGTTGAATAAGTAGATGCTACTTGATGGCTTAGTTGATGTGGAGCCTATTGGGAACCCCAAGAGCAAGGTGTGAAGCAGCACAACAGCAAGTCTTCCCTCAATAAGAAACCGAGGTTATCGAACCAGTAGGAGGAAGAAAAAGTCACACAGGTGTTGCAAGCAACGTGGAAACCTGCACAACACAAACTCAAGACTTTGCCCCAACTAACAGTGAGGTTGTCAATCTCACCAGTTGCTGTAACAAAGGATTAAACATATGGTGTGGAAGGTAATGGTTTGTGACGGTGCTCGGCGTGGCACTTTGTTGGTGACCCCAAGCGCAGGGTGTGAATAGCACATCAACAATTTTTCCCTCAGTTGAGACCGAGGTTATCGAACCAAAAGGAGGAAGGAAATGTCACACAGGTGTTGCAAACAACGTGGAGGCCTGCACAACACAAACTCAAGACTTTGCCTCAACGAACAGTGAGGTTGTCAAGCTCACCTGTTTGCTGTAACAAAGGATTAAACGTATGGTGTGGAAGGTAATGGTGGTTTGCAGCAAGTAAACAAGTAACAGTCGAAGATGTATCAATGGTAAAGATTGGACCGGGGTCCATAGTTCACTAGAGGTGCTCTCCTTAGATAAACAACATGGCATGAAGGGTAAACAAATTACAGCAGGGCAACTGACAGGAACTAAGCAATGCATAACAATGCAATTACTAGTCAGAAAGATCCTATGAGATTCGATTGGGAAATACAACAAGATACATAGACCGCCATCCAACTTCATCTATGACTAGAAGTCCACCTTCAGGTTATCATCCGAACCCCTCCAGTATTAAGTTGCAAGCAACAGACAACTGCTTTAAGCAAAGTGTGTAAGGTAAACAATCCACTTCTTCCATGAACAAGAGACCGTTGTTTTCTCCCTAGTAGCAACATCACATCTACAACCGAAGAGATTTCTGTCACTTCCCTTGGAAGCTAGAGGCATGAACCCACTATCGAGCATAAATACCCCCTCTTGGAGTCACTAGCAACTACTTGGCCAAGATAACTACTAACAACGGAGAGCATGTAAGATCACAAACAACACAGACATGATAGAATCATGAAGACAAAACTATTAATCAAACCAACATAATAATCTCAATATCCATCGGATCCCCGCAAACACAACATGCATGATTACAAATAGATTAGATCTTGATCATGAACGGAGCTCACAAGATCTATACATGAAAGCACAAAGGAGGAGATACAACCATCTAGCTACTACATGGACCCATAGTCCAAGGTGGAACTACTCACGCATCATACCAGAGAGAAGGCCTCCGGGATGATCTCCCCTCCAGCAAGGTGCCGAGAAGAGCTTCAGATCCCCCCGATCTAGGGACGACGGTGGCGGCGGCTATAGAAGGTTTCGTGGAATATTGATCGGGTACTTAGGGTTTCTGCATCGGGGGCTTCTTATAGGCGAAGGGGGAGGCCGATGAGGTGGCCAGGGGCCCCACACCCTGCCTAGGCATGGGGGGCCCACCCACGCCTAGGGGGGGGGGTCTGGATGCCCTGGCATGCCTCTCCGTCTCCCCTCTGGACTTCTTGTTCCCTACGAAAAGTAATTGACTTTAACGTTTGTCCCATCCAATTCCGAGAATATTTCCTTACTAGCTTTTCTGGAACCAAAAAATAGCAGAAAACAGGCAACTGGCACTATGGCAACTTGTTAATAGGTTAGTACCAGAAAACATGTAAAAAGCACCTCAAAGTGTAGACAAAGCAAAGCAAAGTAGATACTAAACAAGCATGGAGCATCAAAACGTATAGATACGTTTCCGACGTATCAGTTTGCAACAAGTAAACATGTAACAGTTGAGGATGTATCAATGGTAAAGATTGGACCGGGGTCCATAGTTCACTAGAGGTGTTCTCCTTAGATAAACAACATGGCATGAAGGGTAAACAAATTACAGCAGGGCAATTGGCAGGAACTTAGCAAGGCATAACAATGCAATACTAGACAAAAATATACTATGAGATTCGATTGGGCAATACAACAATATACATAGACCGCCGTCCAACTGCATCTATGACTAGAAGTCCACCTTCAGGTTATCATCCGAACCCCCTCCAGTATTAAGTTGCAAGCAACATACAACTCCTTTAAGCAAAGTGTGTAAGGTAAACAGTCCACTTGTTCCATGAACAAGAGACCGTTGTTTTCTCCCTAGTGGCAACAACACATCTACAACCGAAGAGATTTCTGTCACTTCCCTTGGAAACTAGAGGCATGAACCCACTATCGAGCATAAATACCCCCTCTTGGAGTCACTAGCAACTACTTTGCCAAGATAGCTACTAACAATGGAGAGCATGCAAGATCACAAACAACACCGACATGATAGAATCATAAAGACAAAACCATTAATCAATCTGACATAGTAATCACAATATCCATCAGATCCCCGCAAACACAACATGCATGATTAAAAATAGATTAGATCTTGATCATCAACGGAGCTCACAAGGTCTATACATGAAAGCACAAGGAGCAGCTACAACCATCTAGCTACTACATGGACCTGTAGTCCAAGGTGGAACTACTCACGCTTCATACCGGAGGCTGGCATGATGAAGAAGAAGGCCTTCAGGATGATCTCCCCTTCGACAGGGTGCCAGGAAGAACTTCAGATCCCTCGATCTAGCGACAATGGTGGCGGCGTCTACAAAAGGTTTCGTGGAGTTTTGATCGGGTGCCTAGGGTTTTTGCATCGGGGGGCTTCTTATAGGCGAAGAGGTGAGGCTGGGAGGCGGCCAGAGGGCCCACACCCTACTCAGGCACGGGGTGGGCCCACCTATGCCTAGGGGGGGTGTGGTGGCCCTGGCTTGCCTCTCCGTCTCTCCTCTGGACTTCGTGTCCCCCATGGTAAAAAATTGACTTTGGCTTTTGTCCCGTCCAATTCCGAGAATATTGATTTTCTGCCTTTCTGAACCAAAAACAGAAGAAAACAGGCAACTTGCATTGTGGCAACTTGTTAATAGTTTAGTTCCAAAAAATATATAAAACACCCTCAAAGTATAGACAAAGCAAAGCAAAGTAGATACTAAACAAGCATGGGGCATCAAAAATTATAGATACGTTTCCGACGTATCACTACTCTTTGTCTATTATGCTACTCAAGTGCTTTTATTAATGTGATCTCCGGAGACACCTTGTACCAGGTGTGTGAAGGTGACAACATGCGCACCGTGTGTGGCTGTTAGGATAAAGATTACAGAAATACTTATCATGAGTTATAATTTGAGTTGGATGTCTCTATGAAATTGTGGTGTTTGTCTTAAACCATCTAGCGCTCAAGGTGACAGTGTGGGTTTACCTAGATGGGGATGCGAACTTTAAGGTGTGATTTTATAGCCCTACGCCGTGAATTGGTGTTCATTATCTAATCGGAGAATCTTTCAGGGCAGCATAGTGAAGAGAAGATATTTATGTGTTCAATTATGTTATCATTGTTGAGAGTGTCCACTAGTGAAAGTATGATCCGTAGTCCTTGTTTATAAGCATTAAAACACCGTTTACAACCAATCCTGCTATATGTTTACTTGCTTCCATTTTTATTCCAGATTGCAATTACCACTTATAATCATCCATATTACTTGTCTTTCACTATCTCTTCGTCGAACTAGGGTACCTATACACCTGAAAATTGTATTGGGTGTGTTGGGGACACAAGAGACTTCTTGTATCTTAATTGCAGGGTTGCTAGAGAGGGATATCTTTGACCTCTTCCTCTCTGAGTTCGATAAACCTTGGATGATCCACATAAAGGAAACTTGTTGCTATTCTACAAACCTCTGCACTTGGAGGCCCAACACTGTCTACAAGAATAGAAGCGTGCGTAGACATCAAGCTCTTTTCTGGCGCCGTTATTAGGGAGGTAAGGTAAAAGGTACTCACATCCTCTGGCTACTAAGCTATCTTGTAGTACTGTTGCTGGTGTGTGAGTGCTCGAAGTTATTTCCTTTAGATTCTGTAATTATATCTTTTTGTTTCTTGTTTTTATTTTCACTAGTTAGGCTTAATGTAAAACACCAAATTTTTTACAGAGCTTTATAGTATTTTTCCTGAGTTAGGACATGAGGTGTTTGAAGAGAAAATTAAAAAACCTATGGAACTTTCTTTGCATGCTAATAGCAATGTTATTAGTATGAACTTTTTGAACACCATTGTTGCTAATGCTATGGAAACATCTAAGCTTGGGGAATCTAGTTTTTATGAAAATGATCTTTTTAGCTCCCTAGCTTTATAGGAGAAAAATTGTTATGATGATACTATACCTCCAATATATGATGATTACAATGATGAATATGATATTTTCAGTCCACCTACTATTGAGGAGAAAATTAATTATGATTACAATATGTCTCCTATATTTGATGATTATGGTGATGAGAATAATAATGATAGCTATTTTTTTGAATTTGCTCCCACTACAATTAATAAGAATGACTATGCTTATATGGAGAGTAATTATTATATGCATGTGGCTCATGATAAGAATGTTTTATGTGATAGTTATATTGTTAATTTTATTCATGATGCTACTGAAAGTTATTATGAGAGAGGGGAACATTGTTTTATGTATCTCAACAATATTAAGTTTCCGCTCTTTATGTTGAAAATTTTGGAGTTGCACTTGTTTTGCTTTCCTATGCTTGTTGCTTTGTGCTTTCATGACTTATTTCATTACAAGATTATTTTTCATACGAAGTGGGTTAGACTTAAATTTGTTTTATATTTGCTTTTTGGTGCTCTCTTTTACTTCAAATTCATATTTCTTATGTAAGCATCATCGAAATTATCATGCCTATCTTAATGACTATAAAGAAAGAACTCTTGGGAGATAACCCAATTTTTTATTTCAGTAAGTTTTTATTTTATTGAGTTTTGGAAGTTATTGCCTATGTAATAACCTCTTCTTATCATTTTTGTTTGGTTTTTGTGCCAAGAATAGCCTCTAATGAGAGGAAAGTAAGATTTGGGGAAGTTGCTGTCCCGAAACAGATTTCTGTGCTTCACTGTAAAAAATCGTGAAAAATACCAGAATGTCGTATTGATCTGAAATTGTTTGTGCGCATGCCCCTGGTATTTATCCAACTTTCTTTAGTTTTGCACTTTTCTATTTGAGCAACGGAAGATTTTCAAAAAAATCGGTCTTTATCTACAGGTCTGTTTTGATAGATTTCTGCCATTATTTGCATTTGCCTCTTAATCGATTTATTTTTTAGTTCTTTTGATCACTTGAGCTTTTAAAAGGAGTTGATACAGTAGCCTATGTTTTAATGGATGATTTACTTGAGTTTAAACTGAACCCAAAGGATTATTATCTTGCATACACTAATGTTACTAATGAAGATTGTGTGAAGTTTTGTATGAAGAAAGTTTTCAAGTGTAGGGAGATAATGATGTGATGAGATGAAGTATGGAAAAAAATCTCAAGCTTGGGGATTCCCATGGCACCCCAAGAAATATCCAAGAAGTATAAGCGTCAAAGCTTGGGGATGCCCAAGGCACCCCCTTCTCCATCAACAAAAATCTCAGGTCTTCTTTCAAGACACTATATTTTTTTGCTTCATAGATATTCTAGCGCCGCTCCCACTCCCCAACCCTCGCGCCGCCAGCCCTAGGGACCTCCCTCTCCCTCCTCCGCGTCGCCGCCGCCGTAGGGGACGCCGGAAAATCCAAGCGCGCCTCTAGGACGGTGGCGGCGGGGCGGTTCATCTCCTTCCTCTCGCGTTCCACGACGCGTGGGGCGCTGCTGTCGGCGGCGAGGCTACGGGCTGTCGGCGGCGAAGCTACGGACGTGCGGAGAGGATACGGACGGGCGGGTGGGGCACTGCTGACTCCTTCCCCTCGCATTCCTCGGCGCGTGGGACGCTGCTGACGACGGCTAAACTACGGTCTGTCGGTGGCGAGGCTACGGGCGGGCGACGAGGATTCAGTCGGGCGGGTGGGGCGCTGCTGACGGCATCGTGCTTGGCTGTGGTGCTGCATCGGATGGCCACATCGGTGGCCACTGGCGAGGTGGATGACTGCGCCGGTCGGGCCCCGATCCGGGCCTGTTTGGGCCGAGCGGGCCATGGTCTTTTTTGGGCGCTGGTGGGCTCGTCGCTGCAGCACGGGATCGTTGGCGTCAGTGTTGATGCTGGGCAGAAGATGGCATCATGCGGAGGATGGTGGTGGCTTCAGTCTTTGGTCCCGCTCGCGGTGGCGGATGCTCGGGTTCTCTTCTTTCTCCTGGGAAGTGGCGATGATCTGGACGGCGACTTTTTGTCGCGGCGACGGGGAGCCTAGGCGTGGCGGTGTGCGGGATGCTGGATCTGGATGCTCCTTTCTGAGGCTTCGACGATGGACGCCATGACGTGGTTTGGTGTGGTGGTTTGGCCGGTCCTTGCGAGGCGGGCGGGTGGTTTGCGACTCATTGCTGGGCGAAAGCCTTGTCCTGGCGGCTGGCTAGGACCAACGACAGCAACGCCTTTGGGCGCCATGTGCTTCTTGAAGTCGTCGTCGAAGCGGTGTGTTCGCTCCTCCGCTCGGGTTCTCCGGGGGAAACCCTTGATCCCTTGCGGGTTCGGGCGAGTGCGGCGCTCTTGCGTCGTTTTGCCTCTTGAGGTCTCGCTTTGGATGTTCCGCTGGCCGGAGGGACCTGTGGAGTGTGTTGGTGGTTTGGCGTTGGCGTTTTCGTCTTCGGATAGAAGGAGCGCGTCCCTGGGGTCGGCGTGGATGTCGGAGCGGCGGCTCCGGTCTTTGCCTCCGCCTTGTTGCGTTGAGGTGTTTTGTGTTTAGGTGTTGACCTTGTTCGCTTGGGCGTCTTGGTCGTCGACCTGTGTGGAGCGTGGCCTCGGGGCCGGCGTGTTGTGTCGAGTTGTATCGGTTTTTGGCCAGTTTTCCTCATAAACTGTCCTTTTCTCTTCTACTATATCAATGAAAAGGCAACTCTTTTGGCTCGTTTCAATTTTTTTTGCTTCATGCACTATGTGTTGTTCTTGGAGCATCTTTGTTTTTCTTTTTCTTTTGCTTTGTTTGCTGTAGTAAGTTGGTTGGATCCCATCACACTTCTTTTGGAGAAGACACACCCTGTTATTCACTGTCTAGGACACTCTAGTTTTCACTCTTATTGTTCTGTGAGTGTTCTCTTTTGCTAGCACTGTGTTTAGCTTTAGTTTTCTTCTTCTTTTTGCTTAGAAATTTTTAGTTATTCTTTGAAGTTAGGTGAGACAAGCTATCTGGTATTTATTGATTATTATCTTTGTGAGTTGTTTCAAATAAGTCGATTGGTGTTGGAAAAGAGTAGAATATTTCTTGCTTATGGTGGTACAAAAAGAAGCTTGTTTTGACTATGGCTTAGACTTTATCATGTCATGTTAGATGTTGCTTTGACCCTATGATTAGTAATTATTGTTGTAGCATGACTTGTTTCAAACAACTGAGATTGCTTAATGTTCCATGAAAGAATCATGCGTTGTTTTAGCATACAAAAGAAAAATATTGTGGTATTCTCCTTTGATGCTTTATTTGGGTTGACTTTGCACATGCTTACACCATGTTATGACTATGAACCAGTAAACTTAGCCTCTTTGATAATTTAGTTTTTGACTTGTGATATCACTTTATGCTTTGATTAATAATGTTTTGTTGCTCTGCATGATTATGGCCATTATTACTCTCTTAGTTGGTCACTCCTAGTCTTTTGCTAGCCTCAACCTATACTGAGTATGAGCTCTACTCGTGCATCCAACTCCCAAGAAACCAAGTTATTCCAAAGAATCCACTATAAATTCCTATGCATAGTGTGTTACACCATTCCAAGTATATTCATGTTTTCATCTATCTTCCAAATTAAACCTTTGTCATGTGAAAATTAGTGATTAAAGATCTCACAAACTTGAAGGCACATTTTATTTCTTGCACTTAATAAACCTGAACCATTGTGACTATCTTATGATTCTTATATTCTTGCAAATTGTAAGTTGGGAATTAGCAAAACCATGCTTTCATGGTGCACGCTTTCAACATTGCACTTATTTATTCAGTTGATATCATGTTCTTTTGTTTATGGATGTCGTCGGTGTGAAATAAGATGTGATCTTGCAGGTCCATGGAGTTTGTATATGTGTTAGAGAAACGCCTGGGCGGCTAGGCTAAGCCATGCCTAATCATGGTGGAAACTTGCAGCAAAACCATAGTGGCATTCTATGAAGCATCCTCAATAAAAAACTATGCAAATCGCAAATAAAAAGATCGCTGAGATGCTCAATGTCTGTTGCCTTGTCATTTTGATATGGGATAGCTCCTGTGTCATGGGACAAGGGGTACCCCATTGTTGGTTCTCTATGATACACATATACTTACAATGACAAGAACTTGTATGGGACCAAAGTTGAGTAGCATGAGGTCTTGATACTCGTACTCAAGGGGGGTGAGATTTTAAACTTATGATTTGTCAAGCATATAACTCATATTTGTCCTCACCTTAACCTTAATCAATTCAAGATGCTTATGATAGGGGTAATGAGAGCTCAAAGCTAATAAGTACCATAATTTTTGGAAGCTTTATAAAACCATTTAATCCCTACTTCCCTCTACGAAGGGCCTTTCTTTTTTACTTTTTGTTGAGTCTCCATCTTCTATCTTTATGCACCAGATAAGAGAGCATAGTTGTCATTCTGAGTTCAGTGTGCATTGTCCCAAAACTTGTTGATTGATTCATAATTCTGGTATTCCTTGTTCTTGAATTATTTGTATGTAGTCACCCTTATGAACTTTGAAGGTGTCCTATGCATTTATGTTTTGCTATTCCATGAAGGACAAGCTGAATACCACTCTTGCTATGTTTTTATATGTGAAACAAACAAATGTCTTTGAAAGCATTATTCATGATCTTTTGTTTCTGTAGCCTTTCATGTTGAAACATAGTTGCTATGTCTTATTGTTAGAAATACATCTTTCATGCATATGTTTAGAGTACTTTGATCCCAGCTATCAATGCTTTGCAATACCTTGATCAAGATTGTGATGGTGCATGTCACCTCAAAAATTATTCTTTTTATCACTTACCTACTCGAGGACGAGTAGGAGTTAAGCTTGGGGATGCTGATTTGTTGCAAACGTATCTATAATTTTTGATGCTCCATGCTTGTTTAGCACTGATTATCTTATGTTGTATCTACACTTTGTGGCATTTTTATGAATTTTCTGGAACTAACATATTAACAAGTGCCACAGAGCCAGTTTCCTGTTTTCTGCTGTTTTTGGTTTCAGAAAAACTAGTAAAATAATATTCTCGGAATTGGACGAAACAAAAGCCAAAGTTCCTATTTTTCCTGTCATGACACGAAGCCCGAAGGACAGGGGGAGACACACCCCAGGGTGGCCACACCTGGGCCAGGCGCGGCCAGGGGGCCCGCCGCCCTAGGGTGTGGGCCCCCTATGCTCCACCGACCTCGCCCCTTCGCCTATATAAATTATAAACCCCCCGAGACGAAAATCCTAAAGATCAGATCAAAATTACACGAAAAGTTCCGCAGCTCCGTCGCCACCGAAGACGAGATTCGGGGGACAGAAGTATCTGTTTTGGCACTCTGCCGAGATAGGGACTTGCCCCCGGAGCCATCTCCATTGACTCCACTGCCATATCCATCGCCGTTGCTGACTCCCATGATGAGGAGGGAATAATTCTCCCCCGAGGTCAAGGGCTCTACCGGTAGCTATGTGTTTATCTCTCTTTCCATGGTGTGATCTTATTGTGATCATGAGCTTTGTAATCTAGTGGAATAAGTAGATGATACTCTTGGTCTATTATGCTACTCAAGTGCTTTTATTAATGTGATCTCCAGAGACACCTTGTGCCACGTGTGTGAAGGTGACAGTGTGCGCACTGTGTGTGGCTGTTAGGATAAAGATTATAGAAATACTTATCATGAGTTATAATTTGAGTTGTATGTCTCTATGAAATTGTGGTGTTTGTCTGGAACCATCTAGCGCTCAAGGTGACAGTGTGGGGTTACCTAGATGGGTAATGCGAACTTTAAGGTGTGTGAAAGGATACAGATGTCGCCTAGAGGGGGTGAATAGGCGATTAAAACTTTTTCGAGAGTGGATCGACAAAGGTGGAATTAAACTAGCATTTACTTTGCCAAGCACAACCTAGAACAACTCTGGTTCACCTATGTGCACAAAGAACTTATGCTAAGCAATACAAGCAAAAATTTGATAGCAAGATATGGATTACTTCAAGCATGAAGGCTATCACAATGTAAAGTGCATAAGTAAGAGCTCGGGTATAGAGATAACCGAGGCACACGGGGATGACGATATTTTACCGAGTTTCTCCCAACATGGAGTACGTCTCGTTTGGAGAGGGGTGGTATCAAAGCACCAACACCACAAAATGCCTCCCTTATTCTCCTGTGAATCTCACCCCAACGGGATCGATCCACACTTACACTATCGGTGCACTTGTCGGTGGCAATCCAGAACCTCTCACAAGGTTGGAGCACTTCTCCACAACTCAATTGGAGGCTCCCAACAAACAAGCTTGGGGAAAGCTCCACAACTTAATTGGAGGCCCCAAGTAATCCAAGAACCCGCAACACCACCAAACTGTCTAGGGTTCCAAGAACCCAAGAGTAAAAAGCTTCTCACCTTTCACTCAATTGAATCCTCACCGAGAACTCAAACCGATGCACCAAATGCAATGGCAAGAACACAAGAAGTGCTGAAATACTTCTCTCCCAAATTCCACCAAAGCTACAAAATCTTGTGGGGGAATAAGAGAGGAAGAACAATGGAGGAAATCCACAAAAGACTCCAAGATCTAGATCCCAAGATGTCCCCCTCACTTAGAGGAGAGATGGATTGGTGGGATTGTAGATCTAGATCTCCTCTTTCAAATCCCTAAAGTATATGCAAGAATCAAGGGAGGGATTGAAGGGGGATCAAGGTCAAGAGGTTAAATAATGGAGGAGAAAGCCTGTAAAACTCGAGCAGGGACATTGGGGAAGAAGGGCCCATTTTTATAGGCCCACAAATTTCTGACCGTTTTCTGCCCGTTGGGAAAAGTCAGATCAGAGACTCCGGTCTACACCGGAGATTCTGACCCAACCTCCGGACTAACCTCGTATCACCTATCAGACTGTACCAGCGCCTCTGGGAACCAAGTGGACCGGAGACTCCGATCCAGCCACACCGGAGACTCCGGTCTAAGGCATGGACCGGAGACTCCGGACAGTCTTCGGACCTTCCTCCGGACCACCCAACAGACTGTCCCAGGCTAAATTCTGGAGCCCCTCCGGGGACTCCAGGGGACACTCCGGACCACACCGGAGACTCCGGTCCATGCAGACTGGAGACTCCGGTCTGGACCAAATAAGAGGCAAACTTCAAATGGCGATATCTAGAGTTTGGAAACTCCGATTGACCTGAAACCAATTTTGTTGGAAAGAGGACAACAAGAGGTACCCAACAAAAAGAGGTACCCAACAAGTGGTACCAATTTTGTTGAAAATATTGGATACCACCAAGTGATAACATTTCATGTATTATAATGTGAGATACCTCCCTTGGTGAGAAACCGAAAAACCTCAAAGATCAAAAATGCAATATGACATAGAAGGGAAATCCATTTTTGATGAACTAGAGCTTGTTATGAATATTACCACAAGCTCTAGAACCTCACATGGATAAGATCCAAATAACAACCAAGGAAGGATGATGATAAGTATGCAAAGGTTTGAGCTCTCTCTAAAAGATATGATCGAGTTACTCACTTCAGATCCCCTCTTGATAGTACGGTTGTTTATCCTATAAACCGGTCTCCTCAACTAACACCACGAGACGGGTAAGAAAGAAACCCTATCAATATCATACCTTTGCCTTGCACATATCCCACTTGATCTTGATGAATACGATCTTGTCCTTCTCAAGATGGAACACCTTTCTTGATTGCTCTTGTACGCACTTGCTTGATGAAGACTTGCAAGTTGATCCCCCATACAACATGGGGAAACTTTTACTTTGACCTTGTCTTCATCGATCCATGATCATCGAGGATGGCAAGCTTTAAGCATGAGATCTTCTAGATATTGCACATCTTTAGCTTGCACATCATTTCTTCTTTTCTTCATTATGTTGATGCCTTGAAGGTACACCAGATATATTACTCCATATTATTCTTCAAGACATACTTGCCATAGGTTTCAAGGATTGCCTATGGTTCAAGCATATGGTTCAAGCATATGGTTCAAGTATTGCCTATGGACAATTCCTACAAGTACAACTTGATACAAGAATTAGTCCATAGAGATTGTCATTAATTACCAAAACCACACATGGGGGACCACATGTTCTTTCAGTGTGCTTTTATAGCCCTACGCGGTGAATTGGTGTTCGTTATCCAACCGGGGAGTAGTTCAGGGTAGCAGAGTGGAGAGTGTCCACTAGTGAAATTACCAAAGCAACCTTTCAAAATTTATGTGTTCAATTTTGTTATCATTGTGGAGAGTGTCCACTAGTGAAAGTATGATCCCTAGTCCTTGTTTCTAAGCATTAAAACACCATTTACAACCAGTCCTGCTACATGTTTACTTGCTGCCATTTTATTTCAGATTGCAATTACCACTTATAATCATCCATATTACTTGTATTTCACTATCTCTTCGCCGAACTAGGGAACCTATTCACCTGACAAGTGTATTGGGTGTGTTGGGGACACACGAGACTTGTTGTATATTAATTGCAAGGTTTCTTGAGATGGATATCTTTGACCTCTTCCTCCCTGAGTTCGATAAACCTTGGGTGATCCACTTAAGGGAAACTTGCTGCTATTCTACAAACCTCTGCACTTGGAGGCCCAACACTATCTAGAAGCATAGAAGTGTGCATAGACATCACACACCATCGAGAGGAAGCAAACAACTGGCCTAATCAATGAAATCATTTGTCACTAACCCTCTAAAATATGTTTCGTGTATGCCAACGACATGCATAGAAGTATCATAGCAGTGTTGGGAAAGCATATAAGAAGAAAGTAGCACAACTAGTGACAAGGGTTCGACTCGTCAATGCCCATTGTTATTGTAACATCCCAAAAATCATGATTTGTAAATGTTTGCATTTCATTCATACATTCATGGCATTCTTAGCTTGTACAAAAAAATTCAAATCAAAACTCAAACTAAAACCAATTTTATGCCTATGGTTTATATATCATATGAGGCTTGGTTTTATTTTTATTTTCAAAGGACCTAAGTGTAATTGAGTAAACAAGTGTGTTATACACATGTTTGAATACTTGGAACACTCTACAAAAATCCGGAGGTGGTTTGAATTCAAACTTATTTGAAATAGGGTTTGAAATTGATTCCTAAAAATCCAATTAGAAAAAAAGGAATAAAGAAAAGGCCAGCGCAACCATTTCGGCCCAGTACCAGAAGCAGCCCACGAGCCCACCTGGTCGTTTCCCCCTCTCCCCTCTCTCTCTCTCATCGGCACTCGTTGTACCCCTCTCGCTGACACTGGCCTCTACTGCCACCTCGTCATCTTCCCCAAACCACGTGCGAGAACAGCGCCGCCGCGGCCATTTACCCCCATTGATGTCGCGAGTAGTTGCTGCTGATAGCGAGCATAACTCACTCCCCCTCTCTGTCTACTTAACAACCCCTTCCCCCGCAGCGTTTCCCCTCACTCAAACACGCTCGAGCGCCCCCAGGCTGGCTGTATTGACGATTTCTTCGCCGCTACCCGACCCTCTCCGGTGAGCTATTCCGTCCAACTCCGGCCGCCCTGTGCCCTCTGCTGCTTACTTCCGTTCTCCACTTGATTACACGCTTCTTCTCATACCCTTATTTCATCTGCTCATGGCCTAGGTAGTCGCCTCCATCAAGCACTGCAAGCGCCTGACGCCGTCAGCGACTCCGGCGAACAATCACGGTAAATCTCGACCGCCCCTGGACCCCTAATCCACATGACTGTGTTCGCCGTGCCTTTGTGCATCTCCTAATGCCTCTCGTTTTTCCTATTGCACCGTAGAACGTCGACTTCATCTCCGACAGTGAACACCCGACGCGGGTACGAACTCCGACGAGGTCTCCCGGCCACCACAACACGTCCACGTCCACACCAGCGACACGTTGAGCTTCCTCGCAGCCTTGTGACACTAGTAAGCCAACCCACAGCCCCCAGCCCCCTCTGTAGCCGCCGGAACATCACTGACAGAGCGCCGCCGCCGCGCAGCCGTCGCCAGCGCCGCTAGTCTATGGTTGCTTGTGCTAGCGCCGTCAGATCTGAATCGTAGGGCAGAGATTAAATCCTAGCGCAAAACGGTATCGTTAGATCTAGGCCACTGGATCTGACTTAGATCCAACGCTCCATGTTAGATGATCCGCGCGAAGCGGTATCGACCAATCAGACACAGCCACGTGTCTAGGGTTTTGATTTAAAATCTGTTTTTATGTCTATTAGAGATTCAAACTTGTAAAATTCATAACTTTTGTTCTGTTTATCCAAAAAATGCAAATAAGATATCAATGGATTCACAAAAACAAATCATACACTACTGTGGGCTTAGTTTTGTACTTTTGTTTATGTAAAAATGGGTATTTGGAAAATGATTTTTAAACAAATTTAAGTTTATTTAGACTATACTTAGATGGCCTTGTGATCAGTCATGTTTAGTTGAATGGTTTAGTGTAGAAAATTCATTTCATTGCATTTGCATGCATTCATATATTTGTTTGATTATTTTGAGTGTAAATTTGGTGCTATCATTTTATGTGTAGATTTTGGTGCTAGTGGTGATTGTGATTATGAAGAGTGTTGCTACTCCCCCAACTACCAAGGCAAGTGGTGCTTCATGTATTTGTCCTATTATTTTTGACTATGCACTAGTGATATTTTGTATAGGGCTTGCATGAAAATTTTACTAAGTATCTATATGCTATGCCATGGGAAATCCTATTAGTTGTAGTCTTGGTAGAATTTTCTATAAGTTAAGATACTTGTTATATCATCATGCTTAGCCTAGCTTGTAGCAAACAAGGGTGGATTATATACATTCTATGGAAATTTTGTTAAGTCTTTGACTTATGTTTTTGCTTAAAAAAACAACTAAGTGAATGAATCACCTGGGTAGAATGGTATGTTTGGGTTATGTTGAGTGGTTACACAAGGCCCATATCTATGGTATACCTTGTGTATCACACTTGTGGAAAGCCACCCATGAACAAAGGGATTTGATATATTTAGTGTTTAGAAGCTTCTAGTGCAACCACATGGCATATAGGCTCTGCCTTGATCATATAGGTTGCAACAACTTAGCCAGATGGACAGATGGTGGTAGGGTGATAGGATGGAACGCGTCCATTTGGTCTAAGGGAAGGCTTCTGAAAGATCTCGTCTCGATGCATGTCGAGTCTTGTGGGGAAAGTGCACCACCCCTCGAGAAGGAAAAACCTAAGTACTTAGCCGTGTCCTCGGAAACGGACAATTTGTGCATCAAGACACTGAAGCTATGAAGGATCTCCTCATCCCAATTTATAAGTTAAAATTTGTGGTTGAACAAGGGTTAAGGTTCACCAATGTCTATTGATGGTTCCTTGGGAGTTTTTGACAAACAAAAACTTAGTATTTTCAAATGATAGGAAAAACCTATTTTGAGCAAAGCAAGCCTAAGTACACTTAGCCAAATTCATATAGATGTTAGATACTACTATTCTACTATGGTATCACTTGACAATATAATTCCAAATGTATTGACCCACTGTTAACTTGTGATGTTGCAGGTTACTCTGATGAGGATTAGGGTTATGAGTCTACACTCAACATGTTTGCTTGTGGCACATGAAGATGAAGACTTTACTTTAATTATTTATGTTATGAACTTTTGTGCTACCTTTTGGCTATGGAGTTGTAAAACAATATGTTTATATCTAGAATGACGATGTAATAAAGACCTTTGTATCTGTGTACTTCATCTTAAACTATGGATGCTAGCATTTGATCCAGGGACTAGCATTGCAATCACAGGGACCTTTACCTTTATAAAGGTGGGGTCTTACAATTATGGACTTGGGTTTTGAGAAGATGAGGATGCTGGAAGTCGCGTGGAGGTTAACATGCAAGCAACACGGGGACAAGAGGTTTACCCAGGTTCATGCCCCTAGAGGAAAAACCCTACTCCTGCTTGTCTGTTCTTGATTACGGCGGAACTGAAGGTTACAGGGGGTGCGCAGATGTAATCTGGCATGAGGTGTGCGTATGAGGTGAGTTGATCTATTGTGGCGTAGCCTGTCCTCCTCGTTGGACCCTCCTAGCCTTTATATATGGGGAGGCTAGGTCTCAGGTACCGATACGAGTTGGTAACAAGTTGTATTCAAACTCCAGTCTTGAGGTTTCCTTGTCTTGTGCGCTTAAGACTCTGTGTTCATATGGGCCTCGTATAGCCGAAATGTCATAGGCGTCATGGACCCTGACAGGTCATCGAGTGGGTCTTCCATCGGGCTGGACCAGGTAGGCTAACATCGGGTACCTGTAGGGCATTACTGATCTTGTAGAAAGATGTGATTTCATACTGAAATATTTTTTCCATGGAGTAAAATTTTCATTCGATGGTAGCAAATAATTATTTCTTGGGATTTCTTTTTTCGTGTGATTGGTTCATTAGTTGTACTCACTTTTCCCCAGCCGCTTAACTTTTCCTCACTTTTGCCCTTATCCTACTATGAAACACTCACGGTCTGAAACTCGCTATCTGTCAGTCTTGATGTTACATGCTGACAAGTGGGGCCACATTCAGTCGGGTCTCGTAGTGGACCCTCGCCGTTACGTGCTGACAACTGGGGCTGTGGTCTAGCAGGTCCCGTAGTGGACCCTTGCCGCTACATGCTGACAAGTGGGGCCATGTTAAGTTGGTTCCCGTAGTGGACAGCTCTCTCCACTTATCCAGATCAGCATGGGACCCACAACTTATCCACGTGAGCCAGCCCCGCGCTCGTGCCCGTCCATTGCCTCCCCTTTCTTCTTCGTCTGCGGCGACGGTGGCCCTTTGTCGAGCTTCACTTCAGCCTCCCGTTCGTCCTGGCCATAGTATTGTGTCGTCCCTTTGACCTGTATGAAGGGTGACAATGGAAACTGTGTGCAGAGAAGGTTAGATCTCACACCAAAATGTTTCGATTAGATGGGGCGAGCCGTTTCGATGATTTAATTGGTTTATCGAGTTAATGTATCAGCTGCAATCAAGTGAAAGAGTGTTTATAATTAAAAAATAGGGAGATGGATGTAAGAAATAAGAAAATGACACAACTCTTGAACACTTTCAAATTAAAAAATTATACAACTCTTAATGTAAAAGAGTGTTTATAATTGACACAACTCTTGAACACTTTCAAATTAAAAAAATTATACAACTCTTAATGTAAAAGAGTGCTTATAATTGACACAACTCTTGAACACTTTCAAATTAAAACAATTATACAACTCTTAATGTAAAAGAGTGTTTATAATTGACACAACTCTTGAACACTTTCAAATTGAAAAAATTATACAACTCTTAATGTAAAAGAGTGTTTATAATTGACACAACACTTGAACACTTTCAAATTACAATTTGGACATGGTAATGTTGTCCTAAGAAAATCTTGAGAGTTTACCATTTTTAGAGTGTGAAAAGTGATCCCTAAACTAAAATCTTTATGCCTCGTGCATATACGAAAATTATACTCCTTTGAACTCTTTGAAATCGCACTTAGGACATGATAATGTTGTGCTAATAAAATCCTGATCATTTATCATTTTCATGGAGTGAAATATAATACATAAACTTGCGTATACGAAAATTATAAACCTTTGAACACTATGAAATCGCACTTAATATGTGATAATGATGTGCTAAGAAAATATTAAGATATTATCATTTTCATAGAATGTAATGCATAAACTTGCATATGGCAAAAATTATACACCTTTGAACTCTTTGAAATCGCACTTAGGACATGATAATATTGTGCTAATAAAATCCTAATCATTTATCATTTTCATGGAGTGAAATATAATGCATAAAATTGCATATAAGAAAATTATACACATTTGAACACTTTCCCTTCAAATTATATTCAAAATCATTTGTTTATGGAGTTAAAGTACCGATGGCAAACTCATTATTTTGCATGGATAGAGGGTGCCCCCCGATAGATACAGGGGTTATCATGTCCCCTAGATCACAGAGGATCACCGGTTGATGGGTACAATCCGCGTGACAACTGTCTCGACCAATCAGAGCATAGCAGCCAAGATGAACACACGTGTGAGAGTTTGTGACTAAGAGAGAGGGGAAAACTTAGTAGAACTTCAAAACCAATGGCAAAACTGAGTAGAACTTAAAAACCAAGGGCAAAACTGACAAAGAAATTCAAATAGAAAATAGAAAGAGATTTAAAAAATGGAAAATGCTTTTTTATACAATAAAATACATCTTGGCATATATCAAACTATTTGCAATTCAAATATATATCAGTTTGACAATTATTGCCTCATCCAGACAAACTATGTTTTGGGGAGGGATGTTTTGGTAAGAGGCTTGAGTAGAAAGCCATGAACCTTCATAGATAGTAGGTTATTTGAGAAGTGGTGATTTAGGTTAAAACTTGATTTATATATATTTCTTATGGTGACAGGTCACATAATAAGACTTCCTGGATAGATGCCACTATGTTTTGATCTTTTTGAATTTGTTGTGCATAAAATGACTCAATTAGCTAGCTAAAACCAATTTGTTGACTCTCTGTTGACCAGCCACCGGAGGGTAAAAGTGAGTATATTGCACACAGCAGTGTTAGTACTAGAGGACAAAACTGAGTACAACCAAACTTCCAGTGTTACACTCGAGGGTATAACTGAGCAAAACTAAGTGGCCAAGGTTAGACACGAGGGAAAAAACGTGACGTGCAGTACGCGTGTCGCGGTGCACGGGGCGGTAGCGGACGCGTGTGGCCGTGCACAATGCATTAGCATACACGGTTATGCGGTGTACGGTGGTGCAACGAAACATCTCCTCCCTTCACCTTTATAGAGGCCTACTCACTCTCACTCATCACTCGCTCACTCACCCACGCAACCATCTCCACTATACCATCACCTTTTGCAAACCCCCAAGAAAACCCCAACCACGCCGATGATGGAGAAGAATGGCGCGGTGGCCATTGTCGCCTCCAAGGCCGCCAACGAGGAGGCCCCCATCCCCGTATAGGTCCCCGTCGAGGCATCGAAGGCAGCCACCGTCCCCGTCTAGACCCCCGTCCCCGCTTCCGCCGTAGCCGCCGGCGACGAGGCCCCCGCCGGTCTCGGGCAGATCTCGCACGGGTGGGACCCCTACGAGGAGGATTACATCAGGCCGGAGAAACCCTACGACACCGGCATCTCCGACCCATGGTCAGAGGTAACTAGGGATTTCTCCCCTTCCTTTGTTCTTTCCCCATTCCCATCGTTGGATGCTAGATCTTGTGTTATTAGGGTCCGATTGTTCTTATTTTCAATGGTTGGATGCTAGGTATTTTTACAGTAGCTAATCCTCTTGTGTTAGATCTTGTATTTCAATGAATGCCCCTGTTCGTATTTCAAACCTATTTTATTGTTCCTCCGAGTTGCAATTAAGTGATTCCCTAGTCAGTACTAGAACCGATCTGTAGTTGATATCAGTATTCGAGTTGGTTAGAGATTTGGAGATTGGGAAATAATCAGGAGATCTCAATCGGTTAATTTATGCAATTAATCAATCCCGATAATCAAGGTATCTCAATCATGTACTTATTGCACTCTACTATTTTTTCCAACAGGTGGATAGCAGCGACGTCTGCAGCGACGACGAGTCCAAGGACACCAAGACTCGTCAGGTGCTGAGGAGGGTGAAGTCCGGCTAGTACGATAAATTCTTCGTCAGCGACGTCTACAGGTGCCCCTTCTGCACCAGGAGCCTCGCCATCGACTTTAACTCCCCCGTGAAGCATGCCGAGGACGTGAAGACCTGTGGCCCATCCGTGAAGGCCAACGGCTTTAGAACCAAGCACCAGGTGCTCAATTTTCACCTCCAAAACCTCCAGAAGGCGGCCATCGTGGAGGGTTGCATGCCCCCGATCAAGCCCAAGGCGCCCAAGGTCAAGGGACTGGACATCAAGAAGTGGGTTAAGCGCCAAAGGGAGGAGGCGGAGGCCCTCCTAGCGGAGGCCATGAGGGACCACTGATCTTGTGTTGCTGCTGCTGTAAAGCAGCTTCGTTTATATTGTTGTATGTGTTGAAATTGTCCGCTGCTGCTGAGCAGCGTAATTGTCAAATCTCGTTTAAGTACCATACTATATATCCTATATTAGTTGCTTATCTACATCTGCACTGTTTATATATCCTATATTAGCTGCTTTGTCTATATTTGCTCTGTTTACTGAATGTATTTATGGTGCTGGTTAGATTTGCTTCTCTAGATTTGCTACCAGATTGAAAAAAATGAGGTCTAAAAGAAACCATGAATGAAGAGAGAAGCTGCTCTAGATTCATGACCTTTTTGGAAAAAAACACAACTATTAGTGGCATAAAGGGAAAAGGCGCTCTTAAAAATGTCAATCATAAAAATAATAAAAAAGAAATCTTCCAATTTATCCAAAAGGACGCATATAACTACCAAACGCGTCTCACATGGTCCCACGCCACATTTCCCAAAACGCGTCACCAACAAGCTGAACCCACGCAGTCCAACATGGCACAGTCCCACACGTCAGCATAACGCGTTCCTGACCAACCGGTCCTACTTGTCAGCACGTAACAGGGGGTCCACTATGGGATCTGACTGAACGCGGCTCCACTTGTTGGCACATAACAATAAGGCTGACGGACAGGGAGTTTTAGATGGTGTGAGAGTTTCGAACAAGAAGATGAGCAAAAGTGAGGAAAAGTTAAGCGGCTAGGACAAAATAAGTACAACAAACGAAACATGAGCACGAAAATAAAAATCCCTTATTTCTTTTGAAGCAACATTCTCACTTCTTTTGAAGCATGCATAATCCTAATAGTGAAAATAATTGCATTACTGATGGAAAACAAATTGATATCACATTGGAAATGGTAGTCTTGTCGATGGAAACAATACCGGGAAGCTTTGGAAACATATTTTTTTCATAAGCCACAATTTCTACTACGCGGAATTACAAAATATTTTTTTTCAGTTTTTCTAAATAATAAGAAACATGATTTGCTTCCAAATAAAATCTGGAATATGTTCCTAAAATAATAGTGATTCACATTAGAGTAGTAAATTTTGAATCCCACTTAACTAGCGGTGGTTGCCGGAAAAAGTGGGCGGAATTACTGCATGCAAACTACCTAGGCCCACCTAATTTGTTGCACCGTTGGACGTTCAAGGCTAACCAAATCCTATGTGGTTTACACATATTTGTAATAATTAGTCATTAGTAGCAAAGTTATTGAGTTATTGAGTTAATTGCTTGATATAAATAAAATTTAAATGCAAATAAAGATGTCTATTTTTACAACCATCAATACCTTTTTCCTTGATAGAATAAATGCTCCATCTTATTGATGACTGTAAAATATAACCATTTCTCTCTGCATTTAAACCTCATATTTATCAAGTAATTGATAAAATATCTCTCTACATTGCGAGTAATGAATGATTATTGCATAGATGAGAAAATCCTTTGCTTGATCTTTCTTCTTGCAGAAATGGACAATTTTATGGTGAAATATGGAACATTTAATGAACAACTACGAGTTGCCAATAATCCCAAGTCAAAGAGGCCATGAAGGAGTCGTTCAGATGCTTTGACGAGCATCAGTATAGGCACGTCCTGCCCACACTATGTGCCCATACGAGGTGTTGTCGCCTTCGCCTGGTCAATACAAGCAACTTTCATGAAGGCATGATACGTCAGAAACGTATCTATAATTTTTGATGATCCATGCTTGTTTTGTACCTACTTTGTTTTGCATTGTCTACACTTTGAGATGTTTTTATATCTTTTCTGGAACTAACCTATTAACAAGTTTCCACAGTGCCAGTTGCCTGTTTTCTTCTGTTTTTGGTTCCAGAAAGGCAGAAAATCAATATTCTCAGAATTGGACGGGACAAAAACCAAAGTCAATATTTTACCGTGGGCGACACGAAGTCCATAGGAGAGACGGAGAGGCGATCCAGGGCCGCCACACCCCCCTAGGTGCGGGTGGTCCCACCCCACGCCTGGGTAGGGTGTGGGCCCTCTGGCCACCTCCCAGCCTCGCCTCTTCGCCTATAAGAAGCCCCCGATACAGAAACCCTAGGCACTCGATCGAAACTCCATGAAACCTTCTGTAGCCGCTGCCACCGTCATCTCTAGATAGGGGGATCTGAAGCTCTTCCCGGCACCCTACCGGAGGGGAGATCATCCCGAAGGCCTTCTTCTCCGGTATGAAGCGTGAGTATTTCCACCTTGGACTACGGGTCCATGTAGTAGCTAGATGGTTGTATCTCCTCCTTGTGCTTTCATGTATAGATCTTGTGAGCTTCGTTCATGATCAAGATCTAATCTATTTTTAATCATGCATGTTGTGTTTGCGGGGATCCGATGGATATTGAGATTACTATGTCAGATTGATTAATGGTTTTGTCTATTTGATACTATCATGTATGTGTTGTTTGTGATCTTGCATGCTCTCCGTTGTTAGTAGATATCTTGGCCAAGTAGTTTCTAGTGACTCCAAGAGGGGGTATTTATGCTCGATAGTGGGTTCATGTCTCTAGTTTCCAAGGGAAGTGACAGAAATCTCTTCGGTTGTAGATGTATTGTTGCCACTAGGGAGAAAACAACGGTCTCTTGTTCATGGAACAAGTGGATTGTTTACCTTGCACACTTTTCTTAAAGCAGTTGTATGTTGCTTGCAACTTAATACTGGAGGGGGTTCGGATGATAACCTGAAGGTGGACTTCTAGTCATAGATGCAGTTGGATGGCGGTCTATGTATATTGTTGTGTCTCGAATCTCATAGGATCTTTTTGTCTGGTATTGCATTGTTATGCCTTGCTCAGTTCATGTCAATTGCCCTGTTGTAATTTGTTTACCCTTCATGCCATATTGTTTATCTAAGGAGAGCACCTCTAGTGAACTATGGACCCCGGTCCAATCTTTACCATTGATACATCTTACACTGTTACTTGTTTACTTGCTTCAAACCATCATCACCTTCCACACCATACGTTTAATCCTTTGTTATAGCAAACCGGTGATCTTGACAACCTCACTGATTCGTTGGGGCAAAGTCTTGAGTTTGTGTTGTGCAGGTTTCCACGTTACTTGCAACACCTTTGTGACGTTTCCTTCCTCCTACTGGTTCGATAACCTCGGTTTCTTACTGAGGGAAAACTTGATGATGTGATGCATCACACCTTGCTCTTAGGGTTTCCCGACGAAGCACTGCACGTTGACGCAGTGCCATCAAGCTTCTTTATGGCGCCGTTGCCGGGGAGGCTAAGGACGTCTTCACAAGGAGAGTCCTCATCAACCTTTCTCTTTACTTTGTTTTTAGTTTGCTTAGTTTCTTTTGCTCAGTTTTTTTTGCCTTTTTTAATCAAAAACACAAAAAATTAGTTCCTACTCTAGTTACCACCTTGTTCAAGCTCACCATGTTGCTCCCCAAGTTCACCCTGAAGGACCTCTCTATAGGTAGTGGCTCTATAATTGGGAAATGAAATATTGAAGAATTCTTCAATCATGTTAGCAAGCATGAGGATAAATCTATAGCAGAACTTGCTCCTAATTATGAAATTGCTGCAGCTTCTTTAGTTCATATGTTGGAGTCTAGGATTGTTAGCCTTAACCCCATGATGCAAATTTTGTTTCTAAAACTAAAAGAAGAAAATAATGCGGAAAAGAGAGAGTTTATTCTTGAAACTTTACTCAACGAGTTCCATGATGTTGCTAAGGAAGACAAAAAGGTCTTTGAGCATTTTAATATGCTAGGCTCATGTGTAGATGTTGTGGGTACTTCAGATAAAACCAAGCCTAGAGATGAATTTAAGATACCCATACCCTTTAAGCTTGTTGGGATGCATGAGGCCTTTGAAAAGAATTTTGATTGGATTATTCCTGAAAATCCTTTTGATGAAAGTAGTAAACCAAAGAGAGACGAGAAGGGATCCTCCAAAACTCATTTGGATGAGATACCTTTCATAGTTGAAGATTTTGCAAGTATTGATGTTAATGCTTCCTCATTTGAAAATACCTGATTTCTTGTTTCTTGTGCCTAACTTAAAGGCGTTAAAAAACGTACTTGTTGGGAGATAATCCAAGAGTTTCCTTGAGTCTTGGAAGTTATTACTTAAGTAATGACCTCTCCTTATCCTTTTTTTTGCTTTTTGTGCCAAGAATGACCTCTAATGAGAGGGAAGTAAGATTTGTGGAGTTGCTGTCCCGAAACAGATTTTGTCCTCCACCATAAAAAATCGTGAAGAGTCTCTGTAAGTAGGATTAAGCTGAAAATTTATGAATAAATCCCCCGGTGTGTTAGATAACTTTAGTTAGTTCAACACTTTTTGATTTGAGCAACAGAAGGTCTTTGAAAAAATTGGTTTCTATCTACTGGTCTGTTTTGACAAATTTCTGCCATTATTTGCATTTGCTTCTTATTGATTCCTTTTTTAGTTATCTTTTGGGGAATTGAGCTTTTTGAGGGAGTTGCTACAGTATCTTGTGTTTTTAGTGAAAAGTCTTGTTGTTCGAAAGCTAAACCCAAAGGTCTATTATCTTTTGATTACACTAATGTTGCTAATGAAGATTGTGTGAAGTTTTGTATGAAGGAAAAATTTAAGGTGTAGAGAAAGAATGATGTAATGAGATGAAGAATGGACAAAAGCTCAAGCTTGGGGATGCCACCCCGGTGTCACCCTAAGAAATATCCAAGAGGTACAAGCGTCAAAGCTTTGGGATGCCCAAGGCATCCCCTTCTTCGTCAAAAAAAGCTCAGGTCTTTCTAGACACTTCGTTTTTATTGTTTTATGCACTGTTGTGTTGTTATTGGAGCGTCTTAGTTTTTCTTTGGTTTGATTAGTTTGTTTAGTTTGCTTGAATAAAGTAGTTTGGACCCCCGTTCTCTCTGTGTTGTTTTCATATAAGTTGCTTGGTGTTGGAAAGGAGTAGGAAGTTCCTGCTTGAAAGTGCAAGAGGAGTTTACATTGACTGTGACTTAGACTTTAGCATGATATGATAGGTGTTGTTTTGACCTTATGCTTAGTGATTATTGCTGTAGCATGTCTTGTTCCAAACAATTGGGATTGCTTAGTGTGCCTTGAAAGAATTATGCGTTGTTTTGGCATACAAAAGCATAGTATTGTGGTATTCTCCTTTGATGCTTTGTTTGGGTTGACTTGGCACATGCTCAAACCATTTTATGACTATGAACAAGTCACCATAGCCTCTATGATCATTTAGTCCTTGACTTGTAGTACCACTCTATGCTTTGATTAGTAATGTTTTGTTGCTCTGCATGATTATGGCCATTATTGCTCTCTTAGTTGGTTGCTCCTAGTCTTTTGCTAGCCTCCACTTGTATGACTAAGTTCTACTCATTCTTACAAATCCCAAGAAACCAAGTTATTCCAAAGTGTCCACTATAAATTCCTATGCATGGTGTGTTACACCATTCTAAGTATATTCTTGTTTTTAGCTATCTTCCAATTAAAAGTATTTTGTTATGTGAAAACTTAGTGATTAAAGCCCTCACAAACTTGATGGCACACTTTATATTCTTTGCCCCTAATAAACTTGAACCATTGTGTCGTCTATGTTGTATATGCTTGCACTTATACGTTGGAATTAGCAGAACCGTGCTGTCACGGGGAACGTTTTCAACATTTCACTTGTACTTTGTATACAGTTGATATCATGCTCTTTTGTCTATGGATGTCACTAGTGTGAAATAAAGAGGGAACTTGTAAGTCCATGGACTTATGTATTTTGTGTTACATAAACGCCTGGGCCGCTAGCCTAAGCCATGCCTAGTCATGGTGGAAACTTGCAGTATCACCATAATGAGCTATCTATGAAGCATCCTCAATAAAAAGCTATGCACATAGTAAATAAAAAGATCGCTGAGATGCTTATTGTCTGCTTGCCTTGTCATTTTGGTTATGGGATAGCTCCTGTACCATGTGAAAGGGGTACCCCATTGGCGGTTCTCTATGATAGGCATGTACTTACTATGGCAAGAACTTACAGGTGACTGCAGTTGAGTAGCATGAGGTGTGGCCCTCGTATTCAAGGGACTTGAGATTGCCAACTTATACTTTGTCAAGCATATACTTCATAGTTTGTTCACTCTAACCTTAATCACTTCAAGATGCTTATGATAGGGGCAATGAGGGCTGAAAGCTAAGTACCATAATTTTTGGAAGCTCTTTTTGAAACTTGAAATCCCTGCTTCCCTTTATGAAAGGTCTTTCTTCCACTGTTATATTGAGTCTCCACCTTCTACCTTTAGGCACCATTAAAAGAGTATAGTTGTCATTCTGTGTGCAATGTCCCAAAACTTATCGATTGATGCACATTGTTGATATTGCTTGTTCTTGTGCTACTTGTATCTAGTCACTCTTATGAACTTTGAAGGTGTCCTATGCATCTACTTGCTACTCTATGAGGGACAAGCTGAATGCCACTATGCCATGTTTTCTGTATGTGAAACAAACAAACGTTTTTTAATGCATGTTATTCATGATATTTGTTTGTAGCCTTTCATGTTGCACGCATAGTTACTTTGTCTTATTGTTAGAACTCCATCTTTCATGCACATGTTTAGAGTTCTTTGATCCCAGCTTTCAATGCTTGCAAATGGTTTGATTTTGGTTTTGATGATGCATGTCACCTCAAAAATTATTATTTTACCACTTACCTACTCGAGGACGAGCAGGAGTTAAGCTTGGGGATGCTTGATACATCGAAAATGTATCTATCATTTTTGATGCTCCATGCTTGTTTTGTATCTACTTTGCTTTTCTTTGTCTACACTTTGAGGTGTTTTTATATATTTTCTGGAACTAACCTATTAACAAGTTGCCACAGTGTCAGTTGCCCGTTTTCTTCTATTTTTGGTTCCATAAAGGCAGAAAATCAATATTCTCGGAATTGGAGGGGACAAAAGCCAAAGTCAATATTTTACCGTGAGCGACACGAAGTCCAGAGGAGAGACGGAGAGGCGAGCCAGGGCCGCCACACCCCCTAGGCACGGGTGGGCCCACCCCGCGCCTGGGCAGGGTGTGGGCCCTCTGGCCGCCTCCCAGCCTCGCCTCTTCGCCTATAAGAAGCCCCCGATATAGAAAGCTTAGGAACCCGATCAAAACTCTACGAAACCTTCTATAGCCGCCGCCACCATCGTCCCTAGCTCGGAGGGATCTGAAGCTCTTCCCGGCACCCTACCAGAGGGGAGATCATCCCGGAGGCCTTCTTCTCCGGTATGAAGCGTGAGTAGTTCCACCTTGGACTACAAGTCCATGTAGTAGCTAGATGGTTGTATCTCCTCCTTGTGCTTTCATGTATAGATATTGTGAGCTCCGTTCATGATCAAGATCTAATCTATTTGTAATCATGCATGTTGTGTTTGCGGGGATCCGATGGATATTGAGATTACTATGTCAGATTAATTAATGGTTTTGTCTATTTGATACTATCATGTCTGTGTTGTTTGTGATCTTGCATGATCTCTATTGTTAGTAGCTATCTTGGCCAAGTAGTTGCTAGTGACTCCAAGAGGGGGTATTTATGCTCCATAGTGGGTTCATGCCTCTAGTTTACAAGGGAAGTTACACAAACCTCTTCGGTTGTAGATGTGTTGTTGCCACTAGGGAGAAAAGAACGGTCTCTTGTTCATGGAACAAGTGGATTGTTTACCTTACACACTTTGCTTAAAGCAGTTGTCTGTTGCTTGCAACTTAATACTGGAGGGGGTTCGGATGATAACCTGAAGGTGGACTTCTAGTCATAGATGCAGTTGGATGGCGGTCTATGTATATTGTTGTATTGCCCAATCGAATCTTAAAGGATCTTTTTGTATGGTATTGCATTGTTATGCCTTGCTTAGTTCCTGTCAATTGCCCTGCTGTAATTTGTTTACCCTTCACGCCATGTTGTTTATCTAAGGAGAACACCTCTAGTGAACTATGGATCCCGGTCCAATCTTTTCCATTGATACATCTTCCACTGTTACTTGTTTACTTGCTGCAAACCATCATCACCTTCCACACCATACGTTTAATCCTTTGTTATAGCAAATCGGTGATCTTGACAACCTCACTGATTCGTTTGGGAAAAGTCTTGAGTTCGTGTTGTGCAGGTTTCCACGTTGCTTGCAACACCTGTGTGACGTTTCCTTCCTCCTACTGGTTCGATAACCTCGGTTTCTTACTGAGGGAAAACTTGCTGCTGTGCTGCAGCACACCTTGCTCTTGGGGTTTCCCGACGAAGCACTGCATGTTGACGCGGTGCCATCAAGGCACATATATAAGAATCGGTACAGAGTCGCCAGAAACCCTAACATGAGTCACTGCCGAGTCGAACCGTACTTAGTGATAAAACTTTTTAAATCGTGTCGACTGAGGATAAGAAGTTCGCCTTAGGTTACTTATGCTTCTACAACATTTCACCTAAAATTCCTTATCATTATGAATAAAATAAAACCCATGCACCCATCTTTGAGCTAAACCAACAGCCTCCGAGTAGCAGCGGAGACAGAAAATTATATGTGGGGGGCCAATATAATTCCCCCCTCTTTCCAACCGTTTGGGAGGGCTGAAGTACTAAAATGCACAAATTTAAGAGGCTTTTGGTAGATATTATGGGGGTATATAACATAAATTTCTACATATTAGGGGGAGCTAGAGCCCCTACTGGCCCATCCCTGTCTCCGCACTGTCTCCAAGACTACCTCGTGGTTGCCGGTTTTATTTATTAGTCATATACTCGATAGTATTACAAAGATACTAGTCATAGAAAGGACGAAGCAACTTGATGTTCCATGGGCGTGACTTCTCGTCTAGCTCCAAACGCTTCTGTTTCCTCCCTTTGGCTATGTACCTGTTGCAAACGTTGACCAGGTAGTAGCTTCCTTTGTTCAGCACTTTGATGATGATAAACGTTCCCTCCCATGGGGGAGATAACTTGTGCATGCTAACCTTATTTTGGATGAGTCATAGCACCAGGTCTCCTTCTCGTAAAGATCGAGCGACCCTTGACTTCGTGACTGTGATATTGGTGCAAGTCTTGCTGATAGCATTCCAATCTTAAATCGGCCAAATCGCGCTCGGCGACTATGATTAGGATTTCCTGAACAAAAATCCCTAATTAGACGCACTTGAGAAATGGTAATCACCCACCAACAAAAACTCCCACCTACCCCCTCTTCTATTCCCCCTTTCCACCAAACTAGTGGTGTTTATTCCTTTAAAAGTATAAATGGTTGCTTTTCCAAGTTAATTTTTGTTTTTAGTTTCCATAGATTTAGAATATTGTTCATGCCAATACTTTTGTTCTTTTAGCTTCAAGCTTCTCTCAAGTGTAATCAAATTAATAACTAAGTTCTAAGATGTTACGGATTTCCTACACAATACTTATTTCTATTTGTTATACTATTTCTGCTAACAAGGTCACAATTTACCAAACACAATCATCAACAAATTTGACTTCTATTTTTTAAATAGTAACCAAAATACCAGTACTTGAACTATAATCCCAAGGGAACCAACACTAATAGAAAACATATCTCGCGAGTGTCAAACATACCGAGCTAAATACCAGTAGTAGTATTTTTCTGGCCTTTTGTTTTGTTTTTATCTGTTCCTAGGAGGTGACTTGACAACACAAGATCCATGAGTTGCCATGTTATCAAGAGTCAGCTTCACACAATAGAGTCAGTTATAAAACAGACTATTAGATTATTTTTTCACACTCTCTTTATCTTTCGTCTCATTATTTTTTCACTCTCTTTCTCTTTCCTCTTATTTAATATTTTACCTAGAAACGCTATAGAGTTAGCACGAGATTTCACTCCTCTTCTTCATTGTCTCTCTCCTCTGCATAGGCAAAAATTGACATGCAATACATACTATTGTTGTACTTGCTCTAATGCATGTAAGAAATGGTAGTTACCCACGAAAATAAACTCCCACCTACCCCTTCTTTCCTTCACCCTTATACCACTAAAAAGTGCTGCTTTTTCCATTGAAAATGAAACTTAGAAATTTAATTTTATAAAATAAAAAAGTTCCCAAAATACCAATACTTGTACTATTGTATCTTTCTGCCCTTTTTGTTTTGATTTTATGTGGTCCCAACTCGGCCCAAGGGCAAGTCCAGGCTAAAGCCAGGCCTTAAAAATGCCCTAAAACCTTGTAGACCATAGCCAAACTCCATCGCCACCATCGAGTATCCACTACCGTCACCATCACCTCACATCAGGGGAGGAGAGTGGAGAGAGAGGGAGAGGGGAGACCCCTGGAAAGAAGATATCAAAAGCCCCCAAGAAACCAAGAAACGACGTGTGTGGCTGCTTGTGTCGATGGCCTTCATCATTCCACACCATGTGATGCGAGGAGCCTCTCGGCCTCCTCCCTCCCATACTTCCAAGAAGCAATCATGCTGCCTCGAGCTCCTTGGGCCCTTCGCCATCATCACCACCACCACCACCTCTCGCGCGCCTCCAGCACCTACTACTTCCAAGAAGGAGAGGCCGGGGGAGCTATAGTTCATGAGGAGAGAGAGAGGAGCGGGGGAGAGAGAAGATAGAAGAGGCCAGAGACCAGAGGTTGAGGTGTTAGAGAGAGAAGGTGCGTGATGATGATCTGGTTGTTGGGTTCTTCTAGTACTCTCATCATGCGAGTCAAGAAGCCATCATCAGATCGCTGCACCTGATCTCCTTCTAGCCTCCTCCTCCTCCTCTTCTTCTTCCTCCCGAACTTGTGCTGCCTCTTCTTCTTACGCTGCCATGGTCTCATGGGGAATCAAGCGACTTGGTCCGAATCGACGTCCGTGTTCTTTTCTTTCTAGGGTGATCTATTTGTGCAAGACAGGCGATAGCTTCTGCTGATTGCTAAAGTATGTCATGCCACGTTATGTTATGTGCTATATCAATCCATTATATTTATGATCATATTTGTGTGTTCCGTAAATATGATGTGTGTGTGTGTGTGTGTGTGTGTCTGCACTGCAAACACAGCAAGTTTATCCCTGATTCTTTGGTTTCATACACTCTTTGGAGATCGATCTGATGCATGTGTTTGTTCTTCAATAGTTTTGTGGATCTCCTTATTGAGATATTTTCAGCGACTTCTAGATCGATCGATTGGCAGTTAGTTTGTGGTGTTTGTTTCTTGGCCAAGATCTGGCATGCTTGACTAGCAAGATCCTAGGCTGCCTCAAAATCTCCTGGGCACTCCGTCGATCTACTAGCCCGCTGGGTAGCTAGCAGCTGGGTAGTACTAGCCCGCTGCCTGCCAACTAATTTGTCATGATAGCTTGTGTCGTTGGCCAATAGCTGAGGTAGTCCGTCTAGCTTCACATGCATGCTACCGCTTTCTTTTCCAATGCAATCCTTCGTAAGATCTGCGACAGCTTCCGATCGATAAAAATTGCAGCAGACGTCAAAATACTCCCCCCGTCAGGGTTCATAGGTTCTGGACGGAGGGAGTAGGGTGGACAGTTAACACTAGTGATTCACTTAGAAAATACCCAAGTAATACGAGAAGCTAAATGTTGCTGTATTCATCTCCTCCTTCCATTCAATCAAGATGTGTCACACTTGTTCGCATGAACGATATGGTTCTGTTTTTTCCTAACCATTTCTGTAAATTTTATTGATGCATGTTCTAAAAATACATTGCAAAAAGCACCAATATAGACCAACGTTGTGTTTGGAGAGTATACATGTATCAAAACGATACCTGAGACAAAGTTGGTTAGACCTAATTGTATTGTAGTTCCTACTTCTCGTGTCCTCTTTGATTCATAGAATTCCGAAAAAGCATGAAAAGAAAAACACATAATCAGAATATCATTACATCTTCAATCAATACTAAATGATTATAAGGATGTATGATCAGGCATGGGGAAATCATAGGATTCATCTAAGAACGGGTTCATACGGATGTAAAATTTTCCTTTGAAATTTAGGCTCCTTTGATTATTATTTTTGGATTTTTGGAGGGTATGGATCCTTAGGAATTTTCCTTTGTAGGTCATTTGATTCACATGATAGGAATCCTTAAGAATTTTCCTAGGGGGTTATTTGCACTTTTATTTTGGAAAAAGCATCGCCCACACAAACCTCTTCTATAATTATTTGCTTTTGTTGTGGTGTCAAAAACTCTTCGATGTATCTTCATGTAGTTCTCCAACCCTACAGAACTCAAGAGGACATGCTACTCAAATCATGTGTTTTTCCTACTACTACATTTTGAGAATCATGTGAATCAAACATGCCTTGTAAACGAATCCTATGGGAAAAATTCTTTGGTTTGCAATCATAGGAATCAACTGACCCATATAAAGAAAGTTCATAAGGATTACAATCCTCCAAAAACTATTTGGACATCCATCGAATATTTGAATCAAAGATGCACTCAGTACTATAGGGGAGTTGTATTTTTATATGTGTGTGCCTATGTAATTTCTAGAATGGTTGCATTTCAAAGGTATCCAGTTAATCAACATTCAAATAAATGTTTTGGAGTACTTCAATTACATACATGTTAGGTACTCCGTGATACCAGCAATATTAGCATGCATATGATCATATGTACTATTAGAGCCTATTGGGAACACAAGCTTTTACAAAAAAAAAACACTATTAGAATGTTAGAGTGTATTTAATTAACAACAAAATCACGAGACTAGCTAACTAGAAGCCTTTGGATGCTGCACAAGAATGTTATAATGTGTATAATCAAGAAACATAATCACAAAACTAGCTGAGAAGAAGCCTTTTGATTGCACAAGAAAAATACAATGCAGATATTGTGTGTTAGAGAGAGAAAGACAGTGTAAAAGTGAGGATGTATTTAGACTCCCGAAGCAATTATTTTTTCATGAAACTAATGTTTGATTTCCTTTAAAACCGCGTAGACAAAATTTATATCATGTGATTTTTTTTGTAAAATTCCACGGATCTATTAATAAGCATTAATAGCGGTACAAAGAATGCTAAAAGTAATAAAAATTACAAATCGTCTTCGCCCCTCCATCACCGGAACCGGGCAAAGCTTGTCATAGAGAACTTGTTGAAGTAGACAGACAGGATGTTGTCGTGCTAAGGTCCCAAATGACCAGTGCACCAAAGCAGCAACAATTACCGAAGATGATAAACATAGATCGAAAGAGACCGACCTCAGAGTACACCAAGGAATACAAAAAACAAGCGGATCCAAAGAGATCCGTCGAACACACGACTCCACGCATCCTCCACCTATGCTAGATGCACCACCCGAGCAAGGATAAGACATGAAAAACTTTATTCTGACTTCAGAACATAGCCACCGCCTTAATATCCTAAAGAAGACAACAGCCTAAACAAAACAAACACCTTCTGCCGACAAGGGGTCGTGGTTCATGAAAATAGAGTTACTCATTTGTGCGTTGCACAATTAATGGAACTAAACGTGTTGCCTCAAACAAGCAAACGATAGCGGCTCTTTTGCAAGTATTCTTTTCCATGAAAATATGCTTATGTTTTTTTGGGACTTATAGATGAAATTTTTATCTTGTAGTTGAAGAGGTCACTAAACCTCTGGAGCCAAAGTAATTAACACCGATTTGCCGCCCTATTCTATATACTGGTGGAGAGTGACCTTGTGGAGAGTGACCATACTGCAGTTTTCTACAGTAGTACTAGTTTGTTTGTTTTGATTTCACGCATCCTCTTTGTCTGTATTCGTGATATGATCTCTTCTAAACTAGTAATTATTTCTTCTAATCCAAATTAATTAACTCGAATTTGTCTAGATTCATATGTATCTTGACATGTTTTAGTATTAGATACATACAAATATAGGAAAATCCAAGTCAACTGGAGTACTATGTCTAGTACTGAACAGTACCGCGAGTCATAATCATGTTCTTACGAACTCCCAAAACATGTTATATTTGAAAACAAAGATAGAATTTCACAACAGATCCAGGGCTTATGCCCTTTTGGAGAAAAACTCATGATCTGTCGGAGTACTTGATTTCCATCCGTGCATGCATACATGTAGCCATGCAGGTTAACCATGTTGATGACGACACCGAACATTTCCATCCGTGCCATGTTGACGATCTTTACTTTATTCTAGTGCATGCACAGTAGTGGATGCAAATATCGATTTGATCGTTTTTTGCTAATCCTTGCGCAAGTGATCGGTCATTATACTAGCACTCGTAGTACCTTGCTCGGTTTATTGTTCTCAAAACATCATGACCTATATGGTCATCATGGAACTTGGGCTGGTCCAGGGAGTAATCCGATCAGGTCAGGGCTAGGCTTGTGGCCTGCGGTTCCTGTCCCTCGTGTTTTTTTGGTTTGTAGCAGATGAAGTCGCTGGATTCTCTAGATATGTTCATATCGTTTACTCCTGCCGACGACGAGTTGGCCGGTGGGGCTGGTGTTTCAGTTACATGCTATGCATGGTCACTTTACAGAGATGAAATGGAGAAGCGCAGCTGGCTTCGTCACGTACTACGTACCATAGGCATCTGTGATTGCTTGCTTACCGACAAGCTTACTTTACGAAGGGATCAGGAGGCTGTATGAAGAAGCTATATATATATGTGGAGCTCTCTGGGCAACGAGAGGATGAAGGAAAACAGCATGCAGTCCACTGCAGCAGCACGCACGGACAACGAGCGACCGAAGCTACGGCGCGGCTAGCTGGCAAGAGAGATCTGGAGAAGGGGGAAAACGCGGGCGGCGGGGTAGGGACGACGCCGCGACCCGTGGCCGGCGGGACGGGCGGGATCGGGGAACAGGACGCCGCGCCAAGCCGCCAACGCAACGGCATGCGCAAGGGTGGTTTAATTTCGCATAGTACCTACCTGCGCACGCATAACACGGCGCGCTCGGCACGGGACGCGCGGTACAGACGTACAGTATGTACAGACCATGCCTACCAGGCGGCGCTCTCGCGAAGATTTATTGCCCGGTCGGCCGTGACGATGCCTGCCTGCCGCCGGCTTGGTGTCGACCGCGCATGCACTGCAACGCTGCGTTCCTACGGGCGTGTTTGGTTGATCGTTTTCCTTGTTTCTCGCACCGGTTTAAAAAAAACTAAATCCGTTTGTTTTTTAGTCACACGGTTTTATACACCATACGAGATTTAAAATACCCCAAAACTTGGTCAGCTGGAAATGTCCAAATCAAATGTTTTCGCGGAGACCGGCTGCGCCGGTGCAAAAGCAAGGGAAACAGCGGTGCCGTCGTGTGCGAGCTCGGCGATGGCACGAGCCGTAGCTTTTCACAAAAACTGACGGAAGAAATTTCGTCACCATCCTCGAAAACGCGACCGTATATATCGCCACCAGGCTCACCACGTAGCCGTGCCCCCATTTCCCCAATTTTTCGAGCTCTCAAACCTGCGAAGATCTTCATCACCCAGTAGGTAAGCAGCGGTAGAGGCGGTGGTGGTTGTAGATCGGTAGTTCAGGCGTTTTTCTCCAAGATCTTCGTAACATGTTCCGCTCCTCCGATGTCTGTGAGTTTCATCAAACCCCAGGTTTAGTAGCTTCGATCTGTTAGCACCTCCTAGCTCTGATTGTAGTTTACGGTAGATCTACGGTAGTAATGCCCAATAAACTGCTTGGTGTAGTCATAGATTGGTGTTTTTTGGCCTTATTGCATGTTTAGGTAAGTAATTTTGTCTACGTCATGTATTTGTATTCATGTATAAGTAGTCTAGGTCCTCATATGTGCGACCGTGATTCATGTAGGACATGACCCCTGATGAGTTCAACCATGCCCTTATGGATTTTCAGGAGACCTTTGTCGCTGAGACTCAACCCCAGCTCCCGTCTTTGAGGCTCTCCTATCCTCAGCGCTCGGAGATCTTGTCTCCCCCTCCGATAACTGGGTACATGGTGGATCATATTGCAGAGGAATTTGTCAAGATCGTGGCCAAGAAGAAGGCCATCAAGGCTGACAAAGCACATAGCACATGCCATGACAATGGGGTGAAGGGCACCATAAAGTGGGAACAGTTCCTCTCCTCATTCGTGCTCAACAAGATGTGTGAGATCATCAAGAGTGGCGTGAGGACGGAGAAGGGGTTCAAGGAAGTGCACCTGAACACTAGTACCCGGAAGGTGCTTGAGTTTTGTGGCATCGAGGTGTCCTCACAGCAGGTGTATAACCACCTGCGTAAGTGGAGGACCAGATGAATCCATGTGTCCAAGCTCAGGGACCTTAGCAGAGCTAGCTAGGATGAAGAGACTAGCACCATCATCTTGGAGGACGCCCACTACAGGGGACACATCTCGGTATTAACTAATTTCAGTTCATGGACTAACTCCCTACAATTCCCTTTTGTAACATCGCTAGCTACCACTAACCTCGTTGCAATTCCCTGTCTTAGGATCACCACAAGGATGATGAGTTTCTGAACAAGCCAATCGTCAACTATGTTCAAATGAAGACCGTGTTCTCCTACGGCCTTGCCACTGGCAGGTTTGCCATGGGCTCTAGTGAGCCTCTTGGAGAACCAAGCCTTGAATACATGCAGACCTAGGAGTTCGAGACAGTGGTACTTGATGACGAGGGAGAGACCGATGTCACCGCTGGTTCTCATGCTCCAGGCATTGGTCCTGGCGACGGCACAAATGCCAACGTTGCTGGTTGCTTCGATCCTTCCAAGAAGAGGAAGAGGTTGCTTCTTGGGAGAGGAGGACGTCATCGCCATCATGTGCATGACCGAGTCCGTGAAAGCGGTGGCTGCCGTCATCACCACTGCTTCCCCTCCAGATGTACACCCAGTCCTCTATGACACCGTCATTAGCGCCTCCGGCTTCAACCCTAAGGCACTGATGGTGGCGCTCAACCACCTCTTCGACAACATGGCCTAGGGCAATAGATTAGTTCATATGGCGAAGGACCACAGGGTGCTCTGGCTCAGGACCTTCCTGGCCAAGCACTACTACGTGTAGTGCTTGCTCCCTGAGCATGGAGCTGGTGGCGATGGTGCATGCATGATGAAGAAAAAGTTGTATATTTTGAAGTAGCTAGGGACTTGATGAAAACTTATGCCTGTTTATTGTGAGGTGGTATATACTAAACTCTCACATTATGGAGAACTTATGCGGTGGTAGTGAAATGGTAATTGCCCCTATGTGTGTTTTTTGGTGATTAATGACAATTGATACGTTGCAAATGTATCTATAATTTTTGATGCTCCATGCTTGTTTTGCACCAACTATCTTATGTTTTGTCTATACTTTGTGGCATTTTTATGTATTTTCTGGAACTAACCTATTAACAAGTGCCATAGAGCCATTTTCCTGTTTTCTGCTGTTTTTGGTTTCAGAAAAACTAGTAAAGAAATATTCTCAAAATTGTATGAAATAAAAGCCGAAGTTCCTATTTTTCCCGACACGACACGGAATCTGAAGGAGAGACGAAGAGGCGCCACGAGGCAACCACACCAGGGGGCGCGTGGGCCCACCCTGGGCCACGCTTGGCCATGGTGTGGGCCCATCGAGCCTCCACCAACCTTGCCCCTTTGCCTCTATAAATCCCTCGAGGCAAAAACCCTAAGTACCTGATCAGAATTCCACGAAAAATTCTGTAGCCGCCGCCACCATCGTTCCTAGATCGGGAGGGATCTAAAGCTCTTCCCGACACCCTACCGAAGAGGGGAGATCATCCCGGAGGCCTTCTTCATCACCATGCCTGCCTCCGGAGTGATGTGTGAGTAGTTCATCATTAGACTATGGGTCCATAGCAGTAGCTAGATGGTTGTTTCTCCTATTTGTGCCACCATATTTAGATCTTGTGAGCTGCCTATCATGATCAAGATCATCTTATTGTAATGCTACATGTTGTGTTTGCGGGGATCCGATGGATATTGAGTATTATGTCAGATATGCTTATTGTTCTATCATGTCTATGTTATTTGTGATCTTGCATGATCTCCGTTGCTAGTAGTTACTTTGGTCAAGTATTTGCTTGTGACTCCAAGAGGGAGTATTTATGCTCGATAGTAGGTTCATGCCTCTAGTAATCTGGGAAAGTGACAGAAACTTCTAAGATTGTAGATGTGTTGTTGCTACTAGGGAGAAAACAACAATCCTTTGCCCAAGGGCAATTGTATTGTTTACATTACACACTTTGCTTAATGCAATTATCTGTTGTTTGCAACTTAATACCCAAAGGGTTGTTCGATGATATCCTGGAGGTGGATTATTAGTCATAGATGCAGTTGGATTATGGTCTATGTATCATGTTGTAATGCCCAAATGAATCTCATAGTGATCATCATGTCATGTACATGCATTGTTATGCATTCTCTATTTGTCAATTGCCCCGCTGTAATTTTTTCACCCAGCCTGTTATTTATCTTATGGAGAAAACACCTCTAGTGAACTGTGGACCCTGGTCCATTCCTTCCCATCGTTACTCCATCTATTGTTTACTGTTTACTTTCTGCAATTACCATAAGCAATTACTTTCTTCCACACTATACGTTTAATCCTTTGTTTTCAGCAAAACCAATGATCTTGGCAATCTCATTGATAAGTTGGGGCAGAGTATTTTGGTTGTGTTGTGTGCAGGTTCCACGTTGCTAGCAACACCTTCAAAAGTGGTCATCATACTTTGCTCTTGGGGTTCCCAACAGGCTTTACATCAACCGAGCCAACATCAAGCCTTTTCTGGCGCCGTTGCTGGGGAGAAAGAAGATTTCTGCAAGGAGAGTCTCTCACTACCAATCTCTTTATTTTGTTTTTGTTTGTTTGGTTTGCTTCTTTTTATCAAAGCACAAAAAAAATTAGTTCCTACTTAGTTGTTATTTTTGTTGGCTTGCTTTAATCTTGCAAAAATGACTACTCCTGAAAACACTAAGTTGTGTGACTTCACTAGCACCAACAACAATGATTTCATTTGCACACCTATTGCTCCACCTATTCCTAAAGCTACTTTCTATGAAATTAAACCTGCTTTGCTAAATCTTGTTATGAAAGAGCAATTTTCTGGTGTTAGTACTGATGATGCTGCTACTCACCTTAATAATTTTGTTGAACTTTGTGAGATACAAAAATATAAGGATGTAGATGGAGATATTATGAAGCTTAAATTGTTTCCTTTCTCTTTAAGAAGAAGAGCTAAAGATTGGTTGCTATGTTTGACTAAAAATAGTATTGATTCTTGGATTAAATGCAAAGATGCTTTCATTGGAAAATATTATCCTCCTGCTAAGATTATATCCATGAAAAGTGACATAATGAAATTTAAACAATTTGATAATGAACATATTTCTCAAGCTTGGGAAAGAATGAAATCTTTAGTGAACAATTTCCCCACTCATGGACTGACTACTTGGATGATTATCCAAACCTTTTATACAAGATTAAATTTTTCTTCAAGAAACTTGTTGGATTCGGCTGCTGGAGGTACCTTTATGTCCATCACTTTGGGTGCTGCAATAAAGCTCCTGGATGATATCTTGATTAATTATTCTGAATTGCACATTGAGAGAGCTCCACAAGGCAAGAAGGTAAATTCTGTTGAAAAAACCTCCTCCTTGAGTGATAAGATTGATACTATTATGTCTATGCTTGTTAGTAGAAAAGCTCATATAATCCAAATAATGTTCCTTTAGCCTCTTTGGTTTCTCAACAAGAGCAAGTTGATGTGAACTTCATTAGAAGTAATAATTTTAGCAACAATGCTTATGGTAATAATAATTATAGGCCATATCCTTCTAATAATGGTAATGCTTATGGAAATTCTTATGGAAATTCCTAAAACAAAGAAGTGTACCCTCTGAACTTGAAGTCATGCTTAAGGATTTTATTAGTAAACAAACTTCTTTCAATAAAACTATTGAGGAAAAGCTTGGAAAAATTGATGATCTTGCTTCTAAAGTTGATAGCCTTGCCCTTGATGTTGAACTTCTTAAATTAAAAGTTATGCCTCATGATGTTAAAGAAAGTAAGACATTAAATTCCATTTAAGTTAGAATTGATGAAAATGTTAGGATGTTAGCTGAATTGCATGCTAGGTGGGAAAGAGAAGATGAAATTGCTAGAAATAATAGTATGACTAAAATTTGTACCATTACCACCACTAGTGATGTTGAAGTTTAAAATGCTAGCTAACCTCCTACTACTAATGGTAAAATTATTGGTGTAGACAAAGTCCCCATTCCTTTTGCAACATTGCCTAAACCACTGGAACTTTTTTCAATAAAAATGCTGGAATTTTTCGAAATATGGGAGACACAAGTTCTACTACCTTGAATTATAATTTTTATTTTGATCTTGATGGTTGAAATATTTATGAAGTAATTATGTTCTTGCAATATCTTGCTAGAAGTCCTAATGCTAGTGCTATGAATATGGCTTTTACAAAACATATTACAAATGCTCTCATGAAAATAAAAAAGAAAAATTGAAACATGAAGCTTCTATTCCTAGGAAATTAGAAGATGGGTGGGAGACCATCATTAATATGAAAGTGAATGATTTTGATTTCAAAGCTTTATGTGATCCTTGTGCTAGTGTCTCTATTATGCCTAGATAAATTTATGATATGCTTGATTTATCACCATTGGAAGATCGTTATTTGGATATCCATCTTGATGATAATGCTAAAAAGAAACCTATGGGGAGAATTAATGATGTTCTTATTATGGTTAACAATACCTTTGTCCCTGTTGATTTCTATGTTTTGGATGTTGAATGCAATGCTTCTTGTCCTATTATTTTGGGAAGACCTTTTCTTAGAACTGTGGGTGCCATTATTGATATGAAGGAAGGCACCATTAAATATCAATTCCCACTCAATAAAGGTATAGAACACTTCCCTTGAAAAATAAATAAGCTATCTTTTGACTCTCTTATTAGAACAAAATTTGATGTTGATGCTTCTTCATTCAAAAATACTTGATTTTTGCTTTCTATGCCTAGCTGAAAGGCGTTAAAGAAAAGCACTCTTGGGAGATAACCCAATGTTTATTTCAGTAAGTTTTTCTTTTGTTGAGTCTTGGAAGTTATTGCCTCAGTAATAACCTGTCCTTATCCTTTTCGTTTGGTTTTTGTGCCAAGAATAGCCTCTAATGAGAGGGAAGTAAGATTTGGGGAAGTTGCTGTCCCGAAACAGATTTCTGTACTTCGCTGTAAAAAAATCGTGAAAAATCCCAGAACGTCGTATTGATATGCAATTTTTTGTGCGCATGCCCCTGTTATTTACCCAACTTTAGTTAGTTTTGCACTTTTCTATTTGAGCAACACAAGATTTTAGAAGAAATCGGTCTTTACCTGTAGGTCTATTTTGACAGATTTCTGCCATTATTTGCATTTGCCTCTTAAATCGATTTCTTTTGAGTTCTTTTGATCACTTGAGATTTTAAAAGGAGTTTCTAAAGTAGCATATGTTTTAATGTATGATTTACTTGAGTTGAAACTGAACCCAAGGGCTTATTATCTTGAATACACTAATGTTGCTAATAAAGATTGTGTGAAGTGTTGTATGAAGGAAATTTTCAAGTGTAGGGAGAGAATGATGTGATGAGATGAAGTATGGACAAAAACTCAAGCTTGGGTATTTCACCCGCGTCACCCCAAGAAATATTCAAGAGGTACAAGCGTCAAACCTTGGGGATGCCCAAGGCATCCCCTTCTTCATCAACAAAAATCTCAGGTTTTCTTTCAAGATACTATGATTTATTTTTACTTCATGCACTATGTGTTGTTCTTAGAGCGTCTTTGTTTTTGTTTTTAGTTTTATTTTGTTTTGTTTTCTTCAATAAATTGGTTGGATCCTAGCACACTTCTTTTGGAGAAGTCACACCCTGTTCTTCATTGCCTAGAACACTCTAGTTTTCACTCTTGATGTTATGTGAGTGTTCTCTTTTGCTAGCACTGCGTTTAGCTTTAGTTTTCTTCTTATTTTTGCTTAGAACTTTTAGTTCTTATTTGTAGTTAGGTGAGACAAGATCTCTGGTCTTTATTGATTATTATCTTTGTGAGTTGTTTCAAATAAGTTGATTGGTATTTTAAAAGGGTAGAATGTTTCATGCTAATGGTGGTACAAAAATAAGCTTGTTTTAACTGTGACTTAGACTTTATTATGTAATGTTAGATGTTGCTTTGACCATATGATTAGTGATTATTGTTGTAGCATGACTTGTTTCAAATAATTGAGATTTCTTAATATGCCATGAAAGAATCATGCGTTGTTTTAGGATACAAAAGCATAATATTATGGTATTCTCCATTGATGCTTTATTTGGGTTGACTTGGCACATGCTTACACCATGTTATGACTATGAACCAGTCACCTTAGCCTCTATGATCATTTAGTTTTTGACTTGTGATATCACTTTATGCTTTGATTAATAATGTTTTGTCGCTCTGCATGATTATGGCCATTATTGCTCTCTTAGTTGGTCGCTCCCAGTCTTTTGCTAGCCTCCATCTGTACTGAGTATGAGCTCTACTCGTGCATCCAACTCCCAAGAAACCCAGTTATTCCAAAGAGTCCACTATAAATTCCTATGCATGGTGTGTTACACCATTCCAAGTATATTCATGTTTTTGTTTGTCTTCCAAATTAAAATTTTGTTATGTGAAAATAAGTGATTAAAGCTCTCACAAACTTGAAGGCACATTTTATTTCTTACACTAAATAAACCTGAACCATTATGACTATCTTATATGCTTATATGCTTGCAAGTTGTAAGTTGGGAATTAGCAAAACCATGTTGTCATGGAGAAGCTTTCAACATTGCACTTATTCTATTTAGTTGATATCATGTTCTTTTGTTTATGAATGTCGGTGGTGTGAAATAAGATGGGAGCTTGTAAGTCCATGGAGTTTGTATATGTGTTAGATAAACGCCTGGTAGGATATCCTAAGCCATGCCTAATCATGGTGCAAACTTGCAGCAAAACCATAATGGCATTCTATGAAGCATGCTCGATAAAAAACTATGCAAATAGCAAATAAAAAGATCGCTGAGATGCTCACTGTCTGTTGCCTTGTCATTTTGATATGGGATAGCTCCTGTGTCATGGGGCAAGGGGTACCCCGTTGGCGGTTCTCTATGATACACACATACTTACAATGACAAGAACTTGCTTGAGACCAAAGTTGAGTAGCATGAGGTCTCAGTACTCGTACTCAAGGGGCGTGCGATTTTCAACTTATAATTTGTCAAGCATATTACTCATACTTGACCTCACTTTAACCTTAATCACTTCAAGATGCTTATGATAGGGGCAATGAGATCTCAAAGCTAATAAGTATCATAATTTTTGGAATCTTTATAAAACCATTTAAATCCGTACTTCCCTCTGCGAAGGGCCTTTCTTTTTTACTTTTTGTTGAGTCTCCATCTTCTATCTTTATGCACTAGTTAAGAGAGCATAGTTGTCATTCTGAGTTCAATGTGCATTGTCCCAAAACTTGTTGATTGATTCATAATTCTGGTATTACTTGTTCTTAAATTATTTGTGTCTAGTCACCCGTATGCAATTTGAAGGTGTCCTATGCATTTATGTTTTGCTATTCCATGAAGGACAAGTTGAATACCACTCTTGCTATGTTTTCTATATGTGAAACAAACAAATGTCTTTCAAAGCGTTATTCATGATCTTTTGTATGTGTAGCCTTTCATGTTGCAACATAGTTGCTATGTCTTATTGTTAGAAATATATATTTCATGCTTATGTTTAGAGTACTTTGATTCCAGATTGTGATAGTGCATGTCACCTCACAAATTATTCTTTTTATCACTTACCTACTCGAGGACGAGCAAGAGTTAAGCTTGGGGATGCTGATACGTTGCAAACGTATCTATAATTTTTTATGCTCCATGCTTGTTTTGCACCAACTATCTTATGTTTTGTCTACACTTTGTGGAATTTTATGCATTTTCTGGAACTAACCTATTAACAAGTGCCACATAGCCAGTTTCCTGTTTTCTGCTGTTTTTGGTTTCAGAAAAACTAGTAAAGAAATATTCTCAGAATTGGATGAAATAAAAGCCAAAGTTCCTATTTTCCCGACACGACACAGAGTCCGAAGGAGATACGAAGAGGCGCCATGAGGAAGTCACACCAGGGGGCCACGCGGGCCCACCCTGGCCCGCGCTTGGCCATGGTGTGGGACCCTCGAGCCTCCACCGACCTTGCCCCTTCGCCTATATAAACCCCCCGAGGAAAAAAATCCTAAGTACCCAATCAGAATTCCACGAAAAATCCTATAGCCGCCGCCACCGTCGTCCCTAGATCGGGAGGGATCTGAAGCTCTTCCCGTCACCCTGCCAGAGAGGGGAGATCATCTCGGAGGCCTTCTTCATCACCATGCCAGCCTCTGGAGTGATGTGTGAGTAGTTCATCCTTGGACTATGGGTCCATAGCAGTAGCTAGATGGTTGTTTCTCCTATTTGTGCCACCATGTTTACAATATCATGATCATCTTATTGTAATGCTACATGTTGTGTTTGATTTTCCGTATCGCTCAAGGAAAATATGAACTTTAAATTTTGTCCCGTCCAATTCCGAGAATATTCATTTTTTAGCTTTCTGAAACCAAAAACAACAGAAAACAGGCAACTGGCATCTTGTCGATAGGTTAGTTCCAGAAAGTGTATAAAAATACCTCAAAGTGTAGACAAAACATAGAAAAGTTGATACAAAACAAGAATGGAGCATCAAAAATTATAGATACGTTTAAGACGTATCAAGCATCCCCAAGCTTAACTCATGCTCGTCCTCGAGTAGGTAAGTATAAAAAGAATAATTTTTGAGGTGACATGCACCATCAAAATCAAGATCAAACCATTTTCATGCATTGAAAGCTGAGATCAAAGTACTCTAAACATGAGCATGAAAGATGGAGTTCTAACAGTAAGACAAAGTAACTATGCATGCAACATGAAAGGATACAAACAAAAATCATGAATAACATGTATTGAAAAATGTTTGTTTGTTTCACTTACAGAAAACAGAGCATAGTGACATTCAGCTTGTCCCTCATGGAGTAGCAAAACATAAATGCATAGGACACCTTCAAAGTTTATAAGGGTGACTAGATACAAATAGTTCAAGAACAAGTAATATCAACAATATGCATCAATCAATAAGTTTTGGGACAATGCACATAGAACTAAGAATGGCAACTATTCTCTCTTAACTGGTGCCTAAAGATAGAAGGTGGAGACTGAATATAAAAGTGGAAGAAAGTCCCTTCATAAAGGGAAGCAGGGATTTCAAGTTTCATAAAGATCTTCTAAAAATTATGGTACTTGTTAGCTTTCAGCTCTCATTGCCCCTATCATAAGCATCTTGAAGTGATTAAGGTTAAAGTGAACAAACTATGGAGTATATGCTTGACAAAGTATAAGTTGGCAATCTCATGTCCCTTAAATACGAGGGCCGCACCTCATGCTACTCAACTCTAGTCACCTGTAATTTCTTGTCATAGTAAGTACATGTGTATCATAGAGAATCGCCAACGGGGTACCCCTTGCACATGGTACAGGAGCTATCCCATAACCAAAATGACAAGTTAAGCAGACAATGAGCATCTCAGTGATCTTTTTATGTGCTATTTGCATACGTTTTTATTGAGGATGCTTCACAGATTGCTCATTATGGTGATGCTGCAAGTTTCCACCATGATTAGGCATGTCTTAGGCTAGCGGCCCAGGCGTTTCTCTAACACAAAATACATAACTCCATGGACTTACAAACTCCCTTTTTATTTCACACCGGCGACATCCATAGACAAAAGAGCATGATATCAACTATGTACAAAGTACAAGTGCAATGTTGAAAACGTTACGCATGAAAACATGGTTCTGCTAATTCCAACGTATAAGTGCAAGCATATACAACATAGATGACACAATGGTTCAAGTTTATTAGGGGCAAGGAATATAAAGTGTGCCATCAAGTTTGTGAGATCTTTAATCACTAAGTTTTCACATAACAAAATACTTTTTAATTGGAAGATAGATGAAAACAATAATATACTTGGAATGGTGTAACACAGCATGCATAGGAATTTATAGTGGACACTTTGGAATAACTTGGTTTCTTGGGAGTTGGAAGCATGAGTAGAGCTTACTCATACAAGTAGAGGCTAGCAAAAGACTGGGAGCAACCAACTAAGAGTGCAATAATGGCCATAATCATGCAAAGCGACAAAACATTATCAATCAAAGCATAAAGTGGTACCACAAGTCAAAAACTAAATGATAATAGAGGCTAAGGTGACTGGTTTATAGTCATAACATAGTGTGAGCATGTGCCAAGTCAACCCAAACAAAGCATCAAAGGAGAATACCACAATACTATGATTTTGTATGCTAAAACAACGCATCTTTCAAGGCACATTAACCAATCCTAATTGTTTGGAACAAGTCATGCTACAACAATAATCACTAAGCATAAGGTCCAAACAACATCTAGCATGATATGATAAAGTCTAAGCCACAGTCTAAACAAGCTTCCTTTTGTACCACTATAAGCATGAAGCTTCCTACTCTTTTCCAACACCAATCGACTTATTTGAAACTACTCACAAATATAATAATCAATAAAGATCAGTGATATTGTCTCAAAAGTCCACAAAGAACTAAAAAGTTCTAAGTTGAAAGCACAAGAAAACTAAGGCTAAACACAGTGCTAACAAAAGTGAACACTCATAAAACAATAAGAATGAAAACTAGAGTGTTCTAGGCAATGAAAACAGAGTGTGTCTCTCTCCAAAAGAAGTGTACTGTAATCAACCAACTTTGTTCAAGAAAACTAAGAAACGAAAACTAAAAACAAAAACAAAGACGCTCCAAGAACAACACAACAGTGCATAAAACAATAAAAACGAAGTGTCTAGAAAGACCTGAGATTTTTATTAATGAAGAAGGGGATGCCCAAGGCATCCCCAAGCTTTGACGCTTGTACCTCTTGAATATTTCTTGGGGTGACACGGGGTGGCATCCCCAAGCTTGAGATTTTATCCATTCTTCATCTCATTACATCTTTCTCTCTCTACACCTGAAAATTTTCCTTCATACAAAACTTCACACAATCTTCATTAGCAACATTAGTGTATTCAAAAGATAATAAACCTTTGGGTTTAGCTTTAGAACAGCAAAACTTTTACTAAAAACAAAAGGTACTGTAGCAATTCCCTCATAAATCTCAATTTCCCAAAAAGGAATCAATAAGAAGCAAATGCAAATAATGGCAGAAATCTGTCAAAACAGACCAGCAGGTATAAACCGATTTTTTTCGAAGACCTTCTGTTGCTCAAATCAAAAATTGTTGAACTAACAAAAGTTATATAACATACTGGGGGATTTATTTGTAAAATATCATCTCAATCCGACTTACATATATTCCTCACGAATGTTTACGGTGGAGCACGAAAATCTGTTTTGGGACAACAACTCCCCAAATCTTACTTCCCTCTCATTAGAAGTTATTCTTGGCACAAAAAGCAAATAAAAAGGATAAGTAGAGGTCATTACTGAATCAATAACTTCCAAGACTCAAGAAAACTCTTGGGTTATCTCCCAACAAGTACTTTTCTTTAACGCCTTTAAGTTAGGCATGATAGTTTGAGAAGATGCTCATATAAGAAATATGAATTGAAGTAAAAGAGAGCATCAAGAAGCAAATTCAAAACATATTTAAGTCTAACCCAATTCCTATGCATAGGAATCTTGTAAATAAACAAGTCATGAAAGCACAAAGCAACAAGCATAGGAAAGCAAAACAAGTGCAACTCAAAATTTTCAACATAAAGAGGGGAAACTTAATATTGTTGAGATACATAAAACCATGTTTCCCTCTCTCATAATAACTTTCAGTAGCAACATGAATAAAATTAACAATATAACTATCACATAAAACATTCTTATCATGAACCACATGCATATAATAATTATTACTCTCCACATAAGCATAGTAATTCTTATTAATTGTAGTGGGAGCAAATTCAACAAAATAGCTATCATTGTTATTCTCATCACCATAATCATCAAATATAGGAGGCATATTGTAATCACAATAAATTTTCTCCTCAATAGTAGGTGGACTGAAAATATCATATTCATCATTGTAATCATCATATATTGGAGGTTTGGTATCATTAAAGAAAATTTTCTCCTCTATGCTTGGGGGACTAAAAAGATAATTTTCATATAACTAGCTTCCCCAAGCTTAGTAATTTCCAAAGCATTAGCAATAATGGTGTTCAAAGAATTCATACTAATAACATTGCTATTAGCATGCAAATAAAGTTCCATAGGTTTTTTAATTTTCTCTTCAAACACTTCATGTCCTAACTCAAGATAGATACTATAAAGCTCTCTAATTTTTTTGTTGTTTTCCATTAATCCTAACAAGTGAAAACAAGAAACAAAAATACAAAATTGCAGAATCTAAAGGAAACAACTTTGAGCACTCACACACCAGGATGTGAGTACCTTTTACCTTACCTCCCCAGCAACGGCGCCAGAAAATATCTTTGATGGAGCTTGACGTGGAGGAAAGGTAAAAGGCCCAAAACCTCCCCGGCAACGACGCCAGAAAAGAGCTTGATGTCTATGCACTTCTATTCTTGTATACAGGTGTTGGTCCTCCAAGTGCAGAGGTTTGTAGAACAGCAGCAAGTTTCCCTTAAGTGGATTATCCAAGGTTTGTCGAACTTAGGGAGGAAGTGGTCAAAGTTATCCCTCTCAAGCAACCCTGCAATCAAGATACAAGAAGTCTCTTGTGTCCCCAACACACCCAATACACTTGTTAGTTGTATAGGTGCACTAGTTCGACGAAGAGATAGTGAAATACAAGTGGTAATGGTGCCAAAACATAGCTTGACGGTGAGGTAAAGACTAAATGCAAAAAGATGGAAGCAAGCAAACATGTAATAGATCTAGATGAAAACCGTGTTTTAATGTTTAGAAACAAGACCTAGGGATCATACTTTCAGTAGTGAACACTCTCTCATATAAATATCTTCTCTTAATGATACTACCCTGAACTACTCTCCGGTTGGACAATATAATACACGGTAGGGCCTTCCCCAATCTAGATAACCCCACACTGTCACCTTGAGCGCTAGATGGTTCCAACAAACACCACAATTTCATAAAGACATCCAACTCCAAATATAACTCATAACAAATATATATGTAGTCTAGCTTAAGTGCCACATACGGCGCGCACACTGTCACTTTCACACACGCGGGAAAAGCATAGATCTATTAAAGCACGATGAGTATTTATGTAGACTCTAGCCTAAGTGCCACCATGGCGTGCACGCTGTCACTTTCACACACATGGGGAGAGCCGGAGATCTAATGAAGCACTTGAGTAGCAAGGTAGATCTACTTTATTACAAAGCTCATGACCACAGCAAGATCATGCATAGAGAGAGATGAACACATAGCTACCGGTAGATCCCTTAGCCTCGAGGAAGAACTATTCCCTCCTCATCATGGGAATCAGCAACGGTGATGAAGATCTTGGTGGAGATCGATGGAGATGGCTCCGGGGGCACTTCCCCGTCCTAGCAGGGTGCCGGAACAGAGACTTTCTGTCTCCCAAATCTCCCCTTCGATGGTGGCGGCATTGCGGAAGTTTTCGTGGCTTTCTGGTTGATTATTTAGGGTTTCTAAGTCGGGAGCTTCTTATAGGCGAAGGAAGCAAGGTCGATGGAGGTCCAGGGGGCCCACACCCCCTGTGGGCGCGTCCATGGTGGGCCTCGCACCCACCTAGGGTCTGGCCACCCTGGTGTCCTCCTCCGTCTCGTCTTTGATTTTCCGTGTCGCTCAGGGAAAAATATGAACTTTGGATTTTGTCCCGTCCAATTCTGAGAATATTCATTTTTTAGCTTTCTGAAACCAAAAACAGCAGAAAACAGACAACTGGCACTATGGCATCTTGTCAATAGGTTAGTTCCAGAAAGTGTATAAAAATACCTCAAAGTGTAGACAAAACATAGCAAAGTTGATACAAAACAAGCATGGAGCATCAAAAATTATAGATACGTTTAAGACGTATCACATTCCCAACAGGCTTTACATCAACTGAGCCAACATCAACAATCCCTATGGACTAATATTTTCATTGAGTTTTATATGAAGGAATATTCCATAGGTCATGCTTGTAGTTCATGTGTTGGATTCAAGTATGGATGCCATGAATATAAATATATACCTTGAGTGTTGACATCAAGATCATCGAGTTGAAGAAGAATATGATATCATCAAGATCTTGAGAGTGTGATCTCAATAGAATAATTCAAGATATGGCTCTAAGTCGGTGTCATGATAGCCTCATTAGTTGAGCTATGGTTGACTAAGAATTAGAGCATGTAATCAAATGAAGAGTTCTTTATGTACCTCAAGATATTGAGATGGAGCACGAGAAGATACTTGGTTGACCAATACAAAGAGTGAAGAGTGATTTCAAGTTGGTCAACACGTGAAGCATAAAGAATGTACCACGTGGATCTTGTGGTAGGGTAAGCCTTGTCAATTATGCATCATGAACTAACCCATTATATATGTGCCTTTTTGTTTTATATATGGTATAGGTATCTTCCCATGGGCATGCTTCAAAAGTGAAGATCTTATATAGCCCATGAGAGGATTACATCAAGTGGTGATCGTCATCAAGGTTGAGAAGGGCAAGTTCAAGATATGTATCTCGAGAAGATCATTTGCTTAAAGCTTGCCGTCCATATTGGTTATAATGGACATGTGAAGACATGTATTAATGAAGCTATCCCATAGTGGTGTATGGGGGATAAAATTATGAGTCTTCGCGAAGAAACAATGATCAAGTGATGCATTCCGTCTTGGATGGAGCTTGAAGAATTGTCATCAAGATCAAGCGGGATGCGCAAGGAAAATGTATGGCATTGCTATGTTTTCCCTTTACCGGTCTCAAGGTGGTTGTTGGGAGATCGGGTTATAGGATAGATGGAAGCACTATCAAGAGGGGCTTTCGGTTGGGTAACTTGATCACATCGTCATAGAGAGCTCAATCCTTTGCATACTTTGCATCTTCCTATTTTGTTGTTTCTTGGTTTTTTCTACATGTGAGGTTCTTGAGATTTTTGCTAGCTCTTAAACAAGCCCAAGTTCATCGAAAACGGAATTCATATGCATCTTCTATAGAGTTTTCAAGTTTGAAGGTTTTATCGGTTCTTATTTAGGGAGGCCTCTTATATTTATTCATTTGGTTCTATCCTACTTTTTTGGGCTATGATGTTTCTCTACACAATCTTGTAGAGATTGTTTTCCTCGTCAAAACAAGCCCAAGATCATCAAAATCGGAGTCCGGATGCAAAAGTTATTGCATTTTTCATGAAGTCAGTTTCATCCCGGTTGTGGATCAGGTCCAACCGACTTCCAGACCGGGTGGTTTGGTGCCAGCACCGGAAAACCGGGATTCAACCGGGATTGTCAGTTTTATTATACCGAGTTGGTTTACAATGATGTTCCGGTTTTTAGGCCGGTCCACTGGCCTAGGGACCGAGTTTCCCGGTCCCGGGGCTGGTCCAACCGACTTTTAAACCGGGATTCGCACAGTTTTCTCCTAACGGTCATATTTGATTTCCCCTATAAAAGGGGGTTCTTCTCCCAACGTTTTTGAGTTTTCTTGACCACGAAATTGACCTCCATTGTTGAACCTCTTGAGCTTGCTTCCTCCCCCTTCCCTCCTATAATTCTTGCATCTTTTTGAGGGATTTATAAGAGGAGATATAGATCTACAATCCCCACCAATCAATTCCTCCTCTAAGTGAGGGGAACCCATTGGATCTAGATCTTGGAGTCATTTGTTTATTTCCACCATTGTTCTTCCTCTCTAATTCCTCCTAGCACTTGTTGCTTTTGTCGGATTTTGCCCATGTGATCATTCATGCTTTACTAGCTTATGTCTATTGCCTTATGTTTGTGAACTTGATTTTCCTGCTTTAGTCATGATCCTTATGTTGCATATGTTGTTATCTCTCATAGAAATACAACTGGTACATGGTGTACTATGGCAAGCAATTAGGAATCTACAAAACATGGAAGGAGTGCAGTCAGCAAGTGAAATGTTACAATTACAAACTTCATAAGGGGTTTAAGACTCTAGAGAACACACAATTAGAATACTCGGAGTTCTTAGCAGAGGGTTTACAGGCCATGAACAACAATCTCACTCCATAGCCATCACGGGCCATGGACAACGATGTCCCTCCACAACCTGCAGCTCCACTGGTTCTTCCTTAACAACATGTTGCACCTCAACAAGGTGAAAGTATGATCAAAGATCTCATCATCTTCGGCCTGATCAGGTGGATTGTGTACTACCGCTTGTTCTGATGCGTGCGATTGATCATGTAAGACCTTGAACCTTTAAACCCTCATGAGTAGTTGTTGGTAAGCTCACCATTTTGATGTGCGAGGTAATCATATTGGGCCTTATATGGGCTTCCAAACATGCAGCTTTGCATCAGCCTAGCCCAATCTGGGAAACCAAACAAAGAGTCCATATGTGCTTCCCACGCCAGGAAACTAAAATACGGGCTATCAAATAAACAATCAATATTGGCCCAAGCCCAATCTCCTGAGATGCAGCTTTCCCGGGCCAACTAGAAAAAACAAAAAATTCTGGCCTAAGCAAGCAAACACGCCCTACGTGAACCGACCGACGTGCATGCTGTCAGAGCCGGCCCATAGGGTGGGACAGAGGGGCGCTCGCACCATGGCCCCTAGTAAGTAGGAGCCCGATGTAAGACTATATTTCTACTAAAAAGGTCTAATAGTTCAGAATAATTTTAGAAAATACAAATGCTCTAAGATATAGTCTGCCATGCCTCTACTTTGACTACGTTTATCTTAAAAATATACTACAACATTTCTAAATTACTTCTCTTGATGCCATGATTTCTCTCTACTCTTCTTGAACACATGCATATTTAGAAACACCACAGAGAGAGAGAGAGAGAAATCATAGCATCAGAAGAAATCAGGGCTTGATAGATTTATGTGATTGCACAATTAGATTTCATAATGAATACTCGTAACCTTAAAAGAGCACATGAGTGCCTGCCTAATGTGCTTTTTCAAGAGTGTGAGTATTCATTATTGGAGACTAATGGTGGAATCAGGTAACTCTACCATGACGCAAGTAGCTCTACACCATTTCCCAGTATTTGTATTTGTGCGCATCATATGTTTTCCATGTGTATGTGGACATGGCGTTTTGGCTCCCAGGTCTAGATGAACCTATTATGAAAAATATATTTTATATGGATTTAAAAATGTTGAAAAAATAAAAAAAAAACCAGGGTGTACATCTGAACATGCTATGTTCTCACATAAGGTTTTTGCGATGAAAAGACATTTTTTGTGGTCTATGTAAAAAAGACAAAAATATGTATTGTGAAAAGCTATTTTACAACACAAAAAATGTCTTTTTATAGAAGCCACATAAAATGTATTTTCTTCATGAAATTTATTGTACAAACCTAGAATATCAGCACGTGCACCCGGGTATTTTTCTGAATTTTTAAACATTTTGAAGTACGTCATTTACGTGGTGGGTGCATCTACACCTAAAAGCCAAAGTAAATTTCCATGCGTATATTTCATATCATTATTAAATTAGTGTCAACTATGACTATACCGTTCCACTCATTTTTGCACATTCATATGAATCATTTACTCTCTCTTCTGTGAACAATTCTAGAGGTACAAATTTATATATACGTGTACATAATGAGCAATTGTTAGAAATAAATATTATGGTATATAATTTGTTTGATCAATAATATGTAGTTTTAATTGTCTTTACCGAAATTCCAAAGACCATGGATGTATAATATGTAAGAATTATTCAATTTGCTATTAAATTACAGTAGTATTTCTCTGGCGAATACTACTCACTCCGTTCTTTAGTATATAGTTTTTTTTTGCACGAATATTGGCGCATAGGCTAAAATGACAAATTTTGATACTTGCAGACGTTAATATAGGTAGGTGATTGACGCGAGAATAGAGCAAAAATAGGGAAATCTTTGTATCTTATCTCTCCTAATAAGATTTACTCATATATTGTGTTAAAGAAATCCCACAATCCTATTATACACCTTATATTCTGGATTTTTTTACGGAAAAGTATACAACTTATATCAAGAAATGGAGGGAGTAATATTTTTTAAATATTTTTGTGTGAACAAGTGGTGGAGGTTGACAAACGTTGTTGAGGATTATGCTTAAACTTCGAATAATCTTTAAAAAAATAGCGTAAATATTAGGAAAAATATATACTTCAAGGAATTTTCTGGAATAGGGGGCAACGGCCCTCCTTGACCCTAGGAAACTTCGCCACCGTAAACAAGGGAACTTGGTGTCTAATCGCCCTAGGGACCCTGAAATCCGTGGAACGGCTCTGCATGCTATGTACTGTAGTTTCAACTCTCCGGGGGCGTGCTGTGCGGCGACATGTGCGATCGGCGTGTCTACGGCTGCAAGAAAAATTACGACTTGTTTGGTAACCGGCTGATGAGGAGTGTTCATCCTACAATGCCCCCTCTACGGGGCAACAAGAGCAAGATCAAGCTGCCCATGGGCCGCAGTACACCACCGGCGGAGGCGCTGGGCCGACAGCAGCGGGGAGGAAGAGAAGTGCGGCACTAGGCCGGCAGCGGCAGGGAGTAAGACAAGGGAGGCGCTAGGCCGACAGCGGTAGGGAGGAAGAGAAGGGCGACGCCGAGCCGGCAGTGGCGGGGAGGAAGAGATGTTGAGATATATGTGTATACTGTATTTTGTACCTGTACATTATCCTGTAACAGTCAGTCTGTAACTACCGTCCCTAGTCATCAGGATAGAGCTAGTCTCTCGCCATGATCCGATCATCGCTCAGCACGATCGTTGCCGATCGTTGCCCCTGTTGTATAAATGCGTAACACTTCTGGTTGAATAGATTGTGCGGTGGTTTCTGTAACTCAGCTTGGTATCAGAGCTTCTCTCCCTCGCCATGGCCACCTCTTCCTCCTCCTCCAGCAATGATGTCTCTGGCTCCCTTTCCCTCTTCCACCCAGTTAACTCCACCTTCCAGTTAGTTCCTTCTCCGCTCTCCACCGGCAAACGTGGACATCTCCAAGTACATCAAGTTCAAGCTGAAAGCGGCGGCCGGCAACTTCACCAAGTGGCGCACCTTCTTTCTCCAGGTCCTCTCCAAGTACAACGTCCACGAGCATGTCGAGGAAGAAACCTCGCCGCATCTCGCCACCGAGGAGTGGCGCTCGGCGGATGTCGACATCGTCCTCTGGATCTACGCCACCATCTCCGATGAACTCCAGGACATCATCCTCTCTACCGATAGCACCGCGTACGAGGCGTTCCAGGCGCTTCAACACTTCTTCACCGAGAACGCGGAGGGCCGCGAGATCCACATGTCCAAGGAGTTCAACTCCCTTGTTCAAGGCGACCTGGACGTGGTGGCCTACTACCGCAAGATCAGGGCGGTGGCTGATCAGCTGGGTGACGTGTCCGCCCCGGTCAGCGACAAGAAGCTGACCATGAGGATCATCGACGGCCTCGACGATCGCTTCCAATCGCAGGGCGAGCTCCTGGAGTCCCTCAAGTCGTTCCCCTCCTTTATGCAGGCGCAATCTCGGCTGCAGCTCGCCGAGATCAAACTCAAGGCGAAGAAGAAGGCCTCGCCCCAAATCCTGCACGTGAACGGCCCCAACACGCCGGAGACTCGCTCCTGCTACACCCGCGGCATCGCAGGCCATCTCTCCCGTGACTGTTCTCGCAACGGGGGCGGTTATGGTCAGCCGTAGGGTCGTGGCGGCGGCTTCCAAGGTCAAGCCCAGCAGTGGAACGGCGGGCGTGGCGGCTTCAACAGGGGGCGCGTCGGTTTCAACGGCGATCGCGGACGTGGTCGTGGGCGCGGCGACACTGGTGGCCGTGGAGGCTACCAACCTGGCTACGGAAATGCCCAGCAGCAGGGCTACGACTCCCCACACCAGCACTACGGCCAGGGGCAGCCGTATGGCGGCGCACCATACGGGGTGGCACCTCGCCCGTACATGCCGCCCAACGCCGTCGGCGTGCTTGGACCGCGCCCCGGCTTGCACACTCAGGCGTACCCCCTCTGCCCCATCGACCCATGGATACAATCATGCCCCCGCTGGCTCCTACGACTACAACGCCATGCTCCACCAAGCTCCAAGCCATCACTTCCACCAGCCGCCACCGGAATGGATCGTCGACTCCGGCGCCACCACGCACGTCACCAACAATCAAGGTATCCTCGCCTCATCTCGTTCTCCAGCAAACTTTATTCACATAGCATTGTAGTTGGCAACGGGTCGAAACTCCCCATCCACTTGATCGGTAACACATCCCTTCCCAATTCCTCCTTTCAGCTCAACAATGTCCTCTACTCTCCCAACCTTGTTAAGAATTTAATTTCAGTCCGTAGATTCATACGCGATAATTCTTGTTCTATCGAGTTTGACCCAGACGGTTTCTCTGTGAAGGATTTGACAACACGGACACTTCTTCTTCCATCCAGTAGCAGCGGGGAGCTCTACCCCTTCTCCGGTGATCATGTCGCACCTGCCGCCGCCCTCTCCGTCTCCACCACTCGAGATCTGTGGCACCGACGCCTTGGACACCCTGGCTCCGCTATTTTCTCCAAAATTTCTCATAATTTCCTTGATACTTGTAATAAAATAGCCAACACCTCTGTTTGTGAGGTCTAACAGTTAGGACGACAGCCTCGTTTACCTTTTTCTTCATCTTCTAGTGTAACCACAACTCCGTTTTAAATAATTCACTGTGACCTCTGGACGTCTCCAATTTCGAGTTTTTCTGGCTATGACTATTACTTGGCAATTTTAGATGACTACTCGCACTACTCCTGGACTTTTCCCCTCAAACACAAATCCGACACCTCTCTCACTCTTCAGCGTTTCTTTTCCTATGTCAAAACTCAGTTCAATGTGGTGATTAAATGTCTCGACGACAACGGCGGTGAATTTGTCAACTACGATCTCCGATCCTTTCTCTCGGCCAACGACATCTCCTACTGGTTCTCATGTCCCCACACCTCACCGCAGAATGGCAAAGCCGAGCGGCTTCTTCGTACTACCAATGATATGATTCGCACGCTACTCATCCAAGCTCATCTTACTCCACCCTTTTGGGTCGAAGCATTGCATACAGCAACACACCTCCTCAATATCCGTCCATCTCGCGCAATTCGTCACAACATGCCTCACTTTCTCCTTTTTCGGCAATATCCATACTACACGCATCTTCGCACCTTTGGTTGCCTATGCTTCCCTAACCTATACGCCACATCTCCACATAAACTCAGTCCATGCTCTGCACGATGCGTCTTCATCGGTTATCCCCGATAACATAAAGGGTATAGGTGTCTCGATCTTAGTACACTCCGCGTTATCGTGTCTAGGCACGTCACGTTCGACAAATCCCAGTTTCCGTACTCACCACCCGCCACAAACCCACCGGTCACCCCAGATCAAGTCTCCACAGAAAATCCAGCCCCAATCATCTCCGGGATCCGCTCCCAGATACCAGCATCTTCCTCGGGATCGTCGTCTGTCCCCTCTGCCAGCCCTCCTGCGTCTCCCTCACTGGCCAGCCCCACATCCACCTCGATTCCCAACCCCACCTCGACTACCAGTCCACCTGCCGATCTGTCCCCCTCCCCAATCATTAGCACTGCCACCGAATCTTCCACCCGCAGCCCGCCCTCCACTACGGTTCCGCCACGTCCGCACGCTCTGCCGCCACATGCTGTTCCGATACACCCACCCGAGAGAGCACACCGTATGACCACCAGAGCCAAACAGGGATTTTTCACGCCACGCCGTCTATTTGATTTATCTCTCACCACCACTCCTATTTCTCCCATCCCATCGTCCTATAAACAAGCTCTTAAAGACCCTAATTGGCACGCTGCAATGTTAGACGAATTTAATGCGTTGTTGCAGAACGACACTTGGTCGTTGGTCCCTTGTCCTGCAGGTGTTAATGTCGTGACTGGCAAATGGATTTTTTGGCATAAACTGAATCCGGATGGCTCTCTCTCTCTCTCGGTACAAATCAAGGTGGGTGGTTCGCGGCTTCACACAGCAAGCAGGCGTAGATTATGGGGAGAAATTTAGCCCCGTCGTCAAACCAGCAACAATTCATGTGGTGCTCTCCATAGCTCTCTCTCAAGGTTGGGCCATCAATCAACTAGACGTCAAGAACGCATTCTTGCATGATAACCTTTATGAGACTGTCTTTTGCCAACAACCTTCGGGCTTCTCTGATTCCCAATTTCCCCACCATGTTTGTCGGCTCAACAAATCGTTGTATGGTCTAAAACAAGCCTCTAGAACTTGGTTTCATCGATTCACCAATTTTCTTCTCTCTATTGGTTTTGTTGCCTCCAAGTGTGGTTCCTCCCTTTTTATCCTCCGCCAAGGATCCAATACTGCCTTTTTACTTCTCTACGTCGATGATATAATTTTGACTACCAACAATGCCACTCTCCCGCGCACCATCATTTCTTCTTTGCAATCCGAGTTTTCGATGTCTGATCTCGGTGCACTCCACCATTTTCTCGGTATAAACGTGCAACCCAACAGCTCTGGCTTGTTTCTCTCTCAACAGCAATACACTCTTGAGATTCTTGAGTGAGCTCATATGCTCCACTGCAACCCTATCTCCACACCGATCGACGCCCGCTCAAAGCTCTCCGCTCGTGATGGCGCTCCCTTTCATGATCCTTCTCTGTAACGCAGCCTGGCGGGCGCCCTTCAGCACCTCACGCTTACGCGGCCCGACATTGCATTCACGGTGCAGCAGATATGCCTATTTATGCACGCGCCTACCACCGCCCATTTTCAGCTTATCAAGCGTGTGCTGTGTTATCTCAAAGGCACCTCTCACTTCGGGCTTCAGCTGTACCGCTCCAACTCTCATGATCTTGTGGCCTACAGCGATGCGGACTAGGCGGGATGCCCCGACACCCGCAAATCCACGCCAGGCTTCTGTGTGTACCTTGGCAGTAACCTTGTTTCCTGGTCCTCAAAGCGGCAGCCGACGGTGTCCAGATCAAGCGTCGAAGCGGAGTATAGAGCTGTCGCCAACTGTATTGCTGAATCTTGCTGGATGCGTCAACTTCTGTCAGAGTTGCATTGCACGCCTCGTCGTGTAACTATTGTCTACTGCGACAACGTCAGTGCTATGTATCTATCCTCCAACCCTGTGAAGCACCAGAGGACCAAGCATGTCGAGATTGATTTGCATTTTGTACGTGACCGTGTGACTTTGGGCGTAGCCAAGGTGCTGCATGTACCGACCTCGTCTCAGTTTGCTGATGTGTTTACAAAGGGGCTTCCGACGGCGGTCTTCGCAGAATTCAGATCCAGCCTGAACATCTTGCCTGACGACGACGTTCAGTCTGCGGGGGCTGTTGAGATATATGTGTATACTGTATTTTATACCTATACATTATCCTGTAACAGTCGGTCTGTAACTACCGTCCCTAGTCATCAGGATAGAGCTAGTCTCTCGCCATGATCCGATCGTGGCTCAGCACGATCGTTGCTGATCGTTGCCCTGTTGTATAATTGTGTAACACTTCTGGTTGAATAGATTGTGCAGTGATTTCAGTAACTCAGCTAGAGAAGGGCGGCGATGGACCGGCAGCGGCGGGGAGGAAGAGGAGGCCCGTCACAGAGGAGCTGGGGAGTATTAGATTCGGTAGCTATGTCGGGTGACCTCGGTGTCGACCGCTAGCGCCTCACGCTGGGAGAGTGTGGACGCTATCGTCGTTTTTTTTTGTTTTGCTTGCCTAGCGACCAATTTTAGCAGTCCCCATTGTAAAGTCAGGCGCTTCGGTGTTTAATAAATTTTGAGGTATTTTTTGTCTTGCTTAAGCGCCTATTTAAGAGCCTCTGAATGTACATGCCCTTAGCAGTAATAACCAAAGTTCAAAGAAAAACTTCCACTGTTACATATTACAGACAGCAGAACACACCTACGGAAGGGATACCAGCAAGAGAAAATGGAAGACTAAGAAGATGGAAATCAGCAAACAGATTAAGCTCATCTTATCCTCCCAGCGGCACCGTCATCAACACCTTGTGCTCATTGTAAAGAACTGGCCAGTAAGTCATGAAGGAGCACCTAGTAAAGATGATCACAACAAGCAATTTCAATACATAATGAGCAAGCAAAGGTTATTTTGTTCTCATAGTCCCCGTGGCCCACAAACCGCAGCAAATAGTCAACACGTAAAACTAGTCCTGTCCAGTCAGGTATTTATAAAGCCAAGATAAAGATTGCCATAAAGATTTCCAATAGTATCCTCCAGAGTTCCCTACACAACTTTAGCAGGACTGCAGGAAAAGAATACGTGTTCAACAGTTTCAATATTATTACAAAATGAACAGACAAGAGATGCAGGCCAATTCCACATTTTCAATTTTTCCTTAGTAAGCAGAGCATTTTGAAATAACATGAAGATCTGAATTTTCAAAAGAAATATTAGCTTTCCAAATCCATTTGCTGTGGGACCCGTGATTTAGTGGAAAACTTCATGTTCGAAGATAAATGACCAGTGAACGCCATCAGATACTTCACTATTCCCAGCCAACACAGCCTGGGACTTGATAGTTCCCATTGGACCAGCAGCTCCGGAGATGAACTTCAACTTCTACAAGAAATTTTGAAATTTCACTTGAATCAAACTGGTGGAGACATTGAATCATTCTAAATTTCAATGGCTCTCAATAAAGGCCACTCCACTGGGCAAAGAACAGGAGCAGACATAGGTACGATTTGTTGCAGACTCTTATTGGACAGATAAGGAATCATCAGTTCTTTGGAAACAACTGGAGTAGCAGGAGTCTGGATAGTTTCCAACATTTTCAATGCCAGCAGGAAACAACAGGATTATGGATATCCATCTCCTAATCAACTGTTAGCTCACTGAAAGCAACATGAACTTGGCTCAGCAACATTGTTTTTCATTTGACCCTCTTTGGCAATCATATCAATAACCAGATCCTGGTCTTCTTCACTGTCCTCTTAAGAATCATGTTCAGAGATAGTGGAAAGTGCCTGAGCACAGGTTTTCCCGTAGCTAGTGTTCACTGATTGGCTCGCAGCTGTAGTAACATTCTCAGTTCTAGGATGCTAAGGAGATGGTGCCAAAGAGAAGTATCAACAGAGTTAGCTTCAGTTAAAGCAGGAGAACCTCTGACAACCACAGCTTGTAGTTCATCTTCAACATCTGACATGGTCGTTCTCAGGGGATCAGTAGCATCGTCCTGTCTTAAAGAGAAAAATGGTTAAGATATTTTGAAGTTTTTTTAAAAAACAAGGCAAAAGAGTTGGCATTTTCATTAACTAAGAAGAAAAGAGTTGCATGGATAATTCACGGAAAGATGGGCTAAACTAGTAATTTGAAGCATTACTTTGTATATGCTAATGGTGCACCGTTTGACATGTGTATTGGAACATTGAACTTGTAAGAAGTCCAGTAAAAGAAACAAGTGCTGCAGTGTCTGTCACTCTTTCGATGCAGTATGAACAATGTAATACTAGTATTAAGTTAACGCTGCTGCAAACAGAAGCTGCACGCCTGCACCATCCTAATATAACACTACATACAAGAGTGTAGAAGTTCAAATTCATCTGCGTAATTTTTTTTAATCTCATTCTGATTGGGACATGATTCACCGGAAATTAAATCAATGCAATGGTGAGGCATTTCATGTGAAACGACAAATCAATACTGGTTAGGTATGCTGAGATGATTTAAGCGAGTGCTCTTGCCGAGGATTTACCTCTTACTAGACCATCAGATTGGGACAAAGAGCTTCTCCTAAATGCGAGAATATCACATCTTATAGAGCCACCAGTGTGTCACGATTAACACTCCTTAACTCTGAAGAAATCAACCTCCCAAGCAGCAAATGAACAAACACCTATGTGTAAAATCACCACGGTTCAACCGTCAACGCACTGAGTCCTCGCCGTCAGACTCCAGCTTCCACCATGGCTTTCCGTTTGCACTTCCCGCCAACTCTTCTGACCCATCTCCGTCGCCGTCCTCCTCAAACACCACATCTTCCTCCTCGTCGTCCTCTTCATACCTCCACTCCAGCCTCTTGAGCACGTCCTTGTCCCGCCATTTCCCAGAAGTGGACGGCGCTGCCGTCCTGGCCTTCCCGGCGATCACCTCCGCCCAGGTGAACCCCACGTCGGCCCACCTTACCAGGCCGGATTCCCCGCCAACCACCACCGACCGCACGCCCTTCTCCTTCGCCAGGCGCAGCAGAGGGGAGAGCTCCTCCTTCCCCGAGACCAGCATCAGGCACCGCACGGACCCTTCGTCGAGCACCTCATGGGCGCGCTCCTGGAGGGACGCAGACGGGTACCGGGAGAGCTCGGAGTGGACTCCGGCTCGGCGGAGCTCGTCGGCAGGGGATCTGGAATCCACCCCGGCGGTGAGCTCGCGGGCAGCCTTGGCGTACTTGGAGAGCTTGAGGGAGAGGGACGCGGCGAGGCGCACGCGGCGGTCGCCGCGGGAGGACTCGATGCGTTCGAGGCGCTTGGCGTGCTCGCGGGTGTGGATCGTTTCGAAGTGGCGGAGCAGCGCGTCGCGGGCGCGGAAGCGGCGGCCGCAGACGCGGCAGAGGTTGGTGGCCTCGGTGGACGGGTCAGGGTCTGGGAGTCGGTGGCAGGGGTGGAGGAAGGCGACGGAGAGGCGGAGGCGGCCGAAAGAGGAGGCGGCGAGGTGGAGGCGAACGGCGGAGTCGTAGAGGGGGAGTTTGGAGGGCGGGCGGGAGGCGGCGAGGTCCCAGAGGACGGCCACGGGGGTGTTCGGGACGCGGGTTGCCGGAGTGGAGGTGGTGGTGGAGAGGCGGTGCAAGGGTGGTGGCAGCAGTATAAGGGTTGAGGCGAGGAGGTGTCGCCGGAGATTGCAGAGCGGCGGGAACATGGGAAGGGAAATCAAACACACACACGGCAGAAGGCGGCTTCAGCGGCGGCGCAGCAACGCTAATCTGTGGCTTACACAGGGACAGAAAGCACGGATTAAATTCTGGGCCACATCAGGGTGGCTTATTCGCCGTGGGCTGATTGAAATGGCAAATTTCCAGAGCCTTCATTTTTTACTCTAAATTTCCAGAGCCTCTTACAAGGATGGTATTGGTATTTCAGAGAAATATTAATATACTCTCTCTGTTTCAAAATATAAAATGTTTTAGCTTTGTGAAGCAAATGTATCTAGACTATTTTTAGTATGTAGGTTCACTTAACTTTAGAGTGAATCTATACACTAAATAAGTCTAGATACATTTTGTTCACAAATCTAAAACATCTTATATTTTGAAAACGAGGGAGTACATGCATGATTTGAAACACCACATCGTATTAGGATCGTTTTGGATTTAACTGACGGCCACTTTTGCACCCTATTTCTATTTCGAAGGGAATTTTCCATGTATAGCTCTTCAAATCAATTGTTATTTCTTTGGCAAAACAGAGATCATAATAACATCCAATTTCTTACAGTTCAAGAATAAGAACAGTCATGCAATAGCCACTGATGATCCATAACCAGATATGCATAATTTTGATAGCAATTCGTATTCAGTAGCTATGAGTACCAGTAGACTTCATTGACGACTGCAGAAGACATACGTTTATCGACAAAACAATCAATACTCTGGCAGATTACATGTTGCATGCAAGTGCAGTATCTGGCGACATGATAAACCGTTAAACAATGTGTTTTGTCTCGGGAAGACATTTTGTGCGACGAGCCCCAGCTTGGTGAGGGCACTACATCTTCTGCATGATAACGGAGTTCCTAAGACCAGCTTGCTCAACTGTCAGTGTAGAGTCCGTCAGCTGCTTGGGCGGGAAGCCAGTCTGCAGCTGATATGGCCGAGCAGCTCCTGGGCGGGATGCGTCAATGAAGGACCTGATGTCGCCCACAGTGTGGTGAAGGTTAAACCGGGCGACCATGCGAGTGCCATCTGCCAACCTTAGCTGTATGGATGTAAACGGCTGTGAGTCGTCCACAACTATGCCAATTGACCTGGGAGCACTGTTGGGCGCTTGCGTGACAGGAGCTGGGGCTGGACTGTCATCAGTTGAAGATCCACCACCAAGGGTTCTCCCAACGCCCTGGAAAGATGATCGAGGCCTTGCAGGTTCCTAGATGAAGAAAACCACAAACTATGTTAGCATATTCAACTATTTGCTGGTTTAACGCAAAATGAATTGGCCTGATGAATCGCCTACCTCATAATCTGCATATCGTTTTATAACGTTCACATGAACTGATGTGCTTCGATCAGCAGGCTCCAGCTCTTGGGGGCACTGGGACTTCTTGATGCTCTGAAAATACAGGACGTGGTAAAATTAGTGTACAATTCCTTCAAACAACAGACGATTCAGTGTTTACTTCATGTTCACATTACATTTCTTTGCCATAAAAATTCATAAATTCTGATGATCTGATATACTGTTACATGGCTTTGTACACCAAAGAAAGCTAATGCACCAACAATAGTCAATTATTTATTCATGTTTAATAACTTATATCAGTGACACGTACTACGGAATTTGTACAACAATTTATGTATCTTCACGGGCGCCAAATTTCCTAGTTTTCTACTAAGGATCAGAAGTTTCAGCTGTTATCATATACTACCGCCGTTCCACAATATAAGCCTTTCTTGTAGTATTCAAGTAATGCAAAACTGACTACGGTCTGTGAAGTGGAAAACAGTAAGTACCAAGATGATCTCTAGATCAACAACAAACTCGAAAACACTTGGATCTTGAAAAAAAAGATTTGGAAAACCTCACAAACAGCACGCATAAATTAATGGTGTCTAAAAAACAACTTCATGGTCCTTTGCTGCGAACAGATAGTATTTGGCACAGTGAAGCGAGATACATTTCAAGTTACAATGTACTAACATAGGAGTGACTAGATTCCAGCATCTTTGTGAGTTTCCAGTCTTGCAACTAGAGGCTATACCCTGTTCTGTAAAGAACAGATGGAAGTGGCACTAGTGGTATATACCATAAATTGGGTCCAAGACAGTCTTCCAGTTAATAATAATGGAACTAATGTAATTGCCATTTCGTCATGGAGGGTAAGTGGTGCAACTTGGTATACTATCTGATGGGTAAATGGTGCAACTTTCTTACAAAACCATCTGATGAGGTATGGTGCAACTTCCTAGAAATGTTTGCAGATGACAGCAAGAGGAGATAAGCAGTCTAACTGTCTAGGCATAACAGACATCCTTAAATATAAACTCAAGATAACCAAGGCATCAACAGTCAAACAACACACAGCAGTACGAGCAAAAAAAACACAGTAGCATAGGGAAGTGCGGACGGAAAAGAATACTGAAAACAGCTAGCTGGTAAAATTAAAACTGCCCAGAATTATTAAGTAGAGATGGGTCAGAGTAACCTCGATGAAGTCTGCATTTTCAGGGTCATCATAACCTCTTAGTGGACCATCATCTATTGTGAACCCATTGTTCCAGAAATTTATATTGTGAAGTACATTCTGCGGAGGTTGAGGAACAGATGGTGCTGTCTGCACATCCCCTGAAAGCAGTCGACCCGTTCCTGTAAAGCTACTTGAGCTGGAAGATTGATCATCAAAAGGAGGCAGTGGAACTTGCTGAGCACCCATCTCTCTAGCTTGTTCAAAGATTGAGTCCACATTATTTCTCTTTGTTGGATCTTGAACCATCATCCCACTGCACATACAGAGAGATAGAAATTGATTATTCAAGTAAGAATGAAATTGATTAGAAACCTTGCATTAAAGATTATTGACATCTACTCGATGCTCTTCATTAATTCTAGAAGGGGAACGGAAAGGACAGAAAAGTACAGACAGAATACTGCAATTATTATCTTTTAGCCCAAGTTAGAGTACAATGATGACTTCTAGTTGGACCTCGCTGGCTATAGCCATTTCTTATTAAACCTTTTATTTAGTGTTATTAAGCTCAGGTACTTTAGTCATGATGCATGATAAGATGGCACTGGACCTACTCCCTCCATTCCATAATTCTTGTCGTGGTTTTAGTCCATGACAAGAATTGTGGAACGGAGGGAGTACTGAGCTAGCAGAGTAAAAGAGGTCCAGATGGACAAAAAAACAGAGTCAAAGTGAACACCATGGTGCGAAAATCCCAATTGCACATACTGAAGCAATGTAATATCCAACCGTTGGCAAAGCATGTAACATAACATGTACTCAAGTCAGAAAATTACAGTAATATAATCTAGGATCCTTTCACATGGTTTTCTTATAGTGGTACCATGGGTGCAAAATTATTTGGCTAATAGAAATATCAAGCAGGGCATGTGAAAATATAATCATATACAGAATTATTGGTAGAACAATATAAGTTGTCATTGATTGAAGTAGAGGCATGATGCTATGTCAGAAATGTATGAACCTGATGATTGCAAAGAGATGCTCGAATCATCACTATAATTATGATATAACCATATAAATTGACAAAGTATTACATCTGCTGCTAACAGCAGGGTTTTCATGGAGGTCAAAGACTAGTACTAACACTGCAACAGAAAATAAAGGGCAATCGCCTACAACACTTTTGGATGCCATTATGCAGATCACAAGATCATATGGGTCCATATTGCCGAAACCTGAACCAAGCCAAAACCAAACTAATGATAGCATTCGAATTCTGGATAAAATGGTCCAGAACTAGAGAAAAACCGGGCAACCCATCAAATATTAACTGCAATTAGGGTGGCGGTATTTTGTGCCATTCCCTTGTTTGCTAGAAGTGGAGTTTACCATGTGCCAAAAGCCAAAAGGTTTTTTTTGGTTCCACGAGCCATGTCATTGTAGGAATTGCTGTGCAACAGCAGGATTCATCAAACTAGTATTGACACTGCTACATAAAATGAAGGATATTCACCTAATAAATAGGTATAGATGTGGATGCCATTATGCAGATCAAAAATATTATATGGATCCATATTGCTGGGAATGGGAAGTTGAACTAAGAAAAAAGCTAACAGATGGTAGCATTGGAGTTCTGGATAAAATTGAATGGAACTAGAGGAAAACCAGACAGCCCATCAAATCCTTCATTGCATATCAGTGGATGTACCATGTGCCAAAGCCAAAATAAAGTGTTCAGTGTCAGGAGCCATCTCACCATATGAAAGGTCACCATGGTATCATGATCATCCTATTATTTGGGCAGGATGGCCAATCCCCTAATTTACAAGACTGCATGTTCATGGTAATGAGAATTGAGCCAATGACTATGTCAATTAACTGAGTCATTCTATTCATCATACTAAAAGTAGGTTCAGAACTTCAGATAAATGATATAAACTTTATCAGATGATCCATCCACTGAAAGGTTTGGGAACACTACACAGATCTATTCAGAACAGGCTACTAGAAGAGCAAAATCAGAATCAAACGTGATAGCATAAGCATATCAGACTGAACTGAATCTTTTGCATTACTTCTCCAGGTGGATGATTCACATTTGTCACCCCACAAATCACAGCGGTGACAAAAACTTTCCCCCAAATCTAAATCTACAGGCAAACGCTTACACTCCAACAGAACCAATGCATGGCTAAGATAAAACTAATCCGATCATGACTAAATCCTGTGCAAAAAAGGTACCAATCCCCCAAAGTTCGTGGCGAACTAACGCGAGCAGAATTGAACACCATAGCTACCGCTCTGTACTCGATGGCTAGCGTTCACGTAGTAAGGTTTAACCTGTATCTCGTAACAGTTCGCGACGAATCCAACCAATGTAACTAGAACAGATCAACCGCCGACGAATCTGAATCCGACGGTTTATTTGGCAATCTAATCGCCAGACGGACCTAGCTAGACGGCGGGGATCCCGATGCTCTGCCGCGATCGCGGGAAAATCTCGATCGGATAATACAAAGGCTGCTAGGAGGGGAGCAGAGAGAGAGACCTCTTCTCGCCGCCGGTGTAGTACTCCTGGGGCTCGTCGGAGTCGCTGCCGCTGCCGCCCGCGCCGGGGAATCCGGAGGGGCCGCGGTTGATGTCGGCGAGGGTGCGGATGGTGGGCCCCCCGCGCCCGCCGGTCGGCGCCGGCTTCTTCCCGGCGTTGCCGTTGGAGGAGCTCATCGCCGACGTTGGTCGCGGTAGGGTTTGGCTCGCGGGTCGGGTCGCGTGTGAAGTCGTGTACTGGCGGAGTCGCGAGTCGGGTAGCTGAGGTTGGGTTTGGGTTTGGGATATACGGAGCTGCGGTTGCGGGGGTATCACGCTACAAATAAGCAGGATGAAAAAACAAATGGAAATTCTAAGGCTCCGCGAAGCCCATAGGCCCATACGGCCTAGTAGAAGGCCATAAAAGCCCAACCCAGCAGGCTCGCTGACTCGAGGATGCATGCATTTGATCGGAATTCGGAAAATCTAATTGCTGATTTTTTTTTGCAAAGAGTATATATTAATATCGTGGACATACCAATTATATTCGGTCTCTGCAACAACGCATGCCCTAACGGCCTTACGGATGCACACAGCTCAGAAAAAAGGAAGAAGAATTTAAAAAAAGAAAAGCCCCGCTATACAAAATTATTTCTTAGAGCAACGACACTAACACCACCAGAACAACATCAGTAGTCCAACCACTCCAATAGCAACGTCTTCAAGAAGGAAACAGTGCACAAGCGCCATCATCGCCCGATCAAAGATCATAGGTTTTCACCCTAGAGAAAGTCCTCACTCGCAAAACAATGTCTTCAACAAGATCATTGGCAGACACAACCAATTAAGACCAAATCTTGGATTTTCACCCTGCAAGGTAAGACTGGAAACTCCTCATGTGTTGTCTCCCCCACAAACAGTCGTTGCTGCGAGTCACAGATCACGCAGCGAGTTCCTCGACACCACAAAGACTTAAACCACCATCACATCACTCATGTTCCTCCTTTCTTGACATTCTCCGCCTCTGACTTCACCATAGATCGTCGAAGACATGACACATGATGGTAACAGATAGCAGAGCTTCGCAACGCCCCCGCTGAAACCAAACGGCCAGAAAAACATGGGTACGCACGACCGAATACCTTCCGATCCAGCCATCTCCAGACATATTCGCCCATGGGAGTTCGCTGGCGGATCCTTCCGGAACACGCCGGTCCAGATCAGATCACCGAGGGCAAGTGACAAGCAGATCTTCGTCTTGACGCTGAAGAAACTCTAGGACCGCCCGCCTTTATTCGCAAGACTCGCAGCCCCCATGCCGCCAGTCACCATCCAGCGGGAGAGAGCAACAAAGGAGGGGCCCACAAGTACTTGGCTACAGAATCACCGGCATGACCGAGGTCATCGCGAGAATCCACGGTCGAAGCCCTTGTTGGACCAAACGACCCAGATCAGAACAGATTTTGGTCATCCAGGCATGTGTCGCCGCCTCCTCGTCGGAACGGCCCATGGCGACGCGTCGCCGCCTCCTCGTCTCCTCTCCGCTGGAGGGCCTCAGGCTCCGGCCTCCCGGCCACGCCGCCCAGTGCCTGCCGCCGGCGCCCCACCATCCCTCATGTAGCACCGCCTGGGACACCTTCCCTTCCCACCGTCAGTTCCGACGAGATGGGCGCCGCCACTGCTGCCGGAGACGGCAGCAGCAACGGCCAGGACGATAGGGATCGAGGGAGGTGGGAGGAAGGGAGGGAGCCTCCGGAGTCGCCCGAGGGAGGAGCGACCCGGGAGGGAGATGCGTTTCGGGAGGGATGCTGCGTACTATGTCGGAGGTGTTTGTTTGTTTTCCATCTAATTGCTGATGTTATATGTTGATTCAAATTTTATAAAGTATAGGCTAACTTCTGATGAGTGGAGCGAGATTCGTGCCGAAGGTTTGGGTCGACAGTCCCCTGCGGTACAGTACGGATCATCGAAGACCTAGGTTTCCACCGATATATAAATCCCTTGTAAGCCGCCGTTTGGGATGAGTTGCATCTGTAAAATCCCTTTTGTAAACAATCCTCAATATAGTGAAGTTTTGCTGGCTATCGTCCATGATTTTTTTCTCACTTTGTTGGAGAGGTTTTTTCATATTAAATCTGTGTCCCCTTACTATAATTTTGTTTTCATTCTTTGTTATTTACTTGTTGCAACTATAATAGCTGATAGGCTCATCAGCAACCTTATATGTTCCGTGGCACGGTCAGACTCTCAACCCCTGTAAATCCCATGTGTCAACGCAAGCGTACACGAGCAAAGTGTAATTACTACATTCACAAGTCACAAGTAACCAGATGTATACGTGTGCATCTTAATGTTTCTGTCGAATTATATGAGTACAAGTTATTCGACTCACGGGTGCATTTGCATCCATTATGAGAAAACATATTTTAAAATATCAAAAAAAAAATGTTTACATATACATTCGAATATTTTATTTCGTTCACAAGTTTTCGGGATGAAAGAACATTCTACGTGTTTCGTGAAAAAAAAGACAAAAAATATTTTCTAAATAGTCTTATTCATGTGACATTTTTTGTCTTTTTATACATGACATATAAAATATTTTTTATCCCCAAAACTTGTGAACAAACATAAAATATTTGAATATATATAGATATTTTTTTTGAATTTTTTGGATATTTCAAAATTTGTTTTCTCACAATGGGTGTAAATGCACCCGTGAGGCAAAAGGGATTTCTGCTTGCCCATAGCTAAATCTAGGGGAAAACCAATTTTCATAACTTCCTACCCCTTCTTTTATTTGAAGTTATCACATGTTTATTCCTCAATCAAGAAAACATAAAGAAGCAGTTCAAAAATCATGACAACGACATGCAAACCACCGAGCTAAACTAAGGCTAGAACAACACCTAACAACTTCATATGGGCAAGATCAATGCAAACGGCAATCGTGCCCACCGACAGTTATTATGGACATTCTCACCACTTCGCAAGTAGGCGGTTGTAATTAGACCAGAAACTTGTCCAGGTTTTTGTAGTGAATGCTTGTTGTTGTTTGATCCAGAGGATAATGAAGAATTGCTGGTAGTGTAGGAGGCTGGAAAGAGAGGAAGAAGGGAGAATGGTGTCAAAGGAGGAGGAGGAGGAGGAAGGCCGGGTGGTTCGAATGGACCCACTAGTGTCTGCCAGGTAAAGACTAGAACCCCTCTGATTTTGAGTTATGCTCTATCAATACGATGTTGCATGTATCACCGGCATCAATAACATATCTATGATAAATGAACGCTAGTGGAGAAAGAAGGGGAGGAGGAAGGCAATGAAAAAGAAGGTGGAAAGGGTAGGTAGAGAGAAAATGTTGTGACGTATGTAGTTATACCCTTTCGAGTTTGAATAGTCTTCAAGTTTTGCCGACTCGGTCTTTTAGATGTGCTCATGGGGTAGCATATGCCATGACATTAAAATTGTGTAGTCAATTTGAAATTGTCTAGTCAAATATATGTATTTGTATGAATGTTTAATATTTTCTACATAATTTCTGCTATGTACCCTAAAAACTATGTAGTGAATTGACTATGCGGCTAATACGTGGCTCCTCCATGGTTTTTTTTGGCCAAATCTTTTTTTACTCCATCTACCCCTCTCCTGTGGCGCACTAGGGAACACCCCTCCCGTGGTGCACCCTAGGGGCGCCGCCGGGGGGGGTCTCTGATCCCGCTGCCTGAAGGGTTTCGCAACATAGTAAATCAAAAAAATTCTACGGATGCGAACAAGAAAGCCAAAATCTAATCTAGGAGATGCAATCAACGAGAGGGATAGATGAGATCTTCATACCCTTGAAGAAATCGCACAGCGGAAACGTTAAACAAAACGTGGTTACTAGCCGTCTCCTCCTCGCGATCCGATCCGATCCTACGCCACAAGTGGCGGCGCCTCCGAGAGATGCACACGTCCGGTGCCGCGACGTCTCCTCCTTCCTTGGTCAGCAAGTGGGGTGGAGAGATAGATTGGATCTACAGCACGACGCCGCGGTGCAATGGTGGAGAGTTTCTGTGGCAGGGGTTCGCCTACACGCAGTCGAGAGAGAGAGAGAGAGAGAGAGAGAGAGAGAGAGAGAGAGAGAGAGGAGAAGAGAGAGAGAGAGAGAGAGAGAGAGAGTGAGAGAGAGAGAGAGAGAGAGAGAGAGAGAGAGAGAGAGAGAGAGAGAGAGAGAGAGAGAGAGAGAGAGAGAGAGAGAGAGGTAGGCAGCAGCTGACGGCTAGGGTTTGGGGTGAGGGAGGGTGCGCCCCCTGCCCACCTTATATAGGGGGCTGGCCGTCCCCCTTGCCCCCTCCTCCACGCCCTAGGGCGGCGGCCCCAAGGGTGGAGTGGGGGGCAAGTCTTCCCCCCGTTCTAGAAGGTTTCCTAGGGTTTCCCCTAGGGTTTTGGCCGGCTGGGCCTATGGGGCCTTGTGCCCCTGGCCCAATGCGGCCAGGGGCACTCCCTCATAGGCCCACGCACCCCCTCCGACAAGTGGGGCCACGTTGGTCCCACTCCGGAAGCTTCTAGAACCTTCCGGTACAATACCGAACATTCCGAAATCCAAAAACCGCTTTCCTTTATATGAATCTTATTCTCCAGACCATTCCGGAACCTCTCGTGATGTCCTGGATCTCATCTGAGACTCCGAACAAAAACTCATAAACCATTTATCCATTCTATCCTAGCGTCGAGACACGTTAAGTGTGTAACCCTACGGGTTCGAGAATATCCAGTCATGATCTTCTATCAATAATCAACAGCGGGATCTGGAAACCCATATTGACTCCCACATATTCATCGATGATCATATCGGATGAACCACGATGCCAGGATTCAATTAATCCCATATATGTATTCCCTTCGTCACGCGATATTTTACTTGCCCGAGATTCGATCGTTGGTATCGGCATACCTAGTTAAATCTCGTTCACGGCAAGTACTTTACTCGTTCCGTAATCCGATATCACTTTGTGGTTAACTCCTTAACCACGTGCTTGCAAGCGGTGTTGATATCGATTACCGAGTGGGCCCGAAGTATATCTCTCCGACTTGGGAGGGACAAATTCCATCTCGATACATACAACCCAACAAGTACTTTCCGATCACCTGAGAGACACCTTTATGATCACCCTCGCATAGGATGACGTTTGATGACCTCAAAGCTTTCTTCCGATACCAGGGAGTTTCATTATCTCATGGTCTAAGGAATACAATATTTGACATAAGAAAAAACTTCGCAAAGATGAACACGATGACACGATCTAATTGCTCTGCTTGATTTGGGTATGTCTACCATATCAATCTCCTAATGACATGATCTCATTATTAATCGACAACTCATGTCTATGGTTAGGAAACCTTAACCATCATTAATCAATGAGCTAGTCCATAGAGGCGTACTAGGGACACTGTGTTGTTCATAAACCACACAAGTATCAAAGTTTCCGTTTAATACAATTCTAGCATGGAATATAAACTTTATCATGAACAAGAATTATAATAATAACATCTTTATTATTGCCTCTAGGGCATAATTCCAACAGTCTCCCACTTGCACTAGATTCAATAATCTAGTTTACATCTGGCAACAATCTAACACCCATGGCATTAAGGTGTTGATCATGTTTTGCTCGTGGAAGAGGTTTAGTCAACAGATCTGCGACATTCAGATCCGTATGTACTTTGCTAATCTTCATATCTCTATCTGTTATATAATCTCGAATTATTTGAAATCGGCGGTTGATGTGCTTGGTCTTTGGATGATATCTTGGTTCCTTAGCCAATGCTATGGCGCCAGTGTTGTCGCACAATATCTCCAGTGGGTACAAGGCACTTGGAACCACACCAAGCTCAGTGATGAAGTTACTGATCCAAAATCCTTCACTTGACGCTTCTGCAGCCATATATTCCGATTCTACTGTAGATCCTGTGATCACGCTTTTCTTGCAGCTTCTCCAGCTCACAGCTCCTCCATTCAAAATATAAATGTATCCTGTCTGAGATTTAGAATCATCCGGATCGGTGTCAAAACTAGCGTCGACGTAACCTTTTACGACGAGTTGCTCATCACCTCCATAGACCAAGAACATTTCTTTAGTCCTATTTAAATACTTTAGGATGTTCTTTACGGCTGTCCAATGTTCCACTCCTGGATCACTTTGGTATCTGCTCGTCAAACTAAGAGCATTGGACACATCCGGTCTAGTACACAACATGACATACATGATAGAACCTATGGCCGAGGCATATGGCACTTTGCTCATAGTTTCTCTATCGTTTACCGTAGATGGATACTGAGCCTTACTCAATATCTTACCTAACAACATGGGCACTGAACCTTTCTTTGCCTTATCCATTCTGAACCTTTTCATAACTTTGTCTAGGTATGTACTTTGGCTTAAAGCTATTAGGCGTCTTTGTCTATCTCTATAGATTTTGATGCCTAATATATAAGCAGCTTATCCTAGGTCTTTCATTGAAAAACATTTATTCAAATAACTCTTCACATCGTTAAGCATACCAATGTCATTTCCAATAATCAATATGTCATCCACATATAGTACTAGAAATGTCACTGAGCTCCCACTCACTTTCTTGTAGATACAAGCTTCGTAGCAATTTGGAACAAATCCAAATCTCTTGATCACTTGATCAAAACTAAGGTTCCAACTCTGAGATGCTTGCTTCAGTCCATAAATGGAACGCTGAAGTTTGTACACCTTATCAGCATCCTTAGGATCGACAAAACCTTCGGGTTGCATCATATACAACTCTTCATCAATGTTGCCATTGAGGAACGCAGTCTTGACATCCATCTGCCATATTTCATAATCATGAAACACAACAATTGCTAATAAAATCCGAATGGACTTAAACATCGCTACGAGAGAGAAAGTCTCATCGTAGTCAACACCTTGAACTTGTCGAAAACCTTTTGCGATAAGTCGGGCTTTATAGACACTAACATTACCATCCGCGTCCGTTTTATTCTTGAAAATCCATTTGCACTCAACGGCCTTACGGTCGCTAGGAGGGTCCACCAAAGTCCATACTTGGTTTTCGCTCATGGATCCCAATTCGGATTTCATGGCCTCTAGCCATTTCTCAGAGTCTAGGCTCATCATTTCTTCCTCATAGTTCGCAGGTTCACTGCTGTCTACCAACAAGACAGTTAAGACAGGGTTGTCGTACCATTCAGGAGTGGCACGCGACCTTGTCGACCTGCGATGTTCAGCAGTAGCATCGTTCGAAGTTTCATGATCCTCGTCATTAGCTTCCTCTCTTGTTGGTGCGGATGACACTGGAACAATTTCAGGTGCTGCGCTACTCTCCAACTCGAGAGAAGGTTCAATAACCTCGTCTAGCTCTACCTTCCTCCCACTCACTTCTTTCGAGAGAAACTCCTTCTCAAGAAAGGATCGTTCTTTGCGACAAACACTTTGCCTTCGGATCTATGGTAGAAGGTATACCCAATCGTTTCCTTAGGGTATCCTATGAAGACGCATTTCTCCGCTTTGGGTTCGAGCTTGTCCGGCATCAACTTCTTGACGTAAGCTTCGCATCCCCAAACTTTAAGAAACGACAACTTAGGTTTAGCACCAAACCACAGTTCATATGGTGTCGTCTCAACGGATTTAGATGGTGCCCTATTTAAAGTGAATGTAGCGGTTTCTAATGCATAACCCCAAAATGATAACGGAAAATCTGTAAGATACATCATCGATCACACCATATCTAATAGAGTTCGATTCCGGCGTTCAGACACACCATTGCGCTGTGGTGTTCCGGGTGGCGTGAGTTGCGAAACGATTCCGCTTGCTTTAAGATGCGTGAGAAAATCATAACTCAAATATTCACCTCCACGATCGGATCGTCGAAATTTAATTTTCTTGTTACGATGGTTTTCCACTTCGTTCTGAAATTCGTTGAACTTTTCAAACGTTTTAGATTTATGTTTCATTAAATATATATACCATATCTACTTAAGTCATCAGTAAAAGTGAGAAAATAGCGATATCCACCGCGCGTCGAAACACTCATTGGTCCGCATACATCGGTATGTACGATTTCCAACAAGTCTGTTGCTTGCTCCATTATTCCGGAGAACGGGGTTTTGATCATCTTGCCCATGAGGCACGGCTCGCACGTGTCAAATGATTCAAAATTAAGAGAATCCAAAAGTCCATCAGAATGGAGTTTCTTCATGCGTTTTACATCAATATGACCTAGACGGCAGTGCCACAAATAAGTCGAATTATCACTATCTACTTTGCATCTCTTAGCCTCAATGTTATGGATGTGTGTTTCATTGCTTTCGAGATTTAGAAGAAATAAACCATTCATAGCAGGTGCATGACCATAAAAGATGTTACTCATATAAATAGAACAACCATTATTCTCCGATTTAAATGAATAACCGTCTTGCAATAAACACGATCCAGATACAATGTTCATGCTCAAAGCAGGCACATAATAACACTTATTAAGGTTTAAAAATAATCCCGAAGGTAAAACTAAGGAGAGCGTGCCGACGACCATCACATCAACTCTTGATCCGTTGCCAACGCGCATCTTCACCTCATCCCTTGCTAGCCGCCGTCTATTTCGTAGCTCATGTTTCGAGTTACAAATATTAGCAACTGAACCAGTATCAAATACCCAGGCACTACAACGAGCGCTAGTAAGGTAAACATCAATAACATGTATATCAAATATACCTTTAATGGTGCCAGCCTTCTTGTCCGCTAAGTACTTCGGACAGTTGCGCTTCCAGTGACCCTTGTCCTTGCAATAGAAGCACTCAGTGTCTGGCTTAGGTCCAGACTTGAGCTTCTTCTCAGCAGGGGCAACGCGCTTGCCGCTGCCTTTCTTGAAGGACTTCTTTGCACCCTTACCTTTCTTTAAGCTAGGGGTCTTGTTGACCATCAACACATGATTATCTTTCTTGATATCCACCTCCGCAGCTTTCAGCTTAGCGAAGAGCTCAGTGATCGTATTAGTGGAACCAATCTGATTGTAACTACAAAACTTTTGTAGCTAGGAGGGAGTGGTTGCAGAACTCTGCCAATCTTGAGCTCTTCGGGAATCTTGCAGTCCTGTTGCTCAACACGTTGAGTGTAGCCCGACATCTTAATGGCGAGCTCACTAACGAAACTCCCTTCCTCCATCTTGCAGTTAAAGAACTTCTCAGAGATCTCATATCTCTCAGAACGGGCCTGAGTCTGAAACATGGTTTTCAGTTCCTCAAGTATCTCAAAGGGCCCGGCGAACTCCTCAAAACGATTTTGAAGGTCCGATTCCATAGCAAACAACATGGTACTCTTAATCACTCCATAATCATCTTTGCGCGACTGATAAACAGCTTTTTCATCAGCCAGCGCATCTATAGCAAGGGCGTCACCTAACGCTTTCTCAAGGACATAGTCCTTTTGTCCGCCAGCGAGAATGATTCTCAGATTGCGGAACCAGTTGGTGAAGTTAGACCCATTGTTCTTAAGCTTTTCTTTCTCAGCAAAAATGTTGAAGTTGAAGTTGGACTTATGTAGCACCCCGGGTAAATACACTACTAGAAAATCGCTGTTGTTATATGTTGAGCATCATCATGACATCATTGTTGCATACTTTGCATCAAAACTATTTTCGATAAAACCCTATATTGTTTTCTGCATTACATCTCTTTCTTTATTCAAATTATAATTTTGCTATTTTAAAACGTGTAAAGTTATTTAAAAAATGTTTATTGTACAAAAGAAAAAGGAACAAAAAAATATTTCAAATATATATATATAAATAAAACCTAGACCTAAACCGGCCAGGCCCAAAAGGCCCAGCCGGTGGAACCAAACCCTACCTTACCCCAAACCCTAATCTATCCTAGTCGCTACCCCAGTCCCCGCCGCCAACACACACGCACAACACACCCACCCCTGGACTCGACCGACCCGTCCCACCCAGCGAGGCAGCGACCGCTCCCACCATGCTTAACCCGAACACCGCCCTAGCCCCACCCATCTCCCCACCACGCGCACCAGGCGAGCCGCTCACGCACCCCAGGCCGCCCGCGATCCGCTCCCTTCCTCCTCCTCTCGCTTTGGTTGTCGCCGTCGGCCCTAGACACGCGACCCTACCCTCCCTCGCTCTATGGCGCCCCTTCCCCTCCCGTGGCCTCCATCGGTCACCCTCGCCTCCAGTTGCTGAGCCGCCGTCAGGCGCGTCTCCCGCCGCTGCCGCGCCATGTCCCCCGAGCAGAGCCACCATCGCCGCCCTCTGCACCATCATCGCCTCCGTCCGCCCGGCCTCCCTTGACTGCGGCCAGGTACCTGCGCGTGCCAATCGCCACGTCTCCCTGCGGGACCCCGCCGCCAACTCCCCGTTCTCCTCAAGTTCGCCCGTGCCGCCGCCCTCCTCAGCCATCCCTGGCGTCGTCCAGCCTTGCCCCCCGCGTCCCTATGAGCGGCCATCGCCGAGCGCGCCACCGTCGCCTGCTTCTGGGCCTCTCTCCCTTAACCTCCGTCGAGCCCCGAGCCGCTCCCCTCGCCTTGGCCACAGCGCCATCGAGCCACCGTACCCTGACCTCGTCGGCGCTCGCCCCTGCTCGCCGAGCCGCGTGGCCTCTGTTTCCAGTCCTCATGCCTTCGGCCGCGACGAGTGCCGCTCGAGCACCTGCCTCCCGCAATGCCTTCAGACTTGTAATCTGTGGCACTGATCCAAGTCCGCCATCGATGGATGAAGACGGAACCTAAGATCGACATCAAGGAACCGAAGAGTGCCGGATTTTGAGAAATTCGCCACGGAACGCCAATTCCCTGAAGACCGAACCCTCGGCACTCCATGTTCTCCTTCATGGTACGCCAAGACTCCCGGTCCGCAGAACCGAAGACCTTTCCGGAGGCTAATCCCGATGCCGAGACCCCGAAGCTCGAACCCTCGGAAACCCGAGACCAAACCTCTCGGAGACCAAGATCTTCGATCCGAGATGTGTGATATCTCCCGAGCCCCTATTTTTATAAATGATACATCTTGTTGCATAATTAAATTGTCATGCTTGCATACATATTGTGGGTGTTTTGGGGTGTTTAGACGATTCACCTAAATTAAATATGGGACCCATATGCGGGCAAATCTAGTCTAATATTGGTCCCATTTAAATTTGTGTAGCAAACCGATACTATGTTTTGCCTTGTTAAGACAACATTTAAATTGCGGTTTAGCTAAACAACTTGAACCTATTAATTATTTGTCGGGACCCCGGTTCCGCTTAATATGGCCTAATTGCATTGCACCTTTGCCATGTCATACATCATACCTGCATCATGCCCGATCTTCTGTCATAGTATTAAATAGTGCATCCGGTGTTTCTTCTAGTGTTGCTTCTTCGCGGATAAGGCCGTTGAGATGATGCGAGTGTCGATCCGATTTTCGGATAAACCTTCGGCAATGTTTTTCAGGCGAGCATCTCCCCCTTTCTACCTATCTTACTTTTATAGTATTTATTCCCTCCTGTTGATCTATTGCTATCTGTGTTGCGATGCTCTAGTTTTCGTACCCGTGATATCCCTTGCAGCCTTATATTGCCTTGGACACCTCCTATTACCTGTTGTTTGGTAGATAGTTGGACCTGCGCAGCGTAGTCGCTTGCTCAAGTGCTGTTGCATGTCGTCGAGTACCACAGTTGTTGGAGTATTGCCGCATGTTTAATGTTGGAGATGATCATAACTTTAATTATTGTTTAATAACTAAAATTGAAGTAGGTAAATGCAGAGGCACAGGTGGGCAATAGATGTTATTTGGTTGTTAACCGTCCACTTGTGTCCCGTAGGACCCCGAGTACTTGATACCTGTTCCTTGAATATTCGCGCTATCCACATCCGGGAGGATTATGGGACCCCCCCTGAGCCAGAGCTTGATTCATTCTTATTTCTTGGGGCCACAAACTAGTTTGAGGTTTTATTTACTATCATGTACTTATGCCATGCTTTACTGCTTTATTTAAATTATGCGATGTACTGCACCTGTACTGTTTAGGTAAGCGGAGTGTTTTCGCGGTATCGACAAGCCCAGTCACATTTTCGGGTTCCCAGTCGTTTACAGCCATTGGCGCAAACCTTGAGTCCGTCTCGGAGCCGGCCAGTTTCGTTGCGGGTAGCTTAATGGGGTGGCCCCCTGAAATATTTCTGAATCTTGTGATTGCTTTGTCGTGAAAGCCTCGTTGGGTTTTGATTTGGTTTTTCCGAGGTTGATCGAGTGTGTGTTGCTATTTGTGCACCCCTGCAGGGTAAAACTTTCTGAAAGCCGTGTCCGCGGTTATGGACGACTTGGAGCACAGTATCTCGATCATAGACAACTATAACTAAAGTAGTGCTATAAATTTGACTTTATAATGACTAGTAATCAGCTTCACTATAATGGAATGGCTAAATAAAACTGCCAACAATTGCTTGTTTGGGTTGTCGCTTGCTACCATTGTATCTGACTAGTAAGGACTGCAACTATAACGGAATGGCTAAATAAAAGTGCCAACAACTGCTGGGTTTTGGGATATCTCATGCTATTTGTATCTGACTAGTAAGTGTTGCAACTACAACGGAATGGTTAACTAAAAGTGCCCACTGCTTATTATATCAGGATGACTATCTATACCTGACTAGTAATTGCCGCAACTATAACGGAATGAATAAAACTGCCAACGGTGTGAGTTCCTCGGTTGACTTCCTCGTTTGGTTTTCGAGGGGGAAACACCAGGATGGGTATGTTTGGTGGTAGTATCAGGTTGGCTCCGAATAGGCCTTTCTTACCCCTCTCTGATAGCCGACAGTTGTATCGAGTCTCTATAGGTTGTTAGTGCATGCTGCGCTGCCGCTTCAGTCCACCATACCTATGTAGGCGAGGACCGCCGAATTCTAGCCTCGCCGTGTACTGGCCTCAATACTGACCGCTCTCTCTTTTTCCTTTGCCCTTTGTCGGCACCCCTTTTGTTTAAGCAGGTTTTGAGATCGACGCCGTTAGCAGGGTTACCCTTCCGGCTTGGCCTGGGCAGGGTTATGGGCGCCATTGGTTATCCTTCAGGGCTCTTAGCCTCATTTGCATCTTGTCCGTAGCTGGACGCTCTATCGTTTTCAAGGTGATTTGGATCTTTGTTCTGTATATCTATATTCTTGACTCATGGAGTCGTGTTGTATATATATATCTGTTCTGTGGGTCCCATCGATGACTATTGTGTAATGTTATTACTTCGTTTTCCACCCGCACGCAAGTGTCTGGTGGGCACCTTTGAATCGTTTCTATGCGGGTTTGGCGGGAAGCGCTGAAACTTGCATAGGGACGATTCTGAGGGTGTTACAACTTAGCCATTTGATCTACAAAATTTGCAAGTACAATTTAGACTATGTTCATGATAACTAGTTCAACTTAATCAAATTACTAGATGAACTCCCACTAAATTCAACATCCCTCAAGTTATTTAGTGAACACGATCCAAATTCACCACACCTAATCCGATCTTCACGAGAAGAGATGTGGTTTCAATGGTGGACAACAAAGTGTCGATCATATCATTCATATGACTCATGCTTAACCTTTTGGTTCGTGTGTTCCGAGGCCATGTCTGTACATGCTAGGCTCGTCAAGTCAAACCCAAGTATTTCCGCGTGTGCAAAATTGGCTTGCACCCGTTGTATGTGAACGTAGAGTTTATAGCACCCGATCATCACGAGGTGCTTGAACACGATGAACTTCCGCAACGGTGCATACATGGGGAGAACATAGTTTTATCTTGATCTTTAAGTACGGTATCATCTTATAATGCTACCATCGCGATCTAAGCATAATAAGATACATAAAAGGATAAACATTACATGCATATAATCTTATGTGACATGGTATAGCCAATCTCCGCGCAACGATCTCCATCTTGTGCGTGCCAGCATGATCTCCATCATTCCACCATGATTGCCTCCACCACGAACAGCAACTATAACTATTGCTAACTACTTAGCGATAAAGTAAAGCTATTATATGGCGTATAAGAAGTTGACACATAGGTCATACACAATTATAAAGACAACCATATGGCTCCTGCCGGTTGTGTACTCATCGATATGCAAGTCGTGAAATATTACAAAATATGATCATTGCATACAACATACACATCATATCTTGGGCCATACCATATCACAAAACACTCCCTGCAAGAACAAGTTAGACGCCTCTACTTTATTATTGCATGTTTTACGTGGCTTATGGGAGTAACAAGCTAAGAACGATTCTTACCTACGGAAAGCCACAACGGTGATATTATGGTTGCCAACATCCGGTGTAAATCCCATGACAACTATAGTGAGAGAAACTGGCATCCACTAGCCGCATGTATGAAACAAGCCACACGTCAAGTGCGGAGCCGGTCTCGCGAACGAGGTCGCGTAAAGTTGGCCTGGACCGCTTCGATCTTACTATCCTGCGTCATAATAAGTACACAACAAGAGGCTTACAACAGAAAACATCAACGTCCACCACAAGCATGTTGCGTTCTACTCGTGAAACACATCTACGCATAGATCTAGCTCTCATACCACTGAAGGGTTTCGCAGCATAGTAAATCAAAAAAATTATACGGATGCGAACGAGAAAGCCAAGATCTAATCTAGGAGATGCAATCAACGAGAGGGATAGATGAGATCTTCATACCCTTGAAGAAATCGCACAGCGGAAACGTTCAACAGAACGTGGTTGGTGTAGTCGTACTAGCCGTCTCCTCCTAGCGATCCGATCCGATCCGATCCTACGCCGCAAGTTGCGGCGCCTCCGAGAGATGCACACGTACGGTGCCACGACGTCTCCTCCTTCCTTGGTCCAGCAAGTGGGGTGGAGAGATAGATTAGATCTACAGCACGACGGCGCGGTGCAATGGTGGAGAGTTTCTGCGGCAGGGCTTCGCCTACACGCAGTCGGGAAAAAGAGAGAGAGAGAGGTAGGGCAGCAGCTGGCGGCTAGGGTTTGGGGTGAGGGGAGGGTGCGCCTCCTGCCTACCTTATATAGGGGGCTGGCCGGCCCCTTGCCCCCTCCTCCAAGCCCTAGGGCGGTGGCCCCAAGGGTGGAGTGGGGGGCAAGTCTTCCCCCCTTCTAGAAGGTTTCATATGGTTTCCCCTAGGGTTTTGGCCGGCTGGGCCTATGGGGCCTTGTGCCCCTGGCCCAATGCGGCCAGGGCACTCCCTAATAGGCCCACACACCCCTCCGACAAGTGGGGCCACGTTGGTCCCACTCCGGAAGCTTCTAGAACCTTTCGGTACAATACCGAACATTCTGAAACGATTCCGAAATCCAAAAACTGCTTTCCTTTATATGAATCTTATTCTCCGGACCATTCTGGAACCTCTCGTGATGTCCTGGATCTCATCCGAGACTCCGAACAAAAACTCATAAACCATTTATCCATTTTATCCTAGCGTCGAGACACGTTAAGTGTGTGACCCTACAGGTTCGAGAATATGCAGTCATGATCTTCTATCAATAATCAACAGCGGGATCTGGAAACCCATATTGACTCCCACATATTCATCGATGATCATATCGGATGAACCACGATGCCAGGATTCAATTAATCCCATATATATATTTCCTTCGTCACGTGATATTTTACTTGCCCGAGATTCGATCGTTGGTATCGGCAATACCTAGTTCAATCTCGTTTACGGCAAGTACTTTACTCGTTCCGTAATCCTATATCACTTTGTGATTAACTCCTTAACCACGTGCTTGCAAGCGATGTTGATATCGATTACCGAGTGGGCCCGACGTATATCTCTCCGACTTGGGAGGGATAAATTCCATCTCGATACGTACAACCCAACAAGTACTTTCTGATCACCTAAGAGACACCTTTATGATCATACTCGCATAGGATGAAGTTTGATGACCTCAAAGCTTTCTTCCGATACCAGGGAGTTGCATTATCTCATGGTCTAAGGAATACAATATTTGACATAAGAAAAAACTTCGCAAAGATGAACACGATGACACGATCTAATTGCTCTGCTTGATTTGGGTCTGTCCACCATATCATTCTCCTAATGACATGATCTCATTATTAATCGACAACTCATGTCTATGGTTAGGAAACCTTAACCATCATTAATCAATGAGCTAGTCCATAGAGGCGTACTAGGGACACAGTGTTGTTCATAAACCACACAAGTATCAAAGTTTCCGTTTAATACAATTCTAGCATGGAATATAAACTTTATCATGAACAAGAATTATAACAATAACATCTTTATTATTGCCTCTAGGGCATAATTCCAACACTGCCAACCCTCCCCCTCTCTGGTCTACCACCCTTTCGCCGCTGCCACCGGCGCCGAAGGGGCCGGTGAAAGTAGATCATGGCGATTGTTCGCTGGTGGCGGCTGGGGACGGCGCTGGTGCTTCAGGTGTGCGCGGCGACCAGGGCGGTGCCCCTGGTCGTGTGGCGGCGGTGGCTGCTCCCTGGGCGTGAGATCCGATCGTGGAGGTCGGCTGCTTGCGGAGGTTGGGTCGGTGCCCAGATCGTTGCGGCGGTGGCTTACCCATCGGGTATCGGCGCAAGGTGTGGCGGCTGTGGTCGTAGGTCTAGGCCCGCCTAGATCAACCATCGACGCGGCCTTTTGGTTGCCTTAAGGTGCGTGGGGAGACGACACAATGTTTCTTGCTCGGGCCGGTAGGGGCGCGTGGTTATTGCAGGCTTGTCTCCTCTTCTGCCGGAGGGGGCGGGCGATGGACGATGGTGTGGGGGCCTGTTGTTCTATCCAATAATGGCGGTCGGTCCTAGGGTTCCGTCGACGTGAAGACAAAGATCTGTTTTTTGCTTGCACTTGTTGATCTGGCCTGGGGAGGCGGGTTCCGGAAGGCTCCGCCGGCAAACTCCCATGGGCACATTAGGCCTGGAGATTGCTGGATCGGAAGGTATTCGGTCGTGCGTACTTTGTTTTCTGGTCGTTTGCAGCGGGTACGTTGCGAAGCTCTGCTGTTTGTTCCCAACAAGTGTCATGTAACGAGCCATGGTGAAGTCATATGTGGAGAATGTCAGGAAAAAGGAAATTTGAGAGCAGCGATGGTGATTTGAGTCTTTGTGGCGACAGCGAACTGGCTGCAGGATCTGTGACTCGCAGCAGCGACTGTTTGTGGGGGAGACAACACAGGAGGAGTTCCTAGTCTTAACTTGCAGGGTAAAAATCCAAGGTCTGGTCTTAACTGGTTGCGCCTAGCAATGACCTTGTTGAAGGCATCGTTTTGCGAGAGAGGACTTTCTCCAGGGTAAAAACCTATGATCTTTGATCGAGCAACAATGACGATATTGCACTGTTTCCTTTTTAAAGACGTTGTTATTAAAGTGGTGGATTATTGGTGTTGTTCTAGTGGTGTCAATGTCGTTGCTATGCGGAATAATTTTTTATAGCGGAACTTTTCTTTGTTGTAATCTTTTTTCTTTTTTTGGGCTGTGTGCATCCGTAAGGCCGCTAGGGTATGCGTTGTTGCAGAGGCTAGATGTAATTGGTATCTTCGTGATATTAATATATACTATTTTCAAAAAAAAAACATGGCTCCTCAATCGGTGTGTATGAGTTTGCAGGGTGAGTATATGCACATGTTTCTGAGCGTTTGCCTTGTATTGTGTTTTAAAAAAGAGTTCGAATTGCCCACAAGAACAAGAGAACAGTTGCTTGGTTTATTGTAGAAAGCAACCGATCGAGTCTATCAATCAAGAGACAAATAAACGGAACTAAATTTTAAACTGTCTGTTAACTATTCCAACGAAGCACAACTGCAAAAAGGATTAATTGGCGGCCGCTAGTTTTACACTTTCTTCCCGAAAAAACATTCGTGCTTGATCATTTGCATTTGTATTCTGGCAAACGGCGAGTAAAGTACAGAGATAAAAAAAGAGAGCCAAGACTAGAAAAGGAAAGAAAAGCGTGGAAATGTTGGGATTGGGAGACACTTCTCTTTCCTCCCGCTATAAAATCCCCCTCTCCCCCTGGTGACACAACGGCGCTCCTCGCTGCACTCTACTCGATCGTCTCCTCGCCCTCTCCGCAAGAACCGATCGATCGAGAAGACAACATGGTACCTACGCTATCATAGTATCATGCATATGTAGAAGGGGATTTAATTAGTGATTTACTGCTATTTCGTGAATCACGATCGATTTGGTGGTTTCGATGTTCTTGTAACGGTAAAATTATGTTTGTACGGGGCGTGCGCAGGTTTCTGCCGGCGGCTACGACGACGATGGCGGCGACGACGGCCTGGTGGTGGATTTCAAGGGCAAACCGGTGGACAAGTCCCGCGTCGGTGGATGGCTCGGAGCCGGCCTCATCCTAGGTACACGTCTCTAGTCGTGCAGGATGCGCGGTGCAGACTGTCAGAGATCAGTGATCACGCCGTTGAAGTCGCAACGATGCAGTGTCTTGCGCTCATGGAGTCATGGCTAATGGTGTCGTTCGTTTTTTGCATCTTGATCGATCAGGCACGGAGCTGGCGGAGCGGGTGTGCGTGGTGGGCATCTCGATGAACCTGGTGACGTACCTCACCGGCGACATGCACCTCTCCAGCGCCCAGTCGGCCAACATCGTCACCAACTTCATGGGCACGCTCAACCTCCTCGCCCTCCTCGGCGGCTTCCTCGCAGACGCCAGGCTCGGCCGCTTCGTCACCATCGCCATCTCCGCGACCATCACCGCCGTCGTAAGTAGCACGCCAACATCGCCACCCACAACAACTTCCTGTTATTTCATCACTGCCATTATATATGCCTGACGTTGCAGTGATTGTATATATATAGGGCGTGAGCCTGCTGGCGGCGAGCACGGAGGTGCCGGGGATGCGGCCCCCACGATGCGCCACGGCGGCGGACGGCGAGGTCCCAACCGGCGCCGGCGCCGGGTGCGTGGCGGCGAGCGGCGGGCAGCTCGCGATGCTGTACGCGGCGCTGTACACGGTCGCGGCGGGCGCGGGCGGGCTGAAGGCGAACGTGTCCGGGTTCGGGTCGGACCAGTTCGACGGGCGCGACCCGCGGGAGGAGCGGGCCATGATGTTCTTCTTCAACCGCTTCTACTTCTGCATCAGCCTCGGCTCGCTCTTCGCGGTCACCGTGCTGGTGTACGTGCAGGACAACGTCGGCCGGGGTTGGGGCTACGGCGTGTCCGCGGCCGCGATGGCCGCGGCCGTGGCGGTGCTCGCCGCCGGCACGCCGCGGTACCGGTACAGGCGGCCCCAGGGGAGCCCGCTGACGGTGATCGGCCGCGTGCTGTGGGCGGCGTGGCGGAACCGGAGGCTGCCGTGCCCCGCGGATGCCAGCGAGCTCCATGGCTTCCACAAGGCCAAGGTGCCACACACGGACAGGCTTAGGTATTTGCTCCTTTCTTTCGCCTGGGTCTGTTTTGTGGATTTGCGTAATTGTGTTGGCTACTGGTGAAATGCTACTGATTTTCATGCAAAACTTTGCCTAAACCTTGTCTAAATCATCGAAAAGTAAACCGGATAGGAGGTTGTAGTAAAATTTAGATGTCGTTTTGTTGTCTTCTAAGTTTTGTTAGCATATACCCGCAGTTCTTTCAGTGTTACTATTCTGGATTTCCATGGCCCTAACTTAGCTTCAGAAATATTAAAAAGAAACATAGCTTTAGAAGTAATGTTGCTTAAAGAAAAATCTCACTGTAGCTTTAGATTTTTGCAGTAGTCCAATACTCATTCTGGCATTTGGTTACTTTCGAGTCCTAAAGTAAAAGCCGTAGCAAACAAGAGTAGTAACAGATTAACTGTTAGCAGATCACCACACTCACAAAGACGCGTATTGCACTTGTTTATCTGCATGAGGCGTGCTCTGTTTTTGGGTTCCATTGGATGAGATGTACTGTAGCTAGCTATAGACGACGATGTTTGATGCACGTATCGTAACTATTCATGAAAGGCGTCTAAAAACAGAACTAAGCGAGCATTTTTCCTCCGATGAGTGGACAAGAAAGCAGACGAAATTAATCTACTGTACAAGAGAAGCCGAAGACGAAAGTCGTTTTATTTTTTTGACGGGGACAAGTCGTGTTCTTGCGAATGCAACACGTAAAACCTTGCTTGGAAACGGAAACCAACATGAGTGGAACAAATCCAAGAAACCAGTGGATGTTTTTACCAGAAATATCTGTTGCTGAAGCACTTTTACGAGCAACGATGCAGAACTGCCTACGTACGTGCAGACACATCGCATGTTGCCGTGTACATGCCGTTTGTCCAAAAGCCAGAACGAGCTTACTACTTTACCACGAACCGGATCGATCGCATCAGGTGATGGTTAGTTCAGTACTACACTACGTTCTAAAGTCAGGATCATATGCTGCTACGTATGAGAACGCACCGAAGCCCATATGTGCAGAACTTGTTGCTTGCGGCCAGGCACCTGGAGTTGGACGCCGAAGGACCCAGGCCAAACATGCCATGTAAATCCACCTCCAAACAAACGCCGACACCGGTGCATGTGTTGGTGGCATTTTGGGGGCCAATCTCCGATGCATTTTCAGAGCACTGAACATTATTTTGCATCACACACATCACTGAAAAGTGAAAACCGATAGCATGATGGTACAAAGGCACCGCCGACTGTCCCATGTCTACAGATCGTGTAGGGGAAAAAAGGAGTAACAACCGACCGCTCGAGTTGCGTGGTGAAACTTGACAAGATTGCGAACCGTAGCACGCACGCACGCTCTTCTGGCATGCACGATGGATCGTATCTGCTCGATCGAGCTTTAACGGTTCGTGTACTCTGTACAGGTGTCTGGACAAAGCGGCCATCGTCGTGGACGCCGACCTGGCGAAGGCGGCGGCGCTGACGGTGACGGAGGTGGAGGAGGTGAAGATGGTGGCGCAGCTTCTCCCCGTCTGGTCCACGTGCATACTCTTCTGGACAATCTACTCCCAGATGACCACCTTCTCCATCCAGCAGGCCGAGCAGATGGACCGCGGCGTGGGCGGCTTCGTCGTCCCGGCGGGGTCCCTCTCCGCGTTCCTCTTCCTCTCCATCCTCCTCTTCACCTCGCTCAACGAGCGCCTCCTGGTGCCGCTCGCGGGCCGTCTCACGCGGCGCCCGCAGGGACTGACCTCGCTCCAGCGCGTGGCCGCGGGGCTCGCCCTCGCCACGCTCGCCATGGCCGTCTCGGCGCTCGTCGAGAAGATGCGCAGGGACGCGTCCAGCGGCGGCGGCGGAGGCACCGTCAGCGCGTTCTGGCTGGTGCTCCAGTTCTTCCTGGTGGGCGCCGGCGAGGCGTTCGCGTACGTGGGGCAGCTGGAGTTTTTTATACGGGAGGCACCCGAGCGGATGAAGTCCATGAGCACGGGCCTGTTCCTGGCCACGCTGGCCATGGGCTTCTTCCTCAGCAGCCTCCTCGTGCTCGTTGTCGACGCCGCCACGCGAGGCGCGTGGATACGCGGGCACCTAGACGACGGCAGGCTGGACCTCTTCTACTGGATGCTCGCGCTGCTCGGTGTTGCCAACTTCGTCGTGTTCTTGGTCTTCGCCAGCCGGCACCAGTACAAACACACGGGGCCGAACGCCTCGGCTGCAGCAGTGACCGTGGAGCTACGGGAGGCGGATAGGCGGCCGGAGGCCGTGACGGTGAAAGGGATAGATGTGTAGTGTGGAATATGCTACAAGCGTGTATTGTATGTGCTACTGCTGTCTGTGACTTGGTGTACCTTCTCGCCTTGGAGTTTATCTCACCTAATTGAGACTTAACAAACCAGACTTATGTTACTCACACAAATATGGTTACAAATTTACAATCGTTACAGCATTATTCCTCGATGTTGGCATGTGCGGACGCAAGCCACACTGCAATACAAAAACTCTTTTCTACCGGCGTCGGTACACGCAATCTACCACCCACTTTGCTTCAAGATTGGTGCAACAATTTGTCCTTTTAATACAAACCTGCTACTATTTAAACCATAACTGAAACGTTTATGAAACAAGATTGAAATATGAGTGAAGTTGCGAAACATTTTTTTGAATAGTAGATGTTTCACACTCACAAGTTTTATTTTGTTTCACAAAATATTCAGAATTTTGGCTAGTACATGAGTGACGTCATGTTAACGTCATACTAACATGGCACTCCTATACATACCGTTGCCTTTGAATCCGGGTTCCACTGCAATACGAGCTTCTTGACGAGCATGATTTGCCAAAACACCTAACACGAGCAATACAAGTCATTCGTCAAAAACTTGATCTCATTCACGAGGAAACATATGGAGATTATTAGATCGATGTATCTCCTCATCTCAAAGCATGTGCACCTATCTCTAGTGAGTCAATTTCTATGATAATTAGACCACCGGGATGCCATGTTGATTCATTCCATTTTACGTAAATAGTTGCGAGAGGCGGATCAGAGGAGGACGCGGTCAAGGAGGCCATGATGACAAAAGGGGTAAACGTGTAGGGTGGAAAGAGTGTGGTGATTCTAGCATGCACAGGATACACCGTGCATGCTCCCACACTCCGTCTCCTACTTTTTGTTAATTTGTGTCAGTTTTCTCTCTCCTCTTTCTTAGGACATAGTTCTAGAACTTGAAACTTTTGTTGGTTATAAATCATAAGTTTAGTTTTAAAATAGTTTAAATATTTGGATTCTTAACTGAGAGATTATAAAAACTAAAAAAAAAGACTAATATTAGATATATTTTAATAATATTTAGAAATAGACTTCTAAAACTTGGTGAAACTTAAAAAAATCTTATGAAATTTAGCGAAAATATTTTTGAAACAACTAGTTTCCTCTGTGTTTCAAACTTGGTTCACCACTGTTAGAAAATAACTAGCAATTGACTTAGAGTTCATTGTGTTTGTAGCGAAGAGGTTTATTATGCATCATCATGTTTGAATATATTACGACCCAAGGTTTCATTCTGTTGCTAAATTCAGGTTTTGTATTTTGTCAAAACAAAACTTATTTAAAGACATCATGAGAATAAATCCATAGCTTCAAACAAATTGTTTATTTTGATGATTATTTTGACACATACAAACCTTTCAAATCTAGAATAACTATTTATACTAATAGATAGAAAAGAGAATGCATGTGGATGCATGTGTAGTATAATCTGCATGCAAAAATGGCATTGTTAAGAGAGATTTTATGTTCAAACAAATACTAAAGAACTCACAAGCTATCGACCCGAGCATGCATGCACGGTAAATGGCCAGGGTTGGATTTTTGAGTGTCGAATATGATGGAAGCGTGTACTGTATGTGATACTGTTGTTTGTGACTTGGTGTTCCTTCTTGTTTGAAATTGGAAAATTATTCTACATTTGCTTTGATTTTTTTCAAAATGGGTTCAAAATTGACGTCACGAGCATTCATAGCAAATAGTCGAATTTTTCAAGTTTATTTATGGATACCACATATCACCCTAGCTACTTGGGTACCTTAAAATATTTTCCCCCAAATCTCTAGGCCAAACTAGAAGATATTTGTACTTTAAATTAGAATTAAATTTTGGAAAGTCGCCTGAAACTGATTTAAATGGGTAAAAGTAGTTAGAAATCGAAAAAATCTCCATCTCTGGGATTTTACCATCCATGTGTTCAATACTTTTTAGAATTGGAGTGATGTTATTTGACACATTATTTTTGTACTTGCTTCACAAAATAAATCCCATTCAGCACTAATATAATAGAATATCAACTTTCTGTGACAAAAAGTTGGAAACTTTCTTTATAATTTTTGTTTACCTTTCCAAGATGCATGACATGATCTCAAATAACTTCTCACACAAAGTACATGTCGTAGTACATGATATGATCTCAAATAACTTCTCACACAAAGTACATGCCAAAGTACATGATCTGATCTCAAATAATTTCTCACATAAAGTACATGCCAACATACATGATATGGTCTCTAATAACTTAACATTTTGTCCATAAACACATGCCAAATTGGCATCAATGAACCTGTAAACCACTAAAAACATTTACATTGAGACCGTTTTCATCGGCCTTGAATGTAAACACACCCATGTCACCCTCATACATTTTGCCGTCTTCCACAAGTTGTCCCTAGATGATTGTCATGCTTGCAAGGCCATCCTCGTCCATCTGGAATATGATGTCACTAATACCATGGTAATTCTTGTTGGTGATCGATGCAAAAATCTCTTCCTAAAGATACTCCTTGAGGTAATCACTAATGTAAGCTTCCATAAAGTATTGCAAACAAAATACTAATGTTAGTATTCGACATGTTGAGATGATGAAAGGTACTGTAATCACATGAAAATGTCAGTGTTTACCATTCTGCACTTCCTAGTGATGAGCACTTTGTGCTTGTGTAGACCTAGCAGGGCACATCAGGTCTGTAATCAGGTACCAGGTCTTCGAGAAAGTTGTACTTTATTTTTTTTGTGGCACCTCATTTCTGAAAAATAGGTACCTTTCAAACTGTATTGTCCCAATTTCAATGGGACCTACACGAAGGACCTGCAAAAATATCTGATTGGCATACTAACTTATTTTAATATCTAACAATACATATGTAAAAAAACCAAAAAAAACTTCCTCATGATTATCAGAATGACATCATGGACATCCTCAAACTTGAGACTCTCGGTCTTGTCATCACTATTGATGATGATTGGTTCTGCCATTGGAAATCTATAATAAACAAGGGCGACTAATTTAATTTCATTTGCATATTACTACGAGGGAATAGACATAACGTTCATCGAGAAATCTGAGAATTACTACGAGTATCTACAAGCATTACTACGACGGAATAGATCTAAAGTTCATTAAAAAATCTAAGTATTTCTAAGCTATGTACATCAGAAATCGCATGAGAATATACAACCAGAGGAATGGTGAAGTTGAAGCAGGTGGCGATGTGGGTAGACTGGTGGGGTGCCGATGTAGGTGTCGACGGGGCTTGCGCAGAAGAGTGGGTCACGTGGGAGAGTGTCTTGATATGGTTAGAACATATGGAGGTTCAACAACAAATAAAAAAGGGGAAATAAGGGCGTCAATACAACATGACCCCTCCTACAACAACATACCAATCCGTATCTAAACGACCATATAAGTGTTGTTAGCTCCTTTACCAATGACTTTGTATGTGCTGTGTTTTTTTGGCTTTGCTAGGATATAATGCAATGCATAAATGTGGGTTGGTATCCAATGGGTAAAGAGTTGCAAAATTGCAACAGATGTCAAACAATAATTGTATCCGTTGGTACATAATATATATAGATTGATTAATTTTATTTAAAATATTTTTTATTTTGTATACTGTGTAGCTCGATTTCTTCAAAGTTGGTAGTAGAATCTTTCTTTTAATAAGAGACTATACACTTTATGAGATACATATGAGAACACAAACAAATTGTAGATTATGAATGCATATTGCATGAACAAAATTCAATATTGATTCCTGGAACCATAATCCAATACGTGAGAATTATCATACGAGCATACACATCTTAGAATCTTGCTTCAAATATGACATTCTAACTAATTTTATATCTATTCCTTCTAATGTTCTACCTTCTAATCTATAGAGTTGATATCCGGATATAGCAATTCTTACTGATTGTTTGCCCTACAAAAAAAAACCGAATTTCTGAATATCGGCATGGGAAAAAAATAGTTGGAAGGGTATGTAAATTCTACTATGTACTTGCTCACATGAAAAAATTATCAAAGGACACATTTGAAATAGGAGTTATCTTCACCGTGCAAAGCACCAGCCAAAATGTTTCTTTCCTAGATACATTGAATAGAGAACATAGTTTCAACAATAGTAATACCCTCTTAGTATGTGTTTCATTTGCATGTACATATAGAGTGATGTCTAAATGAAAAATGAAAGCAAAATGCATATAGTCTCAGTAGATAATACCTTTATATTCACAAATGTGTACTATTTGGAATTTCTATTTCTTCAAACACATGAGTACCATGCCAAAGCTAAGTTAGCAGGAAAGATAATTGCGCCATCCCATGCATTTGAAATAGCCCATCACACCTACACGTCAAATCATTACCACATAGATTGGAATACAAAGAAAAACACACAAAAACAAATATCCATGATTGTGCACGTGATCAACCAACTCATTTGGCAAATTGGAGGAGAAATATGCACATATCCACTCTCCTCGCACCCACTCCTGGCCAACTAGACCAAACAGTCGCACGATCAGCAATTAGCTGGCCCCATATACAATAGAGGCCCACTGAAATGGATATGTCCTACGGATACCTGATGTTAGCATACCTGGTCCAGCCTGACGGAATGCCCACTCGACGACCTGTCAAGGTCCATGATGCCTATGACGTTTTGGCTGCTATGAAGCCCATATGGACAGCGACACCCAGCGCACAAGACAAAGAAACCTCAAGACTAGAGTTTGAATACAACTTATAACCAAATTGTATTGTTCCCATATATAAAGGCTAGGAGGGTCCAACGAGGAGGACAGACTACGATGCAATAGATTACATCACAACAGATCTACAGATCTAGATCTCTTCCACCGTCGCATACACACCTTCACGCCAGATTGCATCTGCACACCCCTGTAACCTTCGGTTCCGCCATAATCAAGAGCAGACAAGCAGGAGTAGGGTTTTCCCTCTGGAGGCCTGAACCTGGGTAAACCTCGTGTCCCGCGTTGCTTGTCTGTTAACCGTTCCGCGATCTCCAGCATCCCCATCTTCTCCAAAACTCATGCCCATAACAATGGGCATTGACGAGATCGAACCTCGTCAAATGGCGCCGTCTACGAAAACGGGGGGCGTTGATCATGCGGTCGTGACGGTTTCATCGCCAGCAACCTACGATTCGTCAACGCAGGCACAAGGCTCAACATCAGTATGCTGACCTCCTGCTCAGATGATCAGATTTACCAGATCTAAGTTTTGCGGTCAACAATCTGTCTTGTGTTGACGTTGGGAGGCCTAGTCTGCCCTGCTTTGAAAAGCTACTCGGATACGCGCACAACGAACGACGCATACATGCGCAGCTTTTCATAGCGCACATGACATAAAGAAATTGCATCAACAATTAAAACACGACGTAGAGCTAGCACGCCTACGTTCCTCTCGGGTCCTCTTATTTTTTGAAGGATGGCGTGGCGATCGATATGTACACAGCTTGATCAGGTGGTGTCCGCACATGCCGAGTTTTAATTGTCAAGCTAGTTCACATCAAGCAAAAATCAAGCCAACAAAAAAATCAGCAAAAGAATTTGATGCGGAGCCAAGTCATACGATCCATCGATCGAGTCCAGCTGGCGTACGTTGATAATGCCATGACAGATCAACTCCGGAAAAAAGAAGGAATTCATGTCAACCGAAAAAGTATACTATGTCGATTCCGCCAACCACGCTAAATCTACACCCGGGGGCTATCGACCCGCTATTGCCATCGACTTCGAAAACCTACTGATTCTTCAACTGCCGCGACCCGCTACGGTCTACGACCGTGGCATTCCGCTACGGTCTTCGATTGCGCCAACTCCATCCGCTGCGCGACTCCCTTCTCAGCACTGACTCCGTCTCCGCCATGATGGCTCTATGCTCGGGGGCTCCGCTGACTTCTCCACATGACCCGCTGCGGTCTTTGGTTCTGGCGACTCGGTGGCTCCTTCGGCTCCGGTCATCCGCTGCGATCTTCGGCTCCAACGACTCGGGGGCTTGGGGGCCGCCTCCGCTTAGGCGACCATCCGCGGCCTTCAGCTCCAGTAACCAGTTGCGATCTTCGGCTCCGATGTATGGCCTTCGACTATGGTGACCCGCTGCAATCTTTGAATGTGATGACCCGCTGCAGTGTTCGGATGCGATGACCCAGTGTGGTCTTCGATTGCGACAATCTTCGGATGCGGAACTCGCTGCTGTGACCAAGGTCCGCCGCGTCGACTACGTCCGCCGTGTGATCCGCTACCGTGTCAACTTCTCCACGACAACCAACAAAGCTAAGTTTCCCTCTAATTAGAGCTAATTTCCTTTCTAACTCGCACTCGAAACACTCGGGGGCTGCGCCCTCTTCGAGTAACCTAATGTGCCATCGGCTCCACGCACTCGAGCACCTCGAACGCGACAGCCCGAGTAGTTGATTCTGCCTGATCGTCGAATCCTTGAACTCCGAGTGCATCGGCAAGGTACTGAGACTAAGGGTAATCATGCTAACGAAAAGGCCTAGCATACAGTGCAAACGTGTCGACTCGATTGACACCAGAATTTTACCTTACAAATCGATAGGCAAATATTCTTTACAAGATACAGGTATTTCACAATACTTCATGTTTTCTGCAGCCTACAAGGACGCCGGACTACATCGCGCTATTGTATTGGGTCCTCCAACAGAGTCGACTAACGCTCAGACCCGAGTCGACGCATTCCTCAGATGACCACATCAACCATTAACAAAAGCGGCACTGGTCGCGCACCCGACAAGAGCAACAACGTCGACTTCATCCGAAACATCGAGTCCTTTCGGCTAAACGTCGCGTGACTCCGCTACGTTGATTCCTGGCTCCTTATGTGTGAGACGCTAACTCGATGCATTTCCGGGTTAGTGGTTTCTCCTCACATGAGTCTTCACTCGAGTCTACGACTCGACTAGACACTCGGGGGCTACTCCAAACTGGAGCGCTGGTCGCGCACACAGAAGATCTTCGAGTGGCACGCTTTGATTCCTTACTCAAGTCAACGGTTCGACTGAGAACTCGAGAGCTACTCCCATAGGGAGCGCTGGTCGCGCATTCAAAAAATGAAGGCATTCAGAGCATCTGCAAGGTCATCCGAAGAACTTCTAGATCACCGTATTGCGCAACCGACGACTATAAGTCGACTCGAATAGACACTCGGGGGCTACTCCCATAGGGAGCGCTGGTCGCGCACCCTGTAGTCCATTGTGTTGACTATGTCCATAATGATGACTCCTCTACAACAACCGAACAAATTAAACTGAACCGATAAACTTTCGGGTAAAGTGCTTCGCACTCGACACAACTTTTGACTTCGACATCCAAATGCAACGCTCAAGACAATTGAGTCTCCACCCGAAACTTGTTCGGATAAAAGCACTCGAAAGACTTAAGAGTATCCACCCGAATCTACGTTTCGTATGGACACTCGGGGGCTACTGACATGGATATGCCCTACGGGTACTCGATGTTAGCATACGTGGTCTAGCCCGACGGAAGGCCCACTCGACGACCTGCCAAGGTCCATGATGCCTATGATGTTTCGGCTGCTATGAAGCCCATATGGACACCTACGTCCAACGCACAAGATAAGGAAACCTCAAGACTAGAGTTTGAATACAACTTGTAATCAAATCGTATTGGTACCCGAGACCTAGCCTCCTCATATATAAAGGCTAGGAGAGTCCAATGAGGATGACATATTACAATACAATAGCTTACACCACAATAGATCTACAGATCTAGATCTCTTCCACCCTTGCATAAACACCTTCACGCCAGATTGCATCTGCACACCCCTATAACCTTCGGTTCCGCCATAATCAAGAGCAGACAAGCATGAGTAGGGTTTTCCCTCCGGGGGCCTGAACCTGGGTAAACCTCATGTCCCGCATTGCTTGTCTGTTAACCATTTCGCGATCTCCAGCATCCCCATCTTCTTCAAAACCCAAGTCCATAACAATGGGCATTGACGAAAATGAACCTCGTCACCCACTATCAGGTTTTTGCCGGTCCCACCTATAATAATCAGTCCCAATGTCGGGTATTTGTTAGTCCACCCATGCCCGCAATTCATGATCCCATTTGTAAGCATGTGACAGTTTTGGCGAAGGTCTTCACTCGTCGGGAACACACTGTGTGATTCGCAAGACTGGCTTGCTAGGAGAACAAAAGTGAGGAGTGTTTTGTGCGGTAGACAAAACTCATGTATTCCTTCGCAAATATATTACCAATCTAGGAACTCATTGATTTTTTTGCACGGGGAAGGGGTCTCAAAGGACCCCGAGAGTTGCATTCATTAAGGAAGCGGTGGGTACAAAGTGTAAACAGGCCCTTCAACATGAAAACACTAAAAATCAAGCCTGCTATCTAACAAAAAAGACCCTATTAGAGAAAAAGGAAAAGCGATCAAGTCCACCATCTTCTCCACCGACGACGAGACTTCGATGTCGACCTACTTCAACCTGCCGTCGGGGACGAACCAGTTGGCTGCAGGGAGGAGTGAAGCGCCAGCAAGGATCCGAAAGAGGGCTTCCACACTAGCGGTTGAAGATAGCACCATCTTGGCACTTCAGATGGCCGTTTCGTCGGCCAAAATTCGTGACGGTAATCCATGGAGCTGCGCACATCGATGCAGCAGAAGGCGATGCCGGGTCTTGAACCATTGATTTGCAACATGCCTCCAACTTACAACTCCAGCTTGGAGAGAAGAAGGGGAGGACATGGCTTCACGCTGAACCGAAACCCAACATAAATTCCAAGACACGTCCCGCCGCATGAAGAGAGCGAATTCACCATCGAACTCTGAGCTCCCGCCATGAGCCAGATGAGGCGAATGAAGAAAGGAAATGCAGCAGAGGGTGGCCAAGCGCGAGATGAACAACCCATCTCTGTAACCTCCATGTCCGGCCGGAAGAAGAAGAGCAGTAGCAGAGGACGAAAACCACCACCGCCTGGCGTCGCGCACATACACCAGCGCAGACACTCCTGCCACTTCTAGAGCCACATGACATCTCGATCCCCGTCTCCCTCCCCTCGTCGATCAGAGGAAGATGGAGAAGCATCGAGTTAGAGGGGCAGAGGGAGCAACCGATGAAAATGACCAATTTATTTCACTACTAGGAAAATAGCTATAGTTAATCCACACACTCGTGGCACACATGGTAGTTAGTACCCCACGGGTAAATAGTCGTGGCACATGGCTAGAATGTTCCCCACATGTAAGTCGTGTACCCGTGGAGCACATGCCACATGTACGCTACCACTACCACTACGTGTAGACCAGGGCACGGGTGGTCACATGCCACTTACCCATAGGGCACCACATAGTGGTGTGTCACGGGTATGTTTTCTACCCATGGTGTTCCATGGATAAGTGACCTGCACCAACTCTAGCCCCCACCTCCCTACCCTCTTTCCGTGGATCACCTTTTAAATTTTGTAAAAAATAAAAAAAATGAAAAACACTTAAAACATATATTTTTTCACATGCACGTAGTTGGTAATATGGTCTAATTTGTAGGAAAATCAACAAACATAATTTTTGACTTTTTCTGCAAAAATGGTCATGTCATAGTAACACGGTCATAACTTTTGCATACGATATCAAGAAAAAAGTTTAATATATCAGAATGATGAGGACGAAATTTCGCAACTATCTAGATTCTCAAAATTCAAAAAGGATAAAATGTTATGCAAAAATAACATTTTTTTCTACAGAAAAAGTGAAGGCCACATACCCGTGACACACCACCATGTAGTGGGCCACGAGTAAGTATGGGCGGGATTCAAATTTGAATCACCACTCCAGTCACCTACCTCTCCTTATCTTCCCTTTCTCCTGCTCCTCCACTTCCACACTTCTTCTCCTCCCTTCTCCTTCTCTTCCACTTCCACATCTCTCCTTTTCCTCTCCTTTTTCTTCCTTCTCCACTTCTCCTCCTTCTTCGGACTCCTCTCTCTGGCTGCAACCACCTCCGACGACACCCTCCTCTGACCACATCCGGATGCACCCTCCTCCAACCACACCTTCGAACACGACCTCCTTCGACCGCGCCCTCGTCTGACCACCTCATGTCGTGATCTTCTCCTCCTCTGACCACCTCCTCCACCACCTTCAACAACCTCCTATGGCGACCTCCGACCACCTCTGACTCCTTCTCCGCCCACCTACGGTCGTTCCCTCCTCCGTGGTAGGTTGTGGCCATGGCCTTCCGTACCTCCTTGCGTTGGTAGGCTATGGCCACGACCTCCCGCACCTCCGATTAGGCGACAACGGCGATGGCAACGGCGGCGCGATCCAGATCCAGATCCCGCTTCTTTTTGAAATTTGAAATTCATACCCGCACACCATATACCTCTACCTGTGGCGCACCAGGTGGTGCGCCACAACTAACTTTTTTTACCCGTGATGCACCACGTAGTGCACTGCGGGTAATTTTTACCCATAGCACGGCCCTTGTGGCGCACTGGTAGTGCGCTACGGATGACCAAATTCGGTGTGCCACGGGTAGTTGTTTTCCTAATAGTGTTTGAGGAAGTGGTGGTCGTCGCTGCCGCCTAGAACTCAGACCCGAGGAGCTTGAGCGCAAAGAGAATAGACCTTAGACCCGGGATCCGGTCGCCTCGATCCACACCTCCACATCCGAGCACATGGCCCACTACCGACAACAAGCCAAAGAAACCTAAGCTAGCTACTTCGGCGCCGCTTCTAGTCCTACTCCAGGCTATTCCAGCGGAGAGGCGCGGGAGAAGCCCGGTCCAGAAGAGCAGCGCTCAGTTACTGTAGAGACGACATAGGGGAGAAGTGGAAAATGAGAGCGTTATTTGAGAACTCATTGATGTCAGACACAAAGCGATCTGCAAATATATATAATATAACAATACAATATTTCACTATAATCGTAAAGTACCTTTTATGGACTGAACGAAACCTGCTGAGTTCAGGCAGCAGAGATTATTAGCTACCCTTGATCATTTTATGATGTCTAAAGTTTAGCGAAGCCTATTTCAGACAAAGAGACCCTTGACGGTGCACCGGCCAGGGTCTTGCCGAGCCCTCTGGCCACCTCCAGCTTCAGCCTCTCCATCGCCGGCGCCGGCAGCCGCATAGGGACTAGCACGCCTTCCTCGCCGGCTTCGTTCCTTCCCGCCAAGTGGAAAGTGGCCAGCGTTGCCGTCGCCGGGCCTCCGTACACGGCGCAGCCCCAGCCGACGTCCACGTCCCGCAGCCCGGACCGCGTGATGTCCGACACGACGTACGTGCGCGCCACCGCAAACCGCGGCCGGCCACGCGCCACCATCAGGTTGGCCACAGATTCAAGGTGCCCTTCCTCCATGGCCTGCACCTTTGCAGACACCAGCAGCAGAAGTGCGTGACCGAACGGCCTCCGGCGCAGCTCCCCAGCCGCCGACTCGGCCACAGCGAACGCGAATGCGTTGCCGTAGAATCCCTTCGGCACGGCCGGGCTCCTCCCCTTGCGGCCGCGCGCGTTAACCACGAACTGCACGCGCACGAGGTCCCCGGCATCGTACGCGAGGGCGTTGGCTCGACAGCGCCACATGAACGCCGCGATGAGGTCGAACCGCGAGCTTTTGGTGCGCAGCTCCGGAGGCGCGAGCGCACGCAGCGCGGCGACCTCGCGGCGTCCGAAGAAGAACGACCGGTGCACGAGCGCGTCCCCAGGGGAGACCTTGTCCCTCCCGGCGTCCGGCACGGGCTCGTACTCCGGGTGGTGGCGCACGATGGCCTGGGTCAGCCTGCGCGCGGAGAAGATCTCCCGCGCCCACACCGGCGGCACCGTGGGCGCGCCGGGCACTCCGCGTGCGAACTCGCTGACCGCTGTCAGGAACTGCACGACGCCGGCGGCGTCCGCCAAGCAGTGGCATATCTGGAACCCCCACACGAACCCGCCGCACCGCATGCGCGTCACCTGGAAGAATAGCAGCGGCCGTCCAACTACGGCAGCGCCGGTGTACGCGCCGTCCGGCTCGCACAGAAACTGCCCGTGGCACGGCACCGGCGGGCCCATCACGTCCCCGAGCTCCTCCAGCGCCGCGTCCGCGTCGGCCGCGACGAACACGGCGCCCTCGCCCGTGCACTCCACAAGGAGCTTCCTCCCAGGGCTGGCCTCCCGGATGCGGCCCGCGAGAGGGTAGTAGTGCACCAGAGCCTCGGCCAGGGCCGCCCGTATCACGGCGGCCGGGTCGGCGCCAGCCTTGGCATCGCTCTGTCGGTAGAGGTAGATCCCCGAGCGGTAGAACCTGAGGCCCTCCTGGTCGTCTATGTCAGAAAGCGGTTTGAACTCGTACGGCGTCGGCACCGCCGGAACCACCAGCTCCGGCTCGTTCCGACGCACCAATATCGTGGGCATGGCCATTGTCAGTTTCTCACACAACAATCTTCCTTAGCAAGCTCTTGTCTCTGTTAGTGTGTGAGGCCTCTCTATATGATGATCAGCTATATATATACCTGCATTGGAATGGCCATATGAGCGGGGTTGGTCGGAACGTACGTAGGACGGTGATGAATTGGGTCAGGAAATGATGAAGGTTGGTGATTATTCCGCAGTAAACAAGGAATTCCACTGTAAACCGAAAGGGGTCAAATTCTTTGAATGCAGATTTGTGACCCGCGAACTCGCTGGAGCTGGGTTTTATTTATTTTTGAAAATTTCAGTTTGGAGTTAAAAAATAATGCTACAGGAATAAAATTTTACAGAACTGAAATTTTCAACTCCAAAGTGTAATGATGGAATAAAACTTTTACAGAACTAAAATTTTACAGTTTGGCCACGAAATTTTGCAGAAAATAATGCTACAGGAATAAAAGGAGCTGGGTTCTCTATATTTTCTGTAAAATTTCGGTAAAAAATACTGTTTTATGCTACAGGAAATTTTGTGGCTTAAAAAATTCCTTTTATTCCAATAATTGTTTTTTTGTGTATAGCCTAAAATACAACATAGTTTTAAAAGAAACTTGTGACATACCGACTATAAGCTGTATACTTTTATCAGATCCTTTTGAGTCCCAAAATCTATACTATTAATTGCCCAAAATCTAAAGAGAAAATGTGTCCTTCCTAATCTCTCGGAGCACACACAAACACTAGTTGCCTGGGTATTTTTCATTTATTTCATGGCATTTTTTATTTCTTCTTTGTGTTTTTTGGATTTTTACATGTGCCACCGAATCTTAATCGTGCGGTACCGTGCTGCCGCACCTGTGCATACTGCGCACTACCAGATCTCAATAACTAAGCCCACGTACATTCGTCGTCAAAGAATTTTCTGCTGTCGCTAAATGACAGTTTTGCCCTCCAAAAACACATCGTATTACCCACCACTGCCACGTCTAAGTGGAAAATATGGTTTTTTTTTCGCCTGTCAGATTCCCATTCCCCGCCGCCAGACCACCTAACCCCGTTCGATCCCCGCCTCCTCACCTCATCCACACTACGGTGAGTGTGCGTCATCGGCCGCGGCTCCACCTCACCACCCATCGCTGGTTTCAGCAGCCACACCCCTAGCCTCTGTTCCTCCGACAGCAGCTTAGGGAAGCAGCAGCCCCACCCTCGGCCTCCTCTCCCTCAGGAAGGAGAACGTGTACTATGAAATCACTAAGAGCATCACTAGTAGAGCCCTTAAACCCTCAAAAGTTTAAGGGTTGAGAATTGACAATTTTAGCACTTGTGAGCTGTGAAAAACAGGGGGCAAAGACTAGAACCCTCAAACCCTCAAATTTGAGGGTTTAGGGGTTCTAGTCTTTGCCGCAACCCTCAAATTTTTGCATATAAATCCAAGAAATTAAATCCTAAGAAATAAAGAAAAAGGTAAGAAAATCTTACCTCTTGTGCGCGCGCGGGGGCGAAGGCGGCGAGGCTGGCAGGGGCGGCTGCGGGCACGAGCGCGAGCTCAGCCAGGCGTGGGAGGCGGGTGCGGAGGCGGCGTGGCGGGCCGGGGCGGCGGGCTCGGGTGCTGTTGGCCCAGCCCCAAACGCCGAGTGCAGTCCGGCGTAACGACAACAATGATCCGGCGAGTTCGCGCACGTATGGTACGATCAGCCTAGCACTTTGAGTTAGCTAGCTGATCAAACTCTCAACTCACACGAGTACGTACGGGAAAAACAATGTTGATGGCTACAGGCCCTCTCGGTCCTGTTGTTTGTATTGAATCTCACGGTTGTCTTACAAGGCTACTATATGGGTGTATATATATCCGGCAAGACGCAACGTCAATACGAATAGGTGTTGGACCACTAGTCCTACTCGGAACACACACGCACACGACACCGTTCCGTGTCCTATCGGGATTACTATTCCTAACAATCACCCCCCTAAGCACGATGTGCCCATCTTCACAGCTTGGACGCCGATCCTTCCTCGCATCTCCACAAACTTCACTCGTCCCAAAGATTTAGTTAGGATATCCGCAAGCTGATCATTGGTGCAAACATAGTTGACTTCAATCTTGCTCTCCTCTACACACTGCCGTATGTAGTGATACTTCGTATCAATGTGCTTACTCCTGTCATGATGCACCGGATTCTTGCACAATGAAATTGCAGACTTGTTGTCAATATTGAGCACCACTTGTTTCGCCTCCCGATTGGTGAGATCACCAAGTAGACTTCTTAGCCACACACCTTGACACGCTGCAGTTGCAGCCGCAATATACTCAGCTTCACAGGATGACTGTGCCACCACCTTTTGCTTTTGTGATAGCCAACTTACTATGCTTCTTCCCAAGAAATATGCCACGCCCGAGGTACTCTTACGGTCGTCAATATCTCCTGCCATGTCGCTATCACTGTAGCCAAGTAGCTTCACCTCCTCCTTCTCTTTCGAGTAGAGAATACCAAAGTTTGTAGTACCTTTGATATACCTGAGTATATGTTTCACGACTGTCCAATGCTCCATTGTGGGTGCTTCTATGAAGCGACTCACATAGCCAACGGAATAGGCCAAGTCGGGTCTTGTGTTAATGAGATACCTCAAACTTCCGACAACGCTCCTATACTCCGTTGCATCAACCGCAGGTGCTTCACTCCTTTTGCTCAGTTTAAGACGAGGTTCCATCGGAACATGAGTTGGATTGCATTCTTCCATGCCACACTTCTCGAGTATCTTCTTTGCATATGCCTCTTGGCATAGCGTGATCTCACCCAGCTTTTGATGTACCTCGATCCCAAGGTAGTATCTCAACAAGCCTAGATCACTCATCTTGAATAACTCCTTCATCTGTAGCTTGAACTTTGCAATCTCCTTCTCATCCGCTCCTGTTATCAATAGATCATCAACATAGATGCCAACTAGTAGATGATCCCTTCCTTTACCTCGCTTATACATCGCATGCTCCAGTGGGCTCTTCTCGAATCCGAGAGAGATCAATGTACGATCAAGCTTGATGTTCCATGCCCGAGGGGCTTGCCGTAGCCCGTACAACGCCTTGTGTAGCTTCAAAACCTTGTGTTCTTCTCCCTCTTTGATGTATCCCGGTGGTTGCTTCACATAAACTTCTTCTTCTAACTCCCCATTCAAAAACGCGGATTTCACATCCATGTGATGCAATTTCCAAGATTCTTGAGCTGCGAGAGCGATAAGTAATCTCACCGATTCCATCCTTGCAACGGGAGCAAACACTTCTTCGAAATCCACACCTTGCTCTTGCACGTATCCCTTGTCCACTAGCCGAGCTTTGTGTTTCACCAACTTCCCTTCGGCATCCTTCTTGATCTTGTACACCCACTTGAGCCCTATGGCCTTGTGATTGTTGGGTAGATCGACAAGCTCCCATGTATCGTTGTCGCGGATCGACCCCAACTCCTCATCCATAGCCCGACGCCAACACTCCTCCGTATTAGCATCCTCGAATTTCGTCGGCTCCTCGGTGAGTAAACACCGACCTTGTCCTCTCCCTCGCGCACGCGCTGTACGAAGGGTCTCCGGCGGATACAACTCCAGTACACTTCGGAATTTTTCTGGAGTAGGTGGCCGTCTCCTTTCTTCCTGTGCACTTGGAGGAGACGTGGAAGCTGACGTAGTACTTGTTTCAGCGTCTACTGAATTTCCTGCAGTTTCTGTCGGTGTACTGCATGTTGGCAACGTGACATCATCGCCCGCGTCCACTTCTGGACTGCCGCTAGTCCCTCCTGGACGGGAGTGTGCAGCTGATGGGCCACTTGCGCCAGGGCTCTCGTCCGCGCGTGGACTGGATGGCGACGTCGAGCCTCCAGCTGCAGCGCGTGAGCTGCTGCTCGTGCCGGGACTCCCACGCGAAGATACCTCTCCAGGCGTAGCGCTGCTGCTGCTCACTTCCGGACTTCCATCTTCTGAACCAGCGCCTAAATCCGTAACGCCACGGGACGCTGTTTCTTGATCATCTGCATGCGAATCACTGTAGACTACAGTAAATATTTTATCAGAAATTGATTGTACCGGTTCCGCAGAGCCCCAATTCCATGATTTCTCCTCCTCGAAGACGACGTCACGTGTCACCACCAACTTTTTGTTCACTGGATTGTATGCGCGATACGCCTTCGAACCGTATTCATAGCCGATCATGACCATTGGAGTACTTCGATCTGCCAACTTGCTAGTATGCCCGGTCACCGTCTTCACATGCGCCACACACCCGAAAGTGCGAAGATGATCAACCGAGGGCTTGCGCCCGTACCATGCTTCGTACGGCGTCATACCAACTACACTCTTAGTTGGCGCCCTGTTCAGCAAATAGACAGCTGTACTAACTGCCTCACCCCAAAACCTGCCTGGCATGCCTTTGCTCTTCATCATGCTGCGTGCCATGGTCACCACGATTTGGTTCCTTCTTTCCACAACACCGTTTTGCTGCGGTGAATATGGTGCGGTGAGATACCGCCGGATCCTATGAGCTTCACAAAACGCCTTGAATTCATTGGATTTGAACTCCCCACCCCGATCGGTACGGAGGGCCTTCAACTTTGCCTCGGACTCCACCTCGGCTGCCATCTTCACAATCCTGAATGCTTGCAAAGCTTGATCCTTACTCTTCAGCAGCACAACCCACATGTATCTACTGAAGTCGTCGACGATGAGCAAAAAGTACTTGTTCCCGGCGGGGGTTGCCGGCGTGATTGGTCCGCATAAGTCTCCATGCACCAACTCAAGAACCTTACTTGCTCGATATTGTCCCTCCCTTGGAAACGGGGCTCGCCTTTGCTTTCCAATGAGACAACCGTCGCACACCTGCTCAACATGATCAACACACGGTAAGCCACGTACCATCTCCTTCTGTCCAAGTTGTCGTAGAGCTTGGAAATTTAGATGTCCGTAGCGAGCATGCCACTTCCACGCCGAGTCTTCCATGCTTGTCATCAAACATACTGGATCCGCCCGATTGAGATTGAGGATGTAGAGTCTATTCTTCGACCTCTCCACCTTCATGATGAGCTGCCTTTGGCGGTCATATCCCCACAGGAACTTGTCCTCCAACACGATCTTGCATCCACGCTCCGCGAGCTGACCAAGACTGATAATGTTGGTCTTAAGCTTGGGAATATAGTACACGTCAGTGAGTACCTTGTGACCTCCATCCTTCAACTCAAACAGGACAGTGCCTCGTCCTGCAATCTCCACCTTCGACCCATCGCCGAATCGAACGGAGCCTCCAACCGTGAGGTTCAACTCAGAAAACTGAGTCTTGTCGCCGGTCATGTGGTTGCTAGCGCCTGTGTCGAGGTACCAAACGTCGTGAGCCGTCTGCATCCTCCGCGGGAAGACCTTCTCTTCCACGAGCGTGACGATCTCCGTAGCGGACTCCTGAGGAGTTGATTCCTTGGTGGTCATTAACTCGCAAGCTTCGAGCATGAGCATCATCGGTCCATCATCTCCTTCCTTCGCCATGAGAGCCTTCTCCTTTGAACGGTTAGGACACTCCGATTTGAAGTGCCCGAGCTGATTGCACTTATGGCAGCGAAGATTTTTCTTGTCGAATTTCTTCTTTGGCTTCTTCGCCTTGCTGTCCGACTTCTTCGTCGGGACCGAACCATCGCCACTGCCAGATGCTTTATCGCTCCTCTCCTTGGCGACCATTGCCTGCCACTGGGCACGTGTAAGCATGAGGTGCTCATCTTGATTCGCGTCGTCGTAGGTGATCTTCATCCGCTCGTCATGCGCCTTGAACCGTCCAACCAGGTCATCCATCGTGAGGGTGGTGAGATCAACGCATTGCTCGATTGCCGACACCACAGATATGTACCGCGGCGGCGCCGCGCGAAGGAAACGCATTACGACTGAGATATCTTCCAGCTTCTCACCTTGCGCGCGAATCCCGTTGACAATTGTGGCTACCCTCGAGGAAAAAGCGTCCAACGTCTCATCTCCTTCCATCTCCAGGTTCTCGTACTTCTTCTGCAAGGTTTGTAGGGTCGCCCTGCGGACGCGCTCGTGCCCAAGATTCAACGTCTTGAGTGTCTCCCACGCCGCCTTTGCAGAGTCCTTCGAGATCAGGTGCTGCATCACGTCCGCCGGCACCACGGAGCCGATGGCCGTGAGTGCCTGTCGGTCCTTGCGGTACTTCGGCGCGCCCTTCTTGAACTCGTCGCCGCCGGGATCGACAGCCTCCCAGATGTCGTTGCCCTCCATGGCCCACTCCATCCGTTTCGCCCACGTCGTGTAGTTGCCGCGATCATACCGCGGGTACTGCGACGACACCGATGCACCCGCAACCGCACCGGAGTACTCGCCTAGCTCCTTGTCCGCCATGACCTCCCGTTACTAGGAGATCCTCCGCGAGGCTCTGATACCAATTGTTGGCCCAGCCCCAAACGCCGAGTGCAGTCCGGCGTAACGACAACAATGATCCGGCGAGTTCGCGCACGTATGGTACGATCAGCCTAGCACTTTGAGCTAGCTAGCTGATCAAACTCTCAACTCACACGAGTACGTACGGGAAAAACAATGTTGATGGCTACAGGGCCCTCTCGGTCCTGTTGTTTGTATTGAATCTCACGGTTGTCTTACAAGGCTACTATATGGGTGTATATATATCCGGCAAGACGCAACGTCAATACGAATAGGTGTTGGACCACTAGTCCTACTCGGAACACACACGCACACGACACCGTTCCGTGTCCTATCGGGATTACTATTCCTAACAGGTGCGAGGGCGGGGGCGGCGGCACGCGGGCTCGGGCGCCTGGTCGGGGGACGGGCGGCGGAGGTCGACGCGGAGGCGCGGGGGCTCGGCGGAGGTCGACGCGGAGGCGCGGGGGCTCGGCCTCCTCCACAGGCGCGGGCGACGCCGAGGCGCGTGTTCTCGGCCTCCTCCATGGGCGCGGGCGGCGCAGAGGCAAGGACGGCGCGGCGGGAGCTCCGCGTGGAGGCGGGGCGGCGCGGCAGCGAGGAGGCAAGGGCGGCGCGGCGGGAGCTCGGCGACGGCGCGGGGGTCGCGCAGGCGGGCGGGAGGTTGGGGACAGGGCTGAAAATTCCCTCCTGCCAAGTTAACAGAGGGGTTTGAGGGTTTGGGTGGGGTTTGAGGGTTGGACCCTCTCCAACCTTTACTTTTAGAGGCTGGGATGGGGTTTGAGGGTTGGACCCTTAATTTTATTTTAGGGTTTAAGGGTTAAGGGATTCCAGTCTACGAGATTTTTCGTTCCGAAACTGTAAAAAAGCGGTTGGATGAGGATTTGAGGGCTCTACTAGACATGCTCTAAAGAGTTGTACCTTGGAGTGTGGCCGTTCATGGCAAAGCACGTGACTCCTGAGGATCCGGCGCTGTCCCAAATCGAATTCGCCGGGAATCGATGCGAACGCCGGTGGGGAGGGTCTGAGGCACTGCAGTTGCTCGGTGTGCAATTGTGCATGCGCTAGTTCGGGCGATCTTGTTGATGGTGGGGGTTCTAGGAGCATGGCCAGACCACCTGCTGCGCACGCGTGTGCTCCGGCCGGAGCTTTTGCAGTCGAGGTTCAGGATGCATCGGCGTCAGGGAAAGAGCAATAGGGGCATTGGCGTCCGCGTCGATTGGCCGTGGAGGACGTCAAGAACAGCAGCGACTTCTGCATGTTCCAGCTCAAAAAAATATTAGGGTTGGTGTACTTCTGTGTGCCACATCTTGTAACACTAATTGTTGTTTTTTTAATTAAGCTGCAAATTTTTTTAACTCACTGAAATATCCTTCTTCACAGCACTTAAAATAAAATCCGGTGGAATGCCTAGCCAAGTTTTGCTAACTTTGTTCCCGCAGCCCTCTTTAGCTAAACGATGCGCAACATCATTCCCAGCTCGTCTAATCGTATGAACCGATGAACTCCCAAAACCTCTAAGGAGGAGTTTTGACATCCTCAACGAGTGGCCCATGGTAAGACATGTCCTTCTCAGTCCTTGTCAATTTTGATACAACCACAGTAGAATCCGTTTCCACCACTACTGAATCCAGCTGCATCTCTTTGGCCAGCATCAGACCTCTTCTACATGCTAAGAGCTCCGCACCTTCCGCATCTTCGACGTGGGTAAAAAAATAGCAAGCTTCGGCGACGAAAGCTCCATGGTGGTCTCTGATGACCACTCCTCCCCCTCTGTTGCAACTACTCGAGCGAAAAGCTCCATCAGAGTTAGTCTTATGCCAGCCTGTGTCGTATTTGAGCCAGTGCTCGTGCACCCTGTTGGCCTCCTGAGGTTCCTTGGCATGCACCGCCAGTCCTCGACAACAGAAATGGATCGCATAGCTACTGCCCTCGGATCATCCATATTGCGGTACTCTCGTGCATCGTTTCTCGCTTGCCAAAGCTGATACATCAAAGTGAACATCAAGGAACATTGGACATAGCCACCCTCTGAAATCAGCATGGCAGGGTACTCTCTTGGGTGGAACTTGAAACCATTCTCCGGCTTGTTCTTTAAGATAGGACCAAGCTAACGCCGAGTGGGGACACACATCCCGAAACGGTGGATCAGATCTTTTGCCGTACGTCAGACAGACAACACCGTCTTTTATATTTCGATGACTTAACTCTGATCCGACCGCCTAGCCATTCTCCACTAGCCGCCACATGTGGACCTTCATTTTGCCCGGAACATCAGCACCCCGGAGGGAGAGACACCCTTTATGTTCAGTGGAGGATCTCGAAGATTCCATCCTACTAGCTACTTCTCTCTTCCTCTACATTGCGAGATGATATGCAGACCTAATCAAAAATAGACCACTCTTTGTACAGTTTCAAGCATAGTAGTCCATGACCAAGTGGGGTGTAAAGAATATTCTCAATGTCAATATCCATGAAGTGATCATGGACTTTTTCCTCATTCCATGTGCCAGATTCAGAGTTAATGAACTCGCTAACCAAATCTGGACAGTCCTATTTTTTCTTCCCCGTGGACATTGAGCACTTGTTCGAGGAATCCAGTTATCCGTGACCTTGATCATATGCCCATCTCCCACCCTCCAAACTAAATCTGATTTTAGCAGCTCACGATCGTGCAAGATACCTCGCCATGTAAACGGAGCTCTCTTCGGACATTCAAATAGGAACTTCTTATCTCTGAAATATCTTGCCCGCAGCACCCTGACACACAAAGACTCCGGATATGTCAGAAGGCGCCATGCTTGTTTTGCGAGAAAAGCTTGGTTGAAGCATTCGTAATCCCGGAAACCTAGCCCTCCCTCCTACTTCCTCTTACACATGCAAGGCCATCCAATCCCGTGTACTTTTCGCTGATCGGTTGAGTCGCCTCACCAAAAAATTGAAGAGATAGAGCTTAGTTGCTTGCAGAACTTCCTTGAGAACATAAACAACTCATAGCATAGGTCGGGACTGCTTGCAAAATAGATTTGATAATCACACTCCTTCCTTCCTTCGACATGCCTTGTACTTTAATGACCTTAACATTACCCCCACAATCTTTCCTATAGGTACTTAAAACACCCCTCCTTTGAATGGCCGACAACCGTGGGCAGTCCCAGGTATCGCTCAGAAAGGGCTTCAGACTCAATACCGATGGATGTCTTTAGTTCCTCCCGTAGGTGGTCAACACACCCCCACCACCTGAGAATTTTTGCAAATTAACCTTCTTTCCTGAACTCAGCTCATAATCAGCAAGGACACGCTTCAGAGTCTGAAATCTCATCTCTGTTGCTTCGAGGATTACAACATTGTCGTCAGCGAATAATAAGTGCGTAATATGTGGTCTTGCTACTCCAAACTGCACTCCATTTAATAGATTCTCCTGTTGTGCATCCTTAAGCAGAGCCGAGAATCCCTCAACATAGAACAACAAGAGGTATGGGGAATTGGGATCCTCCTGCCTTAATCCCCGCAAAGGGACAAACGACTCAGAGCAAGCTCCATTAACTTTCACTGAAAACCGAACTGAGGTGATACACCGCATGATCATATCTACCCAGGCAGCCGAGAAGCCCAATTTGATCATCATTTTATCCAAAAAGATCCATTCCACCCTGTCGTACGCCTTTACCATATCGAGTTTTACATCACAAAGGGTTACTTTCCTATTCCTTGTCCTAATTGCCCGAGTGCACTCGTAGGCGCCAAAAACACTGTCAGTAATCAACCGCCCAGGAATGAATGCACTTTGCTCCTCCGAGATAAGAATTGGGAGGATCTTCTTCAAATGGTTCGCAAGAACTTTAGATGCCAACTTATAATGGATGTTGCATAAACTGATCGGTCTGAACCACGTCAAAAACTCAGGGGCATTCACTTTTGGGATCAATACTAGCATAGTATCATTCAAATCAGCAGGACACTCATTTCCCGCCAGAAAATCCCGCATGTTGGAGATATGCCCAAGAGGCAATAATAAAAATGGTTATTATTATATCTTTGTGTTCATGATGAATGTTTGCATAACATGTTATAATTGTATTAACCGTAAACATTAATACTTGTGTGTTTTGTAAACATAAAAGAGTCCCTAGTAAGCCTCTTGTTAAACTAGCTTGTTGATTAATAGATGATCATGGTTTCCTGATCATGGACATAAGATTTTATTAATAACAAGATCATGGCATTAGGAGAATGATGTGATGGACACACTCCTATAGTTAGCATAGCATAAGATCAAGTCATTTAGAGTTCGTTTGCTATAAGCTTTCAAATACATAAGTAACCTAATCCTTTGACCATGAGATCATGTTAATCACCATCACCGGATGGATGCTTTGATGACATCAAACACCACTTCCGTAATTGGATGGTTATAAAGGTGGCATTAGGTATTCTGAAAGTATGTGTTGAAGCACATGGATCAAGAATGGGATTTGTCCATCCATATGATAGATAGATATACTCTGGGCCCTCTCGGTGGAATGTCATCCAATTGGCTTACAAGCATGTGACTAGGCCACAAGGTATGTCATATCACGGAACGAGTAAAGAGTACTTATCGATAACGAGGTTGAACTAGGTATAGATATACTGACGATCAAACCTCGGATAAGTAAAGTATCGCGTGACAAAGGGAATCGATGTCGTATGTAAATGGTTCATTCGATCACGAAGTCATCATAGAAATATGTGGGATCCATATGGATTTCTATATCCCTCTATTGGTTATTGATCGCAGAGGTGTCTCGATCATTTTTCCATAGTTCACGAACCGTAGGGAGACACACTTAAGGATTCGATGTTCTTTGAGTAGATATGGAATGTGAGTTGGAGAATGAATGTTGCAAAGTCTCGGATTGGATCGAGGACATCACGAGGAAATCCAGAATGGTCCGGAGAATAAGATTCATATAAGAAAAGTCATTTTCCGGGGTTTGGAAATGTTTTCGATGTTTTAACCGGAAGCTTATAGAATGTTCTAGAAGGTCCATCACCCCAGGAGGGGGCACTTGGAATGCACCATGACCTAAGGGGCTGGTTGCACCAAGCCCTAGGCCAACTCGGCCAAGCACTAGGGAGGCGGGGTCAAACCCTAGTTTGAAAAGTCAAATCCTAGTTTGGGAAGGAAAGGGAAACTTGAAAGGCAAGTTTACAACTCCCCTTCTCCTAGCCGAGTTAGGGAAGGAGTCTCCCCTTCCTAGCCGAGTTGCGCAAATCGGCTAGGGCAAGGGGGCCTTGGCCGCCGCCCCCTCTCCCATATAAGGAGGGGTGGGGCGCCCCCCTTGGCACCTTGTCCCTTGGCGCCTAGAACCCTAGCCGCGATAGCCCTCTCTCCTCCACCACACTACTCCAGCTTAGGCGAAGCCCTGCAGAAATCTCTCCTCCACCACCACCATCACAACGTCGTGCTGTTGGGATTCCAAGGAGATCTATAATATCCGCTGCCCTGCTGGAACAAGGGAGAGGAAGGTCTTCATCGACTACCATACGTGTGACCGACTGCGGAAGAGCTGTCGAAACATGGCACCAGAAGGATTGTCTACGCGATCTTGAGATCGGAAAGTGATCGACTACATCAACCACGAGATCCGAATCTCGTTGAACGCTTTTGATCTTTGAGGGTTAGTTTTCTACAATATCATTGCACCGATCTCGTATATTATATCTTGGTTTTATGTGTTCTCGCAATATAATTTTTTTTCATGCTATGAACCCTATAGTGGTATCAGAGCTGACTCTATGCGTAGATCTATTGCACGAGTAGAACACAATGGTTTTGTGGGAATTGATGCTTTTGTTATAGCTTTCTTTTTGTGTACTTTGCATCTTGTGGGATGGTGGGATGAAGCGGCCCGAGCTAACCTTACATGTCATCGTACATGAGACTTGCTCCATGCTCAACGTGCAACTTGCATTGCACAAGTGGATTTGCGGGTGTCTGTCTCTCCCACCATAGTGAAGATTCAATTTACAACGGGCACTTGATAATACTTGTATAAACATTGTGGTTCATGTTCGTAGGTAAGAACAGTTCTTATTCGAAAGCCCAAACCACGTAAAACATGCAAAGAAAATTAGAGGCGTCTAACTTGTTTTTGCAGGGCATGTGTTGTGATGTGATATGGCCATGATGTGATTGTGATTATATTTGATGTATGAAATGATCCTTATTGTAAGTTGGCAACCGGTAGGAGCCTTATGGTTGTCTTTAAATTTTGTTAAGACTTGTGTGTCTATTCATCAAGTAGTTGTAATAGTTGCTGTTGGTGGAGGACAACCATGAAGCAGCGCCATTGACCTTGATGCCACGCCGGTGATGATGGAGAGCATGTTCGTGCTTTGGAGATGAAGATCAAAGGCACAAGAAGAAAAGCCATATCATATCACATATTATGAATTGCATGTGATGTTAATCCTTTTATGCATCTTGTATTGCTTAGATTGCGACGGTAGCATTATAAGATGATCCCTCTCACTAAATATCAAGTAATAAAGTGTTCATCCTTAGTAGGCACCGTTGCTAAGACTCATTGTTTTGAAGCACCACGTGGTGATCGAGTGTGATAGATTCTACGTGTGCACACAACGGGTGCAAGCCCGATTTGCACATGTGGATACTAAGGTTAACCTTGATGAGCCTAACATGTACATACATGGTCTCAGAACATGAAATACCGAAAGGTAAAGCATGAGTCATATGATTGATATGATGAACATGATGATTGTTCGCCTTTGAAGCTACATCATCTCTCGTGATGATCGGACTTGGTGTAGTGGATTTTGTTCGTGTGATCACTAAAACAATGTGAGGGATGTTGTTTTGAGTGGGAGTTCACCTAGTTAATCTAAGAATTAAATATGAACTCAATTTATCATAAACTTACTCTAAATTCTTTGTAAATATGTTGTAGATCAAGGCGGCTCCTACCATCAATTTTAATGTGTTCCTAGAGAAAGAAAAGTTGAAAAACAACGGAAGCATCTTTGCGGACTGGTTCTGCAACTTGAGGATTGTCCTTAATGCTATTTAGTTGACCTATGTGCTGGATGCACCGCTGGGTGACCCGCCTGCAGATGATGCTACCGATGAGGTGAAAAATGTTTACCTCACTCAGAAGAATCAACACTCCATAGTTCAGTGTTCCATCTCGTAGAGTTTGGAATCGGAGCTTCAGAAGCGCTTTGAGAACCGCGACCCTCATGATATTGTCAATGAGCTCAAAATGATATTTGAGACTCACGTGTCCGTGGAAAGCTATGAAGCTTCCAAGAAGTTCTTTAACTGCAAGATGGAAGAGGGCAGCTCCGTTAGCGAGCATGTTCTTAAAATGTCTGGGTACACGAATAAACTTGTATATTTGGGAATAATGATTCCTAATGCGTTGGGTATCCATCAAGTCCTCCAATCACTATCACCTAGTTACAAGAACTTTCTGATGAACTACAACATGCAGCACATGGATAAGTCGTTGCCTGGACTGTTCTCCTTGTTGAAGTCTGCGGAAGTGGAGATCAAGAAAGAGCACCAATTTTTGATGGTCAATAAGACCACCAATTTCAAGAAGCAAGGCAAGCCTAAGAAGAAGGGTAACTTCAAGAAGGGCGACAAGAAAGCTGTTGCGCCTACTAAGAATCCCAAGACTGGTCCTAAGCCTGATATTGAGTGCGTTTACTGCAAGGACGAAGGTCACTGGAAGCGGAATTGCCCCAAGTACCTGTCAGATCTGAAGAACGACAACATCAAGAAGAAAGGTATATTCGATATAGATGTTATTGATGTGTATCTTACTAGTAGTCGTAGTAGTGCCTGAGTATTTGATACTGGTTCGGTTGCTCATATTTTTAACTCGAAACAGGTGCTGTAGAATAAGCGAAGACTGGCGAGAGGCAAGGTGATGATGCGCATTGGAAATGGCTCCAAGGTTGATGTGATCGCTGTCGGCATGCTCCCTCTTCATCTACCATCAGGATTAGTTTTAAGTCTAAATAATTGTTATTTGGTGCCTGCGCTAAGCATGAACATTATATCTGGATCTTGTTTATTGTGAGATAGTTACTCATTTAAGTCCAAGAATAATGGTTGTTCGATTTATATGAGTAATATCTTTTATGGTCATGCGCCTGAGATGGATGGTCAATTCTTATTGAATTTCGATAGTAGTGATACACATGTTCATAATATAGATGCTGAACGAATGAAATTGAATGATAATTCCACATATATGTGGCACTGCCGTCTTGGTCACATTGGAGTGAAGCGCATGAAGAAACTCCATTCTGATGGACTTCTCGAATCACTTGATTTTGAATCACTTGAAAGATGTGAAGCATGTCTGATGGGAAAAATGACTAAGACACCATTCTCTAGAATAATGGAGCGATCTACGGACTTGTTGGAGATCATACATACCGATGTGTGTGGTCCAATGAGTGTGGCATCGCGCGGTGGATATCGTTATGTTCTTACTTTCACGAATGACTTGACAAGATATGGGTATATCTAATTTATGAAACATAAGTCCGAAACATTCGAGAAGTTTAAGGAATTCCAAAGTGAAGTAGAAAATCAACGTAACAAGAAGATTAAGTTTCTGCGATCTAATTGTGGAGGTGGGTATCTAAGTTACGAGTTTGGCATGCATTTGAAAAAATGCGGAAGAATACTTCCACAGTTTACACCGTCGGGAACACCACAACATAATGGTGTGTCCTAACATCGTAATCGAACTCTCTTAGATATGGTTCTGCGGTGACCCAGCATACCACTGCATGATGTAGTACACTATAGTCGTTGACATAACACCAATGAAGCACCATTCACTAGTATTACATCCCTCGGAGTGGTACAACAGAAACACAACAGGTCCAAGACATGACTATATGTTACAACTCAACTCTTTACACAAGATCCAGAGAACACTCTAGGTTAAAGAGAGAGAAAGAAACTTCTTACAAAGAAGAATCAGAAATAAATATCTCAAAAACTATCATACTATTAAGACTAGTATCTTAACTAATGGTCTGGCATTGCTACTATCGCAATACACTACAGAAATAGGTTCTATGGCTAGAGATTATATTCCTATCTAATCAGTAACTTTGTCTTCACTTGAGTTGATGTATATGTTGACTTTCTTGACTTTATTAAAGAGCTTTAGCCTTTGATGATGATTCCTGGAGTATGACTTGATGTAGACGTCGTCTGTAATGGCTTTAGAACCTAGCAAGGGTTAAGAAGATACGTTGAGTACGAGCGTACTCAGCAAGTTCACTAGAAAAGGAGTGTTTGATGCACTATGTCTACAGCCACAAACCATAGGTCGTAGGCAATGCAAGTTTTCATAAACATTTCTTCAAAGGTTGCTTTTATTCTGAAAAACTATGTCCATCAGCCTTCACGGGTTAACCAGAACTTTCATGGAGTTCCTTTCCCGCAGCATTCGCAGCTCCTTCCCAGAACAGGGAGTAACAAGTTACAGTTCTTACACTCTGCAGAGGTGCATTACTTTTCCCATGAGAGACCTTAGCTTTGTTGCACATCCGAGTTGCATTCTCGTCCACACTTCCTTGGTGTGGGGCCCAAACTAAGATCCAAGCCAATCACTGCCCTCTCCGCGACCTCATATGTCTGCACGATCCTTCGGGGCTGGCTCACCTCCGTTAAGCCCCCTTTCGGGCAGGCTAAAACCCTGATGAGTCCCGAAGACTCTATGAGCTGGTGATGCCTAGGTAAGTACCTTATAGGTCCGGCTAAACCCCCCGACAGCCACTCATAGATAATCTAGACACCAAAAACATGGGGCCTAAGGGTGCCCACCCATATGTTGGATCCGCACAAGGAATCACAATGTCATGTTAAGGTAGTCTTGCCTCCATACGAAAGGAAAAGGATACAGCTGACTTCTCCGTCCCATTCAAAATCTCATGGTTAATGCGTAATATACGGCGCAAGAATCACTGGCGACATTGGTTGTTAAGTCCTAGATAATATGTTCCTTTACCACCGGAACTTTCATAGTAGGTTATTACCTCATGGTAAATTACCTATAATCATATTATTAGGAAAATAGTGTTTTTCGACCTTTTTGAAATGCAGGTGATGACAACATTTGATTTGCAAATACTTTACAGAAAATAATCAAAGGACATGAGCAAGTGTGAACTTGCCTTTTGTGATTGCAAGATTATGCACTCATGGTCTTCGAGACAATATAAAAGATCTAATATCTGAAATCAACATCATTGGTCCGGTAAGGATTAATGTTTAAAGAAGCAAGATGCTTTTATGCATAAGTAATGTAATGAAATTTCATAAACTCGAATCCCGGGGATAACGTTGATCTAGAGTTTGGAAACTAGAAATGGTTCCTTCAGAATGTATTGTCCTTTTAGATAAGTTTCACACTTGTGATTTTTATTAAGGCTTGTGAGTGTGTGTGAAACAACATGTAATTATAATAACATAAAACAATGAGATACACAACAATGTGAAATGTTATTCAAGATTTCCTTCATTATAATTGTTTATCTTCAAGTTTTACTTTACAAGTAATGGCAATAATAAGGAACTTAAGTATTAACAATCTTAATATACAAGTAAAGTATAAAGTAATGTGATTGTGATTAGTTGTAATCTGTTGATTGAAGTGGCAAAATGAATAACTTTTGAATAAAAGATTTCTTTATTAAGGTTTAAACAATCCTGGTAGTTTTTAGAATATGGTTGATAGCATGTGATTGATGTTGTTTATGCTTGCTTGAATAGTTTGGACTTGAGATGCCTTACGACTTAATTATAACAGACTAAAGTTAACTATAAAACATATAATAAAGTTTTTAGCATTATATTTAAAGTCTTGTAGACTAAAGTTAACTTTAAGAACATAGATGGATTTAAGGTGTAATGCTTATGATATTGTACTTGCTCATCTTATAATATTTCCTTAAAGTTATTTAAGAATGGCATTGCTTTTATTTGAGTAGTGGTTTCCTAACATTACAATGGAATAAAATCATTTACCTTTTTATAGATGAGTGGTTATAGTTGTAAACAAGGAAGTAATATTACTTAACTACTTATGGATTTACTATAGTGTGGTGATATGTTTATGAACTTGTAGTTGAAGTAATGGGAAAGATTTTATTTAGTCACAATTATTCTTGAAGATTTTATAATGGATAAGGATCCTTTTAGAAAATAATCTACACTTATGGTTGAAGGATAATTCAATAAAATTGTATTTAAAATGTGTTGAACCATTTTGACTTCATATATCAATATTCAAGACTAATACTATTTATTGGACTCAATTGGCTAATTTTTAGAAATATTAATTTTTTTTACCCTTTTATGAATTATTAATTTACAAAATTAGATTTAAATTCAAGTTATTAGAGTGTTAAGTTTTTATTTACTTAAAAATGGAATGTTATATTTTTAACACGTAGATATTATTTTTGTGATCATTTTGGTATATTATATGTATTTTTATGATTTTTAAATAATAAAATATGAGTTTTTATAAGGTTATTACTTTATAAATACTTAATAAATAATCAATATTTAATTAAGTAAAATAATAATGCATGATCATAGATTTAAATTATAGTTTTTATTTTTCTAAGATTTTTGGTATTTTATTTATATTTTTAACTTTTACAAATATTAAAATATGAATTATCAAAGTTTTATTACTTATAAAATCTTTATTAAATTACAATTATTTAAATAACTATCATAATAATGTTTGATAATAGTCTTAAGTTGTAGATTTTATTTTTCTAAACATTTTCATATATTACACATATTTTTCTGAATTATAAAATAAAAGTTATTGAATTTATAAGGTTTAATCACTTTGTGAATTTTTAATTAAATAACTAAATGTGTTTATGAGGTAATGCTGATGTCAGCATGAAGTGAGGGGTTTTTCTCACCAGAGCTAATCCTACCCCATTCACTGACTGGTGGGACCTTTCCCATGTCATTTACAGAACAATTAAATAAATCAATAAGAGATGTTATGACCTCAGCACGATGTCACGCTGACATCATCTGAGACTGATCCTCTCAGATCGATTGTCGATCGAGTGATACCGTACGTGCGCGCGGTGGTGATTGAGTTTATCGGAAAGGGGGCGTCGCAAGGAACCCTATAGTTGCGACGCCGCTCCGTTTTGGTCGCCGGAGCACTGTGTACGACGGTGGCCGACGATGGAGCAACCAGAGCAAGAGAGAGCAAGGGAGATGGTCTACGAGGATGGTGGACTCACCTTGGTGCAATTAGTGGCGACGACGAGGTCGTAGGAGGTCCGTGGTGGCGGCAACTGATGATGAACGGCGGTGACCGGAGGTGGAAACGAGGTGTTGATTGGGTCGACAAAGGGCTCCCCGGCTTTGTGAGTAGGGGCAAATGACAGAGTCGAACGAGGCGAGGCTCGGGACGGTCAGAAACATCGGCGATATGCAGCTCCGGCGAGCTAGGTTTTCGGTTAGAGAGGAAATTGGAAAGGAAGAATGAGGATAAGGATCTCCGGCATGTCGGTGGTCTTCTTATAGGCAACGAACAGTGGCGGCGCGGATCTTGACATCTGCGGTCATCGCGACGATGGCGGACGGCGGAGCTCGAGGCAGCGAGCTGCTTGCTCGACGTTGTCCTTTTGGCGAGAGGAGGAAGAAAGGAAAAGAAATTGCGAAACAGTATGGGCTGTGAATTGGGCTAGTTGGGCCATGGCAAAGCTTGCCAGATGTTTTTCTACGGCTGCTAGAGGGCGACAGATAAGAAGGAGGGAAGATGGGCCACGGGCCAGAAACTAGGCTAGCCTGTTTCCCCTTCTTTTTCTTTTATATTTACCATATTCTGTTTTCTTTTCTAGCTTTTTATTTAAGCAATTGTTTTGACTTTTCTTAATGGAATTTCTTTGTTAAATACTTGCATCAATCATAAAGTTACTTATATTCAATTTGTGAACTTTTATTATATAATGTTACATTTCTTTATTTTGTTTTTATAGATCCTTGTAATATTTGGTAAGGAACTTTGTTATTCATTTTCTTTCCATAATAAACCATGGATTATTAAATGATCTTTCCTTATTTATTTATAACACTTAGTTTTAGTTAATTTATTGTTTGGAGGGAAATATATATATGGTGATCCTTTTCTTATTATATGATACATAAAGTTCTAGGGAAATAATATGATTAATATTATTCTCATGAATTTAGGAAATATCAATGTATATATTTTATTATAACTAATACAAGAGTTAGGGTTTTAGGGATTTGTTAATCATATTATACCCTTATAGAATGATTTTTATTTCCTCCTAATGAATGTAATGATAATGGTTTAAGATAGCTAAATATATGCAAAGCATGTATCCATCTTTATTATTATATAACAATAATTATATAAGAGAATTTAATTATTAGGGTTCTCGGAATGGTGAATTATATTATTAAAAATCTACTAACAAGTGAATCCTAACCACCCTTCTTATTTAAAATATGCATAGTTGTTTTCTGGAACTAGCTATTTATTACTTACTTAAGTGTGATTAATATATGGATATAATATTGGGCATAATGGTTTATAGTAATTTTCAATTATGTGGTACACATGATTTAGAGGTTTGAAAGTGTCAAAGATATGCTTGAGTGATTTGCTATAGGAAAATATTCCTATAAAGCTTTGTGGAAATAAGATGATAGATCAATCAGATGAAATGGATACTATGTTTGGTTAAAGATTTAGGGTTTAGTGTTTACCAAGAATTTTTATGTTCCATAATTCACAATCCTGGACTTCTAATTAAGGAATTCCTTTCCTAGATATACTACTTCTTCCTATCCATCATCATGTGTTAACATGATGAGCTTTACTTCACAAGAATATTCTGATCCATCTTTTATTCTTCTAAATTCATTTATAAATCCAATGAGCTTGACACTAAAGCTTTTCATAATCTTCTCAAATATATACTTAGTTATCAAACTATTCTACTACTAATAATCTCCAATTCAACAGATGGTTACAGTTAACTCCATTCATATTCTACATTAATCATCCATCATCCAACATTACTCCAATAAATGTATAGGGTGGCGCTATTTGACACCCAGGGTGTAGAATAGTTATTCTACACCCACCCTCTATCTTTAGAACCGTATATTATTTTTACGTCACATAAATTTTGTATTACTTCGTAAGTCGAGAAGAACATAATAAAATTTAGAAATGACATAATTTTTTTGTTTACATGCCGTAAAAAAATTCGACGTAAAATACATATTTTTGGTGTTTTTTACACTATAATGACTCATAAACTTTATTTTTGTGTCAAATTTTTTGGTTGTGGTGAATATATGAACATAATTATTCGTATATAAAACATAACTTTTTCAATCTATCAACATAAAAATATGTTGGATGCAAAATAACTATTCTGCATCCTGGGTGCTGAATAGGGTTTCTATAAATGTGTATATATATATATATCAAATCCTACTTCACCTCAAGTATTTAGTATTTACCAAAAGGAAAATACAATTTCTCTAATCCAATGTTGCTCTATCATCATCTTAATCATACTATCTTATCTCTACTTAACTCCAGTATCTTATAGTCAATTTCACATAATATCATGGTGGCTTATCATGGCTAGCCTAGAATAACATATCTATACTAGGGTTCAATCATGTTCTATCCACCAATGTCACTTATACATGATATAAGCATTCAATCTTGGTGACTAAAGCATGATCATTATAATCCTTTGATCCTTTATGGTTTAGGTTTCCAGTTGGCTAATCAAGGCTTTCATCCATACAACATTATAGTTGTATTATAATTATCTTCTATTTATCTCTATTGGACTAAGATATATTATTCATTGACTGTACCTACTTGATCCAATAGGATTACTCCTGGTAACTATCTTTAGAATTCCTCCCTATGGTCTTCTTTTTTGCCATATAATTATATCTTCCATATAACTCTTCTATCCATTCAGGAGTGAGTTAACTCCTTCAATTATCACAATGATCTTATTCTCTTCCAACACTCCCATCCTATAGATGATATCTAAATCTAGCATTAGCACTTACCTCTTCTTACTTCTTTCTCTTAAGAGCCTAAGTGAATGCTATGATATGGACAAGAGTTGATAAATCAAGAATTGATAGGTTAAGAATTGGTGAATCAATAGTTGATTACTCAACATTGATGAACAACAGATATTAGAATAAGATTCAATAGAGATGATAAGGATTGATATGGAAAGAAAGGTATATGGTGAATGATCTTGAGTTGTCTTCTTTCCTACTCAATCTTATTAAAGAGCTAAGGTTAGGTATTACCATGATACTCATGGTATAAGTAGATGAGATTAAGATAGGTCAAGATTTAGTTGTTACATTCTTATTACTTAAGTTATATTTATAACTTGGTATTCATGGGTTGTGCAATGAATACTGGGATATGCCTACTTAAGGATCAAATATAAATCATTAAATAATGTATTAGGGTTTAACTTTCATTACATTTGATCTACCCTTAGATCAAATCTTCCTTACCCAAAATAAGGTTTTAACAAAGGTCATATTGAAACTTATCGCAGTCAACTTGATGATCTACTTCAATTCCATCAAGTTGAGATAAGCTTCAATCACTTTGACAAGTTTTGTTCAAAAGCGCGAAAATTATTCGGTTTTTCTATGCATGAATGCAATGCATACATCTGGGTTCAGCTTATTTCTAATATCTAATGCTGGGACGTTACGGGTTCGTTGTATGATGTCTCTTACAGATTTACCGTTATCATTTTGGGGTTATGCATTAGAAACAGAAGCATTCACTTTAAATAGGGCACCATCTAAATCTGTTGAAATGACACTATATGAATTTTGGTTTGAAAAGAAACCTAAGCTATCATTCCTTAAAGTTTGGGGTTGCGAAGCTTATGTAAAGAAGTTACAGCCTGTGAGATCCAAGCACATGACTTAATAGAATTGATAGGATACTCATACCAACAAGTTGCAACTTCTTTTTCGGAAGCTCATTCGAAAAGAACTCTAAGGTTAAGTGTGCTTGTCCTAGAGCAATTCTAGGATGGGTGACCGACCGAGAAGTGGGTACCGGGTGCGCACGAGTGAGGACAAAGTGCGCAGAAAAGACTAGTGTTGGTTTGTGGGGCCAGTCTGGATATCCTATTAAGCTGTCAGGAGTGACACCCCCGGGCCTAGTGGCCGGGTTGTTACATAGCCCGACAATCTTGAACCCAAAGCGAAGAAATGCATCTTCATAGGATACCCTAAAGAAACAATTGGGTATACCTTCTATCATAGATCCGAAGGCAAAATTTCCGTTGCCAGGAATGGATCCTTTCTTGAGAAGGAGTTTCTCTCGAAAGAAGTGACTGGAAGGAAAGTAGAACTCGACGAGGTTGTTGAACCTTCTCTTGGATTTGATAGTAGCACAACACCAGAAGATGTTCCTATGCCTCCTACACCAATAAGAGAGGAAGCTAATGATAATGATCATGAAACTTTGAGCGAAGTTACTACGGAACCTCGCAGGTCAACGAGGGTTCATACCACTCCATATTGGTATGACCCTGTTATGAATGTCATGTTGGTGGACAACACAGACGACCCTGCGACGTATGAGGAAGCAATGACAAGCCCATATTCCAAAAAATGGCAAGAAGCCATGAAATCCAAGATTGGATCCATGTACGAAAACCAAGTGTAGACTTTGGTGGACTTACCGGATGGTCGCAAGGCTATCGAGAACAAATGGATTTTCAATAAGAAAATAGATGTTGATGGTAATGTAACCGTCTATAAGGCTGAACTTATCGCAAAAGGGTTTTGACAAATTCAAGGCGTTGACTACGATGAGACTTTCTCACCGGTAGCGAAGCTAAAGTTTGTGAGGATTTTGTTAGCAATCGTTGCATATTACGATTATGAGATATGTCAGATGGATGTCAAAACGGCGTTCCTCAATGGTAACATTGAAGAAGAGTTGTATATGGTACAACCCAAAGGTTTTGTCGATCCTAAAGATGCTAACAAGGTATGCAAACTTCAACGGTCCATTTATGGATTGAAGCATGCATCCCGGAGCTGGAATCAACATTTTGATAAGGTGATCAAAAACTTTGGATTTATACAAAATTATGGAGAAGCTTGTATTTACAAGAAAGTGAGTGGGATCTCTGTAGCATTCCTAGTACTATATGTGGATGACATATTGTTGATTGGGAATGATATAGAACTTCTTAAAAGTGTCAAAGACTATTTGAATAATATTTTTTCAATAAAGGATCTTGGCGAAGCTGCATACATTTTAGGCATCAAGATTTATAGAGATAGATCAAGACGCCTAATAGCACTTTCACAAAGTACATACTTGGACAAGGTTCTAAAGAAGTTTGGAATGGAAGAAAGCAAGAAAGGGTTCTTTCCTAGAGCAAGATCATTTGGAGTTCCTGTGCTGGTTGGTGTATTTGCTTGGCATGGAATTGACATGCCTCTCATGCCTTGATGAGCTTCGTAGCATCCTGCACCACCGTGGCCTAGTAGAAGCCGCTTCTGAAGGCTTTGCCGGCAAGGGTGCGGACAGAGGAGTGGTGGCCACATTCCCCATCCCGGATGTCTTTGAGGAGCACATGCCCTTTCTCCACCGGAAAGAACCATAGAGCTACGCCATTGGGGCACCTGCAATAAAGCTCACCATACACCATGCAGTAGCTTTTAGACTGCCTCGTGAGGCGCTCCGCCGAGCCTCATCCTTGGGAGAGTTTCATCTTTCAGGTGCTCCTTGATCTCATCGATCTAGCTTGCGGCTTAATGAGTAATTCCCATCATCCTTGGTCCACAGTTCGGAGCACCAATGGCCGGAGGTGGTGGGAGGTCCTCGCCGAGCGCATTCGTGTTTGATGGCATGACTGATGTGGTGTACAACCACTCCTAAAATAATCCACCGATGGCCGGAGGTGGTAATTCCTAAAATAATCCACCGATAATCCACCGAGCGCATTCGTCCACAGTTCGGAGCACCGATGGCCGGAGGTGGTGGGAGGTCCTCGCCGAGCGCATTCGTTTTTGATGGCATGACTGATGTGTTGTACAACCACTCCTAAAATAATCCTAGGCGTTGTGGTAAGCACTTGGATGATCACTTGGCGATGTCATCCGCTTTCGAGTTATCTTTGTGGGGAATGAGCTTGAGCTCCATGCCGCGGAAGCACGACTCGAGCCTGCGCACCTCTTCCAGGTATGCTATTATGTGGTCGTCTTTTTCTTTGTAGGTTTTGTTTGAGAAATTGATCAGGAGTTGTGAGTCTCCCTGGATGATGATGCGTTTTATGCCGAGGGCGATTGCACCCCTTAGGCCAGCGAGCATACCCTCGTACTCAGCAATGTTGTTGGAGACCTTGTCCTTTTCCTTAAAGTTGAGTTGTAGCACGTATTACAACTTCTCGCCCATGGGTGATGCGAGCACGGCTCCAGCCTCTGTTCCATCATGCTCGAAAGCACTATCAAAGGTCTTGTACCAGCTTCCAAGAGCCGAGTTCCATGGTTGTTGTGACTCCTCCTCGGGGAGATCATCCACTAATGGGTCAGTCCATTCATTGATGAATTCTATCAGAGAGGCTCTCTTTATGGTGCTGGTGGTATGACATATTTTTGGGATTACTTCATCCAACTATCTTATTCTCACTCACATTCTAAAATACCGAAAACGTCTTAAATGTGTGACCCTGTGGGTTCGGATATTTGCGGACATGTCCGGAAATCATTCCATGACAATGATGACTATCAGTGTCTTGATACAAGTAGCAACCCCCGCAAATAACACGAAGATATTTATTGTGTGAACCATAGTATTGAGTCTGATACATATTGTATTGATTTGTTGATACTTTACATTGCCCGAGATGAAACACTAATACAATTATAGCATATAAAAATAAACTTAATTATGAAACAGAAATATGAATAATAATAATACATTTATTATTGCCTCTAGGGCATATTTCCATCAGTCCCCCACTTGCACTAGAGCCAATAATCTAGTTTACATTTAGCAATCTAATACATATGGCTTCCTGGTGCTGTTCATGCTTTGCAAGCATGAGTACCTTTGTCAATGGATCTGCCACATTAAGATCTGTATGAATTTTGCGCATCTTGATGTCACCATCATGGACGAACTGGCATATGAGATGAAATCGACGTTGTACATGATGCTTGTTCTTCTGGTGGGACTTTGGTTCTTTCGCTTGAGAGATGGAACCATTGTTGTCACAATGAATCTCCATAGGCTCTAACGCACTTGGAACCACACAAGTTCTAAGATGAAGTTCTTCATCCAAACACCCTCCTTTGTAGCATTTGATGATGTTATGTACTCCGCCTCTATTGTAGAGTTTGTAACTATATCTTGCTTAGAATTTTTCTAGCTCACTGCTTCCTCATTTAAAGTGAACATAACCGGAATCAGATCTAAAATCATCAGGATCAGTGATAAAACTTGCATTGGTATAACCTTTTGCAGTGAGCTCTTTGTCACCTCCATATATGAGAAACATATCCTTAGTCCTTGTCAAGTACCTAAGTATATTTTTCACTGCTATCCAATGATTCACTCCTGGATCACTTTGGTATCTGATCATAACACTTAGAACATATGATACATCTAGTCTTGTTCATTGATGGCTGCAAGTGCATAGATCAATTGTAGCTAGTTTCGAAGTAAAGTTATTGAACCCACAGAGAGATATTGGTAAAGGTCTTAATTCCCCTTGTCATGTTCTATCAAAGGATACTTGTAAGTTGCCTTTGATCTCAAGTAAAGAGTGTTTGAAAGGTTTTTGGTTGTGTGTATAAATGTAATTAAAAAAATTAATATAAAGCAAATAACAAGTACGTGTAAAAGAATAGGGCTAAAATGTTCTCGGGGATATAGGATATTCCTCTATCATGGTGTTTTCATTGTTAATAATTTAGTATAATATACTTCTTGTATCATGAGATGTGTGGAGAGAGCTCCATAATAAGATGTTCACTACAAGGCTCGTAGGAAGCCACTTTGTTGAGCCAAAAGTGAGGTCACCTCTAAATAACCACTACGATGCCTAAGAGCAATCACCCATACAGACCACCACAATTAAGGGTTTCCCCATGGATATCTTAATTAGCTTAGGGAGTCCCTCTTTATTCCTCCTTTGACCGCGTAGTTCATGAGACGACGCTAATCTGTCATGGGGATATTCCGGGTACGATCCCAAAGCACGTCTAAAGGATTTATCCCTCCCTTTATTCGCGAAGGAAAATGGTATGTGGTCGACTTTCACATACCATCTAAAGAGAGATATCAAACACAAATCATAAATCTTTTTTTATCTATCATAGACTAGCAAGTCATACGGACACACGAATATATCATATTTATTGCAAATTCATAATAGTGCTAGGGTTTCTCTATCTCCACAAGAACAAAGGAACTACTCACACATGGAAGCAATCAACAACATCATCATAATCGAATGGGTGGATTGATGGGGATATGCCGCCCGGGGTATACCCAGCAGGACGTTTCCTACTGGCCAAGCTGTCAGCGAGTGGGCCTGCAGGACGGCGACTGGATCAAGACTTGGCAAGGAACCAGGCGATTGGAAGCTGGAGGCTTAGAAGCGTAGCTAGGCCTAGTCGGATTAGGTCAAGAACCCTGCGAATCCTTAACTAATTCGGTTGTAGATCTATAAACCCTAGCGAGGTGAGCCTATATAAACCTCCCTAGGGTACGCATAGAGGACACGTTCCATCATACACCCCAGCGACTCGCCGCCTAGTCGTCGAGCTCGCCCTTGTACTCTCTCCATAATACAATCTAGCGGGAGTAGGTCTTTACCCTCCAGGGGGACGAACCTAGGTAAAACCTTGTGTCTCCGCCCTCATCTCGCACCGCAGATGGTTGGCCGCACTTGCCCTTCGTTCTACTACTCGCTGCCAATTGCAGCATCTGTTGTGGCCATTCCCACGACAGTGGCGCCCACCGTGGGGCCTGGCCGGTCAGGCCGGTGTTCTGCAGCGAGATCCAATCTGCCCATCAACGAGATGATCGCCACCGGCCGCATGATCGCAATCGGCGAGATCCTCCAGATCTTGCCGAGCATCTACGTCCCGGCGGCGCGCCCCGTCACGCACAGCGTGATCATACCGGTCGGCACGATCAGCCTCTTCGTCGGCTTCACCGACGTCATCGTCTCGGAGGACTCGGCTCGCATCCGCGAGTCGCCACCACGTGACCGGCTCTCTGAGAGTCAGGTCCGTACCATCCAGCGCCTCGCCTCCGAGTACGACTCGGCCAACAGCAATGTGGCCGAAACCACCATGGTCGCGGAGGACGCGGCCCTCAACGACGACGCCGACTCTGTGACCCCGACATCGGCCGCCGGATCCATCGTCACCGTGTCACCCGCGGGCTCCATCACCTAGGTCTCCAACATGGGAGACTTCGAGGATCCCTCCATTCTTGGGATCTTCGACTTCGAGTCCGGGTCAGAGAACTCCGACGATCTTCACACTGGATCTGGCCACAACGTTGCGGCCTAGATGGCGAATGGCGTGGACGCCCCGCCAGACACCTTCTCCACGCCGATCCCGTCGACCGTGACAACAACGGAGGTCGAGGAACTCCGCGTGCGACTGGAGGAGGCAGTCCGCAAGGAACAAGCCGAGCGCGAAAAATTCCGCCTCGAGCAGGTGACGACACATGAGCTTTCGTGCTGCCACCAACTCCGCATCAGGTCACGCCTGAACCCCACCGTCCAGGGCCGTGCCTTGAACTTCGAAGACGAAAATGACCCGACCCGCATAGCCAAGCGCGCGATCTGCGAGAACACGCCGCCAGGAGGGAGCTCCCGGCCACCACCAGGCGCGACGGCCAACGCCCCCCCGCCACCACCACCTGGCCGCACGCCCCCCCAGGATCAGCCAAGAATCCTGGTCTCCTCGCGGGAGCGAGACCCGAATGGCCTCCCGCTGTTCTCCACCCCGATGTACAACGTCGTCGCGAGCCGAGCCGCGGTCGACAACATCACCGTGACCGGGGAAGGTGCCCTGCAGATCCAGTACGCCAAGGCTCTTCTCGCCAAGGTCGTGGAGTAGCAAAACGCGGGAGCCGACTCGCAGGGTCGCATGTACTCGTGTTCGTCGGGCAGCAGGGTGGCCTCGAGCAGCCGCCCAATGGCGGCAAACACCCTCAATTGCCCACCACCTGAGCTCCTACAGCTCCAACACCGACCGCACACGCGGCACTCTCCACCAACGACCCGTGATCGGTGAACAACTTCGTCGCCGCCAACGGGAAGCCAGTTGACGCGCGCACCCACATCATCAACAACCAGAGCTGGCATGCACGCCAGCCTGATGACTTGAGGCATACCCTCACCAACCGTCGTGACGGTGAACCAAGGGGGTCGCTGAGCTGAGTCGGACCGCAGTGCTTCAGACCAATGATCCACGACGAAAGATACCCGGCGAACTTCAAGGTGCTGAAGGAGATCAAGAAGTACGACCCCTCGTACGACCCGTCCATGTGGATGGACACGTACCTCATGGCGATGAGAATCACCGGCCACACCGACCTGCTCGCCGCTTGCTACCTCCCCCTAATGATGGAGGGAGCGTGCCGACAATGGATCAACACCCTCCCCGCGGACAACATCGACTCCTGGGAGGAAATGCGTGATGCCTTCATCAGGCACTTCGAGGGCTCCTATACCCATGCCACCACCATCAAGGACCTGGAGCGATGCGTCCAGGGACCCCGCGAGTCGACCCGCAGCTGGGTCCAAAGGTGGCAAGACCTGTGGTACAACGCGGCCGAAATCCACCCGGACACCGCGATCCACTACTTCAAGACCTCGTGCCGCTACGAGCCCCTGGTCGCCAAACTCAAGCGGGTGTACAAAACATTCGACAACATACCAGACCTCCTCGAGATCGCCAAGCGGTACGCGGAGGAGGACCCAAACCAAGAAACCGACAACGAGTCGGGAGGAAACCGCCATACGAGCGACCATGACAACGGGAGACGACCCGAGCTACGATACAGCAACACTCGCCTCACCGGCAAGCGCCAAGGTGACGGGCGAGTCGACTTCGTCGCCAACACCGGGTACGCCCCACGCGAGCCCAAAAGCTTTCGCCACGATGGAGGCCAACGCCGCGACGACGGCAACTACAAGGCGAAGCCATGGTTCGACCCCGCGGCTCTCCTCAACCAGCCATGTGTGTTCCATAGCAGGGAGGGGAAACCCGCCACGCACACGACCGCCAACTGCCACTCCCTGAGGGAGATCGAGAAGGCATGGCACGCAAGGGAAGACCCCGACAACCACCCGCCAAACGGCGGCAAATTCGGCAACAACGCCGGCTCGCTCCACACCTTCACCAGCTTCAACACGAAGCGCGAGAAGAAGGTCATCGCCCGTGTTGTCGCCATCAACGCGGTGTCACAGATCGACATCCCCTAGCTCCTCAACTAGTCCAAGCAACCAATCACCTAGAGTCGCGAGGACCACTCGCCACAGATCGAATATCCGAGCCGAGTCGCCTTGGTGGTCAAGCCCAAGGTGGGAGACTATTGGCTCCCCAAGACGCTGATGGACGGCGGCAGCTCCATCAACATTCTGTACCTGGACACATTTAGGCGACTGCGGCTCCCGCAATCGATGATCGAGATGACCTACACCACCTTCCATGGCATCGTCCCCAGTCGGAAGGCATACCCGATCGGCAAGGTGACGCTGCCAGTCACCTTCGGTACACCAGCGAACTTCCGCACCGAGCGGATCGTCTTCGAGCTGGTGCCGTTCAACAGCCTCTACCACTGCGTCCTGGGGCGTCAGGCGTTCACCAAATTCATGGCAGTGCCCCACTACACGTACAACACGATGAAGCTCCCCGGGCCGTGCGGCATCATCACTGTCCATGGCGACCCCGACATGGCCGCAGAGTGCAAGGCCAAAGGCGCCGAGCTCGCCGACGCTGTCATAGCGGCAGAAGCCAACCATGTGGAAGAGCTCGCCAAGTACGTGAGCGGGGTCAACAATGACGACCCCACCATACTCACGAAGCCCAACTCGGAGGGTGGCAGCTCCACCGCCTTCGAGGCAACGACGCACACTCGCACCTTCGACCTGGTCCCAGGCAACTCCAGCCAGACGGTGATGATTGGGACGGGCATGAGCCCAACATAGGAAGGCGCGCTCACCGAGTTCCTACGTGAGAATCGTGACATCTTCTCATGGAAGCCATCCGACATGCCTGGTGTCCCGAGGGAACTCGCTGAGCACAAACTCAACGCCGACCCCAAAGTGCGACCCGTCAAGCAGTCGCTACGGCCCTTCAATGAAGAGCGCCACCGAGCAATCGCCGAGGAGGTGCAGCGTCTACTCGCTGTAGGCTTCATCCGGCCAATCAAATACTCCAAGTGGGTGGAAAACCCAGTCCTAGTCGAGAAGAAAAACGGGACCTGGAGAATGTGTATCGATTACACAAACCTCAACAACGCCTGCCCGAAGGAACAGTTCGTCCTCCTGCGGATCGACCAAATCATCAATTCAACCGTGGGCTCGGAGTCGCTATGCTTCCTCGATGCCTACTCTGGGTACAACCATATCAAAATGGCAGTCGAGGACAAGGATAAGACGCTGTTCATCACGCCATTCGGAGCCTTCTGCTACACCGCCATGACCTTCGGCCTCAAGAACGCCGGGGTGACCTACCAGAGGTGCATGAGGAGTGCCTTGCGAGCCAAATCGGCCGCAACATCCACGTCTACATCGACTACGTGGTAGTAAAGTCCACTCGCCAGGGCGATCTACTCGCCGACCTGGCGGAAACCTTCGCCAACCTGCGGAGGTACAAGATAAAGCTAAACCCAGGAAAGTGCACCTTCCGTGTACCTACCGGACAGCTGCTAGGGTACGTCGTCTCCAAGCGCAGGATCGAGGCGAATGCCGCCAAGATCAAAACGATCGCCCGACTCGGTAGACCCGAGTGCCTACGCGACGTCCAGAAGTTGGCTGGACGAGTCACGGCTCTCAGTCGCTTCATCCCCCAGCTAGGCGAGAAGGCGATGCCCCTCTACCGCCTAATGCGCAAGAACCCCACTTCTAGCGGGTCAAGGAGGCAGATGACGCGCTCCACGCTCTCAAGGAGGTGTTACTCGCAGCACCGCTACTCGCCGCCCCCGTCGACAAGGAGCCCATGCTCGTCTACATCGTGGCTTCCGAGCGAGTCGTTAGCGCCGTCATGGTCGTCGAGCGACCAGAGGAAGGCAAGGAACGCCCGGTGCAGCGACCAATATACTACATGTGCGAAGTCCTCACCGAGTCGCACCAGCGCTACCCGTAGTATCAAAAATTAGTATATGTGGTCTACAGAGCCCAGCAGCGACTGCCGCACTACTTCCAGGAGCACCCAATAACGGTCGTCTCCTCAGCACCGTTGCAGGACATCATCCGCAACCGTGAGGCGACTGGGCGAGTCGCCAAGTGGGCCATCGAGATCGGAGTCCACAACATCAGGTACGAGCCGCGCAAGGCGATCAAGTCGTAGGCTCTAGCAGATATTCTCGCCGACTGGGAGGAGGCCCAGCAGCCATAGAAACTGCCATACCTCCATTACTGGAGCCTACACTTCGACGGCTCCAAGAACGCAGATGGTGCAGGGGCAGAGACCGTGCTCACATCTCCAAAGGGCGACAAGCTACGCTACGTCCTGTACCTCGACTTCACCCCCTACACCAACAACATGGCCGAGTACGAGGCGCTACTCCACGACATGCGAGCAGCCAAGGAAATGAACATCAATCGCCTGTGCTGCTATGGCGACTCCGATCTTGTCGCCGGGCAAGTCGCCGGCACCTGCGACGCAGTCTCCCCCACCATGGCGGCATACCGCCAAGTAGTGGACCAGCTAGGAGGCCCCTTCGCGGGCTACTCCGTCGAGTGGATCGACATGCGGAAGAACGAGGAGGCCGACGCACTCTCCTGCATCGGCTCAGCTCGACTCGCACCACCCGCCAGCGTCTTCCTCGACACCATCACCAAGCCATCCATCTCTCCCCCGAGGGAGATCGACATCAGAATTCCGCTGCAACCAGACGCAGCCCTGGTCGCATTGATCGCCGAGCCAAATGACTGGACCGCACCATATGTCGCCTACCTGGAGGGAGGCACCCTACCCGCTGACGAGGCGGAGGCCCGAATGATAGCACACCGCTGCAAATCCTCCGTCATCATCAACGGCGAGCTCCACATACACAACGTGACCGGCGTGTTCCAACGCTGTGTCCAACCCGCATAAGGACGCAAGATCCTCTAGGACATCCACGCCGGCGACTGCAGCCACCACACCGGCGCCCGTTCCCTAGTCGCCAAGGCCATGCGACATGACTTCTACTGGCTCACCGCACACGCCTACGCGATCGACATCGTCCAACGCTGCATCAGGTGCCAGAAGTACGCCAATCAGACCCATGTACCAAGCTCGGCGCTCAAGACCATCCCCATCACCTGGTCATTCGCCGTATGGGGCATGGACATGGTGGGCCCCTTCAAGAAGGCCCCTTCCGGCTTCACCCACCTCCTAGTGGGTGGAGGCCAAGCCAGTCTGCAAGTGCGACGGGAAGACCACTACGAAGTTCTTACGCGAGCTCATCTATCGCTACGGGTTCTCGAACAGCATCATCACGGACAACGGCACCAACTTCGCTAAAGGAGCCATGGCTGAATTCTGTGAGGATCAAAACATACGACTCGACCTCGCCTCAGTCGCCCACCCGGAGTCCAACGGCCAGGTGGAACGTGCCAACCAGAGCATCCTTCACGGCCTGAAGCCACGACTACAAGTTCCACTCAAGCGAACTCCTGGGTGCTGGGTCGAAGAGCTCCCCTCAGTCATCTGGGGCATCCGCACCTCCATCAACAGGTCGACGGGGTTCACCCCTTTCTTCATGGTATACGGCGCCGAGGCCGTCATGCCAACCGACCTCGAGCACGACTCGCCTCGGGTGGTCAACTACTCGGAGGCCGACAACGAGCTCGCACGACAAGACGGAGTCGACCAGCTCGACGAAGCACACGACCTAGCTTGCTCCCGCACCGCCATCTACCAGCAAGGGCTCCGTCGCTACCATAGCCGGCGAGTACGAACCACACCTTCTATGAAGGCGACCTGGTACTGTGTCTGATCCAGGACAAGAAGGGCATGCACAAACTCTCTCCCCCTTGGTAGGGACCATTCGCCATCGGGCGAATCCTGGGCAATGACGCCTACGACCTCGTCGACGTCCGAGGCGATGGAAAACTTGACGTCAAGCGGCCGTGGAATGTAAACCTCCTGCGGAAGTTCTACTCCTAGAACTCCAGACATGTACCCTTACCCGCTATGAAATAAAACAGATCGACTCGCACAACGTGTGTCCACTCTCCATATCTTGTGCCACTCGCACTCATAATAACAGCGTTATTCTATTCACAGAAGTCAACCCTTGGGGATGCGACCGACACGGCCAAGTAGTATGACACGAGGGCACTAAAGAATTTAGGCCTCGTATCGTCCACGAAAAAAGCCAATACGGAGCCCCAACGGAGTCGCCTCGCTCGACGAGCTTTCTGAGCCAAGACAACTGCATTCACTTCTCACAGCGACCCAGTCCTCCACATATTCGGTGCAGCGACTCGAATGGAAAAGTACCATGCTCAGGGACTAACGCTAGTCCAAACAGGAGCGGCTAGGGAAAAACGCCAAGTATGAGAGCACGCCCTGGACTCGCCACGCGACTGGTCCTACGGATCAGGTGGAGTGACGCACCTAACACAACGCGCCTTGTCCTCACCTACCTCGGGCATGAGACTAGAACAGGCAAGTACCACGCTCGGGGACTCGGTGACCCGACCCTGTTCGCGCCCGGGAAAACGGCTAAGTACAGAGCACCCCTTGGAGTCGCCATGCGACTGGCTTTCCGAGCCATGGCGAGTCGACCTTAACTTACTAACAGTTCAAACAACACATAAAAACGAGGTTACCCCCATAAAAGGGCGGACGCGCTCGGGGACTCGCACAACCAACAACCAAACCAAAAAAAACAATGACAAAAGAACCCTTGCTTTCCTTCAAAGCAGCAAAATTTGTTTGCTTACAAGGATAATTACATACTTATCCTAAACTAACGCCGATCGGCAAGCTACTCTATTCCGCAGGCTTCGACAAGGAGGCGCCACCACCCTTGCGACGGCGGATAAAGGGAACCCACGGATTCGATGGGTACGTCGTGAGCTCACCCGCCATGGCCGCACGGAATGGCTGCTCCACCTTGAAGTCGCGATGCGCCGGCTCGGGATCGTTCGGGGCAACTACCGTTTCCTGGTAAGGAATGAGGTCGCCCATCGCCCACACCCGGTCGGCGTACACTGCAGCCCACTCCGTCAGCTTCAGCACCTCGGCGATTTCGACTGCGCCCGTCAACGAAGGATACCCGCTCGTGACGTTGTCGAGGTCGAAGTCGTCAGGAAAATGCGCGAGCCCAAGGCTCAGCACAGTCACTGCTCCATGACGGAAGGCCAACCGCGTCATGAACTCCACAACTGCCCGGGCCTTCTCCAGATAGCGCCAAACCTCGACGAGGTCACTGGGGATCACCTCCGAGGGCGAGATCTCCTGAAGATACGCCCGGATGTAGGTCGCTAACAACACGACAGAATCAACCAGAGTGGTGACGCATTATTGCGCTTCGTACGACTGTGCTTCTTCGACATTATCAGTAATCAAGCCTGCAACACACAAGCAAATAGTAAGGGAAGTACCAGCAAAACAATGCGACTCGCGCGCCCGGGAATTGGCAGAAGGAAAACTCACCAATCAATGGGCGACAGCGTTCCGTGATGAAATTTTGAAGAGCAGAGAGGTCATCCTGCAGCCCGGCGACGAGCGCGTCCGACACCTTCCGCTCCCTAGCAGCAGAAGCGGCGACTGCCTTGGCCCGCTCATCCACCGAGCTCTCCTCTGCCTTCGCCTCCTTGAGCTCACGCTCCAGGTCGGCGATTCGCTTCTCCGTGGCGCTCAAGGACGACTGCGCGGCCGTCAATTCACTCGCTGGGACGAGGCCCTGACGAGCCTTCTCCACCGCGGCCGCACTACCCTCTTCATCAACAACACAATGATTACAAAAGTAACAAGTTTACGATTAGCGCCAAGCATGACGAAAACTCACCCCCACTCGTTCGAAGCTGCTCGTTCGTGTCTCGAACAACGAGGAGCTCCTTCTCCACACGATGCTTGGCAGCAAGCCGTTCTGCCGACTCGTGCTGCAGGCCCTGCGCAACAAAGGAAGCATCAACAACAAAAAATTCCTAAGTGCCTAACCACTGAAATTCAGCGACTAGCCACTCGGGGACTGCACGGCAAAAAATTCTTAAGTGCCTGGCCGCTGAAATTCAGCGACCAACCACTCGGGGACTGGGCGGCACAAAAAAAATTCCTATGCGACCAGCCACTCGGGGACTGGACGGCGAAAAACAATAAGAATCCGACCACTGAAATTCAGTGGCCCGATCCTCGGGGACTGGACATACCTAGATGGTGGCACCGAGCATGCTGTGAAGTTCCATCGCATCCACCGATGAGAGCACGAATGGAGTATGTCCGCGACGCTGCTCAACCTTAGTGCCGGCAGCCCCGGGCAATTGACTCGACGGCATCGAGGCACTCGCCGCGGAGGCCCTCGCTACAAAGCGAGGGAACGTCGCCACCGCGCCCCCGCACCACTCGAAGGTGGGCCTGTCGCCCCAACCGAGGCCGTGGGCTCTCCCCGCTGCGACTCCGTGTCCTCCATGGCCCACGGGGCTACATCCACCATAGTCGGAGCTTCGCTCGGGGCGACCGCCGGCTTGTCCGAGATTGTGACGACCTCGTCGCCTTTTGCTCTCATGGCGCCTTCGGCGGGCGCTTCAACCTCGTCGCCCTTCCTCTTCTTCGAGGGGTCGACTGGTGCCTCTGTGGCACCCGATGGAACCTTGGCCATCGAAGGGTGACCTATCTTCTTCACTCTAGTCCTGCGCAACAACTCCGTCAGTAAACTCGCTAGTCGAACATACATCAAGCAGACAAATGAAAGGATTGAGAAACACTCACTTGGCGACCGGGATAAATCGTCGGCCAGTATGAATACGGGATGGCTTCTCCAGCTCTGGCTCCAGTTTATAACTGAGGCCCGTCTCGAACACGCTCTGCTCCCAAGACACCGACAACTTCTTAGAGGACGAGGCGGCGATAGGAGGTTCAGTGGCGATCGCCGTGGGAGCTCCTCTCGGCGGCGAGGCCCCTGCCGCCAGAGCGGCCACCAGCCCGGTAACTAGGACGAACATCGGCGGTAGCGTTGCCAATGACACCTCGTCTTCCGTGACAATCGCACCAGTTGCCGCTGTCGCATGCGCTGCTACATCGGCTTTAGCTTCCTCGGTTGCACTGGTAGCATCGGAGCTACTCGCGGACCGAGGCAGTGACACCGGCTTAACCGGCTTCTTCTTCTTCTTCGGTGGCGGTTTCTTCTTTGATGGTGTGGCTTCACGTTATGAGGTGTGCTTGGGGAGCTCGTCTTCATCGTCATCGTGGGCCTCGAGCTCGCGCTGATGTTGCCCACGGGTCTTGCGAACCGTGGATGCGGCGACCTCCACGGCTTCGTCGCCACTGTCATCGTCATCATCATCGCTGCCCCGTCACTTCTGGCATCGCCCTTATCGGGCGAAGACTCGCTGACATCTTCGGCGGATGAGTTCGAATTCTCGTCATCTGCGGGTGGGAGCCAACCTTCCACCACTTGGAATAGCTGCGACAACCAAGCAAATTTAGCACGACCGTGAATGCAAAATTGCGACTGCGAGTGCATGGGAAATAAAAGAACTCACCGTTGGGGCTTGGCGTTTCGCGGTGTAGGGTTCGACACTGGCCTTTGCATCAAGTACACCGCTAGAGTGATCTTCTTTAGGGCCAAAGTGTAGTCATTGAGTCTCCATTCGGCATGGCAGGACTTCGTCGGGTCATCCTTGCCTGTGTACTCGTACATATAGTGGGCGCGGTTGGCCAGAGGCACGAGCCGTCGCCCGAGGCAGCAATTGTAAATGTTGATGGTTTGGAGGCCCTTCTTCTTCAGGTTGTGGATGGTATGCAACATCTTGTCGACGACCATCCGCTGATCCAGCGGAAGCTTGGTGACTTGGAGCCGATGCGGCTCGGGCTGGTCGGCGGATTACGTCGGAAGAGCCACCTCATCGCCCGGCAGCGACTCAGTCACGTAGAACCAGCTCTTCTTCCATTCATTCACTGCTTTAGCGGGCAACATCAGATAAAAGAAAGACGCCTTTGACTTCAGCTGAAAGGTCAGGCCGCCCGCGGCCAACATCGGGCCGCCTACCTCTTCGCGGCTGATACTCCCATGGAACAGATCTTGCCATAGGGAAAGTATGGTCGACAACCTAGGTAACACTCGCTGAACGCCACGAAGATGGCGAGCTGCTCGATGTTGTGCGGCCCTAGGTCCGACGGTTGGATGTCGTAGTAGGCGCAGAAGCGGCTGAAGAAGAGGGAGGTGGGGAGTCCGAGTCCCCGCTCCAGATGGCTGGTGAAGCAGACAAATTCCCCCTCGCGCGGATTTGGGGTCACCTCCCCGGCCGTAGGGATACGCCATCTCCCGGCGCGAAGGATCCCTGCCTCCTCAAACGACTTCAGTAACGCCTACGTGCACTTGGACCTACCCCATGGTTCCGCTGGAGGGGCCATCGAATAAGGGATCTGTGGCTGTGAGTCGCTCTGGTCGCTGCACAGAATGGGGAATTGGGAATGCGCGAGATCGAAGGGAGTGAGGGAAGTGTTTTCCCCTCGCCCGTCATTCTCCTTATATAGCGGTTGTTACCCGCCATTTTCGGGGAGCCGTTACCGCGTGGTAATTACGCCGCTATTACCGTTGGATTACCCAACAGCTAGTTTGACCAGCGCTGAAGGTCCAACTTCATTCACTCGACTCGCTGTCTTCAGCGACTTGACGACTCGTTGACCTGATCACTATGACAGTGAGTTAACTACTCGCTGACCTATTCACCAAGCTGCGATCTGATCAGTCATCGTTATTGCGACTAAAATGACTAGTTCTTTCCTTTGCTCAGGAGTCCACCGCCGATTCGACTGGGCGTCCGAATGGGACCTGCATACTCCGACTGCCAACAAACACCTACGACGAATCAACGATGGCCTCGGGGACTACTAATGGGGATATGCCGCCCGGGGTATACCCAGCAGGACGTTTCCTACTGGCCAAGCTGCCAGCGAGTGGGCCTGCAGGACGGCGACTGGATCAAGACTTGGCAAGAAACCAGGCGACTGGAAGCTGGAGGCCCAGAAGCGTAGCTAGGCCCCGTCGGATTAGGTCAAGAACCCTCCGAATCCTTAACTATTTCGGTTGTATATCTGTAAACCCTAGAAAGGTAAGCCTATATAAACCTTCCTAGGGTACGCATAGAGGACACGTTCCATCATACACCCCAGCGACTCGCCGCCTAGTCGTCGAGGTCACCCTTGTACTCTCTCCATAATAAAATCTAGCAGGAGTAGGTCTTAACCCTCCGGGGGGCTGAACCTGGGTAAAACCTTGTGTCTCCGCCCTCATCTCGCACCGCAGACGGCTGGCCGCCCTTGCCCTTCGTTCTACTACTCGCTGCCGATTGCAACATCTGCCGTGGCCATTCCCACGACATGGATGAATGTAAGGAAATAGATCTAGTGCAAACCACAATTGAATATGGAATTACAACAAGATCTAATGGATGAAGGATGAGAGTGATGGTGGTGATGTAGATGCAGCGGTTGATGATGAAGGGGATGATGCATTGTCCTCCAATGATCTGTGGATTAACAGAGATTTCTCCCCGGCCAAGTTCCTCCTTCACATCCCTTTTAGATGTGTTTTTCGTGGTTTCTGGTGGCTGTGAATGTTGGATCCCCCAGCCGTCTTCGCCAGGAGAAAGTATTTGATGAGGCGAACCTGGTGACACATAGTATGGTCGGGAAGTACGGGCGGGCCCCGCCCGTACCGCTGGTCGTTACGGGCACTGGTTGCCTCTTCTCGCTTGGTATTTTCCCAGGTGCGAAGGTAATTCCCCAAAATGACTTTTATCACTTAAAAATATCATATTATAGTATAATATGACAGCTTTAATTGATATGTTCATAATATCCTGAGTGATTTGGGATCCTGTTGAAATAAAGACAAAAGGTGCGCACAAACGCAGTGAAATACAAATATCCCTATTGTATTTATGCAAAAACAAAAGGTAAAAATGCTTAAATTTTGGACTCGTCATTCATATCATGGCATACATGATTGAAATAATTGCTGACGCATATGGGACTTCACTCATGCCATATCTCCCAGCATCTGTCGTAGGACATTTCTTCTTGCTTAGTGGCTTGCCATGCACCATTGGAAGTGATATCTTCTTGGATTCTTCCATTTTGAACCTCTTTAAAACCTTGTCTAGATATGTATCTTGAGTAATCCCCATCAGCCATCGTGATCTATCTCTATAGATCTTTATGCCTAATACATAAGTTGTTTCACCCAAATCTTTTATCAAAAAACTTTTCTTCAACAATTCCTTTATGGTGTTAAGAAATGTTTTATCATTTCCAATCAAAAATATGTCATCCACATATAGTATTAAAAATGCTATCGCACTCCCACTTTCTTTCTTGTATACACAAGATTCTTGTCCATTCTTGATGAAGCCAAAACTCTTGCCACTTCATAAAAACGAAGATTCCAACTCCATGATGCTTGCTTCAGTCCATAGATGGATCTCTGAAGTTTGCATAGCTTTCCAACATCCTCAAGATTGATAAAACCCTCGGGTTATACCATGCATGTACCCATCCTCGGTTAGCTTCCCATTTTGGAACGCTATTTTGACATCCATCTGACATATCTCATAATCATAATATATAGCTATTGCTAGAAGTATCTGAACAGACTTAAGCATCGCTAGGGGAGAGAAAGTCTCATCATAGTCAATTCCTTGAATCTAACGAAAATATTTTGTGACAAGTTGTAACAGCCCATGTTTGTATTATATGTACTCAGTACTTAAGCATGGCATGCATCAGTTCAAATCAATACAACAAGTGCATGTGAGCAGGTGTTAAAATAAATGCAAATTCAAAACCCTAAACTTCCTCTCTTTGTTTAAAAATCAACTCAAATGGTTTTGAAATGTTTGAAAAGTATCAAAAAAATATGGATCCCAAATGGATTAAAAGGGACCCTAATTATTTCCTATCTATTTTGTAAACCTTCTGGTATTTTTTTGGAATGTTTAAAATAGTATTTGAATTCAAAATACAAACAGAAATAGAAAACAGGAAAAGAAAAATGTTTTGTTATAAAAAATAGAGCCAGAGAGCAAGCCAGGCCGCAGCCCAACGAGCCTCCCTCCCCTTCCTTCCTTTCCCGTGGCCCACTTGGCCCAAGCAGCAGCCCAATTGGCCCGGTACCCTTTTGTCGTCTTGTTCATTGTCATCTTGTTCATCATCGTCTCCGGCGATGGATCGTCGGAAGCAGCTCGGTGGCTGCTCGCACGCCGCCGGCGAGCGCCAAGATGCGCGGCGCCGCCCCTGGAGGCCTACAAAAACCCTACCCCGCCGCCGTGGAGAACCCTAACCCCTTCTTCCCCCTCACGTGCTCCTTCTTCCTCCTGCGGCCCAAACCCTAGCCTCGGGCTCCGCCGCGTCCTGCCGTCTCCGGCCGCCCCGTGCACCGTGGAGTGGCCTGGGAGAAGCGCCGCGTCGCCATCGTCGTCTTCGCCAAGCCAAGCACGCCGGAAGGAAGCCGTCTGGCCGGAATCGATCCTGAACTCACCGTCGGTCGTCGTAGTCAAGTCGTCGATTCCCCTCCCTCCGGCCTCCCCTTGATTCAACAACCTCACCAACGTGACCGTGGTGAGCCAGCGATCCTCCTGGACCTTCTCACTAGCCCCCACTCCCTCTGGTTCGCCGACTCGCCGTGCGCCCCTGTCAACCGCCACAGCACATGGTCGCCGACGATGCTCCGGTGACCAAATCCGGGCGGCGCCACCACTACAATGTCCGCCTGGGTCCTCTCTTTCGAACGAGACCAACCTCGCATCCACAAACGCCTCCAATCGCTCGCCCCTCTCTCGATCTGAGAGGATCAGCCATTGATGACGTCATAGTGACGTCATCATGATGCAATAAATCTTTTTCTATTTATCTAAATGTTTTCAGTAATTCATTTCTGTAATAGATTAATGCTGACAGGTGGGCCCTGTCTGTCAGGGTTTTAACATTTTTGTAAATCATTTCTGAAATTAATAAAAGTCTGACATGTGGGCCCAAGTGGAAAATAATTAAATATTCCAAAAATAATTTAAAATGAATTAAAATTTGAGAAATTCATAACTAATTCATTTTAAATCAGAAAAATGCAAATAATATATCAAAATGTTCAGAAAAATGAGAGCTATATAATAGAGCTATAATCATGCATTTCTAAGCAACTTACATGACAAGTTTAATTAGAATAATATAGTAACCCCTCACAGGTGATTCCAGAGTTTCCCCGAATTAGGGTTTTCAACCCTCGGAACCCCATTCAAGTTGTCAAGCATGCCTTAGGGTTTCATTTCGATGCAAGTTAACTTGTCATATCATGCATATTGATTGAGCATTGCACATGCCATGTATTGAATGTTGCTTCTCTCTTTCCGGTATTTGGTTCTTCGCGATAGGATCCGAACCTGAAGCTGAAGTTAACAACACCGAAGATCCATACCTGTCTACTGACGGACAAGGCAAGCGTAGCCTCTCATTCTGAACCTATATTTTATAAAGTATATTACTTTCTTGCTATGAGGCACACGATTCCAATGTGGTCTTTTGTCTGTAGCTAGTGTTACCTATCTGCTACACTGTTTCCCTTTTGTAGCCTTATAATCCTGATCCACTGCTCCTAGCATACCTAGGTCTGGCATCTGAGCATTGCTAGAGCTTCTGAGGTCGACAGCTTAGCCATGCATAGTATTTAAGTCTGATCTATCCGAACGATGAATCAGAGGTGCCGGAGAATCTAGAAAGGTAGGAGTTGGTGACATCATTGAAGGAGTTAACTAATCATGCTAAGGCTTGTATGGGAGGCCACATTGGGTGTGGTTTTTGTAGTCCCATGCTCGCCACCATTAGGACCCGAGTTCTTTCCTCTTGAACCAAGACGAGCGTACAACCACACGGGGCCTGGAAAATACCACGAGCAACTAACTTGCCTAGTAGATTCCATGAGTCACATAGTTCGGGCTTTCCATCTGGCATACACATTGAAAACCTTTTCGAAATAAGGAGGTGAAGGAGGTGCATCATAACAGGTAGGGAAGCGTGGACCGGGTTGCTTGGGGTCGATGGAGCCCCTGGTGAACCAACCTCGCCTCACATCTTTAGGGACCGGCTTCAGGACTTGACCTGTTACGGCGGAACCATCCCTAGGGCGTGACTCATGGTCTCGGCGAAAGCAAGGTAAAAGTCATGGTCAACCACCCTCTGACGGCCTTCCAAGGAAGAGGACTAATAATTTGGCATTAAGAGTCGATTGGTGCGTGTGGGTAAAGTTGTACACCCCTGCAGGGTATTAATCTTTTCGAAAAGCCGTGTTCACGGTTATGAACGACTTGGGAACGTACGTGATGATCACAGAGAACTATAACCTAAGTAAAACTTGCTGATCCACCTATGCTTAAGGATGCTTCCTCTGGGTTGAAGGGGGTGATCCTAGATAGGAAGTTCTGATGAAGCTGGTGGTTACCAAGATGTGATGAATAAGATGAAGAAGTCGCTATCTTATCCCTTTTAAAAGATTCTGAGTAGACGAGCATCTTCTCTCTCTTGGTTATCTAAGTCTTGCGGAGTACATTCTCGTACTCAGCCTTGCGCCATTGTTGTTTTTCCTCAAAGGATCTGGTTGCAACTGAAGGTGGCTTCTACGTTGACATCGACGAGTAGTTGGGGGTCCCAGGTAGCATCCTGAGGACTATGGGATGGAAGTCGCTTTTGTTTATGGCCTCTTAGGCCTTTTGCTAAGTTGTTGTGTAGAACAACATAATTTGCTTTCGCTGTGTGATGTAATGTTGGGTCTATGACCTTTGGTTTGTAATAACTCTGATATCTTACTCTGTTAAGAGTTTAAACTTATGCTATTAAATCCCTGTGTTCTGTAATGTTACCGAATCGTACTATGATCTTCCGTGTTTAGGAGTTGAACTTATCTTAGATGGTGATGTGAGGTTAGTTTAACCCTAACCCCGGGGGGTGCTACACAAGTTATGCTTTATAGATAGTAACATTACCGTCCGCGTTTGATTTGTTCTTATAGATCCATTTATATTATATAGGCTTTCCACCTTCAGGAGGGTCCATCAAGTTCCAAACTTGATTCTCGTACATGGATTCTATCTCGGATTTCATGGCATCTTTCCATTTGACGGAGTCAGGGCCCATCACATCTTCTTTGTGTGTATCTAGTTCATCATTGTCGAACAACAATACTTAATCTTCAAATCTTATGACCAAAAGATGAACTCTACCAGATTTACGCGGTTCAATAGGAGCATTAATTTCCAAGACTATAAAACTTGTGGGCATGGCAACATCTGATGGCGCCATAGGCATTTCTAGAATGATTTCTGGTTCTATGATACTCTACCCATATTTATCTGGTTCAATAACCTCATTAAGCTATATTGTCCTCGCACTCAAAACTTTAGCGAGAAATTCCTTCTCAAGAAATGCTCCTCCTCGCGGGACAAAAATCTTGCCTTCAGTTTTTGGGTAGAAGGAAATACCCCAACGGTTTCTTTAGGATAACCTACAAATATGCATTTTTCCGACTTGGGATCAATCTTGTTTGGCTGCAGACGTTTTACATAAGCCTCACAACCCTAGATTTTTAGAAACGATAAGTTGGGTTTCTTGCTAAACCACAATTCATATGGTTTCATTTCAACGGACTTTGATGGCTCTCTATTAAGTGTAAAAGCCGTAGTATCTAAAGCATATCCACAAAATGACAAAGGAAGACCGGTCAAAGACATCATAGATATCAACATGTCCAACAAAGTTTGATTACTCTGCTATAACACTCCATTACGTTGGGGAGTTCCCGGAGGTGTAAGATGTGAAACAATTCCACGTGTTATAAGATGTTTGCTAAACTCATGACTCAAATATTCACCTCCAAGTTCCGACTATAGAAACTTTATTTTCTTGCCACATTGATTCTCTACTTCGTTCTGAAATTCTTTGAACTTTTTGAACATTTCAGACTTATGCTTCATAAGATAAATATAACCATAACAACTCAAGTCATCAGGAAAGGTTATAAAGTAGACTCATTGAAACACATACATCAGTGTAGCACCCTGCGTATTGTTTGTTTAAAATCTATCTTGCTAAAAGCGTATTTTGTTTTCTAGATATTCCCCCTTTGTTCAAACCAAAACCATCGATCCGCCTGGATCCTTTATTTGTCTAAATTATTTATAAAGGAATTTTTAAAACTAAATAAAAACTTAAAATATTTTTATTCCGGAGGAGGCCGCCACCGGTCAGGCCCAAAGGTCCCAGTTGGCAGTAGCCTACCATCCCTACTAATCCTAACCCTAGATCTAACTCTAGACCAAACCCTAGACCCCCTCCAAAACCAAAACCCTAACCCTAAATCCCCACACTCGCCCCACCTAACCTACACAGCCGCCGCACAGCGGCCACACGCACAAACCCTAAGTGTGCGTGGCCACCCAGACCCATCCGCCTGCGCCACACACAGTACCACACACGCACACCCACCCAACGCGCATTCTACCCCCGCAACACCGCGGCCACCCTCGCTCGCCTGTCCACGCGCATGACCCTATGGCCCACCCCGCAGTGATGCAAGCGATGTCTCGCCCCGCGCGCACACACATGTCCTGCACGCGGTCAACTGCGCCCGCCACTACCTCGTGATCGGCCCCACCTAGCGGACCCACCCCCACCTCGCTCGCGTCCACCTCTCCCTCGCGACCCATTTCCCCTCGTGTACTCCTCCTCCCTCACAGGCGGGCGATGCTGCCTCCGCGCCCTCTCCTCCCTAGCCGCAGAGTCCCGCTGCTCCTCCTCCTGAGGTCGCCCTCCCCGCTCGCTCATTGGTGGCCCTCTCCTCTCCCTGACCCCATCCTCGCCGCTAGGGAACCGAGAGCCCACGCTCGATCACCATGGCGTTGACACCTCGCGAAGCACCCCAAGCTTCCATGCCCGCCGCCACGGTCCTCCTCACCACCTTCCTCTCTATCGTTGCCCCTGGGCCCCGTCTCCCCGTCGCGAAGCTCCTCGCGGCGCCATCCCCGATCGACGCCAGAGCACGGCCGCTGCCAGGCCAGAGCCCTGACGCGTCCCCTACTCGACTCCATTGACCGCCCTCGCCTCTGGTTGCCGATCCGCTGCCAGGCGCGTCTCCCTCCACCCCTGCTCAAGCCATATCGCAGCTCCCTGCCACTACATCCCGCCACCACCGTCTTCGCAGCAACCGCTGCCTTGCTTGTTGCCTCTCCAACCGCCGTCGTCCTGCCTCTCGTTTCAAGCCACCGCCTCGCGGGACCTTGATACGTCCAAAATGTATCTACTTTCTCGAACACTTTGCTATTGTTTCTTCTCTAAACTTGTGTTTTCAGCAGAATTACCTTGTTGTCTTGTTTTTGTGCAGAAAATGAACTATCAGGAAAAATCCCGGAAAATATGCCAAAAAGTATATTGCACCAGAAGATCCACGGAGCCAGAAGGGGAGATAGAGGAGAGACCTGGGGGGCTCAGACCCACCCCAGGCGCGGGCCCACTGAACCCGCGCCTGGGGGAGGTCTGACCACCCTAGGTAGCTCCTCAGCCTCCCTCCGCGCCTATATGTTGCCTTCTGACCTAAAAATAGAGGAGGGTTCGATGGTTTTCCAGAAAGAGTTCCGCTTCGCCGCCGCCACCAGAAACCAAGATTTGGATCCAGAAACTCCGTTCTGGCACCCTGCCGGGACAGGGAATTTGGAGAGGATCGTCGCCATCGTCATCACCAACGCATCTCCATCAACCACCGATGTTTCCCTCATCCATGAGTGAGTAATACCCCGCTCTAGGCTTGGGGATGGTAGGGATTGGATGAGTTCTATCATGTAATCTAATAAGATTTGTTAGGGGCTGTTATCGCCATATTTTAGCCAAAGGAGGAGATGGGCCGTGATCAAGATGGGCTCGGAAGATACATATATGCAACGTGTTGTTGAATCGGCCTTGTGCGTGGATTTGGGCTAAATTGCCCGTGTATCTTATATTGTAGTAGTTTACGTTTCGGTTTAAGTAAAGAGATAGGATTGTTAGAGTTATTCCAAAGATAGAAAGTCTCCGGACTATAAATATGTACCTAAGGTTATTGAGAAAGGAGGACGATCACGTTCACAACAAACACAATCTCGGCGCATCGCCACCCCTTGTTTTTAGGGTTTCTTTCGGGTAAGTGTCATGCTGCCTAGATCGCATCTTGCGATCTAGGCAGTATCTACTTATGCGTTATTTGGTGTTACTCGTGCTGAAGCCTTGTTGATGGCGAGTAATACTTTTATCATAGATCTGTTTAGGCTAGCATCGGTACTTTTTACTATGATTGTTTAGCTATGCTGCCTTTGCTTATCTCGCTGCCTTTGCACCTGTTCGGGGTGTAAGGGTAGCATCTTGCTTGATCTTTATTCCGTCGATTCAATCTGTTATAGTGTTGCCTTGCTTTCCAAGGTTTAGTTTGATATCCACGTAGTCAGGCCTTGCAAACGGGTTGAACGATCCAGTAGTACGTAAAGATATGGTTTGCTAATTCGAGAGGAGTTGTTCCGGGAATTGACTTTACGTCGGTTGTTAGGCCTTCTCTAGGGTTAGTTTTCTATCATCTTTTGTATTTACCAGGCTCAATTACGTGTAGGATGTTCCAATTACGTGGTGAAAACGTTAAACTGTCGTAGATCGATTTAACTTGTATTGATGAAGCAAAACCCCATGTTATCATAGATCTAATGCAGAACCATGGGGTAATCGGCTCCAAGAGCCGATTCACAGGGAAACCTGAAAGCCGGTCACGGCTTGAATTTTACGTATGTTTGTTTGCCATGCAGGAAACCAATCGAAGCAATCTTTCACCTTCCTGATCAGGTATAGGTCAGGTGGCACGCCCTCGAACCAGCCAGGACGTGTGCCGGAGTTTTGCGGGCCGTTGCCCGAGGGACCAGGGCCCACCAGCAGTCCTGGGAGCCTCCCGGCTCTCCGTGTTGCCCGTCGCTTCTCGCCGGTGGGTTTTGGTAGGCAACACATTCTGGCACGCCCGGTGGGACATTCAACAACGTCTACATCAACATCCGACGCTGCGATGGAGAACAGACCGGTCACGTACGACGATCTGCCTGAGGAGCACAAGGCGAAGTATGATGATATCAAAGCTCTCTTCGAAGCCGATCTCATCGGCTCTTTTGAGAGGACCCGTAAGCATGGCATCAGATGGAAAGGGTTCTCACCTGAAGGTGCTCTTGACGAGGTGGATCTGTCTGTTCCTTCAGAGGAGCGCACCAGAGCTCTGCGACAGGAAGTCAATTACATGGTAGCTCATTCTCTTCACCGCCATTCTGAGAGCCTAGTGAACGCTTTCGAGCGCGTCGCGGTTCGCGTAGTTCAAGAGATCATGAAACATCAGTACTCTCTGTCGGGTCCTACTCTAGGGACTCACCAGGGAGAAAGACCGCTCCAGACTAGGCCGCAGCTGCCATTCACGCTTGCAGCTCCGGAGCCACCAGGGGCACCGGCTTACGTCGTCTACAAGGTTGGAGGTGACCCTGGCGATTACCAATTCCTGTTTGAACCACCTAAAGAGATCCCACATGGATATGTGTGCACCTACGTGCCGGACTGCAATAACCTGACGCGCACGAACCAGGTGGCAACTGCAGGGATTTCTGGAACGGGAGTTTCTGGAGCAGGGACTGCGGGAGCAGGTATTTCTGGAGCAGGGATGTCTGGGATGGACGCTGATAAACAGGCATGGCTAGCCAAGTACGCCACCGGAGCGAGTTCTGAGAGTTTAGCCCCTGCAGATCAAACGGTGGAGCAAATCCGTACCATCTTAAGAGACCAGTTCGGCTTCGTGCCGAAGAGAAGGACAATCGGCTACTCCAAGCCGTACCCCAACGAGTTTGATCTGATTCCGCTGCCACCCAAGTATCGGCTCCCTGAGTTCTCAAGGTTTAGCGGATCAGAAGGGTCGAGCTCGATCGAGCATGTGAGCCGATACCTGGCACAGTTAGGCATGATTTCAGCATCGGATCAGTTACGCGTAAGGTTCTTTGCGCAATCTCTGACAGGACCAGCTTTTGGGTGGTACACCTCGTTGCCACCGGATTCGATCCAGACCTGGAAACAACTGGAAGAACAGTTCCACATTCAGTATCATTCAGAAGCTACCGAGGCTGGCATTGCAGATCTGGCGCAGGTGCGGCAAAAGCGGGGAGAAACGGTAGCTGAGTACATTCAACGTTTCAGGACTATCAAGAACCGATGTTATTCGGCTCGTTTAACTGAGAAGGAAGCGGTCGAGCTGGCAGTGTTGGGTCTCTCAGCACCTATCAAGGATCTGGCTTTCCAAGTAGAGTACAATTCATTGGCGCACATGGCCCAGAAGCTGACAATGTATGAACAGCGCCACCCTGAGTTGTACCAAGACAAGTTCAAACGTCCGATAAGCCTGGTCGATACAGAAGAAGAGGATCCTACACAAGACCAGGAGGTGGCCGTGGCTGAATGGGCTCGGGGGGCAGATCCTGTGTCCTGCAAATGGGTAAAACAGCAAGGGCCTGCAAAAGGGTTCGACTTCGACGTGAGCAAAGATGAGCAGATATTTGATTTACTGCTGAAAGAAAAGCAGCTGAAGTTACCCGAAGGCCATAAAATCCCTACAGCTCAAGAGATGAACGGGAGACCTTACTGCAAGTGGCATCACTCGTTCACCCACACCACAAATGACTGCAAAGAGCTACGTCGCTAGATCCAAACGGCGATAGAACAGGGCCGTCTGATCCTTGGGCAGTTCGCCATGAAAGTAGACACAAACCCATTTCCCGGCGTCAACATGGTAGAACACAGCCAGTCCACGAGGCGTCAGTTGGATTTCTCGTTCGATGTTAATATGGCAGGACCTGTGTACCACCGTGGCGCATATAAAGAGGAAGACAGTCGCTCTCGAGGCAGAGAAAGAGAGGAGGCCGGTCCATGTGACCGGCCCCGTTATGATGACAAGCAGTATTTGACCGAGGAGCAAGTGAGAAGCGTGCGATATCAGAAACCACACTCCACACATCTCCTTAACAAGTATGAGCACCAGTATGACCGACGTCGCCGACACGATAGAGATGATGAAGGATATGAGCGCCTCGCTAGTAAAAAGCCGAAGGAAAAAGAAGGCATGGATAAACATTGGGATTGTCCTTTCTTCAAGTATTGCTGGGACGCGGGAATGAGCCGATTGCCTACAATCGACAACTGCCCAGAATGTGGATAGCAGAAGGATGGCACAGGTCTAGTCTCAGTGTTCAAGCGCCTAGGGCCTCTCCCTTCTCGAGCACAAGGCTTCGAGGAGCCAATGGGTGGAAAAGAAGAAGACAGATATCACCGGCCAAGGTGGTGCCCCGATGGACTCAGGCACACCCAAAAGCGTCGAGTTCAGCAGCTGCGTAACTTGGAGGAGGCCGAAGCGCAGTACCTCCACGCTCTAAGGAAGGCACGGCCCGATCTGGCCGTGAAAGTGCGGCAAACCTTGGAAACGGAGGCTCGCCCGAAAAGAAAAGAATGGCGCCCCAAACCAGTAAAAGCCGATGCGAAGACATCGGCTGGCACAAACATGGTGTTCACACTTCCGTCAGAGTTCTGCGCTCCAAGAGCCAAAGAACTACCAGTGGCACAGTTTGACTGCGGCCCACGACCGGTTATCTTTGAAAAGCCACAAGAGAAGGGCTACAAACATCTGAAAGCTCTGTACCTGCGAGGTTATATCAATGGGCAGCCTGTCCGCAAGATGTTGGTTGACACCGGAGCGGCAGTCAATATAATGCCATACTCCATGCTACGGCGTTTGGGACGCTCCACTGCAGATCTGATCAAAACCAACGTAACGTTAAGCGACTTCAACGGCCAAACTTCAGAGACGCAAGGCGTTCTGAATGTGGACTTGACCGTGGGCAGAAAAACCATCCCTACGTCATTCTTCATCGTTGACAACAAAAGCACCTACGCTGTCTTGCTGGGGAGGGATTGGATTCACGCCAACTGCTGCATTCCATCCACGATGCACCAGTGCCTGATACAGTGGGATGGAGATGAAGTGGAGGTCATTCATGCAGATGACTCGATTGAGATCTCCATAGCTGGCATGAACATCTGGGAGGCAGGAGACCAAGAGCCGATCTCTGGAGTCAGTCTAGACGGCTGTGAGCGCATTGAAGCTACAAAAAACGGGATGAGGCTGGTCTTATCCACTGGCCTGACAGAGTAGCAAAGTCCACTATCGTACGTGGTAAGGCCGATCCCTGCGATCGGCCACAAAAAATAAAAGGCAGCAATCTTACGACAAACAGGTCATGCAGTCGTAGCAGGGAGGTTCCCTGCCATTGTAGAGCACAGATAAGTTGTAAACCTTCCTTGACTAATGCAATGAAAAAGGGGGCCGATTCCGGCAATCGTCCCAAACTATCTTTGTTATCCTCACCAGCTGTTTGCCCCGTGTTTAGCATCGATTTAACAGGTGACGGAAAGCTAGGGTATGGATTTACATCCGCTGATGAGCTAGAGGAGATTGACATCGGTCCTGGGGATAAGCCAAGACCAACATTTATCAGCAAGAAGTTAGATCCGAATCTGCGGGGTCCGATGATAGCTTTGTTGAAAGAATATCCAGATTGCTTTGCCTGGGACTATACAGAGATGCCCGGGTTAGACAGGAGCATCATCGAGCATCGACTCCCGCTTAAAAAAGGGTTTCGGCCGTTCCAGCAGCGAGCGCGACAGATGAAGGCCGAAATTTTGAAAGAAGTCAAGAAGGAGATCGAGAAAATGTTGACAGCCAAGTTAATCAGGCCATGCAGGTATGCTGAGTGGATTTCTAGTATCGTACCTGTAGAGAAGAAGGATGGCCGCTGGCGGGTCGCCATAGATTTTCGGGATCTCAATAGAGCCACTCCGAAGGATGAATATCCGATGCCGGTAGCAGAGACGTTAATCAATGCAGCTGCTGGTCATAAAATCTTGAGCTTCATGGATGGCAATGCCGGTTACAACCAAATTTTTATGGCTCCGGAAGATATACACAAGACTGCATTCAGAGTCCCAGGTTCGGTGGGGTTGTTTGAATATGTAGTCATGACGTTTAGACTGAAGAATGCCGGCGCCACATACCAAAGAGCCATGAATTACATCTTCCATGATCTGATCGGCAAGCTGGTGGAAATTTATATCGATGACGTGGTGGTCAAGTCAGCTTCAGTACAAGGACATTTGGACGATCTGCGACGCGTCCTGGACCGAACAAGGAAATTCGGGCTACGGATGAATCCAAAGAAGTGTGCCTTCGGTGTGACGGCCGGTCAGTTCTTGAGTTTCTTGGTCCATGAACGAGGAATTGAGATCGGCCTGAAAAGTCAGGAGGCAGTGCGAACAATGAAGCCACCTACCACGAAGAAAGAACTGCAGTCTCTCATCGGCAAGATCAACTTCGTCAGAAGATTCATCTCCAATCTGTCAGGAAGAATAGAGCCGTTCATGGGACTGGTGAAAATTAAATCTGATGAAGAATTCCGCTGGGGGACAGAGCAACAACGAGCCTTCGACGAAATCAAAGAATATCTGACGAAGCCGCCAGTATTGGTTCCGCCCCAGCCGGATAGGCCGTTCTACATTTACTTATCAGTAGCTGACACGTCCATCGCCTCGGTGGTGGTGCAGGTTTATGATGGTCTGGAGCGAGTGGTGTTTTATATCAGCAGAAGGATGCTCGACGCAGAGACAAGGTACCCTGAGATCGATAAGTTGTGCCTCTGCCTGTTTTTCACCTGCACCAAGCTGCGCCACCTCTTGCTCTCGGTAGAGATTATCATTATATGCAAATCAGACGCCATAAAGCACATGCTGTGGGCTCCTATGTTGAAAGGCCGACTCGGCAAATGGATGTTTGCATTATCGGAATTTGACATCCGGTACCAACCTGCGAAAGCGGTTAAGGGTCAGGCATTAGCCGACCTTATTGCTGAAAGGATCAACACTGATATAGCAGCACTGTCTATACGAGCGTGGGCTATGTTTTTCGATGGATCGGTTTGCGATGATGGTTGCGGCATTGGCATTCTACTCGTGTCGCCCCGGGGGGCAACATATTCCTTCTCCATCAGGCTTGCTACCCCGTGCACCAACAACGTCGCCGAGTACGAGGCGATACGCAAGGGAATGGAGTTGCTCATCGAAGCTGGAGCAGAGGCAGTGGAAATTTTTGGAGACTCCAAATTGGTGATTTCCCAACTCACGGAGGAATACAAGTGTGAGAGCGAGTCGCTCTTCCCATTATGGTTGCAATGCCGTGAGCTCATGGCACAGTTCCGGTACATAAACTTTAACTGGATCCCGCGATCGCAGAATGCAGAGGCGAATGATCTCGCACAAATGGCTTCAGGCTACAAGGACGTAGCAGAAGGAACTGATGTTCAAGTACCGTTCCTGGAGGCGGACGACTGGAGAGCCGATATCTTCAATTACTTGAAAGATTCGGCTCGGGGGGCACCTAAATGGATAAGGTACAAGGCCATGAAGTATGTGCTTATCAGGGACGACATGTTCTACAGGACTCTGGAAGGGTTGTTGCTCAAATGTCTAGGGCCGACCGAGGCCAATCGGCTCCTGCACGAGGTACACGAAGGCGCCTGTGGAACTCACCAATCGGCTCACAAGATGAAATGGTTGATCAGGCGATCAGGGTTTTATTGGCCCACCATGCTTGAGGACTGTTTTAAGTACTACAAAGGGTGTCAAGCATGTCAGAAATTTGGAAGAATTCAGATGGTGCCCGCGTCAGCAATGAACCCCATCATCAAACCTTGGCCATTCCGAGGTTGGGGCATGGATATGATTGGCAAGATCAATCCTCCATCAAGCAAAGGCCACATGTGGATTTTGGCCATTACGGATTATTTCACTAAATGGGTTGAAGCCGTCCCTATGAAATCAGTGAGCTCAAAGGATGTTATCGATTTTGTGAAAGAACATGTTATTCATAGATTCGGGATCCCCCAAACGATCACGACCGATGGAGGTTCGGTCTTCACTTCTTACGAGTTTAGAGAGTTCTGTGAGGACACGGGAATCAAGCTGATCCGATCATCTCCGTACTATGCTCAAGCAAATGGGCAAGCTGAAGCGTCCAACCAGAGCCTTATCAAGCTGATCAAGAGGAAGATCGATGAGCACCCTAGGCGTTGGCACGAGGTTTTGTCAGAGGCTTTATGGGCTTATCGCATGTCATGTCATGGAGCAATAAAAACCTCGCCATACCATCTAGTCTATGGACAAGAAGCCGTATTGCCCTGGGAAATTACGGCTGGATCGAGACGTGTCACTTTTCAGAACGATCTAACAACTGAAGAATATACGGCCCTGATGAGTGACAGTGTTGAGGATTTAACTGAGCTCAGGCTGTGGTCGCTTGAGAAAATCAAAGAGAACAAGGCCAAGGTAGCTCGTGCATATAATAAGAAGGTGAGACCGAAAGAGTTCCACGTTGGCGATCTGGTATGGGAAGTTGTATTGCCATTGGGAACTAAGGATGCAGCATATGGTAAATGGTCTCCAAATTGGCACGGGCCATACAGGGTCGATCAAGTTTTAAGGGGAAACGCCTACATGCTTGAGGAACTGGATGGCGTAAAATTCCCAGTGGCTGTCAACGGGCAACACCTCAAGAAATATTTCCCAAGCATGTGGGATGATGGACAGTGAAATATGGGGGCCGATACATGAAATCGGCCAATAAAAAAAATATATAGCCGATGCACAGTCATCGACTCTAGAGGTTCAAACTGATACAAGCAGATGCCAGTTTACATAAACGAGCTACTGAAGAAATGCCTCGAAGGCGTGGAGGGCGTCAGCACGGACACGATCCACCTCGGCGATCTCGGCTTCGTCATCTTCGTCCTTGCCCGTCACTAGCTGCTTGTTCAGGGCACGTATTTCTGCCAGATCGGTCTTCAGTTGAGCTTTGAGGCTTTCTGCTTCGTCTTGGGAGCGGGCGATGGATTATTCCTTGTCACGAATGAGTTGTTTAGTCGCCCGGACCTTCTCTTCAAGATCTTCCAACTCCCTTTTCAAGGATGCGAGCTCGGCAGTACTGACAGAGGTGTCAGTTTTGGCATCCAGAGACGCCTTTTTCTTGTTGAGCTGCTGACATCTGTCTGCGATATTGGCCTTCAGTGGAAGTTGGGCGTGGCGCAGACTGATCCTCTCACGAGCTAACTTCACCCTTGACCCGAAGAAAGACAGAGTTACAACTGGCCAAAGCTTCACCTGCAATGTTACTGGGAGTTGGTCTTTTATTTCAGCAAGAACGCTCTTCACCTCCTCAGAACCCTCGATCAACTCTTCGATCGGGGAGGACAGCAGGGTTTTAAGACGCTGGAATTGAGGTGGAACAGCCCTGGCTCGTGGTTCATCATCGGCAACAGAGGGAGTTGGTTCGATGGATTCAGGGTCGAACGTCAGCAAGCCTGAAATATCACAACTCTGGCAGCCCGAAAAAAAGCGTTAGTACGCGTCCAACGTGTAAGGATGAGCCGAAAGAAGCTAACATACCTCTCCGAAGATCGAGGGGACAGCAGATGAGGAGGCGATCGGTTTGTGTGTGGTTGCTGGGGGCTTGGCCAAAGTGGTAGCCGTTTCATCTGCACCTTCGGGGATTGCTGGATCCGGCTTAGCTAAAGGCATCGGCACTGCCCCAGCTTTCCCACTAGAAACGTCAGTCGTCTGCATTGAAGGTGTTTAGCCGATGTAAATGATGATGAATCGGCAGATGAAAAGAAGTAAGTGGTAAGAGCGTGAAGGGTGATGATTTTTGAAACCTCCTGGCTCGACGAAGAAGCTTGCAGTCCTTTGCGAGCTCTCTTGGGACCCACAGCTGGCCCCGCCTCGACTGGTGCTCGGGGGGCAGTAGGTTCAGGAACCGACCTTTTCCTGGAAGACGATGGTGGTGAATCTGGCTGGCTCGGTGTGATGGTCCTCTCAGAATCTGTGGGGCCTAGTTCTCCTCGATTGGTCTGAGTGTCCTCGCTAGAGGTGTCTTCGACGGAAGCCTGTAAAAAAGGAGAACCAGTAAGCACGAGCATGTCTGCAAGAATGGAAGAATGAGAAGGATCGACCAGGACATGGATCAGCCTACATGCGAGCTTTCTGGAGAAGGGCTCCGGCGCTTCAAGGTCTTCCTGGCAGCTACCTTCCTCACCATCGTTCTTGTCTTAGTTGGAACTCGAGGGGCAGCTGACTTAGGAGTTGCTTGGTTCTTGGAAGCCGATCGTGGTGTGATCGGCTGGTTCTGCATCATGACCTTTTTCAAAGGTGGCGAGTTTTTGCAGAAAAGAACCACAGGAGCTGGCGGAAAGAACTCGAAGGGGGAGCCATCACTGTGCGTAGGTTCAGGGCCATCTTGTTGCTGCAAAGAGAAAGAGTGGGTTAGTAGAAGAATCATTTGTGAGCTGCATCAAGAAATTTACAAGTAGTGGTACCTGTTCCACGGGGATGTCATAGTCAGCATCGAGCTGTTTCAGCAACGGTCCCAGAGCTCTTCTGAAAGCATGAGTCTTCCACATCGCCCACCAGTTCTAAAAACCATCGGTTGATGAAGTGAAAATGAGGTTGTTGGGAATTGGGATGGTTAGAGCATCGAAGAAGGAGTAACACCTTTGACTGGTGAGAGGATCGGGCAGGTCAGCCCTGCTCTCTGTAAGATGGTGGAGAAAGAAATGGGGAGGTACTTGCCCAAGGCCAAATTGCCGAGCCACTACGACTGGCTGGTAGAATTCATATCCAGGCTTGATTATTCTATTGGATGTGCTCATGCCAACTGGAAGAAAGCAGGGACGGATCACAGTAGAAAACAGCTGCCGAGTGCTGGTGTCATCGGCAAAATTGTCTAGCCTGAAGGAGAGTGGATTTTCAAAATGTTCCGATTCTTCCGTGTAAGGAAATAAGATAGGATTATCCAGGCCTTGGAAGAAAATGCTGAACCATTTGGATGCTTCCTGAGGGATCAGTTTGCTACCTGGCAGTCTGTACAGAGCTTGGCCATAGCTGGTGCATCGGATCTGCTTCCCTTTGACATCTGGAAAGGTGCAACTCGCCAAATGGGGGAAGTTTGGGACGTGGTTTTGAAAGTACAGCTGAGCCCATAGCTGAATGAACCACCAAGGACCACCTGTTTTGACTGCTATGCCAGAGAACAGCTTGACAGACATCAACTGAAGATATCGATAGACCTCTCCAAGGAACAGTTTGCCGATGCCAAGTTGAGTGCCTTTGGCCAGTTCGTGGGCTAAGGAGAGATAATTCTTGGTTGGAGCCAGGGAAGGGCCACAGAATATGAAATGTTCCAGCCAGAAGTTGAGAAAGGCTGTGTGTTCTTTCTCTGTGACAGGGCCCTTTGTTTTCATATGGCGTTGGAGGTAGGCACCCCAGTTCGTGCAGTCTGTTTTAGAAGACAGTTTGTAGGGGACTTTGGTCAGTTTAAAAGCAGAGGGGCTGGGTGATGTAACATCCAGACCAGTAATCATCACCACGTCTAACATGGTTGGTGACATGGGGCCATGACCGAACATGAAGCAGTTCAGAGCGTCAGACCAGAAGTAGCCGATGGTCTTTAGAAGATTCTCATGTTTCTCAAGGGGAGACAATGACAAATGCAAGGCATCGGCTATTCCCGTGGTTTCCCATTGGGATTGGTAAGCTCTAGCTACCCTGCTGAACCAAGAGACCCAATGTTCAGGGGGATTAGGCCAGGCTCGCAAGCAGTCGGCCCAAGAGTTTAAATCTAGGTCTTGGCTTACGAAGGGGATTCTGTTTGCTTCGCAAGAGATCAGATGGGCAGGACTAGATTCTGTGCGAGGGCCAAGACAGAGAGAATTTGGGAGAGAAGGATGCGGCAGCAGGATGTCTGAAACCTAAAAAATTTAATGGTGGAATAAGGCATTAATTCAGGTGTTCGCCATTAATTCTAGCATCGCGTTCAGACTGCGAGGAGTAGGCGTACCTTCAGACCGGAGACCTCTGGGTTGGTGTTGGACGATTCCGCCATCTGGTTTGCCGGCGGAGATGGATCTATGCAGTTGGGGATCGAGGGTTCTTGTTGCTGTGAGCTCGATCTGGTCGGTGGGCAGTTGGAGATCTGGGTCGCCCTTTTTTTGAAGAAGGTCGCAGTTTACCGTTTGAAACTGGAAAGTGGCCGCTCAGATTTGTCTAAGTATGCGACCAAGTTTTGACCTTGTCAACGTTTTTGGGAAAGCCGATGTGTTGTCATCGGCTCTTTGAGCTTTGACTTGGTTGGCTGTATGAGTGCAGTGTGGTGAAAGCCGATACAATGTTATCGGCTTCTGGAGCATCGACCTATTTTGACTATCGGCAAGATTGGGTCGAAAAAAGCAATCTTCGAGTTGGAAAAGCAATCTTCGTTCATTCAAAAGACGATTATTTACAGTGAGCTGATTGCTTACAAAAGGAAATCTACTACTACTACTAGTTCCTAATCTAGAGGCCGAGGTCGTCGCCGCTGTCTTCGCCGTCGTCTTGTTCGCTGTCATCAGCGCTGCTGCCGGCGTCGTCTTCGCTGCTGCTGCTGAAGATGCCAGCGGGGGCCTCCTCGTCCTCGTCGTCGTCGTCTTCGGTGTCCTCGCTGGACCCGGCGCGGAAGCGCTTCACCGGTGGATACTCATCGGAGGAGGTGTCCTCCTCCGACTCCTCCTCCTCGTCGGAGGATTCGACGCCGTCCCAGGACATGGCGTCGTCGGTGCTGTCCGCCTCCAGTTCCCCATCGGCAAGGAACTGCAGGCCCTCCTCGCCATCGGTCAAGGACTCGTCGTCCTCGGACCAGGTGGCGAAATCCCAATCCCTCTCGTCCCACCATTGTGGGGCGAGAGCGTTGTACGCCGCCGTCGGCGGGTGCTCTGGCGTCGGCTCCCGGTCGCTCATTGTGTTGGAGGCTTGGGAGGACAGGCCAGATGAAGAAGAGGAGGCCATGGCGGAGAAAGAGGGTTTTTTGGCTGCTGGAGGAAGATGGGGACTGCAGACTACTCAGATGAATTTAAGTAAGGGGAATAGTGGGAGGCGGTTCAATGCTATAGCAGCTTCCATAATGTGGTGCCAAAAACGGTCAAATCATGCACTGCGGAGAGGTTGAGAAGACAGGGCATCATGATGAAGGGGTGGCGTGATGATTCTGCTCTGCAACGCGTAACCCGATACAAAAAAAAGGGGAAAAGAGAGGAAAAAACAACAACAGAGTGGTTTTGGAATTATTATTGCCAAAACCAGGGGGCATGTGTTATCGCCATATTTTAGCCAAAGGAGGAGATGGGCCGTGATCAAGATGGGCTTGGAAGATACATATATGCAACGTGTTGTTGAATCGGCCTTGTGCGTGGATTTGGGCTAAATTGCCCGTGTATCTTATATTGTAGTAGTTTACGTTTCGGTTTAAGTAAAGAGATAGGATTGTTAGAGTTATTCCAAAGATAGAAAGTCTCCGGACTATAAATATGTACCTAAGGTTATTGAGAAAGGAGGACGATCACGTTCACAACAAACACAATCTCGGCGCATCGCCACCCCTTGTTTCTAGGGTTTCTTTCGGGTAAGTGTCATGCTGCCTAGATCGCATCTTGCGATCTAGGCAGTATCTACTTATGCGTTATTTGGTGTTACTCGTGCTGAAGCCTTGTTGATGGCGAGTAATACTTTTATCATAGATCTGTTTAGGCTAGCATCGGTACTTTTTACTATGATTGTTTAGCTATGCTGCCTTTGCTTATCTCGCTGCCTTTGCACCTGTTCGGGGTGTAAGGGTAGCATCTTGCTTGATCTTTATTCCGTCGATTCGATCTGTTATAGTGTTGCCTTGCTTTCCAAGGTTTAGTTTGATATCCACGTAGTCAGGCCTTGCAAACGGGTTGAACGATCCAGTAGTACGTAAAGATATGGTTTGCTAATTCGAGAGGAGTTGTTCCGGGAATTGACTTTACGTCGGTTGTTAGGCCTTCTCTAGGGTTAGTTTTCTATCATCTTTTGTATTTACCAGGCTCAATTACGTGTAGGATGTTCCAATTACGTGGTGAAAACGTTAAACTGTCGTAGATCGATTTAACTTGTATTGATGAAGCAAAACCCCATGTTATCATAGATCTAATGCAGAACCATGGGGTAATCGGCTCCAAGAGCCGATTCACAGGGAAACCTGAAAGCCGGTCACGGCTTGAATTTTACGTATGTTTGTTTGCCATGCAGGAAACCAATCGAAGCAATCTTTCACCTTCCTGATCAGGTATAGGTCAGGTGGCACGCCCTCGAACCAGCCAGGACGTGTGCCGGAGTTTTGCGGGCCGTTGCCCGAGGGACCAGGGCCCACCAGCAGTCCTGGGAGCCTCCCGGCTCTCCGTGTTGCCCGTCGCTGCTCGCCGGTGGGTTTTGGTAGGCAACAGGGGTATAGTGCCTAGTATCTCTATTAGTGCTATTAGACTTTGTTGCAACTTTTTGTGCTTAATGCTTGTCACTAGGGCCCGAGTGCCATGATCTCATATCTGAACTTATTATTGAATCATTATGATAGTATTGTTTATGATCTTATCTGCAAGTTGTGTACACATATCATTGTCCGGATCTAAAGGCCCCAAAGTGACAACCGGAGGGGATGGCTGTGGTGTGAGGATCACATGTGTTCACGGAGTGTTAATGCTTTACTCTGGTGCTCTATTAAAAGGAGCACCTTAATTGCCATTAGTTCCCTAGAGGCCCCGCTGCCACAGGCTGGCTGGACAGAAGATGTTGTGCAAGTTCTCATTGCGAGCACGTATGACTATATTTGGAGCACATGCCTAGGATTGTTTAGTACTTGGATGATTATTATTATTTATCTGCAATGCCCTAGTTATTTGAAGTTACATGTTTAGAATCGTCCATGCAACGCCCGTCCATCCATCCTTATGCCTACCGCACTCGAATCCTACTGTTACCGTTACTGTTACTATTGCTACTATTTCACTATTGCTATTGCTTTGCTGTTGCTACTACAAACTGTTGCTGCTGATAAACTTCTGTGAGCAAGAACTATTTCTAGGTGCAGCTGAACTGATAACTCAGTTGTTAAGGCTTGCAAGTATTCTTTGTCTCCCCTTGTGTCGAATCAATAAATTGGGTAATACTACCCGCGAAGACTGTTGCGATCCCCTACAGTTGTGGGTCATCAAGACTATTTTCTGGCGCCGTTGCCGGGGAGCATAGCTTTATTTGTAAGTTCACTTGGATCTATTATTGTTCATTGCTACTCCTTTCATCATGGAGAATTCTCGTGATGGAAAGTTCCCTATTTTACCATCCACTACAAGAACAGGTACAGTCCTAAACACCTCTGCTGCTCTTGATTCACCGTCTGTTATAAGTAAGCTTGTCACACCACCACCACATGCTCATGCTACACACACACTGCTACTACTGCTGAATCTGAAACTGCTTTTGATACTCATGATGTTACTTCTACTGTGCTTGATGCGAGTGGTTCATTAGGTCCATTTCTAGATGCTACTATGGCTAGTCTAGGAATTATCAAAACTCCTAGTGAAGACACTGTTACACCTGTTAGCTCATCTGCTAGAGAGTTTTGATATTAATGATGGTTACATAGAGCTCACTGATGAATTTGTTGAAGAGTGCCGAAACACACATGGTGCTAGTGCTATTAAGAGTCTCCTTGCTAGATGTACTATTATGCCCAAGAAGTCTTATGATCCTAAGTTTGCCACCTCTCCCATAGATATTTAAGACAAAGATTATGATTTCTCTCTTGATTTAGCTTATTTGGATATTGTTGAGAAAGAACCTTTTTGTGGTACTGAAAATGAGAGTGTTGTGGCTCATATGAATGAGCTTTCTACTATGAGTGCTTTGTTCTCTGATGATTTTAAAATGCGCAAGTACTTTGTTGCTAAGATCTTCCCTTTTTCACTAAAAGGAGAAGCTAGGGCTTGGTTTAATAGATTACCTCCTGGTTCCATTGATAGCCATGATTGCTTGATTGCTTATTTCTTCCATAAATATTTTCCTCCTAGTGCTAGACATGCTGCTTTGCAGAGACTTTTTGATTTTAAACAGGGTGAAGAAGAGAAATTTCCTGAGTCATGGAAAAGATTATGTTCCCTAAATCATGCATATCCTGGATGTCCATTACCTTAGAATGAGCTTCTTGATATTTATTATAATGGACTAACTGATGATTCTAGGACCTACCTAGATAGATTTGCTGATTGTGTTTTCAGGAAAAGAACTCCTACAGATGCTGAAGAATTAATGAACAAGATAAGCAAGAATTATGATGATTGGACTTCAACTGAGCTGAATACCCCTGAGCCTATTACTCCTGAACCAGTTGATCCTGAACCAGTTCCGACACCAACAACAAAGAAGAGGGGAGTTATTGCATTAAATGATGAAGTGATGAAGGAAGCTAAAAAGTGTCTAAAGGAGAAATGTATTAGAGCTGAAGATGTGAAGAATCTACCTCCTATAGAAGAATTATGTAAGCCAATTCCCCACTCATCTACTGTCGAGGTACACTCTCTCCAATTTAATGAAGGTGATATTCCTTATGGTAAGCCTCCTGATCAATTCTTAGAGGAACTTGACACATTTATTGTTAAACAAGGTAATTTTAATAAACAAGTTCAGAATCATTTATTGGAAAACTCTAGAGCTATCCGTGAGTTGAAAGATATTATGGAAATAACTTCTAATGATATTAAAATTCTTTGTAAACACTTTCAAATGGTTCAAACTCAACTTGATCAACTTGCTAAAGTACAAAAGGATATGCTAGTTAATGCTTCAGGAAATAAATATGCTTATGGAATTAGAACTAGGAGTGGTGCAGCTACTCAAGATCCTTTATATCTTGAAGGACACCCTAAAAGAATAGAGAAAGATTCCCAACAAGGTGAGGATAGTGGTAGTCCTCGTAAGAGGAAGAAAAAGAAACATAAGAAAGTTGAGGAACCACTTGAACCTGCTGTAGATCCTAATAGTATATTTGTCTCTGATGCTGAAACTGAGGGTGGTAATATTGATGAGTCTCCTGATAAGGAGGAAGTTGAGGAAGAACCTGAGAAACACACTAAGAACACTAGGTACACAAATGAAGATTTTATTGCTAATAAACATGGTAAAGAGAGAGAACCTTGGGTGCATAAACCTATGCCTTTTCCAGGTAAGAAGCACAAGTCAAAGGAGGAAGAATAATACAACAAGTTTTGTGAGTGAATGAAGCCTTTATTTCTGCAAATTACTTTGACTGATGCTATTAAATTGCCTCCTTATTCAAAGTATATGAAGGATATTGTCTCTAATAAAAGGAAGATTCCTAATGAAGAGATTTCTACTCTACTTGTTAATTACTCCTTCAATGGTAAGGTTCCAAAGAAACTTGGTGATCCAGGTATACCAACTATTCCTTGCTCTATTAAGAATAATTATGTTAGAACTGCTTTATGTGATTTGGGAGCTGGAGTTAGTGTTATGCCTTTTTCTCTCTATAAGAGACTCCAGCTAGAAAAGTTGATACCAACTGATATTTCTTTGCAAATGGCTGATAAGTCAACTACTATTCCTGTTGGTATATGTGAGGATGTTCCTATTCAAGTTGATCATAATTGCATGGTTTTAACTGATTTTGTTGTGCTTGAAATGCCTGAAGATGATAATATGTCTATTATTCTTGGGAGGCCTTTTCTTAATGTTGTAGGTGCTGTCATCAATTGTAATCAAGGAAAAGTAACATTCAATATTAATGACAAAGAGCACACTGTCTATTTCCCCAAGAAGGTTGTCAGAAGCTATTGCCTGAATTCTATTGAAAATATTGAAGGCATAAAGGTTGGAGAAATATATTGTCCCATTCCACAAGAAAATTTTGAAACTATTATGATTGAGACCATTGCTATCAAGTATGAGGTAACATAATCACCTTGTGGAATGCAAAGTTTTGTTTCATATAATATTGTTTTGGTAACAAGACTTGATCAACCTTGTTAACAAAAGGATTTTAATGAACAAAATAATGTTTCCACTGTGGTATACTTACTTTCTTTTCCCTTTCTCCTTCCTAGTCTTTGCTTTAGCTTTAGTTTTGCTAGTTGTTTGCTTGTTTGAGTTTCTTAGAGCTTCTGTAGTTTGGCTTTTGGTTTGCTTTTGCTTCTTCTAAAAAAACTGTTTCTGCGAGAAAATCAATTTTCATACCCTGAAAATAGGCCAAAAATAAAGTTTCCCGAAAAATCCTAGAAAATTCAAAATAAATTTTTCCTCGAAAAAGTGGTAGAGTGGCACCTGAGATGACCCAGGGGGCCACCCCTAGGCCCCAAACCCATGGTAGGCGCGGCCTACCTAGTGGTGGCGCCTAGGGGGGTCTAGCCCACCTGGGCCCCTCCAGGCTGCCTCCTCAAAGCCACCTTCTTTCTCTCTCCCAAAAAACACCGAAAAACTTGCTCAAGCTCGAGTTCTTGCTGTTCTTGCTCGCGATTTTCGATATCCTTGTTCAGCCCATCTCAAGTGCTGATTTTTGTAGGGATTGTTCCTTGGTATGTGCCTCCTCCACTTGTCCAATTAGATTTGTGATTGGTAGATTGTATCTTGAGTATTTTGCTACTGTAGGTGACAGGTTGTTTGAGCTTGCATGCTTGTTCTATGCTTAGAAACTTTGTTTTGATGCATGTGTAGTCCTCTAGCAAGTTCCTATAGTAGTTGCTCATCATTTATCAACTTAAAAATCACTTGGTTTGATGGTTGTCTAAAAATTTCAGCAATGGGAAGTCATGGACCACCACACCTTTGGTGACATATTTGAGAGTGATGCACCTAGAAGGGCAAGGCTCCCAAGGTCATCTACCAGCTCCAGACCCTCATACAATGAGGATCTCATCACTCCGAGGTTTGGTGACGAGGGAGATGAAGGGGATGCTCACCCCTCAACCTTTCCTTGTCAAACTTTCTTGCGAGTTGCTGGGATTCTTAATGATTTCATGGCTTTGATTGAGAGGGATGGTCTAACAAGTTTCATGCAGGATGAGAGTGCACAATATGCTTCACTTACTAAAACATTTGTGGAGAGTTTCTCCTTCACCAATAGTTTGTTCAATCCTTCTGTGTCTTTTAGACTTTATGGCAAGGCTCATTCTATGCCCTTGAAGAAATTTTGCAAGGCCCTGGGACTTGGTACAAAGGGGTCATCAAAGAAAATTACAACTCTTCCTACTGATTTGTTGGAACTATACCGAGGAATAACCAATGAAGATGACCGTAGAGCTCAACGAGGGAAGATAAAGAACATTCAACTTCCAGCCATCAGGTACTTCACCTACTATCTTACCACCAGTGTTCTTGGTAGGGAGAACACTAGTAATATATCCAACTATCAATTGGCCTTCTTAGCTGCTGCGCTCTATAGTGAGGATAAGTATAATCTTGGTTCCCTCATTGCTTGTCGTTTAGCTGCTAGGGGACCCATTTATGGGGGAATTATTGCTACTCGTATTGCTGCTGCCCTGGACATTGCTGTTGATCCCCATGATACAGTTTTGGCTCCTCAGATACTTGATCTTGCTTCCATGAAGGCGCACCACTTTGTCACCTCTAGCTCTACTCTTGAGAACTTGGTTTATAGAATGTTGTTTACTGATGGGGAAGAGAGAGATCCCTCTACCCCAAGCCACTTTGTTCAGTATTTCTCAGGGACCTTGGTCACGCACAAAGGTGGAGATGGATGACAAGCCGTGCTTTCTCAATTTCCATAGGCACTATCAGGGGGAAGCGCTCGCATATGACCCAGCTGTACACTACACAGGGGAGGCCTCGATCTCGTACCAGGACGAGGGAGCTTCCTCGACATACTATGGAGGTGCATCTACTTGGGCACCATGGGATTGAGCCCCACTTAGGCCAAAAGCCTAAGCTTGGGGGGAGGTACACCGACATCACACTCATCTTTATATCATGTTCGGTCGGTTCTTTGTATATCCATTGTTTTCGCTTTCTTTTGGTTTTTGTTGCTTCTTTCTAAAAACCCAGAAATACCAAAAATATTTTTGTTGTTTCTCTTGGTTTATTTCTTTGCTTTGGTTTGCCTTAAAAGAAAAATCCAAAAAGATTTTGCTTTGTTTGTTTTGTTTTGTTTTGTTTTTGTTTTGTTTTTCTTTGTTTCTAAAAAATCGAAAACACCAAAAATATTTGTTGTTCTTCTTTGGTTTTGTGAGTTCTTTGCAGGGTTCGGCCGTTCTCAGTGGATATTGGTTTTCATGTTAATTATTCAAGTCACACAAGTGAAGAGCAATAATGAAGATTAAGACAACTCGAGGTGTGGTAAGAGGCTGGCAACGAACTCTATTTGTTTCATTTTTGTACATATACTCATCATAGTGAGCATGCTTAGCCTGTTTGTGTAAGGTGTATGTCATTATGGATGCTTAGTAGTTCTAACTTGTCTATGATTAGCTCCAGCTTGCTAATAGTTTGTAGCATGTCATATGAATGTCTGCTTGCATTGTTTTATTCATACTTTGGTATGATATTTTGGTATCCTCCTCTGACTGTTCATGTGAATCAACCTGGCACATGCTCACGCATGCATATGACTAATCAATAGTCAGTAAGCTTCGATGATTTATTTTGCCTCAGAGTTCTTGTATCACTTTCATGCCATAGTTAGTCCTGTTTTGTTGCAAGCATGATTATGACAGCTATTGCTCTCGTGGTGTGTTGGTTACGTTGTTGAACCTGTGGCGTTCTCAAGTGTCCAACACCTACACAAAAATTCTGTGTGATGTGTAGAAGTGGTGATGTTATGGTGTTAGATGTGTGGCACATGTTGCGGCTGCTCGAGGACCAACTCCAACACAATTCATCGAGAACAAGTCCCTAAGGTGCCGCCAAAACACCCGATGCCAGATTCGACATTGACACCGACCCTAATGAATCCGATGAACCAACGGCGCCACATTCCAAGATCATCGAGAGGGGACCGATGACCCCGGTCTTGAGGATCCAAAGCCGCAAACCAAGATCATCTCCCTGATGCCAAGATCGCCTTCCCGAATCTGATGGCTGAAGCCCTGAAGACCCTAATCCACGGATCTGAACCCCATCGAACCCTCGACTACCAGGTTCACTGAACCCCATGTGTGACCCTAAGCCCCTATATTTTTATAACATGATATTTAATTTGTGCATATTGAATTGTTCATGCTCGCATACATATGTTGTTGGTTGGGGGCTACTTTGTCGATTCACCTCGTAAATAAATTTGGATGCCATATGTGGGCTTTTCTAGTCTTATATTGGCTCCATTTAAATTTGTGTAGCAAACTGATGCTATGTTTTGCATTGATAAGACACCATTTAAATTGCGGGGTATCTAAACAACATGAACCTTTTAATCAATTGTCGGGGCCCTGGTTCCGCTTAATATTGTCTAATTGCATCGCATCTTTGCCATGACATACACCATACATGTTCATGCCCGATCTTCTGCCATAGTATTAAATAGTGCATCCAGTGTTTCTTTTAGTGCATTGCTTCTTCGCGGATTAGGATGATGAGTTGATGCGAGTGACGCCCGTTCTTCAGATGAAACGTCGGCAGTTTTCCAGGCGAGCATTCTCCCCCTTTCTACCTATCTTACTTTTATAGTATTTATTTCCTCCTGTTGATCTATTGCTATCTGTGTTGTGATGCTCTAGTTTTCGTACCTGTCATACCTCTTGCAACCACAATATTGCCTTGGACACCTCCTATTACCTGTTGTTTGGTACATAGTCGGCCTTGAGTGTCGTAGTCGCTTGCTCAGGTGCTGTTGCGTGTCGTCAAGTACCATAGTTGTTGAAAGGTTGCCATATGCTTTATGTTGGAGATGACCATGACTTAAATTACAACTGCTATTAAAATGATGGGACTAGATATAACTAATGCAGAGGCACTGATGGGCAATAGATGTTATTTGGTTTTTAACCGTCCACTTGTGTCTCGTAGGACCCCGAGTACTTGATACCTGTTCCTTGAATATTCGCACTATCCGCATGTGGGACCATGAATCCCCTTAGCAAGATCTTGAGTCATATCTTATTTCTTGGGGCCACAAAGTAGTTTGGGGCTTTATTACTATCCTGTACTTATGCCATGCTTTACTGCTTTATTTACTATTGCGCGTGGAGCGCTTGTACTATTTAGGAACAAATGTGGAATGTTTTCACGGTATCGACAAGCACAGTCACACTTTCGGGTTCCTAGTCGTTTACAACCATTGGCACAAACCTCTGGGTCCGTTTCGAAGACGGCCCACTTTGTCACGGGTAGCTTGGTGGGGTGGCCCCTAAAATATTATATGAATCTTGTGATTGCTTTGTCTTGATGCCTCGTTGGGGTTTTCATTTGGTTTTTCCGAGGTTGATCGTTCGTGTGTTGCTATTTGTGCCCCCCTGCAGGGTAAAACTTTCTGAAAGACGTGTCCATGGTTATGGACGACTTGGAGCACAGTATCTCGATCATAGACAACTATAACTACAGTAGTGCTATAAATTGGACTTTATACTGACTAGTAATCAGCTTCATTACAATGGAATGTCTAAATAAAAGTACCAACAACTACTGGGTTTTTGAATGCCTCATGCTATATGTATCTGACTAGTAAGTATCGTAACTACAACGAAATGGCTAACTAAAAGTGCCCATTGCTTATTATATCAGGATCTATCTTTATCTGACTAGTAAGTGCTGCAACTATAATGGAATGAATAAAATTGCCAACTGTGCGAGTTTCCTCGGTACGACTTCCTCGTTTGGTCTCGAGGGGGAAACACCAGGATGGGTATGATTGGTGTTAGTATCAGAATGAATCCTAATAGGTCTTTCTTATTCCTCTCTGATAGCCGACAATTGTATCGAGTATTTATAGGTTGTTTAGTGCATGTTGCGCTGCCGCTTCAGTCCACCATACCTATGTAGGTGAGGATCGCCGAATTCTAAGACTCGCTGTGTACTGTCCTCAGTACTGACCGCTCTCTTTTTACTTTGCCCTTTGTCGGCACCCCTTTTGTTTGAGCAGGTTTTGAGGTCGACGTCGTTAGCAGGGTTACCCTTCCGGCTTGGCCTGGGCAGGGTTATGGACGCCATTGGTTATTCTTCAGGGCTCTTAGCCCCATTTGCTTCTTATCCGTACTCGGATGTTGTATCGTTTTTAAGGTGATTTGGGTCTTTGTACTGTATATCTGTATTATTGACTCGTCGAGTCGCTATTGTATACATCTGTTTTGTGGGTTTCATCATGGACTATTGTGTAATGATATTACTTCGTTTTACACCCGCATGCAAGTGCCTGGTGGGCACATTTGAATCATTTCTATGCGGATTTGGTGGGAATCGCTAAAACTTGCATAAGGCCGATCCGAGGGTGTTACAATCAGTATGCATTATTTCCAATAAGTCACTTGCCCGTTCAACATAACCACTAAATGGTAATTTACCATCTTACCCATTAAACATGCTTCACATATATCAAAAGATTCAAAATCTAGTGAACTCAAAAGTCCATCAGTATGGAGTTTCTTCATGTGTTTATGTCCAATGTGACCCAATCGGTAGTGCCACAATTATGTGGTATTCAATTCATTTGTATTTTGACATTTAGCCTCAGTGTTATGGATAATCAAGATCAATAATAATCAGCCTACTCTTCATGTGAGCATGTGCATAGAAGATATTATTCATATAAATCGAACAACCATTATTCTTAGATTTAAATGAATAACCATCTTGTAAGATACAATATCCGGATATAATATTCTTACACAATGCAGGCACGAAGTAACAATTTCTAAGTATTAATCCTGACGGTAGATGTAAAGGTCTTGTGCTGATGGCAATCATTGCAACACTTGCTCCATTCCTGATGCGCATCGTCACCTCATTCTTGCAAAGTTTCCTAGGGTTTCATAGCTCTTGTGTTGTATTACAAATATTAGCAATCGATCTGGTATCAAATACCCAAGAGTTACTTTTAGGACCTTGCAAGTAAACATCAACAACATGTATATCAAATATACCTGAGCTGGACAATCCAAAATTATTCTTCTCTGATAAGTACTTTGGACAGTTCCTCTTTCAGTGACCCTTCTCCTTGCAGAAGAAACACTCCGCGTTTGGGGCTGGACCTGGCTTAGGCACCTTGCCTTTGTTAGAGGCACGGCATGCATCCTCCTTCTTGTCGCCCCAAGAATTTTTCTTCTTGAAGCGAGTGGTTTTCTTCACCATCATCATATGCATAGTGTTTTTTTTGTATGTACTTTTCATCCACCTTCAACATCGCGAACAGTTTGGCCAATGTTTTGTTCATCCCATGCTATTTTCAAACTTCCTTGAAGATTTGGTTCCATGGATGCAAGTATAGCACATTGGCAGTGATGTAGTCATCACTACATGTATGAAAGTCATCTTGTGCAGCTCCAGTTGCGTTATCATCAGGAGAATCACCAAGAGTTGCTTCCAAGACTCTTAGCACCTTTCAGTACTATCCTTATGTTGCGGAACCAATCCACAAAGTTTGTACCAAATCCATGCAGTTTATCTTTCTCTAACATACCAGCTAAAGGGAAATTGTTGGATGCCATTGACCCTCAAACAAGTGCAAATTCATTTAGACATTGTTTCATAATTAATGAACTACTCAAGATTAACAATTTAATTCAGAGTTTAGATCCCACTAAAATCAATATCTCGCTAGTTGATACTTAGTGATTCAAGATCCACAAACTTGTTTTATCGGCACCAATGTTACATCACGTACTAGGGAACAAGACCGGTAGGTAATCATACCAATCATATCAACATATGACTCTTGTTAATCTTTCAAATCTTGTGTTCCATACTCTAGACGTTCTAGGCCGTATGTCAAGTGAACCTTAGTATACTAGCAGTACGACAGTTTCGCACCCATATTATGAACGTCGTTAGGTGCACCCATGTTACATGGCCCACACCAGTTTGAAGCTCATGTTATGTGGTGTATAACTTAGGGAGAACACATGATTACTTGATAGTTTTAAGTGAGAAATCACCCTATTTATTACGACTACCATGCAACAAATAAAGTACATAAAAAGGAATAACATCGCATGCAATTCATATAGTGATATGGTATAGCACTTTGCACCAACGATCTCCATCATCAACGTCTTTCAGCGCCATACTCCTCCATGCGTCTCGGGCACAACATCGAGGTCCATCGTTGCTTGATCATCATCGCCATGTCTTATTTTTACAACTATTGATACTCTATCTAATAAAGTAAAATCAACTATGGCTATTACAATAATAATATGACAATCATCGTGGCTCATGCCACTCATGCCCAATAGGATTACACCATAACACATCTCATATATCACATTGCAAACTTCACATTGCTATACCATATCACTTCCCTGCAAAAACAAGTTAGACACTTCTAATATGCTTTGCTAACTCATGGAGCTCTATGGTGACATAGAGAACCGTTGTTTTACCTGCGTGGTAAGAAAGTCCGGGGTGTGTCCCTATTGCACTATAAATAGCGCAATAGCTTCAGTAGACTTTATCAATACGTGTGAACCCTGTGTGAACTTCACCAAATTCATAAAAGCCCAAGTGCAAAATTTCTCTCGACTATTGCAAAAAAAAAGACACCCAACAAAGTTGTTTTTTTTAGAGAATTCAGCCACTTTATTAATCAAGATAAATCATTACAGAGAATCTCACGGATGCAATCCGGGGCAACAGAATGAAAGGTAGACACCCAACAAAGTTGTTTCGTGCACCCAAATTACACTTCACAGACCGGTCTCGATCAAAAGATCGTAAAGTTGGTTCAGACCGCTAACCATGCAATACTGCCAAGATCCAAATTGCAGCAATTAGGTAGCAAGCATGAGATTAACAATGACAGAATGTGACGAGTCCTCTATCCATACATGTTCCTATGCATAGACCGATCTGATACAACTATTGGGTAACGTGCTACAGAAAACGAAATTTTATAGCGCATAATCAAGATCCAATGCGAGGGAGGAGGTAATAGATTATACCCTCTAAGATCAAACTAGCGGAAGTTTGTCGATGACGAGGTTCGTCATGCATCGATCCCCGCAACAAGCCTTAGCGAGTCACGAAGAGGTGTATTATCCTACAGATGGTTCCGATGATCTAGTGCTCCAAGTGTCGCACCTCCATCGGTATCCACACGTGCAACGAGAACAGCACAACGCCGAGGCAATATCAAGAACTCGTGAACAAAGAGGGAACGTGTCGATAAAGATCCGAAAGCACTCTGCCATCCAGCTAGATGATATCTAGATGGGGTAGAAGACAAGCGGCTTCGGGCATTGATGAATATCTCCTCCACGCAACGATGACGATGATGCGAGGATGAGGAAGAGGATCGGAGACCGGGGCGACGGTGGCTGGAGGCGGCGGTGACGCGGCGGTGGCGGTGGCGGTTTGGGGTTGGGGATCTTATGTGCGTCTTGCCCCTTGCCCTCTTCTCTCAATATATAGGTGAAATCCCTCCTCCAAAGAGAAGAGAAGGGGTAAGATTCGAATCCTACAAGGACTCCTCCTTTTCCTTCTCCCACCAATGAGAGAGAGTAGGAGAGGAGGAGTTGGACTCCGCCACGGAGTCCTCCTCCCTCTCCTCTCCCCAAACCGACTTGGGGGGAATTCAAAGTCCGGGAAGGACTCCTCCTTCCCCACCGCCTCACCCACACCACCTCCTCCACCCGTCGTCCATGGGGATGCCCTGGACGAATCGTCTAGGATCCCCCCCCTTCCCGCGCTGTGTGGGTCCAATGGGCCCATGCGTCCCTTCGGCCCTTGGAACCCATTGGGATATTAATAAATAATAATTTCTTATCTATTATTAATACAATTTATTCTGAAGCTTTATAAATTAAATTCCGGACACCTCCGAATTAATTCGAAACCTTCCTAAAATATTTCTAGCGTCCTCTTTTAATGTCCAGAACTATTCTGTCCACTCTCGGTGATATCTCAGACTCCTCCAGAATATTTCGAGACACTCCAAAACATCCTTTCGGGATTACTTCATCCAACTATCTTATTCACACTCACATTCTAAATACCAAAAACACCTTCAGTGTGTGACCCTGTGGGTTCTGATATTTGCGGACATGTCCGGAACTCATTACTATCAGTGTGTTGATACAAGTAGAAACCCCCGCAAATAACACGAATATATTTATCGTGTGTGAACCGCAGTATTGAGTCTGATACATATCATATTAATTTGACGATACTTTACATTGTCTGAGATGAAACATTATGTTATCCTTATTTCCTGGTATGTACTCTTTACTCATCCTGCACTATCGATGTTCCTGTGTTCACAACTTGATCACGTGTTCGGCTAGATGATGACGAACATCATAGTACATGAGTGGACCTAGAGTGTATCTATCCATCGTCAGGAGTATCAATTCGCACAAGCACCCCATGTGAATAATTGGCGAACCATCTTATACGAACAAGCATCAACTCTATAATCACTCCACTAAGAGCAATGTTTGGAGAATCTTGCCACATTCATATTTTACCCAAATTCATATGTGTCTCGCTGTCCAATGATCTCTATTAAAGGCAATACATTGTTTGTGAGACAATACCGATAACAAATATTGACGATGTGTTTTACAGTATCTCATGTTTGGGTCTATACATCGTCGTTGTTATCCAACAACTCCGATCACATATATCACTGGCAACACTATAATCATATTGTTATCTTGCCCATAGTTAGGAAACCGAAACTATCGTTGACATACATACTAGTCTTAGAGGCATGACTAGGGATATCTTATTTGGTGTTTATTATCCCACACATGTATTAGGGGTTTCCTCCAAAAACACCTTATTCGGAACTAATAAAATTATAGCATAGAACAATAAACTTAATTATGAAATAAAAATATGAATAATAATAGTACATTTATTATTTCCTCTAGGGCATATTTCCATCACCTAAAATCCATAACCTTAGTCCGGGGCAGAGTAGTGCTCAACCTGATGGAGAAGGGAGTATCTGGAACCTCGTGTGAAAGCCATCCGTGCCCCAGAAGATCAGGGTTTTTGCATGGCGTGTGGCGACAGATTCTCTCGCGGTCACTGATAGTCTGCACCACCGGATACCAAGGATCAGCCCCATCTGCTCCGTTTGTGGCAGGGAGGCCGAGGGTGTGCATCACGCGATGGTTCATTGTACACTTGGCAATTCTCTGCGAGATGAGATGTGTAAGGCTTGGAAGCTTCCAGGAGAGGACAAGTTTAAAGAAACTGGCAGGATTTGGTTCCTTCTCTTGCTTAATGGTATGCAAATGGTCATGCGGGTGAGGCTTATGTTTCTCTTTTGGCGCACTTGGCATCACCACAACAATGTGGTACATGGTGACGCCTAATAATGTGGAATCGCTATGGAAACCACTAATTCATGGCTGGGTTAAAGTGAACGTTGATGCTGGCTGGGATGCACCCACGACGTCAGGAAGCGTGGGTCTGGTGGTCCGAGATGCTGACTGCAAAGTGTTGTATTCTGAATGGAAGTGCCTTCCTGTTTGTGCCAGCGCGGAGGAAGCAAAGATCGTGGTTAGCATGAAGGGCATACATTACCTGGCAGCACATCCACAACAGGCCGGAGTCCTTGAGTCTGACTGTGTCAGGGTTATTGATGTTCTTCCTACACTTGAAAGAGACCGTTCAAGCTACTGGAGTTTGTTCAAGGAGGTGAAGGCGTTGCTGGACCTTCTGCCGGAGAAAGTCTCATTGAGCAAGGTTGCTCGGGTGAGTAATAGAGTAGCGCATGATTTAGCGCAATTGGCCAAACGTGATTGTGTTGTTTTGCACGAGGTAGTTTCTTCCTATGCGTCGGACACCCTAATGCGTAGTTGTAATCAATTCGAACTGTTTGACTGTTCAAAATGCGATGACATGTTGGATATGCCCTTAGAACCGCCACTGGAGCTATCTTGACCTTTACCAGCGGCAGGGGCATGCAGCTCGTCAGCCGCCACACATCAATAATGATAATACCGTAGTGCGGTCTTCTTTTAATTACTTCTTGGCACATGTTCTCCTTTAGCTTTGGACCGGTGAGCAGAACTTCATTTTCACCAAAGTGAGTCGGCAATTAGTGACTCTTCACTACCGTAAGTGTTGTTGGAACTTCCGAGTTCATAATTCCAGGTCGTCCATATTCACCAAAGTGACTCGGTAGCTATGATGTGCTCCATTTACGCCCGGGTGATCACTTTGACTGGATCACTCTCAGTTTATACTATTTGTATTCGAAATTCAAGGTCTTCAGGATACATCGGGCAGCCAGACCAGAGCACCACACATCAGTCCGCAATCAAAAGTAAGCGTTGATCTGTGGTGCACGAATGTGGCAAACTGTAGAGTGACCAACCAGGCGGCCCATCATCATCGACGACGACTTTTTATCATAGTGCAGATGCGATTACGACGGACCATGTCCAGACACAACGACTTTACGTCTTTACGAATGGTAAACAGCATGAGATTAGTCAGAGCGAGTGTCAGTCCATCATGACACAGTTTCAGGCATGTGCCTTTCATGTGGAGGAAACGGCAGAATGCATAAAACTGACCCAATTTGAAAAGGATTTCACAAACTAATCCGTCGGGAAAAGTATTTTACACAACTAACCCTTTTTGTAGCGTCTATGCCAAAGGCGCTAAACCCCTGGTCAACGTGACACGCGGGTCCCAGATACTGCTCGGGTGATGCCTCGACGGAAGTCGTTACAGTACGAAGTGTAATATCTAAGAGACAGGCGCTACACTAATGTTTGTATACGGTGTGAATATTCATTGGATAGAAGTCTCTTTTAGCCTAGATGGTTGAGCCCTTTGATTTGGCTTGTAGGTCTTAGGTTTCAAGTCCTATTTCCCTTCTATTTAATTTTTCCGAGCTTCAGTTTTATGGGAATTTTTTCTCTAAGTCCATAGTGAGTCGCATAGTGTACAGCCAGCATCCCTTTTATTTATTTTTTTTAACTTTTATGAGCTTCAGTTTTAGGAAATTTTTCTCTAAGTCTATAACGAAAATTACGTATAGCCAGCACGGAACAATTATCTTTTCACGCAGAGGCATTTATTCGCGCATAGTGTGTGTACGACGTTATGTAGTACAGTACCCGACAATAAAAACGGTTTTAATCTTTGCAGTAACATCGATGATCGATCGCAGGTACGTATATATCATCCTACGGGGCACGTAAGAACGGTATGTCTTACGTGCTGAGCTACATATGCTAAGAAAAAAAATCGAAGTATATGGACTTAGAGAGACTTTTGTCCCATAAAAATGAAGCTACAGTTGATCAGTTATGGACTTAGAGAAAAAATTCCCATAAAACTGAAGCTCAGAAAAATTAAAAAATTAAATAGGAGGGAGGTAGGACTTGAACCCAAGACCTACAAGCCAAACCAGAGGGCTTAATCATCTAGGCTAAGAGAGACTTTTGTCCAATAAAGATTCACACCGTATATAAACATTAGTGTAGCGCCTATCTCTTGGGCGCTACACTTCGTACTGTAACGAATTTCGTCGAGGCGTTACCCAAGCAGTATCTGGGACCCGCATGCCACGCTGGCCAGGGGTGTAGCGCCTTTGGCATAGGCGCTACACTGTATAGTGTGAAGCCTTTTCGTTAGGCGCTACAAAAAGGGTTAATTGTGTAAAATATTTTCGCCAACGGTTCAGTTCGTGAAATCCTTTTCAAGTTGGGTCAGTTTTATGCATTCTGCCGGAGGAAACAGACGACCAAACAACCGACGATTATCTCCACGAGGACGAACACCAAGCCGCCCCAACGTTTTCAATGTAAGATGATCTGAGGCGGGAGACTCAGGCAAAATTGGGTATTTCAATCGGGGGTAACAGAACCAAAGAGTATTGAACTTAAGCTACTATGTACTTCCTCCATTTTAAAATATAAAATGTTTTTGCTTTATAAAACAAATATATCTAGACTTATTTTAGTACATAGCTTCACTCAGGTTTGAAGTGAATCTACACACTAAAACAAGTCTAGATACATTTTCTTCATAAACCTAAAACATCTTTTATTTTAAAACGAAGGGAGCAGTAAAACACCAACAAAAGGAATCCAAATACTCCACCGGTGAGCAGCATGCAACTCACTGCATAGAAAGGCTTGGTGAAAGGCATACCTAAAACCCTACAAGTTGTAATCTCAGAAAGAGAAGGTCTCTGATTCAAAGTATAAACTGTTGCATGTGGTGCTCTTGTAGAATGCAGTGTTACCTGATAATGGTAGTAAAAAACCCTGAAAAATTGTTAACACCGTTGAAGCTTAAGATGGAGACCGGAAACACCATGGATGCCCACGGTGGAGGTTGTGAGCTTCAGGAGGTGTTCGGATTGTAGGGAATGAGTCTAGAGTCACCGGATTCGTTGACGGCGAGGTGGATTCGTCGACGGCGAACCTGATCCAGCGAGGTCTATGCTTCAAAATATAAGTTGGTGATTTTTTTTTTATTTTTTATGATTTATATGTTCTTTCAGTAACGGAGCTTCATTTTTGCATGTTGCAAACATCCCAACGACATGTTGTGGTCACTTTGGATATGTGATGCAAACGTTTTTGCGATGCATCAAGCTTCTGCTTCCATACTACATGTGCGTGATGGTTGTTCTCGGCAATCGTTGCAACCAAATGGGGAATTGTTGCAACCAAATGGGGAACATACGACGATCCCGATCTAGCGAAATGGTACAAAACAGTATAAGTTTGTGGTTTTAATGTTTTCTTATGATTTATATGTTCTTCTAGTAAGATAGAGTTTCATTTTTTGTTGTTGCAAACACCCCAACGAAATGTTGCGGTGACTCTGGATATGTGATGCAAACGTTTTTGCAATGTTTTAAGCTTTTGCTTCCATACTACATGTGTGCAATGGTTCTTCTTGATGATTGTTGCAACCAAATGGGGAACTACTACATAACAAATCTTTTGCTGCATTGGTGTTTTTGAAATGTTGCACTATTTTTTTATGTTTTTAATCAGTACAAAATGTTGCTACGATGTTGATTCAGAGGAATTTAGGAACTACTTTCTCCGTTTCAAAATATAAGATGTTTTATCTTTTGTGAAATAAATGTATCTATACATATTTCAGTGTGTTGGTTCGGAGTGAACCACATACTAAAATACATCTAGATGCATTCATTTCACAAAAGCTAAAACATCTTATATTATGAAACTGTGGGAGTATGATATACCAATGCCACATATATTTCTTTTGGACTATTTTTTTTTAAAACCGGGGCAAAAGCTTTGCCCTAATCTATTAATTAAGGAGAAGTTTTACAAGAATTAAAAGGTCCAAATTATGCTAGAGAATTACTCCCGCAGCATGAATTCACCCAAGCGTTTAGCTCCCGCGTAAACCCACAAACGGGCTTCGCGTTTAATTCTATGTAGGACTACAAGAGGCGGCGCATGCTTTTTGTTCAAGACCCGGTCGTTGCGTTCATTCCAATCTCCCAAGAGGTGAGAAGGATAAGTGAAGCCATGGCTTTGTGATTTGGTATAGGTCCGTCTGTCATTATATCCCACTAATTCCCTATAGAGAGACCCGTCCATTGAGATTGATCCAACTCGGAGATGCCAATCCACTCCTTTAGATAAGTCCATTTACGTTTTGTGAAACGGCACGAGATTAGAAGATGGTCAACCGTCTTCGTGGTTTTTTTGCAAAGTGGGCAAAGGCCTTGCCAACCTCTCTTGGCCAATCTATCCGCCGTCCAAATTCTATTTTGTGTGGCAAGCCAAGCGAAGAATTTAACTTTTGGAGGAGCCCAAGCTTTCCAAACAAGCTTGCTCATGTTGGAGATGATGGAGCCCAATAATTGTATCTCATATGCCGATTTTGCCGTATACTCGCCATTTTCCGTTAGTTTCTGTTGCCTACCAAAACCCACCGGCGAGCAGCGACGGGCAACACGGAGAGCCGGGAGGCTCCCAGGACTGCTGGTGGGCCCTGGTCCCTCGGGCAACGGCCCGCAAAACTCCGGCACACGTCCTGGCTGGTTCGAGGGTGTGCCACCTGACCTATACCTGATCAGGAAGGTGAAAGATTGCTTCGATTGGTTTCCTGCATGGCAAACAAACATACGTAAAATTCAAGCCGTGACCGGCTTTCAGGTTTCCCTGTGAATCGGCTCTTGGAGCCGATTACCCCATGGTTCTGCATTAGATCTATGATAACATGGGGTTTTGCTTCATCAATACAAGTTAAATCGATCTACGACAGTTTAACGTTTTCACCACGTAATTGGAACATCCTACACGTAATTGAGCCTGGTAAATACAAAAGATGATAGAAAACTAACCCTAAAGAAGGCCTAACAACCGACGTAAAGTCAATTCCCGGAACAACTCCTCTCGAATTAGCAAACCATATCTTTACGTACTACTGGATCGTTCAACCCGTTTGCAAGGCCTGACTACGTGGATATCAAACTAAACCTTGGAAAGCAAGGCAACACTATAACAGATCGAATCGACGGAATAAAGATCAAGCAAGATGCTACCCTTACACCCCGAACAGGTGCAAAGGCAGCGAGATAAGCAAAGGCAGCATAGCTAAACAATCATAGTAAAAAGTACTGATGCTAGCCTAAACAGATCTATGATAAAAGTATTACTCGCCATCAACAAGGCTTCAGCACGAGTAACACCAAATAACGCATAAGTAGATACTGCCTAGATCGCAAGATGCGATCTAGGCAGCATGACACTTACCCGAAAGAAACCCTAGAAACAAGGGGTGGTGATGCGCCGAGATTGTGTTTGTTGTGAACGTGATCGTCCTCCTTTCTCAATAACCTTAGGTACATATTTATAGTCCGGAGACTTTCTATCTTTGGAATAACTCTAACAATCCTATCTCTTTACTTAAACCGAAACGTAAACTACTACAATATAAGATACACGGGCAATTTAGCCCAAATCCACGCACAAGGCCGATTCAACAACACGTTGCATATATGTATCTTCCGAGCCCATCTTGATCATGGCCCATCTCCTCCTTTGGCTAAAATATGGCGATAACACATGCCCCCCTGGTTTTGGCAATAATAATTCCAAAACCACTTTGTTGTTGTTTTTTCCTCTCTTTTCCCCTTTTTTTTTGCATCGGGTTACGCGTTGCAGAGCAGAATCGTCACGCCACCCCTTCATCATGATGCCCTGTCTTCTCAACTTCTCCGCAGTGCATGATTTGACCGTTTTTGGCACCACATTATGGAAACTGCTATAGCATTGAACCGCCTCCCACTATTCCCCTTACTTAAATTCATCTGAGTAGTCTGCAGTCCCCATCTTCCTCCAGCAGCCAAAAAACCCTCTTTCTCCGCCATGGCCTCCTCTTCTTCATCTGGCCTGTCCTCCCAAGCCTCCAACACAATGAGCGACCGGGAGCCGACGCCAGAGCACCCGCCGACGGCGGCGTACAACTCTCTCGCCCCACAATGGTGGGACGAGAGGGATTGGGATTTCGCCACCTGGTCCGAGGACGACGAGTCCTTGACCGATGGCGAGGAGGGCCTGCAGTTCCTTGCCGATGGGGAACTGGAGGCGGACAGCACCGACGACGCCATGTCCTGGGACGGCGTCGAATCCTCCGACGAGGAGGAGGATTCGGAGGAGGACACCTCCTCCGATGAGTATCCACCGGTGAAGCGCTTCCGCGCCGAGTCCAGCGAGGACACCGAAAACGACGACGACGAGGACGAGGAGGCCCCCGCTGGCATCTTCAGCAGCAGCAGCGAAGACGACGCCGGCAGCAGCGCTGATGACAGCGAACAAGACGACGGCGAAGACAACGGCGATGACCTCGGCCTCTAGATTAGGAACTAGTAGTAGTAGTAGATTTCCTTTTGTAAGCAATCAGCTCCACTGTAAATAATCGTTTTTTGAATGAACGAAGATTGCTTTTCCAACTCGAAGATTGCTTTTTTCGACCCAATCTTGCCGATAGTCAAAATAGGTCGATGCTCCAGAAGCCGATAACACTGTATCGGCTTTCACCACACTGCACTCATACAGCCAACCAAGTCAAAGCTCAAAGAGCCGATGACAACACATCGGCTTTCCCAAAAACGTTGACAAAACTTGGTCGCATACTTAGACAAATCTGAGCGGCCACTTTCCAGTTTCAAACGGTAAACTGCGACCTTCTTCAAAAAAAAGGGCGACCCAGATCTCCAACTGCCCACCGACCATATCGAGCTCACAGCAACAAGAACCCTCGATCCCCAACTGCATAGATCCATCTCCGCCGGCAAACCAGATGGCGGAATCGTCCAACACCAACCCAGAGGTCTCCGGTCTGAAGGTACGCCTACTCCTCGCAGTCTGAACGCGATGCTAGAATTAATGGCGAACACCTGAATTAATGCCTTACTCCACCATTAAATTTTTTAGGTTTCAGACATCCTGCTGCCGCATCCTTCTCTCCCAAATTCTCTCTGTCTTGGCCCTCGCACAGAATCTAGTCCTGCCCATCTGATCTCTTGCGAAGCAAACAGAATCCCCTTCGTAAGCCAAGACCTAGATTTAAACTCTTGGGCCGACTGCTTGCGAGCCTGGCCTAATCCCCCTGAACATTGGGTCTCTTGGTTCAGCAGGGTAGCTAGAGCTTACCAATCCCAATGGGAAACCACAGGAATAGCCGATGCCTTGCATTTGTCATTGTCTCCCCTTGAGAAACATGAGAATCTTCTAAAGACCATCGGCTACTTCTGGTCTGACACTCTGAACTGCTTCATGTTCGGTCATGGCCCCATGTCACCAACCCTGTTAGACGTGGTGATGATTACTGGTCTGGATGTTACATCACCCAGACCCTCTGCTTTTAAACTGACCAAAGTCCCCTACAAACTGTCTTCTAAAACAGACTGCACGAACTGGGGTGCCTACCTCCAACGCCATATGAAAATAAAGGGCCCTGTCACAGAGAAAGAACACACAGCCTTTCTCAACTTCTGGTTGGAACATTTCATATTCTGTGGCCCTTCCCTGGCTCCAACCAAGAATTATCTCTCCTTAGCCCACAAACTGGCCAAAGGCGCTCAACTTGGCATCGGAAAACTGTTCCTTGGAGAGGTCTATCGATATCTTCAGTTGATGTCTGTCAAGCTGTTCTCTGGCATAGCAGTCAAAACAGGTGGTCCTTGGTGGTTCATTCAGCTATGGGCTCAGCTGTACTTTCAAAACCACGTCCCAAACTTCCCCCTTTTGGCGAGTTGCACCTTTCCAGATGTCAAAGGGAAGCAGATCCGATGCACCAGCTATGGCCAAGCTCTGTACAGACTGCCAGGTAGCAAACTGATCCCTCAGGAAGCATCCAAATGGTTCAGCATTTTCTTCCAAGGCCTGGATAATCCTATCTTCTTTCCTTACACGGAAGAATCGGAACATTTTGAAAATCCACTCTCCTTCAGGCTAGACAATTTTGCCGATGACACCAGCACTCGGCAGCTGTTTTCTACTGTGATCCGTCCCTGCTTTCTTCCAGTTGGCATGAGCACATCCAATAGAATAATCAAGCCTGGATATGAATTCTACCAGCCAGTCGTAGTGGCTCGGCAATTTGGCCTTGGGCAAGTACCTCCCCATTTCTTTCTCCACCATCTTACAGAGAGCAGGGCTGACCTGCCCGATCCTCTCACCAGTCAAAGGTGTTACTCCTTCTTCGATGCTCTAACCATCCCAATTCCCAACAACCTCATTTTCACTTCATCAACCGATGGTTTTGAGAACTGGTGGGCGATGTGGAAGACTCATGCTTTCAGAAGAGCTCTGGGACCGTTGCTGAAACAGCTCGATGCTGACTATGACATCCCCGTGGAACAGGTACCACTACTTGTAAATTTCTTGATGCAGCTCACAAATGATTCTTCTACTAACCCACTCTTTCTCTTTGCAGCAACAAGATGGCCCTGAACCTACGCACAGTGATGGCTCCCCCTTCGAGTTCTTTCCGCCAGCTCCTGTGGTTCTTTTCTGCAAAAACTCGCCACCTTTGAAAAAGGTCATGATGCAGAACCAGCCGATCACACCACGATCGGCTTCCAAGAACCAAGCAACTCCTAAGTCAGCTGCCCCTCGAGTTCCAACTAAGACAAGAACGATGGTGAGGAAGGTAGCTGCCAGGAAGACCTTGAAGCGTCGGAGCCCTTCTCCAGAAAGCTCGCATGTAGGCTGATCCATGTCCTGGTCGATCCTTCTCATTCTTCCATTCTTGCAGACATGCTCGTGCTTACTGGTTCTCCTTTTTTACAGGCTTCCGTCGAAGACACCTCTAGCGAGGACACTCAGACCAATCGAGGAGAACTAGGCCCCACAGATTCTGAGAGGACCATCACACCGAGCCAGCCAGATTCACCACCATCGGCTTCCAGGAAAAGGTCGGTTCCTGAACCTACTGCCCCCCGAGCACCAGTCGAGGCGGGGCCAACTGTGGGTCCCAAGAGAGCTCGCAAAGGACTACAAGCTTCTTCGTCGAGCCAGGAGGTTTCGAAAATCATCACCCTTCACGCTCTTACCACTTACTTCTTTTCATCTGCCGATTCATCATCATTTACATCGGCTAAACACCTTCAATGCAGACGACTGACGTTTCTAGTGGGAAAGCTGGGGCAGTGCCGATGCCTTTAGCTAAGCCGGATCCAGCAATCCCCGAAGGTGCAGATGAAACGGCTACCACTTTGGCCAAGCCCCCAGCAACCACACACAAACCGATCGCCTCCTCATCTGCTGTCCCCTCGATCTTCGGAGAGGTATGTTAGCTTCTTTCGGCTCATCCTTACACGTTGGACGCGTACTAACGCTTTTTTTCGGGCTGCCAGAGTTGTGATATTTCAGGCTTGCTGACGTTCGACCCTGAATCCATCGAACCAACTCCCTCTGTTGCCGATGATGAACCACGAGCCAGGGCTGTTCCACCTCAATTCCAGCGTCTTAAAACCCTGCTGTCCTCCCCGATCGAAGAGTTGATCGAGGGTTCTGGGGAGGTGAAGAGCGTTCTTGCTGAAATAAAAGACCAACTCCCAGTAACATTGCAGGTGAAGCTTTGGCCAGTTGTAACTCTGTCTTTCTTCGGGTCAAGGGTGAAGTTAGCTCGTGAGAGGATCAGTCTGCGCCGCGCCCAACTTCCACTGAAGGCCAATATCGCAGACAGATGTCAGCAGCTCAACGAGAAAAAGGCGTCTCTGGATGCCAAAACTGACACCTCTGTCAGTACTGCCGAGCTCGCATCCTTGAAAAGGGAGTTGGAAGATCTTGAAGAGAAGGTCCGGGCGACTAAACAACTCATTCGTGACAAGGAAGAATCCATCGCCCGCTCCCAAGACGAAGCAGAAAGCCTCAAAGCTCAACTGAAGACCGATCTGGCAGAAATACGTGCCCTGAACAAGCAGCTAGTGACGGGCAAGGACGAAGATGACGAAGCCGAGATCGCCGAGGTGGATCGTGTCCGTGCTGACGCCCTCCACGCCTTCGAGGCATTTCTTCAGTAGCTCGTTTATGTAAACTGGCATCTGCTTGTATCAGTTTGAACCTCTAGAGTCGATGACTGTGCATCGGCTATATATTTTTTTTATTGGCCGATTTCATGTATCGGCCCCCATATTTCACTGTCCATCATCCCACATGCTTGGGAAATATTTCTTGAGGTGTTGCCCGTTGACAGCCACTGGGAATTTTACGCCATCCAGTTCCTCAAGCATGTACGCATTTCCCCTTAAAACTTGATCGACCCTGTATGGCCCGTGCCAATTTGGAGACCATTTACCATATGCTGCATCCTTAGTTCCCAATGGCCATACAGCTTCCCATACCAGATCGCCAACGTGGAACTCTTTCGGTCTCACCTTCTTATTATATGCACGAGCTACCTTGGCCTTGTTCTCTTTGATTTTCTCAAGCGACCACAGCCTGAGCTCAGTTAAATCCTCAACACTGTCACTCATCAGGGCCGTATATTCTTCAGTTGTTAGATCGTTCTGAAAAGTGACACGTCTCGATCCAGCCGTAATTTCCCAGGGCAATACGGCTTCTTGTCCATAGACTAGATGGTATGGCGAGGTTTTTATTGCTCCATGACATGACATGCGATAAGCCCATAAAGCCTCTGACAAAACCTCGTGCCAACGCCTAGGGTGCTCATCGATCTTCCTCTTGATCAGCTTGATAAGGCTCTGGTTGGACGCTTCAGCTTGCCCATTTGCTTGAGCATAGTACGGAGATGATCGGATCAACTTGATTCCCGTGTCCTCACAGAACTCTCTAAACTCGTAAGAAGTGAAGACCGAACCTCCATCGGTCGTGATCGTTTGGGGGATCCCGAATCTATGAATAACATGTTCTTTCACAAAATCGATAACATCCTTTGAGCTCACTGATTTCATAGGGACGGCTTCAACCCATTTAGTGAAATAATCCGTAATGGCCAAAATCCACATGTGGCCTTTGCTTGATGGAGGATTGATCTTGCCAATCATATCCATGCCCCAACCTCGGAATGGCCAAGGTTTGATGATGGGGTTCATTGCTGACGCGGGCACCATCTGAATTCTTCCAAATTTCTGACATGCTTGACACCCTTTGTAGTACTTAAAACAGTCCTCAAGCATGGTGGGCCAATAAAACCCTGATCGCCTGATCAACCATTTCATCTTGTGAGCCGATTGGTGAGTTCCACAGGCGCCTTCGTGTACCTCGTGCAGGAGCCGATTGGCCTCGGTCGGCCCTAGACATTTGAGCAACAACCCTTCCAGAGTCCTGTAGAACATGTCGTCCCTGATAAGCACATACTTCATGGCCTTGTACCTTATCCGTTTAGGTGCCCCCCGAGCCGAATCTTTCAAGTAATTGAAGATATCGGCTCTCCAGTCGTCCGCCTCCAGGAACTGTACTTGAACATCAGTTCCTTCTGCTACGTCCTTGTAGCCTGAAGCCATTTGTGCGAGATCATTCGCCTCTGCATTCTGCGATCGCGGGATCCAGTTAAAGTTTATGTACCGGAACTGTGCCATGAGCTCACGGCATTGCAACCATAATGGGAAGAGCGACTCGCTCTCACACTTGTATTCCTCCGTGAGTTGGGAAATCACCAATTTGGAGTCTCCAAAAATTTCCACTGCCTCTGCTCCAGCTTCGATGAGCAACTCCATTCCCTTGCGTATCGCCTCGTACTCGGCGACGTTGTTGGTGCACGGGGTAGCAAGCCTGATGGAGAAGGAATATGTTGCCCCCCGGGGCGACACGAGTAGAATGCCAATGCCGCAACCATCATCGCAAACCGATCCATCAAAAAACATAGCCCACGCTCGTATAGACAGTGCTGCTATATCAGTGTTGATCCTTTCAGCAATAAGGTCGGCTAATGCCTGACCCTTAACCGCTTTCGCAGGTTGGTACCGGATGTCAAATTCCGATAATGCAAACATCCATTTGCCGAGTCGGCCTTTCAACATAGGAGCCCACATCATGTGCTTTATGGCGTCTGATTTGCATATAATGATAATCTCTACCGAGAGCAAGAGGTGGCGCAGCTTGGTGCAGGTGAAAAACAGGCAGAGGCACAACTTATCGATCTCAGGGTACCTTGTCTCTGCGTCGAGCATCCTTCTGCTGATATAAAACACCACTCGCTCCAGACCATCATAAACCTGCACCACCACCGAGGCGATGGACGTGTCAGCTACTGATAAGTAAATGTAGAACGGCCTATCCGGCTGGGGCGGAACCAATACTGGCGGCTTCGTCAGATATTCTTTGATTTCGTCGAAGGCTCGTTGTTGCTCTGTCCCCCAGCGGAATTCTTCATCAGATTTAATTTTCACCAGTCCCATGAACGGCTCTATTCTTCCTGACAGATTGGAGATGAATCTTCTGACGAAGTTGATCTTGCCGATGAGAGACTGCAGTTCTTTCTTCGTGGTAGGTGGCTTCATTGTTCGCACTGCCTCCTGACTTTTCAGGCCGATCTCAATTCCTCGTTCATGGACCAAGAAACTCAAGAACTGACCGGCCGTCACACCGAAGGCACACTTCTTTGGATTCATCCGTAGCCCGAATTTCCTTGTTCGGTCCAGGACGCGTCGCAGATCGTCCAAATGTCCTTGTACTGAAGCTGACTTGACCACCACGTCATCGATATAAATTTCCACCAGCTTGCCGATCAGATCATGGAAGATGTAATTCATGGCTCTTTGGTATGTGGCGCCGGCATTCTTCAGTCTAAACGTCATGACTACATATTCAAACAACCCCACCGAACCTGGGACTCTGAATGCAGTCTTGTGTATATCTTCCGGAGCCATAAAAATTTGGTTGTAACCGGCATTGCCATCCATGAAGCTCAAGATTTTATGACCAGCAGCTGCATTGATTAACGTCTCTGCTACCGGCATCGGATATTCATCCTTCGGAGTGGCTCTATTGAGATCCCGAAAATCTATGGCGACCCGCCAGCGGCCATCCTTCTTCTCTACAGGTACGATACTAGAAATCCACTCAGCATACCTGCATGGCCTGATTAACTTGGCTGTCAACATTTTCTCGATCTCCTTCTTGACTTCTTTCAAAATTTCGGCCTTCATCTGTCGCGCTCGCTGCTGGAACGGCCGAAACCCTTTTTTAAGCGGGAGTCGATGCTCGATGATGCTCCTGTCTAACCCGGGCATCTCTGTATAGTCCCAGGCAAAGCAATCTGGATATTCTTTCAACAAAGCTATCATCGGACCCCGCAGATTCGGATCTAACTTCTTGCTGATAAATGTTGGTCTTGGCTTATCCCCAGGACCGATGTCAATCTCCTCTAGCTCATCAGCGGATGTAAATCCATACCCTAGCTTTCCGTCACCTGTTAAATCGATGCTAAACACGGGGCAAACAGCTGGTGAGGATAACAAAGATAGTTTGGGCCGATTGCCGGAATCGGCCCCCTTTTTCATTGCATTAGTCAAGGAAGGTTTACAACTTATCTGTGCTCTACAATGGCAGGGAACCTTCCTGCTACGACTGCATGACCTGTTTGTCGTAAGATTGCTGCCTTTTATTTTTTGTGGCCGATCGCAGGGATCGGCCTTACCACGTACGATAGTGGACTTTGCTACTCTGTCAGGCCAGTGGATAAGACCAGCCTCACCCCGTTTTTTGTAGCTTCAATGCGCTCACAGCCGTCTAGACTGACTCCAGAGATCGGCTCTTGGTCTCCTGCCTCCCAGATGTTCATGCCAGCTATGGAGATCTCAATCGAGTCATCTGCATGAATGACCTCCACTTCATCTCCATCCCACTGTATCAGGCACTGGTGCATCGTGGATGGAATGCAGCAGTTGGCGTGAATCCAATCCCTCCCCAGCAAGACAGCGTAGGTGCTTTTGCTGTCAACGATGAAGAATGACGTAGGGATGGTTTTTCTGCCCACGGTCAAGTCCACATTCAGAACGCCTTGCGTCTCTGAAGTTTGGCCGTTGAAGTCGCTTAACGTTACGTTGGTTTTGATCAGATCTGCAGTGGAGCGTCCCAAACGCCGTAGCATGGAGTATGGCATTATATTGACTGCCGCTCCGGTGTCAACCAACATCTTGCGGACAGGCTGCCCATTGATATAACCTCGCAGGTACAGAGCTTTCAGATGTTTGTAGCCCTTCTCTTGTGGCTTTTCAAAGATAACCGGTCGTGGGCCGCAGTCAAACTGTGCCACTGGTAGTTCTTTGGCTCTTGGAGCGCAGAACTCTGACGGAAGTGTGAACACCATGTTTGTGCCAGCCGATGTCTTCGCATCGGCTTTTACTGGTTTGGGGCGCCATTCTTTTATTTTCGGGCGAGCCTCCGTTTCCAAGGTTTGCCGCACTTTCACGGCCAGATCGGGCCGTGCCTTCCTTAGAGCGTGGAGGTACTGCGCTTCGGCCTCCTCCAAGTTACGCAGCCGCTGAACTCGACGCTTTTGGGTGTGCCTGAGTCCATCGGGGCACCACCTTGGCCGGTGATATCTGTCTTCTTCTTTTCCACCCATTGGCTCCTCGAAGCCTTGTGCTCGAGAAGGGAGAGGCCCTAGGCGCTTGAACACTGAGACTAGACCTGTGCCATCCTTCTGCTATCCACATTCTGGGCAGTTGTCGATTGTAGGCAATCGGCTCATTCCCGCGTCCCAGCAATACTTGAAGAAAGGACAATCCCAATGTTTATCCATGCCTTCTTTTTCCTTCGGCTTTTTACTAGCGAGGCGCTCATATCCTTCATCATCTCTATCGTGTCGGCGACGTCGGTCATACTGGTGCTCATACTTGTTAAGGAGATGTGTGGAGTGTGGTTTCTGATATCGCACGCTTCTCACTTGCTCCTCGGTCAAATACTGCCTGTCATCATAACGGGGACGGTCACATGGACCGGCCTCCTCTCTTTCTCTGCCCCGAGAGCGACTGTCTTCCTCTTTATATGCGCCACGGTGGTACACAGGTCCTGCCATATTAACATCGAACGAGAAATCCAACTGACGCCTCGTGGACTGGCTGTGTTCTACCATGTTGACGCCGGGAAATGGGTTTGTGTCTACTTTCATGGCGAACTGCCCAAGGATCAGACGGCCCTGTTCTATCGCCGTTTGGATCTGGCGACGTAGCTCTTTGCAGTCATTTGTGGTGTGGGTGAATGAGTGATGCCACTTGCAGTAAGGTCTCCCGTTCATCTCTTGAGCTGTAGGGATTTTATGGCCTTCGGGTAACTTCAGCTGCTTTTCTTTCAGCAGTAAATCAAATATCTGCTCAGCTTTGCTCACGTCGAAGTCGAACCCTTTTGCAGGCCCTTGCTGTTTTACCCATTTGCAGGACACAGGATCTGCCCCCCGAGCCCATTCAGCCACGGCCACCTCCTGGTCTTGTGTAGGATCCTCTTCTTCTGTATCGACCAGGCTTATCGGACGTTTGAACTTGTCTTGGTACAACTCAGGGTGGCGCTGTTCATACATTGTCAGCTTCTGGGCCATGTGCGCCAATGAATTGTACTCTACTTGGAAAGCCAGATCCTTGATAGGTGCTGAGAGACCCAACACTGCCAGCTTGACCGCTTCCTTCTCAGTTAAACGAGCCGAATAACATCGGTTCTTGATAGTCCTGAAACGTTGAATGTACTCAGCTACCGTTTCTCCCCGCTTTTGCCGCACCTGCGCCAGATCTGCAATGCCAGCCTCGGTAGCTTCTGAATGATACTGAATGTGGAACTGTTCTTCCAGTTGTTTCCAGGTCTGGATCGAATCCGGTGGCAACGAGGTGTACCACCCAAAAGCTGGTCCTGTCAGAGATTGCGCAAAGAACCTTACGCGTAACTGATCCGATGCTGAAATCATGCCTAACTGTGCCAGGTATCGGCTCACATGCTCGATCGAGCTCGACCCTTCTGATCCGCTAAACCTTGAGAACTCAGGGAGCCGATACTTGGGTGGCAGCGGAATCAGATCAAACTCGTTGGGGTACGGCTTGGAGTAGCCGATTGTCCTTCTCTTCGGCACGAAGCCGAACTGGTCTCTTAAGATGGTACGGATTTGCTCCACCGTTTGAGCTGCAGGGGCTAAACTCTCAGAACTCGCTCCGGTGGCGTACTTGGATAGCCATGCCTGTTTATCAGCGTCCATCCCAGACATCCCTGCTCCGGAAATACCTGCTCCCGCAGTCCCTGCCCCAGAAACTCCCGTTCCAGAAATCCCTGCAGTTGCCACCTGGTTCGTGCGCGTCAGGTTATTGCAGTCCGGCATGTAGGTGCACACATATCCATGTGGGATCTCTTTAGGTGGTTCAAACAGGAATTGGTAATCGCCAGGGTCACCTCCAACCTTGTAGACGACGTAAGCCGGTGCCCCTGGTGGCTCCGGAGCTGCAAGCGTGAATGGCAGATGCGGCCTAGTCTGGAGCGGTCTTTCTCCCTGGTGAGTCCCTAGAGTAGGACCCGACGGAGAGTACTGATGTTTCATGATCTCTTGAACTACGCGAACCGCGACGCGCTCGAAAGCGTTCACTAGGCTCTCAGAATGGCGGTGAAGAGAATGAGCTACCATGTAATTGACTTCCTGTCGCAGAGCTCTGGTGCGCTCCTCTGAAGGAACAGACAGATCCACCTCGTCAAGAGCACCTTCAGGTGAGAACCCTTTCCATCTGATGCCATGCTTACGGGTCCTCTCAAAAGAGCCGATGAGATCGGCTTCGAAGAGAGCTTTGATATCATCATACTTCGCCTTGTGCTCCTCAGGCAGATCGTCGTACGTGACCGGTATGTTCTCCATCGCAGCGTCGGATGTTGATGTAGACGTTGTTGAATGTCCCACCGGGCGTGCCAGAATGTGTTGCCTACCAAAACCCACCGGCGAGCAGCGACGGGCAACACGGAGAGCCGGGAGGCTCCCAGGACTGCTGGTGGGCCCTGGTCCCTCGGGCAACGGCCCGTAAAACTCCGGCACACGTCCTGGCTGGTTCGAGGGCGTGCCACCTGACCTATACCTGATCAGGAAGGTGAAAGATTGCTTCGATTGGTTTCCTGCATGGCAAACAAACATACGTAAAATTCAAGCCGTGACCGGCTTTCAGGTTTCCCTGTGAATCGGCTCTTGGAGCCGATTACCCCATGGTTCTGCATTAGATCTATGATAACATGGGGTTTTGCTTCATCAATACAAGTTAAATCGATCTACGACAGTTTAACGTTTTCACCACGTAATTGGAACATCCTACACGTAATTGAGCCTGGTAAATACAAAAGATGATAGAAAACTAACCCTAGAGAAGGCCTAACAACCGAGGTAAAGTCAATTCCCGGAACAACTCCTCTCGAATTAGCAAACCATATCTTTACGTACTACTGGATCGTTCAACCCGTTTGCAAGGCCTGACTACGTGGATATCAAACTAAACCTTGGAAAGCAAGGCAACACTATAACAGATCGAATCGACGGAATAAAGATCAAGCAAGATGCTACCCTTACACCCCGAACAGGTGCAAAGGCAGCGAGATAAGCAAAGGCAGCATAGCTAAACAATCATAGTAAAAAGTACCGATGCTAGCCTAAACAGATCTATGATAAAAGTATTACTCGCCATCAACAAGGCTTCAGCACGAGTAACACCAAATAACGCATAAGTAGATACTGCCTAGATCGCAAGATGCGATCTAGGCAGCATGACACTTACCCGAAAGAAACCCTAGAAACAAGGGGTGGCGATGCGCCGAGATTGTGTTTGTTGTGAACGTGATCGTCCTCCTTTCTCAATAACCTTAGGTACATATTTATAGTCCGGAGACTTTCTATCTTTGGAATAACTCTAACAATCCTATCTCTTTACTTAAACCGAAACGTAAACTACTACAATATAAGATACACGGGCAATTTAGCCCAAATCCACGCACAAGGCCGATTCAACAACACGTTGCATATATGTATCTTCCGAGCCCATCTTGATCACGGCCCATCTCCTCCTTTGGCTAAAATATGGCGATAACAGTTTCCAAACAATATTGTCTTCCACCTCCTCATTGAGTTGTACGTTTTGGAGAAGAGACAAAAGCTCAAGGCATTGACTTAGGTGCTCTATAGTGAAGTCATCCCCCAAATTTAATATTCCCCATCCAAGCATTGTTGCTTAAGGCTTGGTTGACCTTCCAAGCTTTCCTTATTGACACGTCAAAGATGAGCGGTGTGATATCTTTTGGTTTTCTTCCTTGGAGCCAAGGCGCGTGCCAAAAAGGGGTCTTGTGCCCATTTCCAACGGTGATGGTGGTCGCGGCATAAAAGATGCACATGTCCTCTTCGGAGCAAGGGTTGTCGAAACCCACCCAATTTTTTCCAGGGTCTTTCCATTCAAGACAAGGCCATCTCAAACTAGAGTCATAGCAAACTTATCAATGTTCTTGATCCCAAGACCTCCAAGCTTTTTGGATCTACACACCGTTTGCCAATTTACTTTACACTTGGCCCCGGTTGTCTTGTCCTTGGCCGACCAAAGGAAGGCCCTTTCTATTTTGTTGATGAACTTTATAGTACCCGGTGGAATGACGAGGGAGGTAAGGTAATAGGTTGCTTGGGAGGTGATAACCGATTTGACAAGATCATTGCGTCTGGTCGTCGTGATGAACTTCCCATTCCAAGTTGGGAGCTTCCTGATACGTTGGAAACGTATCTATAATTTTTGATACTCCATGCTTGTTTAGTATATACTTTGATTTACTTGTCCACACTTTGAGGTGCTTTTTACATGTTTTCTGGTACTAACCTATTAACAAGTTACAACAGTGCCAGATGCATGTTTTCTGCTGTTTTTGGTTTCAGAAAAGTTAGTAAAGAAACATTCTCGGAATTGGACGGGACAAACGTCAAAGTCAATTACTTTCCGTGGGGAACAAGAAGTCCAGAGGGGAGCCGGAGGGGCCAGCCAGGGGGGCCAGACCCACCCCGGTCGCGGGTGGGCCTAGCCCCGCGCCTGGCTATGGTTTGCCAACCCTGGCCGCCTCCTTGCCCCCCCCTTCGCCTATAAGAAGCCCCTGATGCAGAAACCCTGGGTACCCGATCAAATCTCCACGAAACCGTCTATAGCCGCCACCATTGTCCCTAGATCAGGGGGATCTGAAATTCTTCACAGCACCCTGCCGGAGGGGAGATCATCTCGGAGTCCTTCTCTCCGGTATGATGCGTGAGTAGTTCCACCTTAGACTATGGGTCCATGTAGTAGCTAGATGGTTGTATCTCCTCCTTTGTGCTTTCATGTATAGATCTTGTGAGCTCCATTCATGATCAAGATCTAATCTATTTGTAATCATGCATGTTGTGTTTGCGGGGATCTGATGGATATTGAGATTATTATGTTGGTTTGATTAATGGTTTTGTCTTTATGATTCTATCATGTCTGTGTTGTTTATGATCTTGCATGCTCTCCGTTGTTAGTAGCTATCTTGGCCAAGTAGTTGCTAGTGACTCCAAGAGGAGGTATTTATGCTCGATAGTGGGTTCATGCCTCTAGTTTCCAAGGGAAGTGACGGAAATCTCTTCGGTTGTAGATGTGTTGTTGCCACTAGGGAGAAAACTACGGTCTCTTGTTCATGGAACATGTGGACTGTTTACCTTACACACTTTGCTTAAAGCAGTTGTCTGTTGCTTGCAACTTAATACTGGAGGGGGTTCAGATGATAACCTGAAGGTGGAATTCTAGTCATAGATGCAGTTGGATGGCGGTCTATGTATCTTGTTGTATTGCCCAATCGAATCTCATAGGATCTTTCTGACTAGTAATTGCATTGTTATGCCTCGCTAAGTTCCTGTCAATTGCCCTGCTGTAATTTGTTTACCCTTCATGCCATGTTGTTTATGTAAGGAGAGCACCTCTAGTGAACTATGGACCCCGGTCCAATCTTTACCATTGATACATCTTCCACTGTTACTTGTTTACTTGCTGCAAACCATTACTTTCCACACCATACCTTTAATCCTTTGTTACAGCAAACCGGTGAGCTTGACAACCTCACTGATTCGTTGGGGCAAAGTCTTGAGTTTGTGTTGTGCTGGTCTCTGCATTGCTTTCAACGCCTGTGTGACGTTTCCTTCCTCCTTCTGGTTCGATAACCTCAGTCTCTACTGAGGGAAAACTTGCTGTTGTGCTGCTTCACACCTTGCTCTTGGGGTTCCCAACGAGACTCCACATAAAGCACCAAGTTCTCTGGCGCCACCAAGGAGTCATCAACAAGTTTTCTAGTGCCGTTGCAGGGGAGGCCAAGGACGTCTTCACTAGGGGAGTCCTTCACTTTCTTTCTCTTTACTTTGTTTTTAGTTTGCTTTGTTTCTTTAGTTTGGTTTTGTTTGCCTATTTTCAAAAAAAATAGTCTAGTTTGGTTTGCTTGCTTTATTCAAAAACACACACAAAATTAGTTCCTGCTCTAGCTGTTGCTGTTTTTGGCTTGCCCACCTTTGCCAAAATGAACTATGCCGAGAACACCAAGTTGTGTGACTTCCCTAGCACCAACAATAATGATCTCCTTAGCACACCTATTGCTCCACCTGCTCCTGATGCTACCTTTTATGAAATTAAGCCTGCTTTGTTGAATCTTGTGATGAGAGAGCAATTTTCTGGTGCTGGTTCTGATGATCCTGCTGCCCACCTCAATAGCTTTATTGAACTTTGTGAGATGCAAAGGTATAAGGATGTAGATGGAGATATTATTAAGCTCAAGCTTTTTCCTTTCTCCTTGAGAGGAAAAGCTAAAGAATGGTTGCTTTCTTTGCCTAAAAATAGTATTTATTCTTGGACTAAGTGCAAAGATGCTTTTATTGGGAAGTACTATCCTCCTGCTAAGATTATATCTATGAGAAGTGACATTATGAAATTTAAACAGCTTGATAGTGAACATGTTGCTCCAACTTGGGAAAGAATGAAATCTTTGGTTAAAAATTTCCCTACTCATGGACTCACTGCTTGGATGATTATCCAGACTTTTTATGCAGGTTTGAACTTCTCCTCAAGAAATCTATTGGATTCAGCTGCTGGAGGTACCTTTATGGGCCTCACTTTGGGTGTTGCAACAAGGCTCCTGGATAATATGATGGTTAACTACTCTCAATGGCATGTTGAGAGAGCTCCACATGGTAAGAAGGTAAATTCTGTTGAGGAAATTTCCTCTTTGAGTGAAAAGATTGATGTTATTATGGCTATGATTGTTAATGGGAAAGCTCTTCTAGATCCTAATAGTGTTCCCTTAGGCTCTTTGGTTGCTCAAGAAGAGCAAGTTGATGTGAACTTCATTAGAAACAACAATGCCTATAGGAACAATTTTGGTAGCAACAACAATTATAGGCCTTATCCTCCTAATAATGGCAATTCCTATGGAAACTCTTACAATAATGCTATAAGTGCCCCTCCTGGACTTGAAGTCATGCTCAACGACTTTATTAGTAAACAAACCACTTTCAATAAGACTATAGAGGAAAAGCTTTTACCTGTTGAGAAAAATATATCCTCTTTGTCTGAAGCTTAGTCTTCCTTGATTAATAAAATGGCTACTAAACCTGAAACTATGGAAAACACCTTTGCTACTGCTCATGCCATACAAGTTACTATTGATGAAAATGTTAGGCTGTTAGCTCAACTTCATGCTAAGTGGAAAAGGGAAGCTGAAATTGATAGAAACAATAGTGTGTGCACCATCACCACTAAACCACAAGTAGCCCCTATTCCTCCTCCTACTATGCCTAAGCCTATTGAGCCTACTACTAGTGATGCCAAGTTTGACTTTGATATTGATGGTTGCAATATTTCTGAAGTGATTATGTTCTTGCAAAAGCTTGCTAGAAGTCCTGATGCTAGTGATATGCATGCTGCCTTTACCAAACACATTACAGATGCTCTTGTTAAAATTAAGGAAGAGAAGCTAAAACACAAGGCTTCTATTCCTAGGAAAGTAGAAGATAGTTGGGAACCCATTATTAATATGCAAGTGAATGACTTTGACCTCAAAGCTTCATGTGATCTTGGTTCTAGTGTCTCTATTATGCCTAGGAATATTTATGAAATGCTTTATTTGCCACGATTGGAAGATTGTTATTTAGATGTCCCACTCAATGATAATGCTAAGAAGAAACTCATGGGGAGTATTAATGATGTTCTCATCATGGTTAACAATGCTTATGTTCCTGTTGATTTCTATGTTTTGGATGTTGAATACAACGCTTCTTGTCCTATTACTTTGGGGAGACCTTTTCTTAGAACAGTTGGTGCCATCATTGATATGAAAGAAGGCACCATTAAATATCATTTTCCATTCAAGAAAGGTATTGAACACTTATCAATGAGAATAGATAAGTTGCTCTTTGCTCCCCCTTTTAAAGCAAGATTTGATGTTAATGCTTCTTCATTTGAAAATACTTGATTTTTCTTGCTTCTTGTGCCTAACTTAAAGGCGTTAAAGAAAAGTACTTCTTGGGAGATAACCCAAGAGTTTCCTTGAGTGTTGGAAGTTATTAATTCAGTAATGACCTCTCCTTATCCCTTTTGTTTGCTTTTTGTGCCAAGAATGACCTGTAATGAGAGGGAAGTAAGATTTGGGGAGTTGCTGTCCCGAAACAGATTTCTGTCCTTAACCAAAAACAATCGTGAGGAGGCTCTATAACCCGGATTGAGCTGAACATTTACGAATAAATCCCCCAGTATGTTAGCTAACTTTATTTAGTTCAACACTTTTTGATTTGAGTAACATAAGATGTTTGAAAAAATCGGTTTCTACCTGCTGGTCTGTTTTGACAGATTTCTACCATTATTTGCATTTGCTTCTTATTGATTCCTTTTTGAGTTCTCTTTAGGTGAATTGAGCTTTTGGAAGGAGTTACTACAGTAGCTTGTATTTTTAGTGAAAAGCCTTGCTATTCCAAAGCTTTGCCAGAGGTCTAATATCTTTTGAATACACTAATGTTGCTAATGAAGATTGTGTGAAGTTTTGTATGAAGGAAAAATTTCAGGTGTAAAGAGAGAATGATGCAATGAGATGAAGAATGGACAAAAGCTCAAGCTTGGGGATGCCACCATGGTGTCACCCCAAGAAATATCCAAGAGGTACAAGCGTCAAAGTTTGGGGATGCCCAAGGCATCCCCTTCTTCATCAATAAAAAGCTCAGGTCTGTCTAGATACTTCATTTTTATTGTTTCATGCACACTTGTGTTGTTCTTGGAGCGTCTTAGTTTTCGTTTGCTTTGCTTAGGTTGTTTAGTTTGCTTGAATAAAGTAGTTTGGACCCCCGTTCTCGCTGTATTGTTTAGAAAGTTTGCTTGGTGTTTGGAAAGGAGTAGTAAGTTCTTGCTTGAAGTGCAAGAGGAGCTTGCATTGACTGTGACTTAGACTTTAGCATGACATGCTAGGTGTTGTTTAGGCATTATGCTTAGTGATTATTGTTGTAGCATGTCTTGTTCCAAACAATTGGGATTGCTTAGTGTGCCTTGAAGAAATTTTGCGTTGTTTTAGCATGCAAAAGCATAGTATTGTGGTATTCTCCTTTGATGCTTTGCTTGGGTTGACTTGGCACATGCTCACACCATGTTATGACTCTCACAAGTCACCATTAGCCTCTATGATCATTTAGTCCTTGACTTGTAGTACCACTCTTTGCTTTGATTAGTATGCTTTGTTGCATTGCATGATTATGGCCATTATGCTCTCTTAGTTGGTTGCTCCCAGTCTTTTGCTAGCCTCCACTTGTATGAGTAAGTTCTACTCATGCCTCCAACTCCCAAGAAACCAAGTTATTCCAAAGTGTCCACTATAAACTCCTATGCATGGTGTGTTACACCATTCCAAGTATATTCTTGTTTTCATCTATCTTCCAATTAAAAACTATTTTGTTATGTGAAAACTTAGTGATTAAAGCCCTCACGAACTTGATGGCACACTTTATTCTTTGCCCCTAATAAACTTGAACCATTGTGACAACTTTTTTGTATATGCTTGCACTTATAAGTTGGAATTAGCAGAACCGTGCTGTCACGGGGAACGTTTTCAACATTGCACTTGTACTCTGTACTCAGTTGATATCATGTTCTTTTGTCTATGGATGTCACCGGTGTGAAATAAAGAGGGAACTTGTAAGTCCATGGAGTTTGTATCATGTGTTAGAGAAACGCATGGGCCGCTAGCCTAAGCCATGCCTAATCATGGTGGAAACTTGCAACATCACCATAATGAGCTATCTATGAAGCATCCTCAATAAAAAGCTATGGATATAATAAATAAAAAGATTGCTGAGATGCTCATTGTCTGCTTGCCTTGTCATTTTGGTTATGGGAAAGCTCATGTACCATGTGCAAGGGGTACCCCGTTGGCGGTTCTCAATGATATGCGAATACTTATAGTGACAAGAACTTACATGGACCCAAAGTTGAGTATGCATGAGGTGTGGCCCTCGTATTCAAGGGAATTGAGATTGCCAACTTATACTTCGTCAAGCATATACTCCAGCTTTGCCACTTAACCTTAACCACTTCAAGATGCTTATGATAGGGGCAATGAGGGCTGAAAGCTAACAAGTACCATAATTTTTGGAAGCTCTTTTTGAAACTTGTAATCCCTGCTTCCTTTATAAAAGGCCTTTCTTCCACCATTATCTGAGTCTCCACCTTCTACTTTTAGGCACCATTAAGAGAGCATAGTTGTCATTCTGTGTGCAGTGTTCCAAAGCTTATTAATTGATGCATATTGTGATATTACTTGTTCTTGTGCTATTTGTTTATAGTCACCCTTGTGAACTTTGCAGGTGTCCTATGCATCTATGTCACATCCCAAAATTCTCCTAATTTTGGAATGTGAAATAAATAAATAAGTTTGATTGATTGTTTGACTATGTTGAAAATTCTCAAAGAGAAGAAACTTTTTGAATAGAAAATCCTCTCAACCTTGAATTCAAAATCTTATATTCTTTTGTTATGACCTAAGTAGCCATATAGGCAAAAGGGCATAGATTGATTATGGATTGTATAATTGGTGTGCAAGATTTCAAAAATGAAAATCATGAAGCATTCATAAGCATTTCATTACATCCATGCAAGGTTCTCACAAACTGAATCCAAATCCTGGTATCTAAATCCTATAGTTGATTCGCCCAAATGTTCCTAAAGGTAATTAAATTGACTTTATAAAACCCACTGTTGCTAAGGCATAAATTATTGATAATTATAGCCTAAAAAGATCCAATTAATATTACAAAATTTTAGAAACAAAATTGAGCTCATTTGGAGCTAGTATGAAAAAGTTATGAAATAAATACAAACACATAAAGATATAAATAAAATGAAATATACAAGAATTTATAAATCCACTACTTCCAAACTAGTAAAAAGATTACAAATTTGATCCTATAATGATCTATTCGATTTTAGAAAATTTTAGAAACAAGAATCATGTCATTTGGAGTTCGTATGCAAAAGATATAAGAAAAACAAGTAAATAGAAAAAAAAGGAAAAAAAACCTAATGGACCGGTCCACCCGGATCGAACCAGCACGCACGGGAAGGATGGATCGATTGGTTGCTTTAAAAAGCATGCAAAATCTGTTTTGTTAAACCTATCTCTATTCAAACTGCTATAACTTTTTATCTATAACTCCGAATCGACTTCCGTTTGTTTCTACTTGTTCCCTACTCCAATACCTATCTTCCCACCATCCTAAACATACATATAAACTCGTGGAGCCACAGCTGTACGAGTTTCTCTCCTCGAAATCCCGAATCTACATATGCCCGAATCTTATTTCGCTTTTTAACCCATCTAGACTTTGTTGTTTGCCTTCGGTCAAAAAACGAAAGTTGTAGAACGCGTCAAAATCTTTCAATTCCGACAAACCTCACCTCTTTTCATCCACCACAGCCGGAGAATTTCGTCTCGCAATATTTCAGATCTTACGGTGTAAATCCAAGATGTACTCGCGCTCGTTTCTTCAAATCCAAATTCCTTTGGTGAGAAGGTAGGAATAATGATTCCCCACAACTTTCGTGTTCTAAGTTTTTCAATTTGACCTACGGATTTGTCTCTCTAACACAGATCTGTTTCTTGTCTATTCTGAGCCAAAATCGGGTCAATCTCTTCTTCTAGCCACCGGATCCTATCCAGACGGTCGAGATCCAATCAAACCGGTGCGTGCCAAGTCGTCATCCCGGTTAGCTTCCTCATCAACGCCACGTCAACGTCAGGTCAACATCTAGTCCCAGTCAGCATGCAAAGTCAACATGTCCAGTCAGCGGAATATTCCCTGGAATATTCCGTTCGAATTTAAAATTGCATATTATAGATTTAACTTGTAAAATTCATTAGAAATTCATACCACGTCCAAAAATTACGTATAATATATCAAATTGAAGATAATTTCACTTAGAATCATCTTATCAGAATATATCCAACTTTTACTGTACGTGGTTACTGCAGTAATTTAATTAGTTTTAATGGTCTTTTAGGTTAATAAATTCATAAGAAATTATCTGTAACTCTGAAAAATATGAACAATATATCAAATTGAAGCTACTGTAATGTACTTTAATAATATGTAGTTGGATCTAGCCTTTGCAGATTATTTAACCTGTAGCAATTTAATTAGTTTTAATGGCTTTATAAATCATTAAATTCATAGTAAATTAATTGCTTGTCACAAAAATATAAATGATATATCGATGGAAAGCTGGTTCCATGTAGATCATCAATATGCAATTATTTCAGCATTTTACTATAAGGTTTTGCCATGAAGATTTAAATGGTTTAATGGCTTATTTAGAGTAATAAATTCATAAGAAAATAAATACTGTTCAGAAAATTGCAAATAATATGTCCCTAGATTCAAAATTCCGTGTAGATTACAGATATAATTTTAGTTTGATTTTTAGGCAACAGAAACTATATAAATTATTTAAAACCCATTAAACACCATTTAAATCATATAAAAAGATCTATAACTCCGATTAGGGTGAATCCAATGCCTACTGGTTCGTATTAACGTCCTATATCCAGTAAACCCAAGAAACAAATTTAATTCGACAGTTAAAACAGTCGTTACAATAAAACTATTAAAAACCCTATATTCGCAAGTAATTATTAATAGCAAGTACTCCATTGCATTAATTGGCCTCTTGCATGCATCATATAGTTCAATATTGTTTAGAGAACTAAAGTAACAACCATTGTGACTTATTAAATTGTCGTGCGTGCATTTGTTGTATTTTTTTGATCTCTATGTGCTATTGTTTATGTTGTATGCAATTGTTTAATCGATAGATTGCGAGGAGTGCAACGTGTGTGATTGCAACTACTATGATTGCAAGTATTGTGGTTATGAAGAGTGCAACCATTATATCTATGAGGATTGTGAGGATTATCTAATTGACTACATCTACAACAAAGGCAAGTGGTGCTATCTTGGTCATAAATGTCCTACTGTTTTCCTATGCATTGTAGATGTTTTTGTAGAATTGCATATGTAGGAATTGATGTGTATATGCTATGCTATGTCCCATATTATTCCCTAGCATTCCTTGTTTATGAGCCACCGTTGGTAGATGTGCTTAGCCATGCTATGATGAACGAGGGCTGGGTTACATCACTGAAGTTGTTTCTAAATGTGTTGGTTTGCGAAAACTAAAACAACTTAATCAATGAATCTCCTGGGTGTGATGGGATTGATAATTTTTGGTGGTATCATTGCGGAAAGGCACCCAGGACACTGAGAAATGATTGGTTTCTTTGTTTGGAAGCTTTCGTGTGCAACCATGTGCCAATAATGAAATGGGCGGTTGGTTGAACTCAGTAGGTTGTGGTAACTCGAACCCGCGTATCCAGAGATGTAGATAGTGTAGGTTGGACCGGTGCGCGTCGGGATTGGGGAGCTACTTCCCGAATGGTTCCTTCTTGGACTTCTCCCTATCATCACCCAATATGAGAGTGGTGGTACGAGCTGGGCTGGCCAAGTCACATGGGTAAAGTGTACTAACCCCTGCAGGGTGTATAAATTAAGTGCTTAGCCGTGTCCCCGGTTATGGACAATTTGAGCGACCTGATACTGATGCTATGATATTTCTCACTCATCCTTATTTCTTAATTACTTAAAACTTGTTGGGTGAACATAATTGGGTAGGAGCACCTGGGAGTGAACCAGAGTGTCCTATTTATCATATTGGAAAACTATTTTGTTACAAATGTTAGGATAAAACTGTTGCTTTATGCAAATGAGCCTGAACTCCACTTGGCCAAATAAGCATGTAGTTGATAGATCTATTGTTAACCACTTTAGCCTACTTGCCATACATTCAATGTATTGACCATTCGTGGCTGCAACGTTTCATGTTGTAGGTTATATCGTATCTGAGTGATCGTTCATAGGTCGCGAGACTCCACTCAACAATTGTTCGCCTGTGGCACATATGAAGGATGGAGATCTACCCTGTATTCGTTTTCCGCTGTGTACTTGAATAAATAATGTAAATTCTGGATCATATTCGTTGTATTTATGATGCACAGTTAAATTTGGTATCATTTTGTATTGTGTGTGCCAGTGAACCGATCCAGGGATTGGAACTATACACATGAACTCAGCCTTATCAGGCGAGGGTGTTACAATCTATTTGCTACTCTATGAGGGACAAGCTGATTACCACTATGCTATGTTTTCTGTATATGAAACAAACAAACGTTTTTCAATGCATGTTATTCGTGATCTTTGTTTCTAACTTGCCATGTTGCATGCATAGTTACTATGTCCTATTGTTATAACTCCATCTTTCATGCACGTGTTTAGAGTTCTTTGGTCCTAGTTTTAATGCTTGCAAATGGTTTGATTTATTGTGAGGGTGCTTGTCACCTCAAAAATTATTCTTTTATCACTTACCTACTAGAGGAAGAGCAAGAGTTAAGCTTGGGGATGCTGATACGTTGGAAACGTATCTATAATTTTTGATGCTCCGTGCTTGTTTAGTATCTACTTCGCTTTACTTGTCCACACTTTGAGGTGCTTTTTACATGTTTTCTGGTACTAACCTATTAACAAGTTGCAACAATGCCAGATGCCTGTTTTCTGCTGTTTTTGGTTTCAGAAAAGTTAGTAAAGAAATATTCTCGGAATTGGACGGGACAAACGTCAAAGTCAATTACTTTCCGTGGGGAACAAGAAGTCCAGAGGGAAGACGGAGGGTCCAGCCAGGGGGGGTAGACCCACCCCAGGCGCGGGTGGGCCCAGTCCCGCGCCTGACTAGGGTTTGCTAACCCTGGCCGCCTCCTCGGCCTCCCCTTCGCCTATAAGAAGCCCCCGATGCAGAAACTCTGGGTACCCGATCAAATCTCCACGAAACCGTCTGTAGCCGCCGCCGCCACCATCATCCCTAGATCGGGGGATCTGAAGTTCTTCCCGGCACCCTGCCGGAGGGGAGATCATCCCGGAGGCCTTCTCTCCGGTATTGATGCGTGAGTAGTTCCACCTTGGACTATGGGTCCATGTAGTAGCTAGATGGTTGTATCTCCTCATTTGTGCTTTCATGTATAGATCTTGTGAGCTCCGTTCATGATCAAGATCTAATCTATTTGTAATCATGCATGTTGTGTTTGCGGGGATCCGATGGATACTGAGATTATTATGTTGGTTTGATTAATGGTTTTGTCTTTATGATTCTATCATTTCTATGTTGTTTGTGATCTTGCATGCTCTCCGTTGTTAGTAGCTATCTTGGCCAAGTAGTTGCTAGTGACTCCAAGAGGGGGTATTTATGCTCGATAGTGGGTTCATGCCTCTAGTTTCCAAGGGAAGTGACAGAAATCTCTTCGGTTGTAGATGTGCTATTGCCACTAGGGATAAAACAACGGTCTCTTGTTCATGGAACATGTGGACTGTTTACCTTACACACTTTGCTTAAAGCAGTTGTCTGTTGCTTGCAACTTAATACTGGAGGGGGTTCAGATGATAACCTAAAGGTGGACTTCTAGTCATAGATGTAGTTGGATGGCAGTCTATGTATCTTGTTTTATTGCCCAATCGAATCTCATAGGATCTTTTTGACTAGTAATTGCATTGTTATGCCTTGCTCAGTTCCTGTCAATTTCACTGCTGTAATTTGTTTACTCTTCATGCCATGTTGTTTATCTAAGGAGAGCACCTCTAGTGAACTATGGACCCCGGTCCAATCTTTACCATTGATACATCTTCCATTGTTACTTGTTTACTTGTTGCAAACCATTACCTTCCACACCATACGTTTAATCCTTTATTATAGCAAACCGGTTAGCTTGCCAACCTCACTGATTCGTTGGGGCAAAATCTTGAGTTTGTGTTGTGCAGGTCTCCGTGTTGCTTGCAACACCTGTGTGACGTTTCCTTCCTTCTTCTGGTTCGATCACCTCGGTCTCTACTGAGGGAAAACTTGCTGTTGTGCTGCTTCACACCTTGCTCTTGGGGTTCCCAACAAGACTCCACATCAAGCACCAAGTTCTCTGGCGCCACCAAGGAGTCATCACTTCCCGACACATTTGTCCTCAAGATGTTGAGAATCCACCCTTTTAAGCCGCCAAATCGAAAGAGGGAGCCCAAGGTACTTTAGAGGGAAAGAAGCTCGAGTCACTGGTAGTCCATCAAGAATGTCCTCAAGATTTATATTTCCACACCTAATGGGAACAACGTTACTCTTTTGGAATTTGGTACATAGGCCGGTGACCTCTCCAAAGCTTTCAAGAATCATGGCTAAGTTTTGAATGTCCTCTTTGATTGGATCCACGAACACCGCCGCATCATCGGCATAAAGGGATGTTCTCAAGATTGCCCCCTCCCTTTTAGCTTATGCAATAGCCCATGATAGGTTGATCTTTCCAATAATTTGGATAGCTGGTCAATAGCGAGAACAAAAAGAAGCGGTGAAAGGGGGTCCCCTTTCCGCAAACCCCTCCCATGACTAATAGGGGCACCCACAATGCCGTTGAGTAGCACATGTGAAGAAGATGTAGAGAGCAGAGCGGCAATCCAATCATGTAATCGACTCGGGAAGCCACGGCGTTATAGGAGGTCAAGAATGTATTCCCAACGGATAGAGTCAAAAGCTTTCTGGATGGATCTTCCCTTTGTGAAACTTCGAAGTAAGATTTTTTATATAAAGGAATTTTTTGTGGATGCTCCTCTTCTTTATAAAAGCACTTTGAGCATTGGAGACTAAATCATCCATCAACGGCCCAAGACGGAGAGCAATCATTTTGGAAATGATTTTTGCAATTGCATGAATCAAACTAATTGGACGGTAGTCGGATACCCCTTCCGCTCCATCCTTCTTTGGCAAAAGTACGATGTTTGTGGAGTTGAGCCAATGAAAATTGGAAACTTGAAGGCTCCCAAAAAGGTTAATCACTCTCATAATATCGTCTTTGGTTATGTCCCAACATTTCTTAAAGAAGGTGCCTGTGAAACCGTCTGGTCCGGGGGCCTTGTCCCCAGGCATTTGATTTATAGCATTCTTCACTTCCTCCTCACTAAAAGGCTCGCCTAAACATTGCAAGTCCGGTTCTTCAAATTGTAGTTCTTCCCAATTGAAGTATTTCTTCCTATACTCCCCACGACCAATAGCTTACTCGAAATGCTTGTGGATGATATCTTCTTTGTCCTTATGGTTGGTTACCCATCCTTGGTTCTTGTTTAGGCGATAGATATGGTTTTTCCTTCTTCTTGCATTAACTCTCATATGAAAGAAATTGGTGTTGGCATCCCCCTCTTTGAGGTTTTTGATCCTCGAATTTTGCCTTTTCCTAGACCTCTCAACAACAGATAGGGCAATAACTTTCCTTTTCAACCGAGCTCTTAGATCCCTCTCACCGCTGGAAAGTTGCCTATTTGCTTGAGCCTTGTCCAAATGAAGGATTACGAGGAGGGCGGCGTGCAAGAGAACTTTTGCATTAGAGAAAAGTGCTCGTCCCCACTTGGACAAGCATTTTGCCCTGTGAGCCAGCTTATGATGAAGCACATGGCACAGTTTGACATGGGAGGTGGGCTCACACCAAGCCTTTTGCACCACCTTGGAGAATCCCAGGAGACGCACCCAAAAGTTCTCAAATTTGAAGGAGCGTGGCTTTCTTGGTCCACTATCATCGGCGAGAATCAAGGGACAATGGTCAGAGAGAGAAGAGGATAGTGCATGAAGGACGTGAGTGTCGAATCTAATATCCCACTCGGAATTACAATAGAAGGCGTTGAGCTTGCATAAGGTGGGGTTAGCTCGCTCATTAATCCAAGTGAACCGCCGATTATGCAAGTGGATCTCGTTTAGCTCACAAGTGTGGAGAGCCACCCGGAAACGATTTATGCGGCCACGGTTGACATTACGCTTTGTTCTTGTATCTAGCCCTATGGATTTGATTGAAATATCCAATGGCGAGCCATCTAACTCCGGGAGGTGGTTTTTGAGCGATTAGATCCGCAAAGAAATCGTCCTTGCGGTTGGAGGTCGTAGGACCATAAACTGTTGTTAGCTGAAAATCGCCTTATTGGTTTGTGTTAGGGATGTGAACATTCGCCGACAAGCAAAACTCCAAAATTTGCACGTCCGAGATTTGGAGCACCGATTCATCCCACAACAGGAGTATGCCACCTCTCGTCCCACTAGCCGCCCTTTGGTCAAAGATTTTCAGTCTATAACCCCCAATGTAGCAAGCCTCATAAAACATCCCAGCATTTAGGAACCAACGAAGTGAAGATTTAGGAATTTATGCAATTGCATGCATTCATCTGTCAAAAATGTGGGTAAATTTTTTTCCAAATAAAAAACCTAAAGTGATCAAAGTTTCTTTCACTCTTTAAGATTAGGAATAGCCTTGGAGAATGATCGTTATAAACTTTGATATGATCTTTGTCGATTAGTGAGTTTTGGGAAATGAAATTTGAATTTAAACTTGAGTGTTGGATTTTACAATTTAAAAGAAATTAGAATTATGTTTGAGTAATTTGATTTAGTTAAGAGTTAACAATTATCAATTCAAACTTTAAATAATATAAAATAATAGAGTAAATGAATATTTATTTCATATATTTAATCAATGGATAAGTTACAAAATGTAACTTATAAAGAAACAATACATAAGAACCAAAAGATTTAGATAATATTTACAATTAAATAATGAATATACATTTCATTTAACCAACTCATCAATAGTTACAAAATGAAAATTGCAAAACTAATAAAGAATCTTAATAGAGTAGAATTACATCCATATTCATCTAATACATTTTATTTACAAAAGAATAAAATAAATATTACAAGGGAATTATTCTATAAAGAAAAAGGAAAACCTAATCTAAATCTTGAATCTTCAAGTCTTGTACCTGCAAAATAAAGAACAAACAAAAAGAAAGAAAATGAGGGTTAAGATATTTATTTTACTCTCAATAGTGACAGTGAGATGCACTATTCAACTTTACGTCACTGAGTAAATCTGAGGGGCAAGTTTCACCAATATGGAAGAATTTAATCTTTCATAATCCATAAGCCACAAGTCAAATAATTTCAATCAGAGAGAGGGCAAGTTTCACCAAGCAGTAAAGTGGTAAATAGATAAAACGATAACTTTCATTTCCTGAGCATATCCACAAGGGTGCAGCAGGCACACAAGACACACACACCTAAATGCATGGTGTGTGTTGTCAACACATCAACAGCTGCCCACACAAGTAAAACTGCTCAACACAGCATGGGAAAGCACCACAACCTCATCTTCTTGTTCATACACATCAAATATCAGCAGCCTAGCCACAACCAAACCAACCAAACTAAACCACAAACCAGATCCTCTCAGAACTCACCAAGATGGTGACATAAGGAGGGGCTGGATCAGGTGGACAGCAAGGCCAAGACCAATCTACTAGGAACCAGAAGGTGGATAGCAAGATCAAGGACAAGTTCCAGGAGCTGTAAACAGTAGGGACAACAACAAGAGAAGGACCATATCAAGATAGCAAGATCAGGCCACCAGATCAACAAGTTACAACCACAACAGCAACCACAGTTGTGGTGAGTTATATAAAACCATCAAATGATCTGTTTATCATATCAAAGAATCATGTGTTGTTTTATATCTAACCTTACAGTATTCATTCGAGTGGGATGAATCCATCCTAGAAGGTTTTAAAAAAATTAAAGTCATAATCACAAGATTAACATACCAGTATAACTAGGATCTCAGACCAACATCATTGATCCTGGTTACAAAAGCCAAATCCTATATTTCAATATAGCCAAAGGAAAAATTATGAAATCTGGGCACATCTCTTAAAAGAGTAGCACCTCGGTATCCATAAATCCTATGGATCCATGCAAAACCCTTAGCACACCCATTGTTTTCCAACTATGCTTCAAGAATTAGCAGCTGGTAATTCTACCAAAATATTTCTATCAGGGACAGCCATTAGGAAACTAGTTCCTATGCCTCAGACCAACATCATAGGCAAGAGAATTAAAAGAAGCTTTCATTTTATCTTTGCCAGTATTAATCACAAACAATGTCAGATCTAGGCTCAGGAATAGGACCCAATCACTTGTGTGCCATTTTATAATGGTATCACAAGGACATGTTCTAATAAGCTAATCCCAATCTTTACTTAGATATCACAAATAAAAAGGGGCAAGCCACTAAACATCATCTTCCTGAAACCAAATGCCAGAAATCATCATCAAACTCATCTATGCATCTACAGAAAATCATTAACATGTAATGATTATATTCAGTCTGTATATTCTCATACAAGCCAACCATTATAAATGCAGTAAGCAATTACTGACAGAACCACTGTCAGTATAAACATCTTGACAGTAGAAAGTTCTCAGATCAACAACATTTCCAAGTAGGGATTCATAGAAACACTAACATTGGATCATAGTAAATTACCACTGGAATAAGTCTGACAATCCACTAGCATCACCAAAGCCAACTACAAACAATAATCCACAGCAAACAGTCATTCATCATGCTCAAGGATTATCACCACTAGATCCAAATCATCATATATATGATCAACAGAGGGACATGAACCGTAATAACAACAAGAATCCTAATTAGGATATGAACCCTAATCAGAATGCAAGCACTAGGCAAGGGTAGCCACTAGATACACATAGAGAGATTCATGTTGATAGGATGAACTAAGATCCATAGAGGCGTAACTTACCCTAGGTCCTCGCTGACGAATTTAAGAGGAAGCAGAAGGGCCGACGTGCTCGCGGCGGCACGGGGAGCACCCAGAGGGCGCTGCAACCCACACCAGCCATGGCGGCAGCCACAGCAGCACACGAACACCGCACACCACCACAGGAGGGTCCGTAGCGGCGGTGGAAGCACCCAACCCAAACCCTAGGGTTCGGGAACGGGGTGAATCTGGCCACAGGGGAGCTCCGGAATCAAATCGAATTGGACCAGATGGACGAGCATGGTCGCCAACCTCGCCCTGCACCACGGCAATGTCCAGGGAGGGCCACGGCGGCGGGCATCGCCAGCGGCGACGCCAGAACCCCATGGGTTCGAGGGAGAGAGGAGATGAGAACGAAGGAGAGATGGAGAGAATGGGCTGGGACGGCCAGGACCCTTCGGGGAGCCAAGTTGATTCTGCCCAATTGGGCCAAAACGGCCCAATAGGGCCAACACAGCCTGCCCAATCACCTAAAGAAAATTTAAATAATTAAGAAAAGACCAAAATGCCCCTGAATTTAAATAAATTCTAGAAAATAAAATAAAAATCCAAAAATTATAAATAAAGTATTTTTGGATTCAGAATAATCCAATCTATCTAAATAAAATAATAAATAAAATTTTAGGCATATAATTTTTATCAAGAATTTTATAATATGTATAAACCTTATGGAATTTTATAAAATTAAAGAAAGATGATAAAAATAAATAAAAATCACTTTTATTATATACCAATATTTTAGTATTTTAGAAAAATACTAAACAAATAATTTATACAAAAGAAAAATGATAATTCTTAAAGGAATTATTAAATGATTAAAATTCAAATAAAATAAAATAAGTAATACAATATCCAATAAATATTAATAATTAATATTTATAAATTCTTTACTTATGAAAATAATTTTTATAATTTAAATAATGGGGGAGAATACACACAAAACTAAATGATGCATTACATTACTTTGCATAAACATTTTGTTTCTTTAAATATTGTCCTTACCGGGCAATAATGGTGTTTTTGTAGACATAGAAGCTCAAGGTCCAGTGCAAGCATCATACTTCACTACCTTGCAATCACAAGGAAAGTTCATCACTTGCTCATGTCCTTTCAAGAGTCTTTAACAAGTATTTGCAAATTGTGTGTTATCATCTATATTCCAGAAAAAAAAAGATATTATTTTCTCAAAATAAATAAATCTTAGATATCGTCCTAAGTGATGATATGCTGAAGCAATAGAACTTAGGTTTCTATTTGCAATAATGAAGAGAAATTAGGGATTAATAACCCATGACATCAGTGATTCTAGAGCCGTATATTACGCGTTAGCCATGAGATTTGGAATGGGACGGACAAGTCAGTTGTATCCTTTTCCTCTCGTATGGAGGCAAGACGACCTTAACGTGACGTTGTGATTCCTTGTGCGGATCCAACACATGGGTGGGCACCCTTACGCCCCACACTTTTGGTGTCTAGATTATCTATGAATGGTGTTTAGGGATATAGTCCATTTAAATGGTATTGTTCCGGGCATCACCAGGTCATAGAGTCTTCGGGAACTCATCAGGGTTTTAGCCTACCCGAAAGGGGTCTTAACAGAGGTGAGCCGGCCCCGAAGTATCGTGCAGACATATGAGGTCGCGGAGAGGGCAGTGATTAGCTTGGACCAACTACTGGGCCCCACATCATGGAATTGTGGACGGGAAAGTACGCCCGGCTGTGCCACAAGGAAGTTGATCTCTCATGGGTAAAGCAATGCACCTCTGCAGAGTGTAAGAACTATAACTTGTTACTCCCTATTCCGGGAAGGAGCTACGAACGCGACAGGAAAGGAACTCCATGAAAGTTCTGGTCAACCTGTGAAGGCTGATGGTCATAGATTTTCATAATAAAATCAATCTTTGAAGAAATATTTACAAAAAACTGCATAGTGCCAAGGACTGAAAGTCCGAGGTGGTAGATAGAGCATCAAACTTCCCACCTTGCATATAATGAACTTGCTGAGTTACGCTGTTACTCATCCTTTCCTTTTATTCCTTGCTTAGACTCTGAGAATCCCAAGATACTCCAATGTATGCAACTGAGAGCCAGGAGGAGGTCTTCTATGAAGAGCCCAACCTGTATGGAGAAATAGAATGGGAGGACTACGATATCGTCTACGGAGGAGAGTTCCAAGAGTCTGAATAAGTACTATAGTTCTAGGAGCCACTTTAGCCGAGCAACATGAACAATATATAGCAATAAGTTGTTGATCTCAATTTGCAGTTTAAGTTTTAAATTTGAAACTTCCGCTGAAACACTTATATTTTGGTTTGTAAGTTGAATATTTTGGAAGTCTTGAACTTATGGTATTGTAATAATAATAATGTGTGTATGTTTGTAATATGGACCTGTAATGTTTCTGTTGTACCACTCTGAGAGATGTGATATTTACGGAACGGTGTTCTGTGGATGTCATGTCAACGACTATAGTGTACTACACATGCAGTGGTATGCTGGGTCACCGTAGTTGGTATCAGAGAAAATTGCTTTGACCTTAGGTTGGAAACCTAGTAAAGGGTATTACCTATAGGAGTGTGTGGCAACGATAAAGAATTCTCTAAAAGAAATATAATGGGTATTCAAATGAGAATATTCTGTTATATGTTTTAGTGCGATAATTCTTTGTTATGATGCAATATATTATTGGTTACTAATAAAAATATGTTTCTTATATACAGATCTATGGCACCAAAGTTTCCAAAACAGACTTTGGTAAGGAAAGAGGAGACTCTTGATGATTATCAAGGATCATTCACAAACCAACTTCGTCAACTTTTAAAGATTATTAGTTGTCCAACTAGAATTCTAGTGAACACCATAACCTATTATGATGGTCGAATGTTATCCAAGTATCGTGTGAGTATCCAACTACCAGAGGAGCTTGGGTTATATCACGATTTACCTATAGGTGAAGGTAGGAGTCATTTAGCAGCATATCATGTTGCTGTTGTGGAGGCGATAGCTAATATCCGGGAGCATAAAGCCAAGGAGTTGGACGGTAGCACATTTTCTGTGATACCTCATGATTCCATAGACTCGGAGCCTATACCGGATCATCTTACTTTAGTTAAGAAGCATCCTAAGTTAGCTTCCAAGTTTATGGATAGATACTGAACACTCGTTGCGTCTTTTTATAAGACACATCAAGTGATTGTCGAAGATAAAAATGACATGTTAGAGGATCTAACTGATCCGGAAAGGAGGAATCCGTTAGCATTCCAATTGGAGAAGGAAGTGTTGGGAATATTCCCTAGAGGCAATCATGTATGATGATATTTCCCATTGTATTCATAAATTTATTAAGTAGTCCTTGTATAAACATCTGATGTGTATCATTGAATATGTGATTCGGTTGTGGAACTATGCATTCATGTTGTTTGTACTAAATATCCTTGGTCATTGAGATTGTGCTGGACACACAACTTAGACCAATGTGAAAGTTGGCTTGATGACTCGGTTCCACTTGTCATGGGCATGGAGATGCTATTCCAACTTACACAGATTCGGCTAAAGAGTTTAGCGAGTCGGATTGACCCATATTGAGGTACAACGAACTAGTTGTCATTTGTATATCTCAATCAATGTAATCCTTAGACCTGAGGTTGTTGCATAGTCCAAGTTGAGGATCACCGACTTAGGTTCTGTCAAACACTGATCCGTGACTGGGCAGTTATAAAGGCAGGGTTCGGGTCGACTGAGAATCAAGCTGCGTGATGTGAATAACCAAGATGGGATTTTGCCCCTCCACTCGGAGAGATATTCTCTGGGCCCTCTCGTGAGATATGATTCGGAAAGCATGGCCATGCACGACTCGGTTAAATGTTAACCGAGGCGATCGACTAAGAGTTAGTCGGGTGAATCACTTATCTCGGATCGAGAAGAGAGTCGGACTATTTAAGGGATGACATATATTCGCCTATAGTCTGACAAGGTATATCGTGAGGCAAAAGGGACTCAGACGTAAGTCGCATTGGAAAGGCAAGTCGTCATGACTCTTTGGTACTTGGGAGTCGGCACGTTCTGCTAGGAGCCGCTGCCGACTGATCGATTGTGAGTCGGACTCTAATCGTGTCCAAGTAACCATGAGCCTGCGGGGTCACACACTTAAGAGCGGGAGCAAGTTCGGATTGGATCTGAACATATAATCTGGTCGGGTTGGACCTAAACCGGATTAGGACTGAGTTAGTGAGTTGGACTCACGGTGACTAGTGTTATATGGGCTTTAGTGAATGGGTCGCGCGAGCAGAGCCCACGTTCACTCCCTATATATAGTGGAGCACAGTAACCCAGAAAGGTTAATCGTTGTTCGGTTAGGTCATTCCATGTGTTGGAAACCCTAGCTCCACAGCAGTCCAGCCGCCGTAACGAACCTAGCAGTTCGCCGCCGGTGCTCCTCCTTGTACGTGTGGATACCAGCAGAGGTGCTGTGCGATCAGCACCAGGACGATCGGATCGTGAGGACTGCACTGCATCAACTGACGCGCTTCATCAGTAATCCGCAACTGCGCGTCTAGTGGTAAACCTCGTGGCTTTCTACCTCAGCTAGATCTTGGGATCACCACGTTAGAGGAAAAAGTCTTGTTTTATCTCTGCGTGGCCCTACAGTGGTATCAGAGCGATAGCTTCTGGTTTTAGGCTCGAGATCACGCATATGTGATATGCGGTAGGATGTAGATGAGATCTATGTGTTGTTTGGTGGTCGATCTATGAGATAGATCGGTTTTGTACGAGGTTGATTGGATCAACTGTACTCGGGGAATGGTAGATCTGATTTCCGTGATCACACTGCTGAGGTCGTGGAACGACATACCCCTACCGGTCGGCTTCCGCCATCGGGGTAGACTGTGACACGTAAATCCAGAAGCAGTGATCGAAGATCAAAGAGTTTGATCGAATCGGAACGATGGTCAGAATCCATGTTCGGATCGTAGATGAGATCTACGTTTTCGGAAAAATCGTCGGGCGCTGCCCGCACCCGCGAGGGGAGCTGCCCCTTCGATCCCCGCCCGCTATCCGGCTAGCGGGACCGCCGGCTTCGCCCTGTCGTAGCTCCTTAGATGTCGTTGCGAATTTCACAACGCCGTTAGATATTGTATCTATGCATAACTTGTTTTGCAGGAAGTTGTGAATGGTATGGTTCATGTGCATGTGATGTATGTGTGTAATCCATACGTGATCTGCGAATCACGGTTTTTGTCAGCCGGCTGGAGCCTAGGTGCTGTCATTTTATTGTATAACGACCTGCGTGTCGGATTCTCTATGTAATTTACTTTACTAAGCTAGTGTAGCTCTTTGGAGAACCCGGAAGACATGCAAGGCGTTGTACATGTCGGCGACATAGAGTAAGACGGCAAGTGACAAGAGTTGGCACAAGTCGGATTACAGGCTTTGTGGAGATGGAGATCGCCATGAAGAGAGCCATACCATTTCACATTATAATTGCTTTATTTTGTGTTATTGTTATGTCTCTGTTTTACCTCTATTAGATAGTCGGTAAAATTTAATCCCTCAAAGAAGGTCTAGTCGGTTTTCCCGCCAGTGTTTGCACCATCACAAGTCGGACATTTTTGGTAGTGGGCTCATAAAATTGAGGTGCTGCCAATTCTTTCCGACTAGGTGTGTTCGAGTCGGACTCTTACTGCAGAAACACTCGGTAAGCTAGACGGGTCTATCACAACGGTTGTGGGACTCGGGGAAAGGTCGGATGGGAGCCGGGGCATGTGATGCCACCCGTCCAACAGGAGTCGCATAAGATGCGATTGACAAGGAGTTGTCTACCTAGATCACTTGGCCGCTAGCGGTGATGCTAAAGCTCACTAGCCGACTTGCTTATTTAGGATCCTGAATCACTAAGTAACCATCGGAGGGGTGTTGGTTCTAGTGGGAGCATAAAATATTAAAATGTTTAATATGCTTGCTCTTTTATGAATACATGTCTTAAGTGTTTTGCATATTTTCTGTTGTAGATCATGGCACCAAGTAGCAGTCACTCTCAGATATCCGGTTTTGCGTTGAGAACCATTCTTGAGAAAGATAAACTGAACGACACTAATTTTACCAACTGGTATCGAAATCTGAGAATTGTTCTCAAACAAGAAAAGAAGGACCATGTCCTAGACAACCCACTTCCAGATGAGCCGAATGAGAATGCGACTGTCGCAACCACCAATGCCTACCGTCGGGCTAAGGATGAGTCCACGGATATTAGCTGTCTTATGCTTGCTCACATGGAACCGGACTTGCAAAAGCAGTTCGAGCATGTTGAGGCCTACGATATGATCGAAAGCCTCAAAAGTATGTTCCAGGCTCAGGCGAAGACTGAGAGGTATCAAGTCTCTCAGGCCTTGCTGAGTTGCAAGCTTAAGGATGGTGATCCACTGAGTCCGCATGTGATCAAAATGGTTGGTTACGTGCAGTCTCTGGAGAGGCTTGGCTACCCCATTAGCGAAGAGTTCGCTACGGATATAATTCTGAACTCTCTTCCTAGTGCATATGGGCAGTTCATTTTGAACTACCACATGCATGGTATGGATAAGAAGCTCACTGAATTGCATGGGATGCTCAAGCAGGCAGAGGCGGATCTCAAGAAGGGCACCAGTCAAGTGTTGATGGTGCAGAATAAGGCTAAGTTCAAGAAGAGTTCTTGGACTAAGAAGAAGGCTAAGTCAGGAGGAAAGCAGGCTCAGGACCCGGTCCCAAGCGCTTCCTCAGGGACTAAACCATCTCCTTCAGCCGGATCCACTTGCTTCTACTGCAAGGCGGATGGTCACTGGAAGAGGAACTGCAGCAAGTACTTGGCTGACAAAGCCAAGAGTGGAGGTATGACTTCCGACTCAGGTACACTTGTATGCAATGTTATAGACATATATCTTGCTGATGCACCTAATAGTTCTTGGGTATATGATACCGGATCAGTTATTCACATCTGCAACTCGTTGCAGGGACTGGTAAGAACTAGGAGCGTAGCAAGAGGAGAGGTTGATATTCGAGTCGGCAACAAAGCAAGAGTTGCTGCGTTGGAAGTCGGCACGATGCAACTTCATTTACCTTCCGGATTCATTATGGAACTAAATAATTGTTATTATGTTCCAGTGCTCAGTCAAAACATTATTTCTGCTTCATGTTTGATGAGGCAAGGCTATGAGTCGAATATCAAGAATAATGGTTGTTCTTTGTATTTGAATGATATGTTTCACGGCTTTGCACCCGTCCAGGACGGGTTATTTATTTTGAATCTTGATGGTGAGTTGGTTTATAACATAAATGTTAAAAGGTTGAAACCAAATGATCTGAATATGACTTACTTTTGGCACTGTCGGCTTGGTCATATAAGTTGGAAACGCATGAAGAAACTCCATGATGATGGACTCCTAACTTCGTTCGACTTGGAGTCGTTCGAGACATGCGAATCTTGCCTACTCGGCAAAATGACCAAGACACCTTTTGCAAAGAGTTGCGAAAGGGCGTCCGACTTGTTGGGACTAGTACATAGTGATGTATGTGGACCAATGAGCACGACAGCCAGGGGTGGTTATGAGTACTTCATTACCTTCACTGATGATTTGAGTAGGTATGGATATATCTACTTGGTGAAACATAAGTCGGAAGCCTGTGAAAAGTTCAAAGAATTCCAGAATGAAGCATAGAATCAACTCGGCAAGAAAATAAAGTTTCTTTGGTCGGACCGAGGAGGCGAGTACATGAGCCATGAGTTTGATGACCATCTGAAAAGTTGTGGAATAGTTCCTCAACTTACTCCGCCAGGAACGCCACAAAGGAATGGTGTTTCGGAAAGGCGGAATCGGACCTTGTTGGACATGGTACGATCAATGATGAGTCGGACAGATCTGCCTTTATCATTTTGGGGTTATTGTCTAGAAACAGCGGCGTTCACACTAAACAAAGTACCATCAAAGTCGGTAGAGAAGACACCGCATGAGATGTGGACAGGCAAAAAGCCAAGTTTGTCTTTTCTTAAGATTTGGGGTTGTGAAGCATTTGTCAAGCGACTTCAGTCGGACAAGCTTACAGCCAAGTCGGATAAGTGTATTTTCGTGGGGTATCCGAGGGAAACCTTGGGTTACTACTTCTACAACCGAGAAGAGGGCAAAGTGTTTGTCGCTCGGAACGGTGTCTTCCTTGAGAAAGAGTTTCTCAGTCGGGGAGTAAGTGGGAGCACGGTGCAACTCGAAGAAATTCGAGAGGAACCGGCTAGTAGCGAGTCGGCAAAAACCTTAGAGGTTGAGCCGGTCGTGGCAGCTGAGCCGGCAGCCGCACCTGTACTACGAAGATCGGCAAGATTACGAAGTGTTCGTGATGTGTTACTGTTAGACAGTGATGAGCCGGCAAATTATTCGGAAGCGATGGTGGGATCTGATTCCGAGTCATGGCTTGGAGCCATGAGATCCGAGATAAAGTCCATGGATGAAAATCAAGTTTGGAACTTGGTTGATCTGCCAGACGGTGCAAGACCCGTCGAGTGCAAATGGGTCTTTAAAAAGAAAACTGATATGGATGGAAATGTTTCCGTCTATAAAGCACGCCTTGTCGCGAAGGGGTTCCGACAAGTTCAAGGAGTTGATTACGACGAGACTTTCTCGCCCGTAGCGATGCTTAAATCAGTTCGGATCATGTTAGCTATAGCAGCCTATTTCGACTATGAGATATGGCAGATGGATGTCAAAACGGCTTTCCTTAACGGAAATTTAACCGAGGACGTGTATATGATACAGCCCGAGGGTTTTGTCGATCCGGCTAATGCTGACAAGGTATGCAAACTTCAGAAATCCATTTATGGGTTGAAGCAAGCATCTCGGAGTTGGAATATTCGCTTTGATGAGGTAGTCAAATCGTTTGGCTTCATCAAGAGTGATCATGATTCTTGTTTGTACAAGAAGTTTAGTGGGAACAAAGTAAATTTTCTAATCTTATATGTGGATGACATATTACTGATTGGAAATGATGTCCAGATGTTGCAAGAAACCAAGGAATCATTAGAAAGGAGTTTCTCAATGAAAGACTTGGGTGAGGCAACATACATCCTCGGAATCCGGATCTATAGAGATAGATCAAGGAGGCTCATTGGATTGAGTCAGAGTACTTATTTGGACAAAGTGTTGAAGAAGTTCAACATGGTGAATCGTCTAAGAAAGGGTTCTTACCGATGTCCCATGGTGTAAAACTTAGCAAGACTCAGTGTCCTTCGACAACTGATGAGCGAAGTCGGATGAGTGCGATTCCATATGCTTCTGCAGTTGGATCCATCATGTACGCCATGATTTGTACTAGGCCGGATGTTTCCTATGCTCTAAGTGTTGTGAGCAGATACCAGGCTGATCCTGGAGAGATCCACTGGACAGCGGCTAAAAATATCCTAAAGTACTTGAGAAGGACTAAGGATATGTTCTTGGTTTATGGTGGTGAAGATGAACTCAGTGTAAAGGGTTACACGGATGCGAGTTATCTCACCGACTCTGATGATTCTCGCTCGCAATCCGGATACGTGTTTATTATAAACGGAGGTGCTGTGAGCTGGAAAAGTTCTAAGCAAGAGACTGTGTCTGCGTCTACAACAGAGGCTGAGTATATTGCCGCCTCGGAGGCAGCAAAGGAAGCTGTTTGGATGAGGAATTTCCTCATGGATCTTGGTGTGGTTCAGGGCTCGTCCAATCCGTTGGATGTGTATTGTGACAACAATGGTGCTATTGCACAAGCCAAAGAACCTAGACAACACCAGAAGAACAAGCACATACTCATGCGGTACCACCTAATTCGCCAGTTCGTGGATCAGGGTGATATCAAGTTATGCAAGGTACACACGGATGCAAATATTGCGGATCCGTTGACAAAGCCGTTACCCCAGCCGAAGCATGAGGCGCACCTGAGAGCCATGGGCATTAGATGCTTAGACATGTGATGTCGAAAGATTTACTCTAGTGCAAGTGGGAGACTGTTGGGAATATGCCCTAGAGGCAATCATGTATGATGATATTTCCCATTGTATTCATAAAGTTATTAAGTAGTCCTTGTATAAACATCTGATGTGTATCATTGAATATGTGATTCGGTTGTGGAACTATGCATTCATGTTGTTTGTACTAAATATCCTTGGTCATTGAGATTGTGCTGGACACACAACTTAGACCAATGTGAAAGTTGGCTTGATGACTCGGTTCCACTTGTCATGGGCATGGAGATGCTATTCCAACTTACACAGATTCGGCTAAAGAGTTTAGCGAGTCAGATTGACCCATATTGAGGTACAACGAACTAGTTGTCATTTGTATATCTCAATCAATGTAATCCTTAGACCTGAGGTTGTTGCATAGTCCAAGTTGAGGATCACCGACTTAGGTTCTGTCAAACGCTGATCCGTGACTGGGCAGTTATAAAGGCAGGGTTCGGGTCGACTGAGAATCAAGCTGCGTGATGTGAATAACCAAGATGGGATTTTGCCCCTCCACTCGGAGAGATATTCTCTGGGCCCTCTCGTGAGATATGATTCGGAAAGCATGGCCATGCACGACTCGGTTAAATGTTAACCGAGGCGATCGACTAAGAGTTAGTCGGGTGAATCACTTATCTCGGATCGAGAAGAGAGTCGGACTATTTAAGGGATGACATATATTCGCCTATAGTCTGACAAGGTATATCGTGAGGCAAAAGGGACTCAGACGTAAGTCGCATTGGAAAGGCAAGTCGTCATGACTCTTTGGTACTTGGGAGTCGGCATGTTCTGCTAGGAGCCGCTACCGACTGATCGATTGTGAGTCGGACTCTAATCGTGTCCAAGTAACCATGAGCCTGCGGGGTCACACACTTAAGAGCGGGAGCAAGTTCGGATTGGATCTGAACATATAATCTGGTCGGGTTGGACCTAAACCGGATTAGGACTGAGTTAGTGAGTTGGACTCACGGTGACTAGTGTTATATGGGCTTTAGTGAATGGGTCGCGCGAGCAGAGCCCACGTTCACTCCCTATATATAGTGGAGCACAGTAACCCAGAAAGGTTAATCGTTGTTCGGTTAGGTCATTCCATGTGTTGGAAACCCTAGCTCCACAGCAGTCCAACCGCCGTAACGAACCTAGCAGTTCGCCGCCGGTGCTCCTCCTTGTACGTGTGGATACCAGCAGAGGTGTTGTGCGATCAGCACCAGGACGATCGGATCGTGAGGACTGCACTGCATCAACTGACGCGCTTCATCAGTAATCCGCAACTGCGTGTCTAGTGGTAAACCTCGTGGCTTTCTACCTCAGCTAGATCTTGGGATCACCACGTTAGAGGAAAAAGTCTTGTTTTATCTCTGCGTGGCCCTACAGGAAGCAAGTAGTAGTGCAAAACCTATCTTTAAGGATATACCTATAGATCCTGAATCTTCTACACCATATCCTTATTCACCAAGGCCTGAACCTATATATGATCCTACTATGGATACAAGGTATGCAGTACCACATGGTTCAGAGGACGGTTCTGATTCAGAACTTCCTATTGAGAATTCTGATGGTTGGAGGATGGGATCATCTGAAGGATCTCAGGAACACCAGATGTCCATAGATAGTTCTAACAGAAATGTTGGACAATCTAGCTTGATGGGTGCAAGAATTAACCCTCGTAATAGTAGTAGAAATGCCATGTTCATAAATAATCAGGATGAAGGAGAAGATCCTGAGGAGAGAGTGTTTGAATCATCAACACCTTCTCAAAACCCAGGGAATATACATTATCCGGTGTTTAACTATCTTGCCCAAAGGAGCACCTAGGGAGCAGCAGGATCTGCGTATTCTGTTGACAACTCAAGGAATGAAGCTCAGGAGATGCAAGTGGGAGATAATGTTGAATATGTTTCTGAAGACTTTTCAACTGAGCTGGAGGGATTCAATGCACTCAGGTTGATTAATGACTCAAGTCCTAACACTTCAGATAATAAGTATGTTCCTCCTGGAAGGCCATTTGTTCCACAAACTGTGCGACAAACGTCACGTCATCACGGTTGGACATCAGGCATGTATGATGAGCGTAGTTATTACTAAAAGCAGGCGGCTTAGTAAGAAGTATCAAGTACTATGTATTGTAATCCAAGAAAATAAGGTAGTTAAATAACGAGGTAGTGTTGTGATTATACCTATATGGTATATGTTGTAATGACTTTGTATTATTAAGATATTGTAATGTATAATATGTGAAATGCATATTTGAGTTTTATTTGGATTTTCATTTTGTGACTAGTTCTGTGCGTAAATTCAAGCTCAGAACACATGTGCATGATGTAATTATGAGTATTCTCTTTATGTTGCAGGACTAAGGGGTCATGGATACGGGTGTAGAGACCGAATCTGAGCAGCAGTGGATGGAACATGAGGCCAAGGAGAAGGCCGATGTAGATGCAGGAAATCAGGGAACGTTACCACCACCACCACCAATGAGGCCGTTAATGGAGCAGAACTTTATGCAGTGTATGCAAATGATGCAAGAGACCCAGAACAAGTTCATGGAGGATTTGCTGGGACGAGCAAATCAGAGAGCACCTGAAGGTGGAGGAGTGAGTCTTTTTGACTTCCAGAATGCAGGGCCGTTACCTTTTGCATCAGCCCCTGAACCAATGGATGCAGAAGATTGGCTAGCAGATACGGAAAGAAAGTTGAAGACTATAGGTTATAATGATGAGGAGAAATTGAGGTATGCGACTCATATTCTGACTGGACCTGCAGCATCATGGTGGGAAAATCAGTTAGCCATGCAACCGCCAGGAAGGGAGTACACTTGGGAAGAGTTCAAATAGAGATTCCGTGAATATCATGTTCCGGAGAGTGTTATGGAGTTGAAGCGGAGAGAATTTGAGGAGCTACAGCAGGGATATACTAGTGTTATGAAGTATATTCGGGAGTTTAGTCAATTGTCCCAATATGCGGAGGAAGAAGTTAATATTGAGGAAAAGAGGAAGAAGTGTTTCCTGTGAGGATTAAATCCATTTGTGAGGATGCAGTTAAGGTTTGCTAATAAGCAAACTTATCAGCAGTTGCTGGATGCAGCGATCACTTTCGAAGATGACTACAAGAATGTCCAAGAGGATAGAAGGAAGAGAGCTAAGAAGGAAACCAAGAGGATCCAAGCAAGTAATCCCAAGCCCAATCTGGAATTCAAACCAAGGAATAAACCATATAACAACAATAATTCCAATCGGAGTGCAAATCCAAACGTAAAGAATATTATATGCCACAATTGCAAACTCCCAGGGCATATGAGCAGGGATTGCCTAAAACCAGTAATTGTGTGCCATGCTTGTGGTCAGAGAGGTCACATAAAGCCAAATTGTCCAAGCAAACCACAAGGAGGATGGCCAGTTAGAGATGGAAGGCAAGCTAGTGGAGGCTATGGGCAGCCCAATAAAGGAGGGAATAATGGCAAGACCAACAATGGAAAGAGTAACAGACCTACCGGGAAGCTGAACTGTGCAACCCTAGAGGAGGTGGATAACTCAGAGCATGCAGTGATAGGTATGCTCAATATCCTTACCAATCCCGGCAAAGTCCTATTTGATACTGGTGGAACTACTTCATTCATTTCTGAAGAATTCTGTGATAAGTTTGGGATTAGAAGGGCACCGTTAGAAAACCCTATGACCGTAGTTACGGCAGGGGGAAATGTGATTGTACGCCACATTAAACAAGATCATGTTATCTCGATCTGTGGTTGTACATACTTTGCGGACCTTTATGTGATTCCTTTGAAGGGAATTGCAGTAGTGCTGGGGACGGACTGGATGATGCAACATGGGGCTCAGATAAACTGTGAGGAGAAAACTATCTCAATAAAAACTCCAAGTGGAGCAAGGATAGTTTACCAAGCAGATAAGCACAATCATATCATGGTGGATCTGCAGTTGAACTCAATGAAAGAGGTCAAATTGGAAGATATTCCTATAGTAAATGAGTTTCAAGATGTTTTTCCAGCAGAGCTACCTAGAATGCCACCAGATCAGGAGATAGAGTTCAATATTGATCTAATTCCAGGTACATCACGAATAGCTCAAGCACCATATAAGATGGGACCAAAAGAATTAAAAGAACTCAAAGAGCAAATTGATGAGTTAGCCAGAAAAGGATTTATCCAGGAAAGTGTATCCCCATGGGGAACACCAGTAATATTTGTGGATAAAAGGGATGGTGGTAGAAGGATGTGTGGAGACTACAGAAATCTGAACAATGTTACCATAAAGAATAAGTATCCTTTACTAAGGATTCAAGATTTGTTTGATCAAGTGAAAGGAGCCGGAGTATTTTCAAAGATCGACTTAAGATCTGGATACCATCAGATAAAAATTAAACCCGAGGATGTTCCAAAAACAGCATTTGTCTCAAGATATGGACACCATGAGTATCTGGTAGTACCATTTGGTTTGACCAATGCACCAACAATATTCATGAATCTGATGAACAAAATCTTCATGTATTTGGATAAGTTCGTCATAGTCTTTATTGATGATATTCTGATATATTCAAAGGATAAGGAAGAGCATGTTGATCATTTGAGAATAGCATTGCAGACTCTAAGAGAACATAAACTTTATGCTAAGTTCAGTAAGTGTGAATTCTGGATAGATGAGGTAGAATTCCTCGGCCATGTGATCAGTAAAGATGGAATTGTTGTAAATCCATCCAAAGTCCAATCAGTACTAGAATGGACTGCACCAACCAATGTGAAACAAATTCGAGGTTTCTTGGGGATGGCTGGTTATTATCGGAGATTCATTGAAGGTTTCTCCAAAATAGCTGGACCAATGACCAAATTGCTAAGAAAGAATACACCATTCAATTGGGATGAGAAGTGTGAAGCAAGTTTTCAGGAGTTGAAGGCCAGGTTAACTTGTCGTGGTGGTGGCACGGCAGATGCCATGGGTAGGCTAAAGTATGGGGCCAATGGATGCTAGAGGGATCTGGGGAGGGAAGATGTAGTTGATTCTACACACAAAAGACTAAGGCAAAGATCTTTATTTCTCCTTCCTTGGGCTACAAGTGCTCCTTGAGCTGTATACAAGGAGAAAAGAAGAACTTTACCAGCCTAACGGTACTAAAATGAGCCGATCCCCTCCTCAGGGTCCAAGCCTCCCCTTATAAAGGAGAGCCTTGGGGTTCCTTTAGGGCTGACGTGGGAAGCATATTCGAGGAATATGCTTGTCCCAATATAGTAGTTCGGCGGCCTCCTTTCCCTGTCGCCCTTCTAATGACGGCAAGGTTCCAGAGGGCCCCTCCTGCGTGCCTCGGGCTTCAGGACTGTCACCTCCGTGACCTCCTTCTGCCCCTCTGTCGCTCTGCGCCTTTGTCCCTTGTGCTTGGCTCTGCTCAGATTCTCCCTAGCCCGTGGCTAGAGTTTGACTTTGGGCTTCTCCTTCTCCTGCAAGCTTCGTATTATTCGGCCCTGCCTCCCGTAACTCAGCTCGTCCTTCACCTGCATTAAGATTACTCGGGCTAACCCGGCCGACTTACGCAGTATCTCGGCCGAGTAATGCCTTGCCATTATCATAAGGGTCCTGCCCTTTCTTATCTCGGCCGACCTCTACAAGATTCGGCCGACTCAGGCTGTAACTCGGAAACTAGACGGGGAACATCCTTTCGTCTTTCCCCGTCTTTACCCTATCCGAGGTCACCTCCCCAACATTAGTCCCCGAAGCTGGTATGGCCCCGCCAATAACTTCGGCCGGGCCGTATCAGTTTCATGATATTCGTTCCGCATTGTTTCCGAGTTATCTTTTTATCGTTCGAGGTATCATCATATCTTCTCGCGTACGCCTCGTCCTACGTGTCATACTCATCATTGTTTCTCTAGTTTTTTGTTCCTCTACAGTATTTACTGACAGGCTACAGTTATTACTGCGCCTGTCGCGTCGGCGCTGCGACGCCTCGTGTGCCGTTTCCGTCGGGGATCGTGACCTTCTTTTCCACCGTGTGGTCCTTGGTGCGGTTCCACTTAGCAGCGTGCGGTCATGCGGTGCACACGATCTACACGGTCAACCGCCACACCCACGATCCCACTACCTCACAGGCGGCCTGGTTATAAAGAGGGGCGTGGGGCTGGGAGATTCACTTTCCCCCTCCGCTCATCTGCGCCCTTCTTCTTCCTCTCGCCTCTGCGCCCGTTTGTGACTCTGCCGCTGTGCGTTCATCTGGGTCTCCGACGGCAGGGATCCCGCCGCACTGCTCCGTCTGCCTCGTCCCTGCTCGCTTGCTCCGGCGCTGTCGCCGGTGAGTTCTTCCGGTCCCATCGCCTAGGCTCTCCTCTAGACTCCTCTGTTTCCCTTTCGTTTTCGCGCGGTTGCTCCTTCGCTGCTCCGCCGCCGTTTCCGCGTAGAATCACGACGGGGCCGTGCAGTTCTAAGTTTTCCTCCGCCGCTAGTTCTTCCTCCGTAAATTTCTCCAGCGACCCCATGTCGAGCTCTGTCAGCGGTCCCCTTATCGAGGATGACGATGCTGCCTCTGGGCCCGAGCGTGGCTCGTGGCAGGGCTCTTCTGTCACCCGTCGAGAGATTGAGTGGCTAATCCGAACTCGTCGGATTCCTGCCGGGGTAGCTTGTCGCTTACCCGGCAGCGAATCCTCTCCAGTTCTTAGGGAGGGCGAATATGTAGTCTTCATGTCACACTTTGCTCGCGGGTTTGGTCTCCCCCTCAGTGATTTTGCTAGGGAATTCCTTGATTACTTCAGCCTGCAGCCGCATCACCTGCCTGCTAATGCCATTGCCTCTCTTTCTGCCTTCATCTGTGCCTCGGAGGGATACTTCGGCATGTGGCCGTCTGTGCACGTTTGGTCAAAGTTTTTCCAGATTCAATCCAACGTTGCCCAGACAAATCTCTTCATCCCTCCGAGAAGCTGCTTACTCAATGTGGTGCCGCGTCAATCACACCTCGGAGGAAATCCGAATTTCCTCGCGTCGCAGGTTTAGAATCATGCAAGAAGTGGCATAAGTCGTTCTTTTATGTCAAGAACTCTGGGAATGAGGATAGGATTCGGCTTCCTGCCTTTTCCATTGGCACCCCTTCCAAGAAGAACTGGACCTATAATCCGAGGAAGAGTCATGCTCTGGCCGAGGCTTTTGAGATTCGGCTGAAGGAACTGATCCGCTCCGGGCTACGCGGTGAGGATCTGATGACTACCTTCATCAGCAGCCGAATCTGCCCCTTCCAGAAACACACACACAAGCTCTGCTACATGAGCGGTCCTCTCGATCCCAACCGAGTCTCGACGGTGGAGCTGGACAACTACCTCATCTTCAAACGTGTCCGGGCTATCTTTAAGACGGAGCTGCCGGAGGACTGGGCCTGGGGATTGAAGCCATTCACCCGCGAGCATCCCCCTCCCGAGGTGAGTTTATGCCTTTGTGTTTTGCTTCCTAATCTCGTCCGTGACTCTTTTTGCTAATTTTTCTCTTTCATGTCCTGCAGAGGTTTGAGGAGCAGAAGACTGAGGACGCCGAGGTTTTGACACTCCCGTGGCCTGCGGATCGGAATACTCCGGACAGCGGGGAGCCGGACTCAGAAGAGTTCGTTCCCAAGTCGGATCTCGCTCCGGCTCGCGCTCGCGGCAAGACCCCGGCCCATGAGGAGGAAGGTGATTCGGACGAGGTCCAAGTTCTAGAGGTAGTTGCCGCAATGCCAATTTCTTATGCATTTCCGGCTTCTATTTTCTCAGCTAATCCGGCCGGTCAGGTTCACAATGCCGAGCCTCTTGCCTCCCGGCCTCCCGTTACCTCGGGGAAACGTAGAGCTCCAGTTGATGCCTCAGAAGCTGCTCCCAGGAAACGAATAAAGAAGTCAGCCCAGCACCCTCCGAAGCATAAAACTATGCCCGGGGTTACTGGGTGAGTTAATTTTGTTTGTATTTCTTGTTTCTCTCTTTCTCTTTTCTAACTTGCCCTTTCTTATCTTTGCAGGGCTCCTCTTTCTGTTAAGCCCAGCGGTCCCAGCATGACGAGTCGTACGACTCGGCCGCCTTCTCCTCCGCCTCCTGAGGATACCAGAGTTCCGAGTCCTGCTCGCATTGCTTCTCCTCCTGCTCCGAATCAGATGCCACCTCGCCATGATGCGCCTGAGATTTCTCCTGTTGATGCCGATACATCTCGGCCCACAGATATTCCTACCGAACCTGCTGCCACCTCCGTGAACCTCGATGTTTCTGTTGAGATTCCTTCGACCCCCGCGGTCTCTACCGCGACACCAACTCCAGCCGAGGATATCAATATCTCGGCGCCCTCTGCAATCGTAATTCCTCTGGCTCCCAAGGACGCTGCTCCAAGCGCCGAGGCATCGGCTCCTTCTGACGCCTCTCCTAAGGCAAGAAAGGTCGTTGTTACCAAGCCTTCGTCCTCTCATAAAGGACTTGCCAGCTCATCTCAGCCTACAATTGCTGATGTGCTGCACAAGGGGGTTTCCTCTGCCAAGAGCACTATTACCCCGGCTGCTGATAGACAGCTTGCTCTCCACAAGAGTCCGGCGGTTGTTACCCAACATGTCCGAGGTAAAGTTCTAACTCGTACGGAGAGTGGGAACAGTCTCGGCTCGTTGGTCGAGTATGCCAACAATTGGAACGCTGCCGATCAGCTCGAGGGTAATCCAAGCAGCCAGCCGTTTCAACTCTCCGATATCAGCAGCCGCCTACATCAGGCTGCCAAGATCGTTCTTTAAAGTGATAAGATGAATGAGGTAATTGTTTTTATGGAGTTTTGATTAGTTCTCCGGATGCTATCATATATACTCTAGTCCCCGAAGCTTGCAACCGAATAACTTGTTATTCGTTTGGAAGTTTCATAATGCTTTACTTAGTTCAGTTTTTGTTAGGGTTCGAATATCCAGCCACCTAGATCCGAATTGAGCTTTGCTTGATTTGGATCTGTCTGAGCTTTGAATATCTAGCCACCTAGGTCTGAGTTAAGTTTTACTTGACTCGGATTTGCCTTAGCTTTGAATATCCAGCCACCTAGATCCGGGATAAGGTTTGCTTGACTCGGATCTGTCTTAGCTTTGAATATCCAGCCACCTAGATCCGAATTAAGTCTTGCTTGACTTGGATCTGTCTTAGCTTCGAATATCCAGCCACCTAGATCCGGGTTAAGGTTTGCTTGACTCGGATCTGTCTTAGCTTTGAATATCCAGCCACCTAGATCCGAATTAAGTCTTTCTTGACTTGGATATGTCTTAGCTTCGAATATCCAGCCACCTAGATCCGGGTTAAGGTTTGCTTGACTCGGATCTGTCTTAGCTTTGAATATCTTATTACTATTTGCTTTATTGCTTAGGTTGCGCATGACCGACGGACCGCCGAATTCCAAAGGTTGCTTTTCGCGCATAGAAAATTGCAAGAAAAGTACGAGAAGGTTATTCCTGTGGTGAAGAAAGCTGGTAAGTCGACAAACTCTTGCATCATCTGACGAGGTTTAATCTCGTCAATGCCCATTGTTATGGACTTGGGTTTTGGAGAAGATGGGGATGCTGGAGATCATGGCACGGTTAACAGACAAGCAACCAGGGGACACGAGATTTACCCAGGTTCAGGCCCCCGGAGGGAAAACCCTACTCCTGCTTGTCTGCTCTTGATTACGGCGGAATGGAAGGTTACAGGGTGCGCAGATTCGATCTGGCGTGGAGGTGTGTGCGGAAGTATGAGTCGAGGGATCTAGGATGTGCCCTCTTGGCCTTTATATAGACTTAGGCAGGTCCCGGGCATAGTCCTAGTCGGTTACAGGTTCTAGGGTTTTACCCCTTTGAATTTCCTATCTATGCTAGTCTTGCTCTCCAAGGATCCGAAGGCGTCATGGGCCTTAGCCACCCGAAAATCTTCATGGGCCAGCGTATATCTGCTGTGGGCCTTCCTTGGGCTAGACCAGGTATTCTGAAGTCACGTACCCGTAGGGTATAACCATGTTAGTAGCCCCCGAGTGATCAGTCGAATCGTAGATTCGGCTGAGGACTCTTTCATCTTTCGGGTGCAACTATGTATTAATAGTATATGTGTGTAGGGATTGTTGACACGTGTGCCTGACTCACCCGACGGATCAGGGTCAGTTAACTGTCTTAGGACGAAACAACATGATCTTCTTCAAGTTTGAGTCCCTCAACTCGGACCTGGAACATATGCTGGCGTAATTCGACTCAGGCCGCGGAGGACTTACAGGAGTGGAATTCCAGTGATTTTAATAAATGTACCCAACGCGTCCGTCGGGATTTTCATCACGCCTGTTGACATGGATTTGTACTAGCAGAGCGCAGTCATGTACGTTGCCAGGCCGTCAGATGATATCTGCAGGTCTTATCTTTGCGTCGCAGACGCAGCATCCGAACATTTGTCACCACAGAGGTGTTTCGGGTGGCCAAGGAGATTGTCGCTCACTCAGCGCTTGTTGGGGCAGAGATGCCAAAAAGTTTTTGCGTGCTGATCCGAAAGATCGCAGTCGAAGAATTTATAGGGTGCGCGACCAGCGCTCCCTATGGGAGTAGCCCCCGAGTGTCTGTTCGAGTCATAGACTTGAGCAGAGACTTTAGTTCAATCATTTTTCAGTTGTTAAGTCCGTAAGACTCAAAAAAATTCGGATGATTAAATCCACCCTCCCTATGGGAGTAGCCCCCGAGTCCGTAGTGGAGTTGTAGACTCGACGTAGGACTCGAAGAAAATACTTTGTCGTTATTCATCCTCCGGGTGGCGCGGCCAGCGCTCCTGATAGGAGTAGCCCCCGAGTATTTAGTCGAATCGAAGATTCGAGTGAGTACTCTTAGCTGTGGAGCCGAAGAATTGTAGTTGGTGCTAGTATAGCTTTTGATGACATCAGTGCTGACGATCGATGACCTCAAGCGTCTGCTACGCCAGAGATGACTTGACTGGACGAACGTGGGTCCCACTTGCTAACTTTGAATTGACCGGTCACGCGCGGCGTGGAGATAATTACGGCGTCTCCTCGATTTCCGCGCGTAGTGGACGGCGTGGTAACGACGGTTCGTTGTGATGTTGACACGTGTACGGTCAGATCTGCTGTTGGCGTTAGGTCTTCTGGATGGACGGCTGTCGTTCGTCGTCTTCGCTGTTATAATCATTGGGGAAAGCTGCGGTTTGTTTTCACCGCATCAGTTCTTCGTTTTCACTGCTTCCTTGTGCTCTAGCGATTCTTGCTGCGCGCTGGGATTTCCTTCCACATTTCCGTCTTTGTTTCTGCGTTTTCACCGCCGGCGCCGTCGTAGCGCAATGGGGAAAACAAAGAAATCTTCATCTGTGGTTGGGACCAGCGCCGCCGGAGGAAAGAAGGGCACCACCGATACTCGCGTCACCGATGGTGGCTGGCGGCGATTAGAGACGCGGGAGAGCGATCTCCGCAAGCTTCGCGAGCGGGGTCTGATCCCGCAAGATAGGGAGGCCGTCAAACTCCCCGGCAATGAGGTAATCCCCCGTCCCCCCTCTGGGTATCGGGTTATGTTTCTTGCCTTCGTTTTGCGTGGGTTTTCTTTTCCGGTCCACGACTTCCTCCGTGGACTACTCTTCTTCTATGGGATTCAACTTCATCATCTGTCTCCCAATTCTCTTCTCCACATTGCGTGTTTTATCACTTTTTGCGAGTGCTGGATTGGCATTGAGCCGCACTTTGGCCTCTTCCGGAAGCTCTATTCCGTGAAGAGGCAATCTGGTTCGGATGGTGTGTATCCCATTGGGGGTTTCATCATCTCCCTTAGTCTCAATCTGCTCTTCTTTTCCTTTTCCATGTCCGAATCTGTCCAGTTCTGGCGGAGGCGATGGTTTTATATCCGCGACTCCGTAGTGCTCGGGCAAGATTTTGGTCTTGTTCTGTTTGACCCCTCCCAAATGATTGAGCGAAAAAGGTCTTGGGGAAACCAAATCTTGGACGGTGAGGTGGCGGAGATAGAGGCTCTTTACCGTCGGGTGGAGGATCTCCAGCTGATTCCGGAGAAGGAGGTGAACGGCGTGGACATCATCCAGACTTTTCTTGAGCGTCGGGTGCAGCCTCTCCAAGCGAGGGCGCACCCGATGTTTCTATATTCTGGGCGCCATGATCCGACGAGGGTTTCGGCTGAGAAAATGTCCGAGGGGGATCTTGACAGGGCTCTTCGCGCGCTGCTGAAGTTCAAAGCCGGAGAAGAAATCTCGGAGAAGTCGCTAGCTCCTCCATTTTCTTCGACATTGGCCGTACCGCAGGTGTAGATTTGTGCACGTAGTGCTTTTGGTCGGCTGTGTTTTTGTTTCCTTTGTTTGCTAACAAAGTTCCTTCTGATCTTGCAGAGCTTCAAAGTGCCGGGCATGGTACCGCCGTTGCCCGAAAGGTATCTGAATGCCCCGGATAATGAAGTGGTTGATTCCGTGTCCGAGCTACCATTGGCGTGATCTCCGGCGGAGGATGCCGACGAGTCGAGTGAGGACCATACGCGAAAACAGTCACGGAGCTCCAACGAGTCTTCGGATGCCTCGACTCCTCTGACTCCCAGAAACCCTCTGGGCCTTGAGCGCCATAGTGACGGTCATGGAGGTTCTACTTCTCCCATTCCTGCCGTTCCTGTGCGGGCTGTAGCGTCGCACCCGCCAGCGAAGCGGAAGAAGGAAGAGAAAAAGGAGGAGAAGAAGGAAGAAAAGAAAGAGGAGAAGAGATCCCGAAGGACTCCTCCTGTCTTTGACCTGAGCTCACTGGGCTCGTAAGTTTCTTGTTGTACTATTGTCCTTTTTCCTTCATGATTGTTGTGCTTGTGCTGATTGGTTCGTATGCAGGCATTCCTCCCATGATTCCTCCAGTGGTGGTGCGCGGGAGATGATGGGGGAGTCGAAAATTGCGTCTCCTCCTCCTCAGACGGTGGCGACTTCGGGTGGCGCGCCTCCGGATCCTCCGTTGCAGGAGCTGCAGGTGGTTGCGCCTCAGAATTTCGCAGGCGGTCCTTCGAAGTCACCATCAGAGCATGTAAGTTTTTCTGCTTCATATCACGGGGGGAGCCCCCGAGTGTCTTCGTGTGCGAATTTTGTTTTTACTCCTTTGTGTTGGGCGTAGCCCCCAAGACCTTTTCTTACTGCTATTTCTTTTTCTTCAGCCTTTTGTGCAGGAGGCCAAGCGACTGGTGCAGGAGCGCCTGGCGCTGGAGGCGAACCTTCGACAACTTCAAGGTATTTATCTGCCTTTTAATGCCTCTCTTATTTATCCTGGTCCTATTCTTTGACACTTGCTTGTCTTGAATGCAGAGGAGCATAACAATTCCCTCCGTGAGGTCGACGCTCTCAAAAAGAGCCTTGGTCAATCGGAGCAGAAGGCCGAAGCCGCCGTTGGCGCGAAAGAACGCCTCGAGCTAGAGCTGACTAAGGCAGCCGAAGCGAAGGAGCGTCTGCAGCAGGAGGCCGCAGATCGTGAGGAGCAGCTGGCCACCGTTGCGGCTGCTCGTGAAAGAGAGGTGGCGGCGAAGCTCATGGCTGCTTCCAAGGCTATTTAGGGTGAGTGCTAGTTTTGTACTTGTTTCTTTTTCGTCGGGTCTTCTTCTGTGTTGCTTTTCTTCATGCTTTCCTTCTTATTTTTTGTCTCAGATGTCGCAGGCATCGAGTTCGACCGCGGTGCTCTGGAGCACGGTAGTGCTCTAGATGATGCCACTGTGGCGGTCGAAGACCGCTGCAGCACCGTCGTCAACTCCCTTTCCAAGGCGAAAGAGGTCCTTGGTCGCTTCTACAAGGAGCTTGTCCCGAAGGGCGCAGCACTTGATGATGTGGATGCTCTGGCGGAGGCTCTGTCAGCCGAAGCGCCTGCGGCATACAAGCGCAAGCAGAAGGGCATCGGCGCGTCCGTCGGGCTGGCGATGGCCTTGGCGGCTGGAGCGGAGCTGGATCTGCCCCAGATCACCTCTCGGATGCCGACGGCTGTGGATGGATCCGAGGTAGCCTTTGCTGCCTATTCTGCTCGCTGCAAGCGATATGGGCCCAAGCTCATTGATTTGCTGTCTGAGTATGCACTGCGGCAGCAGGGCGGGGCCAAAGCTAGGCAGTCTGGCTCCGAGGCGACTCAGGGTCCCGCATCTTAGGCGTAGTAGACGTAGGGTAGTTTGTAGTCTACTTTTGTTGTAAATATCCTGAAGAACACCATCCTTGTGCCACGTAGTGGCCTTATATGTTTAATGAATTCTTCTGAGTTGTGCTCTATCATTGTCTGAAATGTGTTTGTCCCTTTCTTTTTCTGCTGCTCTAGGTTCCTTCGGGTGCTGACCCTGTTGACGCCCCATCCGCAATGCCGTTGCGACCATCCTTGGATGATTCCTCGCAGCTCACTTTCCTTCGGGATCGTGTGCATAGTCTGGAGGGGGAGTTGCTCGGGTTACGCGGTCATGCCGACGTTTGGAAGTCCAAAGCGGATCGTGGTGCAGCCAGAGAGGAGTACTTGATGGCGGAGCTGGTTCGGCTGTCCGAGCAGCTGCAATGTAAGTTGTTCTTTGGTTCGAGCTGTAGCTCGGTTCTTCGGATGAGCATGCTGGCCTTACTCTTGTTTTGTGCGATTGTCGCAGGTGCGAATCTTGCTCCGAGGGAGGAAAAGGAGCGTGTCGCTGTTCGGGTCAATTGCTTGACTCAACAGGACATGGAGGCCGGCTGCTTCTTTTGGATGGATCGTGATCGCGCCATAGCTCTGGCGACGGTGCAGGATCGGGTTCATCAAGTTTCGCGGGTGCTCCGCCAAGTGTAGACATCGCTTGACTCGGTGCTGCACGTCATGTTCCCTTTGGATGCCGTACCGACAAGCCTTGCGGGTCTTCTGTCGAAGTTTCGAAACGTGAGAAATGTCAAGGAGTTGGTGCGGCAACAGCTCGTCGCAGGAGTGAAGGCTGCATTGTCTCTTGTGAGGCTGCACCAGCCTGACGTGGATTTGGCTGCTGTGGCCGCTAGGCCACCTCTTCGCCCTGATGGCGGTGAGTTGACATGCGTCCGCATTACGCGGCTGTAAGGCAGTATGCCGAACAGATTGTAGATTTGTTTGAGCAGTGTGCCCAGATTATTCTTCAACATAGGTAGTACCTGTAAAAAGAGATAGATGTAAAATTTGTATATTTCGGCTGGGCGTGTTGTGCCCTTTGTTGTAAAGGTTTGTTTGTTGTGAGCACGCAGTGCTTTTGATTGAGTACGTGCCCTTTTCGTTTGCCTGACGTTGTCAGCTACTCAGGTGTACACGTTTGATCCTCAGTCGATGAAATCGTGAGGTGGGGGGAGCCCCCGAGTGCATTTGTAGCATGTAGTAAAGTTGCAAAAGTAGTGAACTGAAGATTTGGGGCGAGACACTTAGCTTTATTTATATCGTAATGGAGGAGGTACATTGTTCGGCTGAATAGCCTTGGCTGAAAGCCTTATTGAAAGTAAAAGGGGGTAGGTTGCTACGGATAGAATCGTCGCAGGTGCGAGATATTCCATGGGTTGGAGTATGCGACTCCAGACTCCACGTGCTTGAGGCGATAGGCACCACCTGGGATGACTTCGGTGATGATATAGGGTCCTTCCCATGGTGACTCGAATTTATTCGGTCGCTTTTGCTTGAGTCGCAAGACGAGGTCTCCTTCGACGAAGGATCTTGGGCGCAGCCGGCGGCTGTGGTAGTTGCGGAGACTCTGCTGGTACACCGCTGATCGAGCTGCTGCTATATCCCGTGCTTCGTCGAGTGTGTCGACAGCGTCTTCAAGTGCAATCGTGGATTCGGCTTCGCTGTAAGCAACGACCCGCGGGGCGTGGTGGCGTACTTCGGCTGTTAGCACGGCCTCGGCTCTATGTACCATTAAGAACGGTGTGTAGCCGGTGGAGCTGTTTGGCGTAGTCCGTAAGCTCCACAGGACGGATGGTAGCTCTTTCGTCCAGTTTCCAGCTTTTTGTTCGAGTGAGCTCATGAGGCGCTTCTTGATGCCGGCGCCGATTAAGCCGTTGGCCTTTTCCACTTGCCCGTTCGTTTGCGGGTGTGCCATTGAGGCATACGTGATGTTGATCCCAAGGCCTTCGCAGAAGTCCTGGAATTCTTTGGAGATGAAGTTCGATCCGTTGTCGGTGATGATGCTGTGTGGTACGCCGAACCTGTAGACAATGGACTCGAAGAACTTGACGGCAGTTTTGCCTTTCTGGTTGGTGACCGGCATGGCCTCGATCCACTTGGTGAATTTGTCGAGTGCAACCAGGAGGAAGACGTGTCCACCTTTCGAGGATTTTGGCAGTTTGCCGATCATGTCGAGGCCCCATTGAGCGAAAGGCCAAGCTATAGGTATGGGTCTGAGCTCGGACCCAGGTGCGTGCGGTTTGTCGGCGAACCGTTGGCATCCGTTGCATCTTCGGACGATGTCCTTTGCGTCGCTCATGGCCGTTGGCCAGTAGAATCCTGCTCGTAGAGCTTTAGCGACAAGGGAGCGGCTGCCTGCGTGGTGGCCGCAGATGCCTTCATGGATGTCTTGGAGTATGGCCTTGCCGTTGTCGATGGTGACGCACCGTTGAAGTACACCCGTGATACTGCGCTTGTGCAGCTCGCCGTTGATGATGGTGAAGGCTTTTGACCGGCGAGATATGCGCCGGGCGTCTGTTGGGCTGTTAGGCAATTCTCCGGTTATCAAGAACTGGAGGTATGGTCGCGTCCAAGATTCTTCGACTGCCATGACCTGCATTAGGTTGACCATGGCTACCTCTGTGTCCAGCTTTTCGGGTCCTTCATGTCCTTCGGGTAGCGTAGCTCCCGAGTGTTCTGCTTCTTCGAGTGATCCCTTGGGGAACTTTCTCTTGATGGATGGTACGCAGATCTGTTCGAGGAACACTCCTGGTGGCACTTTTGCACAAGTGGAGCCGATGTTGGCGAGTCTATCGGCTTCCTCGTTGCTCTCCCTTCCAACGTGCCGAAGTTCGCAGCCGTCGAATTCGCCTTCGAGTGCGTTGTAGAGCGCGCGGTATGCGATCATGTTTTCGGCGTGTGCGTCGCACTCATTCATCGTCTGCTGGACGACGAGGTTGGAGTCACCGTAGATGACCAGGCGCATTGCGCCGCATATCTTTGCCATCCTCATGCCATGGATGAGGGCTTCGTATTCGGCCTCGTTGTTGGAGGCTTTGAATTTCATCCGAAGAACGTACTTCATCTTGTCGCCTTGCGGGGAGGTCAGTATGACCCCTGCCCCTGCTCCGGCTTCGCGCTTGGAGCCGTCGAAGTGCATTGTCCATGACTGCGACATGTCTGGGGTGTCTGGCAGCTACAGCTCCATCCAATGTACCAGGAAGTCCGGAAGGACTTGAGATTTAATTGCGTGTCGCTTCTCGTAGACGATGTCCAAGGGTGACAGTTCGATGCCCCACAGGGCCACCCGTCCTGTGGCCTCTGGATTATTCAGGATGCTGTTCAGGGGTGCCTCGTTGACGACCATCACTTGGTGCTCCTGGAAGTAATGGCTCAGCCGTCGAGCCGTCATGAACACGCCGTAGGCTAGCTTCTAGTAGTGAGGGTACCTCTGCTTTGTTGGTGTCAGTACCTCGCTGAGGTAGTAAATTGGGCACTAGACCCCGTGGGTCTTGCCTTCTTCGGGTTGTTCGACCACGAGTACGGTGCTGACCACCTGGTGTGTGGCTGCTATGTACAGCAGCAGGGGCTCGCGCTCCTTTGGCGTGACCAAAACGGGCGAGGTGGAGAGGAGCCGCTTGAGGCTTTCGAATGCGTCGTTGGCTTCTGGTGTCCACTCGAACTTGTCTGCCTTGCGCAGCAGCTGGTAGAATGGTAGGGCCTTCTCGCCCATGCGGCTGATGAACCTGCTTAGTGCCGCTACTCGTCCTGCGAGCTGCTGGACGCCCTTGAGGTTTTTCGGCTTCTCCATTGTCATGATGGCTCTGATTTTCTTCGGGTTCGCCTCGATCCCTCGTTGAGAGATGAAGTACCCGAGAAGCTGACCTGATGGGACGCCGAAGGCGCACTTTTCGGGATTGATCTTGATCCTGTAGCGATCAAGGTTTTCAAACGTCTCGTGGAGATCGTCGATAAGTGTCCTTGCCTCCTTAGTTTTTATTACTATGTCGTCGACATAGACTTGGACATCGCGACCGATCTGGTCCTTGAGGCAGGCCTGCATGCATCGCTGGTACGTGGCGCCCGCGTTCTTTAGCCCGAAGGGCATTGTGTTGTAACAGAATACTCCGAACGGTGTGATAAACGCCGTTTTCTCCTGATCTTCGACCTTGAGCCGAATCTGGTTATAGCCTGAGTAGGCGTCGAGGAAGGAGAGTTTCTCGCAACCTGCAGTCAGATCGATGATCTAGTCGATCCATGGAAGAGGGAAGTGGTCCTTTGGGCAATGATTATTTAGTGACGTGAAGTCCACGCACATCCGCAGGATGTCCGTGTCCTTCTTCGGGACCATCACCGTGTTTGCAAGCCACTCGCTTTCTTTGATTTCCCTAATGAAGTCTGCAGCGAGTAGTCTATTGATTTCCTTGCCGATAGCTTCGGCTCGTGGCTCCGACAGTCTTCGGATGGACTGCTTGACTGGCTTGGTGTTTGGAAAGACATTGAGTGCGTGCTCGGCGAATTCCCTGGGAACTCCTGGCATGTCCGCAGGACACCAGGCAAAGATTTCCCAGCGCTCACGGAGGAATTCGACGAGCGCGCCTTCCTATGCGGTGCTGAGGTCATTGGCGATCAAGGCCGTCTTGGAGGCATCCGTCGGATGGACCTGTACTTTCTTGGTGTTGATGGTGGAGTCGAAGGACATGTCAGGTGCGTTCTGCCTTGTGACTGGGGGTACCCCATTGTCCGTTACTTCACGGAGCCTTACAAGCTCGTCTTGCATGCCGAAAGACTGGGAGATTTTGTTGAAATCCCTGTCACATTGGTCCGATCGGGTGAAGCTCCCGTGGACTGTGATGACGCCCCTTGGTCCTGGCATCTTGAGTAGTAGGTATGCGTAGTGCGGGACGGCCAGGAACCTTGCGAATGCTACACGCCCCAGGATGGCGTGGTATTGCGACGGCCAGTCCACCACTTCGAATTCTAGGCGCTCCTGCCGGAAGTTGTCCGGCTTCCCGAAGATAACGTCGAGCCCTATTTTGCCCAGGGGAATATGCCCTTTCCTGGGACAATGCCGTGGAACGTTGTGTCTGATTGTTCCAAGCTGCATTGCGGGATCCGCATAGCTGCTAGAGTGCTTGCAAACATTAGATTTATGCCGCTGCCGCCGTCCATGAAGACGCGGCTCATCTCGAAGCCTCTGATCTGCGCCTCCAGCACCAGGGCAGCATGGCCTGGGCGAGGGATCTGGCAAGGGTGATCCGCGCGAGTGAATGTGATGCAGGACTCCGATCCGCTGAGGTACTCAGGGATTGCAGGCGGAGTTGCCACGGCCAAGTTGATTTGTCGGGTGATTTTCTTCTGCACCCTGTTTGTGGGGCGTCCCTTCTGGATCATATTTAGTGCTCCCTTTGGTGGGGGGTATCCGACCCCGGCGTTGTTTTGCGCTGGTGCGACTGGTTGGTTTGGGACTCCAATAGGTGGCGGTGGAGGAGCTCCGTGTGCTATTTCTCCTGGCGCGGGTGCGTTTCCAAACGCAGGGGTTGGGGCTTGTTGCCTCATCTGCACCATGCTTTCGCTGAGTTTCTGGAACTCGCGGCAGTCCTTGAGCATGTGACTGGCTTTCTTTTTGCCATCTTGTTTGTCGATGTAGAAGTGGATGGTGCATGGACCCGAAAGTTTGTCGAATGCTGAGGGTCCGTTGAAGCGGTCGCGGCGTTGCCACGACTGTGCTGGTTGTCCGCTGTCGTGGAAATTTCCTCCGCGGTATCCTCCGCTGTTGCGGCTGTTGTCGTTGCGGCGGTCGGCGTAGCCAGCCGCGACCATGTCGGGTCCGTCGCGGTCTTCGTAGACACGCGATCTCCTCTTGCTACGGCGTTCTCGCCTTCGGCCGTAGTCGTCCTCTTCATCTGATTGCGCTCGCTGGATGCAATCTTCGCCGTCTGCCCAACTGTTGGCAATTTCCATGAGGTGGTCGAGTGTCTTGGGCTTGACACGCCCAAGTTCCTCCTTGAAATCTTGGCGTTTGACGCCATCTCTGAAGGCGTCGATGGCCCTCTCCTCGGAGATATGTGCTGCGGAGTTCTTGGTGGTAGACCAGCGTAATATGTACGAGCGAATAGATTCCCCCGTTCTCTGAGTGCAGGCTCGCAACTCTTCGATTGAGGCGGGCCTCTTGCTGGTGCCCTTGAAATTTCGGACGAAGCTATAAGCTAGCTCCTCCCAACTTCGGATGGATCCTGATGATAGGCTGCTGAGCCAGACCCGCGCCGCGCCTGTCAGCTGCAGCTGGAGGCATTGCATGGCGGTTTCTTTGTTACCGCCATGCAGTTTGACGGATGACAGATGATCGCTGAGCCAAGATTTTGGATCTTGCGTGCCGTTGAACTTCGGAGTATCCGAAGGAAGCTTGAAATTGTGTGGCATCTGTGTTCGCCGAACAGATCTGCTGAAGCATTGACCTCCACAGAGTTCTCCTTCATCTTCATCCATCTCGGACTCGGACGAGCATGCGCGTTTGGCTCGTGCTTTGTCGATTTTGCGATGTGCAAGCGCGTCTCTGGCGTCGTAGTCGCGTTTATGGCGATGCGAGCTCTTCTTTCTTCGAGGAAGGTCGTGCTCCTCCTCCTCTTCGGATGAAGGGGTGGGGCTCCGGTCGCGCCTGACCGGAGCTTTCTTCTTCGGCTCCGCAGGAGCGTCTTCGTGGAGCGCAGCTCCGACGAGTCCGAGTCCAGTGAGTGCGGATTTATGCATGGCTCTTTTCGGGTCCCCTTCCGGAGGTTGGTGGGCCGCGAGATACGCAGTGGCTGCCATGATCGCAGCTTGCGGTGTCTTCGGGATGATGTTGCCGTCGGCATCCATATCCATGACTGATGTGTGGAGAGTTCGGGTCACATCACAGCGTTCCTTTGGATCCATGTTCTCCACCCGCGAGCGGTGCTTGTTTCCCTGGTTTCCGTTCGTGCTAGAGCCGGGTGCCATGGCGGAGAGCGCAGCTCGTCGCGCGCTGGACTCGGAGGCTGCTTGCTTGCGTTTGTCGAGCGTCTCCTGCAACTTGACTTGCTTCTTGTGCTCCTCGATGAGGAGGTAGTGGTACGCCATCAGTAGGTCACGTGGGGAGTCCACAGGTAGGACTATGTCGCCTGCAACGGCACGGCGTGCCTGGACCCATCCTTCTTTGCTAAGTTGGATGACGTGGCCGTTGTTTTCCCCTTCGGGTGGGGGGACTGGCTTCTTCTGTTCCCGCCGTTTCCGCCGTTTCTATCCTGCAGGTTAGGGTTCGTGTTGGGCGGCGGGTTAGGCGTTTGTTGCTCCTGGATCACTGCGGCGCATTGGTAGCGCTCGTAGATCGGTTCGCTGCTGCCGCAGCTTTCAGATCCGGAACCGTAGGTCCCTTCATCCGAAGGCGGATCGCACAGATCGGAGTTGCAGCTGCTGTTGTAGAACTCATCTGTCGATGGTGATGTGCGTAGCACGGGGTGTGGAGCCCACGAGGAGGGCCTGATCGATGGCACGGGTACCCGCTCAGGAAGGCGGAGTGTGCCAGTTTGTCCCACCTGGAAGCAGAAGCTCCCGAATAAAATTTCGATTCCGTCGCCCACGGGCTCGAAATCCTTCATGGTGGCCGGCGAGTGGGCGGTGAAGTCGAAAGTGCCGAAGAGGAGGTGATTCCCCGTCGTCGCGGAGTTGTAGATCGATCGGGTCGGGACCGTCACGATCGCACAATCAGCAGCCCCGATTCCCACAGACGGCGCCAATTGACGAGGTTTAATCTCGTCAATGCCCATTGTTATGGACTTGGTTTTTGGAGAAGATGGGGATGCTGGAGATCGTGGCACGGTTAACAGACAAGCAACCAGGGGACACGAGATTTACCCAGGTTTAGGCCCCCGGAGGGAAAACCCTACTCCTGCTTGTCTGCTCTTGATTACGGCGGAACCGAAGGTTACAGGGTGCGCAGATTCGATCTGGCGTGGAGGTGTGTGCGGAAGTATGAGTCGAGGGATCTAGGACGTGCCCTCCTGGCATTTATATAGACTTAGGCAGGTCCCGGGCATAGTCCTAGTCGGTTACAGGTTCTAGGGTTTTACCCCTTTGAATTTTCTATCTATGCTAGTCTTGCTCTCCAAGGATCCGAAGGCGTCATGGGCCTTGGCCACCCGAAAATCTTCATGGGCCAGCGTATATCTGCTGTGGGCCTTCCTTGGGCTGGACCATGTATGCTGAAGTCACGTACCCGTAGGGTATAACCATGTCATCATCTCCGAAGCTCTTATTGTTTTGTACATGAGATGTTGGATCACTTTGTTGGTAAACAGGGAACATCAATAATCTTAACATCCGTCTTGAGGAGAAGGTCAAGGCCCTGGAAGGTTAGTTACTCTTTTACTTTATATACTCCCTTTTAAATGTGCACTAAGTTTCTTTTAACTCTTTTGGCTTTGGTAAAGCCGAGTTACAAACCTTTGCAGCGTCTCACCAAGATTGCACGCCCATGCCTGATGTGATGCTGCATTTTTTAGAACAAAGCGCTACTCACTCGGCGTAGCTGAAGGATAAAGATGACGAGATAGCTCGCTTGCGTGCCGAGGTGGAGTCCCTTAAGCTCTCTCAGAAGTCTGAATTAGAAAAAGTTGACCAAGAGTTCTCCGAGGAGAAGAATCGGCTAGCTCTGCAATTGCAGAAAAATAAAGAGCTCCTCGAGGCTGCCGAACTGAAGACACGTGGGATGAGCGAGGAGATCACTCGCTTTGAGAAGAGCAAGAGTGACTGGGCTAAAGATCTTTAGATAATGCTGAGCTATATTCATCGTAAGCTTCTGACCGCGGCCGAATTATCTTTTTCCCTTTCTTACTACTGACCAACACACTTATGTTTTGCGCAGACCATTTTTCGGAAGCTAAGCCCGTGAGCTCTAAAGCGGTGATTAATGCTCGTGCGCGCCGAGGTGTTCCTGCTGATGCGGACTCAGAATACTCGATGGAAGATTTCGTGGTTGCTGTTGGCGCTGCTGTTGGTCCGATGAAGATTATGGGCAGGGATTTGGTGCAGGCAGCTATCCGAGCCTACCATGTTCTCTGGCCGAATACTTCTGGGACTCCTAATATTGATGAGGTCAAATTATTGGTGGAAAGATTAATGGCATCTGAGAGATAGCTAAGTCTTTGGAGGGAATCGGCCGGACGAGCTGGTGCTGATATGGCTCTCACTGTCATCATGTCATGGTATGAAGATATTTCTCTTGATACTTTGAGAAATTTGTGCACTGGTTCCTGTTGGGTTGAGGACCCAGACTTCGTTGCTCTCCGGCAAGCTCGTGCCTTCCAGCTTGTTGAGTATGCCGACGTGCATAACTGGAATGAAGGTCCGAGTTTCCTTCCTAACCCGGAGGACAAGGTCGAAGTTGAGGATGCCTCGGATGATAACTCAGCGGAACAGGGCGAAGATGAGGGTGACTCGGCTGCTTCTGGTGATTCCAGTTCGAGCTCGGATGGTAACGGCGACGCGCGATCCTCCTCCAAAGGTACTGGGCATTCCACTGCGCAAGCTGACGCTCCTCAACAGCCTCGGGCTTCCTCCTAAGTCGCTCCTGGGTCTGTGGAGGGCGAGGCAACCTCGGCCGAAGTTCCACCTACCTCGGAGTGCCCAGCCCCTCACCAAGTCACTGCCTCTCCAGTTTAAAAAACTCTAAGTCATTTCTTATCCCTGGTATGCCGGGCGTATAATGTACGTCAAACATTAGTCCGTCTTTTGTGCGGTATGAAACTCTTTTGCCTTGTGTCGCTGGGATATATGTGGTTATAATCGTTATCACTTTGTTTAAACTGGTCGTGTTTGTCCGAATCTTTGCTTTGGCAGCTTTCAATTTCTCAAGTTTAGAGTGTATATTTGTCTTTGCTCTATCGTAGTTCGGCGTTCAATATTGTCTGACTTTCAATAGGCTTCGTAGCGTGACCGTTGTTTTTTGGACTATTAATCTGGTGTAGATCTCGAAGGCCGTATTTGGGGAAAGTGAAATGGCATCACTCTGGGTGCCGAAGTTTGGTACTCACTCTTGTAAGACAGGATACCCATACTTAGAAATAATACAGGGTAGTCCCCAAGCCATTGCTTAAGGCATCGAGTTTTAATGCATAAGGGGAGTTTAGAAACAATATAGGGCAGTCCCCGAGTCACTGCTCAAGACGCCGAGGTATAATACGTAAAACAGAAAATAAAAAACAATATATGGTAGTCCCCGAGCCATTACTTTGGGCGCCGAGGTTCGATACATAAACCAAACTTAGAGACAATATAGGGTAGTCCCCGAGTCACTGCTCAAGGTGCCGAGGTTTGATACATAGCACAACATCAAAAACAACATATGGCAATCCCCGAGCCACTGCTCAAGGCGCCGAGGTTTAATACATAAACCAAACTCAGAAACAATACAGGGCAGTCCCCGAGTCACTGCTCAAGGTGCCGAGGTTTAATACATAACGCAAAATCAAAAAACAACATAGGGCAGTCCCCGAGCCACTGCTCAAGGCGCCGAGGTTTAATACATAAACCAAACTCAGAAACAATACAGGGCAGTCCCTGAGTCACTGCTCAAGGTGTCGAGGTTTAATACATAACGCAAAATCAAAAAACAACATAGGGCAGTCCCCGAGCCACTGCTCTGGGCGCCGAGGTTCAATACATAGCGGATGCTCCGTCCTGAAGCGCCACTTTACGATGTGTGGTAGATGACTCCTATGAGTAAAATGGACGAAGTAAAGCTACGTTCCATGGTCTTTTCGATTCTTCGCCGGCTTTGTCTGCCTTGTTCTTTCCTGGTGACTGAGCATCGATTAGGTAGTACGCATCATTGTGCAATGCCTTGCTCACGATGAACGGTCCTTCCCATGGAGGTGAAAGTTTGTGCATGCCGGCCGTGCGTTGCACCAGCCGGAGAACCAAATCTCCTTCTTTAAACACTCTGGGATTCACCTTCTTTCTGTGATATCGTCTCAAGTCCTGCTGATAGATAGCTGATCTTGATAGCGCCAGCTCTCTGGCTTCTTCTAGCAGATTGACATCATCTTGCCGAGCTACTTCATTTACTTTAGCGGTTGTATATTGGGTAACCCTTGGCGAGTCATGTATTATGTCGGCTGGAAGCACAGCTTCTGCCCCATACACTAGAAAAAATGGTGTATAACCTGTTGATCTATTTGGGGTAGTCCTGAGGCTCCATAGTACTGCTGGTAGTTCCTCAATCCAACATCCTGCCGACCTTTGCAGCGGTTCGACGAGTCGTGGTTTTATTCCGGACAGTACTAGTCCATTAGACCTTTCTACTTGCCCATTGGATGCTGGGTGAGCCACAGAGGCGACATCTAGTCTTATGTGCTTTTCTTGACAGAATCTAGCGAAGGCTCCTTCTGCAAAGTTTGTACCGTTGTCTGTAATAACACTGTGTGGGTACCCATATCTTAAGATAATATCTTTGAGGAATTTCACTGTTGTGGGCCCATCACATTTCTTTATTGGTTTCACTTCAATCCATTTTGTGAATTTGTCCACCATTACTAATATGTGGGTCATCCCGCCTCGGGCCGGCTTAAATGGTCCCACCATATCTAAGCACCATACAGAAAATGGCCAAGTAATTGGTATTGTCTTTAACTCGGACGAAGGCATATGTATTTGCTGGCGTATCTTTGAAAACCATTACATTTTTTGACTAGTTCTTTGGCCTCTTTCAACGCTGTTGGCCAATAAAATCCATGCCTGAATGCTTTGGCCACTAAAGCTCTGGATGAGGCATGATGACCGCATTCTCCTTGATGTATATCTAGGAGGATCTCCTGGCCTTCCGTCGAGCTCACACATCTTTGCAACACGCTTGTGACGCTCCTTTTATACAGCTCATTGTTTATGATTGTATAAGCTTTAGCTCTTCTCAGTGTCTGTCTTGCCAGTACCTCGTCATTCGGCAAAATCGTGTCTCTGAGGAAAGAAAATATGGGTTGCGCCCATGTTGGTATGATCTTTTCTGGGGTAATCTTGCTATCTATTTCCATATTTTCTACTGACATAATTACCTTGGATTTCCCCATATTCGTCCGTGCATCGGCCGGGTTCATTTTTGGAAATTCCGGGTTACATTCCTTGTCAACTTCCATCGGCACACTATCTCCGCTTGATTTTGCCGGAATAAAAATAGATTCGGACTCTGGTGATGGTGTTATTGATGGTTTCCTCAGGTGCTCTAGGGCGATACCTGGGGGAATCGATTGTCTGGTTGATCCGAGTTTTGACAGTGTGTCTGCGGCGTCGTTTTCCGCCCGAGGTACATGATGAAATTCACATCCATCAAAGTATCCACTGAGTTTTTGCACATGAAATCTATATAAGGCCATATTATCATCCAACGCATACCAATTTCCTGAGACTTGCTGTACTACTAGATCTGAATCTCCATAGCACAAGATTCGGCGTATGCCAATCTCTTTCGCCGCCTTCAATCCATGGACTAGTGCTTCATATTCGGCTACATTGTTTGACGCGGCAAAATGTATTTGCAGCACATATTTCAGCTGGTCTCTTTTTGGCGAGGTTAACACTATTCCTGCCCCCAAACCATTTCTTAGTTTGGAACCGTCAAAGTGCATCGTCCAATAATTCGGATCTGGTAATGGTGGCTCATATTGTACCTCGGCCCAATCTACGAAGAAGTCGGCCACGGCCTGAGATTTGATTGCATCTCGCCTATCGAATTGCGGAGCATAAGGTGACAATTCAATTGCCCATTTTGCTATTCGGCCACTTGCATCTTTGTTGCTCAATATGTTGGCTATGGGTGCTTCACAAATCACCTTGATGGGGTGCTCTTCGAAGTAATGTTTAAGTTTCTTTGCTGACATGTACACCCCATATGCCATCTTCTGATAATGTGGGTAATTTTGTTTTGAGGCTGATAGTACCCCGCTTAGGTAATACACCGGCCTTTGTACTGATTTATCATCTTCAATTCGTTCCACCACGATCACAGCGCTCACTACTCTGTTGGTGGCTGCTATGTAAAGTAACATAGGCTCTTTCGATAATGGAGAGGCCAAGACCGGCGCTGCGACCAACATCTTTTTCAATTCATGAAATGCCTTGTCTGCTTGTGGAGTCCAAATGAACTTATCCGATTTTTTCATCAGCTGATAAAGTGGTAGTGCTTTCTCTCCCAGCCGACATACAAATCGGCTGAGAGAGGCTAAACAACCTGTGAACTTTTGTACGTCATTTAGACATCTTGGCAATTCCATCCTTTCCACTGCTTTTATCTTAGTTGGGTTGGCCTCTATACCTCGGTAGATACGAGAAAAACGAGCAATTTTCCCGCTAGCACACCAAATGTGCATTTTTTCGGGTTAAGCTTCATTCGGAACCTTCTCAGGTTCGCGAAAGTCTGCCGGATATTATCCAGTAGCGTTTTGATTTCTTTGGTTTTGATAACCACATCATCTACATATACTTGTACATTTTTCCCTATCTGGTCATGTAGACATTTTTGCATGCATCTCTGATACGTTGCTCCTGCGTTGCGCAGGCCGAATGGCATGGTGCGATAGCAATAAGCCCCGTACGGGGTAATAAACGCAGTCTTTATTTGATCGGACGGATTTAACGGTATCTGGTGAAAACCAGAATACGCGTCTACAAATGATAATAGTTCACAACCAGTGGTCGAATCAATGACTTGGTCTATTCTAGGTAAAGGAAAAGGATCTTTTGGACACGCCTTGTTCAGGTTCGTGTAATCGATACACATTTGCCATACAATGGCTACATTTGGAGCATCCTTCTTCTTTTCCACTAGCACCGGGTTTGATAGCCAATCCGGATATAGTACCTCCATGATGAACCCGGCCGCAAGGAGCCGAGCTATTTTATCCCCTATTATTTTTCTCCTGTCCTCAGCGAAGCGGCGGAGAGGTTGCTTCACCGGCCTTGCTCCTGGCCTTACATTCAGAGAGTGCTCAGCCAACTCCCTCGGCACACCTTGCAGATCCTGAGTTGACCATGCAAAGATATCCCGATTCTCACGGAGGAAGTTGGTGAGCTCGCTTTCCTATTTAGCATCTAGGCCGGCACCAATAGTGACGGTGCGCTTTGGGAATTGCTCATCTATCTGGAACTTTTTTGTTTCTTTAGTCGGCTGAAAGGAGACACTTCCATGTGGGTTGGCTAATGCCGGCATATTCAGCTGTGCCGACTGAGCGAGGGCTGCTACCTCCTGAATCCTTCTTTTTTCTCTTGCTATTACCAATGATTCGGCCAAATTTGACCCGGCTGAAGCACATTCCATTGACTTCCTGTAATCCCCTGCTACTGTTATCACCCCTTGTGGTCCGGGTAAATTCATTTTCAGATAACTTATATGACAGCTGCCCATGAATTTGGCCAATGCTGGCCGTCCGAGTAGAGCATGATAACAACTCTCTAGATCCACCACTTCAAACTCTAAATTTTCTGCTGTGCAATTATCTCTTGTGCCGAATAACACATCCACTCGAACCTTACCAATGGGTTCACATGAAAGCCCTGGTACTATCCCATGGAAAGTGGTCCTCGTGGGTTGCAGCATGTTCTGCGATATTCCGAGTTTATGCATTGTATCTTTGTACATGATACTGATACTGCTCCCATTGTCAATGAGTACCTTTGAAAATTTCACATTAATGCTTGGTCCGACAAATGTCGGATCTAACACGAGTGCATACGACCCCGGACTCGGCATTATCTTGGGGTGATCCTTTATGCTCCAAGTTACTTCTTGATCCGACCAAGGCACATATCTTGGTACTGCCGGCATAACTGCATTTACTTCCATATGCCGGCGCTGTACACTCTGCTTGTCTTGCTGTTCTGTTGTGAACACGCAATACGACTGATGATGTTCTCTGTAATCATTGCGTCCATTATTTCCTGGATTTGTCCTTCCATCCGGACCTTGGTTTATCACTTGATGCACCGCATCTCTCCGCTCCGAGTTTTCATACCTCGGGGGAGGAGGTGGTAACATCAGTTGCGGTGCATTTGCTCCAGTAAATTATGGTTGATGCTGCTGATGTGCCTGGAGAGGTGCTGTCTGTATGCCCGCGGGGTTACCCATTGCATTTTTCATCCATGCACATTGGCGGGTGGTATGGTTTGCCGGCCTGGCCGGGTTTGATGTGTGAAACTTACACGGCTTATCTAACATAGACTCAAATGTGTACTTCGGCCTCTCCTGCCATTGCTTCTTTTGTTCTGGTGTCCACTGTCTTTTTCCTTCATTCCTTGGTGCCCATTGCTGAGGACCATTCTTTTGTCGTTGAGTATTTCCGTGACTCGGCTGATCTTGCACTACTGCTTCCACTTGAGTTGAACCATATCTATAATCCGGTCTCTCTTCTCTTCTTCTTCCTCTGAAGTCATTGCGCCTGTATGACCCGGCCACGTCTCTTGCATATTGATCTTGATGTTCTCGATGATCTGCCGACATTAATTCTGGTTGCATCGGATCTCCCAATGCATAGGAATCCGCTATCCTGATGGTTTCTGCCAATGTGGTTGGCATATCTCTTTGCAGTCTCTGCCATAATACACTGGCATAGCGGCATCCTTGGGCGAACCAAGCTATTGCATGTGACTCTATAACTCCCTCACACGAATTTCTCAGGTTACACCACCGAGTTAAAAACTCTCTGTCTGTCTCATTCAGCCTTTGCTTGCACATGGCTAGCTGTTGCGGCCTGTTTGGCCTCTTGTAAGTACTAGTGAAGTTGCTAACGAACATTTCCTCGAAATCCAACCAACAGTTGATGCTGCCTGCTGGCAGATTATTCAGCCATACTCTAGATGGTCCTTCCAACATTTGCGGGACATATCGCACTGCCCATCGTAAGTTTCCGCCAGCTATTTTTACTGCAGTGGCATAGTCAATCAACCAATCCTGTGGTTTAGTGTTGCCATTGTATGTTTTTTGTGCCTCTTGCCAGCTGAAAGTTCGGCACAGGCGGCTCGCCCATGATCCGAGGTCCGAAGCACGACGGACCTGGTGGACCCTGTTCTTCTAGCAGCTCGGACCGGTATAGCCGGTCTAGCTTCACTCTGGCGTCATTTGACGGTAAATCTCTGTACAGAACTCTCTCCTGCATTCCATAGTGGTTATTTCCACCATGAATCGCATATTCCATCTCGGAATATCCATCATTATACCTCTCATTCACCTGGTTGTGGCGTACCTGTCTCACCTCTCTTTCCTGCCGAGGTTCATGTCTCGGCTGCGGGTTGGGTGGAGGTTCTCTCCTTCCTTCGACCGGGATATTGTTCTCGTGATTCCCTCTTCCGAGTTCTCCTCTTCCGAGATCTCCATTGCCTCGGCTTCCGCCGCCCTTCTCGGCACAGCCGGGGTTTCTCTCGCCACTGTTACCTCGGCTTCCATTGCCTCTGTTCTCATTTGCTTTTCCGGCTATCGCCGGATCATATGGAACAATTTGCTTGTTTCTCTTTCCCGAAGTTACTGCTCTGTCCTTTCGTGCATTATTCCCGGGTGAAGATGTTGCTGCCACAGACAAGGCAGGTGCTGCTCCAGCCGAGTGAACCATTCGCGAGGCCCCTGGCCTCGCCGGGTCTGCTCTGAGCATTTCTTCATTCTGTTGGTTCACAATGCGCACCAGCTCATTGTGGCATCCCGCAAAACCACTACTAGAAAATCGCGTTGTTTTTGTGCATTGCATCATCATGACCGCATGCTCATGTCATCATGCCACATTGCATTTGAGCATCGTCATCATCTTGCATTTGCTTGCATAAAACTATTTTCGGGAAAACCTAATTTGTTTTCTAAACGCCCCATCTTTATTCAAACGTAAAACCCAGGTCTCCGGATTATTTTAGTTTGTCTGCTATCGGCTTGCAAAAGCCATGCTTAAAACAAATAAAATTTACAATTATTTTTAGTGGGGGCAGTCGAACGGGCCGAATCGACCCGGACGACCACCCCCAGAACAAATCGGTCCACCTGAAATCCCTAGTTCACCCAATCCTAATCTACCCAACCCCCCTCCACCTCACCCCAACCTATCCCGTTGCGCCACATCACCTGGCCCAATCCCCCCACCCAACCCCCATCTGCCACCTCACCCACCTGCCCACACTCTCTCCTCTCACCCCATTCCCCACTCAACCCTGGCCCAAGCACTCACACACACGCACCTCTCCTGGGCGCGCCCTCCCCCGCGTCGGGCCCCACCCCAGACCCACTCGCCCGGTCCACCCCCCCTGCCCGCGGGACCCGCCTGCTCCCTCCTCTCTCCTCCTCCCTCACCCCCGCGTATCCTTCCTCCTCTTCCCCTCTGCCAGCTCTCCCCACCATCCCCTCCTCTCCACCGCCTTCCCCTCTCCCCGGCGCCCGGCCGCGCGGTCCCGCCGCCGCGCCGGACTCCTCCAACCGCCTCCGCCGGCCACGCCACCACCCGCCTCCACCGCGACCGGCCGCGCCCTCGCCGGCCCTGCGACCACCGCCACCTCCTCGGCCCCCTCTCCTCGAGCTCGCCCCGCCTCCCCGATGCCGGCCCCTTCCTCCCCGCCGCTCGTCGGCCCGCGCCTCGCTCCCCTCTCGGCCTCCCTCTCCCGAGCCCGTCCCCGCCTTCTTCCTCACCTCCGGCACCTCCCGCCGCTCGCCTCTGCAAGCCCTCCCCGCCGCCGGCTCCCTCGACCCGGCCGTCTCGCTGTCGCTCGCCCGCGTCCTCCCTGGCGCCGCCCGAACCCGCCGCTCCTCCGCCGTCTGCCTGAGCCGCCCCTCCGCGTCGAGCTCCCCGTCGGGCCGCCGTCCAACCGTCGTCCTTGCCTCGTCTGCGCCCTCCCCGAGCTCCATCGCGCCTCGCCTTCGGCCGCCACCAGGGGACCGCCGTCCGCCTCGACCGCTCCCGCCCTCCTCGGTCCCTCGCCCGCGGGCCGCGGCCTCGCCCCATCTCCTCCGGCCGCCGCTTCTCCCGAGCTGTCGCCGACCACCTCCTGCAGCGGCGCAATACCGTTTCCCCGAGGACGCCCGCCCTCTGTGCTCCGCCTCTCGTTTCGTCGCCGTCGTCTTCCGTTGCTTCGATGGGCGTGTCCGCTTGTGTCTTACCTGCTCCTGCTGGACACGAGCCGCCCGCGCATGACGTTTTCTGCATGTTCTGTTTCAGGGCTCTGTAACCGTGGTGTGGTAACACCCACTCATTCCTAGCTTCAACCAGAGGATGGAAGTGCAACCGTAGGTCTCCTACAACGGTGCTTGAGCCCGTGAACCCGCGCGAATCTGAAGCTCGATCCGAAGACCCCAATCCGCGCGATGACCGAGACCCCCAAGACTGATCCCGAACCCGGCGCCACTCGAGGCAGACAACGACATCGGTCGTCGGAACCCCAAGATCTCCTTCCCGGAATACGACGCCTCGATCCTGCGGATCCGAAGACCACATGTGCGACAAGAACTCCTTCTCGGATGCGATGCTCGAGAACACAGACGGTACGGACATCGACGCGGAACGCCAAGTTCTTCCTCCCGGACGCCAAGACCGACCTGATGCGCGGGCCCGACAAGATCGACATCGTCCAGGGCGAGTCCGATGCACCCCGACGCCGCACCAAGTCCTGCTCCCCGGATGCGACAAGACCTACCTCTGTTATCCGAGAACGAATCCGTCGAACCCTGAGACCGGACCCTGAACCCCGGAACCCCAAGATCTGCCGAACCCTAATGTGGGAACCCCTTTCCGAAAACCCTATTTTATAATATAATCCAACTTGTCGCATATTAACTGTTCATGCATGCATACTTGTCTGTGGTTTGGGGGGCTTATGCCGATTCACCTCATAATTAAATATGGGGCCCATATGCGGGCAAATCTAGCCTTATATTGGCCTCATTTAAATTTGTGTAGCGAACCGGTAACTTATCGTGCCATGTTAATTCAAAATTTAAATGGCGGGGTAGTCAAATAACTTGAACCATTTAATTAATTGTCGGGACCCCCGGTTCCGCTTAATATGACCTAATTGCGTTGCACCTTTGCCATTCCATGCATCATATCATAAGCATGCCCGATCTTTTGCCGTAGTATTAAATATTGCATCCGGTGTTTCTTCTAGTGTTTTGGTTCTTCGCGGATAAGGCCGTTGAGTTGATGCGAGTGTCGACCCGATCTTCGGACGAACCTTCGGCAATGTTTTCAGGCGAGCATCTCCCCCTTTCTACCTATCTTACTTTTATAGTATTTATTCCCTTCTGTTGATCTATTGCTATCTGTGTTGCGATGCTCTAGTTTTCGTACCCGTGATATCCCTTGCAGCCATATATTACCTTGGACACATCCTATTACCTGTTGTTTGGTAGATAGTTGGACTTGCGCGTCGTAGTCGCTTGCTCAAGTACTGTTGCGTGTCGTCAAGTACCACAGTTGTTGGGGCATTGCCGCATGTTTAATGTTGGAGACGGTTATGGCTTTATTTATTGCTCACTTTAATTACTGTTTAACAACTAAAATTGAAGTAAGTAAGCAGAGGCATCGGTGGGTGATAGATAATATTTGGTTTCCGACCGCCCACTTGTGTCCCGTAGGACCCCGAGTACTTGATACCTGTTCCTTGATTTATCGCGCTATCCACATCCGGGAGGCTTATGGGACCCCCCTTAGCCAGAGCTTGATTCAGTCTTATTTCTTGGGGCCACAAACTAGTTTGGGGTTTTATTACTATCCTGTACTTATGCCATGCTTTACTGCTTTATTTACGATTGTGCGAGGAGCACACTGTACTGTTTAGGATCGTGGCATGATTCCGCGGTGTCGACAAGCCCAGTTTTGGGTTCCCAGTCGTTCACAGCCGTCCCCACAACCTTGAGTCCGTCTCGGAGCCGGCCGGCTTTGTTGCGGGTCTACTTTAAGGGGTGGCCCCCTGAAATATTTCTGAATCCTGTGATTGCTTTGTCGTGAAAGCCTCGTTGGGTTTTGATTTGGTTTTTCCGAGTTTGATCGAGTGTGTGTTGCTATTGGTGCACCCCGGCCGGGTAAAACTTTCTGAAAGCCGTGTCCGCGGTTATGGACGACTTGGAGCACAGTATCTCGATCATAGACCACTATAACTAAAGTAGTGCTATAAATTTGACTTTATAATGACTAGTAAGCAGCTTCACTATAACGGAATGGCTAAATAAAACTGCCAACAATTGCTTGTTTGGTTTGTCGCTTGCGACAATTGTATCTGACTAGTAAGTATTGCAACTACAACGGAATGGCTAAATAAAAGTACCAACAACTGCTGGGTTTTTTGGGATATCTCATGCTAATCATAATTGACTAGTAAGTGCCGCAACTACAACGGAATGGTTAAATAAAACAGCCCACTGCTTATTTTATCAGGATGATTATCTATAATTGACTAGTAATTGCTGCCACAAGAACAGAATAAATAAAACTGCCAACTGTGTGAGTTCCTCGGTTGACTTCCTCGATCGGTGTCGAGGGGGAAACACCAGGATGGGTTTGTTTGATGTTAGAATCAGGTTGGATCCGAATAGGTCTTTCTTACCCCTCTCTGATTGCCGCTAGTTGTATCGAGTCTCTATAGGTTGTTCAGTGCATGCTGCCGCTGCCGCTTCAGTCCACCATACCTATGTAGGCTAGGACCGCCGAATTCTAGTCTCGCCGTGTACTGGCCTCAGTACTGACGCTCCTCTTTTTCCTTTGCCCTTTGTCGGCACCCCTTTTGTTTAAGCAGGTTTTGAGATCGACGTCGTTAGCAGGGTTACCCTTCCGGCTTGGCCTGGGTAGGGTTATGGACGCCATTGGTTATTATTCAGGGCTCTTAGCCCCATTTGCATCTTGTCCGTAGTCGGACGCTCTATCATTTCCAGGTGATTTGGATCTTGTATATTAAATCTGTATTCTTGACTCTTTGAGTCGCTGTTGTATATATCTGTTCTGTGGGTCCCATCAAGGACTGTTGTGTAATGTTATTACTTCGTTTTCCACCCGCACGAAAGTGCCTGGTGGGCACCTTTGAATCGTTTCTATGCGGGTTTGGCGGGAATCGCTAAAACTTGCATAGGTCCGATTCTGAGGGTGTTACACTCATTCACTCTTTCTTGCTGTATTTGCCGGGCTTCGTCGGTCAATCCGTCTAACTCTAATGCTGCGGCATTTGCCGCTCTCAGGTTTTTTGCCGGAGTACTGTACCTCGGCAATCCTAAATCAACTGATTCTGCCTTATGAGCATCATGCTCCTTGTTGATATCATCTATGAGGTTCTTTCCTCTTAATCTTAACTCGTCAACCCGCTCGGGGGCGACGTCAAGCTTGTTTGCCCTGGCATATTCTCGCAGGGTCCTGTTTAAGGACTCCCGCAAGGCTGATACCTGTTTTGCCTTGACCAACACCTTTTGCCTGGTTTCTTCCAATTCTGCCTGAGCATTTGTCGGATCAAGTTTCGGCGCTACAGGTGTAGTCAGATTATCTATGGTTGCCTGAAGAATGTTTTCTGGTCTTTCCATGGGTGGCCCTCTTACCCTTGGTGCCTTTGGGGTTGTCTCCTGCACCTCGGCCTGGTTGGCCACTGAAGGGATTACCTCGGTGGTTGTGGAGCTGTCTGCCTGGGCGCGCCTGCACGCCCGCTGCCGGGTCTCTGCTTGATCCTGCGCCTGCTACTCCCGCCTGCACCCCGGCTGCGACCATCACCTCGACGCTGCTGACAGGGCGCGCTCCGCACGGACTGCTCGCGGCGCTAAGGGGAGGTTCTCCTGCAACAACAACCTGGTGAGGATAAACGCCGGAGATGTCGACGCCGACATAGATCTGGTGCATGCCCAAGTTGATGAAGACGTCGTTGCACGGAGGAGTTTTTCCCTTGAAGCTACCTGCGTTGTCGCTGACGTAGTCACGCAGATCAAGTCTCCGGACCAAGCCAGAGACAATGCGCTCTCCAGTGTTGATGAAGTTTCCCGTCCGGATCATGACTCCAGCTAGCACCACTGCTGGCCCCACGGTGGGCGCCAAATGTCGTGGTGGTGGCGCGGTAGATGCCATGGGTAGGCTAAAGTATGGGGCCAATGGATGCTAGAGGGATCTGGGGAGGGAAGATGTAGTTGATTCTACACACAAAAGACTAAGGCAAAGATCTTTATTTCTCCTTCCTTGGGCTACAAGTGCTCCTTGAGCTGTATACAAGGAGAAAAGAAGAACTTTACCAGCCTAACGGTACTAAAATGAGTCGATCCCCTCCTCAGGGTCCAAGCCTCCCCTTATAAAGGAGAGCCTTGGGTTCCTTTAGGGCTGATGTGGCAAGCATATTCGAGGAATATGCTTGTCCCAATATAGTAGTTCGGCGGCCTCCTTTCCCTGTCGCCCTTCTAATGACGGCAAGGTTCCAGAGGGCCCCTCCTGCGTGCCTCGGGCTTCAGGACTGTCACCTCCGTGACCTCCTTCTACCCCTCTGTCGCTCTGAGCCTTTGTCCCTTGTGCTTGGCTCTGCTCAGATTCTCCCTAGCCCGTGGCTAGAGTTTGACTTTGGGCTTCTCCTTCTCCTGCAAGCTTCGTATTATTCGGCCCTGCCTCCCGTAACTCGGCTCGTCCTTTACCTGCATTAAGATTACTCGGGCTAACCCAGCCGACTTACGCAGTATCTCGGCCGGGTAATGCCTTGCCATTATCATAAGGGTCCTGCCCTTTCTTATCTCGGCCGACCTCTACAAGATTCGGCCGACTCAGGCTATAACTCGGAAACTGGACGGGGAACATCCTTTCGTCTTTCCCCGTCTTTACCCTATCCGAGGTCACCTCCCCAACATAACTACAACTCCAATTTTAGCAGTTCCAGAAACAGGGAAAGACTTTACAGTATACTGTGATGCATCTAAAGAAGGTCTTGGTTGTGTGCTAATGCAAGATCGGAAGGTAATTGTTTATGGTTCAAGACAACTAAAACCACATGAAGTCAACTATCCAACTCATGATTTAGAGTTAGCAGCAGTAGTCTTTGCGCTGAAAGGATGGAGGCATTTTCTTTATGGAGCCAGATGTGAGTTATACACTGACCATAAAGTCTTAAATATTTCTTCACTCAAAAGGAATTGAATATGAGACAGAAGCGTTGGTTGGAACTAATCAAAGATTATGATTTAACAATCAACTATACTCTAGGAAAAGCAAATGTTGTAGCAGATGCTTTATGCCGTAAAAGTGCAGATATTCAGCCTAGCAATCGGGAGCTACCAAAATAGTTACAGATGGACTTGGAAAGATTAGAGCTTCAATTCATTAGAACAAAGGTTCTTGGAGGATTAGCTACTATGCAGGTAGTTGTAGAGCAGGACAGTTATCTTAAGCACGAAATTTTTAGACATCAAGCAGAAGATCCTTTCATTGCTGAGGAAATTCGGAGGATATCTCAAGGGCAAACATCAGTTTTTCGCCTTGGAGATTATGAGTCTTTATGGTTCCAAGATCGTCTTTGTGTTCCAGATGTGACTGAGATTCGTGAAGTCATACTCAGGGAAGCACATGAAACACCATATTCTATACATCCAGTAAGTACTAAGATGTACATGGATCTAAAAGAATTATTCTGGTGGAATAACATGAAAAGAGACATTGCTAAATATGTATTAGAATGCCATACTTGCCAAAGGGTGAAGGCTGAACATCAAAGTCCAGCAGGACCATTGGAACCCTTGGAAATTCCCGAATGGAAGTGGGAAGAAATAGGTATGGACTTCATCACAGGATTTCCCATGACACCTAAACGGAAGGATATGATATGGGTAATTGTGGATAGACTCACTAAAAGTGCACATTTTATTCCGGTAAATCAGAAGGATAATGCCAAGAAGTTAGTAGAAGTTTACATCAAAGAAATAGTAAGCAAGCATGGAGTGCCCAAAAAGATCGTAACTGATAGGGGATCAGTGTTTACTTCAGCATTTTGGAAGCAATTACATGAAGCACTTGGTTCAAAGTTAGATTTTAGCACAGCTTATCATCCAGAGACAGGGGGTCAAACAGAACGAACAAATCAGATACTAGAAGACATGTTAAGGGCTTGTGCATTAGATTTTGGAGGTACATGGGAAGATCATCTACCATTGGCAGAATTTTCCTACAATAATAGCTATCAGAGTAGTCTGAAGGCAGCTCCATATCAGGTTCTGTATGGAAGGAAATGTAGATCACCAATATGTTGGTATGAGCCTGGAAGCAGCAAGGAATTTGCGCCATACTATATCAAGGAAAAACAAGACATCATTGATAAGATCAAGGATAGACTGAAAATAGCTCAATGTAGGCAGAAAAGTTATGCTGATCAAAGTCGATGATCATGGCATCCTGAAGTAGGAGACATGGTATATTTGAAGGTAAGTCCAACGAAAGGAGTTAAAAGGTTCGGAGTTAAAGGAAAATTGAGTCCAAGATATATCGGGCCATTCAAGATACTGAGTCAGAACAGGACTATAGCTTATGCTTTAGAGTTACCCTCAAGATTGGCTCAAGTTCATAATGTTTTCCATGTGTCACAACTCCGTAAATGTTTAAAAGTTCCGAATGATGCAATCACACATCAAGAGATAGAATTACAAGCAGACTTGACCTATGATGAAAAACCCTGTAAAATTTTGGAAGAAAACTAGAAAAGGTTGAGGAATAGGGCAATCAAGTATTGAAAGGTACAGTGGGAACATCACCCTGAAAGAAGCCACTTGGGAGAAAGAAGATGATTTAAGAAAATCCTATCCAAAACTGTTCAGGTACACTTCACCAAACTTCGGGACGAAGTTTAATTTAAGGGGGGGAAGTCTGTAACATCCCAGCATTTAGGAACCGACGAAGGGTAGATTTAGGAATCTGTGCAATTGCATGCATTCATCTGTCAAAAATGTGGGTAAATTTTTCGCCAAATAAAAAAAAACCTAAAGTGATCAAAGTTTCTTTCACTCTTTAAGATTAGAAATAGCCTTGGAGAATGATCGTATTAACTTTGATATGACCTTTGTGGATTAGTGAGTTTTGGGAAATGAAATTTGAATTTAAACTTGAGTGTTGGATTTTACAATTTAAAAGAAATTAGAATTATGTTTGAGTAATTTGATTTAATCAAGAGTTAACAATTAGCAATTCAAACATTAAATAATATAAAATAATAGAGTAAATGAATATTTATTTCATATATTTAATTAATGGATAATTTACAAAATGTAACTTATAAAGAAACAATACATAAGAACCAAAATATTTAGATAATATTGACAATTAAATAATGAATATACATTTCATTTAACCAACTCATCAATAGTTACAAAATGAAAATTACAAAACTAATAAAGAATCTTTATAGAGTAGAATTACATCCATATTCATCTAGTACATTTTATTTACAAAAGAATAAAATAAATATTACAAGGGAATTATTCTATAAAGAAAAAGGAAAACCTAATCTAAATCTTGAATCTTCAAGTCTTGTACCTGCAAAATAAAGAACAAACAAAAAGAAAGAAAATGAGGGTTAATATATTTCTTTTACTCTCAGTAGTGATAATGAGATGCACTGTTCAACTTTACATCACTGAGTAAATCTGAGGGGCAAGTTTCACCAATATGGAAGAATTTAATATTTCATAATCCATAAGCCACAAGTCAAACAATTTCAATCAAAGAGAGGGGCAAGTTTCACCAAGCAGTAAAGTGGTAAACAGATAAAAATATAACTTTCATTTCCTGAGCATATCCACAAGGGTGCAGCAGGCACACAAGCAACACACACACCTAAATGCATGGTGTGTGTGTTGTCAACACATCAACAACTGCCCACACAAGTAAAACTGTTCAGCACACAACCTCATCTTCTTGTTCATACACATCAAACATCAGCAGCCTAGCCACAGCCAAACCAGCCAAACTAAACCACAAACCAGATCCTCTCAGAACTCACCAAGATAGTGACATAAGGAGGGGGTGGATCAGGTGGACAGCAAGCTCAAGACCAAGCTACCAGGAACCAGAAGGTGGATAGCAAGATCAAGGACAAGTTCTAGGAGCTGTAAGCAGTAGGGATAGCAACAAGAGAAGGACCAGATCAAGCCAGCAAGATCAGGCCACCAGATCAACAAGTTACAACCACAACAGCAACCACAGTCGTGGTGAGTTATATAAAACCATCACATGATCTGTTTATCATATCAAAGAATCATGTGTTGTTTTATATCTAACCTCTCAGTATTCATCCAAGTGGGATGAATCCATCCTAGAAGGTTTTTTAAAAAAATGAAGTCATAATCACAAGATCAACATACCAGTATAACCAGGATCTCAGACCAACATCATTGATCCTGGTTACAAAAGCCAAATCCTATATTTCAATATAGCCAAAGGCAAAATTATGAAATTTGGGCACATCTCTTAAAAGAGTAGCACCTCAGTATCCATAAATCCTATGGATCCATGCAAAACCCTTAGCACACCCATTGTTTTCCAACTATGCTTCAAGAATTAGCAGCTGGTAATTCTACCAGAATATTTCTATCAGGGACAGCCATGAGGAAACTAGTTCCTATGCCTCAGACCAACATCATAGGCAGGAGAATTAAAAGAAGCTTTCATTTTATCTTTGCCAGTATTAATCACAAGCACTGTCAGAGCTAAGCTCAGGATTAGGACCCAATCACTTGTGTGCCATTTTATAATGGTATCACAAGGACAGGTTCTAATAAGCTAATCCCAATCTTTACTTAGATATCACAAATAAAAAGGGGCAAGCCACTAAACATCATCTTCCTGAAACCAAATGCCAGGAATCATCATCAAACTCATCTATACATCTACAGAAAATCATTAACATGTAATGATTATATTCAGTCTGTATATTCTCATACAAGCCAACCATTATAAATGCAGTAATTAATTACTGACAGAACTACTATCAGTATAAACATCTTGACAGTAGAAAGTTCTCATATCAACAACATTTCCAATTAGGGATTTCATAGAAACACTAACATTGGATCATAGTAAATTACCACTGGAATAAGTCTGACAAGCCACTAGCATCACCAAAGCCAACTACAAATAATAATCCACAGCAAACAGTCATTCATCATGCTCAAGGATTATCACCACTAGATCCAAATCATCATAGATATGATCAACAAAGGGATATGAACCCTAATCAGAACAAGAATCCTAATTAGGATATGAACCCTAATCAGAACGCAGGCACTAGGCAAGGGTAGCCACTAGATACAGACAGAGAGATTCATGGTGATAGGATGAACTACGATCCACAGAGGCGCAACTTACCCTGGATCCTCGCTGACGAATTGAAGAGGAAACAGAAGGGCCGACGTGCTTGCGGCGACACGGGGAGCACCCAGAGGGTGCTGCAACCCGCACCAGCCATGGCGGCAGCCACAACAGCACACAAACACCGCACACCACCACAGGAGGGTCCGTAGCGGCGGTGGCAGCACCCAACCCAAACCCTAGGGTTCAGGAACGGGGTGAACCTGGCCACAGGGGTGCTCCAGAATCAAATCGAATTGGACCAGATGGATGAGCATAGTCGCCAACCTCGCCCTGCACCACGGCAGTGGCCAAGGAGGGCCACGGCGGCGGGCATCGCCAGCGGCGGCGCCAGAACCCCACGGGGTCGAGGGAGAGGGGAGATGAGAATGAAGGAGAGACAGAGAGAATGGGCTGGGAGGGCCAGGACCCTTCGGGGAGCCAAGTTGATTCTGCCCAATTGGGCCAAAATGGCCCAATAAGCCCAACACAGCCAGCCCAATCACCTAAAGCAAATTTAAATAATTAAGAAAAGACCAAAATGCCCCTGAATTTAAATAAATTCTAGAAAATAAAATAAAAATCCAAAAATTATAAATAAAATATTTTTGGATTCACAATAATCCAATCTATCTAGGCATATAATTTTTATCAAGAATTTTATAATATGTATATTACTTATGGAATTTTATAAAATTAAAGAAAGATGATCAAAATAAATAAAAATCACTTTTATTATATACCGATGTTGTAGTATTTTAGAAAAATACTAAAAAAATAATTTATACAAAAGAAAAATGATAATTCTTAAAGGAATTATTAAATGATTAAAATTCAAATAAAACAAAAGAAAAGAAGTAATACAATATCCAATAAATATTAATAATTAATATTTATAAATTATTTACTTATGAAAATAATTTTTATAATTTAAATAATGGGGGAGAATACACACAAAACTAAATGATGCATTACATTACTTTGCATAAACATCTTGTTTCTTTAAATATTGTCCTTACCTGGCAATAATGGTGTTTTGTAGACATAGAAGCTCAAGGTCCAGTGCAAGCATCAGACTTCACTACCTTGCAATCACAAGGCAAGTTCATCACTTGCTCATGTCCTTTGAAGAGTCTTTATCAAGTATTTGCAAATTGTGTGTTATCATCTATATTCCAGAAAAAGAAGATATTATTTTCTCAAAATAAATAAATATTAGATATCGTCCTAAGTGATGATATGCTGAAGCAATAGAATTTAGGTTTCTATTTGCAATAATGAAGAGAAATTAGGGATTAATAACCCATGACATCAGTGATTCTAGCGCCGTATATTACGCGTTAGCCATGAGATTTGGAATGAGACGAAGAAGTCAGTTGTATCCTTTTCCTCTCGTATGGAGGCAAGACGACCTTAACGTGACGTTGTGATTCCTTGTGCGGATCCAACATATGGATGGGCACCCTTACGCCCCACACTTTTGGTGTCTAGATTATATATGAATGGTGTTTAGGGATATAGTCCATTTAAATGGTACTGTTCCAAGCATCACCAGGTTATAGAGTCTTCGGGAACTCATCAGGGTTTTAGCCTGCCTAGAAGGGGGCTTAACGGAGGTGAGCCGGCCCCGAAGGATCGTGCAGACATATGAGGTCGCGGAGAGGGCAGTGATTGGCTTGGACCAACTACTGGGCCCCACATCATGGAATTGTGGATGGGAAAGTACGCCCGGTTGTGCAACAAAGAAGTTGATCTCTCGTGGGTAAAGCAACGCACCTCTGCGGAGTGTAAGAACTGTAACTTGTTACTCCCTGTTTCGGGAAGGAGCTACGAACGCGGTAGGAAAGGAACTCCATGAAAGTTCTGGTCACTGTGAAGGCCGATGGTCATAGATTTTCATAATAAAATCAATCTTTGAAGAAAGATTTACAAAAAACTGCATAGTGTCAAGGACTGAAAGTCCGAGATGGTAAATAGAGCATCAAACTTCCCACCTTGCATATAATGAACTTGCTGAGTAACGCTGTTACTCATCCTTTCCTTTGAATCCTTGCTTAGACTCTGAGAATCCCGAAGATACTTCAGTGTATGCAACTGAGAGCCAGGAGGAGGTCTTCTATGAAGAGCCCAACCTGTATGGAGCCGTAGAAGGGGAGGACTAGGATATTGTCTACGGAGGAGAGTTCCAAGAGTCCGAATAATTACTATAGTTCTAGGAGCCACTTGATCCGAGCAACATGAACAATATATAGCAATAATTTATTGAGCACAATTTGAAGTTTAAGTTTTAGATTTGAAACTTCCGCTGAAACACTTATATTTTGGTTTGTAAGTTGAATCTTTTGGAAGTCTTGAACTTCCGGTATTGTAATAATAATAATGTATGTATGTTTGTAATATGGACCCGCAATGTTTCTATTGTACCACTCTGAGAGATGTGATATTTACGGAACGGTGTTCTGTGGATGTCATGTCAACGACTATAGTGTACTACACATGCAGTGGTATGCTGAGTCACCGCACCTCAATAGCAGAGACATCTTGGAGTTTAGTTTCTTGTAGATAAACGATTTGGCAGGAGGAGGTTGCGATTGTTTCGTGCACTGCATCTTTCCTGTCCTGGTCATTTAACCCTCGTATGTTCCAGCCTAGAATGTTTAGGAGGAAATCTGACATTTAAAAGTAAAACATCCATGCAGATTAAACCGATACAAGACTGCCTGGAGAAGGGCAACAACCAATGACATCTGAACCAAAGGGAGAGGCCAGTCTACAACCTCGGGCTTCTGGAACATGCTCCAGAATGCAGGAGAGACAATCCCTGAGAACACCCTTAAAGTGGTACTGGATTCTAACATTAAAACTAGACTAACACTACAATTCTTTCCTTCTGACTTTGGGCAGCTAAACATCTTCATTAGCAAGCACGACCTCCCCAACATCTTGGTCCAAAGCAGCCGCGCCACCCAGTCCTAGCAGCGCCATGTTTTTTGGAACGTAGGTCTCTACAAAGAATGGGGATCACACGACCCACTATTGGATCAAGGCGGACAATGGGAGTGTCTATATTGTGGAAATCAATACCTCTACGGGTTTTGATTTCTACGGAACATATGCCTCTAACTATGTTAGCAATCCCAATCCAAAGGTAGAGGAATCAAGTGCATGACATCTTTGTAGTGCAAGCATAAAGCATCCATCTTTCTCTTATCCATCTTCATTCTTTTAATAAGGAAGATAAGGGAAAAAGTAGTAGAGTTTACCATTGAATGTGTTAGCCAATCTTGAAATTGCTGAGAGTATATTTTATTTTCACTCTATGGCCAACAAGGGCTAATTCATTGTGGTAAATCCGTTCCATTACTTATTTGGTGATTTATATCGAGCTTTGTTCCATGTGGATGCTAATCCAATACACATTCTTTTCCAAACAAATTCAATGTTGAAGTTGTCGTTTCTTTGTCCAGAAGTTGACTTATAATTTGCATCATCCAAAACATTCACAAGTTAATGTAAAAATATACATAAGAGTTTGGACTTTCGACCGCTCACAGTTGTCATGTCTTGGTGCGGTTCGAGGCCTCCATCCTTGTAGAAATCATCGTATGATCATTGGTACACTCGAAGCCAAGTGGCCTTTTACATATAGCCTTATAGGGAATGAATCTCTTGTAAATATATTCATAACAAGTTACAGAAATTGGGATAGCTTCAAAAATCACAAGATCATAAATTGTTGTTAAGTTCAAATTTACTAGTAACTCGTATGCAACCTGGATAATTTTGTATTTCTCAAAATGATCATATTTAAGTTTTCAATTTAGCATACTCGTATGCATCCTCAACATGCATGATCTTTTTTGGTTATTTTTGAAACTTACAAACCATTTCTAGTAGTAGTATTAGATTTTGAGTAGGGTGCACCCATGTTCCTAAGTGAATATTTTTTAAATAATACATTTTTTTAAATATTTTTTGGATCTATTACACCTTTTTTAGATTTTATAAAAATAGCACTTTGTCGGCCTAGGCGAGGCCAATTGGACCAGTCGGCTTGGAGCAAGCCGATTGAGCGTCGACGTGTGGGGCAGTTGTGACCGCGTCGGCCAATCGGCCTGGAGCAGGCCGAGTGCCCTAGCCTGGCTGCTGCAACCTGCTACTAGTAGTACAAGGAGTGTGGCTAATCAATTGATTGCCATCCATCATCGTGCTAGCTGCTAGCTGCTACTAATAGTACACATCCTGGTTCAGTCGGTCTGGGCCAAACCGATTGGTCTAGTCTGCCTGGGCAAGGCCGACAGGCTAGGGCAATCGGTTTGCTCCACACCGATTGCTCCAATCGGCTTTGTCCAATCCGACAAAGTGCTAGTTTTGTAAAATTCAAAAAATATAATAAATTAAAAAATATTAAAAAAATGTATTATTTAAAAAAATCGTTGTTCCTAATACTTCCGTTACCCAGCCCTCACGGACGAGGAAATTCGCGATTTCTCTCATCCAAACCTGGCCACCGGATGATGCCGGGGGCATGCCGGCCCGTAGCCCGTGGTCCCAGCCCACCAACAGCCCGACATGGCACGTGGCAAACGGGCCCAGGCTGGCACGTGGTTCGGCCGGGGCTGGCACCGCACGGCCCGCGAACTAGATGGGCCTCGGCGTGACGTGCCGGGACCAGGCTTGCTCTCGCCTCAAATGAGTGAAAAAAAAGTTGCCATCAGCGATGTGGAGGCACTGAAACCCAGCGGGAAGCTACGAGAAGCCAATGAAGTTTTGAACTAGGAATCTAGAAGCTTCATGTTTCGCTCAAGTTGAAGACTCTCCGGTCGCGGTCGCGCTTTCGCCCACGCCCCCGGTCCGCTTCCCCGCCTTCTCGAAGCATTTCGCTCCGAAATCCGAATCCCACCGCCCGCACCTCAACACCATGGACGGCACGGCTGGCGTCGCCGCCGACGGCGACGGTGACTCCGGCAGCTGCTCCAACCCCAAGGGAGGCGGCCTCCGCCCGCCGCAGATCGCAAGTACGTGTGCTTGAGAAGCCTCGTAGGCGCTTCGTCGAGCAGTTCGAGCGCGTCGCGTGAGGCCATGCTGCCGGGCGCGCGCAAGGTGCTCGACGTCGGGGCTCGGCTCTGGGTGCCAGTCGCAAGCGACGGTAGCAGTGGTTCCGACACCGACGGAGGCGTGGGATCCCCATCCAGCCCCGCTTCTACTCTGCGCAAGCCTCTGCTCAGGGGTCGCAGCCGCCATGGCCTCCACGGCGGCTGCAGGGATGCCGAGCTCCAAGCCCAGGCACGGGAGGGGCCCCTCCAGCCGCATCCCCTCGACTACGAGCCACACTTGCAGGTACTCCTCCATCCTTCATCCATGGGTCGTTTCATCCATTACGGTTTTCGAGCGAGTTCCGTGACGCACGGGTTGGTAATGTTTGAAGCGGCTTCTGTGACGCCGTGTGATAACTAGATCCTCGATTTTAGATTGATCGTTTCTGGGCCGATGAACTATGTAGCCCCCTCCTGCTACGTACTTTATTTTACAATTTAGAAACTCGGTCGTCATTCTTGTATGCAAACGGAACGTCAAGCATTCTCGGGCTCAAAAATCAACTAGGAGGACTATATTTAAGCTCTCAATCTTGTTGAAGTTTGACTAGTATATTTGAATCCTGTTCACCTGTCTTGGCACAAATCTGCTTCATGGAGACACGTGCTGCCAACATGAAGCAACTACTATTAAATGGTTGGGCATTCTTTTTATCCAACAATACAAAACTAGAGGTCCACTACTGTTTGTACTAGAGCCTCATGATAAGCTGGAGGAGAGTTCATTTAGTGTGCTAATCGGTAAAATGCTAGTAGAAGATTTAACTTGTGCAATTTGTTACACATAGTAAATACAAAATGTCGTAAATCATTGTGGTGGACTTGGTCATGAGTCGACCTGGCACTTCTTGAGAAAGCTGTATGTCATGAAATGTCTAGTGTGCTACGTTACAGAAGATTATTGTTTGTGCTGTCTTTATTTTATTTTTATATGCATCGGGTAATACCAATATATTTATATTTGACTACTCATACATGTTCTCAGGTTCTTGAGCGGGCCATCCAATATTCTACCCCAAACACGAAAGAGGTTTTATAGCTGCCATTCTACTCTTTAATTCTCCAACATTTCCTTGCATTGCATCTTAGAAGTTGCTGGTCTTCTCTGGACCCAATGGCTGTAATTTTCTGGATTGTAAAGAAGAGAAAAACTTGTGAATAGAAACAGAAGGTTCAGCGCCATATGCTGTGACAACTGACACATGTTTCTTTCCACAGGAGCTAGATGTCACCATCAATAGAGCCAAAAAAGAACTAGAATATGAGAAGAAACAGAAGGTATGTGACATAACAGTGCTCATGAATGTCTTTCAAGGAATTGGGAATGTGGGGATGCATTGGTTAGGGTTCAGGAAACCTTGTGAACAACAGCATAAGGTTCACTGAGTCATGCTGTGATAGTGATATGTATGTTTTCTTTCCACAGACACTGGACATCATAATTGAAGATAGAGAAAAGAAAGAACTTGAAGATCAGAAAAGCCAAAAGGTATGTCATAACAACCAACTCTCATGAAAACGTTCAAGGGATAGGGGATGCAGGAGTACATTTGTTGGTGACGAGGAAGAGAAATGGTGGTCTTGATTTGGGAATACAAATATACTGGCTATCAAATTGTTATCCTTCCACCTAATGTCCATTATTGTTTTTGTATTAGTCAAGCCTTGGCGTAGCTTAGATTTTTTTTAGTCTGGTCGCTTGACCCCCTCTTCTGTTACCTTCTTGTTTTCTACTTTTCTTCTTCAGGCCTGGATCCTGTTCTACGCTCGTTAGTACAGTTTGTTACACATAGTAAATACAAAATGTCGTAAATCATTGTGGTGGACTTGGTCCGGAGTCGACCTGGCACTTCTTGAGAAAGCTGTATGTCATGAAATGTCTAATGTGCTACGTTACAGAAGATTATTGTTTGTGCTGTCTTTATTTTATTTTTATATGCATCGGGTAATACCAATATATTTATATTTGACTACTCATACATGTTCTCAGGTTCTTGAGCGGGCCATCCAATGTTCTACCCCAAACACGAAAGAGGTTTTATAGCTGCCGTTCTACTCTTTAATTCTCCAACATTTCCTTGCATTTGCATGTTAGAAGTTGCTGGTCTTCTCTGGACCCAATGGCTGCAATTTTCTGGATTGTAATGAAGAGAAAAACTTGTGAATAGAAACAGAAGGTTCAGCGCCATATGCTGTGACAACTGACACATGTTTCTTTCCACAGGAGCTAGATGTCACCACCAATAGAGCCAAAAAAGAACTAGAATATGAGAAGAAACAGAAGGTATGTGACATAACAGTGCTCATGAAAGTCTTTCAAGGAATTGGGAATGTGGGGATGCATTGGTTAGGGTTCAGGAAACCTTGTGAACAACAGCATAAGGTTCACTGAGTCATGCTGTGATAGTGATATGTATGTTTTCTTTCCACAGACACTGGGCATCATAATTGAAGATAGAGAAAAGAAAGAACTTGAAGATCAGAAAAGGCAAAAGGTATGTCATAACAACCAACTCTCATGAAAACCTTCAAGGGATAGGGGATGCAGGAGTACATTTGTTGGTGACGAGGAAGAGAAATGGTGGTCTCGATTTGGGAAGACAAATATACTGGCTATCAAATTGTTATCCTTCCACCTAATGTCCATTATTCTTTTTGTGTTAGTCAAGCCTTGGCGTCGCTTAGATTTTTTTTAGTCTGGTCGCTTGACCCCCTCTTCTGTTACCTTCTTGTTTTCTACTTTTCTTCTTCAGGCCTGGATCCTGTTCTACGCTCGTTAGTACAGTTTTTTCTCTCTCTGGAGCATAATGAAATACCGGCGCAACCCTTTTTTTTGTCTTCAAATTGTTATTGCAAGGGTGGTACAGAATATGCAAAAAATAATAGCGTATCATTTTTGTAGCAGGTGGTTGAAGAGATATCAAACAATGTGAAAGATATATCGGTGAGATCAAGCGAGATAGTGGACCGTTTGAAGTGCATGTCGTCACATGTTAATCAGGTAGAAAATGCCATTGCAATCAAATACCACTGGATATGAACCTTTTATTAGTTATAGCTAACTAACTGATCTGAGTATTACATGGAGAGTAAATGTGGCTTAGTTCTACAATTAAGAGGTAGTTTTCAGGTTTAACCTAAGTTGTGGGACATGCTTTTTTTCCACAGGAACTGGCCGAGCGACGGGATAGTAGAGAAAAAGACACTGAAGATCAAGAGAGGCAGAAGGTATGCAACAGTCACTTCTCATGAAAACCTTTTAATTAATACTGGTGTTGGGGTGCATTGGTTCAGAATGAGGGATAATGTCACTGGTTTTTCACTGCGGAGACCAGACAATTTGATATTGTAATTGTGGGCTTAGAATATGCCAAAAAATGCAATACAACCTTTTATATGTGGCAGGTTGTTGAACAGATATCAATTGACGTGAAAGATTTCGCTGCAACATCTTGGGTCATTGCTGAGCATTTAGAAAGTTTATCTTCATGTGCTGATGAGGTACAAAATGCCATGAATCACTAGATATGGATTTGTATTGGTTATGTCCAACTATGTACACAAGTTTATAACATGCTATGATACTACTTGAACGTTTCATACACTTATTTTATTCTACAAGATGCTAGAATGAGCTTCATTCCATATTTGCAACCTTTTAGTAAACCAAACTTTTGTGGTACATTTTCTTGTTCAGATCCTCCAAATAAAAATTGAAGAGCGGGAGAAAAGAGAAACAGAAGAGAAGAGTCAGAAGGTTCTTAAGCTAATCACTGTTTACACTATTGTCTATATCTGCAAAAAATAACAAAATTCTTTTTAAAACTCCATGTGGCACAGCACACGGTTACAATCAATCTGCGTATCTGTTATCTTTATGTGGCACACTTTTTGATACCTAAAGAGTAGCAGAAATTTTCCTTGGCTATTGCGTCTTCAACAGAAACTTGCATGTTTGATCTAATATCCAACACATTTTGATGAGGTAGCTCCATGAGAGGGCAGCAAAATTAAGTAGTGTGGGCCTGCGGGGGCAACTATTTAGTAATTCAAAATGGGCTAGTAAGGCTTGTTTTTGGAATATACATTAAAAAAGTAGCTCCATGTTGCAAACAAAAAATTCTGAACATTACCTTGTCATAATTTCAACAATTGGCAGGAGGATGCTAATTTTCTAAAGGAGTGCCAAAGCATGTTGAGTGATTTTGTATTTTTCATGCTGGCGTTTATACCATGGTTATTGCACAAAAATGAAGAAACACCTTCTACTGAGTACTACTGTCTTACCTTCTCTGTCAGTGGATTGGTTCTTTTCAGCATTTCTGGTTACGCGTTATCACATTTGGCACGTAGCAGCAGATGGATTAAGGCTGTATACTGGATCAGTGGTATAGCTATCATGGCCACAATTCTGTTGGTGGTTTATGTGCTGTTCGAGTTAATTCCATCAAGCTTTCAGCACATGACGTTCGCATTCTGGGTGTACTTATGTTTGTATCTGGGTGTCGGCTTATTCCTGCTAATGGCCTGGATTCATAACTTTGTTCAAGCCTAGGTATGTCTCTTTATGTTTGGAAATCTGTTGTTAATTTCAGTAAATTCGCTACTAATCTGTACTAGTGTTTTCTTTCATTAGAGAGCTGAAACCGACGTTTTATCTGCTCCTTTTACTCGCAGACTTTTATTATCGGAAGATGGACCCATACTGTATCTGGATATCGAATATACAAGTAATGCAAGATGTATGCTGCACATATTTTACTTTTGAAGTAACCATGCAATTTCAGGGCAAGGTGAATATTCTTTTTCAGAAGCTCATATATTTTTTGTGACGTGTATATGTTTTCTTATATGTGGAATTTGATCGTGTTGCTTGCATACATATGAAATATGATCCTGCTGTCTCATATAGATGATCTATTTTGCTGACAAGACATGCTAGATGTGAACTTCCGAACAAGAGCACCACTAACTGCAGATGTGGAAACTACACACCATTAACCCGATACCACTTGTTATGGTAAGAACTAGTATTTGGCAGATGCAAAGTAGATAGAAACCTCACAAGTTCTCGGTTTTTATCTAGTACTTTCATTATTGTTGGTTACACTGGTACAGATCGGACCTGGCAATCACAAGCGTGAGCAAGTTTGGGAGTTCGACGCCGATGGACATGGCCGGCATCAATGTGGTGGAAAGCCCAGGCGGTTCATCGGATGTCCTTTCTTGGGGACCATTTGGTTCATTTGTTGAACTTTTTTTTTTTGGTTGCTAATTGAACAGTTCAGATTTCGCTGGCCTGGCAAAGTGGGCTTTTCCAGTTAGTTCAATTGTTTTCAGTAACATAGGCCAAACTTGGTATATACTAAAATAGCTGTATAGGTTGGCTTCTCGGTCTTTCTGGATGGGGGTGTTGGCATTTTGGCTATGCATACAAGCTGAGTGATATTTCCATCATGGGAAAATTTGCCGCAAAGTCACATGGTTGCACTATACTGCTGCTGAGCCTGACGTTATCCCAATAGATTGAAGTCATTGAAATATACTCCCTTCGCTTAGAAATATAAGACGTTTTAGCTTTGTGAATCGAATATATCTCGACGCATTTTAGTGTATATAGGTGAGCGAACCTATACACTAAACGGTACATTTATTTTACAAAGCTAAAAATGTCTTATATTTCTGAACGGAGGGAGTAGATGTTACTGGCCAATTGGTTTTATACTCTGTTGTATAGATCTTGTGGCTTCCAGATACACGTTGCAAAGTTGTGTAACACACATAAAACAGGGGTTCTGAATCGATACAAAGACGAATTCGTCTCCGTCAGGCTCCCGAGCTAGAACCATGCAGAGATGTGAAGGGACACGGATTCGTCTCCGTGTGGCAGTAGTGCAAGCGATATATCGGGATGCAATTATCATGATCCTCTCCTCCTCCACCTAGCTACTCGGGATCGACCGTGTGTACGGATTCAACTCCGGCCAACTGCATGCAGGACCCCCTGATGTCGCCGGCGACGACGCCTGCCGGGAGAGGGAGAGGGAGGGCGACGCGGGCGGCAGAGCGCGACGTCGAGGCGGCTCTCGAGAACGAGGACAAGTGCGATGACATCGGGCGCCGCTTCTGTTTTGTATGTAAAATACGAGTCTCCCACCCAGCTTTTCCACAGCTAATTGATCGTGGTTTGCTGATTAGTGCGGATTTATAGTTCTTCGGTCCTTAAAAAAAGTTTATCCATAATAAGTATCGCTGACTTAGTACAATTATTGTTCTAAGTCAAATTATTTTAAACTTGACCAAGCAAGTTTATTGAAAAATATGCCAACATCTAAAACATATTACTAGCTTAGTTCTATTAGACTCATCATAAAATATATGTTGTGCTATATAGGCTTGATGTTGTAGATATTGACACAATTTTCTATAAACTTGGTTAAACTTAGAGAAGTTTGATTTAGGATAAACCTAGAACTTCAATTAATTTGGAATAGATGGAATACATAGTATTTTTCTCTTCCTTCTTTTTGTTAAAAAATATAGTGCCTAGATAGTCTCTCATTTGTTTTGAAAGAAATACGGTAGCAAAGGCTCGACTGAAATCTATGTGTCTAGGCTGCGCATCAACTCCGCTAACCAAGTGAGGCTAGCTTACTCTTTTGGACAATTCCTCACACGTGTCATATAAAAATGCCATTGTATGCAAATGTCTGGTGCCAATTTTAGAAAGAGAACTTGTATATATCGTATAAAAAAGACTTTATATGAATGATTATGCATCATCTGCCGATCAATTACGCATTTTATAAGAACACTTTGTATTTTGGTCATGCAACCAAATTTTCTTCTAGAACAATGGCCTCTAATTATGTATGGTCTAGACTAGTTGCTTATCCAGTAGTTCAGAACACCTATAATTTTTTTTGTGAACTCACTTGGCCTATATTAATGTACATATATGTTTTGTGTTGTGATCAGGGCTTCCTGGCAATGTTCATATTGATATGCGGAGTGTACTTCGGTGTGACGGCGTTATGGGTGTTTGGAGGATGGGGGCTCCTATTGGCCGAAGCATTCACAATAACATTTTGGGGCACTATGGAAGCATGCATCCTCCAGGTGTGTTACAAAATGTATGTGAATAGGAGTAGAAGGATTGGAAGCTAGCATGCCTAGAGCTCTGGAATCTTCTTCATTTGGGGCTACGGTTCCTTCCTCGCAAGTATGGTGCATGTGTATTTCTTTGATAAGAGAAGAGATCAAAAGCCTCTCCAGACTTCTGATAAAGAGAGTCAATGTTGTAAAGTTCAGAGATCGATTAAAAATAAGTGAAATTAATATGTATAACCGTATTCTACTAGATTTTTACCCTTTTTAGACATCTCCTGATGCGACAATGTTAGTAGCATCATACGTGAAAGTACAAGTATGACGACTAGAGGGGGGTGGATACGCTAGCCAAATCTTAGTTCTATAGATATGCAACTAAGTGAATTTACCTATATGGAAAACAAGCAAGGCAACACAACAAACAAGATTAAATGATAGAAGTAACCGCAGTGGAGACACTAAGAAGTGTTCATGAAGTTTCTTCCTTGTTAGGGAAAGTACGCCTTGATTGGAGAGGTGCGGCGCCACATAAGGCCACCAATGCCCCAAAGGCTCGTCTTATTCTCCCGTGTGCGGACCTTTACAAACTTGTTGGGGGCACTCTCCACAATTTAATTGGAGTCTCCCAACACGACCCTAAAGCTTCAAAACACAAAGAGAGTGCTTCCGGGCGACCTCTTCCGTCTAGGATTTCTAGAATCCAAGAGTAACAAGTTCCTGAATGAAAAGTGGGGGAAATCAAATCCATTTGGTGGAAGTGTATATCTAGGTCTTATCCCTTGATTCCTAAAAGATCAACAAGTTCTAGTGGCTAGGGAGGGAGATCTAGTGGAGTTGAGCTCCACAGTAATGGAGGTGATAGAGTGGAAGTCACAACATCCCAAGGTAGAAGAAGGATGATATTTATAGGTTCCCCGGAAATAGAGTCATTGCCTGATACTTACGCCAAAGTCTCGGGCCTAGCTAGAGTCTCCAGACCAGCCCTGGTACCTTATAAGCAACTGACCCGAGTGAATGGACCAGAGTCTCCGAGATTTTCACCTCGGAGTCATCGGTTAGAGCAAAGTCAAAGGCATGAGTCTAGTAGCTTGTGAGGAGTAAGCCCTAGAGCCAATGCCATAGTCTCCGGGCTTGATACCCTAGAGTTTGCAGTGTAACTTGGCAGGCAACAACATAATTTCTAGAGATCCTCTCCATTATAAAATAGGAAGTCTAGGTGGGTGTTGCCTACCAAAACCCACCGGCGAGCAGCGACGGGCAACACGGAGATCCGGGAGGCTCCCAGGACTGCTGGTGGGCCCTGGTCCCTCGGGCAACGGCCCGCAAAACTCCGGCACACGTCCTGGCTGGTTCGTGGGCGTGCCACCTGACCTATACCTGATCAGGAAGGTGAAAGATTGCTTCGATTGGTTTCCTGCATGGCAAACAAACATACGTAAAATTCAAGCCGTGACCGGCTTTCAGGTTTCCCTGTGAATCGGCTCTTGGAGCCGATTACCCCATGGTTCTGCATTAGATCTATGATAACATGGGGTTTTGCTTCATCAATACAAGTTAAATCGATCTACGACAGTTTAACGTTTTCACCACGTAATTGGAACATCCTACACGTAATTGAGCCTGGTAAATACAAAAGATGATAGAAAACTAACCCTAGAGAAGGCCTAACAACCGAGGTAAAGTCAATTCCCGGAACAACTCCTCTCGAATTAGCAAACCATATCTTTACGTACTACTGGATCGTTCAACCCGTTTGCAAGGCCTGACTACGTGGATATCAAACTAAACCTTGGAAAGCAAGGCAACACTATAACAGATCGAATCGACGGAATAAAGATCAAGCAAGATGCTACCCTTACACCCCGAACAGGTGCAAAGGCAGCGAGATAAGCAAAGGCAGCATAGCTAAACAATCATAGTAAAAAGTACCGATGCTAGCCTAAACAGATCTATGATAAAAGTATTACTCGCCATCAACAAGGCTTCAGCACGAGTAACACCAAATAACGCATAAGTAGATACTGCCTAGATCGCAAGATGCGATCTAGGCAGCATGACACTTACCCGAAAGAAACCCTAGAAACAAGGGGTGGCGATGCGCCGAGATTGTGTTTGTTGTGAATGTGATCATCCTCCTTTCTCAATAACCTTAGGTACATATTTATAGTCCGGAGACTTTCTATCTTTGGAATAACTCTAACAATCCTATCTCTTTACTTAAACCGAAACGTAAACTACTATAATATAAGATACACGGGCAATTTAGCCCAAATCCACGCACAAGGCCGATTCAACAACACGTTGCATATATGTATCTTCCGAGCCCATCTTGATCACGGCCCATCTCCTCCTTTGGCTAAAATATGGCGATAACACATGCCCCCCTGGTTTTGGCAATAATAATTCCAAAACCACTCTGTTGTTGTTTTTTCCTCTCTTTTCCCCTTTTTTTTGTATCGGGTTACGCGTTGCAGAGCAGAATCGTCACGCCACCCCTTCATCATGATGCCCTGTCTTCTCAACTTCTCCGCAGTGCATGATTTGACCGTTTTTGGCACCACATTATGGAAACTGCTATAGCATTGAACCGCCTCCCACTATTCCCCTTACTTAAATTCATCTGAGTAGTCTGCAGTCCCCATCTTCCTCCAGCAGCCAAAAAACCCTCTTTCTCCGCCATGGCCTCCTCTTCTTCATCTGGCCTGTCCTCCCAAGCCTCCAACACAATGAGCGACCGGGAGCCGACGCCAGAGCACCCGCCGACGGCGGCGTACAACGCTCTCGCCCCACAATGGTGGGACGAGAGGGATTGGGATTTTGCCACCTGGTCTGAGGACGACGAGTCCTTGACCGATGGCGAGGAGGGCCTGCAGTTCCTTGCCGATGGGGAACTGGAGGCGGACAGCACCGACGACGCCATGTCCTGGGACGGCGTCGAATCCTCCGACGAGGAGGAGGAGTCGGAGGAGGACACCTCCTCCGATGAGTATCCACCGGTGAAGCGCTTTCGCGCCGGGTCCAGCGAGGACACCGAAAATGACGACGACGAGGACGAGGAGGCCCCCGCTGGCATCTTCAGCAGCAGCAGCGAAGACGACGCCGGCAGCAGCGCTGATGACAGCGAACAAGACGACGGCGAAGACAGCGGCGACGACCTCGACCTCTAGATTAGGAACTAGTAGTAGTAGTAGATTTCCTTTTGTAAGAAATCGGCTCCACTGTAAATAATCGTTTTTTGAATGAACGAAGATTGCTTTTCCAACTCGAAGATTGCTTTTTTTGACCCAATCTTGCCGATAGTCAAAATAGGTCGATGCTCCAGAAGCCGATAACACTATATCGGCTTTCACCACACTGCACTCATACAGCCAACCAAGTCAAAGCTCAAAGAGCCGATGACAACACATCGGCTTTCCCAAAAACGTTGACAAAACTTGGTCGCATACTTAGACAAATCTGAGCGGCCACTTTCCAGTTTCAAACGGTAAACTGCGACCTTCTTCAAAAAAAGGGCGACCCAGATCTCCAACTGCCCACCGACCAGATCGAGCTCACAGCAACAAGAACCCTCGATCCCCAACTGCATAGATCCATCTCCGCCGGCAAACCAGATGGCGGAATCGTCCAACACCAACCCAGAGGTCTCCGGTCTGAAGGTACGCCTACTCCTCGCAGTCTGAACGCGATGCTAGAATTAATGGCGAACACCTGAATTAATGCCTTATTCCACCATTAAATTTTTTAGGTTTTAGACATCCTGCTGCCGCATCCTTCTCTCCCAAATTCTCTCTGTCTTGGCCCTCGCACAGAATCTAGTCCTGCCCATCTGATCTCTTGCGAAGCAAACAGAATCCCCTTCGTAAGCCAAGACCTAGATTTAAACTCTTGGGCCGACTGCTTGCGAGCTTGGCCTAATCCCCCTGAACATTGGGTCTCTTGGTTCAGCAGGGTAGCTAGAGCTTACCAATCCCAATGGGAAACCACGGGAATAGCCGATGCCTTGCATTTGTCATTGTCTCCCCTTGAGAAACATGAGAATCTTCTAAAGACCATCGGCTACTTCTGGTCTGACACTCTGAACTGCTTCATGTTCGGTCATGGCCCCATGTCACCAACCCTGTTAGACGTGGTGATGATTACTGGTCTGGATGTTACATCACCCAGCCCCTCTGCTTTTAAACTGACCAAAGTCCCCTACAAACTGTCTTCTAAAACAGACTGCACGAACTGGGGTGCCTACCTCCAACGCCATATGAAAACAAAGGGCCCTGTCATAGAGAAAGAACACACAACCTTTCTCAACTTCTGGCTGGAACATTTCATATTCTGTGGCCCTTCCCTGGCTCCAACCAAGAATTATCTCTCCTTAGCCCACGAACTGGCCAAAGGCGCTCAACTTGGCATCGGCAAACTGTTTCTTGGAGAGGTTTATCGATATCTTCAGTTGATGTCTGTCAAGCTGTTCTCTGGCATAGCAGTCAAAACAGGTGGTCCTTGGTGGTTCATTCAGCTATGGGCTCAGCTGTACTTTCAAAACCACGTCCCAAACTTCCCCCTTTTGGCGAGTTGCACCTTTCCAGATGTCAAAGGGAAGCAGATCCGATGCACCAGCTATGGCCAAGCTCTGTACAGACTGCCAGGTAGCAAACTGATCCCTCAGGAAGCATCCAAATGGTTCAGCATTTTCTTCCAAGGCCTGGATAATCCTATCTTCTTTCCTTACACGGAAGAATCGGAACATTTTGAAAATCCACTCTCCTTCAGGCTAGACAATTTTGCCGATGACACCAGCACTCGGCAGCTGTTTTCTACTGTGATCCGTCCCTGCTTTCTTCCAGTTGGCATGAGCACATCCAATAGAATAATCAAGCCTGGATATGAATTCTACCAGCCAGTCGTAGTGGCTCGGCAATTTGGCCTTGGGAAAGTACCTCCCCATTTCTTTCTCCACCATCTTACAGAGAGCAGGGCTGACCTGCCCGATCCTCTCACCAGTCAAAGGTGTTACTCCTTCTTCGATGCTCTAACCATCCCAATTCCCAACAACCTCATTTTCACTTCATCAACCGATGGTTTTGAGAACTGGTGGGCGATGTGGAAGACTCATGCTTTCAGAAGAGCTCTGGGACCGTTGCTGAAACAGCTCGATGCTGACTATGACATCCCCGTGGAACAGGTACCACTACTTGTAAATTTCTTGATGCAGCTCACAAATGATTCTTCTACTAACCCACTCTTTCTCTTTGCAGCAACAAGATGGCCCTGAACCTACGCACAGTGATGGCTCCCCCTTCGAGTTCTTTCCGCCAGCTCCTGTGGTTCTTTTCTGCAAAAACTCGCCACCTTTGAAAAAGGTCATGATGCAGAACCAGCCGATCACACCACGATCGGCTTCCAAGAACCAAGCAACTCCTAAGTCAGCTGCCCCTCGAGTTCCAACTAAGACAAGAACGATGGTGAGGAAGGTAGCTGCCAGGAAGACCTTGAAGCGCCGGAGCCCTTCTCCAGAAAGCTCGCATGTAGGCTGATCCATGTCCTGGTCGATCCTTCTCATTCTTCCATTCTTGCAGACATGCTCGTGCTTACTGGTTCTCCTTTTTTACAGGCTTCCGTCGAAGACACCTCTAGCGAGGACACTCAGACCAATCGAGGAGAACTAGGCCCCACAGATTCTGAGAGGACCATCACACCGAGCCAGCCAGATTCACCACCATCGGCTTCCAGGAAAAGGTTGGTTCCTGAACCTACTGCCCCCCGAGCACCAGTCGAGGCGGGGCCAGCTGTGGGTCCCAAGAGAGCTCGCAAAGGACTGCAAGCTTCTTCGTCGAGCCAGGAGGTTTCAAAAATCATCACCCTTCACGCTCTTACCACTTACTTCTTTTCATCTGCCGATTCATCATCATTTACATCGGCTAAACACCTTCAATGCAGACGACTGACGTTTCTAGTGGGAAAGCTGGGGCAGTGCCGATGCCTTTAGCCAAGCCGGATCCAGCAATCCCCGAAGGTGCAGATGAAACGGCTACCACTTTGGCCAAGCCCCCAGCAACCACACACAAACCGATCGCCTCCTCATCTGCTGTCCCCTCGATCTTCGGAGAGGTATGTTAGCTTCTTTCGGCTCATCCTTACACGTTGGACGCGTACTAACGCTTTTTTTCGGGCTGCCAGAGTTGTGATATTTCAGGCTTGCTGACGTTCGACCCTGAATCCATCGAACCAACTCCCTCTGTTGCCGATGATGAACCACGAGCCAGGGCTGTTCCACCTCAATTCCAGCGTCTTAAAACCCTGCTGTCCTCCCCGATCGAAGAGTTGATCGAGGGTTCTGAGGAGGTGAAGAGCGTTCTTGCTGAAATAAAAGACCAACTCCCAGTAACATTGCAGGTGAAGCTTTGGCCAGTTGTAACTCTGTCTTTCTTCGGGTCAAGGGTGAAGTTAGCTCGTGAGAGGATCAGTCTGCGCCGCGCCCAACTTCCACTGAAGGCCAATATCGCAGACAGATGTCAGCAGCTCAACGAGAAAAAGGCGTCTCTGGATGCCAAAACTGACACCTCTGTCAGTACTGCCGAGCTCGCATCCTTGAAAAGGGAGTTGGAAGATCTTGAAGAGAAGGTCCGGGCGACTAAACAGCTCATTCGTGATAAGGAATAATCCATCGCCCGCTCCCAAGACGAAGCAGAAAGCCTCAAAGCTCAACTGAAGACCGATCTGGCAGAAATACGTGCCCTGAACAAGCAGCTAGTGACGGGCAAGGACGAAGATGACGAAGCCGAGATCGCCGAGGTGGATCGTGTCCGTGCTGACGCCCTCCACGCCTTCGAGGCATTTCTTCAGTAGCTCGTTTATGTAAACTGGCATCTGCTTGTATCAGTTTGAACCTCTAGAGTCGATGACTGTGCATCGGCTATATATTTTTTTATTGGCCGATTTCATGTATCGGCCCCCATATTTCACTGTCCATCATCCCACATGCTTGGGAAATATTTCTTGAGGTGTTGCCCGTTGACAGCCACTGGGAATTTTACGCCATCCAGTTCCTCAAGCATGTACGCGTTTCCCCTTAAAACTTGATCGACCCTGTATGGCCCGTGCCAATTTGGAGACCATTTACCATATGCTGCATCCTTAGTTCCCAATGGCAATACAGCTTCCCATACCAGATCGCCAACGTGGAACTCTTTCGGTCTCACCTTCTTATTATATGCACGAGCTACCTTGGCCTTGTTCTCTTTGATTTTCTCAAGCGACCACAGCCTGAGCTCAGTTAAATCCTCAACACTGTCACTCATCAGGGCCGTATATTCTTCAGTTGTTAGATCGTTCTGAAAAGTGACATGTCTTGATCCAGCCGTAATTTCCCAGGGCAATACGGCTTCTTGTCCATAGACTAGATGGTATGGCGAGGTTTTTATTTCTCCATGACATGACATGCGATAAGCCCATAAAGCCTCTGACAAAACCTCGTGCCAACGCCTAGGGTGCTCATCGATCTTCCTCTTGATCAGCTTGATAAGGCTCTGGTTGGACGCTTCAGCTTGCCCATTTGCTTGAGCATAGTACGGAGATGATCGGATCAGCTTGATTCCCGTGTCCTCACAGAACTCTCTAAACTCGTAAGAAGTGAAGACCGAACCTCCATCGGTCGTGATCGTTTGGGGGATCCCGAATCTATGAATAACATGTTCTTTCACAAAATCGATAACATCCTTTGAGCTCACTGATTTCATAGGGACGGCTTCAACCCATTTAGTGAAATAATCCGTAATGGCCAAAATCCACATGTGGCCTTTGCTTGATGGAGGATTGATCTTGCCAATCATATCCATGCCCCAACCTTGGAATGGCCAAGGTTTGATGATGGGGTTCATTGCTGACGCGGGCACCATCTGAATTCTTCCAAATTTCTGACATGCTTGACACCCTTTGTAGTACTTAAAACAGTCCTCAAGCATGGTGGGCCAATAAAACCCTGATCGCCTGATCAACCATTTCATCTTGTGAGCCGATTGGTGAGTTCCACAGGCGCCTTCGTGTACCTCGTGCAGGAGCCGATTGGCCTCGGTCGGCCCTAGACATTTGAGCAACAACCCTTCCAGAGTCCTGTAGAACATGTCGTCCCCGATAAGCACATACTTCATGGCCTTGTACCTTATCCGTTTAGGTGCCCCCCGAGCCGAATCTTTCAAGTAATTGAAGATATCGGCTCTCCAGTCGTCCGCCTCCAGGAACTGTACTTGAACATCAGTTCCTTCTGCTACATCCTTGTAGCCTGAAGCCATTTGTGCGAGATCATTCGCCTCTGCATTCTGCGATCGCGGGATCCAGTTAAAGTTTATGTACCGGAACTGTGCCATGAGCTCACGGCATTGCAACCATAATGGGAAGAGCGACTCGCTCTCACACTTGTATTCCTCCGTGAGTTGGGAAATCACCAATTTGGAGTCTCCAAAAATTTCCACTGCCTCTGCTCCAGCTTCGATGAGCAACTCCATTCCCTTGCGTATCGCCTCGTACTCGGCGACGTTGTTGGTGCACGGGGTAGCAAGCCTGATGGAGAAGGAATATGTTGCCCCCCGGGGCGACACGAGTAGAATGCCAATGCCGCAACCATCATCGCAAACCGATCCATCGAAAAACATAGCCCACGCTCGTATAGACAGTGCTGCTATATCAGTGTTGATCCTTTCAGCAATAAGGTCGGCTAATGCCTGACCCTTAACCGCTTTCGCAGGTTGGTACCGGATGTCAAATTCCGATAATGCAAACATCCATTTGCCGAGTCGGCCTTTCAACATAGGAGCCGACAGCATGTGCTTTATGACGTCTGATTTGCATATAATGATAATCTCTGCCGAGAGCAAGAGGTGGCGCAGCTTGGTGCAGGTGAAAAACAGGCAGAGGCACAACTTATCGATCTCAGGGTACCTTGTCTCTGCGTCGAGCATCCTTCTGCTGATATAAAACACCACTCGCTCCAGACCATCATAAACCTGCACCACCACCGAGGCGATGGACGTGTCAGCTACTGATAAGTAAATGTAGAACGGCCTATCCGGCTGGGGCGGAACCAATACTGGCGGCTTCGTCAGATATTCTTTGATTTCGTCGAAGGCTCGTTGTTGCTCTGTCCCCCAGCGGAATTCTTCATCAGATTTAATTTTCACCAGTCCCATGAACAGCTCTATTCTTCCTGACAGATTGGAGATGAATCTTCTGACGAAGTTGATCTTGCCGATGAGAGACTGCAGTTCTTTCTTCGTGGTAGGTGGCTTCATTGTTCGCACTGCCTCCTGACTTTTCAGGCCGATCTCAATTCCTCGTTCATGGACCAAGAAACCCAAGAACTGACCGGCCGTCACACCGAAGGCACACTTCTTTGGATTCATCCGTAGCCCGAATTTCCTTGTTCGGTCCAGGACGCGTCGCAGATCGTCCAAATGTCCTTGTACTGAAGCTGACTTGACCACCACGTCATCGATATAAATTTCCACCAGCTTGCCGATCAGATCATGGAAGATGTAATTCATGGCTCTTTGGTATGTGGCGCCGGCATTCTTCAGTCCAAACGTCATGACTACATATTCAAACAACCCCACCGAACCTGGGACTCTGAATGCAGTCTTGTGTATATCTTCCGGAGCCATAAAAATTCGGTTGTAACCGGCATTGCCATCCATGAAGCTCAAGATTTTATGACCAGCAGCTGCGTTGATTAACGTCTCTGCTACCGGCATCGGATATTCATCCTTCGGAGTGGCTCTATTGAGATCCCGAAAATCTATGGCGACCCGCCAGCGGCCATCCTTCTTCTCTACAGGTACGATACTAGAAATCCACTCAGCATACCTGCACGGCCTGATTAACTTGGCTGTCAACATTTTCTCGATCTCCTTCTTGACTTCTTTCAAAATTTCGGCCTTCATCTATCGCGCTCGCTGCTAGAACGGTCGAAACCCTTTTTTAAGCGGGAGTCGATGCTCGATGATGCTCCTGTCTAACCCGGGCATCTCTGTATAGTCCCAGGCAAAGCAATCTGGATATTCTTTCAACAAAGCTATCATCGGACCCCGCATATTCGGATCTAACTTCTTGCTGATAAATGTTGGTCTTGGCTTATCCCTAGGACCGATGTCAATCTCCTCTAGCTCATCAGCGGATGTAAATCCATACCCTAGCTTTCCGTCACCTGTTAAATCGATGCTAAACACGGGGCAAACAGCTGGTGAGGATAACAAAGATAGTTTGGGCCGATTGCCGGAATCGGCCCCCTTTTTCATTGCATTAGTCAAGGAAGGTTTACAACTTATCTGTGCTCTACAATGGCAGGGAACCTCCCTGCTACGACTGCATGACCTGTTTGTCGTAAGATTGCTGCCTTTTATTTTTTGTGGCCGATCGCAGGGATCGGCCTTACCACGTACGATAGTGGACTTTGCTACTCTGTCAGGCCAGTGGATAAGACCAGCCTCACCCCGTTTTTTGTAGCTTCAATGCACTCACAGCCGTCTAGACTGACTCCAGAGATCGGCTCTTGGTCTCCTGCCTCCCAGATGTTCATGCCAGCTATGGAGATCTCAATCGAGTCATCTGAATGAATGACCTCCACTTCATCTCCATCCCACTGTATCAGGCACTGGTGCATCGTGGATGGAATGCAGCAGTTGGCGTGAATCCAATCCCTCCCCAGCAAGACAGCGTAGGTGCTTTTGCTGTCAACGATGAAGAATGACGTAGGGATGGTTTTTCTGCCCACGGTCAAGTCCACATTCAGAACGCCTTGCGTCTCTGAAGTTTGGCCGTTGAAGTCGCTTAACGTTACGTTGGTTTTGATCAGATCTGCAGTGGAGCGTCCCAAACGCCATAGCATGGAGTATGGCATTATATTGACTGTCGCTCCGGTGTCAACCAACATCTTGCGGACAGGCTGCCCATTGATATAACCTCGCAGGTACAGAGCTTTCAGATGTTTGTAGCCCTTCTCTTGTGGCTTTTCAAAGATAACCGGTCGTGGGCCGCAGTCAAACTGTGCCACTGGTAGTTCTTTGGCTCTTGGAGCGCAGAACTCTGACGGAAGTGTGAACACCATGTTTGTGCCAGCCGATGTCTTCGCATCGGCTTTTACTGGTTTGGGGCGCCATTCTTTTCTTTTCGGGCGAGCCTCCGTTTCCAAGGTTTGCTGCACTTTCACGGCCAGATCGGGCCGTACCTTCCTTAGAGCGTGGAGGTACTGCGCTTCGGCCTCCTCCAAGTTACGTAGCCGCTGAACTCGACGCTTTTGGGTGTGCCTGAGTCCATCGGGGCACCACCTTGGCCGGTGATATCTGTCTTCTTCTTTTCCACCCATTGGCTCCTCGAAGCCTTGCGCTCGAGAAGGGAGAGGCCCTAGGCGCTTGAACACTGAGACTGGACCTGTGCCATCCTTCTGCTGTCCACATTCTGGGCAGTTGTCGATTGTAGGCAATCGGCTCATTCCCGCGTCCCAGCAATACTTGAAGAAAGGACAATCCCAATGTTTATCCATGCCTTCTTTTTCCTTCGGCTTTTTACTAGCGAGGCGCTCATATCCTTCATCATCTCTATCGTGCCGGCGACGTCGGTCATACTGGTGCTCATACTTGTTAAGGAGATGTGTGGAGTGTGGTTTCTGATATCGCACGCTTCTCACTTGCTCCTCGGTCAAATACTGCCTGTCATCATAACGGGGCCGGTCACGTGGACCGGCCTCCTCTCTTTCTCTGCCCCGAGAGCGACTGTCTTCCTCTTTATATGCGCCACGGTGGTACACAGGTCCTGCCATATTAACATCGAACGAGAAATCCAACTGACGCCTCGTGGACTGGCTGTGTTCTACCATGTTGACGCCGGGAAATGGGTTTGTGTCTACTTTCATGGCGAACTGCCCAAGGATTAGACGACCCTGTTCTATCGCCGTTTGGATCTGGCGACGTAGCTCTTTGCAGTCATTTGTGGTGTGGGTGAACGAGTGATGCCACTTGCAGTAAGGTCTCCCGTTCATCTCTTGAGCTGTAGGGATTTTATGGCCTTCGGGTAACTTCAGCTGCTTTTCTTTCAGCAGTAAATCAAATATCTGCTCAGCTTTGCTCACGTCGAAGTTGAACCCTTTTGCAGGCCCTTGCTGTTTTACCCATTTGCAGGACACAGGATCTGCCCCCCGAGCCCATTCAGCCACGGCCACCTCCTGGTCTTGTGTAGGATCCTCTTCTTCTGTATCGACCAGGCTTATCGGACGTTTGAACTTGTCTTGGTACAACTCAGGGTGGCGCTGTTCATACATTGTCAGCTTCTGGGCCATGTGCGCCAATGAATTGTACTCTACTTGGAAAGCCAGATCCTTGATAGGTGCTGAGAGACCCAACACTGCCAGCTCGACCGCTTCCTTCTCAGTTAAACGAGCCGAATAACATCGGTTCTTGATAGTCCTGAATCATTGAATGTACTCAGCTACCGTTTCTCCCCGCTTTTGCCGCACCTGCGCCAGATCTGCAATGCCAGCCTCGGTAGCTTCTGAATGATACTGAATGTGGAACTGTTCTTCCAGTTGTTTCCAGGTCTGGATCGAATCCGGTGGCAACGAGGTGTACCACCCAAAAGCTGGTCCTGTCAGAGATTGCGCAAAGAACCTTACGCGTAACTGATCCGATGCTGAAATCATGCCTAACTGTGCCAGGTATCGGCTCACATGCTCGATCGAGCTCGACCCTTCTGATCCGCTAAACCTTGAGAACTCAGGGAGCCGATACTTGGGTGGCAGCGGAATCAGATCAAACTCGTTGGGGTACGGCTTGGAGTAGCCGATTGTCCTTCTCTTCGGCACGAAGCCGAACTGGTCTCTTAAGATGGTACGGATTTGCTCCACCGTTTGAGCTGCAGGGGCTAAACTCTCAGAACTCGCTCCGGTGGCGTACTTGGCTAGCCATGCCTGTTTATCAGCGTCCATCCCAGACATCCCTGCTCGGGAAATACCTGCTCCCGCAGTCCCTGCTCCAGAAACTCCTGTTCCAGAAATCCCTGCAGTTGCCACCTGGTTTGTGCACGTCAGGTTATTGCAGTCCGGCACGTAGGTGCACACATATCCATGTGGGATCTCTTTAGGTGGTTCAAACAGGAATTGGTAATCGCCAGGGTCACCTCCAACCTTGTAGACGACGTAAGCCGGTGCCCCTGGTGGCTCCGGAGCTGCAAGCGTGAATGGCAGCTGCGGCCTAGTCTGGAGCGGTCTTTCTCCCCGGTGAGTCCCTAGAGTAGGACCCGACGGAGAGTACTGATGTTTCATGATCTCTTGAACTACGCGAACCGCGACGCGCTCGAAAGCGTTCACTAGGCTCTTAGAATGGCGGTGAAGAGAATGAGCTACCATGTAATTGACTTCCTGTCACAGAGCTCTGGTGCGCTCCTCTGAAGGAACAGACAGATCCACCTCGTCAAGAGCACCTTCAGGTGAGAACCCTTTCCATCTGATGCCATGCTTACGGGTCCTCTCAAAAGAGCCGATGAGATCGGCTTCGAAGAGAGCTTTGATATCATCATACTTCGCCTTGTGCTCCTCAGGCAGATCGTCGTACGTGACCGGTCTGTTCTCCATCGCAGCGTCGGATGTTGATATAGACGTTGTTGAATGTCCCACCGGGCGTGCCAGAATGTGTTGTCTACCAAAACCCACCGGCGAGCAGCGACGGGCAACACGGAGAGCCGGGAGGCTCCCAGGACTGCTGGTGGGCCCTGGTCCCTCGGGCAACGGCCCGCAAAACTCCGGCACACGTCCTGGCTGGTTCGAGGGCGTGCCACCTGACCTATACCTGATCAGGAAGGTGAAAGATTGCTTCGATTGGTTTCCTGCATGGCAAACAAACATACGTAAAATTCAAGCCGTGACCGGCTTTCAGGTTTCCCTGTGAATCGGCTCTTGGAGCCGATTACCCCATGGTTCTGCATTAGATCTATGATAACATGGGGTTTTGCTTTATCAATACAAGTTAAATCGATCTACGACAGTTTAACGTTTTCACCACGTAATTGGAACATCCTACACGTAATTGAGCCTGGTAAATACAAAAGATGATAGAAAACTAACCCTAGAGAAGGCCTAACAACCGAGGTAAAGTCAATTCCCGGAACAACTCCTCTCGAATTAGCAAACCATATCTTTACGTACTACTGGATCGTTCAACCCGTTTGCAAGGCCTGACTACGTGGATATCAAACTAAACCTTGGAAAGCAAGGCAACACTATAACAGATCGAATCGACGGAATAAAGATCAAGCAAGATGCTACCCTTACACCCCGAACAGGTGCAAAGGCAGCGAGATAAGCAAAGGCAGCATAGCTAAACAATCATAGTAAAAAGTACCGATGCTAGCCTAAACAGATCTATGATAAAAGTATTACTTAGAGAAGTTTGATTTAGGATAAACCTAGAACTTCAATTAATTTGGAATAGATGGAATACATAGTATTTTTCTCTTCCTTCTTTTTGTTAAAAAATATAGTGCCTAGATAGTCTCTCATTTGTTTTGAAAGAAATACGGTAGCAAAGGCTCGACTGAAATCTATGTGTCTAGGCTGCGCATCAACTCCGCTAACCAAGTGAGGCTAGCTTACTCTTTTGGACAATTCCTCACACGTGTCATATAAAAATGCCATTGTATGCAAATGTCTGGTGCCAATTTTAGAAAGAGAACTTGTATATATCGTATAAAAAAGACTTTATATGAATGATTATGCATCATCTGCCGATCAATTACGCATTTTATAAGAACACTTTGTATTTTGGTCATGCAACCAAATTTTCTTCTAGAACAATGGCCTCTAATTATGTATGGTCTAGACTAGTTGCTTATCCAGTAGTTCAGAACACCTATAATTTTTTTTGTGAACTCACTTGGCCTATATTAATGTACATATATGTTTTGTGTTGTGATCAGGGCTTCCTGGCAATGTTCATATTGATATGCGGAGTGTACTTCGGTGTGACGGCGTTATGGGTGTTTGGAGGATGGGGGCTCCTATTGGCCGAAGCATTCACAATAACATTTTGGGGCACTATGGAAGCATGCATCCTCCAGGTGTGTTACAAAATGTATGTGAATAGGAGTAGAAGGATTGGAAGCTAGCATGCCTAGAGCTCTGGAATCTTCTTCATTTGGGGCTACGGTTCCTTCCTCGCAAGTATGGTGCATGTGTATTTCTTTGATAAGAGAAGAGATCAAAAGCCTCTCCAGACTTCTGATAAAGAGAGTCAATGTTGTAAAGTTCAGAGATCGATTAAAAATAAGTGAAATTAATATGTATAACCGTATTCTACTAGATTTTTACCCTTTTTAGACATCTCCTGATGCGACAATGTTAGTAGCATCATACGTGAAAGTACAAGTATGACGACTAGAGGGGGGTGGATACGCTAGCCAAATCTTAGTTCTATAGATATGCAACTAAGTGAATTTACCTATATGGAAAACAAGCAAGGCAACACAACAAACAAGATTAAATGATAGAAGTAACCGCAGTGGAGACACTAAGAAGTGTTCATGAAGTTTCTTCCTTGTTAGGGAAAGTACGCCTTGATTGGAGAGGTGCGGCGCCACATAAGGCCACCAATGCCCCAAAGGCTCGTCTTATTCTCCCGTGTGCGGACCTTTACAAACTTGTTGGGGGCACTCTCCACAATTTAATTGGAGTCTCCCAACACGACCCTAAAGCTTCAAAACACAAAGAGAGTGCTTCCGGGCGACCTCTTCCGTCTAGGATTTCTAGAATCCAAGAGTAACAAGTTCCTGAATGAAAAGTGGGGGAAATCAAATCCATTTGGTGGAAGTGTATATCTAGGTCTTATCCCTTGATTCCTAAAAGATCAACAAGTTCTAGTGGCTAGGGAGGGAGATCTAGTGGAGTTGAGCTCCACAGTAATGGAGGTGATAGAGTGGAAGTCACAACATCCCAAGGTAGAAGAAGGATGATATTTATAGGTTCCCCGGAAATAGAGTCATTGCCTGATACTTACGCCAAAGTCTCGGGCCTAGCTAGAGTCTCCAGACCAGCCCTGGTACCTTATAAGCAACTGACCCGAGTGAATGGACCAGAGTCTCCGAGATTTTCACCTCGGAGTCATCGGTTAGAGCAAAGTCAAAGGCATGAGTCTAGTAGCTTGTGAGGAGTAAGCCCTAGAGCCAATGCCATAGTCTCCGGGCTTGATACCCTAGAGTTTGCAGTGTAACTTGGCAGGCAACAACATAATTTCTAGAGATCCTCTCCATTATAAAATAGGAAGTCTAGGTGGGTGTTGCCTACCAAAACCCACCGGCGAGCAGCGACGGGCAACACGGAGATCCGGGAGGCTCCCAGGACTGCTGGTGGGCCCTGGTCCCTCGGGCAACGGCCCGCAAAACTCCGGCACACGTCCTGGCTGGTTCGTGGGCGTGCCACCTGACCTATACCTGATCAGGAAGGTGAAAGATTGCTTCGATTGGTTTCCTGCATGGCAAACAAACATACGTAAAATTCAAGCCGTGACCGGCTTTCAGGTTTCCCTGTGAATCGGCTCTTGGAGCCGATTACCCCATGGTTCTGCATTAGATCTATGATAACATGGGGTTTTGCTTCATCAATACAAGTTAAATCGATCTACGACAGTTTAACGTTTTCACCACGTAATTGGAACATCCTACACGTAATTGAGCCTGGTAAATACAAAAGATGATAGAAAACTAACCCTAGAGAAGGCCTAACAACCGAGGTAAAGTCAATTCCCGGAACAACTCCTCTCGAATTAGCAAACCATATCTTTACGTACTACTGGATCGTTCAACCCGTTTGCAAGGCCTGACTACGTGGATATCAAACTAAACCTTGGAAAGCAAGGCAACACTATAACAGATCGAATCGACGGAATAAAGATCAAGCAAGATGCTACCCTTACACCCCGAACAGGTGCAAAGGCAGCGAGATAAGCAAAGGCAGCATAGCTAAACAATCATAGTAAAAAGTACCGATGCTAGCCTAAACAGATCTATGATAAAAGTATTACTCGCCATCAACAAGGCTTCAGCACGAGTAACACCAAATAACGCATAAGTAGATACTGCCTAGATCGCAAGATGCGATCTAGGCAGCATGACACTTACCCGAAAGAAACCCTAGAAACAAGGGGTGGCGATGCGCCGAGATTGTGTTTGTTGTGAACGTGATCGTCCTCCTTTCTCAATAACCTTAGGTACATATTTATAGTCCGGAGACTTTCTATCTTTGGAATAACTCTAACAATCCTATCTCTTTACTTAAACCGAAACGTAAACTACTACAATATAAGATACACGGGCAATTTAGCCCAAATCCACGCACAATGCCGATTCAACAACACGTTGCATATATGTATCTTCCGAGCCCATCTTGATCACGGCCCATCTCCTCCTTTGGCTAAAATATGGCGATAACAGTGGGTACAATTGAGTTTGTGTACGTGATTTGATTTCTGACGAACCTTCCGAAGAGCATCCCCTCTTGATAATACGGTTTTCCTATGACTCAGGAAAGAACAAAATATATGGAAAACTTTCTTGATTTTTTCTCTTTTGAGGGGTCGATCACCGTCTTGTGCTAATCATCAAATGTACATAGAAGGACTCGGCACACGGTAAAACTCACTTGTGTTGTTAACAAACATCCAAATGTACTTAGGAAGAGAAATGCCCTTCCAGTACGCCTACCAACTAAACATTTGTCTACGAGACCATATTATTTAATTAAATAAGAGATCATCACAACACATCAAATTAACGGCAAAAAATACTAAATGATCTTTCATTCCACCAGCATCTCTCAAACTAGTTAATTGCACAACAATTCACATATTGATTGAACGCTATGCCACTAGTACCACGTTGATGCTATGCACCGAGGAATGGTAACCAAACAAGTATCATGCACTAAAATACCATGCTATGATACTATGCATTGGGAGTGCTATTAAAAACATGCCACATGTTATTATTTCCAAAAAGTAGTGTTTGTTGGCTCACAATCATCCTGACATGGTTATACCCTACGGGTACGTAACTTCAGTATACCTAGTCCAGCCCAAGGAAGGCCCACAGCAAACATACGCTGGCCCATGAAGATTTTCGGGTGACCAAGGCCCAGGACGTCTTCGGATCCTTGGAGAACAAGACTAGTTTAGATAGGAAACTCAAAAGGGCAACGCCCTAGAACTTGTAACCAACTAGGACTATGCCCGGGACCTGCCTAAGTCTATATAAAGGCCAGGAGGGCACGTCCTAGGGCAACTCGACTCATACTTTCGCACACGCATCCACGCCAGATCGAATCTGTGCACCCTGTAACCTTCGGTTCCGCCGTAATCAAAGAGCAGACAAGCAGGAGTAGGGTTTTCCCTCCGGGGGCCTGAACCTAGGTAAATCTCGTGTCCCCTGGTTGCTTGTCTGTTAACCGTGCCACGATCTCCAGCATCCCCATCTTCTCCAAAACCCAAGTCCATAACAATGGGCATTGACGAGATTAAACCTCGTCAATTGGCGCCGTCTGTGGGAACTGGGGCTGTTGATTGTGCGGTCGTGACGGTTCCGACCCGATCGATCTACAACTCCGCGGCGACAGAGAATCACCTCCTCTTCGGCACTTTCGACTTCACCGCCCACTCGCCGGCTACCATGAAGGATTTCGAGCCCGTAGGCGACGGACTCGAGATCTTGTTCGGGAGCTTCTGTTTCCAGGTGGGACAAACCGGCACCCTCCGCCTCCCTGAGCGGGTGCCCGTGCCGTCAATCAGGCCCGCTTCGTGGGCTCCACACCCCGTGCTACGCACGTCACCATCAACAGATGAGTTCTACAGCAGCAGCTACAACTCCGATCTGTGCGATCCACCTTCGGATGAAGGGACTTACGGTTCCGGATCCGAAAGCTGTGGCAGCAGCCAACTAATCTGCATGCGCTATCTGTGCGCCGCAGTCATCCAAACCGACGAGGAAACGCCTAACCCGCCGCCCAACCCCAACCCGCAGGACGGAAACAGCGAAAACGGGGAAAACCGTGGCCACCTCATCCAACTTAGCAAAGAAGGATGGGTCGAAGCACACCGCGCCGTCGCAGGCGAAATAGTCCTACCTCTGGACTCCCCACGTGATCTGCTGAGGGCATACCACTACCTCCTCATCGAGGAGCACAAGAAACAAGTCGAGATGCAGAAGACGCTCGACAAACGCAAGCAAGCAGCCTCTGAGTCCAGTGCGCGACGAGCTGCGCTCTCCGCCATGGAACCCGGCTCTAGCACAAACAGAAACCAGGGAAACAAGCACCGCTCTCGAGTGGAAAACATGGACCCCAAGGAGCGGCGTGACGTGACCCGAACTCTCCATACATCGTTCATGGATATGGACGCTGACGGCAACATCACCCCGAAGACGCCACAAGCTGCGATCATGGCAGCCACTGCGTATCTCGCGGCTCACCCACCTCCGAAGGGGGACCCGAAAAGGGCCATGCATAAATCCGCACTCACCGGACTAGGACTAATAGGAGTTGCGCTCCATGAAGACGCTCCTGCGGAGCCAAAGAAGAAAGCTCCGGCCAGGCGCGACCGGAGCCCCACACCCTCATCCGAAGAGGAAGAGGAACATGATCTCCATCGAAGAAAGAAGAGCTCGCACCGCCATAAACACGACTACGACGCCAGAGACAAGCTTACACAGCGCAAGATCGACAAAGCACGCGCTAAACGCGCATGTTCGTCCGAATCTGAGATGGATGAAGACGAAGGAGAACTCTGTGGAGCTCGATGCTTCAGCAGATCCGTTCGGCGAACACAGATGCCACGTAACTTCAAGCTTCCTTCGGATACTCCGAAGTTCAACGGCACGCAAGATCCAAAATGTTGGCTCAGTGACCATCTGTCATCCGTCAAACTTCACGGAGGAAACAAAGAAACCGCCATGCAATGCCTTCAGCTGCAGCTGACAGGCGCGGCGCGAGTCTGGCTCAGCAGCCTATCATCAGAATCCATCCGAAGCTGGGAGGAGCTTTCTTACAGCTTCATCCGAAATTTCAAAGGCACCAGCAAGAGGCCCGCCTCAATCGAAGAATTGCGAGCCTGCACTCAAAGAACGGGTGAATCTATTCGCTCGTACATACTACGCTGGTCTACGACCAAAAACTCCGCAGCACACATCTCCGAAGAGAGGGCCATCGACGCCTTCAGGGACGGCGTCAAGCGCCAAGACTTCAAGGAGGAACTTGGGCGTGTAAAGCCCAAGACGCTCGACCACCTCATGGAAATCGCCAACAGTTGGGCAGACGGCGAAGATTGCATCCAGCGACCGCAATCAGATGAAGAGGACGACTACGGCCGAAGACGCGAACGCCGCAGCAAGAGGAGATCGCGCGTCTACGAGGACCGCGACGGACCCGACATGGTCGCGGCCGGCTACGCCGACCGCCGCAACGACAACAGCCGCAACAGTGGAGGATACCGCAGCGGAAACTTTCGCGACAACGGACGACCAACGCAGTCGTGGCAACGCCGCGACCGCGACAACGGACCCTCAGCATTCGACAAACTTTCGGGTCCATGCACCATCCACTTCTACATCGACAAACAAGATGGCAAAAAGAAAGCCAGCCACATGCTCAAGGACTGCCGCGAGTTCCAGAAACTCAGCGAAGGCATGATGCAGATGAGGCAACAAGCTCCAATTCCTGCGTTCGGAAACGCACCTGCGCCAGGTGACATAGCACACGGAGCTCCTCCACCGCCGCCTATTGGAGGCCAAAACCAACCAGTCGCACCAGTGCAAAACAACACCGGAGTCCCATATCCCCCATCAAAAGGAGCACTCAATATGATACAGAAGGGACGCCCCACAAACAGGGTGCAGAAGAAAATCACCCGACAAATCAACTTGGCCGTGGCAACTCCGCCTGCAATCCCTGAGTACCTCAGCGGATCGGAGTCCTGCATTACATTCACTCGCGCGGATCACCCTTGCCAGATCCCTCGCCCAGGTCATGCTGCCCTGGTGTTGGAGGCGCAGATCGGAGGCTTTGAGATGAGTCGCGTCTTCATGGACGGCGGCAGCAGCATCAACCTAATGTTCGCAAGCACTCTAGCAGCTATGCGGATCCCGCAATGCAGCCTGAAACAATCAGACACAACGTTCCACGGCATTGTCCCAGGGAAGGGTATCTTCCCCCTGTGCAAAATAGGACTCGACGTCATCTTCGGGAAGCCGGACAACTTTCGGCAGGAGCGCCTAGAATTCGAAGTGGTGGACTGGCCGTCGCAATACCATGCCATCCTGGGACGTGTAGCATTCGCAAGATTCCTGGCCGTCCCACACTACGCATACCTACTACTCAAGATGCCAGGACCAAGGGGCGTCATCACAGTCCACGGGAGCTTCACCCGGTCGGACCAATGCGACAGGGATTTCAACAAAATCTCCCAGTCCTTCGGCATGCAAGACGAGATCGTAAGGCTCCGCGAGGAGACGGACAATGGGCTATCCCCCGTCACAAGGAAGAACGCACCAGACATGTCCTTCGACTCCACCGTCAACACCAAGAAAGTGCAGGTCCATCCGACAGACGCCTCCAAGATGGCGCTGATCGCCAACGACCTCAGCACCGCATAGGAAGGCGCGCTCGTCGAATTCCTCCATGAGCGCTGGGAAATATTCGCCTGGTGTCCTGCGGACATGCCAGGAGTTCCCAGGGAATTCGCCGAGCACGCACTCAATGTCTTCCCAGACACCAAGCCAGTCAAGCAGTCTATCCGAAGGCTGTCGGAGCCACGAGCTGAAGCTATCGGCAAGGAGATCAACAGATTACTCGCAGCAGACTTCATCCGGGAAATCAAGGAAAGCAAGTGGCTGGCAAATACGGTGATGGTCCCTAAGAAGGACACGGACATCCTGCGGATGTGCGTGGACTTCACGTCACTAAATAAACACTGCCCAAAGGACCACTTCCCTTTACCTCGGATCGACCAGATCATCGATTCGACTGCAGGTTGTGAAAAGCTCTCCTTCCTCGATGCCTACTCAGGCTATAACCAGATTCGACTCAAGGTCGAAGATCAAGAGAAAACGGCGTTCATTACACCATTCGGAGTCTTTTGCTACAACACAATGCCCTTCAGGCTAAAGAACACGGGTGCCACGTACCAGCGATGCATGTAGGCCTGCCTCAAGGACCAGATTGGTCGCAACGTCCAAGTCTATGTGGACGACATAGTCATAAAAACCAAGGAGGCGAGAACACTTATCGACGATCTCCGCGAGACGTTCGACAACCTTGATCGCTACAGGATCAAGCTCAATCCAGAAAAGTGCGCCTTCGGCGTCCCCTCGGGTCAGCTGCTCGGGTACTTCATCTCTCAGCGAGGGATCGAAGCGAACCCGAAGAAAATCAAACCTATCATGACAATGGAGAAGCCGAAGAACCTCAAGGGCGTTCAGCAGCTCGCAGGGCGAGTAGCGGCCCTAAGCAGGTTCATCAGCCGCATGGGCGAGAAGGCCCTACCATTTTACCAGCTGCTGCGCAAGGCAGACAAGTTCGAGTGGACACCAGAAGCCAACGACGCATTCGAAAGCCTCAAGCGGCTCCTCTCCACCTCGCCCGTTTTGGTCACGCCAAAGGAGCGCGAGCCCCTGCTGCTGTACATAGCAGCCACACACCAGGTGGTCAGCACCGTACTGGTGGTTGAACGACACGAAGAAGGCAAGACCCACGGGGTCCAGCGCCCAATTTACTACCTCAGCGAGGTACTCACTCCAACAAAACAGCGGTACCCGCACTACCAAAAGCTAGCCTACGGCGTGTTCATGACGGCTCGACGACTGAGCCACTACTTCCAGGAGCATCAGGTGATGGTCGTCAACGAGGCACCCCTAAACAGCATCCTGAATAACCCATAGGCCACAGGACGCGTGGCCCTGTGGGGCATTGAACTATCACCCCTGGACATCGTCTACGAGAAGCGACATGCAATCAAATCTCAAGTCCTTCCGGACTTCCTGGTGCACTGGATGGAGCTGCAGCTGCCTGATGTAACACCCTCAGAATCGGCCCTATGCAAGTTTTAGCGATTCCCGCCAAACCCGCATAGAAACGATTCAAAGGTGCCCACCAGGCACTTGCGTGCGGGTCGAAAACGAAGTAATAACATTACACAACAGTCCTCGATGGGACCCACAGAACAGATATATATAACAGCGACTCAATGAGTCAAGAATACAGAGATAATATACAAAGATCCAAATCACCTTGAAAATGATAGAGCGTCCGACTACGGACAAGATGCAAATGGGGCTAAGAGCCCTGGAGAATAACCAATGGCGTCCATAACCCTGCCCAGGCCAAGCCGGAAGGGTAACCCTGCTAACGACGTCGATCTCAAAACCTGCTTAAACAAAAGGGGTGCCGACAAAGGGCAAAGGAAAAAAGAGAGAGCGGTCAGTACTGAGGCCAGTACACGGCGAGGCTAGAATTCGGCGGTCCTCGCCTACATAGGTATGGTGGACTGAGCGGCAGCGCAGCATGCACTAAACAACCTATAGAGACTCGATATAAATGTCGGCTATCAGAGAGGGATAAGAAAGACCTATTCGGAACCAACCTGGTGCTACCATCAGACAAACCCATCCTGGTGTTTCCCCCTCGAGACCAAACGAGGAAGTCAACCGAGGAACTCACACAGTTGGCAGTTTTATTGATTCAGTTATCGTTGCAGCAATTACTAGTCAGGTATAGATAGTCATCCTGATATAATAAGCAATGGGCACTTTTAGTTAACCATTCCGTTGTAGTTGCGACACTTACTAGTCAGATATAATTAGCATGAGATATCCCAACCCAGCAGTTGTTGGTACTTTTATTTAGCCATTCCGTTGTAGTGAAGCTGATTACTAGTCATATCGGGTACAAGTCAAATTATAACAGTAAACTTTAGTTATAGTTGTCTATGATCAAGCACTGTGCTCCAAGTCGTCCATAACCGCGGACACGGCTTCTCGAAAAGATTTAACCCTACAGGGGTGCACCAAAGTATCCACGCGCACTTCGACCCTTTTTGCCAGATCAATTAACATACACCCATCGGTATGTCGGCGGGGCCTAAGTCATGACGTTTCCCAGACCCAAAGCAAGCACGGGGGGCCACCCCACTAAGTCTACCCGCAACGAAGTCGGCCGGTCTCCGAGACGGACTCAGGGTTTGCGCCAGTGGCTGTAAACGACTGGGAACCCAAAACTGGGCTTGTCGATACCGCGAAAACACTACGCTTCCAAAACAGTACAGGTGCTCCTCGCAAAATCATAAATAAAGCAGTAAAGCATGGCATAAGTACAGGATAGTAATAAAGCCCCAAACTACTTGTGGCCCCTAGTACAGTACTTGGAATCAGGTACTAAATCGATGGGGGTGCCCATACATCCCACATGTGGTTAGCGCGCTCGATCTCGGAATAGGTGTCAAGAACTCGGGGTCCTACGGGACACAAGTGGACGGTTAACAACCAAATAACATCTATTGCCCACCTGTGCCTCTGCTTACCTACTTCAATTTTAGTTATTAAACAATAATTAAAGTCTTGATCATCTCCAACAATAAACACACGGCAATACTCCAACAACTGTGGTACTTGACGACACGCAACAGCACTTGAGCAAGCGACTACGACGCGCAGGTCCAACTATCTACCAAACAACAGGTAATAGGAGGTGTCCAAGGCAATATAAGGCTGCAAGGGATATCACGGGTACGAAAACTAGAGCATCGCAACACAGATAGCAATAGATCAACAGGAGGGAAATAAATACTATAAAAGTAAGATAGGTAGAAAGGGGGAGATGCTCGCCTGAAAACATTGCCGAAGGTTCAACCGAAGATCGGGTCGACACTCGCATCAACTCAACGGCCTTATCCGCGAAGAACCAAAACACTAGAAGAAACACCGGAGGCACTATTTAAGATTACGGCAGAAGATCGGGCATGATGCATGTATGATGTATGACATGGCAAGGTGCGATGCAATTAGGCAATATTAAGCGGAACCGGGGGTCCCGACAATTAATTAATAGGTTCATGTTATTTAGATACCCCGCATTTTAAATGTTGTTTTAACATGGCAAAAGGTAGCATCGGTTCGCTACACAAATTTAAATGGGACCAATATACGACTAGATTTGCCGGCATATGGGCCCCATATTTAATTATGAGGTGAATCGGCATAATGTCCCCAAACCCACATGATATGTGTGAAAACATGAACATTTTAATATGCAACAAGTTTAGATATTATTATAAAATAGGGCTCGGGAAGGGAATCACACATTAGGGAGTCGGTGATCTTGGTTCCGGGGGTTCGGGGTTTGTCTCAGGGTTCAGGGGAAACGTTGAAGCTCGGACTCGCGATGGCGAACTTGAGTAGATCGGTACCGGGGTCTTCGGATCTGGGAAGTAGATCTTGTCGCACGGGCATCAATGCTTCCGGGAAGGATAACTTGGCGATCCCGAGGGTCTTGGTGTTCGACGGGGTTCGGGCGCGCCGGGATCGGTCTTCGGGTCTCCAAAAGTGGATCTTGAGGTTTCCGTGATGGAGGTCTTGGCGTGCTGAAAGGGCTATCTTGGGTCCCCACAATCATCGGTTCCATGACGGCGATCTTGTTTCGATTGTCTGCGATGGAGAACTTGTCGTCGAGGTTGCGGTTTTTCACATAGCATCAAATTGCCGCGCTAGATTCACACAATTGGAATCATTGTCTTCATTTCAGCCTCAGATCAACTGTACTTGGTTTGCCCCTAACATCTTACAACACAAACGCAGGAGCACACACACGCGAGGCGTCCGAGACGGGCTCGACGCTGAAGGGGACATCGGGCTTCCGCGGTGCAGGCAAGAGCCGGAGGCAGGCGTTGCCGGAGAGGAAGGAGGCGGCGTCGGTCGGGGCACACGGGGGTGAGGGCGAGCCGGGCGGCGCTCCAGGGGCGCGGCCGGGGAACAGATGGCGAGGCCGGTGAGGACGGCACAAGGCGGCGGCGATGAGCGGTGTCCGAGGGCGCCGGCCACGACAGAGGGAGGAACGCCCACGGCGCGGGCGGCGGAGGGGACATGCGGAGGCGGCGCTCGGGGAAGCTCGGGGACGGGTACGGTGGCGTGCTCGCAGAGGGGCCCGCCGGTGGCGGCGCTTGCTCTGCAGGCGAGGAGAGGAGGCCGGCGACAAGGGCACGTGGGAGGAGCGGTGGGGCGCGCAGGCTGGCGGCAGGGTAGGTGGCGTCTGGCGACGGAGGGGGGAGGGCGAGCGGCGGGGCGGTCTAGTGGCGGTGAAGCTCGAGGGGGCGCCGCGGTTGGGGCCAGGTGGGGAGAGGAAGGAGAGGAGGGCGCCCGGCAGGGGGAGGGGAGGCCGGAGGGAAGGAAGAAGGGGGCGGGGTCGTGGGTGGTGTGAGTGGAGCGGGGGCAGGGGAATCCCGAGGTGGGGCGCGTGCGGGGGAGGTGAGATCGGGTGCAGGTAGCGGTGGGGGGTCGGGCCAGGTGGTGGGGCCGGTTCCAGGGAGTGGTGGCGTGGGTGTGTTGTGTGTGTGGTGGTGAGGGAGTGGGGGTGAGGTGTCAGGCTCTGATTGGGTGGAGTTTGGGCTAGGGGATGTGGCGAGCCGTGAGTGGCTGGGGTGAGGTGGCTGGGGATGGGTAGATTAGGACTAGGTAGAAAAAGGTTTAGGTGGACCGTTTTGAACTGGGGGTGGCCGACTGGGTCGGATCGGCCCGGTTGGCTGCCCCCTAAAAATAATTAAATATTTTTATTCAATTAAGACCGGGCTTTTGCAAACCATTGGCAGACAAAACGAGATAATCCGGAGACCCGGGTTTTGTGTTTGAACAAGGACGGGGCGTTTAGAAAACAAAAATAGGTTTTTCCGCAAATAGTTTTATGCAAGCAAATGCAAGATGATGAAGATGCTCAAATGCAATGTGGCATGATGACATGAGCATGCGGTCATGATGATGCAATGCACAATAACAACGCGATTTTCTAGTAGTGGTTTTTGCGGGGCGCCACACCTGACACACCAGACATGTCGCAGTCCTGGACAATGCATTTTGACGGCTCCAAACGCGAAGCCGGAGCAGGGGCAGGAGTCATACTGACCTCCCCGCAAGGTGACAAGATGAAGTACGTCCTTCAGATGAAATTCGGAGCCTCCAACAACGAGGCCGAATACGAAGCCCTCATCCATGGCATGAAGATGGCAAAAATATGCGGCGCAATGCGCCTGGTCATCTACGGTGACTCCAACCTTGTCGTACAGCAGACGATGAATGAGTGCGACGCACACGCCGAAAACATGATCGCGTACCGCGCGCTATACAACGCACTCGAAGGAGAATTCGACGGCTGCGAACTTCGGCACGTTGGAAGAGAGAGCAACGAGGAGGCCGATAGACTCGCCAACATCGGCTCCACTTGTGCAAAGGTACCACCAGGTGTGTTCCTCGAACAGATCTGCATACCATCCATCAAGCGGAAATTCCCCAAGGGATCACCCGAAGAAGCGGAACACTCGGGGGCTACGCTACCCGAAGGTCATGAAGGACCCGAAAAGTTGGATACCGAAGTTGCCATGGTCAACCTGATGCAGGTCATGGCAGTCGAAGAAACTTGGACACGTCCATATCTCCAGTTCCTGATAAACGGAGAATTGCCAGACAGCCCGACAGATGCCCGACGCGTATCTCGCCGGTCAAAAGCCTTCACCATCATCAACGGCGAGCTGTACAAACGCAGCATTACGGGCGTACTACAACGGTGCGTCACCATCAACGACGGCAAGGCCATACTCCAAGATATCCATGAAGGCATCTGCGGCCACCACGCAGGCAGCCGCTCCCTTGTCTCCAAGGCTCTGTGAGCAGGATTCTACTGGCCAACGGCCATGAGCGACGCAAAAGACATCGTCCGAAGATGCAACGGGTGCCAGCGGTTCGCCGACAAACCGCACGTACCTGGGTCCGAACTTCGACCCATACCCATAGCCTGGCCTTTTGCCCAATGGGGCCTTGACATGATCGGCAAACTGCCAAAATCCTCGAAGGGAGGACACGTCTTCCTCCTGGTCGCAGTCGACAAATTTACCAAGTGGATCGAGGCCATGCCAGTCACCAACCAGAAGGGCAAAACCACCGTCAAGTTCTTCGAATCCATTGTCTACAGGTTTGGCGTACCGCACAGCATCATCACCGACAACGGATCAAACTTCATCTCCGAAGAATTCCAGGACTTCTGCGAAGGCCTCGGGATCAATATCACATATGCCTCAGTGGCACACCCGCAAACAAACGGGCAAGTGGAAAAGGCCAACGGCCTAATCGGCGCCGGCATCAAGAAGCGCCTCATGAGCTCACTCGAGCACAAAGCTGGAAACTAGACGAAAGAGCTACCGTCTGTCTTGTGGAGCTTACGGACCACGCCAAACAGCTCCACCGGCTACACACCATTCTTCATGGTGCACGGAGCCGAGGCAGTGCTACCAGCCGAAGTACGCCACCAGGCTCCACGAGTCGTCGCTTACAGCGAAGCCGAATCCACGGCTGCACTCGAAGATGCCGTCGACACACTCGACGAAGCACGGGATATAGCAGCAGCTAGATCAGCGGTGTACCAGCAGAGTCTCCGCAACTATCACAGCCGCCGGCTGCGCCCAAGGTCCTTCGTCGAAGGAGACCTCGTCTTGCGACTCAAGCAAAAGCGACCGAACAAACTCGATTCACCATGGGAAGGACCCTACGCCATCACCGAGGTCATCCCAGGTGGCGCCTATCGCCTCAAGCACGTGGAGTCTGGAGTCGCATACTCCAACCCATGGAACGTCTCGCACCAGCGACGATTCTACCCGTAGCAACCTACCCCCTTTTTACTTTCAATAAGGCTTTCAGCCAAGGCTACTCAGCCGAACCATGTACCTCCTTCATTACGATATAAATAAAGCTAAGTGTCTCGCCCCAACCTTCGGTTGACCATTTTCTGCAAACTTACTACATGCTACATACGCACTCGGGGGCTCCCCCCACCTCACGATTTCATCGACTGAGGACAAAACGTGTACACCTGAGTAGCTGACCACGTCAGGCAAACGAAAAGGGCACGTACTCAATCAAAGCACTGCGGGCTCACAAACCTTTACAACAAAGGGCACATAAACGCCCAGCCGCAATATACAAATTTTACATTTATCTGTTTATTTTCAGGTCCTACCTATTCTGAAGAATAACCTGAGCGCGCTGCTCAAACAAATCTACAATCTGTTCGGCATACTGCCTTACAGCCGCGTAATACGGACGCATATCCCACTCGCCACCATCTGGACGAGGAGGTGGCCCAGTCGCCACAGCATCCAAATCTACGTCAGGGCGGTGCACCCTCACAAGAGACAAGGCAGCCTTCACCCCAGCGACGAGCTGCTGCTGCACCAGCTCGTTGACATTGCTGGCACTCCAAAACTTCGTCAGAAGACCCGCAAGGGTCATTGGCACGGCATCCGACGAGAACATGACGTGCAATACCGAGGACAGTGATGTCTGCACCTGGCGGAGCACCCGCGAAACCTGATAGACGCGATGTAACACCCTCAGAATCGGCCCTATGCAAGTTTCAGCACTTCCCGCCAAACCCGCATAGAAACGATTCGAAGGTGCCCACCAGGCACTTGCGTGCGGGTCGAAAACGAAGTAATATCATTACACAATAGTCCTCGATGGAACCCACAAAACATATATATACAACAGCGACTCAAAGAGTCAAGAATACAGATATACAATACAAAGATCCGAATCACCTTTAAAACGATATAGCGTCCGAGTACGGACAAGATGCAAATTGAGCTAAGAGCCCTGAAGAATAACCAATGGCGTCCATAACCCTGCCCAGGCCAAGCCGGAAGGGTAACCCTGCTAACGACGTCGATCTCAAAACCTGCTTAAACAAAAGGGGTGCCGACAAAGGGCAAAGGAAAAAGAGAGAGCGGTCAGTACTGAGGCCAGTACACGGCGAGGCTAGAATTCGGCGGTCCTCGCCTACATAGGTATGGTGGACTGAAGCGGCAGCGCAACATGCACTAAACAACCTATAGAGACTCAATACAACTGGCGGCTATCAGAGAGGGATAAGAAAGACCTATTCGAAACCAACCTAATACTACCACCAATCATACCCATCCTGGTGTTTCCCCCCTCGAGACCAAACGAGGAAGTCGACCGAGGAACTCACACAGTTGGCAGTTTTATTCATTCCGTTATAGTGGCGGCAATTACTAGTCAAATATAGATAGCATCCTGATATAATAAGCAGTGGGCAATTTTAGTTAACCATTCCGTTGTAGTTGCAACACTTACTAGTCAGATACAATAAGCATGAGATATCCCAAAACCCAGCAGTTGTTGGTACATTTATTTATCCATTCCGTTGCAGTGAAGCTGATTACTAGTCATATTGGATACAAGTCAAATTATAACAGTAAACTTTAGTTATAGTTGTCTATGATCGAGAACTGTGCTCCAAGTCGTCCATAACCGCGGACACGGCTTTTCGAAAAGATTTAACCCTGCAGGGGTGCACCAAAGTATCCACACGCACTTCGACCCTTTTTGCCAGATCAGTTAACATACACCCATCGGTATGTCGGCGGGGCCTAAGTCATGACGTTTCCCAGACCCAAAGCAAGTACATGGGGGCCACCCCACTAAGCTACCCGCAACGAAGTCGGCCGGTCTCCGAGACGGACTCAGGGTTTGTGGAGACGGCTGTAAACGACTGGGAACCCGAAAAGATGACTGGGCTTGTCGATACAGCGAAAACGTGTCACGATCCTAAACAGTACAGGTGCAGTACATCGCACAATTTAAATTAAGCAGTAAAGCATGGCATAAGTACAGAATAGTAATAAAGCCCCAAACTACTTGTGGCCCCCAGTACAGTACTTGGAATCAGGTACTAAATCGATGGGGGTGCCCATACACCCCACCTGTGGTTAGCACGCTCGATCTCGGAACAAGTGTCAAGAACTCGGGGTCCTACGGGACACAAGTGGACGGTTAACAACCAAATAACATCTATTGCCCACCGGTGCCTCTGCATTTACCTACTTCAATTTTAGTTATTAAACAATAATGAAAGTCTTGTTCATCTCCAACATTAAACATGCGGCAATACTCCAACAACTGTGGTACTTGACGACACGCGACAGCACTTGAGCAAGCGACTACGACGCGCAGGTCCAACTATCTACCAAACAACAGGTAATAGGATGTGTCCAAGGCAATATAAGGCTGCAAGGGATGTTCCGGGTACGAAAACTAGAGCATCGCAACACAGATAGCAATAGATCAACAGGAGGGAATAAATACTATAAAAGTAAGATAGGTAGAAAGGGGGAGATGCTCGCCTGAAAACATTGCCGAAGTTTCATCCGAAGATCGGGTCGACACTCACATCAACTCATCGGCCTAATCCGTGGAGAAGCAAAACACTAGCACAAACACCGGATGCACTATTTAATACTATGACAGAAGATCGGGCATGATGCATGTATGATGTATGACATGGCAAAGGTGCAATGCAACTAGATCATATTAAGCGGAACCGGGGTCCCGACATTTAATTAAACGGTTCAAGTTATTTAACTACCCCGCAATTTAAATGTTGTAATAACAGGGCGAAGCATGGCATCGGTTCGCTACACCAATTTAAATGGAGTCCGGAATAAGACAAAGTTATTCCGCATATCGACTCCCTATTTAATTATGCGGTGAATCGGCATGATGCCCCCAAACCACATGGTATGAATGCAATCATGAACAATTTAATATGCAACAATTTGATATTACATTTATAAATTAGGGCTCGAGAAAGGGGTCACACATCTGGGTTCGGAAGATCTTGGGGTTCCGGGGGTGCGGGGTTCGGTCTCAGGGTTCAGGGTTCGACGGGATCGGTCTCAGGGTTCGACGGGAAGGCAAGGTTCGGTTCGATGAGATCGGTCTTGGCATTCAGGGTGAAGAACTTGGCGTCCTCGAGGAAGTACTTGGCGTATCCGAGTCGACGACCTGGGCGTCCGGTTCCTCGGGCATCAGATCCGGGAAGAAGTACTTGTCGCATCTGGGGTCTTCGGGTTCAGGTAGAAGAGCTCGTCGTCCGGGGATGCTCTGGGTCCGTGGTCTTCGGGTAGCTGGTCTTGGCGTTCCGGGAAGAAGACCTCGTCGCTCCAGGAGAAGATCTTGGGGTTCCGCGTCGACGGCCTTCGGGTACGGGGTCTCGGCGAACTTGGCGTGTCGAGGTTGGGTTTTCGGGTTCGGCGCCGTGGTCTTGCATAGTTTTCGGGTCTCGACTCGTGTCGGTCTTGTCGTTAGCCGAACTTGGCATCGTGGCGGTTACTTCTCGTGGCGTCGGTCTTGTGGTCCGAGAGGGAGTACTTGTCGCCCGTGACGGAGAGGGAGGTCGATGACGACTGCTAGGAGACGAGCGGAGCCGGCAGTGCTCGGGGAGGGCCTGACGGGAAGGAGCCCGACGCAGACGGCCCGGACACCCACTGGCGGTGGAGCTTTACCTGCAGGCGGACGGATGGGGAGAGGGACAGGCGTGGCCCGAGAGAGAGGTCGCAGCGTGAGGGACAGCGCTGCCTAACAAGGAGGCGGGTGGACGGCGGCACAGACAGAACCGGGCGACCGGAGACGAGGCCGGGGCGAACCGCGGCAACGCTGCGGCAGGGAAGCAGCCGCGAGCAGAGGCGAGCACGGGGCCGACCTGGGCGGCCGAAGCTCCGCAGGGGGAGGGGGAGGCGCGCGCAACTTGGCGGCGGCAGGGCCGAGCCGGGAGGGGAGAAGCGGTGGGGCGCGCTGGAGAGGGTGGAGGCCGACGAGGACGCCCAGGTGCCGGCGGCGAGGTAGGGCGAGGCGGTCGCCGCTGGGAGCTTGCGGTCTCGGAGGAGGAGACGCGGGGAAGGGACAGGGAGGAGGCGGACGTGGCCAGCGGAGCCAGAGGAGAAGGGCTACGGCGGCGGGGCTCGAGGAGGTTGGGGCGGCGAGGCTTGCGGGGATGGGGAGTGGTTGGTGGAGAGAGGAAGGAGACGGGGTGGGGGATCTCTAGAGGAGGTGGGGTCGGGTCTGCAGGGGTCACGAGGTGGGGCCGGGGTCTGGTTCGCGTGGTGGAGCACGAGGCGGTCGGGGGAGGGGGTGTGGGGCGCGCCAGGTGGGGCGGTCTGATCCGGAAAGGGAGTGGTGGGTGCGTGTGTCGAGTCCAGGGGTGGGTCGGGTTTGGTGAGTGGGGTGAGGTGGCGCGATGTGAGTGGGTGGGGTATTGGGCCAGGCTGATGTGGCGCAATGGGATAGGTTGGGGTGAGGTGGAGGGGGGCTGGGTAGATTAGGTTTGGGTAGAATTAGGACTAGATATTTTAGACTAGGGTTTGGAGGTGGCCGGCCGGGCTTTTGGGCCTGGCAGGCTGCCTCCTAAAAATAAAATAAAAGTTTTATTATTTAAAACGGGGCATTTGAAATCCGTGGTTAGACAAAACGAAATATTCCGGAGACCCAGGTTTTGGTTTTGAATTAAAGACGGGGCGTTTAGAAAACAAAACCAGGCTTTTCGAAAATAGTTTTATGCAAACAAATGCAAGATGACATGACGATGCTCAAATGCAATGTGGCATGATGACATGAGCATGCGGTCATGATGATGCAATGCACAAAAACAACGCGATTTTCTAGTAGTGGTTTTTGCGGGGCGCCACACGCGATCCTGCACCGTCGCCAGAACCACGGCACGATCGCGGTCCATACAGAAGAAGCCGCCGGCCTCCATGTCCTGTTGAGTCAAGCAATTGACTCGAACAGCGATACGCTCTTTTTCTTCCCTCGGAGCAATATTGGCACCTGCGACAAACACACAAAACAAGAGTATGGCCAGCAGGATCACCCGAAGAACTGGACTACAGACCGAAAGAAGGATCAACTTACATTGCAGCTGCGCCATCAAATACTCCTCTCTGGCTGCACCACGGTCTGCTTTGGATTTCCATACATCAGCGCGACCGCGTAACCCAAGCAAATCTCTCTCCAAGCTGCGCACGCGATCTCGAAGAAACGCGAGCTGCGAGGAATCATCCAATGACGCTCGCACGGGCCTTTCGGATGAAGTGTCAACTGGGTCAGCACCCGAAGGAACCTATAGCAGCAGAAAAAAGAAAGGCACACAGACATTCAGCCAAGGATAGAGCACAACTCGGAGGAATTCATTAAAATATATAAGGCCACTACATGGCACAAGGATGATACTACAAAAGATATTTACAAACAAAAGAAGACTCCAAACTACCCTACGTCTACTATGCCTAAGGTGCAGGACACTGAGTCGCCTCAGAACCGGACTGCCTAGCTTTGGCCTCGCCCTGCTGCTGCAGCGCGTACTCGGACAGCAAGTCAATGAGCTTGGGCCCATATCGTCTGCAGCGAGCGGAGTAGGCGGCGAAGGCTACCTCGGATCCATCCGCAGCCGTCGGCATCCGAGAAGTGATCTGGGGCAGGTCCAGCTCCGCCCCAGCCGCCATAGCCATCGCCAGCCCGACGGACGCGCCGATGCCCTTCTGCTTGCGCTTATACGCTGCAGGCACTTCGCCTGATAGAGCCTCTGCCAGGGCATCCACATCTTCAAGGGATGCGCCCTTCGGGAAGAGCTCCTGGTAGAAGCGACCAAGGACCTCCTTCGCCTTGGCAAGGGAGTTGACGACGGTGCTGCAGCGGTCTTTGACCGCTACAGTGGCATCATCTAGAGCACTCCCGTGCTCCAAGGCACCGCGGTCGAACTCGATGCCTGCGGCATCTGAGACAAAAAGAAGAAAACATCAAGAAAGGCAACATAGAAGAAGATCCGAAGAAAAAGAAGCAAGTCCAAAAGCTTGTACTCACCCGAAATAGCCCTGGCAGCAGCCATGAGCTTATCCGCCACCCCTCTTTCACGAGCAGCCGCAACGGTGGCCAGCTGCTCCTCGCGATCTGCGGCCTCCTGCTGTAGACGCTCTTTCGCTTCGGCTGCCTTCGTCAGCTCCAGCTCAAGGCGCTCTCTCGCACCAGCGGCAGCTTCGGCCTTCTGCTCCGATTGTCCAAGGCTCTTCTTCAGAGCATCGACCTCACGGAGAGAGTCGTTATGCTCCTCTGCATTTACAACAAGCAAGTGTCAAAGAACAAGACCAGGATAAGCAGGAGAAGTACTACGAGGCATACGAATACCTTGGAGTTGCCGCAGTTTCGCCTCCAGCGTCAGGCGCTCCTCCACCAGCCGCTTGGCCTCTTGGACAAAAGGCTGCAGAAAAACGCAATAGCAGTAAGAACAGGACTTGGGGGCTATGCCCAACACAAAGAAGCAAAAACAACATCAGCACTCGAAGACACTCGGGGGCTCCCCCCGTAAGATCAAGCAGAAAAACTTACGTGCTCCGAAGGCGAACCCGCAGGCCCGCCTGCGAAATTCTGGGGCGTAACCACCAACCTCTCCTGCACAGGAGGAACTGGCGCAACGTCGCCAGAAGTCGCCACAGTCTGAGGAGGAGGCGACGCAATGTTCGACTCCCCCATCATCTCCTGCCCACCATCACTAGAGCCGTCGGAGGATTGCCTGCATACGAAGCCAATCAACACAGGTGCAAACACCATCAAGGAAAAAGGACAACGATGGCAACAAGAAAACTTACGAGCCCAACGCGCTCAGGTCGAAGATAGGAGAAGCCCTTCGGGCCCTCTTCTCTTCCTTCTTTTCTTCCTTCTTCTCCTCCTTCTTTTCTTCCTTATTCCGCTTTGCTGGCGGGTGCGGAGCAACAGCTCGCACAGGAATGGCAGGAAGAGGAGAGGAAGAACCCCCATGAACATCATCATGACGCTCAAGGCCTAGAGGATTTCTGGGAGTCGGAGGAGTCGAGGCATCTGAATACTCGCTGGAGCTCCGTGATCGCTTGCGCGAATGATCCTCACTCGACTCGTGGGCATCCTCCGCCGGAGATCGCGCTGACGGTAGCTCGGACACGGAGTCCACCTCTTCATTATCCGGGGCATTCGGATACCTCTCGGGCAACGGTGGTGCCATGCCCGGCACTTTGAAGCTCTGCAAAAGGAAGGGGAACTTTGTTAGCAAACAAAGGAAACAGTACACAGCTGACAAAAACAAAAGGGGAGCACTACGTGCGCAAATCTACACCTTCGGTACAGCCAACGTCGAAGAAAATGGAGGAGTCTGTGACTTCCCCGGGATTTCTTCGTCGGCCTTGAACTTCAACAGCGCGCGAAGAGCTTTGTCAAGATCCACCTCGGAGATTTTCTCACTCGAAACCCTCGTCGGATCACGGCGCCCAGAGTAAAGAAACATCGGGTGCGCCCTCGCTTGGAGAGGCTGCACCCGACGCTCAAGAAATGTCCGGATGATGTCGACACCGTTCACCTCCTTCTCAGGAATCAGTTGGAGATCCTCCACCCGACGGTACAAAGCCTCTATTTCCGCCACCTCACCGTCTAAGATTTGGTTTTTCCAGGATCTTTTCTTCTCAATCAACTGGGAGGGGTCAAAAGGAACGAGACCAAAATCTTGCCCAGGCAGTACGGAGTCACGGATGTAAAACCATTTCCTCCGCCAGTACTGGACAGATTCGGACATGGAAAAGGAAAAGAATTGCACATTGGGGCTGAGGGAGATGATGAAACCCCAATGGGATACACACCATCCGAACCAGACTGCCTCTTCACGGAATAAAGCTTCCGTAAGAGGCCAAAGTGCGGCTCAATGCCCAGCCAGCACTCGCAAAGGGTGATGAAACAAGCAATGTGGAGAAGAGAATTGGGAGACAGATGATGCAACTGAACCCCATAGAAGAAGAGCAGTCCACGAAGGAAGTCATGGACTGGATACGAAAAACCGCGCAAGATGAAGGCAAGAAACATAACCCGATACCCAGATGGGGGACGGGGGATTACCTCATTACCGGGGAGTTTGACGGCCGTCGTATCCTGCGGGATCAGGCCCCGCTCGCGCAGTTTGCGGAGATCGCTCTCCCGCATCTCTGATCGCCGCCAGCCACCATCGGTGACGTGAGCAGCGACAGTGCTCTTCTTGCCTCCGGCGGCGCTGGTCCCAACCGCAGATGAGGATTTCTTTGTTTTCCCCATGGCGCTGCAGCGGTGGTGGCGATGACAACTCAGAAAGAACGAAGGAAATGTGGAAGAAAAGCTCAGCGCATAGCAGGAATCGCTCAAGAAGAAGGAAGCAGTGAACAGATGAACTAGTGCGGTGAAAAACAAACCACGATTTCACCCAGGATTATAACAGCGAAGACGACGCACGCTGGCCGTCCATCGAGAAGACCTAACGCCAACGGTAGATCTGGTCGTACACGTGTCAACACCACAACGAACCGTCGTTACCACGCCGTCCACTACGCGCGGAAATCGAGGAGGCACCGTAATCATCTCCACGCCCCCGCGTGACCGGTCAATTCAAAGTCAGCAAGTGGGACCCACGCTTCGTCCTGTCAAGTCATCTCTGGCGTAGCAGACGCTTGAGGTCATCGATCGTAAGCACTGACGTCATCAAAAGCTATACTAGCACCACTTCGGCTCCACATCTAAGAGTACTCACTCGAATCTACGATTCGAGTAAATACTCGGGGGCTACTCCTATCAGGAGCGCTGGCCGCGCACCCGACAGACAAAATTACTTCTCTGAGTCCTACGTCGAGTCTACGACTCCACTACGGACTCGGGGGCTACTCCCATAGGGAGGATGGATTTAGGCATCCGAAAATTTTCGAGTCCTGCGGACTAAATGATTGAAATAGTGCTTGAACTAAAAGTCTCCGTTCGAGTCTACGACTCGAACAGACACTTGGGGGCTACTCCCATAGGGAGCGCTGGTCGCGCACCCTATGAAACCTTCGACTGCGATCTTTCGGATCAGCACACAAAAAACTTTTTGGCAACTCTGCCCCAACAAAACGCTGAGTGAGCGACAATCTCCTTGGCCACCCGAAACACCTCCGAGGTGATAAATGTTCGGATGTTGCGTCTACGACGCAAAGATAAGACCTACAGATATCATCTGATGGCCTGGCAACGCACCTGACTGCGCTCTGCTAGTATGAATCTGTACCAGCAGGTACGATGAAAAATCCCGACGGACGCGTTGGGTACACCAATTAAAATCACTGGAATTCCACTCCTGTAAGTCCTTCGCGGCCTGAGTAGAATTACGCCAGCATATGTTCCAGGCACGGGTTAAGGGACCCGAACCTGAAGAAGATCGTGTTATTTCGTCCTAAGACAGTTAACTGACCCTGATCCGTCGGGTGAGTCAGGCACGCGTATCAACAATCCCTACACATTCTCTTGAAAGACAGAGTTGCACCCGAAGGATTGAAGAGTCCTCAGTCGAATCTACGATTCGACTGATCACTCGGGGGCTACTGACATGGTTATACCCTACGGGTACGTAACTTCAGCATACCTAGTCCAGCCCAAGGAAGGCCCACAGCAAACATACGCTGGCCCATGAAGATTTTCGGGTGACCAGGGCCCAGGACGTTTTCGGATCCTTGGAGAACAAGACTAGTTTAGATAGGAAACTCAAAAGGGCAACGCCCTAAAACTTGTAACCGACTAGGACTATGCCCGGGACCTGCCTAAGTCTATATAAATGCCAGGAGGGCACGTCCTAGGGCAACTCGACTCATACTTTCGCACACGCATCCACGCCAGATCGAATCTGCGCACCCTGTAACCTTCGGTTCCGCCGTAATCAAAGAGCAGACAAGCAGGAGGAGGGTTTTCCCTCCGGGGGCCTGAACCTGGGTAAATCTCGTGTCCCCTGGTTGCTTGTCTATTAACCGTGCCACGATCTCCAGCATCCCCATCTTCTCCAAAACCCAAGTCCATAACAATGGGCATTGACGAGATTAAACCTCGTCACATCCTTCGCTACAATGGCTACCAATAGTGTAGCTAAGAGAGGTCAGTGGAAGACCCATGATTTAGACATGAACGGGATGGACTCTAATGCCCCAAAACCATGACAAACCATGACCTCCCCCTCCTGATAGCATCACATGCTATCGAAGGTACTCTATAAATGCATGGATGATGTTTTAAACATGAAAGGTAATCTCAATTCTTAAATAAAGGACATAATGAAAAAAACATGAAAGTTTTGATTAGAAACACACGAACACAATCAACATAATGCTTTAATAAATAACATAATGCTGAGAAAACACATGTATATTACTTGCATACATTTAGAAAGTCTATTTTTCCATATGTTGCCTTCACAACCAAATAGACCAGCGTGTTGTGCTCACACCAACTAGAAACATATCACTTGATTTATTTTTCGTCCTTGCTAGCCAATTAGAAACATATTGATCATGTTATTCCAGGTGGGCAAGTTAGTGGCAAACATTTAACCATATGCCAAACTAGTTGTAGTATAAAGCAATAGAAAACTAAATATGGTACACCCTTCTTACCGGTTTAAAGGACCAATACGTAATCCAATAAAAAAGTTTGGTCACAAGTTTGATCAATAAAATATGAATTATAAATTTGAGAAATTATACCATTGGATTCATATTTAAAATATCTTTTCAATGGTATAATTTTTGTGACATACACTTCATATTTCGTTGGCTAAATATATGGTCAAACTTTTTTCTTGGACTACGTGATGGTCTTTTAAACAGGTATGAAGGGAGTACTCCCTCTGTCCCGGTTTAAATGACACAATTTGCAAACCATGCAGTCCCAAAATATTTAGACACAAAAGCATTTAGTTTCTGTAATTACCGAAAAAACAAAATGCTTGCATGCACACGTGTGAACAAATGTGAACGCTTTGCTGGCTCTTTTTTTTCTCATGCATGTTCTTCTTTACACTATTAAATAGACCAATTAGAGAACACCTATGGTCCAAAGAATTGCAAATTGTATCTTTTAAACCGGGACGGAAGGGAGTATTCACCTTGTCATGGTAGCATTAGCCTCACGCTCCATTTTTGGTTAGTTTATCCTTGTAAGTGGGATTCCATGTTTTAAATACCATGAAAAAGTAGAAAAATAGATCTAGGGAAAAAGGAAAAAAAATAAAAATAGAAAAAAGAAACGAAGAGTCGTAAAAAAATATAATGGAATGGCCTAACCCATGTGGACGTGACCCTGCGAGTGAATCTCCCCTCCTTGAAACAGGCTTGTGTCATAAACTATATTAAGAGCATCTCTAATAAAGCCCGTAAATAGCCGAAAACTGAATAATAAACACTAGTTTAGGGGTTTGATTCGAAAAGCGATGCATATCAGTGACTGTATACTAGTAAGAACCGAAAAAAGTTTTCAGGCCGAGATCGAAAACCCAACTCGACCTGTATTTGTAGGGGTTGAATGAGCAAACCGAATGCAACCCGAACAAAACCCCTAGTTTGCGCGTGACGGAAAGTTCACCTCCTCCCAACTTCCACCGCCGACGACAATCTGCGCGCCCTCACCGTCCTTTGCGCCACCGTCGCCCGACATCGTCGGCATGAGTATCAAATCGACCTCGCCGGCCGTCGGAGCTAGCTCACAGGCCCCGCCACCCTCTCCCGTGGGCACCGAAGCTCCCGCCACCCCCGCCACCCTCTCCCGTGGGCACCGGAGCTCCCGCCACCCCACCCACCCCCGCCACCCATGCTGACATCGTGAGCCTGGTCACGTCCACGAGATTCTTCAAGCGGCGGCATGCGGGAACGCACGTGGTCCCGTAAGTTGGTGATGCGGTCGCCGGTGCTGTCCCGACTATCGCCAAAAGGGCCACTGTAGCCAAGCCGACGGCGCCGAAGACATCCCACGCCAAATCGAAGACTTCGGCACCGAAAAGGACGAAATTGAAGACCACGACGAGTCGTGGCGGCCTGGCCCCGCTCCCGGTCCCGTCGCCGCCGGCGGTTGCCAACGCGAACGACGCTCAGGACGTCCTCGACAATGGGCCAATAAGGTAAAAATAAAATTTCAACTCCAAATCGATTTAAACTGTGAGAAGAAATTGAGCCCGATTATTGGTAGGAACGGCAACGCCTCGTATATGGAGATGTTAGAGGAGGTGGTGGTGATGATGGTGACGATGGTTCTACCTCTGTTTGATGCAGGTGGTGAGAGGAGATGGTGAGGAGATTCAACAACTTCTTGCTATGAATTATGCACGATTTGCTATGATTGTGTTGTGCCGATTTAATGTAAAACTATGAACTATGCATCACTTGTTTGCATTTGGTAGTTTCATATGCCAATTCAAAAGCTGTTGTCGTGTAATAGTGCCCATAAACTAAAACTATAAAATAGAATATTCTGATTTACAGTTTTGGTTTACGGGCTATGTTCTGTGCCACCTCTTTCTCGGCCCTTAAACACGAGATCGATGAACCGAACTCCCACTTTTCAGTTCGTTTGTTTACGGGCTCTGTTAGAAATGCTCTAATATAAAAACCATACGATACAACCAACATGGAATCAATATATTTTTCCAAGCGAGCTGAGTTAATCCGGTCACCCGCATTTTTTGTACGTGGTCCAACTTTGGTCTAGCCCATCAACTAGTGTAGTCTTACTTTTTTCCTTTTTATTAGTTTCATAAAATAGGTTTAATGAGTAAATGAATATTATACAACATATTTTAATAGTGATGAGGAACTTATTTTTTATGTTATATTTTGGTTATTTTTTCTTTTTTTCCTTTTTGTTTTATTTTTTCCTTTTTGTTCTTTTTTCCGTTCTTTCCTTTTGTTTTCCTTTTCTTTTTCTGGTTTTATTTTACATTTTAAAAAGATTTTATTGAAAAATGAAAATATTCAAATTTAAAACATTCGGAAATTTTAAATGGTAAAAATGAATATATTTATTTTAAAATATTTAGATTTTATAAAAAAGGAGAATGCCTAAATGGGCCGGGCCCCACCTGAGACACCCGGGCTCCTACGCCCGTTTAAGGCTCAGTTCTTTTCGGTTTTTAGGAGAGCTTATTCGGGAAGGCCCTCCCGCAACTTCTCAAAGCCACTTTCAAAAAAAATATTTAGACTACTAAACCACTAATACTCCCTTCGTTTTAAAATATAAGATGTTTTAGATTTGTGAAGTAGATGTATCTAGACTTTTTTTAGTATGTTGGTTCGCTCAATTTTAAAGTGAATTTACACACTAAAACAATTCTAGATATATTTTTTTTATAAACCTAAAATATCTTATATTTTAAAACAGGGAGTACTAGTTTAGAACCCAAATATTTTTGGGAGTCGGACTTTTGGGAGAAGTTGAGAGAAGGTACTCCCTCCGTCTGAAAATATAAGATGTTTTAGCTTAGTGAAGCTAATATATCTAAATATATTTTAGTATCTATATACATTTACTTCACAAATTTTAAACATCTTATATTTATAAACAGATGGAGTTACTCCGAGTAACTTCTAGAAGAGCTTTCGAAGAAGCCAAAAATAAATAGGTCTTGGCGGTGTGCTTCTGACTTATGGGCCATGCCCCCGTCGGATTGGCCCAGGCCACATTTATCAGAGACGGTTGGCTTTGTACACATGAGTTCAAATTTCAAAAGGATGGACGTTGTGGGTAGTCGCAGCCGTCACATCGCATAAATACAGAGTACAGAGCAGAGCTACTCGGTTGTCTTTCCTCTCAAACTCTCCTCGCTCCAATCTCCGCCGAATCCCCCGGCGACCGAGCTAGCATCCGCTGCATTTTTCGACGCGCTAAGCTTGGAAGGTGCTCCTGGACTAGCGGCGTACGTTTCCTGACAGCAGTCTCAGGGATCCCGGTCCGGATCCATGGCGCGCGACAGCGGCTCGGGTTTTCACTTCTGCGGCATCGCAATCGTGGTTCATGGCGGCTCTCTGTCTGATCGGGCTCCTGCTGCCAACAACCCTGGTGGCGGGAGGACAGGGCCGCCGCCGCGGGAGGTTGTGGAGATCAGCTCCGACGAGGAGGAGGAGGACGACGGATCTTCCCCCGTGGCCAGGAAGTTGCGTTTTGATGAAGGTGGTGACCAGGGGGCCACCGGGGGCTTCGATCTTACTGTGGGGAAGAAGAAGCGCGAGTCGTGTTGCGGCAAGGAGGAGGACGACTGCGTGATGCTAGACAGTGACCCTGATGGGGCGGTGGCCGTTGCGGAGGAGAAGGGAAGTGCGCGGTTTGATGGCAGCTTGGATGAACTGCTAATCGTTGCAGAGAAAGGCCAGGTATTTGCACCTTCCTTTCTGAATTTACGAATTTATCTTCTGCAGATTTCATTTGGCCTTTGTGAGTAGCTATGGTGATTTATAGAGCATACGTTAATTTAAGAGTGTGCCCTGTGTTCACTGCTGCAGGACATAACCTTTTATTTCATTCAAATGCTACTACGCAAGAGGCAATACCTTGCTATATTATGTAGAGATAAAATGGTCTGTGTATTGTTGCAGCGTTCGTGCTAAGTTCAGCAGAAGTTCACACATGTCTGATTTTAGAATCTACTTACAACAGTGATTTATGGAGTATACATCAATTTAAGGGTGTATCGTGCGTTCGTTGCTGCAAGACACAAATTTTTATTAAAACAATATAAATGTGGTTATATGAATTAACTATTTAATGTATGACATCATAATATTCCATGTCCACTTTTTTATATTGTCCATGGTTATCTACTTATCTGGGCTCTTCAGTTCATGTCAAATTTAATGAAAAACTATACTCCGGAAGTTTACTCAGGCAGTAACTTTGGCATTCATACTTGGCTCTGCTTCTGTAGGTTGCGTGCAGGGACTTTCCTCACTCGCGCCATTTATGTTCCATATTGCCCTTCGTATCCACTTCTCACGCCAAGCACTGTAGCATGACAAGTAGCAAGAATTGCCACTCCAATACGATTCCACAAATTCAAATATAATAACGAAACCGTGAGTAGATAATAGTTTTTTAGATGCGACTTCATTTTTGTTTTTTCAAATGCAGTGTTACTGTTTTGTTTGCGATGCTCCAGCTCCATGCATTTACTGGGGCACAGGTGTCTGGACTGATGATCATTGTCATGGTACTGATAAGGAAATGAGGTGGAAAATACTGAGGCAGGCCATCAAGTGCGGACCTCTGCCAGCATCTCCTTTAGATCAGCACCAGTCTGTCCTGTACCCAGCAATGGAGCCACACAGACAGCAAGATATACAGCGTCAAGTCTCAACCCCACAGTCAGATCCATCTTTCTTGTCAGGTATTGGTCATTTTCTCTTACTAATGGGAGCTCCCTTCTGAATTCTGCGCACCAAAACCAACAGAGACAAACTTCAGGGTGTCTTACCTAATGCAGGGCAAACTGTGGGTGCACCAAGAGCATCCCCTTTGACAAGAGATGGAAGAGGTGGAGACAATGCTCACACCGCTCGGGCTACTCGTCCACACACACCCTACCGACAGGAGCTGCACCAGCGGGGAGAGGATGAAGAGTACACATCTGAGGACGATGAGTACACGTCACAGAAGGCAAAGGTGTGCGTGGGGAACCTACACTATGACATTGTTAGTGAGGACCTCGATGAGCTCTTCGGGCAAGCCGGTTTTGTTGAGTTCTCGGAGGTAAGACACTTAGCTTTTCATTTTGTTCATCTGCTCAACACAATGTGGACAAGTGCGTTAAGTCCTTCGGTTCTTAATAATGTGTAAGAGCTAAATTTACCCAGTAACCACTTCTGCAACATGACGCAGTTTTGGTCTTCTTGTATAATTTTAATCTGTTGATGTGCACTGTTGAAGCTCCCATGGTGGATCTACTTGAACCTAGTTTGCTGCTTGGCAAGCTTCTTTGGTGATACGTTTATGTTGAATCAGTTTCTCCATGATAGTTGATACTGCTGTACTTTTCATAGGATTTTTTTTTTAAACAATCTCTGGGTGGGAGAGGCTCCACACCTGAATATATTACCTCAAAAACAGCAGGAATACAAGGTTTCACAAGCACCGTTATCATCAACAAGTTTTGAAATAGTCATTTACAGATCCTGGTCATTGTTTCTGAACACCATAGCATATCTAGTATCCCAAATCTTTCATAGGACCATGAGGGAAACAGACGTCCAAACGGAAGAAGGCAGGAGTAGGTGTAGACCAAATATCGCAGAAGGCTCCAAACGAGGGGTTGACGGCAAGCCGGTTCCAAACAGCGCAAGCGTGAGCACATAGAAAGAAAATATGATTCTGATCTCCAGATGGTGTCTGCATCACGGGCACTCTGCGTTGTCAAGGATGGTTGTGCTGTCTGGAGATGCTAGCGACTACAAGTCCTGACGGATTTTTGTTTTGACACTCGGATCAGTGATTACTCATTAATTTGTTAGGCGTGTAATGCTTCTTTCTTAAGAAAATGTGAAATGACTTGGATACTTGTCTTATGAACCATCTGTTGTTGTTTCACCTTCTTTATGATATTCAGGCGTGGTGTTATCTCTATTCATTTCTTATGTCTGGTTTTCTCTTTGTTCCGAAACTCAGTTTCAGGTTATGTACAGCCGACAAACAGGCCAGAGCCGTGGCTTCGGGTTTGTCACCATGAGTGTTAAGGATGCTGATCTGGCTGTGAAGATGTTCAATGGCTTTGTGAGTACATTTAACAAATTCCAATTTGATCGGACTAGCTCCTTTGTACTTCTATATTTAGTAAAATAGAAAAGAGCCTGTTTAGAGTGAAGTTTCTGTTTCTAAATTGTAATAAAAATTAATGCTGAAAAGTTTGATAGTACTTTTTTTGCGAGAGAAATAAAAGTTTGAATTTATTTGTGTTGTGCACAAATGAAACGAGAAAGAGGGGTCAAACCTACAAATGTATGTACATCTACTCCCTCCGTTTCAAAATATAAGATGTTTTAGCTTTATAAAGAAAATGTATATAGGCTTATTTTAGAGTGTAGGTTCATTCAAGTTTGGAGTGAATATATACACTAAAACAAGTCTAGATACATTTGCTTCACAAAGCCAAAACGTCTTATATTTTGAAACAGAGGGAGTAGTTAACTAGCTTGTTTCTCTCAACCAAATGAAATGCATAAGTTCACAGGAAATCTTATGTGGACAGAAAATGCACGGGAGACGTCTAACGGTGGCAGCTCTGAGGGTCGCCCGGGCGGAAACACCCCCGTTCAGACTCTACGTGGGCAAGCTGCCTTCGCAAGCGAGTGACTCTTGGCTGGAGGAGCTGTTCAGCGAGCACGGCAAAGTGGTCGAGGCCAGAGTCGTCAAGGAGCATGACGGATGGACCTGGCGCTCGCGGGGGTTTGGTTTCGTCAGAATGGCGACGGAGGAGGAGTCGTACGTAGCCATTGAGGCCCTCGACAAGCAGGTCAGTGAAAACTTTCTGCTGCAGATGATGGAGGGACGTCCCCTGCGAGTGGAGGTCGCAAAGGAGCAGCTGCGGCAACGCTTCTACTGAAGATATATGTGGGGTTAGAGTTAGACATGCTAAAAAAAAGTGAGATCAATTAGACAACAGGCTCTTTACCCTTATCTTTTTGTGAGACCACTGGGCTGTTGGCGTGTTGATGCTGTTGTGGCTTATTTAGTTCTAATCCAGGCTAAATTGGACTGTTATCTGAAACTAAGACGGCAGGGTTTGCTGCATACTTGTTCGGTTTTATTGTGATGCTGAGCTTATCCTCCCAGTCTTGCCATGTTTTCCTTGCATGAGCTTTACTGTGAAAAGGCAAGGCAGAATGGTTACAACCATAGTTCATATCAGGGATTTTATCACATGGTAGTAGGGGCAGATCTAGCTGCTAGCTGTTACCCAACTTCCAATCTAAATTCTTCCCTTTCATTTTTTGGCCCTGAGCGACGGAACCTTTTCTACATTGCTCTTGTTGTTGCATCGGGATAACTTGGAACTGGCTAAAAAATGCCGCGCTAGGAGCCTCCCGGGTGTTTCCTATTCGCTCGACCTATTTTGCTTGGACTTTTTTTTTGTTTGGAACAATGCTTCGATTGGTTGGATTCACTGTCGCTGGTAAGCAATGTCGTATGCCATTGTCACGTTGACCTTGTTGGGCTGCTCTGGTCTGCTATTCGTTGCCTTACCGACAGTGTGTCGGTTCGCACCGCCTACCTCTCCGTCAGGGTCGTCGCTGCTCCCTTTCAACGCCGCATGCATGTTTCCCTTTTCCTGCAAGTACATATTCGTTCACAGTAGTAGTAATAAAACTGACACGGCCGGTTCCACTATTTCAATCAAACTAGGTTTGGATGGCAACTCATTCGGCAGCTCGAGTGAAAATTCCAGAAAATGCACCTTGAGTGAGCAAGTACTTTCCAGATTACATACGAGCGTTGTGGCGCTGGCCTCACTCCATGGTTGGCTAGCTGCTAATAATTTTCTCATCCATATTAACCTTTGTTTTCTGATATTCAGTTTGCACCTATATAGTATGACTCTCCTTCTCCAGGTGATACCAAATTACGTGAATGCACAGTCATATGCATCGAGAGCTCACGTCTCGGTATAAAATTTCCTTGTGCTCGTTTGGGATTAAAGTACGCCTTCCGGATGATCGGATTGTCAATGGGTGGATAGAGAGTCCTGATCAATATGTTGATTTTTTTGTCGTCAACATCTCGAGAGTGTCTGGGTGTGATGCTGTTGTTGCCACTAGTGCACATGTACCCCTCTAACACCGGTTATAGAACCGCTATTGCGGTTTCGGTGTTAGAGCCCCCCCCCTAACACCGGTTCTTATACGAACCAGTGTTAAAGGGTGGCGCACGTGGGGCTGCCGCAGCGCTCAGCCCCCCCCCCCCCCCCTTTAACACCGTTCTGTGTCGCGGCAGGAAAAAGAGATAAATCTCTGCCGCGGCAGGAAAACGGCCTAAATCTCTGTCGCGGCAGAGTTCTGCCCCTGCCCCGTTTTGGGCGTATTTCTGCGGCGCGGCGGGGACGGGGAGGGGGGAGGGGGAATCGATCGGGAGCGGTATACACATACATCGTCATCGGTACATACGAGTACATGAATAATTAAGCAACTATTATTATACACAAACATCGTCATTGTGTGGTATTCTCCGCGGTGGTACGGACTAGAGATGACGCGCGCTGGAGCTCGCGGCGGCGGGGGTAGGGTTAGGGTTTGCGGCGGCGGCAGAGCTCGCGCCGACTGCGGCGGCTGTGCGGGGATCGAGTACTGAGGTGAGGACGACTCCATCGCCGGAAGGTCGTGGCGGCGGCGTGCGCACGAAGGCGGGGTGAGAATGACGGCGCGGGCGAGGGGGGAGTTTTAGCGACGGTTGAGCGTTCGCGCGTGAGCGAGAGAGATAGCACGCGCTGACAGCCGGGCAGCAAATTTGGGGCGGAGGAAATCTGACACGCGCGGAAAAAAATTCGGGCGCCCAAAAATTTAGCACGTCTACTGTAGACAGAAAAACAGTCGCGCGCATGTATTTTTCGCGTGGGGGTTTTTAGAGCTTGGAGTTTCTCTAACTAACATAACACAATATTGTTCCAAAATTGTAAAGGGCACGGCTCGTTCTGACATGCTAAACGACAGGCTATTGGCACCGCCGCACGCCTGAAAGGCGGGAAGACCTGCGCGGCTGCGCCACCGCAACTGCAGCGCCGCTTCCTTCTGAAAACCTGCAACACGTGGTACCCAACTTCCAAGCATTTCTCAAAACCGAAGACGCACACACGCACTACTCCATGGAAAAAGACGTCCTTGTCCGAGCGGAATCTCTCTACTTCCTAGGAGCAAGAACTCAAGTAAATAAAGAACTCAAGGTTCAGAAAGAGTAGTGCTTCACTGTCGGACACATTCAGAGAGAGTAGTGCTTCTTTCTCGAACATTCAGAAAGAGCAACTCGAGATGTTGAAGTAAGAGGGCCCTCAAGTTCAGACGAAGCACACGATCATCAGAGATGGTGGGACGAGTGTAAATCGTGCGTTCTTATGGAGTGGCACACCAATGGCAATTGCACATCAAGGACGAACAATGGCAGGAATGTGGGCAAGAGTTTAATTGGCCAGTGCCCATGTACATATCCCTGAAGTTTTGGCTTCCGGCCATGGACTAGATTGCTCATTTAGATCTCAGCAGATGCTAGCTCTCGCAGAAGAAATAAGTTCAAAAAAAATAACTCCCTAGAAGAAATCACCTCGTGTAGAAGATCATGGGGACCAAATAAGCCACAAACAGCAGCAGCACGGCAGCTGCCCATTGGTATCATCACATAAATAATAAAGATAAAAAGCCTGTTGTGTAATTGATCTCATAGTTTTTCTAACATCAAAAATCTAACGCCACGTATCTCTTCAGTAAAAGCCTCGCCGTGGCCGCTCCTTCGCAACCTCCACTCGCATCGGACGTCCCTCCATTACCTGCAGAATTCGCTCCATCCGGTTACTATATATGGCATGCAAATGACAGTCAAACGAACCAACCAACCAACCATAGTAAGAGAAAAGTGACTAGAACCTGGTGCACGGACTCCCTGAAGAATGTCTCTGCTGGTTTTGGTGCGCGGCATTCAGAAAGGGGCTTCCATTGGCAAGAGAGAACTGGCTAAAACCTGACAAGAAAGTTGGATCTGTCTGTGGGCCCGAGACTTGGCGCTGTACGTCATCTTGCTGGCTGTGTGGCGCAATGGCAGGGTGCACGACATTCTGGTGTTTCTCTGAATGAGATGCCGTCAGACGTCTGGACTTGAATTCCTGCCTCAGTATGTTCCACCTCGTCTCCTTATCAGTGCCATGACAGTGATCGTCAGTCGAGAGACCTTTGCCCCAATAGCTGCATGGAGCTGGAGCATCGCATACAAAACAGTAGCACTGCGTTTGGATAAAACGAAGATGTAGCCTCATCTGAAAAACTAGTGTCTACTCACGACTTTGTTGGTACTATATTCGATGTGTCATCATATTGGAGTGACAATGGTTGCTACTTACCATGTTGCAATGCTTGAGGTGAGAAGTGGCCATGAAGGGGAATTTAGAACATGAATGGCGTGAGTGAGGAAAGTCCCTGCACGCTACCTACAGAAGCATAGCCAACTATTAATGCCAATGTTAAAGGAATGTTATACCGCCTGAGGTAAAATTCAGTACTAGTATTTGATTAAATTTGACATTGAACTGAAAAAGCACACATAAGCAGATAACCATATAGACTACAAAAAGGTGGAATGTACATGTATGTATGTAGCAAATCACTTCGATGTCGTAGGTAGAATAATTCATTTTTAACCACATTCATATTATTCAAATAAAAATGGTGTCTTGCAACAGCAAACACATGATACACCCTTAAGTTGATGTATATACCCCATAAATCATTGTTTTAACTATATTCTAAAATCGGACATGCGTGAACTCCCACTGAATTCAGCACAAACAATAGCACAATACGGCCCATTTCATTACTACATATAGCCTCCAGTATAGCAAGGTATTGTTTGTACGGCATGGACAAATTCGTAGATTCAGAAGGGAAGGTATAAATACCTGGCCTTTCTCTGCAACTATCTGCAGTTCATCCAAGCTGCCATCAAACCCCGCACTCCCCTTCTATTCCCCAACGGCAACTGCCCCATCAGGGTCGCTGTCTAGAACCACGCAATCGTCGTCCTCCTTGCCGACACAGGAACTGATCTTCTTCTCCACAACAAGATCGCAGCCTCCGGTGGCCCCTTCATCACCTCCATCATTAAAGCGCAACTTCCTGGTCACGGGGGCAGATCCGTCCTCGTCCTCCTCCTCCTCCTCCTCCTCCTCCTCGTCGTCGGAGCTGATCTCCACAACCTCCCGCGGCGGCTCCGTCCTCCCGCCACCAGGGTTGTTGGCAAGAGGAGCCCGATCAGACAGAGATCCACCTCGAACCAAGAAACCCTTCACGAAGCCGCAGTAGCCCGAGCCGTCGTCGCGCGCCATGGATCCGGATCGGAACCCCAGAGTGTGCTGTCAGGAAACGTCTCCTGTCCAGGAGCGCACGCGCGCCTAGAGCGTCCAAATATGCAGCAAATCCTAGCCAGGCCCTGATCCTAGCTCGATCGGCGGCGATTTAGGGCAGGGAGAGTTTCTTCGAATAACTCGGCTCCGGTACTGTCGCCGCCTCGTCGGGCAATGTGATTGCAGCGGGACCCACACTCCAATTTTTTCAAATTTGAACTCAGATTCTTTTATAAAAAATGATACTACTCCTCCGGGATCAAACGAAATGATCCCTCGGATCGCTCGTTCCCGCACAACAGCACATCCAGGTCCAACAACTCCACGCACGTGGGTGGGCCCAAGAAAACTTCAGCTCGTGGCCTCCATCTCTACTATCTCCTCCTCCTCTCTCTTCATGGAACAAGCCATGCACAGCCCGCCCAAGCTTTTTGCCATGCACCGCTGTCCAAGCTCTCCTCGCTGCTGCAGCCCCGTTGACTCACCGATGTAGCCTCGTGCCGACGACTCTCTCCGCCATGTTGCCTCGCTGCTGCAGCCCGCGCCGCCACCGCTCGCGCCACCGCCTATATCTCGCCGGAGCGCTGGGCCTTCCCGTACCTCGCCGGAGCGACGTCCCAAGACACGTGATACGTCAGAAACGTATCTATAATTTTTTATGTTTCATGCTTGTTTAGATACGCTTTGCTTTGTCTACACTTTGAGGTATTTTTATATCTTTTCTGGAACTAACCTATTAACAAGTTGCCATAGTGTCAGTTGATGTTTTCTTCTATTTTTGGTTCCAGAAAGGCAGAACAATATTCTCGAAATTGGACGGGACAAAAGCCAAAGTCAATAACTTTCCGTGAAGGACACGAATCCAGAAAGAGGGACGGAGAGGCAACCAGAGGGTCCCCCTGGGCGCGACCAAGCCTGGCCCAGGGGGATGGTAGGGATTGGATGAGTTCTATCATGTAATTGAATAAGATTGTTAGGGCATAGTGCCTAGTATCTCTATTAGTGCTATTTGACTTTGTTGCAACTTGTCGTGCTTAATGCTTGTCACTAGGGCCGAGTTCCATGATCTCAGATCTGAACTTATTATTAAATCATTATGATAGTATTGTTTATGATTTTATCTGCAAGTTGTGTACACATATCATTGTCCGGATCCAAAGGCCCCAAAGTGACAATAATTGGGATAACCGGAGAGGATGGATGTGGTGTGAGGATCACATGTGTTCATAGAGTGTTAATGCTTTGCTCCGGTACTCTATTAAAAGGAGCACATTAATTTCCAGTAGTTCCCTAGAGGCCCCGTTGCCACGGGCTGGCTGGACAGAAGATGTTGTGCAAGTTCTCATTGCGAGCACGTATGACTATATTTGGAACACATGCCTAGGATTGTTTAGTACTTGGATGCTTGTTATTATTTATCTGCAATGCCCTGGATCTTCAATCACCATAGTGATCTATCTATGAAGCATTCTCAATAAAAGCTATGCATGTGGTAAATAAAAAGATTGCTGAGATGCTCATTGTCTACTTGCCTTGTCATTTTGATTATGGAAAAACTCATGTACCATGTGCAAGGGGTACCCCGTTGGCGGTTCTCTATGATATGCAAATACTTACAGTGACAAGAACTTACAGGTGACTGAAGTTGAGTAGCATGAGATGTGGCCCTCGTATTCAAAGGACTTGAGATTGCTAACTTATACTTCGTTAAGCATATACTCCATCTTTGTTCACTTTAACCTTAATCACTTCAAGATGCTTATGATAGGGGCAATGATGGCTGAAAGCTAACAAGTACCATAATTTTTGGAAGCTCTTTTTGAAACTTGTAATCCCTGCTTCCTTTATAAAAAGGCCTTTCTTCCACCACTTTTGAGTCTCCACCTTCTACCTTTAGGCACCATTAAGAGAGCATAGTTGTCATTCTGTGTGCAGTGTTCCAAAGCTTATTAATTGATACATATTGTGATATTTCTTGTTCTTGTGCTAATTGTTTCTAGTCACCCTTGTGAACTTTGAAGGTGTCCTATGCATCTATTTGCTACTCTATGAGGGACAAGCTGATTGCCACTATGCTATGTTTTCTGTATGTGAAACAAATAAATGTTTTTCAATGCATGTTATTCATGATCTTTGTTTGTAGCCTTTCATGTTGCATGCATAGTTACTATGTCCTATTGTTAGAACTCCATCTTTCATGCACATGTTTAGAGTTCTTTGATCCCAGCTTTCAATGCTTGCAAAAGGTTGGATCTTTATTGTGAGGGTGCATGTCACCTAAAAATTTATTTTGTTTACCACTTACCTACCCGAGGACGAGCAGGAGTTAAGCTTGGAGATGTTGATATGTCGGAAAAGTATCTATAATTTTTTATGTTCCATGCTTGTTTAGTATCTACTTTGCTTTGCTTTGTCTACACTTTGAGATGTTTTTATATCTTTTCTGGAACTAACCTATTAACAAGTTGCCCTAGTGTTAGTTGCTTGTTTTCTTCTGTTTTTGGTTCCGGAAAGGCAGAAAATCAATATTATCGGAATTGGACGGGACAGAAGCCAAAGTCAATAACTTTCCGTGAGGGACATGAATCCATAAGGAGGGACGGAGAGGCACCAGAGGGTGGCCATACCCCCCTGGGCGCGGCCAAGCCTGGTGATACGTCCAAAACGTATCTACTTTCTCGAACACTTTGCTATTGTTTCTTCTCTAAACTTGTGTGATTTGGATACAACTAACACGGACTGACGCTGTTTTCAGCAGAATTACCTTGGTGTCTTGTTTTTGTGCAGAAAATGAACTATCAGGAAAAATCCCGGAAAATATGCCAAAAACTATTTCTCACCAGAAGATCCACGGAGCCAGAACGGGAGACAGATAGGAGGCCTGGGGGGGCAGACCCACCCCAGGCGCAGGCCCACCTGACCCCGCGCCTGGAGGGGGTTTGGCCACCCCAGGCAGCTCCTCGGCCTCCCTTCGCGCCTATAAGTCGCCTTCTGACCTAAAAACTCAGGGGGTCGATAGTTTTCCAGAAAGAGTTCCGCTCCGCCTCCGCCACCAGAAACCAAGATTCGGATCCAGAAACTTCGTTCTGGCACCCTGCCGGGATAGGGGATTTGGAGAGGATCATCTCCATCTTCATCACCAATGCATCTCCATCAACCACCAATGTTTCCCTCATCCATGAGTGAGTAATCCCCCACTGTAGGCTTGGGGATGGTAGGGATTGGATGAGTTCTATCATGTAATTGAATAAGATTGTTAGGGCATAGTGCCTAGTATCTCTATTAGTGCTATTTGACTTTATTGCAACTTGTTGTGCTTAATGCTTGTCACTAGGGCCCGAGTTCCATGATCTCAGATCTGAACTTATTATTGAATCATTATGATAGTATTGTTTGTGATCTTATCTGCAAGTTGTGTACACATATCATTTTCCGGATCCAAAGGCCCCAAAGTGCAATAATTGGGACAACCGGAGAGGATGGTTGTGGTGTGAGGATCACATGTGTTCACGGAGTGTTAATGCTTTGCTCCGGTACTCTACTAAAAGGAGCACCTTAATTGCCAGTAGTTCCCTAGAGGCCCCGCTGCCACGGGCTGGCTGGACAAAAGATGTTGTGCAAATTCTCATTGTGAGCACGTATGACTATATTTGGAGCACATGCCTAGGATTGTTTAGTACTTGGATGCTTGTTATTAATTATCTGCAATGCCCTAGATCTTGAAGTTACATGTTTAGACTCGTCCATGCAACACCTGTCCATCCATCCCTATGCCTACCGCACTCGAATCCCACTGTTACCGTTACTGTTACTATTGATGTTGTTTTGTTGTTGCTGTTGTTGTTGCTACTAATAAACTTCTGTGAGCAAGAACTATTTCCAGGTGCAGCTGAACTGACAACTCAGTTGTTAAGGCTTGCAAGTATTTTCTTGGCTCCCCTTGCGTCGAATCAATAAATTGGGTAATACTACCCGCGAAGACTGTTGTGATCCCCTATACTTGTGGGTCATCAAGACTATTTTCTCGCGTCGTTGCCGGGGAGCATAGCTTTATTTGTAAGTTCACTTGGATCTATTATTGTTCACTGCTACTCCTTTCATCATGGGGAAGTCTCGTGATGGAAAGTTCCCTATTTTACCATCCACTATAAGAAGAGGTACAGTCCTAAACACCTCTGCTGCTCTTGATTCACCGTCTGTTATAAGTAAGCTTGTTACACCACCACCACATACTCATGCTATACACACTGCTACTACTGCTGAGTCTGAAACTGCTTTTGGTGCTCATGATGTTATTTCTACTGTGCTTGATGCGAGTGGTTCATTAGGTCCTTTTCTATATTCTACTATGGCTGGTCTAGGAAATACCGAAACTTCTATTGAAGACACTGTTACACCTGTTAGCTCACCTGAGGCTAGGGAGAGTTATGATATTAATGATGGTTACATTGGTTTCACTGATGATTTTGTTGAAGACTGCCGAAACACACATGGTACTAGTGCTATTAAGAGTCTCCTTGCTAGACGTACTATTATGCATAAGTTGTCCTCTGATCCTAAGCTTGCCACTTCTCCCATAGATATTAAAGATGAATATTATGATTTCTATCTTGATTTATCTTATTTAGATATTGTTGAGAAAGAACCTTTTTGTGGGAATGAAAAGGAGAGTGTTGTGGCTCATATGAATGAGCTTTCTACTATGTGTGCTTTATTCTCTCATGATTTTAAGATGCGTAAGTACTTTGTTGCTAAGATCTTCCCTTTTTCACTAAAAGGAGAAGCTAGGGCTTGGTTTAATAGATTACCTTCTGGTTCCATTGATAGCCCTGATTGCTTGATTGCTTCTTTTTTCCATAAATATTTTCCTCCAGTGCCAAACATGCTGCTTTGCAGAGACTTTTTGATTTTAAAAAGGGAGAAGAAGAGAAATTGCCTGAGTCATGGACAAGGTTCTGTGCCTTGATTCATGCACATCCTGGATGTCCATTACCTAAGAATGAGCTTCTTGATATTTATTATAATGGACTAACTGATGATTCTAGGACCTACCTAGATAGCTTTGCTGATTGTGTTTTCAGGAAAACGACTCCTACAGATGCTGAAGAATTAATGACTAAAATAAGCAAGAATTATGATGATTGGATTTCAACTGAGCTAAATACACCTGAGCCTGTTACTCCTGAACCAGTTGTTCCTGAACCAATTCCAGTACCAACAACAAAGAACAGGGGAGTTATTGCATTAAATGATGAAGTGATGAAGGAAGCTAAGAAGTGTCTAAAGGAGAAGGGTATTAGAGCAGAAGATGTGAAGAATCTACCTCCTATAGAAGAATTATGCAAGCCAATTCCCCACTCATCTACTATTGAGGTACACTCTCTCCAACACTTTGATGAAGGTGATATTCCTTATGGTAAGCCTCCTGATCAATTTTTATTATTAAATAAGGTCATTTTAATAAACAAGTTCAGAATCATTTATTGGAAAACTCTAGAGCTATCCATGAGTTGAAAGATATTGTGAAAATAACTTCTAATGATATTAAAATGCTTTGTAAACACTTTCAAATGGTTCAAACTCAGCTTGATCAACTTGCTAAGGTACAAAAGGATATGCTAGTTAATGCTTCAGGAGATAAACATGCTTATGGAATTAGAACTAGGTTTGGTATAGCTACTTAAGATCCTTTATATCCTGAAGGACACCCTAAAAGAATTGAGCAGGATTCTCAACAAGGTGAGGATGGTGGTAGTCCTCGTAAGAGGAAGAAAAAGAAACATAAGAGAGTTGAAGAACCACTTGAACCTGTTGTAGATCCTAATAGTATATCTGTCTCTGATGCTGAAACTGAGAGTGGTAATGATAAAAATGAGTCTCCTGATAAGGAGGAAGGTGAGGAAGAACCTGAAAGCACACTAAGAACACTAGATACACTAAGGAAGATTTTATTTCTAATAAACATGGTAAAGAAAGAGAACCTTGGGTGCAGAAACCTATGCCTTTTCCAGGTAAGAAACACAAGTCAAAGGAGGAAGAACACTACAACAAGTTTTGTGAGTGGATGAAACCTTTATTCTTGAAAATTCCTTTGACTGATGCTATTAAATTGCCTCCTTATTAAAAGTATATGAAGGATATTGTCTCTAATAAAAGGAAGTTTCCTAATGAGGAGATTTCTACCCTACTTGCTAATTATTCCTTCAATGGTAAGGTTCCAAAGAAACTTGGTGATCCAGATATACCAACTATTCCTTGCTCCATTAAAAATAATTATGTTAGAACTGCTTTATTTGATTTGGGAGCTAGAGTTAGTGTTATGCATTTTTCTCTCTATAAAAGACTCCAGCTAGAAAAGTTGATACCAACTGATATTTCTTTGCAAATGGCTAATAAGTCAACTACTATTCATGTTGGTATTTGTGAGGATGTTCCTGTTCAAGTAGCTCATAATTGCATGGTTTTAACTGATTTTGTTGTGCTTGAAATGCCTGAAGATGATAATATGTCTATTATTTTTGGGAGACCTTTTCTTAACACTGCAGGTGCTGTCATCAATTGCAATCAAGGAAAAGTAACATTCAATATTAATGACAAAGAGCACACTGTCTATTTTCCCAAGAAGTTTGTTAAGAGCTATTGCCTGAATTCCATTGAAAATATTGAGAGCATCAAGGTTGGAGAAATATATTGTCCCATTCCATAAGAAAATTTTGAAACTATTATGATTGGGACAATTGCTATCAAGTATGAGGTAACATAATCACCTTGTGGAATGCAAAGTTTTGTTTCATATAAGATTGTTTTGGTAACAAGACTTGATCAACCTTGTTAACAAAAGGATTTTAATGAACAAAATAATGTTTTCACTTTGGTTATACTTGCTTTCTTTTTTTCCTTTCTCCTTCCTAGTCTTTGCTTTAGCTTTAGTTTTGCTAGTTGTTTGCTTGTTTGAGTTTATTAGAGATCCTGTAGTTTGGCTTTTGGTTTGCTTTTGCTTCTTCTAAAAAACCGTTTCTGCGAGAAAATCAATTTTCATACCCTAAAAATTGGCCAAAAATAAAGTTTTCCGAAAAATCCTAGAAAATTCAAAATAAATTTTTCCTCGAAAAAAGGGGCAGAGTGGCACCTGAGATGACCCAGGGGGCCACCCTAGGGCCCCACACCCCTGGTAGGCGCAGCCTACCAGGAGGTGGCGCCTGGGAGGGTCTGGCCCACCTAGCCCCCTCCAGGCTACTTCCTCAAAGCCACATTCTTTCTCTCTCTCGAAAAACACCGGAAAACTTGCTCAAGCTCGAGTTCTTGTTGTTCTTGCTCGCGATTTTCGATATCCTTGTTCATCCCATCTCAAGTGATGATTTTTGGAGGGATTGTTCCTTGGTATGTGCCTCCTCCACTTGTCCAATTAGATTTGTGATTGCTAGATTGTATCTTGAGTATTTTGCTGCTATAGGTGACATGTTGTTTGAGCTTGCATGCTTGTTCTTTGCTTAGAAAATTTGTTTTGATTCATGTGTAGTCCTCTAGCAAGTTCCTATAGTAGTTTCTCTTCATTTATCAACTTAGAAATCACTTGGTTTGATGGTTGTTTAAAATTTCAGAATAGGGAAGTCATGGACCACCACACCTTTGGTGACATATTTGAGAGTGATGCACCTAGAAGGGCAAGGCTTCCAAGTTCATCTACCAGTACTAGACCCTCATACATGAGGATGTCATCACTCCACGATTTGGTGATGAGGGAGATGAAGGGGATGCGCACCCCTCTGCCTTTCCTTGCCAAACTTTCTTGCGAGCTGCTGAGATTCTTAATGATTTCATGACTTTGGTGCAGAGGGCTGGACTAACAAGTTATATACAGGATGAGAGCGCACAATATGCTTTGCTTACTAAAACATTTGTGGAGAGTTTCTCCTTTACTAATAATTTGTTCAAGCCTACTGTGTCTTTCAAAATCTATTGCAGGGCTGATTCTATGACTTTGAAGCAATTTTGCAAAGCCTTGGGACTGGGTAAAACTGGATCATCAAAGAAGATTACAGCTCTACCCGCTGATTTCTTAGAGCTTTACCGAGGAATAACCAATGATGATGACCGTAGAGCTCAGCGAGGGAAGATAAAGAACATTCAACTTCCAGCCATCAGGTACTTTGCCTACTATCTAGCCACAAGTTTTCTTGGTAGGGAGAACACTAGTAATATCTCCAACTATCATCTGGCCTTTTTAGCTGTTGCGCTTAACAACGAGGACAAGTATAATCTTGGTTCTCTCATTGCTCGTCGTCTAGCTGCTAAAGGACCCATTTATGGGGGAATTATTTCTACTCGTATTGTTGCTGCCTTGAATATCGCTGTTGATCCACATGATTTAGTTTTGACTCCTCATAGGCTTGATCTTGCTACCATGAAGGCGCACCACTTTGTCACCACTAGCTCTACTCTTGAGAACTTGGTTTATAGAATGATGTTTACTGACGGGAAAGAGAGAGAGATCCCTCTACCCCAAACCACTTTGTTCAGTATTTCTCAGGGACCTTGGTCACGCTCTAAGGCGGAGATGGATGACAACCTGCATTCTCTCAACTTCCATGGGCACTATCAGGAGGAAGCACCATCATACGACCCTCTTGCGTATTACACAGGGGAGGACTCGAGCTCGTACCAGGATGAGGGAGCTTCCTCGACTTACTACGGAGATGCATCTACTTGGGCACCATGGGATTGAGCCCCACTTAGGCCAAAAGCCTAGGCTTGGGGGGAGGTATACCGACATCACACTCATCTATATATCATGTTCGGTCGGTTTTTTGTATATCCATTGTTTTCGCTTTATTTTTGGTTTTTGTTGCTTCTTTCTAAAAACCCAAAAATACCAAAAATATTTTCATTGTTTCTCTTGGTTTGTTTCTTTGTTTCTTTGCTTTGGTTTGCATTTAAAGAAAAAAATCCAAAAAGATTTTGCTTTGTTTGGTTTGCTTTGTTTTTGTTTGGTTTTTCTTTGTTTGCTTGTTTTTTAAAAATTCAAAAACACCAAAAATATTTGTTCTTCTTCTTTGGTTTTGTGAGTTCTTTGCAGGGTTCAGCCATCCTCGGTGGATTGTGGTTTCATGTTAATTATTCAAGTCACATAAGTGAAGGGCAATAATGAAGATTAAGACAACTTGAGGTGTGGTAAGAGGCTGGTAACGAACTCTATTTGTTTCATTTTTGTACATATACTCATCATTGTGAGCATGCTTAGCCTATTTGTGTAAGGTGTATGTCATTATGGATGCTTAGTAGTTCTTGCTTGTCTATGATTAGCAATAGCTTGCTAATAGTTTGTAGCATGTCATTTGAATGTTTGCTTGCATTGTTTTATTCATACTTTGGTATGATATTGTGGTATCCTCCTCTGACTGTTCATGTGAATCGACTTGGCACATGCTCATGCATGCATATGACTAATCAATAGTCAGTAAGCCTCGATGATTTATTTTTCCTTAGAGTTCTTGTATCACTTTCATGCCATAGTTAGTCCTGTTTTGTTACAAGCATGATTATGACAGCTATTGCTCTCTCGTTTGTCGATCCCTCTCTATTTCTAGCCTTCACTTGCACTGAGTACGTGTTCTACCTATGCTTCCAACCCCCACAAACCAATATTGCCAGCTGTGTCCACCATACCTACCTATTAGCATAATTTGCTATTTCAGTGCATATTCCATATGCCGTGTTTTCTTCCAAAATAAAATGCTTGTCTGTTTTGAGAAAGTTAGTTAGTAAAGCTCTCACGAACTTGATGACACACTTTATTCCTTGCGCTTAATAATCCTGAACCATCGTGACTAGTCCATGAAAGTTATATACTTGTTAATTATATACTGGGAGTCAGCAGAACCGTGCTGTCACGAGGAACGCTTTCAACACTTTTTGGATATCTCATCCAGTTGATTTCTTGCTCTTTTGTTTATGGATGTCGACGATGTGAAATAAAAGGGGAAGTTGTTAGTTCATGGAGTTTATACATTGTGTTAGAGAAACGCCTGGGCCGCTAGCCTAAGCCATGCCTAATCATGGTGGAAACTTGCAGCATCACTATAATGAGCATCTATGAAGCGTCCTCAATAAAAAGCTATGCATATGGTAAATAAAAAGATTGCTGAGATGCTCATTGTCTGCTTGCCTTGTCATTTTGGTTATGGGAAAGCTCTTGTACCATGTGCAAGGGGTACCCCGTTGGCGGTTCTCGATGATATGCATGTATTTACAATGACAAGAACTTTCAGGTGACCAAAGTTTAGTAGCATGCGGAGCGACCCTCGTACTCAAGGGACTTGGGATTTCCAGTCTATGGTCTGTCAAGCATATGATTCAGAGTGGACCTCACTTTCACCTTAACCACGTGAAGATGCCTATGATAGAGGCAATGAGAGCTCAAAGCTAATGAGTACATTCCTTTCAGCATTGGTAAGCCTTTCAAACCTTCACAAAACCCTTTTCGCAACCTTGTTGAGTCACCACTTATTCTATGAGCACCTTCTTGAGAGCATAGTTGTCATTTTTGTGTTTGTTCCAAAACTTGGTTAATTATGTCATGACTTTGATGCTTGTATCTCTGATATCTTTATCTCTAGTCTTCATGTGAACTTCAGAGGTGCTTTGGCATTTATATTGTGCTCTTCAAACAAAGGCAAGCGAGATACCACTCTATCATACCTTATTATGAGCATTGCAATGCTGCTTATGTTTATGTTTCATGATACTTATTATTATTGAGTTGGTTTCTCTTCATAGCTTGCAATGACTATTGAGTAGACTTAGTTGCATACTCCTTATTATGAATGGTCTAAGTATCTACTCCTGTGCTAAGAATATTTACATCATATGAAGCAAAGTGTTCGTGAAAGTTCTTTTATCGCACTCAGTTTTCAACTGAATTGCTTGAGGACAAGCAATAAGCTAAGCTTGGGGGGAGTTGATATGTCCAAAACATATCTACTTTCTCGAACACTTTTCTATTGTTTCTTCTCTAAACTTGTGTGATTTGGATACAACTAACATGGACTGACGTTGTTTTCAGCAGAATTACCTTGGTGTCTTGTTTTTGTGCAGAAAATGAACTATCAGGAAAAATCCCAGAAAATATGCCAAAAACTATTTCTCACCAGAAGATCTACGGATCCATAAGGAGAGACAGAGAGGAGCCCGGGGGGGCCCAGACCCACCCAGGCGCGGGCCCACCTGACCCCGCGCCTGGAGGGGGTTTGGCCATCCCAGGCAGCTCCTCGGCCTCCCTCCGCGCCTATAAGTTGCCTTCTGACCTAAAAACTCAGGGGGGGGTCGATAGTTTTTCAGAAATAGTTCCGCTCCGCCGCCGCCACCAGAAACCAAGATTCGAATCTAGAAACTCCGTTCTGGCACCCTGCCGGGACGGGGGATTTGGAGAGGATCATCGCCATCGTCATCACCAACGCATCTCCATCAACCACCGATGTTTCCCTAATCCATGAGTGAGTAATCTCCCGCTGTAGGCTTAGGGATGGTAGGGATTGGATGAGTTCTATCATGTAATCGAATAAGATTGTTAGGGCATAGTGCCTAGTATCTCTATTAGTGCTATTTGACTTTGTTGCAATTTGTTGTGCTTAATGCTTGTCACTAGGGCTCGAGTGCCATGATCTCATATCTGAACTTATTATTGAATCATTATGATAGTATTGTTTGTGATCTTATCTGCAAGTTGTGTACACATATCATTGTCCGGATCCAAAGGCCCCAAAGTGATAATAATTGGGACAACCAGAGGGGGTGGCTGTGGTGTGAGGATCACATGTGTTCACGGAGTGTTAATGCTTTGCTCTAGTACTCTACTAAAAGGAGCACCTTAATTGCCAGTAGTTCCCTAGATGCCCCGCTGCCATGGGTTGGCTGGACAGAAGATGTTGTGCAAGTTCTCATTGCGAGCACGTATGACTATATTTGGAGCACATGCCTAGGATTGTTTAGTACTTGGATGCTTGTTATTATTTATCTGCAATGCCCTAGATCTTGAAGTTACATGTTTAGACTCTTCCATGCAACGCCCGTCCATCCATCCCTATGCCTACCGCACTTGAATCCCACTGTTACCGTTACTGTTACTATTATTGTTGTTTCACTGTTGCTATTGCTGTTGCTTTGCTATTGCTACTGATAAACTTCTGTGAGCAAGAACTATTTTGTAAGATACCACCCTTTTGTGTAATATTAATAAGGACATGTTTGAGCATTGCATGCATGCATAACACTTGCACTTTGGTTTAATCAAGAAAGAACAAACAAAACCCTAAACCCTAACCCCCCTCTCTATTTGAAACCATTCAAATGGGTTTTATATTTGAAAAACTATAAAAAAGAATGTAACCCAAAGTGAATAAAAGGGTTCCATATTATTTTATATACTTTACGAAAGTTCCTGTAATTTGAAATTATTCAAACAGATTTGATATTCAAAATATAACAGGAAATCAGAAAAACAGAAATAGAAAAGGTTTCTGAAATAAAAATCTAACTAACCTAGCTACTGGGTCGAGCCCATCTCTCCTCCCCTCCTTCTCTGCCACCCACCGCAGCCAGCAGCCAGCCACCCGGGGCCCAATCCAGCCCAACCGGCCCGTACCCCTTCGTTCTCTCCTTTCCCATCGTCTTCCTTGCCGACGGATTGAGCAAGCAGCTCACTGTCGCGCTCCGCTGCGCCGGCGTGCTCCAGGATTCGTGCCGCCGCCCGCCGTCGTCTACAAGACCCTCTGCCTCGCCAAGGACGAACCCTAGCACGTCATTTCCCCTCCCCTCTTCTCCTGCGTGCAAACCCTAACCCTAGAGCTCACAGACTCCGTCGAGCACCATCGTCTCCGGCCGCCCTGAGCCTCGCCGTGGATCCTAGAAGCTTTACCTCACCGCGGTGAGCCGCCTCGCAGAAGGAATCGACATGAGGAGCTCCCAATTTTCGACAAGGACACGGCCTTCCCGTGCTCCGGCCACCGCTTTCTCCCTCGATTCCGGCATCTCCCGTGCTCGCCTCGCCTCGCCACCACCACCATCGTCGTGCTCCTAGTGATCCACCGGTGCTCAAGCACCTTTCCGTTTCCTCTCTCTCTGGATCTTCCTCCCCGCGAGAGCCCGACGCTGCGGCCGCTCGCCATCGTTGCACTGCCGTCCCCGGTGACCATTTCAAGGCGGTGCTGCCACTATTTTGCTCCCCGTGACGCCCTCTTTCTAACCCCCACAACCACGCATCCAGGCGCGCTCAGAATCGGTAGATCGAGCATCGATCTGAGGGTGAGCACCATTGCTGTCAGCCTGACATCAGCATGATGCAATAACCCTATTTATTTTATTTAAATGTTTTCTGTAATTAATTTATTAAATGGAAAATGTATGATAGGTGGGCCCTGCCTGTCAGGGTTTTATTATTTTTTGTAAATATTTTCTGAAATGATTAAAAGTCTGACATGTGGGCCCAAGTTTGGAAATTATTAAATATTCCAAAAAAATGATTTAAAAATGAATTAAAATTTGGGAAATTCATAACTAATTCATTTTAAATCAGAAAAATACAAATAATATATCAAAATGATCAGAAAAATGAAACCTATCTAACTAAGCTATAATCATATATTGTTAATCAACTTTGATGGAAAGTTTAATTAGAAGAACCAATTGAACCCCATAGGTGAATCCGAGGATCCCCCTATTCTAGGGTTTGGACCTCTCAGACCCCCTTTAAATTGATCAAGCATGTTTTGGGGTTTATTTCAACACTATTTAACTTGTCATATCATCCATATTGTATGAGTATTGCACATGCCATGTGTTGAGTGTTGCTTTCTCTTTTCCGGTGATTGGTTCTCACGAATAGGAACCGAACCCGAAGCTGAAGTCAACGCCACCGAAGAGCAGTACCAGTCCAACAATGGACAAGGAAAGGGAAGACCCACTCATACATATGAATCCTATGATTACAAAGTATTTCATTCTCGTCATATGCATTCGGTTCAACAGTCTTTTATCAATAGACAGAGAAATACTATCTGATGCATGTTTCCCTTTGTGAACTATATTACCTGATCCACCGCTCCTAGCATAACTAGGGTTTGGCTTATGGGCATCACTAGTGCCACAGTTCAGTCAAGCTTAGCCATGCTTAGTGGTCTGATGTCGATCATTCATGTGATGCACCGGAGATGCGAATGAATCTAGTATGGTAGGATGTTGTGATGTGATCAGATATGAATGATAAACATGCTAAGGCTTGTATGGGAGGCCACGTGGGTTGTGGTTTTTGTAGTCCCATACTTTCCACCCTTAGTACCTGATGTTCTCGCCTCTTGAACCAAGACGAGCGTACAACCACACGGGGGCCTAGAAACCCCCTCGACTTACTAACTTGCATAGTAGATTCCATGAGTCACATAGTTTGGGCTTTCCATTCGACATACGCATCTTGGTTGTTCTTGAATGGAGGTGAAGGAGGTGCATTCATAACAGGTAGGTAAGCGTGGCCGGGAACAAGAGATGCCCGACATCCGTAATCTTGAACCCCGCACACATCATTAGGGACCGGCTTCGGGACTTGATCCGTTATGGCAGCATCTCCCTAGTGCGTGACTCATGGTCTCGGCGAAAGCAAGGTAAAGGTCATGGTCAACCACTCTCTACCGGCCTTCCAAGGAAGAGGGCTAAAAATTAGGCATTAAGAATCAGTTGGTACGTGTGGGTAAAGTTGTGCACCCCTGCAGGATTATTAATATTTTCGAAAAGTCGTGTCCACGATTATGGATGACTTGGGAACGGATTCTGTGATCATAGATAACTATAACCGAATGTTAAAACTTGTCAACTAATGTGAGATCCGGAGTACTTCCTCGGGGTTGTTTGAGGGGGTAGTCCGGGAAGAGAGGTTCAGTTGATGATGATACTCGGTGGATATCAAAGATGATTTTAAGAGCTAGAGTTGAAGTCTTGTTATCCCGTTTTGAAAATGATCTGACTAGAAAAGTTTCTTCTCCCTCTTGTTTTGAAAACAAAAGATGGTTTTATGCAAAATAACTCCACTAGCCATAAGTCTTGCGGAGTACACCCTGTACTCAGCCTTGCTTCGTTGATGTTTTCTACAGATGATGCTACTCCAACTGGAGGTGGTTTCTACATCGAAGTCGACGAGTAGTTGGGGTTCCCGGGCAGCAGCCTAGGATCTATGGAAGGGTCGCTACTTCTGTTATGTCCTTTAGGCCCTTTGCTAAGTTTGTTGTTTAGAACAACTTGTTTGCTTCCGTTGTTTGATGCAATGATGGGTCTGTGACCCCTGCCTTATATGACTGGTTTGTAACTCTCTTAAGAGTTTACCTTATTAATGTATGGTTTTGTATGTTTTGTAATGTTACCGATCTTTGCCTGCGCGTTTTGGAATTTAGGTTAGGCTTATATCAGATGAGGATCTGGTATTTGTCTAGCCCTGATCCCGGGTCATGACGGATTTTGGTATCAGAGCAGGACTGCCTGTAGGAAACCCTTCTAGCTGGTCGATGTTGAGTCTAGAGTTTGAGAAAACTATTTGAAAGCTAAAAACTATTTGCAAAACTCTGAATAGGACTCTTTTTACTCCTTATCCAAGGTTGTTCTATTGCTGAGTTATCTTACCTTGTTTGCTTTGCAGAGTTTTCACTTCTCGTCTATCATTGCAAATTTTCAGGATATACGGGTTTGGGTTGTTCTTTCCCTAAGTACTCCATACTTGGTTGCAAGGCTCAGAGTTTCTAAGATATACCTGTGCAACTGAAGCATTGTTTTTCAACTTTGTGTAGGGGTTCGTAGCATGGAAAACAAAAAAATTCTATCGCATGAACACACATAAGCCAAGATCTATCTACTAGATTGCAGCAACGAGTCGATAGGTACTAACCCTCGAAGATCCAAAGCGGTTAACGAGAGCAGATTCTCATGGATGATGTAGTCGTACACTTCCGATCTCAAGATCACGTAGACGATCCTTCCGGCGCTGCGTTCCGGCAGCGCTTCCGCAGTCGGTCACACGTTCGGTACTCGATGAAGACCTTCCTCTCCCTTGTTCCAGCAGGCAGCGGAGGTTGTAGCACTCTCCTCGCAACTCCGGCAACACGACGGCGTGGTGTCGGTGTTGGAGATATGCCCTAGAGGCAATAATAAATGTAGTTATTATTATATCTTTGTGTTTATGATAAATGTTTACATTCATGCTATAATAGTATTAACAAGGAAACATTAATACTTGTGTGATTTGTAAACTTAATTTGAAGTCCCTAGTAAAGCCTCTATATAATACTAGCTTGTTGGTTAATAGATGATTGTGGTTTCCCTATCATGAACATTGAGATGTTATTAACAACAAGATCATATCGTTAGGAGAATGATATGGTGGACATACTCCTATAGATAAGCATAGCATAAAGATCAAGTCATTTTAATAGTTCAATTGCTATATGCTTTCTGATACATAGTAATCTAATTCCTTCGACCATGAGATCATGCATATCACCTTTACCGGATGGATGCTTTGATGACATCAAACACCACACCGTAATTGGGTGGCTATAAAGGTGGCATTGAGTGTTCGGAAAGTATTGGTTGAAACACATGGATCAAGAGTGGGATTTGTCCATCCATATGACGGATAGATATACTCTGGGCCCTCTCGGTGAAATGTCACCCAATTAGCTTGCAAGCATGTGACTGGCTCACAAGGGATCACATATCACGGGAACGAGAAAAGAGTACTTATCGGTAACGAGGTTGAACTAGGTATGCAGAGATACCGACGATCATAACCTCGGATAAGTAAACTATCATGAGACAAAGGGAAATTGGTATCGTATGTAAGTGGTTCATTCGATCGCAAAGTAATCGTAGAAATATGTGGGAGCCATATGAATTTCCAGATTCCTCTATTGGTTATTGATCGGAGAAGTGTCTCGATCATGTTCGCATAATTCACGAACCGTAGGGAGACACACTTAAGGATTCGACGTTGTTTGAGTAGTTATGGAATGATGAGAAAGAGACCGAATGTTGTTCGGAGTCTCGAATGGGATTTGGGATATCACGAGGAGATTCAGAATGGTCCGGAGAATAAGATTCATATAAGGAAAGTCCCGTTTCGGAGTTGGGGAATGGTTCCGGTGTTTTCATCGGGAATGTTCTAGAAGGTTCCGGAATGTCCGGCACTTCGGGGGGGGGGGGGGGGAAGGGTACATGAGTGTGTTATATCAAGTTGATATGATTGCATCATGTACTCGGTGTCATCGCTGTTCAAAATAGAGGGATTATTCAAATCCTAGTTTGAAAAGTCAAACGGCTAGTTTGAAAGTCAAACGGCAGTTTTTGGAAAGAGGAGGAGGAGTGGGAAACCGAGTTGGGGAGGAGTTCCCTCCTCCAACCGGCGGCGCCCACCCAAGCCGAGTTGGGGAGGGACTCCTCTCCCTCCCCTTGGCCGGCCGGCCCCCTCCACCTATATAAGGAGGGGCAGGGCTCCCCTCCTTAACACACAACTTCCACGCCTCAAACCCTAGCAGCTGCTGCCCACCATAGCCGCCGCCGCCCCCTAGGGTTTCTCCCTAGCCGCCGACTTGGGCACCTCCAAACCCTAGGCGCCGGCTCTAGCACCTCTTCCTCGGCGTGTCTAAACCCTAGATCGTCGGGGGACTCTCTCATACTCCACCATACTCGCTCCGGCTTAAGGCGAAGCCCTGCGAGATCTCCCCTCTACTTCCGGTACCACGCCATTGTGCTGCCGGAATCGCGAGGAGAGTGCTACAACCTCCGCTGCCTGCTGGAACAAGGGAGAGGAAGGTCTTCGTCGAGTACCGAACGTGTGACCGACTGCGGGAGCGCTGCCGGAACACAGCGCCGGAAGGATCGTCTACGCGATCTTGAGATCGGGAAGAGTACAACTACATCACCCACGAGAATCCGCTCTCGTTAAACACTTTGGAATCTTCAAGGGTGAGTTATTCTATCGACTCGTTGGAACAATCTAGTAGATAGATCTTGGCTTGTTTGTTTGTATGCGGTAGAAATTTTTTGTTTTCCATGCTACGAAACCCTACAGTGGTATCAGAGTCGTGTCTATATGTAGATCTGTTGCACGAGTAGAACACAATGGTCATTGTGGGCGTTGATGCTTTTATTGTCAATTGCTTCTTGTGTACTTTGCATCTTGCGGTATGTTGGGATGAAGCGGCCCGGGCTAACCTTACATGACATCGTTCATGAGACTTGCTCCACGCTTGACATGCAACTTGTATTGCATAAGTGGCTTTGCGGGTGCCTGTTTCTCCTAGCATAGTTAAGATCCAATTTACAACAGGTGATTAACAATACTAGTATCAATGTTGTGGTTCATGTTCGTAAGTTAGAACGACACTTATTGAAAGCCCCAAACCACGTAAAACATGCAAAGAAAGTAGAGGCGTCTAACTTTGTTTTGCAGGGGTGTGCTGTGATGTGATATGACCATGATTGTGATTATATTTGATGTATGCAATGTTCCTTATTATAAGTTGGCAACCGACAGGAGCCATATGGTTGTCTTTAATTTATGTTAAGACCCGCGTGTCTATTCAAAGTAGTTGTAATAGTTGATGCCGGTGGACGACAACCATGGAGAAGCGTCATTGACCTTGATGCAATGCCGGTGATGATGGAGATCATGTTCGTGCTAGAAGATGGAGATCGGAAGCACAAAGAAGAAAGGCCATATCATATCACATATTATGAATTGCATGTGATGTTAATCCTTTATGCATCTTGTATTGCTTATGTGGCATCCCGCAAAACCACTACTAGAAAATCGCGTTGTTTTTGTGCATTGCATCATCATGATCGCATGCTCATGTCATCATGCCACATTGCATTTGAGCATCGTCATGTCATCTTGCATTTGTTTGCATAAAACTATTTTCGAAAACCTATTTTTGTTTTCTAAACGCCCCGTCTTTGTTCAAACGCAAAACCCGGGTCTCCGGATTATTTTGTTTTGTCTGCTATCGGGTTGCAAAAGCCCTGTTTGAAATAAATAAAATATTTAATTATTTTTAGCGGGGCAGTCGAACGGGCCATTCGACCCAGTCGACCACCCCCGGAATAAAATCGGTCCACCTAAACCAGCCCACCCGAATCCTAAAACTACCCAAACCTATCCTACCCACCTATCCTAGCTCGCCACCTCACCCCTCCCCCAATTCCCTACCCACCTTGCCACCTCATCAATCCCCCTCTTTTTCCCCCTCTCTCTCTTTCTCACACAGCCCCATCTACCCTCTCTCTCTTACACCCTGGCCCCACGCCACACAACACCACACAGCCAACCCCCACTCACCCCGCTTGGCCCCACCCCCTGGACCCGGTCCACCCCCTTCCCACGCGACCCACTCCCCACTCCTCTCCCTGACCGGCCGGACCCGCCCCACCTGACCGACCCCCACCACCTACCCGACCCCGTCTGGCCCACCCCGGTCCCACGCCTCCCCACCGATGCGTCCCCCACCTCGCGCCCCGCGTCCTCCCCTCCTGGCCGCGTCCGGCCCCGGCCTCAACCGACACCCGCCGCCTGTCATCTCCCTCGTCGTCGCCCGTCCTCCGCCCGCCGCCCAGGAGCCGCATCCGGTCGCGCCTCCTCCGCCGCCTCCCCCGACGCCCTCCTTCCTCCCCGGAGCGCCGCCGCCCGCCTCCGGCCGGCCCCGCGGCGCCGCCCCCTCCGCATCGGCCGCCCGAGCCAGCCCGGCCGGCCGCGTCTCCTCACCCCGCCGAAGCCGCCTCGTCCTCGTCGCCTTCCCTCGAGCCCCGCCGCCTCTCCCTGACGCCCCATCGTCCGCCTCGCCGAGCCCTGCTGCCCGAGCCCCGCCGCGTCCTCTGCTCCCACCTCGCCGACGACCCCCTCGCCCTCCACCGGCAGCCGCAGCGCCTCCGGAGCCCGCCTCCGCTCGAGCGCCCTCCGGCCGGTCTCGCCCTGCCATGGACGCCACCGCCTCTGCCCCATGTCCCGCGCGCGTCCTCCGCGAGCCCCGGACCCCGTCGAGCTCGTCGCCCCTGCAAGGTCGCCAGCTCCATGGCCACCCTCCTGCTCGCTGACGTCGGCCTCTTGGTCGCGCGTGTGCCATGCCAGGCCCATGCTCTGTCTCGGTTAATGGTGTGTCCTTCCGCGACATCGACAAGATCTTCCGGGTGCCAACGGCGCGGACGAACGGTACCCTAGGCCTCCAACACGGTGCGACATGTACTTCTACCGGAGCATAAGCCCGCGGAACCCTGATGCCGCCCACGCCGAATCGACAAGATCCACCTCACGGAGCGGCGAACCCCGGACCCGGAGCATCCCTGGACACCAAGAACTACCGGCGACCCGACCAAGACCCGGACGTCGAGACCCCCGTACCCGGTGCCGCGCCAAGAACTCCGAAAAACCCCGGTACCGGACAAGTTCGCCGTCGACCTCGAGTTCTCCTACACGGATACCAAGCGACAAGATCTCCTCCATGGGTTGAATGGAACCGCCATGACCTCCTCCAAGGATCTGATGGCCGAGACCTCGCACCGGTCCCGGAATCCGAAGCCCGACCCCGGCGCCGAAGCCGAGAACCCCGACAAGAACCACGACACGGATACGACAAGTATTCCCTCGAGGACGCCGAGCACTTCACCCCGGACACCGAGACCCTGAACGACAAGTTCTCCTTCCGGAAGCATTGACGCTCGTGCGACAAGATCTACTTCCCCGATCCGAAGACCCTAAATCCCGGAGTCCGAGGACGATTCCGTCGAACCCTAAACCCTGAGACCGACCCCGAACCCCGGAACCCAAGATCATCGAACCCTAATGTGTGAACCCTTTCCCGAGCCCTATTTTATAAAAGCTAAATATAAAACCTGTTGCATATTCAATTGTCATACTCGCATGCATATTTGTGTGGTTTGGGGGCCTTATGCCGATTCACCTCATAATTAAATATGGGGCCCATATGCGGGCAAATCTAGCCTTATATTGGCCTCATTTAAATTTGTGTAGCGAACCGGTGCTATCTTCTGCTATGTTAAGACAACATTTAAATTGCGGGGTAGTTAAACAACTTGAACCATCTAATTAATTGTCGGGACCCCGGTTCCGCTTAATATGGCCTAATTGCATCGCATCTTTTCCATGCCATACATCATACATGCATCATGCTCGATCTTATGTCGTAGTATTAAATATTGCATCCGGTGTTTCTTCTAGTGATTTGCTTCTTCGCGGATAAGGCCGATGAGTTGATGTGAGCTTTGCCCCGATCTTCGGATGAACCTTCGGCAATGTTTTCAGGCAAGCATCTCCCCCTTTCTACCTATCTTACTTTTACAGTATTTATTCCCTCCTGTTGATCTATTGCTATCTGTGTTGCGATGCTCTAGTTTCGTACCCGTGATATCCCTTGCAGCCTTATATTGCCTCGGACACATCCTATTACCTGTTGTTTGGTAGATAGTTGGACTTGCGCGTCGTAGTCGCTTGCTCAAGTGCTGTTGCGTGTCGTCAAGTGCCACAATTGTTGGTGTATTGCCGCATGTTTGATGTTGGAGATGATCATGGTTTTACTTATCGTTCACTTTAATTCATGTTTAACAACTAAAATTGAAGTAAGTAAGCAGAGGCACAGGTGGGCAATAGATGTTATTTGGTTGTTAACCGTCCACTTGTGTCCCGTAGGACCCCGAGTACTTGATACATGTTCCTTGAATATTCGCGCTATCCACATCCGGGAGGCTTATGGGACCCCCCTGAGCCAGAGCTTGATTCATTCTTATTTCTTGGGGCCACAAACTAGTTTGAGGTTTTATTTACGATCCTGTACTTATGCCATGCTTTACTGCTTTATTACGATTGTGCGATGGATAGCACCTGTACTGTTTAGGATCGGGACACGTTTTCGCGGTGTCGACAAGCCCAGTTTTGGGTTCCCAGTCGTTCACAGCCGTCCACCCAAACCTCGGGTCCGTCTCGGAGTCAGCTAACTTCGTTGCGGGTGTACTCCAAGGGGCGGCCCCCTGAAATATTTCTGAATCCTGTGATTGCTTTGTCGTGAAGGCCTCGTTGGGTTTTGATTTGGTTTTTCCGAGGTTGATCGAGTGTGTGTTGCCATTTGTGCACCCCTACAGGGTAAAACTTTCTGAAAGCCGTGTCCGCGGTTATGGACGACTTGGAGCACAGTATCTCGATCATAGACAACTATAACTAAAGTAGTGCTATAAATTTGACTTTATAATGACTAGTAAGCAGCTTCACTATAACGGAATGGCTAAATAAAACTGCCAACAATTGCTTGTTTGGGTGTCGCTTGCGACCATTGTACCGAACTAGTAAGTGTCGCAACTACAACGGAATGGTTAACTAAAACGGCCCACTGCTTATTTTATCAGGATGATTATCTATACCTGACTAGTAATTGCTGCAACGATAACTGAATAAATAAAACTGCCAACTGTGTGAGTTCCTCGGTGGACTTCCTCGATCGGGTCTCAAGGGGGAAATACCAGGATGGGATGGTTTGGTGTAAGCTTCAGGTTGGATCCGAATAGGTCTTTCCCACCCCTCTCTGATAGCCGCCAGTTGTTTCGAGTCTCTATAGGTTGTTTAGTGCATGCTGCCGCTGCCGCTTCAGTCCACCATACCTATGTAGGCGAGGACCGCCGAATTCTAGTCTCGCCGTGTACTGGCCTCAGTACTGACGCTCCTCTTTTTCCTTTGCCCTTTGTCGGCACCCCTTTTGTTTAAGCAGGTTTTGAGATCGACGTCGTTAGCAGGGTTACCCTTCCGGCTTGGCCTGGGCAGGGTTATGGACGCCATTGGTTATTCTTCAGGGCTCTTAGCCCCATTTGCATCTTGTCCGTAGCTGGACGCTCTCTCGTTTTCAAGGTGATTTGGATCTTTGTTCTGTAAATCTGTATTCTTGACTCATGGAGTCGTGTTGTATATATATCTGTTCTGTGGGTCCCATCGAGGACTGTTGTGTAATGTTATTACTTCGTTTTCCACCCGCACGAAAGTGCCTGGTGGGCACCTTTGAATCGTTTCTATGCGGGTTTGGCGGGAATCGCTGAAACTTGCATAGGGTCGATTCTGAGGGTGTTACAGCTTAGTAGATGACGGTAGCATTATAATATGATCCCTCATGCACATGAATTTCAAGTCATAAAGTGTTCACCCTTAGTTAGCACCATTGCTAAAGCTTGTTGTTTCAAAGCACCACGTGATGATCGGGTGTGTTAGATTCCGCAAGTGTATACAACATGAGCAAGCCAGATTTGCTCATGCGGAAACTAAGGTTTGATCTTGACGAGCCTAGCATGTACAGACATGGTCTCGGAACACGGATCACCGAAAGGTAAAGCATGAATCATATAGTAGATATGATGAACATGTCGATTGTTCGCCATTGAAACTATATCAACTCTCGTGATGATCGGTGTTGATGTAGTGGATTTGGTTCGTGTGATCACTAAAACAATGTGAGGGATATTGTTTTGAGTGGGAGTTCACCTAGATTAATTTTATTATTAATTTGAACTCAATTTGTCATAAACTTAGTCTAAACTATTGCAAATGTGTTGTAGATCAATGGCAGCCCCTACCATCAATTTTAATGCGTTCCTAGAGAAAGAAAAGTTGAAAAACAATGGAAGCAACTTCGCGGATTGGTTCCACAATTTGAGGATTGTCCTCACAGCTGGTAATTTGACCTATGTGCTGGATGCACCGCTAGGTGACCCACCTGCAGCTGATGCTCCCGATGAAGTAACGAACGTTTACCTCACTCGGAAGACTTAGTACTCCACAGTTCAGTGTGCTATCTTGTATGGTTTAGAATCGGAGCTTCAGAAAAGGTTTGAGAATTCAGACCCATATGATATTGTCGAGGATCTCAAATTGATCTTTGAGACTCATGCGGCAATTGAAAGCTATGAGGCTTCTGAAAAGTTCTTTAACTGCAAGATGGAAGAGGGCAGCTCCGTCAGTGAGCATGTGCTTAAGATGTCTGGGCACGCAAACAAACTTCAAAGCTTGGGTATTGTGATTCCTAATGCTTTGGGGATTTACCATGTCCTCCAATCACTACCACCAAGTTACAAGAACTTTGTGATGAACTACAACATGCAGAACATGAACAAGACGTTGCCAGAACTCTTTGCCATGTTGAAATCCGCAGAAGTGGAGATCAAGAAAGAGCACCAAGTGTTGTTGGTCAATAAGACCACCAAATTCAAGAAAGGCAAATCTAAGCAGAAGGGACACTTCAAGAAGGGTGGTAAGAAAGTTACCACGCCGACGAAGAAGACCAAGGCTGGACCTAAGCCTGATACTGAGTGCTTTTACTGCAAGGGAGAAGGTCACTGGAAGCGGAATTGCCCAAAGTACTTGGTGGATTTGAAGAACGGCAACATCAAGAAGAAAGGTATATCTGATATACATGTTATTGATGTGTATCTCACTAGTACTCATAGTAGTGCCTGGGTATTTGATACTGGTTCGGTTGCTCATATTTGTAACTCGAAACAGGTGCTGTAGAATAAACGGAAGCTAGCGAAGAACGAGGTGACGATGCGTGTGGGAAACGGATCAAAGGTTGATGTGATCGCGGTCGGCACGCTACCCCTTCATCTACCATCGGGATTAGTTTTATACTTAAATAATTGTTATTTGGTGCCTGCGTTAAGCATGAACATTATATCGGGATCTTGTTTATTGCGAGACGGTTACTTGTTTAAGTCCGAGAATAATGGCTGTTCGATTTATATGAGTAATATGTTTTATGCACATGCACCTTTGATAGATGGTCTATTCTTGTTGAATCTCGATAGTGGAAATACACATATAAATAACATTGAGGCTAAACGTTTGAAATCGAGCGATAACTCGACCTATATGTGGCACTGTCGTCTTGGTCACATTGGAGTGAAGCGTATGAAGAAACTCCATTCCGATGGACTTCTTGAATCACTTGATTTTGAATCACTTGAAAGATGCGAAGCATGTCTGATGGGTAAAATGACTAAGACTCCATTCTCTGGTATGATGGAGCGAGCTACGGACTTGTTGGAAATCATACATACCGATGTGTGTGGTCCAATGAGTGTAGCATCGCGCGGTGGTTATCGTTATGTTCTTACTTTCACGGATGACTTGAGTAGATATGGGTATATCTATTTCATGAAACATAAGTCCGAAACTTTCGAGAAGTTTAAGGAATTTCAAAGTGAGGTAGAGAATCAACGTAACAAGAAGATTAAATTTCTACGTTCTGATCGTGGAGGTGAATATCTAAGTTACGAGTTTGGCGAGCATTTGAAGAAATGCGGAATACTTTCACAATTGACACCGCCGGGAACACCACAGCGTAATGGTGTGTCCGAACGTCGTAATCGAACTCTCTTAGATATGGTTCGTTCTATGATGTCACTTACAGATTTACCGCTATCATTTTGGGGTTATGCATTAGAAACAGCCGCATTCACTTTAAATAGGGCACCATCTAAATCCGTTGAAACGACACCGTATGAATTATGGTTTGGGAAGAAACCTAGATTGTCGTTACTTAAAGTTTGGGGATGCGAAGCCTATGTAAAGAAGTTACAGCCGGACAAGCTTGAACCCAAAGCGGAAAAATGCGTCTTCATAGGATACCCGAAGGAAACTATTGGGTATACCTTCTATCATAGATCCGAAGGCAAAATCTTCGTTGCCAAGAATGGATCCTTTCTAGAGAAGGAATTTCTCTCGAAAGAAGTGACTGGAAGGAAAGTAGAACTCGACGAGGTTGTCGAACCTTCTCTCGAAATTGCGAGTAGCGCAGCACCGGAAGAAGTTCCTGTGGTGCCTGCACCAATTAGAGAGGAAGCTAATGATGATGATCATGAAACTTCGGTTGAAGTTGCTACAGAGCCTCGCAGGTCAACGAGAACTCGTACCACTCAAGATTGGTATGATCCCGTTATGAGTGTCATGTTGGTGGACAACACCGATGACCCTCAGACATATGAGGAAGCGATGATGAGCCCAGATTCAAATAAATGGCAAGAAGCCATGAAATCCGAGATTGGATCCATGTACGAAAACCAAGTGTGGACTTTGGTGGACTTACCGGATGGCCGAAAGGCTGTCGAGAACAAATGGATTTTCAAGAAGAAAACAAATGTTGATGGTAATGTTACTGTCTATAAAGCTCGACTTGTCGCAAAGGGGTTTTGACAAATTCAAGGAGTTGACTACGATGAGACTTTCTCACAAGTAGCGAAGCTAAAGTCTGTGAGGATTATGTTAGCAATCGCTGCATATTATGATTATGAGATATGGCAGATGGATGTCAAAACAGCATTCCTCAATGGAGACATTGATGAAGAGTTGTATATGATGCAACCCAAAGGTTTTGTCGATCCTAAAGATGCTAACAAGGTATGCAAACTTCAACGGTCCATCTATGGATTGAAGCAAGCATCCCGAAGTTGGAATCAACGTTTTGATAAGGTAATCAAAAGTTTTGGTTTTATACAAACTTATGGAGAAGCTTGTATTTACAAGAAAGTGAGTGGGAGCTCTGTAGCATACTTAATACTATATGTAGATGACATATTGTTGATTGGGAATGATGTAGACCTTCTTAATAGTGTCAAGGAATATTTGAATAATAGTTTTTCAATGAAGGATCTTGGCGAAGCAGCTTACATATTAGGCATAAAGATTTATAGAGATAGATCGAAACGCCAAATATCATTGTCACAAAGTACATATTTGGACAAAATTCTAAAGAGGTTTGGAATGGAAGATAGCAAGAAAGGGTTCTTGCCCATGTTGCCCAATACGACCTTGAGTAAAACTCAAAGTCCGACATCGGCAGAAGATAGAGAAAGGATGAGTAAGACTCCCTATGCCTCAGCCATAGGATCTCTAATGTATGCCATGCTATGTACTAGACCCGACATTGCATATGCTGTTAGTTTAACTAGCAGATATCAAAGTGATCCAGGAGTGGATCATTGGACAGCGGTCAAAAACATCCTTAAGTACTTGAGAAGAACTAAGGATATGGTTCTTTCTTATGGAGGTGATGAACAACTCGTTGTTAATGGTTACACCGATGCTAGTTGGAACACCGATCCGGATGATTCTAAATCACAATCTAGATACGTATTTATTTTGAATGGTGCAGCAGTTAGCTAGAGGAGTGCAAAGCAAAGCGTTGTGGCGAGATCTTCAACTGAATCGGAATACATGGCTGCTTTGGAGGCTTCACAAGAAGCGATATGGATGAAAGAGTTCATTACAGAGCTGGGTGTGGTTCCTAGTGCACTGGACCCAATGTCTATCTACTGTGATAACATGGGCGCCATAGCCAATGCGCAAGAACCAAGGTCACACAAGAAGCTGAAGCACATCAAGCTACGTTTTCACGCTATTCGAGAACATATCCAAGATGGGGATATAAAGATTTGCAAAGTACACACAGATCTGAATGTGGCGGATCCGTTGACTAAACCTCTCCCGAGGGCAAAACATGACCAGCACCAAACTGCCATGGGTGTTCGGTATATTACCATGTAATCTAGATTAGATGACTCTAGTGCAAGTGGGAGACTGTTGGAGATATGCCCTAGAGGCAATAATAAATGTAGTTATTATTATATCTTTGTGTTTATGATAAATGTTTACATTCATGCTATAATAGTATTAACAAGGAAACATTAATACTTGTGTGATTTGTAAACTTAATTTGAAGTCCCTAGTAAAGCCTCTATATAATACTAGCTTGTTGGTTAATAGATGATTGTGGTTTCCCTATCATGAACATTGAGATGTTATTAACAACAAGATCATATCGTTAGGAGAATGATATGGTGGACATACTCCTATAGATAAGCATAGCATAAAGATCAAGTCATTTTAATAGTTCAATTGCTATATGCTTTCTGATACATAGTAATCTAATTCCTTCGACCATGAGATCATGCATATCACCTTTACCGGATGGATGCTTTGATGACATCAAACACCACACCGTAACTGGGTGGCTATAAAGGTGGCATTGAGTGTTCGGAAAGTATTGGTTGAAACACATGGATCAAGAGTGGGATCTGTCCATCCATATGACGGATAGATATACTCTGGGCCCTCTCGGTGAAATGTCATCCAATTAGCTTGCAAGCATGTGACTGGCTCACAAGGGATCACATATCACGGGAACGAGAAAAGAGTACTTATCGGTAACGAGGTTGAACTAGGTATGCAGAGATACCGACGATCATAACCTCGGATAAGTAAACTATCGTGAGACAAAGGGAAATTGGTATCGTATGTAAGTGGTTCATTCGATCGCAAAGTAATCGTAGAAATATGTGGGAGCCATATGAATTTCCAGATTCCTCTATTGGTTATTGATCGGAGAAGTGTCTCGATCATGTCCGCATAATTCACGAACCGTAGGGAGACACACTTAAGGATTCGACGTTGTTTGAGTAGTTATGGAATGATGAGAAAGAGACCGAATGTTGTTCGGAGTCTCGAATGGGATTCGGGATATCACGAGGAGATCCGGAATGGTCTAGAGAATAAGATTCATATAAGGAAAGTCCCGTTTCGGAGTTGGGGAATGGTTCCGGTGTTTTCATCGGGAATGTTCTAGAAGGTTTCAGAATGTCCGGCACTTCGGGGGGGGGGAGGGTACATGAGTGTGTTATATCAAGTTGATATGATTGCATCATGTACTCGGTGTCATCGCTGTTCAAAATAGAGGGATTATTCAAATCCTACTTTGAAAAGTCAAATGACTAGTTTGAAAGTCAAACGGCAGTTTTTGGAAAGAGGAGGAGGAGTGGGAAACCGAGTTGGGGAGGAGTTCCCTCCTCCAACCGGCGGCGCCCACCCAAGCCGAGTTGAGGAGGGACTCCTCTCCCTCCCCTTGGCCGGCCGGCCCCCTCCACCTATATAAGGAGGGGCAGGGCTCCCCTCCTTGACACACAACTTCCACGCCTCAAACCCTAGCAGCTGCTACCCACCATAGCCGCCGCCGCCCCCTAGGGTTTCTCCCTAGCCGCCGACTTGGGCACCTCCAAACCCTAGCCGCCGGCTCTAGCACCTCTTACTCGGCGTGTCTAAACCCTAGATCATCGGGGGACTCTCTCATACTCCACCATACTCGCTCCGGCTTAAGGCGAAGCCCTGCGAGATCTCCCCTCTACTTCCGGTACCACGCCATTGTGCTGCCGGAATCGCGAGGAGAGTGCTACAACCTCCGCTGCCTGCTGGAACAAGGGAGAGGAAGGTCTTCGTCGAGTACCGAACGTGTGACCGACTGCGGGAGCGCTGCCGGAACGCTGCGCCGGAAGGATCGTCTACGCGATCTTGAGATCGGGAAGAGTATGACTACATCACCCACGAGAATCCGCTCTCGTTAAACACTTTGGAATCTTCGAGGGTGAGTTATTCTATCGACTCGTTGCTACAATCTAGTAGATAGATCTTGGCTTGTTTGTTTGTATGCGGTAGAAAATTTTTGTTTTCCATGCTACGAAACCCTACAGTCGGAAGTAGAAGGGAGATCTCACAGGGCTTCGCCTTAAGCCGGAGAGAGTATGGTGGACTATGAGAGAGGCCTTGGCAATCTAGGGTTTAGAGGCACCAAGGAGAGAGGGCTAGGCCAGCGGCTAGGGTAAGGGGAGGGCCCCAACTCGGCAGCTAGGCAAACCCTAGGGGCGGCGACGACTTGGTGGAGGCCGGCGGCCAGGGCTAGGGTTTAGAGGAGAGAGGTGTGTGTATTTAGAGGGGCACCCCTGCCCCTCCTTATATAGGTGGGAGGGCGCCGACCAGGGGAGGAGAGTCCTCCCCCAACTCGGCCTCCTTGGCCGGCGGGTGGAGGGAGAGGAACTCCTTCCCAAGTAGGTTTCCTACTCTCCCTCCACCAAGCAAACTTGTCGTTTGACTTTTCAAATTGGCGTTTGACTTTTCAAACTAGGATTTGATTTATCCCTTTATTTTGCTCAGCGATGACACCTAGTACATGATGCAACCATTCCAACTTGTTATGACACATTCATGTAACCTTCCCCTCCGGAGTGTCGGACCTTCCGGAACCTTCTAGAACATTCCCGATGAAAACACTGGAATCATTCCCGAACTCCGAAACAGGACTTTCCTTATATGAATCTTATTCTCCAGACCATTCCGGATCTCCTCGTGATATCTCGGATCCCATCCGAGACTCCGAACAACATTCGGTCTTTTACTCATCATTCCATGACTACTCAACAACATCGAATCCTTAAGTGTGTCTCCCTACGGTTCGTGAATTATGCGGACATGACCGAGACACTTCTCTGATCAATAACCAATAGAGGAATCTGGAAATTCATATGGCTCCCACATATTTCTACGATTACTTTGCGATTGAATGAACCACTTACATACGATACCAATTTCCCTTTGTCTCATGATAGTTTACTTATCCGAGGTTTTGATCGTCGGTATCTCTGCATACCTAGTTCAACCTCGTTACTGATAAGTACTCTTTTCTCGTTCCCGTGATATGTGATCCCTTGTGAGCCAGTCACATGCTTGCAAGCTAATTGGATGACATTCCACCGAGAGGTCCCAGAGTATATCTATCCGTCATATGGATGTGCAAATCCCACTCTTGATCCATGTACCTCAACCCATACTTTCCAAACACTCAATGCCACCTTTATAGCCACCCAGTTACGGTGTGGTGTTTGATGTCATCAAAGCATCCTTCCGGTGATGGTGATTAACATGATCTCATGGTCGAAGGAATTAGGTTACTATGTATCAGAAAGCTTATAGCAAATGAACTATATTAAATGACTTGATCTTTATGCTACGCTTAACTATAGGAGTATGTCCATCACATCATTCTCCTAATGATATGACCCTGTTGTTAATAATATCTCTATGTTCATGATCAGGAAACTATGATCATATATTAACCAACAAGCTAGTTTAACAAGAGGTTTTACTAGGGACTCTTTTATGTTTACAAATCACACAAGTATTAATGTTTCCGGTTAATACAATTATAGCATGGTATGTAAACATTTATCATAAGTATGAAGATATGATAATAACCACTTTATTATTGCCTCTTGGGCATATCTCCAACAGTCTCCCACTTGCACTAGAGTCAATAATCTAGTTTCAAACCTTTATGTATTCAACACCTATGGCTTTCTGGTGTCGTATGTACACGATTGCTAGTGGTCAACTGATCTCCGGATCTGACACTTCCAGGTCCGTGTGTAATTGCATGTCTTTGCGTCTCTACGCATCACTCATTCTCTAATGAGATGGCTTCGTACAAATTTGGTCCTCTGGTGTGACCTTTAGTTCTTTGGGGTTAAAACATGTTGATAATATTGTCGTACAATATTTCTTCATAGTACTATCCCACTGTGAACTACACCTAGTTTGATAACAAACTACTTGACACAAATGCCCTCTTTTGCTGCTATAATAGCAGTCATATACTTAGCCTTTTGTTGTAGTATCTATCACAATGTCTTAACTTTGGAATTCATCCAAATTCATTATGGAACTTACTTTCCATCATATTGTGCCACCGTTAGTTTAGATTGAGATAAACTTAATTTGTACTTTGTGACAAAACTAGTATCAATGTAATTCATTTACAATGAACTAACCATCTATTTGTCATTTCTACAAAATAATATATTCTTAGTTCTTTTACAAGATCATAAGAATATCTTTACTATCCTCCAATGATTATCTTATGAATTATTCTGATATATGCTCATAACATTTAGAGCATAGGACATATCTGGATTTGTACATATCACAGTATGATTGATATAAATACTCTTTGTGATTTCATACATCAAGTATCAATCTATACTTGAATCTTTGTTTCACTTACCAAGTGTCAATACACTTGAATATATCATCAATATTGAACTCATTCAATCCTTTCTGTGCGACAAGAACCTTTCTTGTAGTTTCTATATTGAACTTATTCAATACATCATCTATGTACTTTCGGCACAACCATATTAGCGTCTATTGATGCCAAATATTTGGGTTTTGCCTAAGTCTTTCATCGGGATGAAATTCTTAACATGTGTTAATAAAAGATACATCATTTTTAATCAACAATACGTCTTCCACATAATGTATTAGAAACATGTCTTAGCGCTCCCACTTAATTTCTTGCAAATGCAAGCATCTTCATTGTCTCTGATGAAATTAAACTCTTTTAACAGTTTCATCATAGTGAAGATTCCAACTCCGCGATGCTCACTTCAACCATTGAAGTTTGCATATGCTTTTAGCATCCTTTGAATTAACAAAACCCTATGGACCGTGTTATGCACATGTCCTAGGTAACAATTCTATTAGAAGAACTTGTTTTGTTTATTCAACTACCACATAACAAAATTATATGTAGTGGTTGCTACATTAATCCGTCTAGACTAAATATCGCTATGAAAGATCAAATCTTGTCATAGTCAACCTTTGAACATTGTTGTGAACTCTTTCCCAACATGTCGACCATTTCATAGATGCAAAACATCCATGTCTATTTCTTTATAGATCCAAACACAACTGTAAGGTCTTACACCTTTCTCGAGGGTCCTTCAAGTTCAAAACTTGATTTCTGGTGTATGGATCTATCACGGATTTTATGGCTTCAATCCATTTGACGGAGTCAGGGCTCATCATCGCTTCTTTGCATGTAGTCGGATCATTATTGTCAAATAATGATTTAACTCTCAAATCTTGGTATTTAATTGTTTACCCGACCTACTTGTTTCAATAGGAACTTAGACCTCTGTGACCGCAACCTTTGAGGCACGTGAGCCATGAGCATTGTTGCTGCCTCCGGAACACTTTTCGGCGTTGCGCAACTTTGCACATATAGCTAAGGTTCTTTTAACCTTATCAAAGTTCTATTGTCCTCCCACTTATTTTATCACGAAAAATTCCTTCTCAAAGAAACTTGACATTCTAAGCGACAAACATTTTTGTCTCCAATGTTATGGAGGAACAGTTATTCGAAATAACATACAAAGATAGGTTCATCCGACTTTGGTTGCAAACATATTTCTTATGCATAGCATACCAATGTTTAAGAAAGGACAACTTGGGTTTTATCCCAAACCATAAATTTATATGGTGTTAATTCAACGGATTATGATGGAGCTCTTTTTAGTGGAAAAACGGTAGTCTCTAAAGCTTTTAATCTTTAAAATATAATGGCAGTTTTATGAATTACACCTTTGATCTTACCATGTCAAACAAGGTTTAATTACATATCTCGAATGCTCCATACTTTTATGGTGTTTCGGAAAATACAAATCCACGGAACGATTCCTTAAATCTTAGGTATTATGCTAAACTTGTAACTCAAATATCTTCCTTTATGATCTTATCATAAACTATTTATATTCTTGTTTCAATGATTTTGCACTTCATCTTGAAAATCTTTGAACTTTTCAAATGTTTCATACTTCATCCTTAGTAAGTAAATATTCATATATTCACTCAAATTTTCGGAGAAAGCATATGAAGTTGAAATCCATCGCTCTTGACTACACATAATAGACTTCATACAACAATATGTACAAGTTCCAATAAGCTAGTCATTCGTTCCCTTTGGCCTATGAACGAAGTTTTAATTATCTCTAGGAAAGTTTCACAAGCGTCATTTGATCAAAAATCAAAAGACTCCAAAATTCCATCCACATGGAGTTTCTTCATGTTTTCTTTCCAATATAATTTAAACAGCGATGTCACTTCGTAAGTGATCTTGCAATCAATTTGTCTTTCGACATTTTTTTTAGCACTAGTTTTATGGATGTGATTTCTCCAACGAGATTTGTAAATCATCCATCTTTTATGGATTACGGCAATTATTTGAACAACCCTTTTGTTCTCATAACACCTGATAAAACAAATCTTGAAGGCAAGATTTGATGTTTAACAAGCAGCACAATAACCCTTTATTTGTTCTCGGTGAACATCATCACATATTCTTTTGCTAGTTACTTAGGCCATTTTTGTTCATGAATTATGTTGTTTCGTATGACGATTCACACCAACAAATTCAGTATCAAATACTTAAGAACCACATTGTTTAATAAGCAAAGAATATATCCATAACATGTATATCATCTATATACTTAAGCTGAACAATTCTAGTCTTTTCTTTTCTGCCATATATTTATGAGATTCTCTTTCAGTATTTCCTTTTCTGTTTGAAAGAATCTATCAACATCAATAGTGGAGCCATATACATGACACATAGTCCAAAGCGTGTATAGTTAAATACCAATGTCTTTGGACTTGCACTTTGAAGTAGATCACCATCATCAAATGTTTGGTGTTCTTTCAAATTCCTTTCTTTAGTGATCTCTTGGTGTAGTAAACATTTTACCTACATCAAATATTCACCCTTATCATGGAATTATCCATGATCAAGCTACTTTTAGCTTATAATGATGAATCATGGGTATAATGTTGCTCTCCAAAACCTTTTGGAGGGTTAGGACAATTAGTGTCTCCAACCTTTTGCAAATTCTCATCAAATATGAGAACATGACTTTTGCCATATTATACTCTATCATGTTGCAACCAAAACTTCGTTTCAGATATCACAATATCTTCCACACATCATGGTTTCTGAAACAACTCTTTCAGATCCTAGATAACCTTGATATTAAGACAATTCTTTGAATATCAAGAATCATGGAGACAAACATGATACTCATACACTAACTCTTGGAATTGTCACTCTCGATTTAATACCAATTATTAAACTTCATGGAGTAACCAGAACTTACTGAAAGTTTGCAATAGGACTTTTAAACTTTAGATTAACACTTCAAAACAATACGATACCAGTTCGTAAAGTAACTAACCAGAATTCTATAGTTCTATCATCTCAATTATAACTAAGCGCAAGGTGGTAAACGGATGCCAATGACTACAACAACTATGCAAATTCACTTTGATTTAATTTATGATAAATAGTGTTCAACTTTTAATCAAATTGCCGTTGAACTCCCACTCAAAACAATATCCCTCACATTGTTTTAGTGATCACACGAACCAAATCCACCACATCAAAACCGATCATCACGAGAGTTGATGTAGCTTCAATGGCGAACAATCAACATGTTCATCATATCTACTATATGACTCATGCTTTACCTTTCGGTGATCCGTGTTTCGAGACCATGTCTGTACATGATAGGCTCGTCAAGATCAAACCTTAGCTTCCGCATGAGCAAATCTGGCTTGCTCACGTTGTATACCCTCGCAAAATCTAACACACCCGATCATCACGTGGTGCTTCGAAACAACGAGCTTTAGCAACGGTGCTTACTAAGGATGAACACTTTAAAACTTGAAATTGTGTGCTTGAGGAATCATCTTATAATGCTACCGTCGTAAACTAAGCAATACAAGATGCATAAAAGGATTAACATCACATGCAATTCATAATATGTGATATGATATGGCCTTTCTTCTTTGTGCTTCCGATCTCCATCTTCAAGCACGAACATGATCTCTATCATCACCGGCATTGCATCAAGGTCAATGATGCCGCTCCATGGTTGTCTTCCACCAGCTTCAACTATTACAACTACTTTGAATAGACACGCGGGTCTTAACAGAATTAAAAGACAACCATATGGCTCCTGCCGGTTGCCAACTTACAATAAGGAACATTGCATACATCAAATATAATCACAATCATGGCCATATCACATCACAACACACCCCTGCAAAACAAAGTTAGACGCCTCTAATTTTCTTTGCATATTTTACGTGGTTTTGGGCTTTCAATAAGTGTCGTTCTAACTTACGAACAAGAACCACAACATTGGTACTAGTATTGTCAATCACCCATTGTAAATTGAATCTTAACTATGTTGGGAGAAACAGGCACCCGCAAAGCCACTTATGCAATACAAGTTGCATGTCAAGAGTGGAGCAAGTCTCATGAACGATGTCATGTAAGGTTATCCCGGGCCGCTTCATCCCACCATCCCGCAAGATGCAAAGTACACAAGAAGCAATCGACAACAAAAGCATCAACACCCACAATGACCATTGTGTTCTACTCGTGCAACAGATCTACATATAGACACGGCTTTGATACCACTGTAGGGGTTCGTAGCATGGAAAACAAAAATTTTCTATCGCATGAACACACATAAGCCAATATCTATCTACTAGATTGCAGCAACGAGTCGATAGGTACTAACCCTCGAAGATCCAAAGCGGTTAACGAGAGCAGATTCTCGTGGATGATGTAGTCGTACACTTCCGATCTCAAGATCGCGTAGACGATCCTTCCGGCGATGCGTTCCGGCAGCGCTTCCGTAGTCGGTCACACGTTCGGTACTCGATGAAGACCTTCCTCTCCCTTGTTCCAGCAGGCAGCAGAGGTTGTAGCACTCTCCTCGCGATTCCGGCAGCACGACGGCGTGGTGTCGGAAGTAGAGGGGAGATCTCGCAGGGCTTCTCCTTAAGCCGGAGCGAGTATGGTGGACTATGAGAGAGGCCTTGGCGATCTAGGGTTTAGAGGCACCAAGGAGAGAGGGCTAGGCCGGCGGCTAGGGTAAGGGGAGGGCCCTAACTCGGCGGCTAGGCAAACCCTAGGGGCGGCGGCGACTTGGTGGAGGCCGGCGGCCAGGGCTAGGGTTTAGAGGAGACAGGTGTGTGTATTTAGAGGGGCACCCCTGCCCCTCCTTATATAGGTGGGAGGGCGCCGGCCAGGGGAGGAGAGTCTTCCCCCAACTCGGCCTCCTTGTCCGGCGGGTGGAGGGAGAGGAACTCCTCCCCAAGTAGGTTTCCTACTGTCCCTACACCAAGCAAACTTGCCGTTTGACTTTTCAAATTGGCGTTTGACTTTTCAAACTAGGATTTGATTTATCCCTTTATTTTGCTCAGCGATGACACCTAGTACATGATGCAACCATTCCAACTTGTTATGACACATTCATGTACCCTTCCCCTCCAGAGTGTCGGACCTTCCGGAACCTTCTAGAACATTCCTGATGAAAACACCGGAATCATTCCCGAACTCCGAAACATGACTTTCCTTATATGAATCTTATTCTCCGGACCATTATGGATCTCTTCGTGATATCTCGGATCCCATCCGAGACTCCGAACAACATTCGGTCTCTTACTCATCTTCCATAACTACTCAACAACATCGAATCCTTAAGTGTGTCTCCCTACGGTTCGTGAATTATGCGGACATGACCGAGACACTTATCTGATCAATAACCAATAGAGGAATCTGGAAATTCATATGGCTCCCACATATTTCTACGATTACTTTGCGATCGAATGAACCACTTACATACGATACCAATTTCCCTTTGTCTCACGATAGTTTACTTATCCGAGGTTTTGATCGTCGGTATCTCTGCATACCTAGTTCAACCTCGTTACCGATAAGTACTCTTTTCTCGTTCCCGTGATATGTGATCCCTTGTGAGCCAGTCACATGCTTGCAAGCTAATTGGATGACATTCCACCGAGAGGGCCCAGCTTATATCTATCCGTCATATGGATGGGCAAATCCCACTCTTGATCCATGTGCCTCAACCCATACTTTCCAAACACTCAATGCCACCTTTATAGCCACCCAGTTATGGTGTGGTGTTTGATGTCATCAAATCATCCTTCCGGTGATGGTGATTAACATGATCTCATGGTCGAAGGAATTAGGTTACTATGTATCAGAAAGCTTATAGCAAATGAACTATATTAAATGACTTGATCTTTATGCTACGCTTAACTATAGGAGTATGTCCATCACATCATTCTCCTAATGATATGACCCTGTTGTTAATAACATCTCTATGTTCATGATCAGGAAACTATGATCATATATTAACCAACAAGCTAGTTTAACAAGAGGCTTTACTAGGGACTCTTTTATGTTTACAAATCACACAAGTATTAATGTTTCCGGTTAATACAATTATAGCATGGTATGTAAACATTTATCATAAGTATGAAGATATGATAATAACCACTTTATTATTGCCTCTTGGGCATATCTCCAACACTTTGCTGAGGATGCCTCTAATCTCGCTTTCTAATCTTTTGCGACTCGTTGGTATTATATCACGCTTGCATTCCACTGTCATGGTTTGTATCTAAGTTGGTAGCATATACGTTTCGTATGCTTGTTCTACTGCCATACTTAATGCATTGATATAATCCTCATCCACATGTTCATCTCTACCATGATCTTTTGATATGGTCCTTGCCATCCTTTGTTGTATCCTTCTTGGTGAACCCATTCTCATGGTTTCTGTTTTCTCCTCAGGATGTCGTCCGGTACTCGTGGTTCTGTTGGCCGTCGAGGAAACAACAATGCTGACCAGGAACTTCCGCCACCTCCAACAATGGCCAAGGTTCTCAACAACATTGAGACCAACCGTCTGAGGACTGAACGTCTTTTGGAGCGTGTGGCGCAGAACACCGAACGTCGTCCTGATGACTGTGTCACACTTGGAGATTTCATTCGCTCTTTTCCTCCAATATTCACCCACTCTAGGGAGACCCTTGAAGCTTATGATTGGCTCCGCACCATAGAGCGCAAGTTCAGTGCTCTCCGTGTCCGTCCCGCTGACCGTGTCAACTTCACCACCTATCAACTGGAAGGTGAGGCTGGTGTTTGGTGGGAAGGTTTTTAGAATCTGCAAGCTCAGGGACATGTTGTTACCTGGGAGGAGTTTCTTGCAGCATTTCGTGCCTCTTATATCCCTAAGCCCATCATGGATCTCAAAAGGAGGGAGTTTCTGGATCTGACCCAGGGGCGCAAGGATATTGAAACCTATGGGCGTGAGTTTACTCGCCTGGCTCGCTATGCAACCAGGGATGTGACCAATGATGAAGATAAGCAAGAGTTGTTCCGTAAGGGACTTAACCCTGCACTTCACTATCAGTTGCTGCCCTTCAAGTTCCAGTCTTTCCAGGACTTGCACAATCAGGCTCTTACCTTAGAGCATGGAAGGAGGATATGGAAGTATCTCAGAAGCGTGAAGAAGGAAATTCTCGTGCTTCTTCCTCTGGTAACAAGAAGCGACGTGTCTTTGTTCCATACAGTGCTATGCCTCGTGATCCTTATGCACCCAAGTCCTTTGGCAATAATTCTCGTCAGTCACAGCCAAATACTGGTGGAGCAAATTCTCGTTCTCCTGCTAGTTCTCACAGCGGAGTTACCTGCTACTCCTGTGGTCAGCCTGGTCACTACTCAAGGGAGTGTTCCCAAAGGGCTGTCGGACACAATGATCAGCAGGCAAAGAAGAATGATAAGGCTCAAGGTGCTGGACATGGTCGTCTGACCCATGTCACTATTGAGGAAGCTCAGGAAGATCCACGTGTCATTCTGGGTACGTTTCGTGTCAATTCAATTCTCGCAACACTCTTGTTTGATTCTGGAGCATCGCATACATTCATATCACAAGATTTTGCGCAAATGCATGATATCACCTTTCAATCTATGGACTCTCCTCTAGAGATTAGAACTCCTGGGTCTCGTTGGCAGACCATCTAGGTTACTCATGGGGTTGAGATAGATATAGCATATCAGAAGTTTCCCACTTCCCTCATTGCACTCAAGTCAACTGACATAGATGTTATTCTGGGCATGGACTGGTTAACCAAGTATCAAGCCGTCATTGACTGTGCACTTAGAACAGATGTTGTGACCTCTCCTGCTGGCATAACTGTCAAGTATTGGACTGATGGTTCAAAGTATCTGTCAGTAGTCCTTAAACCTTTCTCGGATTTGTATGCCATGGATGTTTTACCCACTCTCAAGGTCCAAGATGTCCTTGTAGTATGTGATTTCCTGGATGTCTTTCCTGAAAGAGTTGCCTGGCATGCCACCTGATCGAAGTGTGGAGTTTGTCATAGAGCTAGTTCCTGGAACTGCTCCTATCTCCAAAAGACCTTATCGCATGCCTCCTCATGAGTTGGTTGAGTTGAAGAAGCAACTTTAAGAGTTAGAGGGTCTAGGATACATCCAACCCAGCACATCCTCTTGGGGTTGCCCTACTATCTTTGTCAAGAAGCGGGATACAAATATTCCAAGATTGGTGGTTGATTATCGTCCACTCAACGCGGTGACAATCAAGAATAAGTACCCACTTCCCCAAATAAATGACCTCTTTGATCAATTAAGTGGTGCCACTGTCTTCTCCAAAATGGATCTAAGATCAGGGTATCATCAAATCAAGATCAGAAAGGAGGATATCCCAAAGACAGCATTCACAACTCGTTATGGTCTTTACGAGTATACAGTGATGTCCTTCGGGTTGACCAATGCCCCTGCCACATTCATGAGGCTCATGAATTCCGTCTTCATGGAATATCTCGACAAGTTCGTCATGGTATACATTGATGACATTCTAATCTACTCCAAGACCGAAGAAGAGCATGCCGAACATCTACGTTTGGTGTTAACTAAACTTCGTGAACATCGTCTCTACGCCAAGTTTTCCAAATGTGAGTTCTGGTTACAAGAGCTCGTCTTCCTTGGTCATGTTGTGTCTGCAAGTGGTGTTGATGTCATACCGGATAAGGTTCAGACCATTCTGGAATGGAAGTCACCTACTTCAGTCAAGGAAGTTCAAATTTTTCTTGGAATGGCTGGATATTACCGCCGATTCATCGAGAACTTCTCCAAGATAGCCAAGCCTATGACTGATCTTCTTAAGAAGGATAAGAAGTTTGAATGGTCATAAAAGGCAGAAGAAATCTTCCAAGATTTGAAAACTAAGCTAACCACCGCTCCTGTGCTTGTCCTTCCGGACACAAGCAAGGACTTCGTCATCTATTGTGACGCCTCTCTTCAAGGGCTCGATTGTGTGTTGATGCAAGATGGTCATGTAGTGGCCTGTGCTTCTCGGCAGTTGAAGCCACATGACAACAATTATCCAACCCATGATCTCGAGCTCGTTGTTGTTGTTCATGCCCTTACGCAATGGCGACATTACCTCATCGGTAACCGTTGTGAACTTTACTCAGATCATCAAAGCCTTAAGTACCTCTTTACCCAGCCAGATCTGAATCTCAGGCAAAGACGATGGTTGGAACTCATCAAAGATTATGATTTGGGTCTCAACTATCAACCCGGCAAAGCCAATGTCGTAGCTGATGCGCTAAGTCAGAAGTCTTATTGCAACAATCTGATGATTTCACAAGCCCAACCTGCTCTCTACGAGGAAATCAAGCGTCTTAACCTTGAAGTAGTTCCTTGTGGATTCCTTGCTAACCTTGAAATAAAATCTTCTCTGGAGGACCAAATCAAGGAAGCTCAAAAACAAGATGGCGAGATCACTTAGATCAAAGAACGTGTGGCAAGTGGTGAAGCTAAATGTTTATCCATCAATGATCAAGGTACTCTCTATTTTGGTAACAGGCTAGTGGTTCCAAACAGTCGGAAAATCAAAGATCTAATCCTTTTGGAAGCTCATGAATCCCCTCTGTCTATCCATCCTGGTGGTACCAAGATGTACGGAGATCTCCGCCAAAGATTATGGTGGAGTGGAATGAAACCAGAAATCGCTCGCTTTGTTCCAGAGTGCGACGTTTGCCGTCGTGTAAAGGCTAAACACCAAAGGCCTGCTGGACTTCTGCAGCCGTTGAAAATTCCTGAGTGGAAATGGGATGAAATTGGCATGGATTTCATTACTGGACTCCCAAGGACACAATCTGGACATGATGCCATATGGGTAGTTATTGATCGACTATCCAAAGTTTCCAACTTCCTTGCTGTTCGGGAAAGCATTACTGCAAGCTAGTTGGCAGAGCTATATGTATCTCGGATAGTCGTTCTTCATGGTGTACCCAAGAAGATCACATCTGATCGTGGAAGCTTGTTCACTTCAAAATTTTGGGCTAGTATCCAACAAGCAATGGGAACTCAAGTCTCCTTCAGTACATCTTATCATCCTAAAACCGATGGTCAAACTGAAAGAGTGAATCAAATTCTTGAAGACATGCTCAGAGCGTGTGTCATATCCTTTGGAAAGAACTGGGAGAAATGTCTTCCTTTTTCGGAGTTCTCCTATAACAACAGTTTTCAATCCAGTTTGGGCATGGCACCTTTCTAATTCCTGTATGGGAGAACATGTCGAACATCGCTGAACTGGACAGAAACCGGCGAAAGACAATTCTTTGGTCCGGACATGATCCAAGAAGCAGAAGATCAAGTTCACATAATTCGAGAGCGTCTGAAGGCCGCTCAATCCCGTCAGAAGACCAACTACGATCGTCATCATCTTGATGTTCATTATGAAGTTGGTGATCAAGTCTATCTCCGGGTCACTCTTTTAAGGGTGTCCATCGATTCGGTATCAAAGGCAAATTGGCTCCTCGCTACGTTGGTCCCTTTCACATTCTCTCAGAGCAGGGTGAGCTTGCCTACAAATTGTATCTACCCTCAACTTTTCCAGAGGTTCATGATGTTTTTCATGTGTCTCAACTCAAGCGTTGCTTCAAAGATCCCATTCGTGGTGTGGACCATGAAACTTTGGATCTCCAAGATGATCTAACCTACCGAGAATACCCTGTTCGTATTCTTGATGAAACCGAGCGCAAGACTCGTCGTCAAACCATCAAGTTCCTAAAAGTTTAATGGTCTCATCACTCTGGGTCAGAAGCAACCTGGGAACGCGAAGATCGTCTTTGATCTGAGTACCCTGCCTTCTTTTCTAAAACCTAGGGATCTCGGGTCGAGATTCTTGTAAGTGGGGTAGAGCTGTAACATACCACCCTTTTATGTAATATTAATAAGGACATGTTTGAGCATTGCATGCATGCATAACACTTGCACTTTGGTTTAATAAGAAAGAACAAACAAAACCCTAAACCCTAACCCCCTCTCTATTTGAAACCATTCAAATGGGTTTTATATTTGAAAAACTATCAAAATGAATGTAACCCAAAGTGAATAAAAGGGTTCCACATTATTTTATATAATTTATAAAAGTTCCTATAATTTGAAATTCAAAATATAAAAGGAAATCAGAAAAACAGAAATAGAAAAGGTTTCTGAAATAAAAATCTAACTAACCTAGCTACTAGGCCGAGCCCATCTCTCCTCCCCTCCTTCTCTGCCACCCACCGCAGCCAGCAGCGAGCCACCCGGGGCCCAAGCCGGCCCAACCGGCCCGTACCCCTTCGTTGTCTCCTTTCCCATCGTCTTCCTCGCCGACGGATCGAGCAAGCAGCTCGTTGTCGAGCTCCGCCGCGCCGGCGTGCACCAGGATTCGTGCCGCCGCCCGCCGTTGTCTACAAGACCCTCTGCCTCGCCAAGGATGAACCCTAGCACGTCATTTCCCCTCCCCCTCTTCTCCCGCGCGCAAACCCTAACCCTAGAGCTCATAGACGCCGTCGAGCCTCGCCGTCTCCGGCCGCCCTGAGCCTCGTTGTGGCTCCTGGAAGCTTCGCCTCGCCGTGATGAGCAGCCTCGCAGAAGGAATCGATGCGAGGAGTTCCCAATCGTCGACAAGGACACCGCCTTCCCGAGCTCCGGCCACCGCTTCCTCCCTCGATTCCGGCGTCTCCCGTGCTCGCCTCGTCTCGCCACCACGACCGTCGTGCTCCTGGTGAGCCACCGGTGCTCAAGCACCTTTTCGTTTCCTCTCTCTCTGGATCTTCCTCCCCGCGAGAGCCCGTCACCGCCGTCGCTCGCCGTCGTTGCACCGCCGTCCCCGGTGACCATTTCAAGGCGGCGCCGCCACTATTTTGCTCCCCGCGACGCCCTCTTTCTAACCCCCACAACCACGCATCCAGGCGCGCTTAGAATCGGTGGATCGAGCATCGATCTGAGGGTGAGCACCATTGCTGACATCAGCCTGGCATCAGCATGATGCAATAACCCTATTTATTTTATTTAAATGTTTTCTGTAATTAATTTATTAAATGGAAAATGTATGACAGGTGGGCCTTGCCTGTCAGGGTTTTATTATTTTCTGTAAATATTTTCTGAAATGATTAAAAGTCTGACATGTGGGCCCAAGTTTGGAAATTATTTTAAATATTCCAAAAATGATTTAAAAATGAATTAAAATGTGGGAAATTCATAACTAATTCATTTTAAATCAGAAAAATACAAATAATATACCAAAATGATCAGAAAAATGAAATATATCTAACTAAGCTATAATCATACATTGTTAATCAACTTTGATGGCAAGTTTAATTAGAAGAACCAATTGAACCCCATAGGTGAATCCGAGGATCCCCCTGTTCTAGGGTTTGGTAAATTGACCAAGCATGTTTTAGGGTTTATTTCAACACTATTTAACTTGTCATATCATCCATATTGTATGAGTATTGCACATGCCATGTGTTGAGTGTTGCTTTCTCTTTTCTGGTGATTGTTTCTCGCGAATAGGAACCGAACCCGAAGCTAAAGTCAACGCCACCGAAGAGCAGTACCAGTCCAACAACGGACAAGGCAAGCGAAGCCCCACTCATACATATGAATCTTATGATTACAAAGTATTTCATTCTCGTCATATGCATTCGGTTCAACAGTCTTTTATCAGTAGAGAGAGAAATACTATCTGATGCATGTTTCCCTTTGTGAACTATATTACCTGATCCATCGCTCCTAGCATAACTAGGGTTTGGGTTATGAGCATCGCTAGTGCCACAGTTCAGTCAAGCTTATCCATGCTTAGTGGTCTGATGCCGATCATTCATGTGATGCACCGGAGATGCGAATGAATCTAGTATGGTAGGATGTTGTGATGTGATCATGTAGGGTTCGCAGCATAGAAAACAAAAAATTTCCTACGATGTGAACTATATACCAAGATCTATCTACTAGATACAAACAACGGGCGGATGTATATCCGTAGAGAACATACCCTTGAAGACCGACAAAGCTTAACGAGTTCAACTCGTGGTTGATGTAGACGATCTCTTGTCGATCTCAAGGTCGAGAGGAAGTCCTAGCGCCGCAAATCAGCAGCGCATCCGTGCTCGCACACACGTTCGAGGCACCGAGCAACCTCCGCCTCCTCGCTCCAGAGATGCAGCGGAAGCACAACTCTTTCTTGCCGAATAGCCACCGGGAACATGTATCTCGCTAGTCCGAGACCATGGGTAATAAATTCTAGAGGGGGAGAGAGATCCTTCACGAGGAGGTGTAAGAGACAAGTGAGGAGGGGGGGCTCCTTTTATAGGAGGAGGGGGGCACCCAAGGGGGTGGCCGCCGGCCATGGGGTCTGCCCCCTCCCCTCCTTCATTCATGTGGGTGGACACTCCACTCACAAAATGCCCTTTAAATTCCCTCCACTCAAAAGTCCACTCAAATTCCCATTAAATTTCCACCAAATTTAATGCAAACTCTCATTAAATAAAACTCTTTTATTTTATTCAGAATTTTGTCAATTACTTTAATGACAAACATTCACAAATAACCCCTTGCTAGAATTACATTTCACATGCATAACCACTTTATGCAATTTCACCCGAAAACCTGTTTCGGTATCTAGTGAAATAAATTCCTGCGCTTGTTCATTCTTTCGGCATGAAACATTTGCTCCAATTGGATGTCGGTGTCTCTTAAGTGTGTCACCCTACGGTTCGTGAATAATGCGGACATGATCGAGACCCCTCTCGGGTCAATAATCAGAAGCGGGATCTGGAGACCCATACTGACTCCCACACATTCAACGATGACTTTCTTGTGATCGTCGGAACCTTTTACGCTAGTATCTTAATCCCTTTGTTTCACGATATATTACATGTCCGAGATTCGATCATCGGTATCTCCATACCTAGTTTGATCTCGTTACCGACATGCACTCTTTTCTCGTTCCTGTGATATAACATTCTAGTGATCAAATCACTTGCTTGCAAGCTAATCAATGTGATATCACCGAGAGGGCCCAGAGTATATCTATCCGTCATCGGGATGAACAAATTCCACTCTCGATCCATGAGCCTAAACATAACACTTTATTAGTTCTGAATCCATCTTTATAATCACCCTGTTACGGTGTGATGTTTGATGTTATCAAGAAACTCTTCCGGTGTTAGTGATTGACATGATCTCATGGTCTAAGGATTAGGATCACTTCGTAAGTTGTTATAGCAATATAAACTCAATGACTTTGATCGTAATGCTATACATCGGATGAATGTTCATCACACCATTACACTAATGTTGTGATCCCGTTATTAACAACATCCAATGTCCATGATCAGGAAACCTTGATCATCTTGTTAATCAACGAGCTAGTTTATGAGAGAGGCATAACTAGGAACTTTCTGTTTGTTTATTAAACACATATGTATTAACGTTTCCGTATTAATACAATTATAGCATGCAAAATAAACATCTATCATATACTTGGAATACACATAATAAACACTTTATTTGCCTCTCAGGGCATATTCCCTTCAGTCTCCCACTTGCACTAGAGACAATAATCTAGTTACATAGTGATAAATCTAACACCCATTGAGTTCTGGTGTTGATCATGTTTTGCTCTAGGGAGAGTTTTAGTCAACGGATCTGCTACATTGAGATCCGTATGTACTTTACAAATCTTTATATCTCCATCCTTGACATGCTCGCGGATGGAGTGAAACCGGCGCTTAATATGCTTGGAATGCTTGTGAGACCTTGGCTCTTTGGCATTGGCAATGGCACCATTGTTGTCACAATAGATCACCATTGGGTCCAACGCGTTTGCCACCACTCCTAGTTCGGATATGAACTCCTTCATCCAAACTGCTTCCTGAGCCGCTTCTGAAGCAGCAACATATTCGGCCACCGTTGTTGATCTCGCTACCACAGGTTGTTTGGAGCTCCTCCAACTAACCGCTCCGCCATTCATGAGAAATACGTATCCGGATTGAGACTTAGAGTCATCCGGATCGGTGTCAAAGCTAGCATCGACATAACACTTAGCGACGAGCTCTTCTTCACCTCCGTATATAAGAAACATATCCTTAGTTCTTCGTAAGTACTTAAGGATATTCTTGACCGCTATCCAGTGTTCCGAACCTGGATCCGATTGGTACCTACTAGTCAAACTAATAGCATGTGCCACATCCGGTCTTGTACATAGCATGGCGTACATTATAGAGCCTATGGCTGAAGCATAGGGGACTTTGTCCATTATCTCTCTTTCTTCCGCCGAAGCCGGACTTTGAGTCTTACTCAATGTCTTGCCTTGCAACATAGGTAAGAACCCCTTCTTACTTCCGTCCATTTTAAACTTCTTTAAAATCTTATCAAGGTATGTACTTTGTGATAACCCTATTAGGCGCCTAGATCTATCTCTATAGATCTTTATGCCTAATATGTATGACGCTTCACCTAGGTCCTTCATTGAAAATTTGCTGTTTAGATAACTTTTAACACTGTTTAAAATATCTATACCTTTTCCGATCAATAATATGTCATCCACATATAATATCAGAAATGCCACATTGCTCCCACTCACTTTATTGTAAATACAAGCTTCTCCATAAGTTTGGACAAATCCAAACTCTTTGATCACCTCATCAAAGCGGAGATTCCAACTTCGTGATGCTTGCTTCAATCCATAGATGGATCGCTGAAGCTTGCACACCTTGTTAGCATCCTTAGGATCGACAAAACCCTTTGGTTGTATCATATACAACTCTTCTTCAATATTACCATTGAGAAACACGGTTTTGACATCCATCTGCCATATCTCATAATCGAAATATGCAGCAATTGCTAACATAATCCTAACTGACTTTAGCATCGCTACGGGAGAGAAAGTCTCATCGTAGTCAACTCCTTGAATTTGTCGAAACCCCTTTGCGTCAAGTCGAGCTTTATAGACGGTCACATTACCATCAACATCAGTTTTCCTTTTGAAAATCCATTTGTTCTCCACGGCCTTTCGGTCGTGAGGTAATTCCACCAAGTTCCAAACTTGATTTTCATACATGGATTCCATCTCGGATTTCATGGCTTCTAACCATTTGTTGGAATCCGGGCTCATCATCGCTTCTTCATACGTCGCAGGGTCATCATTTTCATCAACCATGAAATTCATGACAGGATTTCCGTACAGCTCGGGAGCTGCACGCGTCCTGTTTGACCTGGGAGGTTCGGTAGTACTCTCTTTCGGAGTTTCATGATCATTATCATTAGTTCCCTCTTCAACATGTGGAGCCAACTCCGGAACAACTTCCGGCGCTGCGCTACTCGCCATACTTTGAAGAGAAGGTTCCACAACCTCTTCGAGTTCTACCTTCCGACTACTCACACCTTTCGCGAGAAACTCTTTCTCTAGAAAGGATCCATTCTTGGCAACAAAAACCTTGCCCTCGGATCTATGATAGAAGGAATACCCAATAGTTTCTTTAGGGTATCCTATGAAGACGCATTTTTCCGCTTTGGGTTCGAGTTTATCCGGTTGAAGTTTCTTCACATAAACATCGCATCCCCACACTTTAAGAAATGACAGCTTAGGTTTGTTTCCAAACCACAATTCATACGGTGTCTTTTCAACGGATTTAGATGGTGCCCGATTTAAAGTGAATGCAGCAGTTTCTAGTGCATAACCCCAAAATGACAACGGCAAGTCCGTCAGAGACATCATAGATCGAACCATATCTAATAAAGTACGATTACGACGTTCCGACACACCATTTCGCTGTGGTGTTCCGGCAGGTGTGAGTTGTGAAACAATTCCACACTCTTTCATGTGAGTGCTAAACTCGTAACTTAGATACTCACCTCCACGGTCGGACCGTAGAAATTTGATCTTTCTATTACGATGATTTTCCACTTCATTCTGAAATTCCTTGAACTTTTCAAAGGTTTCAGACTTGTGTTTCATCAAGTAGATATAACCGTATCTACTCAAATCATCCGTGAAAGTAACAAAATAACGATATCCACCTCGCGCCGACACACTCATTGGACCACATACATCAGAATGTATGATTTCCAATAAATCTGTCGCCCGTTCCATTGAACCAGAAAACGGCATTCTAGTCATCTTGCCCATAAGGCATGGCTCACATGTATCAAATGATTCATAATCAAGTGATTCCAAAAGTCCATCCGAATGGAGCTTCTTCATGCGTTTAACGCCAATATGACCTAGACGGCAGTGCCACGTATATGCGGATATATCATCATTAAGTTTAATCCTTTTAGCATCAACATCATGAATATGTGTAACATTATCATCGAGATCTAATAGAAATAAACCATTCATCATCGGTGCATGACCATAAAAGATTTCATTCATATAAATGGAACAACCATTGTTCTTGGATTTAAATGAATAACCACTTCGCATCAAACACGATCCAGATACAATGTTCATGCTCAGTGCAGGCACCAGATAACATTTATTCAAGTTTATAACTAATCCCGACGGTAAGTGGAGAGGCAGCGTTCCGACGGCGATCACATCAACGCTTGATCCATTGCCGACACGCATCTTGACCTCACCCCTTGCTAGCGGTCGCTTGTTCTGCAGCCCCTGATTCGAGTTACAAATATTAGCAACTGAACCGGTATCAAATACCCAGGTGCTACTGCGAGCACTAGTCAAGTACACATCAATAACATGTATATCATATATACCTTTGTTTGCCTTGCCGGTCTTCTTGTCTGCCAGATACTTGGGGCAGTTGCGCTTCTAGTGGCCAGTCCCCTTACAATAGTAGCACTCGGAATCAGACTTAGGTCCAACTCGGGGTTTCTTTTCAGGCGCGGCAACAGGCTTGCCGCCTTTACTTCCCTTCCGTTTTCCCTTCTTGTCTTTCTTGAAACCAGTGTTCCTATAATCATCAACACTTGATGTTCCTTTTTGATCTCCACTTCTGCAGTTGTAAGCATTGACAGAAGCTCGGGGAGAGACTTCTTCATGCCTTGCATATTATAGTTCATCACGAAGCTCTTATAGCTAGGTGGTAGAGACTGCAGAACACGATGGATTCCTAAGTCAATGGGAATCAATATTCCCAAGGACACAAGCTTATCGGCGTAACCCGACATCTTGAGTACATGCTCACTAACGGAGTTGTGCTCTTCCATCATGCAGCTAAAGAACTTTTCTGAAGCGTTGTAGCTCTCTACAGCAGCATGTGTGTCGAAAATCATTCTCAACTCACCCATTGTATCTAATGCATTGCCGTTTTCGAAACGCTTTCGAAGTTCCGGCTCTAGCCCATACAATATGCTGCAATGAACTAAGTTGTGGTCCTCCTGACGAGTCTGATAGACATTCTTCTCCTCGTCAGGGGCATCATATAAAGGTGGGGGGCCTAACGGCGCTTCTAGCACATATTGCTTTTGTGCAGCAGAGAGGAGAATCCTCAAATTCATGGCCCATTCGGTAAAGTTGCTACCGTTCGTTGCTAGTTTCTCTTTCTCCATGAACACATTGAAATTAAAAGCAGGTGGTGCCATCTACAACAGAATTTGTAAAGTTTAGACTAAGTGTATGATAGATTGAGTTCAACTAATCTATATTACGAATGAACTCCCACTCAAAAACGACATCCCTCGTGCCTTTTTGGTGATTACATGAACCAAATCCACTACACCAAGTCCGATCATCACGTGAGTCGGTATAGCTTCAAAGGCGAGCATCAAATGGGCATCATATCAACTATATGACTCATGCTTAACCTTTCGGTTCGTGTTCCGAGGCCATGTCTGTACATGCTAGGCTCGCCAAGTTAGAACCTTAGTATTCGCGTGTGTAACTGTTTTACACCCGAAATATGGTCGTGGATCCAAGAACACCCGATCATCACGTGATGTCTTGGAGCGACGAAAACATAATCGGTGCATACTAAAGGAAGAACACATTCTTATCTTGATATTTAAATGAGGGATCATCTTATTATGCTTAACAAAGCGCTAAACAAGCAATATAAGATGCTATCAAACATCATATGTTTATTAGTGAAATTATATGGTTCCCGCAGATGATCTCTATCATGTGCATCGTGGTATGATCACTATCATACCTATATGTGTAAATCCAAGGTCTATGGATTTTACACGCTATGTGTGTTGTAAGAGTATCATCTCATACTTCTACTTACAACACTACCATATCATAACACTAGCCCAACAACAATCTAAACTAGACGCCTCTAATTTATCCATTGCAAGTTTTACGTGGCTGAGGGCTTTCGAGATAGAACCGTTCTTACCTACGAACATGAACCACAACGAGGATAATCAAATTGTTGACAACTCGCTTGCAAAATAGATATTGACTATAGTAGGAGAGACAGACACCCGCTAGCCACTTATGCAAACTAGTTGCATGTCAAGCGTGGAACAGGTCTCATGTGCGAGGACATGTAAAGTTTGTCCGGGCCGCTTCATCCCACTATGCCACCAATATCCAAAATTACAACAAAGGAGCAACAACATGATCATCATCGCCCACATACTCATATGTGTACTACCCGTGTAAAGTATCTACGCATAGATCCGGCTCTGATACCACTGTAGGGTTCGCAGCATAGAAAACAAAAATTTTCCTACGATGTGAACAATATACCAAGATCTATCTACTAGATACAAACAACGGGCGGATGTATATCCGTAGAGAACATACCCTTGAAGACCGACAAAGCTTAACGAGTTCAACTCGTGGTTGATGTAGACGATCTCTTGTCGATCTCAAGATCGAGAGGAAGTCCTAGCGCCGCAAATCAGCAGCGCATCCGTGCTCGCACACACGTTCGAGGCACCGAGCAACCTCTGCCTCCTCGCTCCAGCGATGCAGCGGAAGCACAACTCTTTCTTGCCGAATAGCCACCGGGAACATGTATCTCGCTAGTCCGAGACCATGGGGAATAAATCCTAGAGGGGGAGAGAGATCCTTCACGAGGAGGTGTAAGAGACAAGTGAGGAGGGGGGCTCCTTTTATAGGAGGAGGGGGGCACCCCAGGGGGTGGCCGCCGGCCATGGGGGCTGCCCCCTCCCCTCCTTCATTCATGTGGGTGGACACTCCACTCACAAAATGCCCTTTAAATTCCCTCCACTCAAAAGTCCACTCAAATTCCCATTAAATTTCCACCAAATTTAATGCAAACTCTCATTAAATAAAACTCTTTTATTTTATTCAGAATTTTGTCAATTACTTTAATGACAAACATTCACAAATAACCCCTTGCTAGAATTATATTTCACATGCATAACCACTTTATGCAATTTCACCCGAAAACCTGTTTCGGTATCTAGTGAAATAAATTCCTGCGCTTGTTCATTCTTTCGGCATGAAACATTTGCTCCAATTGGATGTCGGTGTCTCTTAAGTGTGTCACCCTACGGTTCGTGAATAATGCGGACATGATCGAGACCCCTCTCGGATCAATAATCAGAAGCGGGATCTGGAGACCCATACTGACTCCCACACATTCAACGATGACTTTCTTGTGATCGTCGGAACCTTTTACGCTAGTATCTTAATCCCTTTGTTTCACGATATATTACATGTCCGAGATTCGATCATCGGTATCTCCATACCTAGTTTGATATCGTTACCAACATGCACTCTTTTCTTGTTCCTGTGATATAACATTCTAGTGATCAAATCACTTGCTTGCAAGCTAATCAATGTGATATCACCGAGAGGGCCCAGAGTATATCTATCCGTCATCGGGATGAACAAATTCCACTCTCAATCCATGAGCCTCAACATAACACTTTATTAGTTCTGAATCCATCTTTATAATCACCCTGTTACGGTGTGATGTTTGATGTTATCAAGAAACTCTTCCGGTGTTAGTGATTGACATGATCTCATGGTCTAAGGATTAGGATCACTTCGTAAGTTGTTATAGCAATATAAACTCAATGACTTTGATCGTAATGCTATACTTCGGATGAATGTTCATCACACCATTACACTAATGTTGTGATCCCGTTATTAACAACATCCAATGTCCATGATCAGGAAACCTTGATCATCTTGTTAATCAACGAGCTAGTTTATGAGAGAGGCATAACTAGGAACTTTCTGTTTGTTTATTAAACACACATGTATTAACGTTTCCGTATTAATACAATTATAGCATGCAAAATAAACATCTATCATATACTTGGAATACACATAATAAACACTTTATTATTGCCTCTCAGGGCATATTCCCTTCAGATCAGATATGAATGATAAACATGCTAAGGCTTGTATGGGAGGCCACGTGGGTTGTGGTTTTTGTAGTCCCATACTTTCCACCCTTAGGACCTGATGTTCTCGCATCTTGAACCAAGACGAGCGTACAACCACACGGGGGCCTGGAAACCCCCTCGACTCACTAACTTGCCTAGTAGATTCCATGAGTCACATAGTTTGGGCTTTCCATTCGACATACACATCTTGGTTATTCTTGAATGGAGGTGAAGGAGGTGCATTCATAACAGGTAGGTAAGCATGGCCGGGAATAAGAGATGCCCGGCATCCGTAATCTTGAACCACACACACATCATTAGGGACCAGCTTCGGGACTTGACCCGTTATGGCGGCATCTCCCTGGTGCGTGACTCATGGTCTCGACGAAAGCAAGGTAAAGGTCGTGGTCAACCACTCTCTGCGGGCCTTCCAAGGAAGAGGGCTAAAAATTAGGCATTAAGATTCGGTTGGTACGTGTGGGTAAAGTTGTGCACCCCTGCAGGGTTATTAATCTTTTCGAAAAGCCGTGTCCACGGTTATGGAAGACTTGGGAACGGATTCTATGATCATAGAGAACTATAACCGAATGTTAAAACCTGTCAACTAATGTGAGATCCGGAGTACTTCCTCGGAGTTGTTTGAGGGGGTAGTCCGGGAAGAGACATTCAGTTGATGATGATACTCGGTGGATATCAAAGATGATTTTAAGATCTAGAGTTGAAGTCTTCTTATCCCCTTTTGAAAATGATCTGACTAGACGAGTTTCTTCTCCCTCTTGTTTTGAAAACAAAAGATGGCTTTATGCAAAATAACTCCACTAGCCATAAGTCTTGCGGAGTACACCGTGTACTTATCCTTGCTTCGTTGATGTTTTCTACAGATGATGCTACTCCAACTGAAGGTGGTTTCTACGTCGAAGTCGACGAGTAGTCGGGGTTCCCGGGCAGCAACCTAGGATCTATGGAAGGGTCGCTACTTCTGTTATGGCCTCTTAGGCCCTTTGCTAAGTTTGTTGTTTAGAACAACTTGTTTGCTTCCATTGTTTGATGTAATGATGGGTCTGTGACCCCTGGCTTATATGACTGGTTTGTAACTCTCTTAAGAGTTTACCTTATTAATGTATGGTTTGTATGTTCTGTAATGTTACCAAGCTTTCCCTGCGTGTTTTGAAATTTAGGTTAGGCTTATATCATATGAGGATCTGGTATTTGTCTAGCCCTGATCCCGGGTCATGACACATTTCCAGGTGCAGCTGAACTGACAACTCAGTTGTTAAGGCTTCCAAGTATTCTTTGGCTCCCCTTGTGTCGAATCAATAAATTGGGTAATACTACCCGCGAAGACTATTGCGATCCCCTATACTTGTGGTTCATCACCTGGCTCGCGCCTGGGGAGGGTGTGGGACCTCTGGCCGCCTCCTCGGCCTCCCCCTTCGCCTATAAGAAGCCTCCGACCCAAAAACCCTAAGTCATCCAGAATAAATCCACGAAAACCTCTGTAGCGCCACCGCCACCGAAGGAGAGATTCGGGGGGACAAAAAGTCTCTGTTCCGGCACCCTGCCGGGACGGGGAAGTGTCCCCGGAGCCATCTCCATCACCATGTTCATCACCGTTGCTGATTCCCATGATGAGGAGGGAGTAGTTCTCCTTCGAGGCTAAAGGCTCTACCGGTAGCTATGTGTTCATATCTCTCTCTATGCATGATCTTGTGGTCATGAGCTTTGTAATCAAGTAGATCTAACTTTCTACTCAAGTGCTTCATTAGATCTCTGCTCTCCCCATGTGTGTGAAAGTGACAGCGTGCATGCCATGACGGCACTTAGTTTTGAGTCTACATAAATACTCTTTGTGCTTTAATAGATCTATGCTTTTCCGCATGTGTGTGAAAGTGATAGCGTGCATACCGTGTGTGGCACTTTGGATAGATTGAATATTTGCTATGAGTTATATTTGGAGTTGGACGTCTCTATGAAATTGTGGTGTCTGTTAGAACCATCTAGCGCTCAAGGTGACAGTGTGTGGTTATCTAGATTGGAGAAGGCGGACTTTGAGGAGTGCTGTTATAGCCCTACCATGGATTAGAGTGTCCAACCGGAGAGTAGTTAAGAGTAGTATCATGAGAAGAGAGAGAGAGAGTGTTCACTAGTGAAAGTATGATCCCTAGGCCTTATTTCTAAGCATTGAAATGTCGTTTGCTTCTAGATCTGTTGCATGTTTGCTTGCTTCCATCTTTATTCCGTTTGCTGGGGAGGTTTTGGTCCTTTACCTTACCTCACCATCAAGCTCTTTTCTGGCACCGTTACCACTTGTATTTTACTATCTCTTTGCCGAATTAGTGCACCTATACACTGACGAGTGTATTAGGTGTGTTGGGGACACAAGAGACTTCTTGTATCTTGATTGCAGAATTGCTTGAGAGGGAATACCTTTGACCACTTTCTCCCTAAGTTCGATAAACCTTGGGTGATCCACTTAAGGGAAACTTGCTGCTGTTCTACAAACCTCTGCACTTAGAGGCCCAACAACTGTCTACAAGAATAGAAGTGCGTAGACATCAACACGCCGCTGCCTAACTCCCTGCAGGTCCTCCATGGTGCCGCCAGATCTCCGTCCCGCCATGAGAGGGTCCTCTCACGTGATCTTCCCCATGCGAGATCCACGGCGCTCGTCGCCCTTCACTGCCGTGCCTAGCCGGCCACTACTGCCCTAGCACCATAGAGGCCGTCTGCTCTGCCACCTCCCATGTTGTCGCCCATGAATCTACGCTCCTCCCCAATGTTGGCAACATTGCTATGTGCGGATGGCGGCGATGCTACACACGGTGACCAAACATGCTACATACGGCTTCTGGTGTTGCTACCTATGGCGACAGTCGTTGCTACCCTGCTGTGAGCAGCGCTGCTACCTTCGGCGAGAGGATCTGCTACACATGGCGACCGACCCTGCTACATACGGCTTCTGGTGTTGCTACCTGCAGCGAACGGCGCTGCTTCATGACATTTTTTTCTTACAAGTTTTTTGCTTCGACGATGTCTCCGGCGAAGTCGGTTTTTGTTATATTAGTATAATTATTTTGCTATATCAGTTTTCTGATTTTGCTACAATAGCGCAAACTTCTTGCTACGAGGTATCCGACGAGATCTCCCGGTGATTCTCCGGTGAAGTCGACTTTGCTACATTAATTTATTTTTTTGCTCCATGGTCTCCGGCGAACTCTCTAGTCTGTCTGTTATTTTTTTGGACCGAACCGATTCTGCTACATGTAGCAAAAGCGGGGCTATTTGTAGCAAACCAGAATTGTTTTGTAGAAAAAACGGGTTTGTAGGGATAAAAGGGTGGACAAGTGGTTGACTAGGGACCCCGGGGATGAAAACCACCGATCCCCCAGGGGACGCGTAGTAGTGTCCTTCTTTTATTTAGAGTTAACAAAGGCCGTTTCTAATAAAATGTGTCCTTGGGACGGACCTCGCTGCAAATCTTGTCGCCCACCTGCCTGTGGACGCCGTCCGTCCATAGCCGAGCCGAGCCTTAGGTGACCTCTAGCCCGGTAGTTTGAAAAGATGAATTGGTATTTAAATCTTTTAAAAATATGATTTTTGTATACAGATACATAAATAGGATTTTTTATGATTTTGTAAACAAATTAAACTCAAATTTCACAAATATATGGTTCTAAGTAGGTATTTAACAATTGATTTTAATCTTAGCATTTGTATTTTTTTAGACCGCAGATGAAAATTTGATCAACATTTGTAAGTATATGGTAGACATATATACATACTTGTATATTGTTTCTCCAAAAAATTGAAGTGAATGAATGAGCTTTAAGGCATGTTTGATTCAAAGGATTTTAAAAGCACATGAATAGGAAAACCACATGAATGATAAGTCATGACATGTGGAATACTATATGAACGAAAAACACAGGAATTAGCTTCAGAAGTCGTTTAATTGCATCGTAGGAAAAACGCAGGAAATTTGTATATAAATTGAGTACATGGCATGATTGTCATAGACACATAGGAAACTTTCTAAGAGGTCTAACCTCTTGTTAGAAATCCTATGAGATTTTTGTATAGGAAAGGAATCCATAAGAATTTTAAAGGGTTCAATCCTTTGAGTCAAGTAGAATCCTTAAAAAATCCTTTGTAAATTCTTTGAATCAAACATGCCTTATTATTTAAAGTCACACATGTGTTGCCGCTCTCTTTGGGCTTCCGGCTCGTCTTGTAGTTTTGCTCTAAGAGGAAACAAAACCTCAAAATGCCTATTAAGAAAATTACTTAGGATTTTTTTGTTGGGTGGGAGGAGGAAACACTTTCTGTACTCCCACTTCTCCGAGAACATCTCCAACAGATACTCAAAAATTGTGTACACATAAAGTGTTTTTGCGTGTACTCAAGAACACATTTTGCATGTATGAAGCTTGTTCCCATTTTTTATACTCAAAAGGTTGTACTCAAAAATTGCTTGTCCCATATTCCCCACATTGATATACCTGTGAAATTCATTTTATCTCTAATTTAACATAAATATAAATCAAAATTAAATTTGAACATAAAACAACGCAATAATAATTCATATTATAATAATAGTTTAAATTCAATAAACTCAACCAACAAATGGGTATGAATGCAACAAATGGTCTGGATCATACATGAATGAATAAAAAAAGAAGAAATAGTTGCCACCGATGCTCAATGAGATCTTTATAAAGCTGGGTATGCAAAGCCCGATCTTCAATCTTCTTAGGTCATGGCTAATGCTCCACCGTGAAGAGCTACCTTAGCTAACCACGTAGGCTCGAGTGGTCGAAAAACATGTGATATGCCACTTTTGTAGCATAATTACTTCTTGCAGAGGAGGTGATCTCCTCCTTGACAAAAAAAGAGAGAGAACTAGAAGTGAGATAAAGCTCCTCGGATTTGTTATCTCATGCACCAAAAGTTATGAAGTGAGATAAAAATAGACCCACTCATTTGGAATCTAGCTTGGGTAGCAGCTAATGTCGCATCTTATTTTCCGTGGGTGGAGGGCATGAGGCAACGACATGGTGCTGCCACCATAAATCATGCCCTCGTGCATCTCGAGGAAAGCTTTAAGTTTAAGTTCTCTCACCCTCTATAATCATGTTCTGTAGAATGAGGACCACACAGACTATATCATGATGTTGCTAAAGGGCTTCTTATCTCAAAAACGAGTTAGACCTCACATAACGCAAACCGGGTTTACAACACACCGAAAGCTCATGTAGCTCAATGTTTTTATTGATAAGCTTTCTTGCGGGAGGCAAATTGATTTTCCAACTGTGTTCACAAATGTTCAAATCGAAGGATAGTTTTCATCAGCTAGATAGTAGCCCATCTCATATGCAATTCCATTAAAAGAGAGGTCGCAAGAAGGAGCATCACAAATGTCAAGACGGTCTGGTGAGGTTGATGGACAACCGAGTCAGACAAGGCAACATAGGCAAGATCTAGCTACTAACTCCAGCGGTCGACTTCCCAAGAACTTCGAGAGTCTAGGACACCCCGCTCCCCACGAGCCAGGACCAAAGGAGGGACAAATGATCGCACCGGTCAAGAGTAACGATGACGGTCATCCGAAGCCAATCGAGGCCCTATGCCAAACTTGAAGTCCCATGCATGGAGGGTGTTTAGAGAATCTTTAGCAGATATTGCATCCCGCTCTGTATCGCAAAATAAACGCGAATTTGCGGTACAACGCGCAAAAAAGTGACTTTTCTAGATATTATAAACCATACTGCATCAAAAAAAATGCGGTTCACTGCAAATGAACGCTTCCGTGTTGCATATTTTTCGTATGGAGGGGCTTCCAATATGGTTTACCGCAAAGAAAAATACGGTTGACGGGAGAAAATATTCAGCTATAGTGTCTCGTCGCCGCCGCCGAAAATCAGTCGCGAGAAGTCAATTCCGACCATTCACCGTCGTCGCCACCGCCGAAAGTCGACAGCCGGAGTTAGCAGCTAGCACGACGCGAACACGCAAGCAGCAGGTAGCAGCTAGTTAGGACGGCGCGCGCAGCAAGCAGCAGCTAGCTCGCGCAAGCACGCACGCAGCTAGCTAGGACAACGCGCGCAGTAGCTAGTAGGACGACGCGCGCAGAAACAATTTCGGCCAAGCACGCGTGAATCCAGCGGCGGCGGCGCGATTCCGGCCGGCGGCTGTGTGAATTGGGGCGTTTTTTTTTGGAGCAGCGGCGGGTACACGCTAGACCTGATCTAGATCCATGTATCTACGGAGAAGACGATTGAATATTCATGGGTATACTTTATTTTGTGCCAATATTTTTCACACCATAAAAATAAATTGCAATTTACCGCATACACTACGGTATGGCCGAATGCGATATCTACTAGAGATGCTCTTTAAAAGAATAGCAGATTGCTTAATACCCAACCATGCAAGCTTTAGAAGGGGTGAGAATGGTACAATGGGTGAATCAAGCGTGGGATCACGCGTCAGGCGAGGATGGCAGATGAGAGAGGTTTGCGAGCTAAAGTTTTCATGCACCAAATTATTTGCGCTTTCCTTATGCCCAGAATATTAATAGGTGTAGTTTAAATATGGGTATACAAACTTTTCTTCATATATTTTAAAAAAATGAGCACGGGCAGTTTTGGGTGTCCATAGACATGTATGTTTGCCTCATATACAGAAAACTGCCCTTTTTTGTAACTTTCAGTTCTGGCGTAAATGCGATGATTTATGTACTTACTGTTCTCATAGTGGGTGATAGTATCATTGTTAATATCATACAATCCAAGTAATCAAAAAATAATAAGATACATCAATTAATTAATAGAGAGAGAGAGAGGTGACAGTGATACTATGTTACAATACAATATCATAGCACACAGAGGTAGAAAATTTAATGACAAATGAGTCTTGTACATACTTTAGCTTTAAGATTTTACAAACAGATAAATAGTATGATAGTTCTTCCTGGTATACGTGTTTTAGTGTATAAATAAATATGAATATAGACAATTCTACAACATCTAATCTAAAATAGAGAGTATACTATATATATACTATCCTTTTCACTTAAAAATAAATGACTTGGATTTGCCTAAAGGCTATGACCCTCTAACCCAAAAGGTAATCTGATGATGTTAAATGTACTCCAGTAAGCACCTTTCCTCAAAAATTCAGACGGCTCAGTTTCTCCTAACATTAGCATGTGCCGCTGCGTGTATAACAAAGGAAACCAATTTTTAAAACCCACTCCTTCCATCCCCAAATAAATGTACTTCTAAGTTTTAGTTTTATTAGTCAATTTTTTTTTAAATTTGATCGATGTTATAGACAAATATAAAAACATACATACAATCCAAATGGTATATTATAAATCTACATTTCAAAAGAGATCTGATGGTACTAATTAAGTGTCTTAATGTTGCTATATTTTTCTTTAAAGTTAGTCAAATTTAATAAAATTATTTGTGAACGGAGGGATCAAAAACTAAGGGTGTGTTCAGTTTTAGAACCAAGTGGAATGGAACAGAACCATTCTGCACCTAAAGCCAATTCTTGTATCAGGTTATGGAATGGAATGGAACCAGATGGTTTCTCGGAAGGGAACATTCCCCCCATATGCGAAATGCACCCATTCCACCGATTCGGTGGAATGTGGTGGAACGACGGTTAATTAGCCACTGTTAATTACGAAGCACTCCAATAATCTAGCCGAGAAATAATTAGTCGTTGTTAATTATGATTTTGAAATTTAAAAGACCATTTGCTACTGTTAATTACGATTTTGAGATAAAATATTAAGTTAAACCTCATTTCATTATGATCTCCAAATTTCCTCAATCGAACAAAAATAATGTTAATTATGATTTTGAGATTAAAAAGTTAGTAGGCGTTGTTAATTACTATTTTGAGATTAAAAGGCCATTTTCCACCATTAATTACGATATTGAGATAAATTATTAACTTTAACCTTGTTTCGCTCTGCTCTCCAATTCCTCCAACCGAACAAAAAAAACGAAACCATTTCGTTCCTCATTTTTATCCAAACCAAAATCAGAAATGAAACCATTCTATTTCTCTGAAATGAAACCATTACATTCCATATCCATTTGGTTACAGAAACGAACACACGCTAAGGGCATATACTATGCTAGGCGTTTACTTAGACGCTTAGGTGGTTTAAAAAAATGCATATGAAAAAGAAAACCAGCCGACCGCTCGATGCTTTAACGCGAGCCGCTAACTCAAACGCTAAACAAGATTTGTTTTTCACGCGGCCGCAAACGCTCTGCCCTAGAGAAAATAGCGGAGCGCCGGCGTCTGACGCAAGACTAGTTCCCGGGATAGGCCGGGAATTGAGCCCAACGGCCAGGAAAGTGTTCCTAGCGTTCACGCTTAACGTCTGCAATGTAAATGCCCTAAGGCGATGAAAGATACAAGCGCAATGTGCGCGTGCTCTCGTCTGAGCGGGAATTTCTCGGGCAAAGCAAAGCAAACCAAACAAACCGTTCAAACATGAACCCGATCACCGGAGAATCTTTTCCAGCGGCGCACTGACGTGTCTGTGGAGGCGGCAGGCAGAAAAGGCGACGAACTGACGGCCGGAGTGATGGCGCCACCAACCCAACCCGACCCAGCAGCACGGACGAGAAGTCCATGGTCGGTGGGCCTTTGCGTGCGACACGCGAGTACACGACGCGTACGTGCGACAACTTTTCGTCACGTGGAAACCCCATCGCGGCCTGATCATCGTGACGGGGCGCACTAGTTAATTCGGGAGCGGGAGGCGTGGAGGACAGCGCCGCGACCCACGATTCCGGCTTTGAGATCGCCGGGATCACCAGAAAACGTGCTCCGCCCCGCTTCGCCTAAAAGGCAACAAAAAGCAGCAGGCAGCCACCGCACTCCTACTCCGGCCCCATACCATACTCCTGCTACGGCACGGCACCACCACCACCACCACCACCACCACCAGTCCCCCACCACTCAACCTCGCCGAAGGACAGCACCCATGGCCGCGCCCCAGGCGATCCCCCGCCGCGGCCTCTTCATCGGCGGCGGGTGGCGCGAGCCCACCCTCGGCCGCCGCATCCCCGTCATCAACCCGGCCACCGAGGACACGATCGGTTCGTTTCGCCGTCCCGTCCCGTCCCCCTCCCCTCTCTCCAGTCTCCCCTTCCGCGGTTCCGCCACATCGCTTTGGATGTGCCCGGCACTACTAGTACTCGTAGCGTACAGAGTACACTACTGACTGAAGCTTTTGTGTTTGCTCTGTGGTTCGTGATCGGTGAAGGTGACATCCCGGCGGCCACGGCGGAGGACGTCGAGCTCGCCGTCGCGGCGGCGCGGGACGCCTTCACGCGCGACGGCGGGAGCGCCTGGTCGCGCGCTTCCGGGGCGGTGCGGGCCAAGTATCTCAACGCCATCGCAGCTAAGGTGCCAACCTCTTATTATGCTCCCTGAATCTGATTCTGAAGCCAGCTTAATCTATTCCAGTTACACATGCTTTCGACAAAATTATTAGTAGATGCTAATCTCGGGGGCAAACGAAGTGACGCGCCCCTGGTGCTGCACATCAACTCTATATTCTAGTAGTATAAAATGGAAACTCTACATGTTGTAGAGACTACAACTGCTAGAAACTAATCAGACCGTTAGTTTGTTGGATCCTTTATAAAAGGCTTAGCTCATTTCAAACGAAAATACATCAGCACTATCACGTGATTGGAAGATATCTCATTATGATATTTGAATATGAAGTTAAATATACAAACTTCAGTTTTCCTTTCTTTTCAAAATAGGAATTCAAATTCACCATCCAACCATGATATTGAAGGATGACACCTTCCTTTTCTCACGGAACACCGAATCCAGCCAAGATTTGAACTGCACACATTATCTTGTTGGCCAATTGGCTAGTTGTTCAAAATTACCATTTTTTTGTTACTCTTTTAGTGTAAACCACGTGAACTGATTTTTCTTTTACATATGTTGCAAGTATGCTAGGAGATAGTCAGTCGCATAGCAATTTATCATATACAACAGAAACTGAACATAATTTTGGCATGTCCATCTTGTTCTAGTTATACAACAGAAAGTATGCTTTCAGCGAAGTATGTACGTCCTGTTCGTTAGTATGCTTGACACTGGCATTTAGTTTCTTTAAACATTGGATGCTGGTTGCAGATTAAAGAAAAGATATCTTATCTGGCATTGCTGGAGACACTTGATTCCGGAAAGCCCAAGGACGAAGCAGTTGCCGACATGGTACTTTTGACTACTCACACTATAATGTTCATCAGAGTACCTAAAGACGCGCCATGTTTTATACGATATTTTGCCATCTTATCTTAGGAGGATGTCGCTGCATGCTTTGAGTACTATGCTGGTCTGGCAGAAGCCTTAGATGGGAAGCAACATGCACCAATCTCTCTGCCTGTTGACAATTTCAAGTCCTATATTCTCAAAGAACCCATTGGGGTTGTTGGACTCATCACTCCCTGGTATAATTTGTAACCATTTCTATTTTCCTTCAATCCATGACTGTGTGTGGATCTCATAGCATTTTGGTATAGTTTTGCTCCTTTTTCTTCTTAAGACTGTTTTAAGCTATTGCTTTTAAGACTAAATAATATTATACTCCCTCCGTCCCAAATTACTTGTCGCAGATTTATGTTTCCTTATGTCTTTCTAGGTTCAACGAATCTGCGACAAGTAATTGGGACGGAGGGAGTGGTTCATAGCAGAACATATTGTCTGCGAAGTTCTGTGCCCAGAAAAGAGAAAAACAAGCTGTCTCCATTGTATTGAGGGTTCATGTTTGATTATAACAAGCTGAATTATAAAATCCTATCAGAGAGAAGACAAATCATGCGTGTACATGCTGAACAATTTGGTCATTTATTTTACCCCTTACGAAAAACCAAAGTGAATTAAGATTTTTTTTACACTGCTTGCCTTTTATCGATTTGATAATTGATAATTCAATATCTTTGAAGGTAGTAATTCTAATTATTTCATTTTCTCCTCGTGTGAATGAAGGAACTATCCTCTGTTGATGGCTACTTGGAAGGTTGCACCTTCCCTTGCTGCTGGGTGTACAGCTGTGCTAAAGCCATCTGAGTTGGCTTCTCTGTAAGGCCCGATGCTTTTTAGGTCCTGTATTATTATTTTATCCCATGACTAATTCTTTTTTTAAATAGAACTTGTTTAGAGCTCGGTGTGATATGTGAAGAAATAGGACTACCTTCAGGAGTCTTGAACATAATTACTGGTCTAGGACCTGACGCAGGTGCTCCAATAGCTTCACATCCACATGTGGATAAGGTCAGACCTTTTCTTTAAACATGTACTCCCTCCGTTCGGAAATATAGGACGTTTTAACTTTGTAAATCGAATGTATCTAGACCTCTTTTAGTGTATAGGTTCACTCCGAACCTGTACGAACCTATACACTAAAATACGTCTAGATACACTCCTTTCACAAAACTAAAACATCTTATATTTCTGAACGGAGGGAGTATGTTCATATGCTCGTGGACATACTAAGTTACTGACAATGTACCACGTAATCGTACATATATTTATCCTCAATTCTAAAAGCTAATTTTCTGGGATTCTTTTCTGTAGGTTGCTTTTACTGGAAGTACCGAAACTGGTAAGAGGATAATGACCGCTGCTGCCCAAATGGTTAAGGTGTGTTGTCTATATTGTTTGGTCGCGATAACTTGTGATATTTTATGCTTCTGCTGAAGTGCTGATGCAAGAAATCTGTGAATTATGCATTGATGTTCCCTTTGTCTGATTCATTGTGCATTATCTTCTTCAACAGCCTGTTTCATTAGAGCTTGGTGGCAAAAGTCCTCTTATTATCTTTGATGATGTTGCTGACATTGACAAAGGTATCTCCCTCCCTTGGATGCCGCACTATGCTCCTAATCCATTTATAGTCCACAGTTCTCTGGGTTATGGAAGAAATTTCTTTGATGCGTAAGTAGTCTTAGCTAATTATGGATTGGTGTGCTAAAATTTGCTATATTTGAAATAGCTGTTGAATGGGCCATGTTTGGGTGTTTTTTCAATGGCGGTCAAGTTTGCAGTGCAACTTCTCGTCTACTTCTCCATGTACGTATGCTCTGCTGTCTGTTATGGACACCAAGTTATTTTATAGTACATGACATGAAGATTCACATTTTCACAGGAGAAAATTGCGGAGAGATTTTTAGCTAGGTTAGTCGAATGGACAAAGAAGATAAAAATCTCAGATCCACTGGAAGAAGGTTGCAGGCTGGGATCAGTTGTCAGTGAAGGGCAGGTAACTCAAATGAGCTTATTAATTTTTGGAGTTTGGTTGCAAACATGTACTCCCTCTGCTTCATAATTCTTGTCGTGGTTTTTGATCAAATTTGAAATACAACCATGACAAGAATTATGGAACGGTGGGAGTATAGTTTTGCAACCTGTTAACACTTTGCTGTAGAAACTGAACTTAAATTTATAATTGTGGAAGATAATAGTGATCAGCTGCAATTGCAAAAATTGTAAATCCTGACTGTTTTGCGAACTATTTAGCCTGTAGTTATGCTTTTGCACCACCTTAAAGTTCCAGTGTTCACAATTGCATGTCTTGAGATGTCTCGTTTACTGGACGCCGAACTAATATGTAACTCAGTAGTTGTTAAATCTTTATTTTGACAACCATTTCTTCTCATTTCAGTATGGAAGTACTATTATGTCTCAGTAGTCAGTAAATCTTACTAGACGACCCCTTTTTTTTCTCATTTCAGTATGAAAAGATTAAGAAGTTTGTCTCAACAGCAAGAGCTGAAGGTGCCACAATTTTGTATGGCGGTGACCGGCCAAAGGTAAGCATTTATTGTTACTTGGCATGTTCATTGCCCCTCGGTTATTCATCCAAGCTACATTTGTGAATTGGCAGCATCTCAGGAAAGGGTTCTTTATCGAGCCCACAATTATAACAGATGTTAGCACATCAATGCAAATTTGGCGAGAGGAAGTCTTTGGACCAGTCATCTGTGTTAAAGTGTTCAAGACAGAGAGCGAAGCTGTAGAGCTTGCAAATGATACCCAGTGAGTTTCGTGATTTCACAGGCGTGAACATAACCTTTCGTGCTTATATCATTCACTGACTTGTCCTACCATTTTGTTTTCAGCTACGGCTTGGCTGGTGGAGTGATTTCTGATGATCTAGAGAGGTGTGAGCGCATTGCAAAGGTAGGTTGGAGTCGAACTGTACCACGCCCATAAATTTTGAACTTGCAATGAAACCAAAGTATCGTGTGACCTGATATGTATACATGTACAATGCCACGTCTGCAGGTTATTCAGTCGGGCATTGTTTGGATAAACTGCTCTCAACCAACTTTGGTTCAAGCTCCATGGGGAGGGAACAAGCGGAGCGGTTTTGGTCGTGAGCTAGGAGAATGGTGAGTTGCTGCCGTTTTTAAGATATTAACTGTCAATGTGATTAGTGATGCAACATGGGTGCAACATTTACCGCCGAGATCTCAACACGTATATTTCACAAACTGTATACAATATCCTCTGATTTGCCCTTGGTGTTGCTTTCAGGGGCCTGGAGAACTACTTGAGCGTGAAGCAAGTTACCAGGTACAGCTCCGATGAACTATACGGATGGTACCAGCGTCCATCCAAGCTGTAGATGACTTGACTTAAGATGAGGCGTTTAAGCCAGGAGAACGGAGGATCATTCGGTGAAAGACGAGTACGATTCTGATCCTGCTCTTGCGCACGAACGGGAACTTCTGTATAGTACTTTCTCAATAAGCCATTATATGGCGATCGTGGTTCTGATAGTGTGTCATCAAGCCTGTGACAGTTTGAGTTGTCAAAGGATTGCTAGAGTAAAAACGACATTATATTCAGCTACTTTCAGTACCATCTGTTTACGTTTTTCTTATCCGAGTTCATCTCCGTGTGTGGTGCATTTCTGATGAGCTGAAGCAGTTTGCTGTCTAAATCATCCGCGGAAAAGACTGACACCTTATATAAACTCTGGGACCTGTCACATAAGAATGAGCACTTTTATGTAAATTCCGTGAAAATAAATTACAATTTCAAAATTAAATAAACGAAGCCTTTGCAGACTGCACGTGTACGAGCACTTGTAGCTATATGTTGCACGCTGAAACCAAATTTCAGCACTAGTTCAAAATATTTGCAACCAACTTGTATTTAGGATACATGTGTTTTTCCCCACGTCTTCTTCAGATTTGCAAAGCTGTTCATCCATTTTGCACGGGATATCTGCTCAGTAAACTCGAACTGAGCAGCCGGTTTGAACGAGCAAACGGCAAACCGATGCCGCCTTCTCGTCCTCCTTCAACCCCGAACACTCTCGGCCTCCTCTACGGCTTCCTCGCCTCGCCCTCCCGGGCGGCCGCGCCGCCGCTGCCCGCGCTCCTCCGCCTGCACGCCCTCGCGGCCATCTCGGGCCTCTCTTCCCGCCCCGACTTCGCTGCCAAGCTCGTCTCCGCCTACTCCTCCTCCGGCCGCCCCGACCTCGCCGCCCTCGCCTTCTCCGCCTCTCCCTGCCCCGACACCTTCCTCTGGAACTCCCTCCTCCGCGCCCACCATTGCGCCTCCGACTTCGCCTCCACGCTCTCCGCGCACCGCCGCATGCGTGCCTCTGGCGCGCTGCCCTCCAGGTTCACCGCGCCCCTCGCCGCTTCCGCGGCCGCCGAGCTCGCCGCCCTCCCGGTCGGCTCCAGCGTGCACGCCTACTCCGTCAAGTTCGGACTCCTGGTTGGTGATGGTTCCGTCGCTGTCTCGTCGTCTTTGGTGTACATGTACTCAAGGTGCGGCAGCGTTGCCGACGCTGTGAAGCTGTTCGACAAAATGGCAGAGAGGGACGTGGTCGCGTGGACCGCGGTGGTCTCTGGGTGCGTTCGGAACGGGGAGTGCTGGAAGGGGATGGGTTACTTGGTGCAGATGGTTAGGCTCGCCGGTGATGGCGGGGCGAGGCCAAATGCGCGGACGATGGAGAGTGGGCTTGAGGCTTGTGGACTTCTAGGTGAGCTTTCTGCTGGGAGATGCTTGCACGGGTATACGGTGAAGGAAGGGATTGCCGATTCTACGTTGGTGATCTCCACCCTTTTCTCAATGTACTCAAAGTGCGACGGGACTGAGAATGCATCCATTTTGTTCGCGGAGTTGCAAGAGAAAGACGTGTTTACCTGGACTAGCTTGATTGGAGCATATTGTAGGAGAGGGCTTGCTGGTGATGCCATTGAGTTGTTCCACGAGATGGAGGAGTCTGGTTTGCAGCCAGATGAGGTTCTTGTTAGTTGTATACTTTCAGGGTTAGGGAACAGTGGAAATGTGCGTAGAGGGAAGGCTTTTCATGGAGTTATAATGAGGAGAAACCTCGGAGATAGTGTCTTGGTTGCCAATACTTTGATCTCAATGTATGCGAAATTTGAATTGCTGGATATTGCAGATACAGTTTTTGGAATGTTGCATCGACGAGATGCGGAATCATGGAGTTTGATGATTGTAGGATACTGCAAAGCTGGAATTGATGCCAAATGCTTGGACCTGTACCGAGAGATGCAGTGCAAAGATCACGATGAATTTGTGTGTGATGTCAACAGCTTGGTTTCCACAATCTCTTCTTGTTCACGGCTAGGCAAACTACGATTAGGTCAATCAGCTCACTGTTATTCAATCAGACGCTTGCTTGACGAAAATTCAGTTGCAAATGCATTAATCGGCATGTATGGAAGATGTGGGAAATTTGACCTTGCATGCAAAATATTCGGTGTGGCCAAATTGAACATGGATGTTGTCACATGGAATGCTCTAATATCCAGCTATTCTCATCTGGGGCGTTCAAATGATGCCTTGTCACTATATGATCAGATGCTCAATGAAGGTATCAAACCCAACTTGGCTACCTTGATCACTGTCATTTCAGCTTGTGCAGATTTGGCTGCATTGGAACGTGGAGAACTGATGCATTCTTATGTGAAAGATATGGGATTGGAATCAGATGTATCTATTAGTACATCACTTGTTGACATGTATACTAAATGTGGGCAACTTAAAATTGCAAGAGGAATTTTTGATTCTATGCTCCAACGGGATGCTGTTGCATGGAATGTGATGATATCAGGTTATGGGATGCATGGCGAAGCTAAACAGGCACTGGGATTATTTAATGAGATGGAGGGAGGAAGGATTAAGCCTAACAGTGTCACTTTTCTTGCCATCCTTTCTGCTTGTTGCCATGCAGGGCTTGTTGACGAGGGCAGGAAGTTGTTCACTAGAATGGGTGGATACCACCTCGAGCCTAACCTGAAGCATTACGCGTGTATGGTGGATCTCCTAGGGAAATCCGGGAATCTCCAAGAAGCAGAAGATATGATTTTGGCTATGCCAATAGAACCTGATGGTGGGGTATGGGGAGCATTGCTTAGTGCCTGCAAAATGCATGACAACTTCGAGATGGGGTTAAGAGTTGCAAAGAAGGCTTTTGCTTCTGATCCAGGAAATGATGGGTACTATATTTTAATGTCAAATACATATGGCAGTGTTGAAAAATGGGGTGAGATAGAGAAACTAAGAGATAAGATGAAGAATCATGGAGTGGAGAAAGGTGTAGGCTGGAGTGCAGTTGACGTTTGGGGACGAGTTAACAATTACACCTAAGCCTGCAGCCCAGACTGTGGAAGTGTATAACCAACTGGCAGCAGTTAATCTGTGTCTAATGACACATATTTGGTATTGTGTGAAAACATGACATCGTTGAAAGTCTTGACCAAACTCTAGAGATATAATGACCGGCTGACAGCTGCTGATCAGTGACAGTATTGGCTCATTTGCATAAAATCTGGACCAAACTCTAGAGATATAATGACCGGCTGACAGCTGCTGCCCAAATGGATAAGGTGTGTTCTCTATTGTTCAGTTGCCATAACTTGTTATCTTGTATGCTTCTGCTGATGCAAAAATTCCTTGAATTATGCATCTATGCTTATATTATTCTGATTCTGCTATGCATTCTCTTCTTCGACAGCCTATATTGTTAGAGCTCGGTGGGAACCTCTCATCATCTCTGATGATGTTAATAACAATTGACGAAGGTATCTTTCTCCCTTTGTTGCTGCACTATGCTCCTATTCCATTTATCTCCACTTTAACTCTTAGTCCATAATAAGTAGAGTTAGCTTGTTGCTGATAGGTGTGCTAAAATCTTGCTGAACTTGGAAGTTAAAACAGCTACTAATTGAGCCATGTTTGGTACTTGTGACTGCCGGTCAAGTTTGCCAGAACTCCCCATGTTATATGCTATCCTGGCTGTTTTGAACATCAAATTATTATCTAATACTCCATCTGTCCCGAATTAGATGTTGCAGATTTGTCTAGATTCACATGTATCTATGCACTAAAATGCGTCTAGAATTCTGGATACATGCAATCTAGACAAATTTGTGACAAGTAATTCGGGACAGAGGGAGTATATGACATCAAAATACACACTTCGACAGGACAACTTTGCAGAGCAAATTTAAGATAGTGAAGTTTCATGAGCAAAGTGTAAAAATCTCAGATCCGCTGAAAGAAGGTTGCAGGCTGGGGCCAGTTTAACGGTAGCTCATTTAGAGTCTCTTGCACTTTTGGGGTTTGGTTGCAAATATGTACATTTTCATAAACTTATGACCACTTTGGTATAGAAATGAAATTCATATCAATAATTTTTCAAAGCAACAATGATGATTTGCAATGCAATAAATCAGTGTTGAACTAAGCGCTACTAAGGGCGCTTAAGCGCTGAGCAGAGGCAAAATGCTTAACGCTTAATTGCCCTTAAGTGTGCTTAGCGCTTTAATCCTTCAGAAAAGGGAAAGGTGGAGGCAAAACGCTCGCTCAGAGCTTAACAGAACCTTGCAGTAAGTTGTAACTGTTGAATCAATACCACGGTAAATATGTGTCTAATTAGACATCATTGCTCTTGTAAAAATAGTGAGTATAGTCATGAAGCTGAAACAGAATACTTCTGATCGGTGATTCGTAAAATACTTCAGAATATGGGACTGAAGGGAAGCATTTTTTGGAAGTGATGTCTGCAAGTTTTCTCGTGTTATAATGGTTTTGCTCGTAAAAGAAAGTTACACCACGTGTAAAAAATACCCCTCGTTGATGCATGGTCTCATCTCTATCATATGAGAGGAAATTGTTCATGGATGACAAGGTGGATCCCATGCTTACTGTATACCGATGTGCTCGCATTGTAGCACTGAGCCAAACTTTCTGGATCTTGACCAGTCACATGATCTTTGGCCATGACCTAACACTGCAGCTTTCTGCAGAACTGTTAATGCTGCTCCAACTGTTTTTTTTTTTTGAGAGATGCTCCAACTGTTAATTGCGAAAGCACTGCACGTATGACAAGATGCATCCCCGGCAGCTCACTCTCCAAATTTATCTGGCATATTTATCAGGTCATGAACATACGCATCCCAACCTCCTCCGCTCACTCGGCGATTCATAGCGATCATACATTGTTGCCGTTTCCAGAGGGCAACCCGGCAGCAGACCTGATTTGTCTCAAGTTGCAGGTTTGGTTTCTTCTTCACTTCACTCTGCTAGTATACTACATAAATGAACTTTGTGTTGTGTATGGTATTAGCCTTCTCACTCGTCACGTCCCAACTCTTTGTCAAGTATGTCGAAAGCACATAAAACTGGCCATGTTGAAGGGCTTGCCGGATATACTTCACATGCGTTTGGTGCCGCATTGGTGCACTCTTCCTCCGGATCTCTACACTCCTTTGGCGATGGCCCTACAAAGAAAGAAAGAAAACTCCTTATTTGGAACGCTATGCATATAAGAATATAGAATACCTGGAAACTGTTTCTGTTATAAAGATTCCCGTGCTGACGAACGGACAAAACCTTGATCTTTCCCTAGAAAAAAAAAATCAAAACCTTGAGTTTCGCCCCTAATTTTCTTTTATTTTGCTTCATTCAGAGGAAAGGAGAAGAAAAGGATGCTTGATTTGGTGAGTCGTGATGGTCAGTTTGCCTCACAGAGCAACTTTGGCCCGATTTGGCTTGTGCCGAGGTTTTTTTTGTTACAGAGTAGCCTTTCTGTGAGCTGCTTTGCGACAGGCTAGCTAAAACCCATGTATCCATTTTTGCTAGAACCTTCCAGCAGCTCCCAACACCTTTTCCCTCCACATGAATTCGTTCCTAAAATATCCTATGCCCAGGACCAGAAGCGGGGCCATCAAGAAACTGATGGACGCAGAGGTTTCCGAGGTCACAATCAAAGCGAACGTTGTACTACTACCCCAGATGATAAACGGAGCGTACTCCGTCACAAGTTCACAACTCTCCATCCAAACCTCTCTTCGTCATCACAAAATAAATAGTGTCTAGATTCATCTAAATTTTAACAAATCTAAGACATCTATTTTAGATGGAGGGAATACAAGAAAACAAAACCAGTTTTTCTCTCTGTGAAAAGAAATGAAAACCGCTGCCGTTTGGCCCCACGTCAACTCCCCCCTAAAAAAAAAACTCAACCGTACCGATCCGACGGCCGAGACCCCTTCCCGTTCCACCGACCTCAACCCCCAACCGTCATCCCGCCTCCAAGGGACCCAATCGTCATTTCATCGCCTCAACCCCCCCCGTTTTGCTCCCTCCGTCGACACCTGTGACTTGTCCCGGGCGCCCGGCCGGGGGGGTTAAATAAAAGCGAGCGAGAAGAAACGCAAACGCCAAAAGGCCCGGAAAAAGATTGATTTCCTTTCGTTTTGTTTTGCTCTCTTCCAAATAACTCCGCCCCCCTTCCCCCCCTCCCCCTGCCCTCGTGTCTGTTATCTATCCCGACCCCGTCCCCGGCCCCCGTCCCACACACATCCACCCCCCATCCCGCCGCTCCGCTCCGCCTCCTCCCGCTCCCTCTCCCTCTCTCTCTCCTCCGCGCCGCTTTCTAGGGTTTTTCCCTCGCCCCGCCTGCCCGCGCGAACGCTCGCCGTCGAGAAGGAGGAAGAGGCAGACGGTGTCATCCGCCGAGATGGGACACGACGGCGCCCACCACGCACCCGCATCGCGCGATGCGAAGAAGAAGAGGGTAAGAAGGGGTTGTGTGTGATCTGCGATTCGTTTTGGGGATTGGGGGCGTGTGCGTCGTGCCCTCGGGCTCGGCGCGGATTGCGCGGCGCGCTGATCTGATCTGACGTTTTTTTTATTTGTTTTCTGGTTTTCCTGCAGCAGGGGAACCGGTCTTCGGCCAAGCTGAAGCAGTGCAAGCTCGACGCGCGCCGCGAGCAGTGGCTGTCGCAAGGTCTGATCTCGCGCCTCTGGAATTCCTCTTATTATTTGCTCTTGGTGTTTTCGATGCACTCTCTTCGGGGTGGGTTCTCTTTGGGGATTGGGCGTGCGTGCGCGTGCGTGCGGGAGTTGGGATCTCTGCACGGCGACTCGTAGCTCGTGTTTTCGTTCTTCGTGTGCCTGGGCGCGGGATGCTTATGATTAAAACGTCTGGTGTATTTTGCTATATGTTGTGTTTGGCGATGTAGGTGTTAAATTGGTATTTTAATGCTGTAGAAGATTTGCTCAATTCTGATCCTTTTGCGTTTTGGATTGGTCTTAGTCAAGGACGGAAAGGAGGCCACGGCGGCTACGGCTCCGCTGCCAGCAGGCACAGGATCAGGCGCGGGGTCGAATGCTGGTTCGCCAATCCTTGCTTCACCGCACCCTCCACTCCCACGACGGCGCGGAGATGCAAGGTCAAGGGGTGGGGCCCCGGAGGACGACAAGGAGGATGCTGCCGCCACCGGGCAAGACGTAGGCAGCATCGACTTCGACTCCCCCATGCCTAGCCCGGGTTCTGACAACTCCAGGGGTGGCGGAGGCTGTGGTCAGAGGAAGCGCTGCTCCAGCAATGATCGTGGCCCCAGCCTCAGCAGTGTCAGCAGTCTATGGTCCAGTTCCAGGAGCGTGAGTGATGCTGAGGATGATGACACGGGCAGCGGCCCTGACGAGGAGAATGGGGTGCTGGATGATTGGGAAGCTGTCGCTGATGCACTTTCAGTCGAGGATGACAGTCCATGCCACCAGAGTCTAGGTATCATGGTGCCACCAGCAGCTCCAAGGAACTCTGCACCACTGGCAAATACAGCGAAAAGAACAGAACCGATCCGGAGCAATGCAAGAGCTTGGACACCTGACGATATATTCCGTCCTCAGAGCTTGCCCAGTATCTCCAAGCAGGCCAGCTTCCCAGCGGGTATTGGCAACTGTTGGGCGATGGGTATGGGTGCAGCACGTCAGAGTAACCTCCCTTCGCCATTATCTTGCCCAATATGCTATGAGGATCTCGACCCGACGGACTCAAGCTTCCTCCCTTGCCCTTGTGGGTTTCATCTGTGCCTCTTCTGCCACAAGAGGATCCTAGAGGCGGATGCACGCTGCCCAGGGTGCAGGAAGCAATACAATGCAGTGTCTGCAGCAGCAGCAGGAGGAGGAGCAACCGCACCAGTGCGTCTGTCCCGTTCTTGTAGCATGGGTCCAAGACGCTAGGTTGTGCCAGGGTTATAATAGCTCTATGCAGTAGTTCTGCTTTGCATGTTACTCTTGGATATGCTGGTTTCATCGCGTATCGTCTGCTTCTGGTATAAAGAAATGTGAATATTGGAATAGATGCTGAATCCAGTCTCCAGAAACTCGGTATCTTTTTTTTGGCTGTTGCATTGTGTGTGATGCATATGTTGCTGGAGACTTGGTACCTTTTGTTGTTGACAGTTTGTGAGGTCATATATAATAGCTATATAAGGTTACTGTTATTTCCTTGTCAACTACAGTGTGAGCAGCTAAAACATCTTTGTTAAACTGGAAGTATAGCTCTTGATCTTTTTCACTTATGTGATAGTCTCGTGATTGGTCTGCTAAGTGAAGTGAGCATTCTCCTGTACTAAATGCTTGCATTTAACCTTTCTCTGGTCTACTCTAATAATGCTGATGTTTTTTATGCGAAAATACTTCACTTACCAATACAATATTGTATGGCTACTACCTGCTTTCATTGTTAGGACATGTTCTTTTATATATACTGTTATATTATCATTTCAGGTTCTGGTCATCAATAGTTGCCTAGGTGGGCTTTCCTGTGATTCTGATCTTGGCAAGGAAAAGGTTCATCTAGTGTAGTACAAGTTTCTGCGGTGTGCTGTCTTTTCCCCTAATTTCAATTTTTTAGAACTTCGTAATATGTTGTAAGTAAGCCTGACTACTGAATTATAAATGTGGCTGAAATATGATTTAGTTAAGGAGATCCTTGGACTACTACATATGATGCACTCTATATCTCAATTAGCTTTCCACAAGCAAGCTCCTTCTGGTATGATTACGGTTCTCCATATCTATATATGTTAGCTGGCATGGTTTTTGAGTCGCTGTATAGTCGCTGAATAGTCGCTGTATAGTCGCCGAGTCGTTTTCCAAAAATCACGGCGACTCGCGACTATACGGCGACTTATGGCGACTATACAGCGACTTTTGTCGACTATTCACTGAGTCGCAGGTCAGGCGACTCACTTTTGAGTCGCGACTCAAAAACCATGCTAGCTGGTCACATTGAAGCCTTACAATACAATGCAAGTCATGTAATGCTATGCTGTTCTTGTCATGTTTCGACCTAGCTTAAATTTTGCTGGCAATATGGTTATCAACTTCTCTGCCAAATGCTAATCAGAACAGCGTTAGGAATTGAAGTAATGACTAACTTGTTGACATGTGATAAACCATAACATTTGACAATCCTTTGGATATTGACAAACGCAACTTATTGCCATGAGGCATCTAATGTCTGTGTGTCATATAGGCTTATATTTTTTCATTCAACATTAATATTATGTCTTAAGTAAGCAAAGGAGCTCATTAGAGGCTTGGACTATATATGATGCACTCTATGTCTATTAGCTTTCTGCAGGCTAGGTTCTTCTGTTATATGTTAGCTTGTTACATTCAAACCTTGCAATACAATCCAGGTCATTTAATAATGCCATTGTAGTCATATTTTGGCCTTGCTTAAATTTTGATGATAATAGTGATATTAACCTTTATGCCAAATGTTAATCATAATGGCCATGGGAACTGAACAAACTCCTACAGCTCGTGGACATTTGATTACTGATAAGCCATAACATAACATATGGCATTCTCATAATCCTTCGATGTCAGACAAATGCAACTTATTGCCATGAGGCATCTAATGTGTGTGTGTTTCAACTTGTAAGCTAACATTTTGTTTAGAAGTTAATATTGTTGGGCTAAAACATTATTAGAGCTTAAGCTATTAATAAGCTCTATTATACCCTGGTTTGGCAACTTTGGTAGGAATTATCAAAGCTTCAATACTCCGTCCGTTCAGAACCTCTACGAACTTGTACACTAAAAGACATCTACATACATTCGATTCACAAAGCTAAAACGTCTTATATTTCTGAACGGAGGGAGTAGGTACAAAAATGCCCTAGGAAAATTATTCTTGCACTCCTGTTGTCATGCTTTGGTGCATCTAAAAATAACCTGTGTTGTCCATCACAGATCAAATACCCTAGAACTTTTTGTATTCCTACTGTTTTGTGTCTTGTGTAATGGCTTGAGCCGCCATGACACGAACTGCTTGAAGTTAACCCAGCTATCAGCCCAATCTGCATACCTGGTTTATGAATTAAAGGCTTTTGTTAGAAGCCAATTGTTTTGAGGGTCCTGAAATGATGCAATTACTTTATAATTTTGTCCCCCTTTATCTAACTAAGCTATCAGCCCAATCTGCATACCTGGTTATGGATGCAAGTGGACTGTCCGGTGGACACTACGGAAACGCGGGAGGGAAACTACGTACGCGGAGGCGGACAGGCGTTTAGACGCAGGCGGACATCCGCCTGCATGCCTATACCTAGTTTATGAATTAAAGGCTTTTGTTAGAAGCCAATGATTGTTGGTCCTGAAATGATGCAATTACTTCATAACTATAGTCCCCCTTTATGCAACCAAGCTTTTGTAGATTGTATTGGAAGTTAATGCTCAAGCGTGACTTCATGCGATGTGTGTGATTAGCAGGAGTCCGTGCTGAGACTTTCCCAGGTGAGCACTTCATATTCTGTGGCTAATCTGCCGTTGGCTTAAAAAAATGTGGGTACCTGCTTAACTAGATAGCTGAATCGCACATGAAAATGTGGTAGTCTGCTCGCCATATCTCAGCTTTTGTAACTAAGTTGAATTAAACTGCCGTGCGCACTGATTGAATTCTCTGCAGAAATAAAGTTCTGCTGTTGTATGTATCTTTTTGAATGATTTTTTTGTAGACCTTTTTGAATGATTTTTTTGAATGATTTTTTGAATGATTTTTTTGAATGATTTTTTGAATGATTTTTTTGCAGAAATAAAGTTTTCGTAGACCTTTTTGAATGATTTTTTTGTGCAATTTCAAATGTGAAGCAAGTATCTGTATCTTATTGGTGAAACTGGATACTTGAAATTCAACTGAACCCTGTTTCCTTATTCTTCTTTAACAACTATTTTTCTGATCTGGAAAAAACAGAAATTATATCAGTTATTTTGAAGTTATTCTGATCTTGTAGCACGATCGCAGATTGTTTTCCTGCTAGTGTGCTTTTACTGCCCTGAAGCAACGAGTAGATGCAACAGTAGCGCCGATCTCGTCCTACTGATGCAACAGCTGATTAAACCGTGTGGGCATATAATTTTGAGAGCTCGTTTGTCTATTATCACAAGCTGAATGTTCAAACTGAGTGTTCTCATCAATAATTGCTGAAGGACATACAAAATGCTTAGGTTACAGAGTCTTCGCATGGAAAATCAACACCGAGTTGCCATAGGCAAGGCTTTAGTTCCATGATGTCAACATGGATATGTCCTTAGACAGTTTCAACGGGGATATGCTAGTATCAAAAGAAAAACGAGGATAATGTTCTCGAAGATTTTTCTTTGCACGTCAGAAAGTGATTCCTCGCCAGAGAACATCAACCAGAAAAATCAAAACGCTATATGCCACTACTAATCACAGAACCAAGTCACTGGCATGAAGCACAGAGTGCATGAGTACATGCCTACTCGAAAGTCTAAACATTTCCAGGCCACAAGGACTACAGTCTACAAAGAACTACCAAGGTACGCAATCACATTCATCTGCAGCGATGCGACACGACACCTGATTAGCAGAGTAATCTGTTGACTTCCCTCTTCAGCCACAGAGCGCGAAGCCTGGGCTCATACGATGCGACACGACACCTGATTAGCAGAGTAATCTGTTGACTTCCCTCTTCAGCCACAGAGCGCGAAGCCTGGGCTCATACGAGAGGAAGATCTCCCGGTTCACAGCATCCTTGAAGACATCAGCGGCTAGGACCCTGACCTGATCAGACAGGTCGGTCATGGCATGCAGAGCCTTGATGCACCTCGAAATCGAGAACTGTTCCCCATCCTTCTTGGTCTGTTCTTTCGTGCGAGCTTGTTTCATTCTGAAGTCCAGGTAAGCCTCCATGGTTTGCTGGATGTCAGCAGCCTTGCGCTTCTTGCGCTTGTCCTTTTGTGGTTCTATGCATGAGCTCGACTGCGCGGGTTCCTCGGTTCTTTGTGGCTTTGGGTCTGCCCCAGGCAGTGGCCTTTCCAGTACCTCTTCAGTGTGATTTTGCAGAAGGTAGAGATCATCCAGACCTTGTGATCCTGGCTCTAGAGTTCTCCGAAGTGTGCTGATATTGTTCTCATCCTCATCAGTGCTTCCAGGAACTATTCCAGAATGCCTTCTTGACATGCTTAGCAGTGGGGTGATGTCGTTGTCTTCCTCATCAATATTCCCAATCCCTTCAGGAATTTCCCCTATCACAGTAGCAGAGTCGTTAAGTCGTGTCCCCCTTCAGCAATGCATCTAAACCGTTAGAAAGGGAAGAAAATTACTTTCAAGTAATATCTCCAGGGTTTGAAGCAGTGGAAAACTCTTACTTTGGTACTTCCGTGCCTTGGCTGAAACCTAAAAAATTTAAACAAACGATTGAATTTTACAAGGTCATTAACTAATCACTAGACAAGGAAGCGTATAGGTAATTACTAGACTAGGAAGGTTTATAAGAAATCACTAGAGTAGGAGAAGTAAGAATCTCACGTCGATTATGTCATCCCAGATTTCGTCTGTCGTTCTAATCATAGAAGCACTCTGGTCCCATGAAACACCATCACGCTGGAGGATGGATTTTATCAGCTTATAGTCTTTCTTCAGTTGAGTCTCATGTTCCTGAATTTGAACCTTAGTAAATCCTGCATCTGGGTGCCTATGATTGAAGTCCCTGACAATTTTCTTCCATCCCTCGGATTTCCATCCATGTGGAGTCCGGTAGTGCGAATTATTGTTCTCATGCAGTATATCAACAAGCCCCTTTTCATACTTCATCACCCACCTTGCTCTGTTTGCCATTTAATCTTCAAACAAGCTACAATGCATCAACAGCCACAGTCAAAAAATAAAGGAATTAAGTAGTCACTAGCCACCACTTCAGTTGATATTTGAGCTCAGACCATAGGTTAACAAAGAAACAAGTGAATCAGCATACTTAGTGGTTGTCCTACACATTATAAGCAATGCACTACATATACAACGATAGTAACACCAACACCTCGCATGGTAACGGTAGCATTGGCATTTCAATCTAGCAATGCTACCTCGTTATATATAAGATGATTTAAGTCAATTGATAGAAGAAAGGCCTTTTCTTCGTAGAAATGACACTACCCAACAAGTCAAACAAACATGAGCTCTTGAAGCAAAATGTTATCCTAAAGCAAGGCTGAAAATGCCAAAACAAACACGAGATTTCCTCTTCTTTCTTCTGTCAGACAGGAGTATGAGATTGAAAAGAGCGGACTATCATAGGTAACAATACATGGGATAAACTGACGTTTTTTGTCACTAAATTTGCTACTGCTACACCTACCAACATGGAGCAACGAAAGCATGGGCAAACTACCAAAGCCACAGCATTCTTCACCTTGGATAAGACTATCAATGGGATGTTGTTTACTCGGACCGATATTGAAGAAGAAAGATCTCGTTGGATTTTATAGAAAAAAAGTTACAGGACACAAACGAGAGCGATCCAGGCAAGCTAGGGTTTTCTTACCAGCCAGAGGAGTCGCGTCGGCTGGACCTTGACGCCACGCCGACGATCCGTAGAAGGAAGAAGACCGCCTGCTAGTTCGCGCGTTTGGCAAGCGTGCTTTGGTGGAGGATTACGGCGAGTTCGCCGACGCGGGCGGAGGCTGGGGCAGCTCGGTGGCGTCGGAGCTGGCCAAGAGGAATTTTTTCCCCTTTCTGGATGGACAAGCTGAGTTTGGGGTTTCGTGGGGGTGGGAATTGAAAATGTTCGGTTGGATATGTCGGATCCGTCTGTTTGGGTGGTTGACTGGAAAAACCAGAGGGTACCGTAACAGGGGCAGGATTAAGAGGGTTCACATAAACGGCGTCTTAGGCATGTACAATGCTAGAGAGGTCATGCCTTCTCTTAGCTTTCCACATCATTTAGAAAAGACACAATATATAACTTGTACAATGCATTATCTCTTATTGCTATCTCTAGCAATTAATAGAATTAACTATTTTTAGTAAAAAGTTGGTTGTCTAAGAGAAGGCATATAGTACAATGGAGAAAAATAGTTCTTTTTTTACGTGGGGGATTAAGAGGGTATTCCTTTTTTGGGGAAAAGAGGGTATTCCTTTGCGCGGACTGGTTTTGACGATCCCATCAATGCAACATTTTCGTCCATCATCTTTTTGCAACATTTCTTTGGTGAATCTGTAAAACCCAGGGAAAAAGGTTGCAACCTTTCAAACACGCTAGTGTAGCAAAACAAATAACCTATATAATAAATTTCCATTTGTTTATACAAGAAACCATGTCACATTGCAACAAAAACATCAATGCATCCAACATATGTGTTCACCGAATCCAATATTAGAGCATCTACAACAGACTTGCTAAAACGCGCCCGCGTGGTAAAAACCACTGATTTAGCGCGGGGCAGGCAGACTTGCGCGCTCCAACAGCCGCTGGATAATCGAGCGTGCGCTAAAAAATTTCAGCATGCGACATTTTGTGCTACCTCAAGCGGCATATTAGGAGCTCGGGCTGCATCGCTCTGGAAAAGTCGACGACACGCGCGATACGTGCGCGAAGCCCAACTACCGCACTAAAGAATCCGCGCGTGAGCGCCATCGGCTGCTCCATTTCCCCCACCCACTTCAGCAATGCCACCGCGATGTTGTCGTGCTGCCGACACTCACCGCGGTAGATCTATTGGCACCGCTCTTCCTCCATGACTTTCTGGGCGCCGCCACCGCATCAAATCGAGTCCTCATTCGCCCCCGCCGCTCCTCTAGTTCATGACGCCATCGCCACTCTGATGCAGTGATTCGAGGTCTCATAAGCACCTCCACCCGCCGCCGCCGCCACCGCCACCGCTCCACATGAGGGTGTAGGGTTCGCATCATAGAAAACAAAATTTTTCCTACGATGTGAACTATGTACCAAGATCTATCTATTAGATACAAACAACGGGCAGATGTATATCCGTAGAGAACATACCCTTGAAGACCGACAAAGCTTAACGAGTTCAACCCGTGGTTGATGTAGACGATCTCTTGCCGATCTCAAGATCGAGAGGAAGTCCTAGCGCCGCAAATCAGTAGCGCATCCGTGCTTGCACACACGTTCGAGGCACCGAGCAACCTCCGCCTCCTCGCTCCAGCGATGCAGCGGAAGCACAACTCTTTCTTGCCGAATAGCCACCGGGAACATGTATCTCTCTAGTCCGAGACCATGGGGGATAAATTCTAGAGGGGGAGAGAGATCCTTCACGAGGAGATGTGAGAAGTAAGGAGAGGTGATGGGGATATGCCTACCGGGGTATACCCAGCAGGACGTTTCCGACTGGCCCAGGAACTGGCGAGTGGGCCTGCAAGACGGCGATTGGATCAAGGCCCGGTGTGGATCCAAGCGATTGGAAGCTGAAGGCCCAGGCGAGTAGATAGGCCCAGTCGGGTTAGGTTAAACGATAACCGAAGCCTTAACTGATTCGGTTGAGATATGTAAACCCTAGGGGAGGTAAGTCTATATAAACCTCCCTATAGGGCGTGTAGAGGCACGTTCTATCATACACCCAAGCGACTCGCCGCCTAGCCGCCGAGCTCGCCCATTGTACCACCATCATAATACAATCTAGCAGGAGTGGGTCTTTACCCTCCGGGGGGCCGAACCTGGGTAAAACCTTGTGTCTCCGCCCTCATCTCGCACCGCAGATGGCTGGCCGCCCTTGCCCCTCGTTCTACTACTCGCTGCCGATTGCAGCATCTGCCGTGACCATTCCCACGACAGTGGCGCCCACCCGCTGAAATTCAGCGAGTGCGCACTCGGGGACTGGCAATCAAAAAACCTAAGTGCCCACCTGCTGAAATTCAGCGAGTGCGCACTCGGGGACTGGCAATCAAAAAACCTAAGTGCCCACCCGCTGAAATTCAGCGAGTGCGCACTCGAGGACTGGACGCGAAAAATAACAACAAGAAACTAAAAGAATCAGACCGCTGCAAACACACCGGCCTGATCCTCGGGGACTGGACATACCTGGATGGCTGCGCCAAGCATGCCATGAAGTTGTATCGCATCCACGGACGTGAGGAGAGCCGGCGTGTGCCCGCGACGCTGCTCGACCTCCGTATCGGCGACCCCAGGTGCATGGCTCGAGGTCGAGGTACCACTCGCTGTAGCTGCTTTGGCCATGAAGCGCGGGAACGTTGCGATGGAGGCACCGGCACCAAAGGAGGCCGGTTCGGCTGCCCCAGGCGAGGGAGCACCCTCCTTGGTGGGTAAAGTCTCCTCCGCCACGGGTTCACTCGGCGCGATCGCCGTGTCGTCAGAGACCGTGACGACTTCGTCGCCCTTGGCCTTCTTGGTGCTATCCGCGGGGACGACGAGTTCGTCCGCCTTCCTCTTCCGGGAGGGATCCTCCTCGCTGACGACGGGTGGCACCTTAGCCACGGTCGGATGGCCTATCTTCTTCGCTCCGGTCCTACAAATTGATCGCGTGAGCAAGATAATCCAAGTACAATGAAATACAAAAGTAGGTGAGCAAACTCACTTGGCGACTGGAATGAAGCGTAGCCCCGTGCGGATGCCGGCCGGCTTCTCCAGTTCGGGGCCCAGTCGGCGACTGAGGACCATTTCCAGGACGTCGCGTGCCCAAGACACGGACGGTTTCTTCGTTGTCGAGGCTGCGGCCGGAGCCTCCGAAACATCTTCGGCAGGAGCACCCTTGGGCGGCGAAGCTACCGCGACTGGAGCGGTCCCCGACCCAGAGATTGGGGCGAACGGCGGAGGCATCGAGGCCAGAGGCACCTCGGTCAGGACGGCGGCGATATCCGGCGCCGTCGCCTCCTGTGGGGCTTCGCCCCCGGCCAGGCTGGTGGCGTCGGAGCTGCTTGGCGAGTGAGGCGGAGACGCCTGTTTTGCTGGCTTCGTCTTCTTCTTTGGAGGGGCCTTAACCTCCTCCTTCTTCTTCTTCTTCTTCTTCTTCTTCTTCTTCTTCTTCTTCTTCTTCTTCTTCTTCTTCTTCTTCTTCTTCTTCTTCTTCGAGGGAGTGGCCTCGCGATGCGAGGTGTGCTCGGGGAGCTCGTCGTCATCATCGTCATGACGCTCGAGGCTTCTGCTCGCCTCAAGCTCACGCTGCCGCTGCCCGCGCGTTTTCCGGACCAGCGGGGCGACCTCTTCTTCGGATTCGTCGCCGTCGCCACTCCCGTCGCTCTCGACGCCTCCCCTCGCTGGAGGCGATTCGCCCACCTCCCGGACGGACGAACTCGAATTCTCGTCGTCCGCGGGCGGAAGCCACCCCTCAACTACTTGAAATAGCTGCAACAGACATAAACAACATCAGTATGACCGCGACTGCATTTAACTGCGACTGCGAATGACGAAAGGATGACTTACCGTCGGAGCTGGATGCTTCGCGGTGTAGGGGGCGACCCCGGCCTTCGCGTCGAGGTATGTCGCCTGGGTGATCTTCTTCAGCGCCAAGAGGTAATCCACGAGTTGCCACTCGTCGAGGCAGGACTTCGTCGAGTCCTCCCGGCCCGTGTACTCGTACATATAGTGGTCGCGGCGGGCCAGGGGACGAGTCGCCGCCCGAGCCAACAGTTGTACAGATTGATGGGCAGAAGACCCCTCTTCTCCAGGCCGCGAATGGTCTGAAGCATTTCGTCTACGACCATTCGTTGGTCTGTTGGAAGCTTGCCGACTTGAAGTTGGCGTGGCTCAGGCTGGTCGGCGGAGTACCTTGGGATCGCCACCTTGCCGTCTGGGGTCGCCTCGGTGACGTAGAACCAAGAGTTCTTCCATTGGCTCGCCGCCTTGGTGGGTAGCATCAGATCGAAGAAAGAAGCCTTCGATTTCAGTTGGAACGTCAGGCCGCCCGCGGCGAGCATTGGGCCACCCGCTTCCTCGCGACTGATCCGCCCGTGGAATAGATCTTGCCACAGGGGGAAGTAGGGCCTGCAGCCCAGGTAGCACTCGCAGAACGCCATGAAAATGGCGAGCTGCTCGATGCTGTGCGGGCCCAGGTCCGACAGTTGGATCCCGTAGAAGGCGCAGAAGCGCCGGAAGAACAGAGACGTTGGGAATCCCAGCCCCCGTTCTAGGTGGCTGGTGAAGCAGATGAACTCTCCCTCGCGCGGGTTCGGGGTCACCTCTCCGGCCGCAGGGATGCGCCACCTGCCGGCGCGCAGGATCCTGGCCTCCCCGAAGGACGCCAGTTGCGCTCTCGTACACTTAGATCTACCCCAAGGTTCGGTGGAGGGGGCCATTGGCGGAAGGATTCGTGGGGGGTCGGAGGATTTCGGGTCGGCTGGATCACGATGCGGAGGAAGGCGAAAGTGTGCGCAATCGGAGGAAATGACGAGGAGGTGGTTCTCCGATCGCCTGCCATTCCCCTTATATAGCGGTTGTTACCCGCCAAATCAGGGAGCCGTTACTACGCGGTGATTACGCCAAAAGTTACCGTTGGATTACCCCAACGGCTAGTTTGACCATGTTTAACGGTCCAACTTCATCCACTCGGCTCGCCGACCCGATCACTACGACAGTGACTAAGTATTTCGCCGACTCGACTCGCCAAAGTTGCGATCAGAATGACTAGTTTTTTCCTTTATTCAGGAGTCCGCCGACGATTCGACTGGATGTCTGCTTTGAAGCCGTATACTCCGACTGCCAGCAACCACCTACGCCCAATCAACGACGGCCTCGGGGACTACTGATGGGGATATGCCTACCGGGGTATACCCAGCAGGACGTTTCCGACTGGCCTAGGAACTGGCGAGTGGGCCTGCAAGACGGCGACTGGATCAAGGCCCGGTGTGGATCCAAGCGATTGGAAGCTGAAGGCCTAGGCAAGTAGATAGGCCCAGTCGGGTTAGGTTAAACGATTACCGAAGCCTTAACTGATTCGGTTGAGATATGTAAACCCTAGGGGAGGTAAGTCTATATAAACCTCCCTATAGGGCGTGTAGAGGCACGTTCCATCATACACCCAAGCGACTCGCCGCCTAGCCGCCGTGCTCGCCCATTGTACCACCATCATAATACAATCTAGCAGAAGTGGGTCTTTACCCTCCGGGGGGCCGAACCTAGGTAAAACCTTGTGTCTTCGCCCTCATCTCACACCGCAGATGGATGGCCGCCCTTGCCCCTCGTTCTACTACTCGCTGCCGATTGCAGCATCTGCCGTGACCATTCCCATGACAAGAGGGGTGCCTTTTATAGGAGGAGGGGGGCACCCAAGGGGGTGGCCGCCGGCCATGGGGGCTGCCCCCTCCCCTCCTTCATTCATGTGGGTGGACACTCCACTCACAAAAATCCATTCATATCCCTCCACTCAAAAATCCCACTCAAACATGCCATTAAATTTCCACCAAATTTAATGCAAACTCTCATTAAATAAAACTCTTTTATTTTATTCAGAATTTTGTCAATTACTTTAATGACAAACATTCACAAATAACCCCTTGCTAGAATTCTATTTCACATGCATAACCACTTTATGCAATTTCACCCGAAAACCTGTTTTGGTATCTAGTGAAATAAATTCCTGCGCTTGTTCATTCTTTCGGCATGAAACTTTTGCTCCAATTGGATGTCGGTGTGTCTTAAGTGTGTCACCCTACGGTTCGTGAATAATGCGGACATGATCGAGACCCCTCTCAGATCAATAATCAGAAGAGGGATCTGGAGACCCATACTGACTCCCACACATTCAACGATGACTTTCTTGTGATCATCGGAACCTTTTACGCTAGTATCTTAATCCCTTTGTTTCACGATATATTACATGTCCGAGATTCGATCATCGGTATCTCCATACCTAGTTTGATCTCGTTACTGACATGCACTCTTTTCTCGTTCCCGTGATATAACATTCTAGTGATCAAATCACTTGCTTGCAAGCTAATCAATGTGATATCACCGAGAGGGCCCAGAGTATATCTATCCGTCAACGGGATGAACAACTTCCACTCTCGATCCATGAGCCTCAACATAACACTTTATTATCTATGAATCCATCTTTATAATCACCCTGTTATGGTGTGATGTTTGATGTTATCAAGAAACTCTTCCGGTGTTAGTGATTGACATGATCTCATGGTCTAAGGATTAGGATCACTTCGTAAGTTGTTATAGCAATATAAACTCAATGACTTTGATCGTAATGCTATACTTCGGATGAATGTTCATCACACCATTACACTAATGTTGTGATCCCGTTATTAACAACATCCAATGTCCATGATCAGGAAACCTTGATCATCTTGTTAATCAACGAGCTAGTTTATGAGAGAGGCATAACTAGGAACTTTCTGTTTGTTTATTAAACACACATGTATTAATGTTTCCATGTTAATACAATTATAGCATGCAAAATAAACACCTATCATATACTTGGAATACACATAATAAAAAATTTATTATTGCCTCTCAGGGCATATTCCCTTCAGTCTCCCACTTGCACTAGAGACAATAATCTAGTTACATAGTGATAAATCTAACACCCATCGAGTTCTGGTGTTGATCATGTTTTGCTCTAGGGAGAGTTTTAGTCAACGAATGTGCTACATTGAGATCCGTATGTACTTTACAAATCTTTATATCTCCATCCTTGACATGCTCACGGATGGAGTGAAATCGGCGCTTAATATGATTGGAATTCTTGTGAGACCTTGGCTCTTTGGCATTAGCAATGGCACCATTGTTGTCACAATAGATCACCATTGGGTCCAACGCCTTTGCAACCACTCCTAGTTCGGATATGAACTCCTTCATCCAAACTGCTTCCTGAGCCGCTTCTGAAGCAGCAACATATTCGGCCTCCGTTGTTGATCCCGCCACCACAGGTTGTTTGGATCTCCTCCAACTAACCGCTCCGCCATTCATGAGAAATACGTATCCGGATTGAGACTTAGAGTCATCCGGATCGGTGTCAAAGCTAGCGTCAACATAACACTTAGCGACGAGCTCTTCTTCACCTCCGTATATAAGAAACATATCCTTAGTTCTTCGTAAGTACTTAAGGATATTCTTGACCGCTATCCAGTGTTCCGAACCTGAATCCGATTGGTACCTACTAGTCAAACTAATAGCATGTGCCACATCCGGTCTTGTACATAGCATGTCATACATTATAGAGCCTATGGCTGAAGCATAGGGGACCTTGTCCATTATCTCTCTTTCTTCCGCCGAAGCCGGATTTTGAGTCTTACTCAATGTCTTGCCTTGCAACATAGGTAAGAACCCCTTCTTACTTCCGTCCATTTTAAACTTCTTTAAAATCTTATCAAGGTATGTACTTTGCGATAGCCCTATTAGGCGTCTAGATCTATCTCTATAGATCTTTATGATTAATATGTATGACGCTTCACCTAGGTCCTTCATTGAAAATTTGCTGTTTAGATAACTTTTAACACTGTTTAAAAGATCTATATCATTTCCGATCAATAATATGTCATCCACATATAATATCAGAAATGCCACATTGCTCCCACTCACTTTCTTGTAATTACAAGCTTCTCCATAAGTTTGGACAAATCCAAACTCTTTGATCACCTCATCAAAGCGGAGATTCCAACTTCGTGATGCTTGCTTCAATCCATAGATGGATCGCTGAAGCTTGCACACCTTGTTAGCATCCTTAGGATCGACAAAACCCTTTGGTTGTATCATATACAACTCTTCTTCAATATTACCATTGAGAAACACGGTTTTGACATCCATCTGCCATATCTCAGAAATATGCAGCAATTGCTAACATAACCCTAACTGACTTTAGCATCGCTACGGGAGAGAATGTCTCATCGTAGTCAACTCCTTGAATTTGTCGAAACCCCTTTGCGACAAGTCGAGCTTTATAGACGGTCACATTACCATCAGCATTAGTTTTTCTTTTGAAAATCCATTTGTTCTCCACGGTCTTTCGGTCGTGAGGTAATTCCACCAAGTTCCAAACTTGATTTTCATACATGGATTCCATCTCGGATTTCATGGCTTCTAACCATTTGTTGGAATCCGGGCTCATCATCGCTTCTTCATACGTCGTAGGGTCATCATTTTCATCAACCATGAAATTCATGACAGGATTTCCGTACAGCTCGGGAGCTGCATGCGTCCTGCTAGACCTGCGAGGTTCGGTAGTACTCTCTTTCGGAGTTTCATGATCATTATCATTAGTTCCCTCTTCAACAGGTGAAGCCAACTCCGGAACAACTTCCGGCGCTGCGCTACTTGCCATACTTTGAAGAGAAGGTTCAATAACCTCTTTGAGTTCTACCTTCCGACTACTCACACCTTTCGCGAGAAACTCTTTCTCTAGAAAGGATCCATTCTTGGCAACAAAAACCTTGCCCTCAGATCTGTGATAGAAGGAATACCCAATAGTTTCCTTAGGGTATCCTATGAAGACGCATTTTTCCGCTTTGGGTTCGAGTTTATCCGGTTGAAGTTTCTTCACATAAACATCGCATCCCCAAACTTTAAGAAATGACAGCTTAGGTTTGTTTCCAAACCACAATTTTCATACGGTGTCTTTTCAACAGATTTAGATGGTGCCCGATTTAAAGTGAATGCAATAGTTTCTAGTGCATAACCCCAAAATGACAATGGCAAGTCTGTCAGAGACATCATAGATCGAACCATATCTAATAAAGAACGATTACGGCATTCCGACACACCATTTCACTGTGGTGTTCCGGCAGGCGTGAGTTGTGATACAATTCCACACTCTTTCATGTGAGTGCTAAACTCGTAACTTAGATAGTCACCTCCACGGTCGGACAGTAGAAATTTGATGTTTCTATTACGATGATTTTCCACTTCATTCTGAAATTCCTTGAACTTTTTAAAGGTTTCAGACTTATGTTTCATCAAGTAGATATAACCGTACCTACTCAAATCATCCGAGAAAGTAACAAAATAACGATATCGACCTTGCGCCGACACACTCATTGGACCACATACATCAGAATGTATGATTTCCAATAAATCTGTCGCCCGTTCCATTGAACCGGAAAACGGCATTCTAGTCATCTTGCCCATAAGGCATGGCTCACATGTATCAAATGATTCAAAATCAAGTGATTCCAAAAGTCCATCTGAATGGAGCTTCTTCATGCGTTTAACGCCAATATGACCTAGACGGCAGTGCCAAATATATGCGGATATATCATCATTAAGTTTAATCCTTTTAGCATCAACATTATGAATATGTGTAACATTGTCATCGAGATCTAATAGAAATAAACCATTCATCATCGGTGCATGACCATAAAAGATTTCATTCATATAAATAGAACAACCATTGTTCTCGGATTTAAATGAATAACCACTTCGCATCAAACATGATCCAGATACAATGTTCATGCTCAGTGCAGGCACCAGATAAAAATTATTTCAAGTTTATAACTAATCCCGACGGCAAATGGAGAGGCAGCGTTCCGACGGCGATCACATCAACGCTTGATCCATTGCCGACACGCATCTTGACCTCACCCCTTGCTAGCGGTCGCTTGTTCCGCAGCCCCTGATTCGAGTTACAAATATTAGCAACTGAACCGGTATCAAATACCTAGGTGCTACTGCGAGCACTAGACAAGTACACATCAATAACATGTATATCATATATACCTTTGTTTGCCTTGCCGGCCTTCTTGTCTGCCAAATACTTGGGGCAGTTGCGCTTCCAGTGGCCAGTCCCCTTACAATAGTAGCACTCGGTATCAGACTTAGGTCCAACTCGGGGTTTCTTTTCAGGCACGGCAACCGGCTGCCGCCCTTACTTCCCTTCCGTTTTCCCTTCTTGTCTTTCTTGAAACCAGTGTTCCTATTGATCATCAACACTTGATGTTCCTTTTTGATCTGCACTTCTGCAGTTTTAAGCATTGACAGAAGCTCGGGGAGAGACTTCTTCATGCCTTGCATATTATAGTTCATCACAAAGCTCTTATAGCTAGGTGGCAGAGACTGCAGAACACGATGGATGCCTAAGTCAATGGGAATCGTTATTCCCAAGGACACAAGCTTATCAGCGTAACCCGACATCTTGAGTACATGCTCACTAACGGAGCTGTGCTCTTTCATCATGCAACTAAAGAACTTTTCTGAAGCGTTGTAGCTCTCTACAGCATCATGTGTGTCGAAAATCATTTTCAACTCACCCATTGTATCAAAAGCATTGCCGTTTTCAAAACGCTTTCGAAGTTCCGGCTCTAGCCCATACAATATGACGCAATGAACTAAGTTGTGGTCCTCCTGACGAGTCTGATAGACATTCTTCTCCTCGTCAGGGGCATCCTCAAAAGGTGGGGGGCCTAGTGGCGCTTCTAGAACGTATTGCTTTTGTGCATCAGAGAGGAGAATCCTCAAATTCATGGCCCATTCGGTAAAGTTGCTACCGTTCGTTGCAAGTTTCTCTTTCTCCATGAACACATTGAAATTAAAAGCAGGTGGTGCCATCTACAACAGAATTTGTAAAGTTTAGACTAAGTGTATGATAGATTGAGTTCAACTAATCCATATTATGAATGAAATCCACTATACCAAGTCCGATCATCACGTGAGTCGGTATAGCTTCAAAGGCGAGCATCAAATGGGCATCATATCTACTATATGACTCATGCTTAACCTTTTGGTCCGTGTTCCGAGGCCATGTCTGTACATGCTAGGCTCTCCAAGTTAGAACCTTTGTATTCGCGTGTGTAACTGTTTTACACCCGAAATATGGTCGTGGATCCAAGAACACCCGATCATCACGTGATGTCTTGGAGCGACGAAAACATAATCGGTGCATACTAAAGGAAGAACACATTCTTATATTGATATTTAAATGAGGGATCATCTCATTATGCTAACAAAGCGCTAAACAAGCAATATAAGATGCTATCAAACATCACATGTTTATTAGTGAAATGATATGGTTCCCGCATATGATCTCTATCATGTGCATCGTGGTATGATCACTATCATACCTATATGTGTAAGTCCAAGGTCTATGGAGATTACACGTTATGTATGTTGTAAGAGTATCATCTCATACTTCTACTTATAACATCACCATATCATAACACTAGCCCAGCAACAATCTAAACTAGACGCCTCTAATTTATCCATTGCAAGTTTTACATGGCTTAGGGCTTTCGAGATATAACCGTTCTTACCTACGAACATGAACCACAACGAGGATAACCAAATTGTTGACAACTCGTTGCAAAATAGATATTGACTATAGTAGGAGAGACAGACACCCGCTAGCCACTTATGAAAACTAGTTGCATGTCAAGCATGGAACAGGTCTTATGTGCGAGGACATGTAAAGTTTGTCCGGGCCGCTTCATCCCACTATGCCACCAATATCCAAAATTACAACTAAGGAGCAACAACATGATCATCATCGCCCACATACTCATATGTGTACTACCCGTGTAAAGCATCTACGCATAGATCCGGCTCTGATACCACTGTAGGGTTCGCATCATAGAAAACAAAAATTTTCCTACGATGTGAACTATGTACCAAGATCTATCTATTAGATACAAACAACGGGCGGATGTATATCCGTAGAGAACATACCTTTGAAGACAGACAAAGCTTAACGAGTTCAACTCGTGGTTGATGTAGACGATCTCTTGCCGATCTCAAGATCGAGAGGAAGTCCTAGCGCCGCAAATCAGCAGCGCATCCGTGCTCGCACACACGTTCGAGGCACCGAGCAACCTCCGCCTCCTCGATCCAGCGATGCAGTGTAAGCACAACTCTTTCTTGCCGAATAGCCACCAGTAACATGTATCTCGCTAGTCCGAGACCATGGGGGATAAATTCTAGAGGGGGAGAGAGATCCTTCACGAGGAGGTGTGAGTGAGAAGTGAGGAGAGTGGTGCCTTTTATAGGAGGAGGGGGCACCCAAGGGGTGGCCGCCGGCCATGGGGGCTGCCCCCTCCCCTCCTTCATTCATGTGGGTGGACACTCCACTCACAAAAATCCATTCATATCCCTCCACTAAAAAATCCCACTCAAACAAGCCATTAAATTTGGTAAATTTCCACCAAATTTAATGCAAACTCTCATTAAATAAAACTCTTTTATTTTATTCAGAATTTTGTCAATTAAATTAATGACAAACATTCACAAATAACCCCTTGCTAGAATTCAATTTCACATGCATAACCACTTTATGCAATTTCACCCGAAAACCTGTTTCGGTATCTAGTGAAATAAATTCCTGCGCTTGTTCATTCTTTCGGCATGAAACTTTTGCGCCAATTGGATGTCGGTGTCTCTTAAGTGTGTCACCCTACGGTTCGTGAATAATGCGGACATGATCGAGACCCCTCTCGGATCAATAATCAGAAGCGGGATCTGGAGACCCATACTGACTCCCACACATTCAACGATGACTTTCTTGTGATCGTCGGAACCTTTTTACGCTAGTATCTTAACCCCTTTATTTCACGATATATTACATGTCCGAGATTCGATCATCGGTATCTCCATACCTAGTTTGATCTTGTTACTGACATGCACTCTTTTCTCGTTCCCGTGATATAACATTCTAGTGATCAAATCACTTGCTTGCAAGCTAATCAATGTGATATCACCGAGAGGGACCAGAGTATATCTATCCATCACTGGGATGAACAAATTCCACTCTCGATCCATGAGCCTCAACATAACACTTTATTAGTTCTGAATCCATCTTTATAATCACCCTGTTATGGTGTGACGTTTGATGTTATCAAGAAACTCTTCTGGTGTTAGTGATTGACATGATCTTATGGTCTAAGGATTAGGATCACTTTGTAAGTTGTTATAGCAATATAAACTCAATGACTTTGATCGTAATGCTATACTTCGGATGAATGTTCATCACACCATTACACTAATGTTGTGATCCCGTTATTAACAACATCCAATGTCCATGATCAGGAAACCTTGATCATCTTGTTAATCAACGAGCTAGTTTATGAGAGAGGCATAACTAGGAACTTTCTGTTTGTTTATTAAACACACATGTATTAATGTTTCCATGTTAATACAATTATAGCATGGAAAATAAACATCTATCATATACTTGGAATACACATAATAAACACTTTATTATTGCCTCTCAGGGCATATTCCCTTCAGAGGGTTCTAGGGGCACATGAGGGTTCTTTGACAAGTCGCATGCAAGTATGTCGCCGCCAAGTCACATAGGGGTTCTTCATAGGTTAAGTTTGATTTATGCTTGTAGTTGATTTTCTCGTACGATTCGTGCGATGAAGAATTTGACATCTAAGAAGAGGAGAATTTAGCCATGCTCTTGGCTATGCTCATGAACAATAGGCCAAGCATGGTGGTTCGATTTTTGATCGACATAATTTGTAGAGGGAATGGATTGAAGGTCACAACAATTTAGTGCAGAGATACTTTATGGACAATCCGACCTTCCCCGAGCGCTACTTTCATCGCCGTTTTAGGATGAGCATCAAGTTGTTCAAGCACATTTCAAAGGAAGTGAAGAAGAAGGATCATATTTTGATAAAAGGAGGAATGCTTGCGAAAACTTAGGCATAGTACTTACCAAAAGTTGACCACCGCCTTGCGTATGATGGCATACGATATTCTAGTGGATCTTGTCGATGACCACTTGGCAATGAGTGGGAGTCAAGCCATCAAGTGTGTGAAGCGCATTGCAGTAGCAATCGTGCAAGTATTCTGCGAGACATACTTGAGAAGTATTCTACGAGACATACTTGAGAGCCCCCGGTGCAAAAGATACAACTAGGATTTTGGAGATCAACAATGCTTAGGGATTTCCAGGTATGCTTGGAGCAATTGATTGCATGTATTAGAGTTGGAAGAATTGTCCTCCGGTATGGTATGGTCAATTCAAATGACACAAAAAAATTCCACTATAATACTTGAAGGCATGGCCGATTATGAGACTTGGTTCTGGCATGATTTTTTCAAAATGCCCGGTTCATCAATGTCCTTCAACGGTCACCACTCATAACAAGGATTGCTCAGCGTGAAGGTCCACCGGTGGAGTTTGTAGCAAATGGTCGCACATACAACTAGGGGTACTACCTTGTCAATGGCATCTACCCAAGGTGGCAAACCTTTGTGACGCCGGTAAAAAAACCAAAAGGTAAGAAAATACTTGGTTTTCATAATGCTCAAGCAGCGGCTAGAAAAGATGTGGAGAGAGCATTTGGAATTTTGTAAGCCTAATTTGCTATAGCGAGAGGACCAACTAGATTTTGGGATAAATAGATCCTTTGGTATACCACATGCATAACATGATCATCGAGGATGAACGTTGCCAAGATTTATACTACCCCTACTATGACTAGATGGGACAACCCGTCCAAGTGCATATGAGAGAAGAGAGGATTGCCTGATTTATTGTCTTATACCGTTCGATTTGACAAACCGATGTGCACGATGAGCTTCAACTTGATCTCCTTGAGGAGTGGTGGAGATGAAATGAGCAACAAAACAATTAGCTTCATTTTAATTGTATGTTTGTTATACTATTCATGCACTATTTGTTGTATTGTTGATGAACAAATTATTGTATTATTGTGAACTATTTGGTTGCGTTATAATAATAATTAAACTATTTATTATTGATCTGTGTGTGTTTGATCTTCTTTATTCTGTGTGTGTGTATTTTGTGTTTGTTCTGCCGTTCTTACTGCGTATGCTGGAGCGCTAGCAGTCGCGCGCGGCATTTTACAATGTCTAGATTTTTAAGCAGCACATGGTCGCGCGCTAAAAGTGCAAAACTGGTGCTGCAAACTGATTTTAGGGCGCCGGATTTTGCAGAGATGCTCTTATAGAAATACGTTTGCAGCGTCGGAGATACTCTCTGTAGCATACATGTAGAATAACGATTGCAGCCTTTTACATATGGGTACACAACAAAATTGATAGTCGTTTGTACATTTCTCAAACACCTTCTGTAACATCAAAAAATTCCAAAAAATAACTTACCTCCACCATCACCGACTTCACTGTTCTTGAGTTCCTGACGATGAATTGAACTCACCAGGGCTAGATCCTATAACCCTAGGGCCATCCTTTTGTCCCATGCCATATTTCCCGGGTTTGGAGCGTAATTGACTAGAGACGAGAGTTCTCTTCACGTGTATCCATGCATGGCGACACGACAAAAACTCTAATGCGGTGCGTGGGCTAGGGATGTACGGTGGCCGTGGCGCTTGGACTTGGAACATGCGACGATAGTGTTCAGTTGGATCGTTAGTCATCTGCGATGACGATGGGGTGGCACAAAATTTCTTGACACCTTGGAGACTAGACATGAATCGCGGCAGACAAGTGATAGACATGATAAACGCTTGTAGAGTGTTACCTCTGTTCCAAAATGTAAGTCTTGCTAAAAATGTTATATTATAAAACGGAGGGAGTAGAACCCAAGGCAGCTGGCTCAGCCTAGGTGTCAGATAGTCTAGCAAAATTTTGTCATACGGTCTGGCAACCCAAGCCGAATCTCGCTAGACAGGTGACAAACACATCTACCGCCTTTCTAGCGCCCTTTTGACCCACACACCAAAATGAGAGCAAGCTATGCAATGATAATGGTGTCATGTGGCTCTAGTCAATGTGATTGCTTCAACCTATAAAGGATATAGATCCACCTCGTATGAGTATTTGCCACACGATGATATCAGTGAAGAATGTCTTTGTTCTCCATTAGAGAGGGCACAATAAAAATGTATCAGTGGAGATTGAGAGGAGGTTATTTCCTTTGTTGTTGTTATTATTATTGTTGTTGTTGTTGTTATTGTTGTTGTTGTTGTTGTTGTTGTTACTGTTGTTGTCTTTTGTAGTTTCATTTGGCGCATTTGGAAAAATTGTCGGTTTGTCTCTGTAGACAAGTTGTACATGGTGTCGAGATACATGGATGAATTGAAATGGTGGTTATTGTTGAGAGGAGGAATGCTGAGGGCAACGACCGGATGTTGGTTTCTCTTTTGCTCTTAGTTAGTCGTCATAGCGTAATTTCTGGAAAAAAAATTGTAATGCAAGGGAAGGTGTATCTACCATCATATGGAAAACAACCCAAAGTACTGCAGTGGGGCCTTATCCTCTCCTCCTCCCTCGAGTCCCCTTGAGAGTCTTCCGGCGTCGCCGCTGCCTGGCTCCTCTACCCTCCTCCTCCGGCGGCGCTGCCGCTGTGAGTGGGTTGGGGAGAGGTGGCCTGGGCCCTCTGTACAGTAGCTATAGTAGTTTTTCTTGTGTTGTGTCTCCCGCGATGGGGAATGGCGCTATGCCGTGCAGGAGCTACCTTTTGTGGCACGCGAGCTGCCTTCGGTGGCCGGCGACGTGGCTCTTCTTCCTCCTAGTGCTTCAAAGGGTGAAGCTAATGGAGGCGACGAGCTTGCCTCCCTCCTGCTAAATAAGCTCGTCCGGACCACTTCCATGATCTATTTGGTGATTGGGCTCCTCGTTCTCTCCTCTATCGTCTGTGGTCGCCGCTATGATGGATGCGGCGTGAGTCTTGGAGAGGAGGCACCCAAGAGGTTGATATGGTGGATCGATGGGGGGAGTTCTGTTTCCATCTTGGTGGGACGAAGAATTGTACCTCCCAGTCTTGCCTGGCTGGCCGTGGTGGCAGGGGGGCGAGGCGCTATGGTGGGGAGAGGTGGTCCTTGTAGGGTTCGCAGCATAGAAAACAAAAAATTCCTACGATGGGAACATCTAAGTACCAAGATCTATCTACTAGATACAAGCAACGGGTGGATATACATCCATAGAATACATACCCTCGAAGACCATATAGCGTTAACGAGGTTGTACTCGTGGATGATGTAGTCGAACGCTTGTCGATCTCAAGATCGTGATGAAGTCCATCTGGTCCAGCCGGTCCGGCACCATCACGTCCAGCACCGCAAAGCAGTGGTGCATCTGTGATTGCACACACGTCCGGGTACCCCGACAACCTCCGCGCCATCGCTCCAGCGAAGCGGCAGAAGCAACAAATCCTTCCAGAAAAAGCCACCGGAAACATGTATCTCGCTGATACGAGACCATGGGGAAATTCTAAAGGAGGGAGAGAGATCCTTCGTGAGGAGGTGTGAGTGACAAGTGAGAGGAGGGGGTCCTTTTATAAGGGAGGGGGCAACCCAAGGGGGCATGGCCACCGGCCAAGGAGGGTGCCCCCACCTCTCCCTCATTCATGTGGTGGAAGCTCCACTCACATAAAAACATCTCCACTCACAATTCCACTCACATGCATTAATTTTCCACCAAAATTAATGCAAGCTCTCATTTAAATAAAACTCTTTTATTTATTTAGTCAGAATTTTGTTAATTACTTTAATTAACAAACATTCACATAAAACCCTTGCTAGTATTCCATTTCACATGCAGAACCAGTTTCAGCAATTTCAACCAAAACAGTTTCGGTGTCTAGTGAAATAAATTCCTGCGCTTTCCTTTTTCTTTCTCTGACATATTATTTGCTCCAAATGGTGTCGGTATCCCTTAAGTGTGTCACCCTACGGTTCGCGAATAATGTATACATGATCGAGACCCCTCTCCAATCAATAATCAACAGCGGGACCTGAAGATCCGTACTGACTCCCACATATTCAACGATGACTTCTGTGATCGTGTGAACCTTATACGCATGTAACTCAATCCCTTTGTCTCGCGATATATTACATGTCCGAGATTCGATCATCGGTATCTCCATACCTAGTTTGATCTCGTTACCGACATGTACTCTTTTCTCATTCCCGTGATATAACATTCTAGTGATCAAATCACTTGCGTGCAAGCTAACTAATGTGATATCACCGAGAGGGCCCAGAGTATATCTATCCGTCATCGGGATGGACAAATTCCACTCTTGATCCATGAGCCTCAACATAATACCTTTGTAGCACCGAACCCATCTTTATAGTCACCCTGTTACGGTGTGACGTTTGATGTTATCAAGATACTCTTCCAGTGTTAGTGTTTGACATGATCTCATGGTCTAAGGACTAAGATTACTTCGTATGATGTTTTAGAAATATAAACACAATGACCTTGATCGTAATGCTATACTTCCGATGAATGTTCATCACACCATTACACTAATGTTGTGATCTCGTTATTAACAACATCCAATGTGTAGGGGTTCGTAGCATGGAAAACAAAAATTTCTACCGCATACAAACAAACAAGCCAAGATCTATCTACTAGATTATAGCAACGAGTCGATGGAATAACTCACCCTCTAATATTCCAAAGTGTTTAACGAGAGCGGATTCTCGTGGGTGATGTAGTCATACTCTTGCCGATCTCAAGATCGTGTAGACGATCCTTCCGGCGCTGCGTTCCGGCAGCGCTTCTACAGTCGGTCACACGTTCGATACTCGATGAAGACCTTCCTCTCCCTTGTTCCAGCAGGAAGCGGAGGTTGTAGCACTCTCCTCGCGATTCCGGCAGCACGACGGCGTGGTACCGGAAGTAGAGGGGAGATCTCGCAGGGCTTCGCCTTAAGCCGGAGCGAGTATGGTGGACTATGAGAGAGGCCTCGGTGATCTAGGGTTTAGACACACCAAGGAGAGAGGGATAGGCCGGCGGCTAGGGCTTGGGGAAAGCCCCAAGTCGGCGGCTAGGGTTTGCCCTAGGGCGGCGGCGGCTGCAGGAGGGCCGGCGGCTAGGGCTAGGGTTTTGGGTGGTGGAGGTGTAGGTCTAGAGGGGCAGCCCTGCCCCTCCTTTTATAGGTGGAGGGCACCGGCCAAGGGGGAGGGAGTCCTCCCCCAACTCGGCCTCCAAGGCCGGCGGTGGAGGGAGAGGAACTCCTCCCCAAGTAGGTTTCCTACTCTCCCTCCACCAAGCAAACTTGCCGTTTGACTTTTCAAATTGGCGTTTGACTTTTCAAACTAGGATTTGATTTATCCCTTTATTTTGCTCAGCGATGACACCTAGTACATGATGCAACCATTCCAACTTGTTATGACACATTCATGTACCCTTCCCCTCCGGAGTGCCGGACCTTCCGGAACCTTCTAGAACATTCCCGATGAAAACACCGGAACCATTCTCCAACCCCGAAACAAGACTTTCCTTATATGAATCTTATTCTCCGGACCATTCCAGATCTCCTCGTGATATCCCGGATCCCATCCGAGACTCCGAACAACATTCGGTCTCTTACTCATCATTCCATAACTACTCAACAACATCGAATCCTTAAGTGTGTCTCCCTACGGTTCGTGAATTATGCGGACATGATCGAGACACTTCTCCGAACAATAACCAATAGAGGAATCTAGAAATTCATATGGATCCCACATATTTCTACGATTACTTTGCGATCGAATGAACCACTTACATATGATACCAATTTCCCTTTGTCTCACGATAGTTTACTTATCCGAGGTTTTGATCGTCGGTATCTCTACATACCTAGTTCAACCTCGTTACTGATAAGTACTCTTTTCTCGTTCCCGTGATATGTGATCCCTTGTGAGCTAGTCACATGCTTGCAAGCCAATTGGATGACATTCCACCGAGAGGGCCTAGAGTATATCTATCCGTCATATGGATGGACAAATCCCATTCTTGATCCATGTGTTTCAACCCATACTTTCCGAACACTCAAAGCCAACTTTATAACCACCCAGTTACGGTGTGGTGTTTTATGTCATCAAAGCATCCTTCCGGTGATGGTGATATGCATGATCTCATGGTCGAAGGAACTAGGTTACTATGTATCAGAAAGCATATAGCAATTGAACTATTAAAATGACTTGATCTTTATGCTACGCTTATCTATAGGAGTATGTCCATCATACCATTCTCCTAATGATATGATCTTGTTGTTAATAACATCTCAATGTTCATGATAGGGAAACCACAATCATTTATTAATCAACAAGCTAGTATTATGAAGAGGCTTTACTAGGGACTCTCATTTAGTTTATAAATCACACAAGTATTAATGTTTCCTTGTTAATACTGTTATAGCATGAATGTAAACATTTATCATAAACACAAAGATATAATAATAACTACATTTATTATTGCCTCTAGGGCATATCTCCAACAGTCTCCCACTTGCACTAGAGTCAACTAATCTAGATTATATGGTAATATACCGAACACCCATGGCAGTTTGGTGTTGGTCATGTTTTGCCCTCGGGAGAGGTTTAGTCAACGGATCCGCCACATTCAGATCTGTGTGTACTTTGCAAATCTTTATGTCACCATCTTGGACATGTTCTCGAATAGCGTGAAAACGTATCTTGATGTGCTTCAGCTTCTTGTGTGACCTTGGTTCTTGCGCATTGGCTATGGCGCCCATGTTATCACAGCAGATAGACATTGGGTCCAGCGCACTTGGAACCACACCGAGCTCTGTAATGAACTCCTTCATCCATATCGCTTCTTGTGAAGCCTCCGAAGCAGCTATGTATTCTGATTCAGTTGAAGATCTCGCCACAACGCTTTGCTTTGCACTCCTCGAGCTAACTGCTGCACCATTCAAAGTAAGTACGTATCCAGATTGGGATTTAGAATCATCCGGATCGGTGTTCCAACTAGCATCGGTGTAACCATTAACAACGAGCTGTTCATCACCTCCATAAGAAATAACCATATCCTTAGTTCTTCTTAAGTACTTAAGGATGTTTTTGACCGCTGTCCAATGATCCACTCCTGGATCACTTTGATATCTGCTAGTCAAACTAACAGCATATGCAATGTCGGGTCTAGTATATAGCATGGCATACATTAGAGATCCTACGACTGAGGCATAGGGAGTCTTACTCATCCTTTCTCTATCTTCTGCCGTTGCTGGACTTTGAGTTTTACTCGAGGTCGTATTGGACAACATGGGCAAGAATCCTTTCTTGCTATCCTCCATTCCAAACCTCTTTAGAACTTTGTCCAAATATGTACTTTGTGACAATGATATTAGGCGTCTCGTTCTATCTCTATAAATCTTTATGCCTAATATGTAAGCTGCTTCGCCAAGATCTTTCATTGAAAAACTATTATTCAAATATTCCTTGACACTATTAAGAAGGTCTACATCATTCCCAATCAACAATATGTCATCCACATATAGTATTAAGAATGCTACTGCGCTCCCACTCACTTTCTTGTAAATACAAGCTTCTCCATAAGTTTGTATAAAACCAAAACTTTTGATCACCTTATCAAAACGTTGATTCCAACTTCGGGATGCTTGCTTCAATCCATATATGGACCGTTGAAGTTTGCATACCTTGTTAGCATCTTTAGGATCGACAAAACCTTTGGGTTGCATCATATACAACTCTTCATCAATGTCTCCTTTGAGGAACGCTGTTTTGACATCCATCTGCCATATCTCATAATCGTAATATGCAGCGATTGCTAACAAAATCCTCACAGACTTTAGCTTCGCTACTGGTGAGAAAGTCTCATCGTAGTCAACTCCTTGAATTTGTCGAAACCCTTTTGCGACAAGTCGAGCTTTATAGACAGTAACATTACCATCAGCATTTGTTTTCTTCTTGAAAATCCATTTGTTCTCGACAGCCTTCCGGCCATCCGGTAAGTCCACTAAAGTCCATACTTGGTTTTCGTACATGGATCCAATCTCGGATTTCATGGCTTCTTGCCATTTATTGGAATCTGGGCTCATCATCGCTTCCTCATATGTCGCAGGGTCATCGGTGTTGTCCACCAACATGACACTCATAACGGGATCATACCAATCAGGAGTGGTACGAATTCTCGTTGACATGCGAGGCTCTGTAGCAACTTCAACTGAAGTTTCATGATCATCATCATTAGCTTCCTCGCAAGTTCGAGAGAAGGTTCGACAACCTCGTCGAGTTCTACTTTCCTTCCAGTCACTTCTTTCGAGAGAAATTCCTTCTCTAGAAAGGATCCATTCTTGGCAACAAAGATTTTGCCTTCGGATCTATGATAGAAGGTATACCCAATAGTTTCCTTTGGGTATCCTATGAAGACGCATTTTTCCGCTTTGGGTTCAAGCTTGTCCGGCTGTAACTTCTTTACATAGGCTTCGCAACCCCAAACTTTAAGGAACAACAATTTAGGTTTCTTCCCAAACCATAATTCATACGGTGTCATTTCAACGGATTTAGATGGTGCCCTATGAATGCGGCTGTTTCTAATGCATAACCCCAAAATGATAGCGGTAAATTTGTAAGTGACATCATAGACCGAACCATATCTAAGAGAGTTCGATTACGACGTTCGTACACACCATTACGCTGTGGTGTTCCCGGCGGTGTCAATTGTGAAAGTATTCTGCATTTCTTCAAATGCTCGCCAAACTCGTAACTTAGATATTCACCTCCACGATCAGAACGTAGAAATTTAATCTTCTTGTTACGTTGATTCTCCACCTCACTTTGAAATTCTTTAAACTTCTCGAAAGTTTCGGACTTATGTTTCATGAAATAGATATACCCATATCTACTCAAGTCATCCGTGAAGGTAAGAACATAACGATAACCACCGCGCGATGCTACATTCATTGGACCACACACATCGGTATGTATGATTTCCAATAAGTCCGTAGCTCGCTCCATCATACCCGAAAATGGAGTCTTAGTCATTTTACCCATCAGACATGCTTCGCATCTTTCAAGTGATTCGAAATCAAGTGATTCAAGAAGTCCATCGGAATGGAGTTTCTTCATACGCTTCACTCCAATGTGACCAAGACGACAGTGCCACATATAGGTCGAGTTATCGCTCGATTTCAAATGTTTAGCTTCAACGTTATTAATATGTGTATTTCCACTATCGAGATTCAATAAGAATAGACCATCTATCAAAGGTGCATGTGCATAAAACATATTACTCATATAAATCGAACAACCATTATTCTCAGACTTAAACAAGTAACCGTCTCGCAATAAACAAGATCCTGATATAATGTTCATGCTTAACGCAGGCACCAAATAACAATTATTTAAGTATAAAACTAATCCCGATGGTAGATGAAGAGGTAGCGTGCCGACCGCGATCACATCAACCTTTGATCCATTTCCTACGCGCATCGTCACGTTGTTCTTCGCTAGCTTCCGTTTATTCTGCAGCACCTGTTTCAAGTTACAAATATGAGCAACCGAACCAGTATCAAATACCCATGCACTACTACGAGTACTAGTGATATACACATCAATAACATGTATATCGGATATACCTTTCTTCTTGATGTTGTCGTTCTTCAAATCCGCCAAGTACTTTGGGCAATTCCGCTTCCAGTGACCTTCTCCCTTGCAGTAAAAGCACTCAGTATCAGGCTTAGGTCCAGCCTTGGTCTTCTTTGTCGGTGCGGTAACTTTCTTACCACCCTTCTTGATGGGATGCGCCTACCGGGGTATACCCAGCAGGACGTTTCCGACTGGCCCAAGACCTGGCGAGTGGGCCTACAGGACGGCGACTGGATCAAGGCGCGACGTGGATCCAAGCGACTGGAAGCTGAAGGCCCAGGCGAGTAGATAGGCCCAGTCGGATTAGGTTAAACGAGTACCGAAGCTTTAACTGAATCGGTTGAGATATGTAAACCCTAGGGGGGTGAGCCTATATAAACCTCCCTGTAGGGCGAGTAGAGATACATTCCATCATACACCCAAGCGACTCGCCGCCTAGCCGCCGAGCTCTCCCCTTGTACCACCTTCATAATACAATCTAGCAGGAGTAGGTCTTTACCCTCCGGGGGGCCGAACCTGGGTAAAACCCTGTGTCTTTGCCCTCATCTCGCACCGCAGATGGCTGGCCGCCCTTGCCCCTCGTTCTACTACTCGCTGCCGATTGCAGCATCTGTCGTGACCATTCCCACGACAGTGGCGCCCACCGTGGGGCCTGGCCGGTCTGGCCGGTGTTCTGCGGCGAGATCCAATCTGCCCATCAACGAGACGGTCGCCACCGGCCGCATGATAGCGATCAGCGAGATGCTCCAAATCTTGCTGAGCAGCTACGTCCCGGCGGCGCGACCCGTCACGCACAGCGTGATCCTGCCGGTCGGCGCGATCAGCCTCTTCGTCCGCCTTACCGACGTCATCGTCTCGGAGGATTCGGCTCGCATCCGCGAGTCGCCGCCACGCGATCGGCTCTCCGAGAGCCAGATCCGCACGATCCATCGCCTCGCCTCCGAGTACAATTCGGCCCACAGCGACGTGGCCGAAAACTCAGCGGCCGCAGAAGACGCGGCCCTCAACGACGACGCCGACTCGGCGACCCCGGCGTCGCTCGCCGGGTCCATCACCGCGGCTTCACCCGCGGGCTCCATCACCCAGGTCTCCAACATGGGAGACTTCGAGGACCCCTCCATCCTCGGGATCTTCGAGTTCGACTCCGGGTCGGAGAACTCCGCCGACCTCCGCGACGGAACCGGTCGCCACGCCGCGACCTACATGGCGACCGGCACCGATCCACCGGAGGATCCATTTTCCACCCCAATCCCTCCTAACGCCACGGCAACGGAGGTCGAGGAACTCCGCCTGAAACTAGCGGAGGCGGTGCGCAAGGAACAAGCCGAGCGCGAAAAATTTCGCCTCGAGCAGGTGACGACGCAGGAACTATCGCGCTACCACCAGCAGCGGATCAGGTCGCACCTGAACCCCACCGTTCAGGGGCGCGCCCTGAACTTCGACGACGAAAACGACCTGGCCCGCATGGCCGAGCGCGCAATCTGCGAGAACGCGCCACCAGGAGGAAGCGCCCGCCCCCCGCCAGGATCAACGGCGATGGGCGCCCCACCTCCACCCAACCGCACACCTCCCAGGTACCAGCCGCGGATAGTAGTCTCCTCACGGGAGAGAGACGCAAACGGCCTACCACTGTTCTCCACCCCGATGGACAACCTCGTGGCAGGCCGAGCAGCAGCCGACAACATCACGGCCACGGGCGACGGCGCCCTACAAATCCAGTACGTCAGGGCCCTGCTCGCAAAGGCCGTCGAGCAGCAAAACGCGGGCGCCGACTCGCAGGGTCGAGTATACTCGCGTTCGTCGGGAAGCAGGGCGGCCTCAAGCGGCCGCCCAGTGGCGGCAAACACCCTCAACTGCCCGCCACCGGAGCCACTGCAGCTCCAACACCGACCCGCGAATGCGGCACTCTCCACCAATGACCCCAGGCCAGCGACCAACTTCGTCGCCGCCAACGGGCAACCCATCGACGCCCGCACCCATATCATCAACAACCAAAGCTGGCGTGCACGCCAGCACGACGACCTGCGACACACCCTAACCAATCGCCGCGACGGCGAGCCCATGGGGTCGCTAAGTCGAGTCGGCCCCAAATGCTTCGGACCAATGATCCGAGGCGAGAAGTACCCGCCAAACTTCAAGGCGCCGAAGGAGATAGAAAAGTACGACCCCTCGTACGACCCCGCCATCTGGATCGACACATACCTCATGGCAATGGGGATCACAGGCCACACCGACCTGCTAGCCGCCCGTTACCTCCCCCTGATGATGGAGGGGACGTGCAGGCAGTGGATCAACACCCTCCCTCAGGACAGTATCGATTCCTGGGAGGAGATGCGCGACGCCTTCGTCAGGCACTTCGAGTGCTCCTACACCCGCGCCACCACCATCGAGGACCTGGAGCGATGCGTGCAGGGACCCCGCGAGTCGACCCGCAACTGGGTCCAACGGTGGCAGGAACTCTGGTACAACGCGGTCGGCATCCACCCGGACACCGCGATCCATTGCTTCAAGACCTCGTGCCGCTACGAGCCCCTGGTCGCCAAGCTCAAGCGACACTCTCGCACACTCGACAACATCCCCGACCTTCTCGAGATCGCCAAACGGTACGCGGGGGAAGATCCAAACCAGGAAACTGACGACGAGTCAGGAGGTCAACGCCGCACGAGCGGCAACGACAGCGGACGACGGTCCGACCTACGCTACAGCAACACTCGCCTCACCGGCAAGCGCCGCAGTGACGGGCGAGTCTACTTCGTCGGCAACGCCGGGCACGCGCAATGCGAGCCCAAGAGCTTCCGCTGCGACGGAGGACAACGCCGCGACGGCGGCAACTACAAGGCCAAGACAAGGTTCGACCCCGTGGCCCTCCTTAACCAACCATGTGCGTTTCATAGCAGGGAAGGGAAGCCCGCAACGCACACCACTGCCGACTGCCACACCCTCAGGGAGATCGAGAAGGCATGGCGAGCGCGGGAGGACCCCGACAACGACCCGCCAAACGGCGGAAAATTCGGCAAAGTGGCCGGCTCGCTCCATACCTTCACGGGCTTCAACACGAAGCGCGAGAAGAAGGTCATCGCCCGCGCCGTCGCTGTCAACGTGGTGGCCCAGGTGGACGTTCCCCAGTTCCTCAACTGGTCGGAGCAGCCCATCACCTGGAGTCGACAAGACCACTCGCCACGCATCGAGTACCCAGGTCGAGTCGCCCTGGTGGTCAAGCCTAAGGTCGGCGACTACTGGCTCCCCAAGACATTGATGGACAGCGGCAGTCGATGATCGAGACGACCCACACCACGTTCCACGGCATCGTCCCCGGTCGGAAGGCGTACCCGATCGGTAAGGTCACGCTGCCAGTCACCTTCGGCACACCAGCAAACTTCCGCACCGAGCGGATCGTCTTCGAGCTCGTGCCCTTCGACAGCCCCTACCATTGCGTCCTGGGGCGCCAGGCGTTCGCCAAGTTCATGGCAGCGCCCCACTATGCGTACAACGGGATGAAGCTCCCCGGTCCGTGCGGCGTCATCACCATCAACGGCGACCCCGAGATGGCCGCCGAGTGCGAGGCCAAAGGAGCCGAGCTCGCTGACGCCGTCATCGCGGTGGAGACCAACCACGCCGATGAGCTCGCCAAGTACGCAAGCGGGGTCAACAACGACGACCCCACCATACTCAAGAATCCCAACTCGGAGTGCGCAAACACCTCAACCTTCGAGGCAACGACGCACACCCGCACCGTCGAGCTGGTCCCAGGCGACTCCAGCCAGACGGTGACGATCGGGACGGGCATGAGCCCAGCATAGGAAGGCGCGCTCATCGAGTTCCTCCGTGAGAACAGGGACATCTTCGCATGGAAGCCCTCTGACATGCCCGGTGTCCCTAGGAAGCTCGCTGAGCACAAGCTAAACGCCGACCCCAAAGTGCGACCCGTCAAACAGTCGCTGCGGCCCTTCAATGAAGAGCGCCGCCGAGCAATCGCCGAGGAGGTGCAGCGTCTACTCGCTGCAGGCTTCATCCGGCTAATCAAATATTCCAAGTGGCTGGCAAACCCAGTCCTGGTCGAGAAGAAGAACGGGACCTGGAGGATGTGTATCGACTACACAAACTTGAACAGCGCCTGCCCAAAGGAGCAGTTCGTCCTCCCGTGGATCGACTAGATAATCGATTCAACCGCGGGCTCGGAGTCGCTCTGTTTCCTCGACGCCTACTCCGGGTACAACCAGATCAAAATGGCCGTCGAGTACGAGGAGAAGACGGCGTTCATCACGCCATTCGGAGCCTTTTGCTACACCTCCATGACCTTCGGCCTCAAGAACGCCGGGGCGACCTACCAGCGGTGCATGCAAGAATGCCCCGCGAGCCAAATTGGCCGCAATATCCACGTCTACATTGACGACGTGGTCGTAAAGTCCGCTCGCCAGGGTGACCTACTCGCCGACCTGGCGGAAATATTCGCTAACTTGCGAAAATATAAGATAAAGCTTAACCCAGGCAAATGCACCTTCGACGTACCAGCAGGACAACTACTGGGGTACGTCGTTTCCAAACGAGGGATTGAGGTGAACCCCACGAAGATCGACACGATCGCCCGGCTCGGCAAACCCGAGTGCCTGCACGACGTCCAGAAACTGGTCGGGCGAGTAGCGGCTCTCAGTCGCTTCATCCCCCGCCTGGGCGAAAAGGCGATGCCCCTATACCTCCTGATACGCAAGAACCCCACCTTCCAGTGGGACAAGGAGGCGGATGACGCGCTCCGCGATCTCAAAAAGGTGCTACTCGTCGCACCGCTACTCGCCGCCCCCGCCAACAAAGAACCCATGCTGGTCTACGTCGCGGCTTCTGAGCGCGTCGTCAGCGCCGTGATGGTTGTCGAGCGACCGGAGGAAGGAAAGGAGCGCCCAGTACAGCGACCGGTGTACTACATCAGCGAGGTCCTCACCGAGTCGCGCCAACGGTACCCCCAGTACCAAAAGCTAGTATACGCGGTCTTCAGAGCTCAGCGGCGCCTGCCGCACTACTTCCAGGAGCACCCGATCACGGTCGTCTCCTCAGCACCACTGCAAGACATCATACGCAACCGCGAGGCGACCGGGCGGGTCGCCAAGTGGGCCGTCGAGATCGGCGTCCACAACATCAAATACGAGCCGCGAAAAGCGATCAAGTCACAGGCCCTAGCGGACTTCATCGCCGACTGGGAAGAGGCCCAGCAGCCAGAGAAGCTGCCATACCTCCATTACTGGAGCCTGCACTTCGACGGCTCCAAGAACACGGACGGCGCAGGCGCAGGGATCGTGCTAACTTCACCAAAGGGCGACAAGCTCCGCTACATCCTCTGCCTCGACTTCACACCCTGCACCAACAACATGGCCGAGTACGAGGCCCTAATCCACGGCATGCGAGCTGCCAAGGAGATGAATGTCAACCGCCTACGCTGCTACGGAGATTCCGACCTCGTCGCGGGGCAAATCGCTGGCACCTGCGACGCCGTCTCCCCCACCATGGCGGCATACCGCCAAGCAGTGGACAAGTTGGGCGGACACTTCACAGGCTACTCCGTCAAGTGGATCGACCGGCGGAAGAACGAGGAGGCCGACGCACTCTCTCGCATCGGGTCGGCTCGACTCGCACCACCCGCCGGCGTCTTCCTCGACACGATCACCAAACCATCAGTCTCTCCCCCGAGGGAGATCGACATCGGAGTCCCGCTCCAACCAGATGCAGCCCTGGTCGCACTCGTCAATGAGCTAGATGACTGGACCAAGCCCTATATCGCCTACCTGGAAGCCGGCACCTTGCCGGCAGACGAGACGGACGCTCGGATGATCGCTCGTCGATGCAAGTCCTACACCATCATTGACGGCGTGCTCCACAAGCGCAGTGTCACTGGCGTGTTCCAACGCTGCGTCCAACCCGCCGAAGGACGCAAGATCCTCCACGATATCCACTCCGGTGACTGCGGCCACCACACCGGCGCCCGCTCTCTGGTCGCCAAGGCTATGCGACATGGCTTCTACTGGCCCACCGCACACGCCGATGCTGTCGACATTGTCCAGCGGTGCGCCGGGTGCCAGAAGTACGCCAACCAGACGCACGTGCCGAGCTCAGCGCTCAAAACAATCCCCATCACCTGGCCATTCGCTGTGTGGGGCATGGACATGGTAGGCCCCTTGAAGAAGGCTCCCTCCATCTACACCCACCTGCTGGTCGCGGTCGACAAATTCACAAAGTGGGTGGAGGCCAAGCCAGTTCGGAAATGCGACGGGAAGACCGCCACCAAGTTCCTACGCGAGCTCATATATCGCTACGGGTTCCCAAACAGCATCATCACGGACAACAACACCAACTTCGCCAAAGGAGCCATGGCTAAATTCTGCGAAGAGCACCACATCCTGTAGGGTTCGCAGCATAGAATTTTTTTTCCTATGATGTGAACTATATACCAAGATCTATCTACTAGATACAAACAACGGGCGGATGTATATCCGTAGAGAACATACCCTTGAAGACCGACAAAGCTTAACGAGTTCAACTCGTGGTTGATGTAGACGATCTCTTGCCGATCTCAAGATCGAGAGGAAGTCCTAGCGCCACAAATCAGCAGCGCATCCATGCTCGCACACACGTTCGAGGCACCGAGCAACCTCCGCCTCCACGCTCCAGCGATGCAGCGGAAGCACAACTCTTTCTTGCCGAATAGCCACCGGGAACATGTATCTCGCTAGTCCGAGACCATGGGGGATAAATTCTAGAGGGGGAGAGAGATCCTTCACGAGGAGGTGTGTGAGACAAGTGAGGAGGGGGGCTCCTTTTATAGGAGGAGGGGGGGCACCCAAGGGGGTGGCCGCCGGCCATGGGGGCTGCCCCCTCCCCTCCTTCATTCATGTGGGTGGACACTCCACTCACAAAATGCCCTTTAAAATCCCTCCACTCAAAAGTCCACTCAAATTCCCATTAAATTTCCACCAAATTTAATGCAAAATCTCATTAAATAAAACTCTTTTATTTTATTCAGAATTTGGTCAATTACTTTAATGACAAACATTCACAAATAACCCCTTGCTATAATTCTATTTCACATGCATAACCACTTTATGCAATTTCACCCGAAAACCTGTTTCGGTATCTAGTGAAATAAATTCCTACGCTTGTTCATTCTTTCGGCATGAAACATTTGCTCCAATTGGATGTCGGTGTCTCTTAAGTGTGTCACCCTACGGTTCGTGAATAATGCGGACATGATCGAGACCCCTCTCGAATAAATAATAAGAAGTGGGATCTGGAGACCCATACTGACTCCACACATTCAACAATGACTTTCTTGTGATCGTCGGAACCTTTTACGCTAGTATCTTAATCCCTTTGTTTCACGATATATTACATGTCCGAGATTCGATCATCGGTATCTCCATACCTAGTTTGATCTCGTTACCGACATGCACTCTTTTCTCGTTCCTGTGATATAACATTCTAGTGATCAAATCACTTGCTTGCAAGCTAATCAATGTGATATCACCGAGAGGGCCCAGAGTATATCTATCCGTCATCGGGATGAACAAATTCCACTCTCGATCCATGAGCCTCAACATAACACTTTATTAGTTCTGAATCCATCTTTATAATCACCCTGTTACGGTGTGACGTTTGATGTTATCAAGAAACTCTTTCGGTGTTAGTGATTGGCATGATCTCATGGTCTAAGGATTAGGATCACTTCGTAAGTTGTTATAGCAATATAAACTCAATGACTTTGATCATAATGCTATACTTCGGATGAATGTTCATCACACCATTACACTAATGTTGTGATCCCGTTATTAACAACATCCAATGTCCATGATCAGGAAACCTTGATCATCTTGTTAATCAACGAGCTAGTTTATGAGAGAGGCATAACTAGGAACTTTCTGTTTGTTTATTAAACACACATGTATTAATGTTTCCATGTTAATACAATTATAGCATGCAAAATAAACACCTATCATATACTTGGAATACACATAATAAACAATTTATTATTGCCTCTCAGGGCATATTCCCTTCAGTCTCCCACTTGCACTAGAGACAATAATCTAGTTACATAGTGATAAATCTAACACCCATTGAGTTCTGGTGTTGATCATGTTTTGCTCTAGGGAGAGTTTTAGTCAACGGATCTGCTACATTGAGATCCGTATGTACTTTAAAAATCTTTATATCTCCATCCTTGACATGCTCGCGGATGGAGTGAAACCGGCGCTTAATATGCTTGGAATGCTTGTGAGACCTTGGCTCTTTGGCATTGGCAATGGCACCATTGTTGTCACAATAGATCACCATTGGGTCCAACGCGTTTGCCACCACTCCTAGTTCGGATATGAACTCCTTCATCCAAACTGCTTCCTGAGTCGCTTCTGAAGCAGCAACATATTCGGCCTCTGTTGTTGATCCCGCTACCACAGGTTGTTTGGAGTTCCTCCAACTAACCGCTCTGCCATTCATGAGAAATACGTATCCGGATTGAGACTTAGAGTCATCCGGATCGGTGTCAAAGCTAGTGTCGACATAACACTTAGTGACGAGCTCTTCTTCACCTCCGTATACAAGAAACATATCCTTAGTTCTTCGTAAGTACTTAGTGTCGACAAAACCCTTTGGTTGTATCATATACAACTCTTCTTCAATATTACCATTGAGAAACGCGGTTTTGACATCCATCTGCCATATCTCATAATCGAAATATGCAGCAATTGCTAACATAATCCTAACTGACTTTAGCATCGCTACGGGAGAGAAAGTCTCATCGTAGTCAACTCCTTGAATTTGTCGAAACCCCTTTGCGGCAAGTCGAGCTTTATAGACGGTCACATTACCATCAGCATCAGTTTTCCTTTTGAAAATCCATTTGTTCTCCTCGGCCTTTCGGTCGTGAGGTAATTCCACCAAGTTCCAAACTTGATTTTCATACATGGATTCCATCTCGGATTTCATGGCTTCTAACCATTTGTTGGAATCCGGGCTCATCATCGCTTCTTCATACGTCGCAGGGTCATCATTTTCATCAACCATGAAATTCATGACAGGATTTCCGTACAGCTCGGGAGCTGCACGCGTCCTGTTTGACCTGCGAGGTTCGGTAGTACTCTCTTTCGGAGTTTCATGATCATTATCATTAGTTCCCTCTTCAACAGGTGGAGCCAACTCCGGAACAACTTCCGGCGCTGCGCTACTCGCCATACTTTGAAGAGAAGGTTCCACAACCTCTTCGAGTTCTACCTTCCGACTACTCACACCTTTCGCGAGAAACTCTTTCTCTAGAAAGGATCCATTCTTGGCAACAAAAACCTTGCCTTCGGATCTGTGATAGAAGGAATACCCAATAGTTTCTTTAGGGTATCCTATGAAGACGCATTTTTCCGCTTTGGGTTCGAGTTTATCCGGTTGAAGTTTCTTCACATAAACATCGCATCCCCAAACTTTAAGAAATGACAGCTTAGGTTTGTTTCCAAACCACAATTCATACGGTGTCTTTTCAACGGATTTAGATGGTGCCCGATTTAAAGTGAATGCAGCAGTTTCTAGTGCATAACCCCAAAATGACAACGGCAAGTCCGTCAGAGACATCATAGATCGAACCATATCTAATAAAGTACGATTACGATGTTCCGACACACCATTTCTCTGTGGTGTTCCGGCAGGTGTGAGTTGTGAAACAATTCCACACTCTTTCATGTGAGTGCTAAACTCGTAACTTAGATACTCACCTCCACGGTCGGACCGTAGAAATTTGATCTTTCTATTACGTTGATTTTCCACTTCATTCTGAAATTCCTTGAACTTTTCAAAGGTTTCAGACTTGTGTTTCATCAAGTAGATATAACCGTATCTACTCAAATCATCCGTGAAAGTAACAAAATAACGATATCCACCTCGCGCCGACACACTCATTGGACCACATACATCAGAATGTATGATTTCCAATAAATCTGTCGCCCGTTCCATTGAACCGAAAAACGGCGTTCTAGTCATCTTGCCCATAAGGCATGGCTCACATGTATCAAATGATTCATAATCAAGTGATTCCAAAAGTCCATCCGAATGGAGCTTCTTCATGCGTTTAACACCAATATGACCTAGACGGCAGTGCCACATATATGCGGATATATCATCATTAAGTTTAATCCTTTTAGCATCAACATTATGAATATGTGTAACATTATCATCGAGATCTAATAGAAATAAACCATTCATCATCGGTGCATGACCATAAAAGATTTCATTCATATAAATGGAACAACCATTGTTCTCGGATTTAAATGAATAACCACTTCGCATCAAACACGATCCAGATACAATGTTCATGCTCAGTGCAGGCACCAGATAACATTTATTCAAGTTTATAACTAATCCCGACGGTAAGTGGAGAGGCAGCGTTCCGACGGCGATCACATCAACGCTTGATCCATTGCCGACACGCATCTTGACCTCACCCCTTGCTAGCGGTCGCTTGTTCCGCAGCCCCTGATTCGAGTTACAAATATTAGCAACTGAACCGGTATCAAATACCCAGGTGCTACTGCGAGCACTAGTCAAGTACACATCAATAACATGTATATCATATATACCTTTGTTTGCCTTGCCGGCCTTCTTGTCTACCAGATACTTGGGGCAGTTGCGCTTCCAGTGGCCAGTCCCCTTACAATAGTAGCACTCGGAATCAGACTTAGGTCCAACTCGGGGTTTCTTTTCAGGCGCGGCAACAGGCTTGCCGCCCTTACTTCCCTTCCGTTTTCCCTTCTTGTCTTTCTTGAAACCAGTGTTCCTATTGATCATCAACACTTGATGTTCCTTTTTGATCTCCACTTCTGCAGTTTTAAGCATTGACAGAAGCTCGGGGAGAGACTTCTTCATGCCTTGCATATTATAGTTCATCACGAAGCTCTTATAGCTAGGTGGCAGAGACTGCAGAACACGATGGATGCCTAAGTCAATGGGAATCGATATTCCCAAGGACACAAGCTTATCGGCGTAACCCGACATCTTGAGTACATGCTCACTAACGGAGTTGTGCTCTTCCATCATGCAGCTAAAGAACTTTTCTGAAGCGTTGTAGCTCTCTACAGCAGCATGTGTGTCGAAAATCATTTTCAACTCACCCATTGTATCAAATGCATTGCCGTTTTCGAAACGCTTTCGAAGTTCCGGCTCTAGCCCATACAATATGCCGCAATGAACTAAGTTGTGGTCCTCCTGACGAGTCTGATAGACATTCTTCTCCTTGTCAGGGGCATCATCAAAAGGCGGGGGGCCTAACGGCGCTTCTAGCACATATTGCTTTTGTGCAGCAGAGAGGAGAATCCTCAAATTCATGGCCCATTCGGTAAAGTTGCTATCGTTCGTTGCTAGTTTCTCTTTCTCCATGAACACATTGAAATTAAAAGCAGGTGGTGCCATCTACAACAGAATTTGTAAAGTTTAGACTAAGTGTATGATAGATTGAGTTCAACTAATCTATATTACGAATGAACTCCCACTCAAAAACGACATCCCTCGTGCCTTTTTGGTGATTACATGAACCAAATCCACTACACCAAGTCCGATCATCACGTGAGTCGGTATAGCTTCAAAGGCGAGCATCAAATGGGCATCATATCAACTATATGACTCATGCTTAACCTTTCGGTCCGTGTTCCGAGGCCATGTCTGTACATGCTAGGCTCGCCAAGTTAGAACCTTAGTATTCGCGTGTGTAACTGTTTTACACCCGAAATATGGTCGTGGATCCAAGAACACCCGATCATCACGTGATGTCTTGGAGTGACGAAAACATAATCGGTGCATACTAAAGGAAGAACACATTCTTATCTTGATATTTAAATGAGGGATCATCTTATTATGCTAACAAAGCGCTAAACAAGCAATATAAGATGCAATCAAACATCATATGTTTATTAGTGAAATTATATGGTTCCCGCAGATGATCTCTATCATGTGCATCGTGGTATGATCACTATCATACCTATATGTGTAAATCCAAGGTCTATGGATTTTAGACGCTATGTGTGTTGTAAGAGTATCATCTCATACTTCTACTTACAACACTACCATATCATAACACTAGCCCAACAACAATCTAAACTAGACGCCTCTAATTTCTCCATTGCAAGTTTTATGTGGCTTAGGGCTTTCGAGATAGAACCGTTCTTACCTACGAACATGAACCACAACGAGGATAATCAAATTGTTGACAAATCGCTTGCAAAATAGATATTGACTATAGTAGGAGAGACAGACACCCGCTAGCCACTTATGCAAACTAGTTGCATGTCAAGCGTGGAACAGGTCTCATGTGCGAGGACATGTAAAGTTTGTCCGGGCCGCTTCATCCCACTATGCCACCAATATCCAAAATTACAACAAAGGAGCAACAACATGATCATCATCGCCCACATACTCATATGTGTACTACCCGTGTAAAGTATCTACGCACAGATCCGTCTCTGATACCACTGTAGGGTTCGCAGCATAGAAATTTTTTTCCTACGATGTGAACTATATACCAAGATCTATCTACTAGATACAAACAACGGGCGGATGTATATCCGTAGAGAACATACCCTTGAAGACCGACAAAGCTTAACGAGTTCAACTCGTGGTTGATGTAGACGATCTCTTGCCGATCTCAAGATCGAGAGGAAGTCCTAGCGCCGCAAATCAGCAGCGCATCCGTGCTCGCACACACGTTCGAGGAACCGAGCAACCTCCGCCTCCTCGCTCCAGCGATGCAGCGGAAGCACAACTCTTTCTTGCCGAATAGCCACCGGGAACATGTATCTCGCTAGTCCGAGACCATGGGGGATAAATTCTAGAGGGGGAGAGAGATCCTTCACGAGGAGGTGTGTGAGACAAGTGAGGAGGGGGGCTCCTTTTATAGGAGGAGGGGGGGCACCCAAGGGGGTGGCCGCCGACCATGGGGGCTGCCCCCTCCCCTCCTTCATTCATGTGGGTGGACACTCCACTCACAAAATGCCCTTCAAAATCCCTCCACTCAAAAGTCCACTCAAATTCCCATTAAATTTCCACCAAATTTAATGCAAACTCTCATTAAATAAAACTCTTTTATTTTATTCAGAATTTTGTCAATTAATTTAATGACAAACATTCACAAATAACCCCTTGCTAGAATTCTATTTCACATGCATAACCACTTTATGCAATTTCACCCGAAAACCTGTTTCGGTATCTAGTGAAATAAATTCCTGCGCTTGTTCATTCTTTCGGCATGAAACATTTGCTCCAATTGGATGTCGGTGTCTCTTAAGTGTGTCACCCTACGGTTCGTGAATAATGCGGACATGATCGAGACCCCTCTCGAATCAATAATCAGAAGCGGGATCTGGAGACCCATACTGACTCCCACACATTCAACGATGACTTTCTTGTGATTGTCGGAACCTTTTACGCTAGTATCTTAATCCCTTTGTTTCACGATATATTACATGTACGAGATTCGATCATCGGTATCTCCATACCTAGTTTGATCTCGTTACCGACATGCACTCTTTTCTCGTTCCTGTGATATAACATTCTAGTGATCAAATCACTTGCTTGCAAGCTAATCAATGTGATATCACCGAGAGGGCCCAGAGTATATCTATCCGTCATCGGGATGAACAAATTCCACTCTCGATCCATGAGCCTCAACATAACACTTTATTAGTTCTGAATCCATCTTTATAATCACCCTGTTACGGTGTGACGTTTGAGGTTATCAAGAAACTCTTTCGGTGTTAGTGATTGACATGATCTCATGGTCTAAGGATTAGGATCACTTCGTAAGTTGTTATAGCAATATAAACTCAATGACTTTGATCGTAATGCTATACTTCGGATGAATGTTCATCACACCATTACACTAATGTTGTGATCCCGTTATTAACAACATCCAATGTCCATGATCAGGAAACCTTGATCATCTTGTTAATCAACGAGCTAGTTTATGAGAGAGGCATAACTAGGAACTTTCTGTTTGTTTATTAAACACACATGTATTAACGTTTCCGTATCAATACAATTATAGCATGCAAAATAAACATCTATCATATACTTGGAATACACATAATAAACACTTTATTATTGCCTCTCAGGGCATTTTCCCTTCACATCCGGCTCGACCTCGCATCGGTCGCCCACCCGGAGTCCAACGGCCAAGCAGAACGAGCCAACCAAAGCATCCTCCACGGCCTGAAGCCGCGACTCCAAGTACCCCTCGAGCGCACCGCCGGGTGCTGGGTCGAGGAGCTACCCTCCGTCATCTAGGGCATCCGCACCTCGGTCAACAGGTCGACAGGATTCACCCCCTTCTTCATGGTGTACGGCGCCGAGGCAGTCATGCCCACCGATCTCGAGCACGACTCGCCACGGGTCGTCCACTACACGGAGGCTGCAAACGAACTCGCGCGCCAAGACGGAGTCGACCAAGCACGTGACCTCGCTCGGTCTCGCACCACCATCTACCAGCAGGGACTCCGCCGCTACCACAGCCGGCGGGTGAGAACTCGCACCTTCCAGGAAGGCGACCTGGTGTTGCGCCTCATCCAGGACAAGAAGGGCATGCACAAGCTCTCCCCTCCGTGGGAAGGACCATTCGCCATCGGGCGAGTGCTTGGCAACGATGCCTACTACCTCATCGACGTCCGCGGGGACGGTGAACTCGACGTCAAGCGACCATGGAATGTAAACCTCCTACGGAAGTTCTACCCCTAGAACCTCATATATGTACTCTCCAGTCGCTGTGAAATAAAAAGAATCGGTTACCGCAAATTGCGCTTACTCTCCATGTCTTGTGCCACTCGCACTCGTAATAACAGCGCCCAGCTAACCGCAGAAGTCAACCTTTGGTACAGCGATCGGCACGGCTAAGTAGTGCGACGCAAGAGCACTGAGTAACCTCAGGTCTTGCATCGTCCATTAAAAACGCCTACCCGGAGCCCCATTGGAGTCGCCTCGCCCGACTGGCTTTACGAGCCAAGACAACCGCCCTCGCTTCGTACAGCGACCATGGTCCTCCGCATCCTCGGCATAGCGACTCGAACGGATAAGTACCACGCTCGGGGACTGACTACCAGTCCATCGCGAGCGGCTCGGGAAAACGCCAAGTAAGAGAGCATGCCTAGGACTCGCCACGCGACTGGCCCAACGGGCCAGGCAGGAGTGATGCGCCCAAACCAACGCGCCAAGTCCTCAACCACCCTCGAGTCGCACCTAGAACAACCAAGTACCACGCTCGGGGACTCAGCCACCCGACCCCGTTCGCGCAAGGGAAAACGGTGAAGTATAGAGCGTTCAAGGGAGTCGCCCTGCGACTGGCTCTTCGAGTCCGGGCGAGTAGACAACAGTAAGAAAACATTCAAAAAACAACAAACATATCATACACGAGGTAAACCCCACAAAAGGGCGGACGCGCTCGGGGACTCGTTCAAACCACAATCACAAAACACATGACAAATTCCAACACAGACACGGTGTCTCATTCAAAAGCATGTCGCATTGTTTCACATTACAAAATATGCCCATACAGCAGACTTGCTACTAACGCCTCAGGGCAAACTACCCTATTCTGCAGGCTTCGACGACGACTCGCCAGCACCCCGACGACCGCGAATGAACGGCGTGTATGGGTTTGACGGGTACGTCATCAGCTCACCCGCCATCGCCGCGCGGAAAGGTTGCTCGACCTTGAAATCCCGGTGCGGTGGCTCAGGGTCGTGGGGCGCGACAACCGTCTCTTGGTAGGGAAGGAGGTCGCCCATTGCCCAGACACACTCCGAGTACACCGCGGTGCGGTCCGTCAACTTGAGCACCTCGGAAAGCTCCACTGCGCTAGTCGACGAAGGGTAGCCGCTCGTCACGTCGTCGAGGTCGAAGTCCTCTGGGAAGTGAGCAAGTCCAAGGCTCAGCGCCGTTGATGCTCCGCGTCGAAACGCCGACCGCGTCATGAATTCAACTACCGAGGGCGCCTTCTCCAAGTACTTCCACACCTCGACGAGGTCGCTAGGAATCAACTCTGTGGGTGATATCTCCTGGAGATATGCTCGGATGCACGTCGCCGACAATGTCGCCGAGTCAACGAGCATGCCCACACACTGCCGCGCGTCGAGCAAGTTCGCCTCTTCCGCGCTATCAATGATGCGACCTGCGAGTCGAGGACAATAGTGAGTACGCTGGACATCACAAACAGCACAAGCTACTGGCAGAGGCAAGCACACTTACCAATCAGCGGGCGGGCGAGATCCGTGATGAAGCGTTGAAGCGCAGTATGATCGTCCTGAAGCCCAACAACAAGGGCGTCCGACACTTTACGATCCTCTTCGGCGGCCGCAATGGCGGCCTTGGCTCGCCCATCGGCCGAGCTCGCTTCCTCCTTCGCCTCTCGCAGCTCGCGCTCGAGATCGGCGATCCGCTTTTCAGCCGAGCTCAGAGCCGAGTGCGCCGCTGCCAATTCACCCGCGGGGACAAGTCCCTGGCGAGCTTCCTCCGCCTTCGCGGCAACCGCCTGAAGCCCTTTATTCGCTTCCTGGATGGTGGCCAGTTCCTTCTCCGCGCGGTGCTTCGCTGCCAATCGGTCAGCTGATTCACGTTGCAGACCCTGCACATCATTCAAACAGTTAGACGATGCGAAAAATCCTAAGTGCCCACCCGCTGAAATTCAGCGAATGTGCACTCGGGGACTGGCAATCCAAAAAAAAATCCTAAGTGCCCACCCGCTGAAATTCATAGAATGTGCACTCGGGGACTGGCAATCAAAGAAATCCTAAGTGCCCACCCGCTGAAATTCAGCGAGTGTGCACTCGGGGACTGGCACTCAAGAAATTCTAAGTGCCCACCCGCTGAAATTCAGCGAGTGCGCACTCAGGGACTGGACGCGAAAAATAATAACAAGGTGCTTAAAGGATCAGACCGCTGCAAAACACCGACCTGATCCTCGGGGACTGGACATACCTGGATGGCTGCGCCAAGCATGCCATGGAGTTGTATCGCATCCACGGACGCGAGGAGAGCTGGCGTATACCCACGACGCTGGTCGATTTCCGCATCGGCAACCCCGTGTGCATGGCTCGATGGCGAAGTTCCACTCGCCGTGGCCGCTTTGGCCATAAAGCGTGGGAATGTCGCGATGGAGGCACCCGCCCCGAAGGAGGTCGGCTCGGGCATCCCAGGCGAGGGAGTGCCCTCCTTCGTGGACGTGGCCGCCTCTGTTGCGGGCTCAGTCGGCGCAACCGCCGTATCGTCAGAGATCGTGACGACGTCATCGCCCTTGGCCTTCTTGCTGCCATCTGTAGGGTCGACGACCTCGTCCGCCTTCCTCTTACGGGAAGGATCTTCCTCGCTGGTGACAGGTGGCACCTTAGCCACGGTCGGGTGGCCCATTCTCTTCACTCCGGTCCTGTACATCAATCGTGTAAGCAAAGATAATTCAAGTGGTTATGGAAGACAAAGGAGGGTGAGGGTACTCACTTGGCGACTGGAATAAAGCGTAGCCCCGTGCGGAGGCTGGCTGGTTTCTCCAGTTCAGGGCCCAGTTGGCGACTGAGCCCCATTTCCAGGACGTCCTGTGCCCAAGACACGGACGGCTTCTTCGTCGTTGAGGCCGCAGCCGGAGCCTCTGGGATATCTTCGGCAGGGGCTTCCCTGCGAGGTGAAGCCGCTGCAGCCGGGGCACCCCCCAGCCTAGAGACTGGGGCGAATGGCGGAGGCATTGAAGCCAGCGGCACCTCGACGGTGGCCGTATCCAGCACGGCTGTCGTCGGCGGCGCCTCGTCCATGGCCGGGCTGGGGGCGTCGGAACTGTTCGCCGAGTGCGGCGGCGAGGCCGGCCTCGTCGGCTTCGGCTTCCTCTTCGGAGGAGCCTTCGTCTCCTTCTCCCTCTTCTTCTTCTTCTTATTCTTCTTCGACAGAGTCGCTTGTCAGCGCGAGGTGGTCTCCGAAAGTTCTTCGTCGTCATCGTGATGCTCGAGGCTTTTACTTGCCTCAAGCTCACGCTATTGCTGCACGCGGGTCTTGCGAACCAGCGGGGCGACCTCCTCCTCGGACTCGTCGTCGTCATCGATCCCGTCGCTCCCGGAATCGCCTTTGGCGGGAGGCGACTCGCCCATGTCCTGGACGGACGAGCTCGAATTCTCGTCGTCCGAGGGTGGGAGCCATCCTTCCACCACTTGGAACAGCTGCAAAGAATGCAAGATGAAATTAGAGTTACCGCGACTGCAAAAAACTACGACTGCGAATAAGGTGAGGTGATTACCGTTGGGGCTGGATGCTTTGCGGTGTAAGGTGCGACTCCGGCTTGTGCGTCCAGGTACACTGCCTGGGTGATCTTCTTCAGTGCTGGGATGTAGTCCTCCAGCTTCCACTCGGCGAGGCAGGCCTTTGTCGAGTCTTCCCGGCCCGTGTATTGGTACATATAATGGTCGCGGCGAGCCAGAGGGACGATCCGCCGCCCGAGCCAGCAGTTGTATAGGTTGATCGTCTGGAGGCCCTTCTTCTTCAGACCGCGGATGGTCTGGAGCATCTCGTCAACGACCATCCGCTGGTCGTTGGGGAGCTTGCCGACTTGGAGACGGCGCGGCTCGGACCGGTTGGCGGAGTACCGCGGAATCGCCGTCTCGCCCTCTGGGGTCGCCTCGGCAACATAGAACCATGACTTCTTCCAGTCGCTTGCTGCCTTGGCGGGCAGCATCAAGTCGAAAAATGAAGCCTTCGACTTCAGCTGGAAGGTTAGGCCGCCCGCGGCAAGCATTGGGCCGCCCGCCTCCTCGCGGCTGATCCGTCCGTGAAACAGATCTTGCCATAGAGGGAAGTAGGGCCGGCAGCCCAAGTAGCACTCGCAGAACGCCACAAAGATGGCGAGCTGCTCGATGTTGTGGGGACCCAGATCCGATGGCTGGATCCCGTAGTAGGCGCAGAAGCGCCGGAAGAACAGGGACGTGGGGAACCCTAGCCCCCGTTCAAGATGGCTGGTGAAGCAGATGAATTCCCTCTCTCGCGGATTCGGGGTCGTCTCTCCGGCCGTAGGGATGCGCCAGCAGCCGGTTCGCAAGATCCCGGCCTCCTCGAAGGAAGCCAGTTGCGCCCTTGTGCACTTAGATCTACCCCAAGGCTCGGTGGAGAGGGCCATGGCGGAGAGATTTGTTGGGGGTCGGGGGATTTCTGGTCGGCTGGGTCGCGATGCGAAGAGAGGCGAAAATGCGCGCAGTCGGAGGAAATGGTGAGAAGGTGGTTCCCCGATCGCCTGCCATTCCCCTTATATAGCGGATGTTACCCGCCAAATCAGGGAACCGTTACCGCGCGATGATTACGCCAAAAGTTACCGTTGGATTACCCCAACGGCTAGTTTGACCACGTTTAACGGTCCAACTTCATCCACTCGGCTCGCCGACCCGTTCACTATGACAGTGTTTCGCCGACTCGACTCGCCAAAGCCGCGAGCAGTATGATTAGTTTTTCCTTTATACAGGAGCCCGCCGCCGATTCGACTGGATGTCTACTCAGCAGCCGTATGCTCCGACTGCCAGCAGACACCTACGCCAAATCGACGACGGCCTCGGGGACTACTGATGGGGATGCGCCTACCGGGGTATACCCAGCAGGACGTTTCCGACTGGCCCAAGACCTGGCGAGTGGGCCTACAGGACGGCGACTGGATCAAGGCCCGGCGTGGATCCAAGCGACTGGAAGCTGAAGGCCCAGGCGAGTAGATAGGCCCAGTCGGATTAGGTTAAACGAGTACCGAAGCTTTAACTGAATCAGTTGAGATATGTAAACCCTAGGGGGGGTGAGCCTATATAAACCTCCCTATAGGGCGAGTAGAGATACGTTCCATCATACACCCAAGCGACTCGCCGCCTAGCCGCCGAGCTCGCCCCTTGTACCACCTTCATAATACAATCTAGCAGGAGTAGGTCTTTACCCTCCGGGGGCCGAACCTGGGTAAAACCCTGTGTCTTTGCCCTCATCTCGCACCGCAGATGGCTGGCCGCCCTTGCCCCTCATTATACTACTCGCTGCCGATTGCAGCATCTGCCGTGACCATTCCCACGACACTTCTTGAAGTGTCCCTTTTGCTTAGACTTGCCTTTCTTGAATTTGGTGGTCTTATTGACCATCAACACTTGGTGCTTTCTTGATCTCCACTTCTGTAGATTTTAACATGGAGAAGAGTTCTGGCAACTGCTTGTTCATGCTTTGCATATCGTAGTTCATCACAAAGTTCTTGTAACTTGGTGGAAGTGATTGGAGGACACGGTAAATCCCCAAAGCATTACGAATCACTACACCCAAGCTTTGGAGTTTGTTTGCGTGCCCAGACATCTTAAGCACGTGTTCACTGACGGAGCTGCCCTCTTCCATCTTGCAGCTAAAGAACTTTTAAGAAGCCTCATAGCTCTCAACTGCCGCGTGAGTCTCAAAAATCAATTTGAGTTCACGGACAATATCATGTGGGTCTGAATTCTCAAACCTTTTCTGAAGCTCCGATTCCAAACCATACAAGATAGCACACTGAACTGTGGAGTACTAAGTCTTTCGAGCGAGGTAAACATTCTTTACTTCATCGGTAGCAGTAGCTGCAGGTGGGTCACCCAGCGGTGCATCCAGCACATAGGTCAAATTACCAGCACATAGGTCAAGATGCATAAAGGATTAACATCACATGCAATTCATAATATGTGATATGATATGGCCTTTCTTCTTTGTGCTTTCGATCTCCATCTTCAAGCACGAACATGATCTCCATCATCACCGGCATTGCATCAAGGTCAATGACGCTGCTCCATGATTGTCGTCCACCAGCTTCAACTATTACAACTACTTTGAATAGACACGCGGGTCTTAATAGAAATTAAAGACAACCATATGGCTCCTGCCGGTTGCCAACTTACAATAAGGAACATTGCATACATCAAATATAATCACAATCATGGCCATATCACATCACAGCACACCCCTGCAAAACAAAGTTAGACGCCTCTAAATTCTTTGCATATTTTACGTGGTTTGGGGCTTTAAATAAGTGTCAATCTAACTTACGAACAAGAACCACAACGTTGATGTTTGAACTATCAAGTGCATGTTGTAAATTGGATCTATACTATAATGGGAGAGACAGACACCCGCAAAGCCACTTATGCAATACAAGTTGCATGTTGAGCGTGGAGCAAGTCTCATGAACGATGTCATGTAAGGTTAGTCCGGGCCGCTTCATCCCATCATACCGCAAGATGCAAAGTACACAAGAAGCAATTGATAATAAAAGCACCAGCGCCCATAATGACCATTGTGTTCTACTCGTGCAACAGATCTACATATAGACACGGCTCTGATACCACTGTAGGGGTTCGTATCATGGAAAACAAAAAATTTCTACTGCATACAAACAAACAAGCCAAGATCTATCTACTAGATTGTAGCAAAGAGTCGATGGAATAACTCACCCTCGAAGATTCCAAAGTGTTTAACGAGAGTGGATTCTCTTGGGTGATGTAGTCGTACTCTTGCCGATCTCAAGATCGTGTAGATTATCCTTCCGGCGCTGCGTTCCGGCAGCGCTTCCGCAGTCGGTCACACGTTCGGTACTCGATGAAGACCTTCCTCTCCCTTGTTCCAGCAGGAAGCGGAGGTTGTAGCACTCTCCTCGCGATTCCGGCAGCATGACGGCGTGGTACCGGAAGTAGAGGGGAGATCTCGCAGGGCTTCGCCTTAAGCCGGAGCGAGTATGGTGGACTATGAGAGAGGACTCGGTGATCTAGGGTTTAGACACACCAAGGAGAGAGAGGGCTAGGCCGGCGGCTAGGTCTTGGGGAAATCCCCAAGTCGGCGGCTAGGGTTTGCCCTAGGGCGGCGGCTGCAGGAGGGCCGACGGCTAGGGCTAGGGTTTTGGGTGGTGGAGGTGTAGGTCTAGAGGGGCAGCCCTGCCCCTCCTTTTATAGGTCGAGGGCGCCGGCCAAGGGGGAGGGAGTCCTCCCCCAACTCGGCCTCCAAGGCCGGCAGTGGAGGGAGAGGAACTCCTCCCCAACTAGGTTTCCTACTCTCCCTCCACCAAGCAAACTTGCCGTTTGACTTTTCAAATTGGCGTTTGACTTTTCAAACTAGGATTTGATTTATCCCTTTATTTTGCTCAACGATGACACCTAGTACATGATGCAACCATTCCTAATTGTTATGACACATTCATGTACCCTTCCCCTCCGGAGTGCCGGACCTTCCGGAACCTTCTAGAACATTCCCGATGAAAACACCGGAACCATTCTCCAACCCCGAAACATGACTTTCCTTATATGAATCTTATTCTCCGGACCATTCCGGATCTCCTCGTGATATCCTGAATCCCATCCGAGACTCCGAACAACATTCAGTCTCTTACTCATCATTCCATAACTACTCAACAACATCGAATCCTTAAGTGTGTCTCCCTACGGTTCGTGAATTATGCGGACATGATCGAGACACTTCTCCGAACAATAACCAACAGAGGAATCTGGAAATTCATATGGCTCCCACATATTTCTACATACTTTGTGATCGAATGAACCACTTACATACGATACCAATTTCCCTTTGTCTCACGATAGTTTACTTATCCTTGGTTTTGATCGTCGGTATCTCTGCATACCTAGTTCAACCTCGTTACTGATAAGTACTCTTTTCTCATTCTCGTGATATGTGATCCCTTGTGAGCCAGTCACATGCTTGCAAGCCAATTGGATGACATTCCACCGAGAGGGCCTAGAGTATATCTATCCATCATATGGATGGACAAATCCCATTCTTGATCCATGTGTTTCAACCCATACTTTCCGAACACTCAATGCCACCTTTATAACCACCCAGTTACGGTGTGGTGTTTGATGTCATCAAAGCATCCTTCCGGTGATGGTGATATGCATGATCTCATGGTCGAAGGAATTAGATTACTATGTATCAGAAAGCATATAACAATTGAACTATTAAAATGACTTGATCTTTATGCTACGCTTATCTATAGGAGTATGTCCATCATACCATTCTCCTAATGATATGATCTTGTTGTTAATAACATCTCAATGTTCATGATAGGTAAACCACAATCATTTATTAATCAACAAGCTAGTATTATGAAGAGGCTTTACTAGGCACTCTAATTTAGTTTACAAATCACACAAGTATTAATGTTTCCTTGTTAATACTGTTATAGCATGAATGTAAAAATTTATCATAAACACAAAGATATAATAATAACTACATTTATTATTGCCTCTAGGGCATATATCCAACACAATGTCCATGATCAGGAAACCTTTGATCATCTTGTTAATCAACGAGCTAGTGTATAATAGAGGCATAACTAGGAACTTCCTTTTTGTTTATTAAACACACATGTATTAACGTTTCCGTATTAATACAATTATAGCATACAAAATAAACATTTATCATAAATAAGGAATACGATAATAACCACTTTATTATTGCCTCTCGGGCATATTCCCTTCAGTCTCCCACTTGCACTAGAGACAATAATATAGTTTAGAAACTTTGTGTATTGAACACATATGGCTTTCTGGTGTTCCATATACGCAATTGCAAGTGGTTAACATAATCTACGGATCTGACACTTCAGGTCTGTGTGTATTTGCATGTCTTTGCGTCTTCACCCATCACTCATTCTCCAATGAGATGGCATTGTATAAATTTGGTATTTTGGTGAGACCTTTAGTTCCTTGGGGTTAAATCATGTCGATACTATTATCGTACAATATATATTTAGTGTTAGCCCATTGCAAACCACACCTTAGTTTGATAACAAACTACTTGACACAAATTCCCTCATTTGCTGCTACTATAGCAGTCATATACTTAGCCTTATTTTTGTAGTATTCATCACAATGTCTTAACTATGGATTTCATCCAAATCCATCATGGAATCTCCTTTCCATTACATTGTGCCACCCATAGTTTAAATTGAGATAAACTTAATTTGTATCTTGTGATAAAACTAGTATCAATGTAATGCTTTACAATAAACTATTTGTAATTGTTTGTCACTTCTACACAAATATATTCTTAGTTCTTCCAAAAGATCATAAGAATTTCCTTACTATTGTCCAATGATCATTTTATGATTCATTCTGGTATATTCTCATAACACTTAGAGCATAGGACATATCTGGATGTGTACATATCATGGTATGATTGATTAAATCATTCTTGTGATTTTACTCATCAAGTGTCAAAGCACTTGAATCTTGTTTCACTTATCAAGTGTCGATACACTTGAATCTTGATTCAATTCCTTTCCATGCGACAAGAACTGTTTTTTGTCTTTTCTATATTGAACTCCTTCAATATCTCATATATGTATGTTTGGCACAACCATATTAGCGTCACAGTCTATCCACTATAGACATTCATGCTAAATATTCGGGTTTTGCCTAAGTATTTCATCGAAATGAAATTCTTAACCTTTGTCAATAAAAGATACATCATTTCTAATCAACAAGATGTCATCCATAGAATGTATTAGAAATATGTCTCAGCGCTTCCACTTAATTTCTTGCAAATGCAAGCATCTTCATCGTCTCCAGATGAAAACTCCTTTTTCATCACGGTGAAGATTCCAACTCCGCGATGCTTACTTCAACCATTGAAGTTTGCATGCCCCTTTTAGCATCCTTTGAATTAACAAAAACCCTTTGGATTGTGTCATATACACGTCCTAGGTAACCATTCTATTAGAAGAACTTAGTTTTGTTTATATATCTACCATATACCAAATTATATGTAGTGGTTGCTACTTTAATCCGTCTAGACTAAATATCGCTATGAAAGATCAAATCTTGTCATAATCAACTCCTTGAACATTGTCGTAAAATACTTTATGACATGTCGACCATTTCATAGATGTAAAACATCCATGTCTGTTTCTTTATAGATCCAAATACAACCGATAGGTTTTTACACCTTTCCGGAGGGTCTTCCAAGTTCAAAACTTGATTTCTCATGTATGGAACTATCACGGATTTTATGGCTTCAAGCCATTTGACGGATTCAGGGCCCATCATCGCTTCTTTGCATGTAGTCGGTTCATCATTGTCAAACAATAATGATTTACTCTCAAATCTCAGCATTTGATTGTTTTCCGACCTACTTGGTTCAATAAGGACTTAGATCTCCGTGACCACAACCTTTGAGGAACATAAGCTATGAGCATTATGGTTGCCTCCGGAACGATTTCCGGCACTGCGCCACTCAGCACATTTAGCTAAGTATCGTTAACCTTATCAAAGTTCTATTGTCCTCCCACTTAACTTTTGTGAAAAATTCCTTTTTTCAAGAAACTTCACATTTCAAGCAACAAACCCTTTTGTCCTCGGTGTTATGGAGGAATATCCAATGGTTATTCGAAATAACCTACAAAGACATGCTCATCCGACTTTGCTTGTAAACATCTTACCTATGCTTAGCATACCAAAATTTAAGAAATGACGTCTTGGGTTTTACCCCAAACCATAACTCATATGGTGTCATTTCAACGGATCAAGATGGAGCGCTTTTTAGTGTAAAAGCGGTAGTCTCTAAAGCTTTAATCTTTTAAAACATACTGGCAGTTTTATAAATAACACCTTTGATCCAACCATGTCAAACAAGGTTTCATTACAAATCTCAAACACTCCATATTCCTATGGTGTTTCGGGAGATGTAAATCTAGGTGTTTTGCTAAACTTGCAACTCAAATAAATCCCTTTATGATAAATCATAATTCATTTAATTTTCGTGTTACACTTATAACTCAAATAAATCCCTTTATGATAAAATCATAAATTATTTATTTTCTTGTTACAATGATTTTTCCAATTCATCTTGAAAGTCTTTGAAACATTTTCAAATATTTCATACTTCTTTCTCATTAAGTGAACATTCACTTAAATTTACGGAGAAAGCATATGAAGTTGAAATCCATCGCTTACGACTATACATAATGGACTACATACATCGATAAGTATAAATTCCAATAATTTAGTCGATCGTTCTTCTTTGGTCTTTGAACGAAGTTTTAATTATCCCGAGGAAAGTCTCACAAGCGTCACTTGATCAAATCAAAGACTCCAAAAATCCATGAATATGGAAATTCTTCATGTTTTATTTCCAATATAATTTAAACGGCGATGTTACTTCGTAAGTGGCCTTTCAATCATTTTTCTTGCGACGTTTTAGCATTAGGTTTTATGGATGTGATTTCTACAACTAGATTTGTAAATCATCCATCTTATATGGAATACAGTAATTATTTGAACAACCTTTGTTATCATAATACCTGATTTAAATAACAATTATTAAAACAAATCTTGAAGTCAAGATTTGATGTCAACAAGAAATACAAACAACGGTTTGTTTGTTTTCGATGAACATCATCACATATTCTCTTGCTAGTTACTTAGGCCATTGTGGTTCATGAATTGCATCGTTCTGTATGAAATTTCATACCAACCAATTCGATATCCAATACCCAAGAACCACATTGTCTAACAAGCAAAGAATACAACCATAACATGTATATCATCCATATACCTAAATTGGATATTTCCAATATTTTCTTTTTTGCCAAATATATTTTATAGATTCTCTTTCAGCATTTCCTTTTCCTTTTAAAAGAATCTATCAACATTAAAAGTGGCGCCATATACATGACACATAGTCCAAAGCGTGTATATTCAAATAATAATACCTTTGGACTTGCACTTTGAAGTAGACCACCATCATCAAAATGATCGGCATTCTTTCAAAATCCATTCTTTAGTAATCTTTTAGTGTAGTAAACACTTTACATACATCTTCTATTCATCCTTATCATGATGACTTTCATGATCAAGCTAATGTAGCTTATAAAGACGAATCGTGAGTATAACGTTACTTTCCAAAACCCTTTTGGATGATTAGGATGTCTAGCATCTCCAACCTTTGTAAATTCTCATCCCATATGAGAACATACATTATACTTTATCATATTGCAACCAAAACAATGTTTCAGATATCGTTATATCTGCCACACTTGATGGTTTCTGAAACAATTCTTTCAGCTCCTAGATAAACTTGATGACGAGGTTTGATCTCGTCAATGCCCATTGTTATGGACTTGGGTTTTGGAGAAGATGGGGATGCTGGAGATCATGGAACGGTTAGCAAACAAGCAACACGGGGACACAAGGTTTACCCAGGTTCAGGCCCCCGGAGGGAAAACCCTACTCCTGCTTGTCTGCTCTTGATTACAGCGGAACCGAAGGTTACAGGGGTGCGCAGATGCAATCTGGCGTGGTGGTGTGTATGCAAAAGTATGAGTCAAGAGATCTAGGTCGTGCCCTCCTGGCCTTTATATAGACTTAGGCAGGTCCCGGGCATAGTCCTACTCGGTTACATGTTCTAGGGTTTTACCCTTTTGAATTTCCTATCTACTCTAGTCTTGCTCTCCAAGGATCCGAAGGCGTCATGGGCCTAGGCCATCGGAAAGTCTTCATGGGACGGCGTACATCTGCCGTGGGCCTTCCTTGGGCTGGACCAGGTATGCTGAGACCACGTACCCGTAGGGTATTGAAGGGTTTCGCGGCATAGTAAATCAAAATTTTCTACGGATGCGAACAGAGGGAAAGCCAAGATCTAATCTAGGAGATGCAAAAAAAGAGAGAGATTGGATTAGATCTTCATACCCTTGAAGATTCACACAGCGGAATGTTCGTCGGAACGTGGGTGATGTAGTCGTACTCGCTTCTCCTCTCCGTGATCCGATCCGATCTAGCACCACAAGTGGCGGTGCCTCTGTGAGATGCACACGTGCAGCACCTCGACGTCTCCTCCTTCCTCGGACCAGCAAGTATGGTGGAGAGACGGATTGGATCTACAACACGACGGCGTGGTGTATATGGTGGAGAGTTTCTGCAGCAGGGCTTCGCCTACACGCAGTCGGGAGGGAGAGAGAGAGGAGGGCAGCAGGACGGCTAGCTCTTGGAAGGGAAGGTGTGGGGGGGTGGTGCGCCCCCAGACATCTTTATATAGAGGGGTGGGCGGCTGCCCTAGCCCCTCCCCCAAGTCCAAACCGGCGGCCCCAAAGGAGGAAGAGTGGGGGGCAAGGAAACCCCCCCCCTTCTAGAAGCTCTATCTCGGGTTTAAACCCTCTTTGGCCGGCTGGGCCCTATGGGGCCTTGTGCCCTTGGCCCAATGCGGCCAGGGCACTCCCTCATAGGCCCATGCCCCCTCCCGGAAGGTGTGGCCACGTTGGTCCCCTTCCGGAAGGTTCTCAAAGCTTCCGGTACAATATCGATTAACCCGGAACAATTCCGAACTCCAAAAACTGCACTGCCTTATATGAATCTTATTCTCCGGACCACTCCGGAACCTCTCGTGATGTCCCAGATCCCATCTGAGACTCCGAACAAAAACTCATAAACCAATTATCCAATCTATCCTAGCGTCGAGACACATTAAGTGTGTGACCCTGCGGGTTCGAGAATATACAGACATGATCTTCTATCAATAATCAACAGCGGGGTCTGGAAACCCATATTGACTCCCACACATTCATCGATGATCATATCAGATGAACCACGATGCCAGGATTCAATCAATCCCATATATATATTCCCTTCGTCTCGCGATATTTTACTTGCCCGAGATTTGATCGTTGGTACCGTCATACCTAGTTCAATCTCGTTCACAGCAAGTACTTTACTCGTTCCGTAATCCGATATCACTTTGTGATTAACTCCTTAACCACATGCTTGCAAGCGGTGTTGATATCGATTACCGAGTGGGCCCGAAGTATATCTCTCCGACTTGGGAGGGACAAATCCCATCTCGATACATACAACCCAACAGGTACTTTCCGATCACCTGAGAGACACCTTTATGATCACCCTCTCATAGGATGACGTTTGATGACCTCAAAGCTTTCTTCCGATACCAGGGAGTTGTATTATCTCATGGTCTAAGGAATACAATATTTGACATAAGAAAAGCTTCACAAAGATGAACACGATGATACGATCTAATTGCTTCGCTTAGTTTGGGTCTGTCCACCATATCATTCTCCCAATGATATGATCTCATTATTAATCGACAACTCATGTCCATGGTTAGGAAACCTTAACCATCATTAATCAATGAGCTAGTCCATAGAGGCGTACTAGGGACACTGTGTTTGTTCATAAACCACACAAGTATTAAAGTTTCCGCTTAATACAATTCTAGCATGGAATATAAACATTATCATGAACAAGAATTATAATAATAACATCTTTATTATTGCCTCTAGGGCATAATTCCAACAGTCTCCCACTTGCACTAGAGTCAATAATCTAGTTTACATTTGGCAACAATCTCACACCCATGGCACTGAGGTGCTGATCATGTTTTACACGTGGAAGAGGTTTAGTCAATGGATCTGTGACATTCAGATCTGTATGTACTTTGCTAATCTTCAGATCTCCATCTGCTATATAATATCGGATTATATGAAACTTGTGGTTGATATGCTTGGTCTTTGGATGATATCTTGGTTCCTTAGCGAGTGCTATGGCGTCAGTGTTGTCACAAAATATCTCCAGTGGGTCCAATGCACTTGGAACCACGCCAAGCCCAGTGATGAAGTTCCCGATCCAAACTCCTTCACTTGACGCTTCTGCAGCAGCCATGTATTCCGCTTCTACTGTAGATCCCGCGATCACGCTTTGCTTGCAGCTTCTCCAGCTCACAGCTCCTCCATTCAAAATATACACGTATCCAGTCTGAGATTTAGAATCATCCTTGTCGGTGTCGAAACTAGCGTCCACGTAACCTTTTACGACGAGCTGTTCATCACCCCCATAGACTAAGAACATTTCTTTAGTCCTATTTAGGTACTTTAGGATGTTCTTCACGGCTGTCCAGTGTTCCACTCCTGGATCACTTTGATATCTGATCGTCAAACTAAGAGCATTGCACACATCCGGTCTAGTACACAGCATGGCATACATGATGGAACCTATGGCCGAGGCATAAGGCACTTTGCTCATAGCTTCCCTATCATTTACCGTAGCTAGACACTGAGCCTTGCTCAATATCTTACCTGACAACATAGGCACTGAACCTTTCTTTGCCTTATCCATTCTGAACCTTTTCAGAACTTTGTCTAGGTATGTACTCTGGCTTAAAGCTATCAGGTGTCTTTGTCTATGTCTATAGATCTTGATGCCCAATATATAAGCAGCTTCACCTAGGTCTTTCATTGTGGCATCCCGCAAAACCACTACTAGAAAAATCGCGTCGTTTTTGTGCATTGCATCATCATGACCGCATGCTCATGTCATCATGCCACATTGCATTTGAGCATCGCCATCATCTTGCATTTGCTTGCATCAAACTAATTGCGGAAAAACCTAATTTGTTTTCTAAACGCCCCGTCTTAATTCAAGCAAAACCCGGGTCTCCGGATTATTTTGTTTTGTCTGCTATCGGTTTGCAAACGGTCCGTTTAAAACAAATAAAATATTTAATTAATTTTAGTGGGGCAGTCGAACGGGCCGATTCGACCCCGGACGACCACCCCCGGAATAAAATCGGTCCACCACACCAGCCCACCTGAATCCTTTTTATACCCAGACCTATCTACCCACCCTTGCCTCCACCTCACCCTGGCCAATCACCATATGCCACCTCGCCTTTTTCCCTTCCCCACCCAATCAAACCCTGCCACCTAATCCTACCCTCTCTCTCCTCTCTCTCCCTCCACCCTTGGACCTGGTCCAGCCCCACTCTCCACCACTCCCTGCCTCCCCCGGTCTAGCCCCCCCTCTCTCCCTGCCCGTGGGCCCCGTCCCCCCTGGCCCACCAGTCCCCACCGCGCGCCCCACGCGTTCCCCTGGCCCCGCTCCCCACCGGCCCTGCTCCTTCTTCCTCTCTCCCTGCACCCCGGCCTCGCGTCCTCTCCCTCCTCCCGACGCGCTGCCTCCCCGCCTCCGCTCCGATGCGTCTCCGGCCGGCCCCCTCGCCTCGCCCCGGCCGCGTGCCGCCTGCAGGCTCGCCGGACCCCCCCTCCCTTCTTCGCCTCCTGCAGCCAGCGTCCCCGCCGCCAGGCCCTCTCCGCCCGTCGGTCCCGCGCCTCTCCCCGGCCGGCTGCGCCGCCAGCGACCGCCGCCTCCCTGGCGACCTCGGCCGCAGGTCGGCCCCTCGCCGCTGATCCGAGCTTCCCTCTGGCCGGAGCCCGCGTCCCCGCCTTCCCGCCGCTCGAGCCCGACCCCGTGCTCCGGCCGCCGCCCCTCCGGCGCCGTCCCCGCTCGACCTCGACCCCGCCGTCGGCCCCTCGCCGGCTCTTCCCCGGCCCCGGCCACGTCTCCCCGCCGCACCGACCTCCACCGACGCAGCCGCCCCTTCCCGTCAGCGTCCTCCCGCTACCGCCCGTCTGGCCCCTAGCTCGCCGCCGGAGCGCCCCGTCGCCGGCGCGCGGTACCTCGCCGTCCAGGAGCCCCACCTCGCCAGGCCGCCCAACGCCTCCATCCCCGGCTGCCTGTAGGAGCTCCGGCCGTTGTGGCCGCATCTTCCAGGTCCTCTGCTGCGGGCCCACGCGTAGACGGTGTTCATCGTCATCCCCGGCCACGATCTGTCGATGCTCCACCTCGTCCCTGTTCCGTGAGGCTGCCTACCGACCCGAACTAGTCTGAACTAGTACAATGAAGCCCGCCAAGATCCACTCTGTAAGCGTCAACCGATGCCTGCAACCGATGTTAAGATGGAGCACCAAGATCTTCCCGGAACCGTCAAGACCACCGTCGCGGAACGACATGATCTTCCCCTCGGACGCCAAGATCTACCGCCCGGACCCGAAGACCGTACCTTCGCGGAACAAGTTCACGGCCAACAACCAAAGTCGGAACCCCAAGGTCGTCAACACGGACTCGGAGGAACCCCGGACGACGAGCCCTTCATCTCAGACGCCAAGTTCGTCGAGAACCCGGACGCCAAGGTCGCCGATGCGAATACGACAAGTACTTCATTCCGAACGCCATGACCGTTGACATGACCCGAAGACCGCGAATGCGACAAGATCTACCTCAGTTATCCGAGACCGAACCCGTCGAACCCTGAACCCCGATACCCGACCCCGAACCCCCGGAACCCCAAGTTCGTCGAGACACCCTAATGTGTGAACCCCTTCCCGAAAACCCTATTTTATAATATATACAACTTATCGCATATTAAATGTTCATGCATGCATATTGTCATGTGGTTTGGGGGGCCTTATGCCGATTCACCTAAATTAAATATGGGGCCCATATGCGGGCAAATCTAGTCTCATATTGGCCTCATTTAAACTTGTGTAGCGAACTGGTGCCATCTTTTGTCTTGCTAATGCAACATTTAATTTGCGGGGTAGATAAATAACTTGAACCGTTTAATTAAATGTCGGGACCCCGGTTCCGCTTAATATAACCCAATTGCATCGCATCTTGCCATGTCATACATCATACATGCATCATGCCCGATCTTTTGCCGTAGTATTAAATATTGCATCCGGTGTTTCTTCTAGTGTTTTGGTTCTTCGCGGATAAGGCCGTTGAGTTGATGTGAGCTTCGCCCCGATCTTCGGTTGAACCTTCGGCAATGGATTTCAGGCGAGCATCTCCCCTTTTCTACCTATCTTACTTTTATAGTATTTATTCCCTCCTGTTGATCTATTGCTATCTGTGTTGCGATGCTCTAGTTTCGTACCCGTGATATCCCCTGCAGCCTTATATTGCCTTGGACACCTCCTATTACCTGTTGTTTTGGTAGATAGTTGGACCTGCGCGTCGTAGTCGCTTGCTCAAGTGCTGTTGTGTGTCGTCAAGTACCACAGTTGTTGGAGTACTGCCGCCTGTTTAATGTTGGAGATGAACATGGTTTTACTTTTCGTTCACTTTAATTCCTGTTTAACAACTAAAATTGAAGTAAGTAAGCAGAGGCATCGGTGGGTGATAGATAATATTTGGTTTCCGACCGCCCACTTGTGTCCCGTAGGACCCCGAGTACTTGATACCTGTTCCTTGTTTTATCGCGCTATCCACATCCGGGAGGCTTATGGGACCCCCCTTAGCCAGAGCTTGATTCAGTCTTATTTCTTGGGGCCACAAACTAGTTTGAGGTTTTATTTACGATCCGGTACTTATGCCATGCTTTACCGCTTTATTTACGATTGTGCGAGGAGCACACTGTACTGTTTAGGAATTGTGACCCGTTTTCGCGGTATCGACACCCCGAGTTTTCGGGTTCCCAGTCGTTTACAGCCGGCCCCACAAACCTCGGGTCCGTCTTGGAGCTAGCTTACTTCGTTGCGGGTGTACTCCAAGGGGTGCCCCCCTGAAATATTTCTGAATCCTGTGATTGCTTTGTCGTGAAAGACTCGTTGGGTTTTGATTTGGCTTTTCCGAGGTTGATCGAGTGTGTGTTGCTATTTGTGCACCCCGGCCGGGTTAAAACTTTCTGAAAGCCGTGTCCACGGTTATGGACGACTTGGAGCACAGTATCTCGACCATAGACAAGCGTAACTAAAGTAGTACTATAAATTTGACTTTATAATGACTAGTAATCAGCTTCATTATAATGGAATGGCTAAATAAAACTGCCAACAATTGCTTGTTTGGGTGTCGCTTGCGACCATTGTACCTGACTAGTAAGTATTGCAACTATAACGGAATGGCTAAATAAAAGTACCAACAACTGTCGGGTTTTGGGTTATCTCATGCTATTGTATCTGACTAGTAAGTGTTGCAACTATCACAGAATGGTTAACTAAAAGTGCCCACTGCTTACTTTATCAGGATGATTAACTAAACCTGACTAGTAATTGCTGCAACGATAACTAAATAAGTAAAACTGCCAACTGTGTGAGTTCCTCGGTTGACTTCCTCGTTTGGTCTCGAGGGGGAAACACCAGGCTGGGTTTGTTTGGTGGTAGTATCAGGTTGGTTCCGAATAGGTCTTTCTCACCCCTCTCTGATTGCCGCCAGTTGTATCGAGTCTCTATAGGGTGTTCAGTGCATGCTGCTGCTGCCGCTGCCGCTTTAGTCCACCATACCTATGTAGGCGAGGACCGCCGAATTCTAGTCTCGCCGTGTACTGGCCTCAGTACTGACGCTCCTTTCTTTTTCCTTTGCCCTTCGTCAGCACCCCTTTTGTTTAAGCAGGTTTTGAGATCGACGTCGTTAGCAGGGTTACCTTCCGGCTTGGCCTGGGCAGGGTTATGGACGCCATTGGTTATTCTTCAGGGCTCTTAGCCCCATTTGCATCTTGTCCGTAGTCGGACGCTCTATCGTTTTCAAGGTGATTTGGATCTTTGTATATTATATCTGTATTCTTGACTCATGGAGTCGCTGTTGTATATATATCTGTTCTGTGGGTCCCATCGAGGACTGTTGTGTAATGTTATTACTTCGTTTTCCACCCGCACGAAAGTGCCTGGTGGGCACCTTTGAATCGTTTCTATGCGGGTTTGGCGGGTTTCGCTAAAACTTGCATAGGTCCGATTCTGAGGGTGTTACAGAGTGGTATCAGAGCTCAGCAGTTGCGATACCCCACAAGTCCAGCCTGTAGGATAACCTAGCTAACGGCCGAAGTAGAGTGTCAAAACTATTTTTGCAAAATCGGTTGAATAGTTCTGATTAGGTCTGATTTTACTCCTTACCCCTCTGCTATTCTCCTCTTACCTCTACGTGTTTTGAATCCGCCCTCTTCTCCCTCTTCGAGTCCAGGATTTCTCGTGGTAGGGTTTCCGTCGTACCTTCAGGGTTTCGCTTCCTCCTTTGATAACGGTGTTCTACCATCCTGTGTTCATGCTGTCTGAGGAATCCGTCTACTGTGATGCCATTCTTTGTCCTTGTTTGTGCCTTCCGGTGTTTCCCGACGCGATGTCACCATCTACGCCAGATCCGATGCAGAGTCTGCATCACTCCTGTGTTCCGAACCTCGCTTGTCGAGATCTTCAGTCTAATCCCGAGAGTTGGTTGCATAATCCGCCTATTCGTGTGCAGAGTAATGGTTTGAGTGCGGGATGGAGTAGCTACCATACCACTACTCTTATCATTCGCTCTTGTACATCGAATCTGTGGATCCAGCAAATTTACTCCGTCCGCGGAAGCTAGAGGTGGCTTTATTTGTTGATACCTTTACCTTCGACCTTTTGTTCCCGGAGTGTTCTCTCGACGATCACGGACAACGACCTCTTGTTAGTGGTGTCGCGAAGATCTACACGAAGCGAGAAGACGCAGTTCGCCTACCTTCCCTTCCGGTACCACGAGGCGGATCTCGAGGGCGAGATCCATTGTTAGTGGTGTCGAATTGTGGCATCCCGCAAAACCACTACTAGAAAAATCGCGTCGTTTTTGTGCATTGCATCATCATGACCGCATGCTCATGTCATCATGCCACATTGCATTTGAGCATCGCCATCATCTTGCATTTGCTTGCATCAAACTAATTGCGGAAAAACCTAATTTGTTTTCTAAACGCCCCGTCTTAATTCAAACGCAAAACCCGGGTCTCCGGATTATTTTGTTTTGTCTGCTATCGGTTTGCAAACGGTCCGTTTAAAACAAATAAAATATTTAATTAATTTTAGTGGGGCAGTCGAACGGGCCGATTCGACCCGGACGACCACCCCCGGAATAAAATCGGTCCACCACACCAGCCCACCCGAATCCTTTTTATACCCAGACCTATCTACCCACCCTTGCCTCCACCTCACCCTGGCCAATCACCATATGCCACCTCGCCTTTTTCCCTTCCCCACCCAATCAAACCCTGCCACCTAATCCTACCCTCTCTCTCCTCTCTCTCCCTCCACCCTTGGACCTGGTCCAGCCCCACTCTCCACCACTCCCTGCCTCCCCCGGTCTAGCCCCCCCTCTCTCCCTGCCCGTGGGCCCCGTCCCCCCTGGCCCACCAGTCCCCACCGCGCGCCCCACGCGTTCCCCTGGCCCCGCTCCCCACCGGCCCTGCTCCTTCTTCCTCTCTCCCTGCACCCCGGCCTCGCGTCCTCTCCCTCCTCCCGACGCGCTGCCTCCCCGCCTCCGCTCCGATGCGTCTCCGGCCGGCCCCCTCGCCTCGCCCCGGCCGCGTGCCGCCTGCAGGCTCGCCGGACCCCCCCTCCCTTCTTCGCCTCCTGCAGCCAGCGTCCCCGCCGCCAGGCCCTCTCCGCCCGTCGGTCCCGCGCCTCTCCCCGGCCGGCTGCACCGCCAGCGACCGCCGCCTCCCTGGCGACCTCGGCCGCAGGTCGGCCCCTCGCCGCTGATCCGAGCTTCCCTCTGGCCGGAGCCCGCGTCCCCGCCTTCCCGCCGCTCGAGCCCGACCCCGTGCTCCGGCCGCCGCCCCTCCGGCGCCGTCCCCGCTCGACCTCGACCCCGCCGTCGGCCCCTCGCCGGCTCTTCCCCGGCCCCGGCCACGTCTCCCCGCCGCACCGACCTCCACCGACGCAGCCGCCCCTTCCCGTCAGCGTCCTCCCGCTACCGCCCGTCTGGCCCCTAGCTCGCCGCCGAAGCGCCCCGTCGCCGGCGCGCGGTACCTCGCCGTCCAGGAGCCCCACCTCGCCAGGCCGCCCAACGCCTCCGTCCCCGGCTGCCTGTAGGAGCTCCGGCCGTTGTGGCCGCATCTTCCAGGTCCTCTGCTGCGGGCCCACGCGTAGACGGTGTTCATCGTCATCCCCGGCCACGATCTGTCGATGCTCCACCTCGTCCCTGTTCCGTGAGGCTGCCTACCGACCCGAACTAGTCTGAACTAGTACAATGAAGCCCGCCAAGATCCACTCTGTAAGCGTCAACCGATGCCTGCAACCGATGTTAAGATGGAGCACCAAGATCTTCCCGGAACCGTCAAGACCACCGTCGCGGAACGACATGATCTTCCCCTCGGACGCCAAGATCTACCGCCCGGACCCGAAGACCGTACCTTCGCGGAACAAGTTCACGGCCAACAACCAAAGTCGGAACCCCAAGGTCGTCAACACGGACTCGGAGGAACCCCGGACGACGAGCCCTTCATCTCAGACGCCAAGTTCGTCGAGAACCCGGACGCCAAGGTCGCCGATGCGAATACGACAAGTACTTCATTCCGAACGCCATGACCGTTGACATGACCCGAAGACCGCGAATGCGACAAGATCTACCTCAGTTATCCGAGACCGAACCCGTCGAACCCTGAACCCCGATACCCGACCCCGAACCCCCGGAACCCCAAGTTCGTCGAGACACCCTAATGTGTGAACCCCTTCCCGAAAACCCTATTTTATAATATATACAACTTATCGCATATTAAATGTTCATGCATGCATATTGTCATGTGGTTTGGGGGGCCTTATGCCGATTCACCTAAATTAAATATGGGGCCCATATGCGGGCAAATCTAGTCTCATATTGGCCTCATTTAAACTTGTGTAGCGAACTGGTGCCATCTTTTGTCTTGCTAATGCAACATTTAATTTGCGGGGTAGATAAATAACTTGAACCGTTTAATTAAATGTCGGGACCCCGGTTCCGCTTAATATAACCCAATTGCATCGCATCTTGCCATGTCATACATCATACATGCATCATGCCCGATCTTTTGCCGTAGTATTAAATATTGCATCCGGTGTTTCTTCTAGTGTTTTGGTTCTTCGCGGATAAGGCCGTTGAGTTGATGTGAGCTTCGCCCCGATCTTCGGTTGAACCTTCGGCAATGGATTTCAGGCGAGCATCTCCCCTTTTCTACCTATCTTACTTTTATAGTATTTATTCCCTCCTGTTGATCTATTGCTATCTGTGTTGCGATGCTCTAGTTTCGTACCCGTGATATCCCCTGCAGCCTTATATTGCCTTGGACACCTCCTATTACCTGTTGTTTTGGTAGATAGTTGGACCTGCGCGTCGTAGTCGCTTGCTCAAGTGCTGTTGTGTGTCGTCAAGTACCACAGTTGTTGGAGTACTGCCGCCTGTTTAATGTTGGAGATGAACATGGTTTTACTTTTCGTTCACTTTAATTCCTGTTTAACAACTAAAATTGAAGTAAGTAAGCAGAGGCATCGGTGGGTGATAGATAATATTTGGTTTCCGACCGCCCACTTGTGTCCCGTAGGACCCCGAGTACTTGATACCTGTTCCTTGTTTTATCGCGCTATCCACATCCGGGAGGCTTATGGGACCCCCCTTAGCCAGAGCTTGATTCAGTCTTATTTCTTGGGGCCACAAACTAGTTTGAGGTTTTATTTACGATCCGGTACTTATGCCATGCTTTACCGCTTTATTTACGATTGTGCGAGGAGCACACTGTACTGTTTAGGAATTGTGACCCGTTTTCGCGGTATCGACACCCCGAGTTTTCGGGTTCCCAGTCGTTTACAGCCGGCCCCACAAACCTCGGGTCCGTCTTGGAGCTAGCTTACTTCGTTGCGGGTGTACTCCAAGGGGTGCCCCCCCTGAAATATTTCTGAATCCTGTGATTGCTTTGTCGTGAAAGACTCGTTGGGTTTTGATTTGGCTTTTCCGAGGTTGATCGAGTGTGTGTTGCTATTTGTGCACCCCGGCCGGGTTAAAACTTTCTGAAAGCCGTGTCCACGGTTATGGACGACTTGGAGCACAGTATCTCGACCATAGACAAGCGTAACTAAAGTAGTACTATAAATTTGACTTTATAATGACTAGTAATCAGCTTCATTATAATGGAATGGCTAAATAAAACTGCCAACAATTGCTTGTTTGGGTGTCGCTTGCGACCATTGTACCTGACTAGTAAGTATTGCAACTATAACGGAATGGCTAAATAAAAGTACCAACAACTGTCGGGTTTTGGGTTATCTCATGCTATTGTATCTGACTAGTAAGTGTTGCAACTATCACAGAATGGTTAACTAAAAGTGCCCACTGCTTACTTTATCAGGATGATTAACTAAACCTGACTAGTAATTGCTGCAACGATAACTAAATAAGTAAAACTGCCAACTGTGTGAGTTCCTCGGTTGACTTCCTCGTTTGGTCTCGAGGGGGAAACACCAGGCTGGGTTTGTTTGGTGGTAGTATCAGGTTGGTTCCGAATAGGTCTTTCTCACCCCTCTCTGATTGCCGCCAGTTGTATCGAGTCTCTATAGGGTGTTCAGTGCATGCTGCTGCTGCCGCTGCCGCTTTAGTCCACCATACCTATGTAGGCGAGGACCGCCGAATTCTAGTCTCGCCGTGTACTGGCCTCAGTACTGACGCTCCTTTCTTTTTCCTTTGCCCTTCGTCAGCACCCCTTTTGTTTAAGCAGGTTTTGAGATCGACGTCGTTAGCAGGGTTACCTTCCGGCTTGGCCTGGGCAGGGTTATGGACGCCATTGGTTATTCTTCAGGGCTCTTAGCCCCATTTGCATCTTGTCCGTAGTCGGACGCTCTATCGTTTTCAAGGTGATTTGGATCTTTGTATATTATATCTGTATTCTTGACTCATGGAGTCGCTGTTGTATATATATCTGTTCTGTGGGTCCCATCGAGGACTGTTGTGTAATGTTATTACTTCGTTTTCCACCCGCACGAAAGTGCCTGGTGGGCACCTTTGAATCGTTTCTATGCGGGTTTGGCGGGTTTCGCTAAAACTTGCATAGGTCCGATTCTGAGGGTGTTACAGAGTGGTATCAGAGCTCAGCAGTTGCGATACCCCACAAGTCCAGCCTGTAGGATAACCTAGCTAACGGCCGAAGTAGAGTGTCAAAACTATTTTTGCAAAATCGGTTGAATAGTTCTGATTAGGTCTGATTTTACTCCTTACCCCTCTGCTATTCTCCTCTTACCTCTACGTGTTTTGAATCCGCCCTCTTCTCCCTCTTCGAGTCCAGGATTTCTCGTGGTAGGGTTTCCGTCGTACCTTCAGGGTTTCACTTCCTCCTTTGATAACGGTGTTCTACCATCCTGTGTTCATGCTGTCTGAGGAATCCGTCTACTGTGATGCCATTCTTTGTCCTTGTTTGTGCCTTCCGGTGTTTCCCGACGCGATGTCACCATCTACGCCAGATCCGATGCAGAGTCTGCATCACTCCTGTGTTCCGAACCTCGCTTGTCGAGATCTTCAGTCTAATCCCGAGAGTTGGTTGCATAATCCGCCTATTCGTGTGCAGAGTAATGGTTTGAGTGCGGGATGGAGTAGCTACCATACCACTACTCTTATCATTCGCTCTTGTACATCGAATCTGTGGATCCAGCAAATTTACTCCGTCCGCGGAAGCTAGAGGTGGCTTTATTTGTTGATACCTTTACCTTCGACCTTTTGTTCCCGGAGTGTTCTCTCGACGATCACGGACAACGACCTCTTGTTAGTGGTGTCGCGAAGATCTACACGAAGCGAGAAGACGCAGTTCGCCTACCTTCCCTTCCGGTACCACGAGGCGGATCTCGAGGGCGAGATCCATTGTTAGTGGTGTCGAATTGTGGCATCCCGCAAAACCACTACTAGAAAAATCGCGTCGTTTTTGTGCATTGCATCATCATGACCGCATGCTCATGTCATCATGCCACATTGCATTTGAGCATCGCCATCATCTTGCATTTGCTTGCATCAAACTAATTGCGGAAAAACCTAATTTGTTTTCTAAACGCCCCGTCTTAATTCAAACGCAAAACCCGGGTCTCCGGATTATTTTGTTTTGTCTGCTATCGGTTTGCAAACGGTCCGTTTAAAACAAATAAAATATTTAATTAATTTTAGTGGGGCAGTCGAACGGGCCGATTCGACCCGGACGACCACCCCCGGAATAAAATCGGTCCACCACACCAGCCCACCCGAATCCTTTTTATACCCAGACCTATCTACCCACCCTTGCCTCCACCTCACCCTGGCCAATCACCATATGCCACCTCGCCTTTTTCCCTTCCCCACCCAATCAAACCCTGCCACCTAATCCTACCCTCTCTCTCCTCTCTCTCCCTCCACCCTTGGACCTGGTCCAGCCCCACTCTCCACCACTCCCTGCCTCCCCCGGTCTAGCCCCCCCTCTCTCCCTGCCCGTGGGCCCCGTCCCCCCTGGCCCACCAGTCCCCACCGCGCGCCCCACGCGTTCCCCTGGCCCCGCTCCCCACCGGCCCTGCTCCTTCTTCCTCTCTCCCTGCACCCCGGCCTCGCGTCCTCTCCCTCCTCCCGACGCGCTGCCTCCCCGCCTCCGCTCCGATGCGTCTCCGGCCGGCCCCCTCGCCTCGCCCCGGCCGCGTGCCGCCTGCAGGCTCGCCGGACCCCCCCTCCCTTCTTCGCCTCCTGCAGCCAGCGTCCCCGCCGCCAGGCCCTCTCCGCCCGTCGGTCCCGCGCCTCTCCCCGGCCGGCTGCGCCGCCAGCGACCGCCGCCCTCCCTGGCGACCTCGGCCGCAGGTCGGCCCCTCGCCGCTGATCCGAGCTTCCCTCTGGCCGGAGCCCGCGTCCCCGCCTTCCCGCCGCTCGAGCCCGACCCCGTGCTCCGGCCGCCGCCCCTCCGGCGCCGTCCCCGCTCGACCTCGACCCCGCCGTCGGCCCCTCGCCGGCTCTTCCCCGGCCCCGGCCACGTCTCCCCGCCGCACCGACCTCCACCGACGCAGCCGCCCCTTCCCGTCAGCGTCCTCCCGCTACCGCCCGTCTGGCCCCTAGCTCGCCGCCGGAGCGCCCCGTCGCCGGCGCGCGGTACCTCGCCGTCCAGGAGCCCCACCTCGCCAGGCCGCCCAACGCCTCCGTCCCCGGCTGCCTGTAGGAGCTCCGGCCGTTGTGGCCGCATCTTCCAGGTCCTCTGCTGCGGGCCCACGCGTAGACGGTGTTCATCGTCATCCCCGGCCACGATCTGTCGATGCTCCACCTCGTCCCTGTTCCGTGAGGCTGCCTACCGACCCGAACTAGTCTGAACTAGTACAATGAAGCCCGCCAAGATCCACTCTGTAAGCGTCAACCGATGCCTGCAACCGATGTTAAGATGGAGCACCAAGATCTTCCCGGAACCGTCAAGACCACCGTCGCGGAACGACATGATCTTCCCCTCGGACGCCAAGATCTACCGCCCGGACCCGAAGACCGTACCTTCGCGGAACAAGTTCACGGCCAACAACCAAAGTCGGAACCCCAAGGTCGTCAACACGGACTCGGAGGAACCCCGGACGACGAGCCCTTCATCTCAGACGCCAAGTTCGTCGAGAACCCGGACGCCAAGGTCGCCGATGCGAATACGACAAGTACTTCATTCCGAACGCCATGACCGTTGACATGACCCGAAGACCGCGAATGCGACAAGATCTACCTCAGTTATCCGAGACCGAACCCGTCGAACCCTGAACCCCGATACCCGACCCCGAACCCCCGGAACCCCAAGTTCGTCGAGACACCCTAATGTGTGAACCCCTTCCCGAAAACCCTATTTTATAATATATACAACTTATCGCATATTAAATGTTCATGCATGCATATTGTCATGTGGTTTGGGGGGCCTTATGCCGATTCACCTAAATTAAATATGGGGCCCATATGCGGGCAAATCTAGTCTCATATTGGCCTCATTTAAACTTGTGTAGCGAACTGGTGCCATCTTTTGTCTTGCTAATGCAACATTTAATTTGCGGGGTAGATAAATAACTTGAACCGTTTAATTAAATGTCGGGACCCCGGTTCCGCTTAATATAACCCAATTGCATCGCATCTTGCCATGTCATACATCATACATGCATCATGCCCGATCTTTTGCCGTAGTATTAAATATTGCATCCGGTGTTTCTTCTAGTGTTTTGGTTCTTCGCGGATAAGGCCGTTGAGTTGATGTGAGCTTCGCCCCGATCTTCGGTTGAACCTTCGGCAATGGATTTCAGGCGAGCATCTCCCCTTTTCTACCTATCTTACTTTTATAGTATTTATTCCCTCCTGTTGATCTATTGCTATCTGTGTTGCGATGCTCTAGTTTCGTACCCGTGATATCCCCTGCAGCCTTATATTGCCTTGGACACCTCCTATTACCTGTTGTTTTGGTAGATAGTTGGACCTGCGCGTCGTAGTCGCTTGCTCAAGTGCTGTTGTGTGTCGTCAAGTACCACAGTTGTTGGAGTACTGCCGCCTGTTTAATGTTGGAGATGAACATGGTTTTACTTTTCGTTCACTTTAATTCCTGTTTAACAACTAAAATTGAAGTAAGTAAGCAGAGGCATCGGTGGGTGATAGATAATATTTGGTTTCCGACCGCCCACTTGTGTCCCGTAGGACCCCGAGTACTTGATACCTGTTCCTTGTTTTATCGCGCTATCCACATCCGGGAGGCTTATGGGACCCCCCCTTAGCCAGAGCTTGATTCAGTCTTATTTCTTGGGGCCACAAACTAGTTTGAGGTTTTATTTACGATCCGGTACTTATGCCATGCTTTACCGCTTTATTTACGATTGTGCGAGGAGCACACTATACTGTTTAGGAATTGTGACCCGTTTTCGCGGTATCGACATCCCGAGTTTTCGGGTTCCCAGTCGTTTATAGCCGGCCCCACAAACCTCGGGTCCGTCTTGGAGCTAGCTTACTTCGTTGCGGGTGTACTCCAAGGGGTGCCCCCCCTGAAATATTTCTGAATCCTGTGATTGCTTTGTCGTGAAAGACTCGTTGGGTTTTGATTTGGCTTTTCCGAGGTTGATCGAGTGTGTGTTGCTATTTGTGCACCCCGGCCGGGTTAAAACTTTCTGAAAGCCGTGTCCACGGTTATGGACGACTTGGAGCACAGTATCTCGACCATAGACAAGCGTAACTAAAGTAGTACTATAAATTTGACTTTATAATGACTAGTAATCAGCTTCATTATAATGGAATGGCTAAATAAAACTGCCAACAATTGCTTGTTTGGGTGTCGCTTGCGACCATTGTACCTGACTAGTAAGTATTGCAACTATAACGGAATGGCTAAATAAAAGTACCAACAACTGTCGGGTTTTGGGTTATCTCATGCTATTGTATCTGACTAGTAAGTGTTGCAACTATCACAGAATGGTTAACTAAAAGTGCCCACTGCTTACTTTATCAGGATGATTAACTAAACCTGACTAGTAATTGCTGCAACGATAACTAAATAAGTAAAACTGCCAACTGTGTGAGTTCCTCGGTTGACTTCCTCGTTTGGTCTCGAGGGGGAAACACCAGGCTGGGTTTGTTTGGTGGTAGTATCAGGTTGGTTCCGAATAGGTCTTTCTCACCCCTCTCTGATTGCCGCCAGTTGTATCGAGTCTCTATAGGGTGTTCAGTGCATGCTGCTGCTGCCGCTGCCGCTTTAGTCCACCATACCTATGTAGGCGAGGACCGCCGAATTCTAGTCTCGCCGTGTACTGGCCTCAGTACTGACGCTCCTTTCTTTTTCCTTTGCCCTTCGTCGGCACCCCTTTTGTTTAAGCAGGTTTTGAGATCGACGTCGTTAGCAGGGTTACCTTCCGGCTTGGCCTGGGCAGGGTTATGGACGCCATTGGTTATTCTTCAGGGCTCTTAGCCCCATTTGCATCTTGTCCGTAGTCGGACGCTCTATCGTTTTCAAGGTGATTTGGATCTTTGTATATTATATCTGTATTCTTGACTCATGGAGTCGCTGTTGTATATATATCTGTTCTGTGGGTCCCATCGAGGACTGTTGTGTAATGTTATTACTTCGTTTTCCACCCGCACGAAAGTGCCTGGTGGGCACCTTTGAATCGTTTCTATGCGGGTTTGGCGGGTTTCGCTAAAACTTGCATAGGTCCGATTCTGAGGGTGTTACAGAGTGGTATCAGAGCTCAGCAGTTGCGATACCCCACAAGTCCAGCCTGTAGGATAACCTAGCTAACGGCCGAAGTAGAGTGTCAAAACTATTTTTGCAAAATCGGTTGAATAGTTCTGATTAGGTCTGATTTTACTCCTTACCCCTCTGCTATTCTCCTCTTACCTCTACGTGTTTTGAATCCGCCCTCTTCTCCCTCTTCGAGTCCAGGATTTCTCGTGGTAGGGTTTCCGTCGTACCTTCAGGGTTTCGCTTCCTCCTTTGATAACGGTGTTCTACCATCCTGTGTTCATGCTGTCTGAGGAATCCGTCTACTGTGATGCCATTCTTTGTCCTTGTTTGTGCCTTCCGGTGTTTCCCGACGCGATGTCACCATCTACGCCAGATCCGATGCAGAGTCTGCATCACTCCTGTGTTCCGAACCTCGCTTGTCGAGATCTTCAGTCTAATCCCGAGAGTTGGTTGCATAATCCGCCTATTCGTGTGCAGAGTAATGGTTTGAGTGCGGGATGGAGTAGCTACCATACCACTACTCTTATCATTCGCTCTTGTACATCGAATCTGTGGATCCAGCAAATTTACTCCGTCCGCGGAAGCTAGAGGTGGCTTTATTTGTTGATACCTTTACCTTCGACCTTTTGTTCCCGGAGTGTTCTCTCGACGATCACGGACAACGACCTCTTGTTAGTGGTGTCGCGAAGATCTACACGAAGCGAGAAGACGCAGTTCGCCGACCTTCCCTTCCGGTACCACGAGGCGGATCTCGAGGGCGAGATCCATTGTTAGTGGTGTCGAATTGTGGCATCCCGCAAAACCACTACTAGAAAAATCGCGTCGTTTTTGTGCATTGCATCATCATGACCGCATGCTCATGTCATCATGCCACATTGCATTTGAGCATCGCCATCATCTTGCATTTGCTTGCATCAAACTAATTGCGGAAAAACCTAATTTGTTTTCTAAACGCCCCGTCTTAATTCAAACGCAAAACCCGGGTCTCCGGATTATTTTGTTTTGTCTGCTATCGGTTTGCAAACGGTCCGTTTAAAACAAATAAAATATTTAATTAATTTTAGTGGGGCAGTCGAACGGGCCGATTCGACCCGGACGACCACCCCCGGAATAAAATCGGTCCACCACACCAGCCCACCCGAATCCTTTTTATACCCAGACCTATCTACCCACCCTTGCCTCCACCTCACCCTGGCCAATCACCATATGCCACCTCGCCTTTTTCCCTTCCCCACCCAATCAAACCCTGCCACCTAATCCTACCCTCTCTCTCCTCTCTCTCCCTCCACCCTTGGACCTGGTCCAGCCCCACTCTCCACCACTCCCTGCCTCCCCCGGTCTAGCCCCCCCTCTCTCCCTGCCCGTGGGCCCCGTCCCCCCTGGCCCACCAGTCCCCACCGCGCGCCCCACGCGTTCCCCTGGCCCCGCTCCCCACCGGCCCTGCTCCTTCTTCCTCTCTCCCCGCACCCCGGCCTCGCGTCCTCTCCCTCCTCCCGACGCGCTGCCTCCCCGCCTCCGCTCCGATGCGTCTCCGGCCGGCCCCCTCGCCTCGCCCCGGCCGCGTGCCGCCTGCAGGCTCGCCGGACCCCCCCTCCCTTCTTCGCCTCCTGCAGCCAGCGTCCCCGCCGCCAGGCCCTCTCCGCCCGTCGGTCCCGCGCCTCTCCCCGGCCGGCTGCGCCGCCAGCGACCGCCGCCCTCCCTGGCGACCTCGGCCGCAGGTCGGCCCCTCGCCGCTGATCCGAGCTTCCCTCTGGCCGGAGCCCGCGTCCCCGCCTTCCCGCCGCTCGAGCCCGACCCCGTGCTCCGGCCGCCGCCCCTCCGGCGCCGTCCCCGCTCGACCTCGACCCCGCCGTCGGCCCCTCGCCGGCTCTTCCCCGGCCCCGGCCACGTCTCCCCGCCGCACCGACCTCCACCGACGCAGCCGCCCCTTCCCGTCAGCGTCCTCCCGCTACCGCCCGTCTGGCCCCTAGCTCGCCGCCGGAGCGCCCCGTCGCCGGCGCGCGGTACCTCGCCGTCCAGGAGCCCCACCTCGCCAGGCCGCCCAACGCCTCCGTCCCCGGCTGCCTGTAGGAGCTCCGGCCGCTGTGGCCGCATCTTCCAGGTCCTCTGCTGCGGGCCCACGCGTAGACGGTGTTCATCGTCATCCCCGGCCACGATCTGTCGATGCTCCACCTCGTCCCTGTTCCGTGAGGCTGCCTACCGACCCGAACTAGTCTGAACTAGTACAATGAAGCCCGCCAAGATCCACTCTGTAAGCGTCAACCAATGCCTGCAACCGATGTTAAGATGGAGCACCAAGATCTTCCCGGAACCGTCAAGACCACCATCGCGGAACGACATGATCTTCCCCTCGGACGCCAAGATCTACCGCCCGGACCCGAAGACCGTACCTTCGCGGAACAAGTTCACGGCCAACAACCAAAGTCGGAACCCCAAGGTCGTCAACACGGACTCGGAGGAACCCCGGACGACGAGCCCTTCATCTCAGACGCCAAGTTCGTCGAGAACCCGGACGCCAAGGTCGCCGATGCGAATACGACAAGTACTTCATTCCGAACGCCATGACCGTTGACATGACCCGAAGACCGCGAATGCGACAAGATCTACCTCAGTTATCCGAGACCGAACCCGTCGAACCCTGAACCCCGATACCCGACCCCGAACCCCCGGAACCCCAAGTTCGTCGAGACACCCTAATGTGTGAACCCCTTCCCGAAAACCCTATTTTATAATATATACAACTTATCGCATATTAAATGTTCATGCATGCATATTGTCATGTGGTTTGGGGGGCCTTATGCCGATTCACCTAAATTAAATATGGGGCCCATATGCGGGCAAATCTAGTCTCATATTGGCCTCATTTAAACTTGTGTAGCGAACTGGTGCCATCTTTTGTCTTGCTAATGCAACATTTAATTTGCGGGGTAGATAAATAACTTGAACCGTTTAATTAAATGTCGGGACCCCGGTTCCGCTTAATATAACCCAATTGCATCGCATCTTGCCATGTCATACATCATACATGCATCATGCCCGATCTTTTGCCGTAGTATTAAATATTGCATCCGGTGTTTCTTCTAGTGTTTTGGTTCTTCGCGGATAAGGCCGTTGAGTTGATGTGAGCTTCGCCCCGATCTTCGGTTGAACCTTCGGCAATGGATTTCAGGCGAGCATCTCCCCTTTTCTACCTATCTTACTTTTATAGTATTTATTCCCTCCTGTTGATCTATTGCTATCTGTGTTGCGATGCTCTAGTTTCGTACCCGTGATATCCCCTGCAGCCTTATATTGCCTTGGACACCTCCTATTACCTGTTGTTTTGGTAGATAGTTGGACCTGCGCGTCGTAGTCGCTTGCTCAAGTGCTGTTGTGTGTCGTCAAGTACCACAGTTGTTGGAGTACTGCCGCCTGTTTAATGTTGGAGATGAACATGGTTTTACTTTTCGTTCACTTTAATTCCTGTTTAACAACTAAAATTGAAGTAAGTAAGCAGAGGCATCGGTGGGTGATAGATAATATTTGGTTTCCGACCGCCCACTTGTGTCCCGTAGGACCCCGAGTACTTGATACCTGTTCCTTGTTTTATCGCGCTATCCACATCCGGGAGGCTTATGGGACCCCCCTTAGCCAGAGCTTGATTCAGTCTTATTTCTTGGGGCCACAAACTAGTTTGAGGTTTTATTTACGATCCGGTACTTATGCCATGCTTTACCGCTTTATTTACGATTGTGCGAGGAGCACACTATACTGTTTAGGAATTGTGACCCATTTTCGCGGTATCGACACCCCGAGTTTTCGGGTTCCCAGTCGTTTACAGCCGGCCCCACAAACCTCGGGTCCGTCTCGGAGCTAGCTTACTTCGTTGCGGGTGTACTCCAAGGGGTGGCCCCCTGAAATATTTCTGAATCCTGTGATTGCTTTGTCGTGAAAGACTCGTTGGGTTTTGATTTGGCTTTTCCGAGGTTGATCGAGTGTGTGTTGCTATTTGTGCACCCCGGCCGGGTTAAAACTTTCTGAAAGCCGTGTCCACGGTTATGGACGACTTGGAGCACAGTATCTCGACCATAGACAAGCATAACTAAAGTAGTACTATAAATTTGACTTTATAATGACTAGTAATCAGCTTCATTATAATGGAATGGCTAAATAAAACTGCCAACAATTGCTTGTTTGGGTGTCGCTTGCGACCATTGTACCTGACTAGTAAGTATTGCAACTATAACGGAATGGCTAAATAAAAGTACCAACAACTGTCGAGTTTTGGGTTATCTCATGCTATTGTATCTGACTAGTAAGTGTTGCAACTATCACAGAATGGTTAACTAAAAGTGCCCACTGCTTACTTTATCAGGATGATTAACTAAACCTGACTAGTAATTGCTGCAATGATAACTGAATAAGTAAAACTGCCAACTGTGTGAGTTCCTCGGTTGACTTCCTCGTTTGGTCTCGAGGGGGAAACACCAGGCTGGGTTTGTTTGGTGGTAGTATCAGGTTGGTTCCGAATAGGTCTTTCTCACCCCTCTCTGATTGCCGCCAGTTGTATCGAGTCTCTATAGGGTGTTCAGTGCATGCTGCTGCTGCCGCTGCCGCTTTAGTCCACCATACCTATGTAGGCGAGGACCGCCGAATTCTAGTCTCGCCGTGTACTGGCCTCAGTACTGACGCTCCTTTCTTTTTCCTTTGCCCTTCGTCGGCACCCCTTTTGTTTAAGCAGGTTTTGAGATCGACGTCGTTAGCAGGGTTACCTTCCGGCTTGGCCTGGGCAGGGTTATGGACGCCATTGGTTATTCTTCAGGGCTCTTAGCCCCATTTGCATCTTGTCCGTAGTCGGACGCTCTATCGTTTTCAAGGTGATTTGGATCTTTGTATATTATATCTGTATTCTTGACTCATGGAGTCGCTGTTGTATATATATCTGTTCTGTGGGTCCCATCAAGGACTGTTGTGTAATGTTATTACTTCGTTTTCCACCCGCACGAAAGTGCCTGGTGGGCACCTTTGAATCGTTTCTATGCGGGTTTGGCGGGTTTCGCTAAAACTTGCATAGGTCCGATTCTGAGGGTGTTACATTCATTGAAAAACACTTGTTCAAATAACTCTTCACATCGTTAAGCATGTTAATGTCATTTCCAATAATCAATATGTCATCCACATATAGTACCAGGAATGTCACCGAGCTCCCACTCACTTTCTTGTAGATGCAAGCTTAGTAGCAATTTGGAACAAATCCAAAGCTCTTGATCACTTCATCAAAACGAAGGTTCCAACTCCGAGATGCTTGCTTCAGTCCATAAATGGAACGCTGAAGTTTGCATACTTTATCAGCATCCTTAGGATCGACAAAACCTTCGGGTTGCATCATATACAACTCTTCATTAATGTTTCCATTGAGGAATGCAGTCTTGACATCCATCTGCCATATTTCATAATCATGAAACGCAGCAATTGCTAATAAAATCCGAATGGACTTAAACATCGCTACGGGAGAGAAAGTCTCATCGTAGTCAACACCTTGAACTTGTCGAAAACCTTTCGCAACAAGCCGTGCTTTATAGACGGTAACATTACCATCCGCGTCCGTTTTCTTCTTGAAGATACATTTGCACTCAACGGCCTTTCGGTCGCTAGGAGGGTCCACCAAAGTCCATACTTGGTTTTAGCTCATGGATCCCAATTCGGATTTCATGGCTTCTAGCCATTTCTCAGAATCTGGGCTCATCATCGCTTCCTCATAGTTCGTAGGTTCACTGTCTTCTACCAACAAGACAGTCAAGACAGGGTTGCGGTACCACTCAGGAGGGGCACGCGACCTTGTCGACCTGCGACGTTCAGTAGCAGCATCGTCCGAAGCTTCATGATCCTTGTCATTAGCTTCCTCTATTATTGGTGCAGGCGGCACTGGAACAATTTCAGGTGCTGCGCTACTCTCCAACTCAAGAGAAGGTTCAATAACCTCGTCTAGCTCTACTTTCCTCCCACTCACTTCTTTCGAGAGAAACTCCTTCTCAAGAAAGGAATCGTTCTTTGCGACAAACACTTTGCCTTCGGTTCTGTGATAGAAGGTATACCCAATAGTTTCCTTAGGGTATCCTATGAAGACGCATTTCTCCGCTTTGGGTTCGGGCTTGTCCGGCATCAACTTCTTGACGTAAGCTTCGCATCCCCAATCTTTAAGAAACGACAACTTAGGTTTAGCACCAAACCACAGTTCATACGGTGTCGTCTCAACGGATTTAGATGGAGCCCTATTTAAAGTGAATGCAGCGGTTTCTAATGCATAACCCCAAAATGATAACGGCAAATCAGTAAGAGACATCATTGATCGGACCATATCTAATAAGGTTCGATTCCGGCGTTCAGACACACCATTGCGTTGTGGTGTTCCGGGTGGCGTGAGTTGCGAAACGATTCCGCTTGCTTTAAGATGCGTGAGAAAATCATAACTCAAATATTCACCTCCACGATCGGATCGTAGAAACTTAATCTTTCTGTTACGATGGTTCTCCACTTCATTCTGAAATTCCTTGAACTTTTCAAATGTTTCAGATTTATGTTTCATTAAATAGATATACCCATATCTACTTAAGTCATCGGTAAAAGTGAGAAAATAGCGATATCCACCGCGCGTCGAAACACTCATCGGTCCGCATACATCGGTATGTATAATTTCCAACAAGTCCGTTGCTCGCTCCATCATACCGGAGAACGGGGTTTTGATCATCTTGCCCATGTGGCATGGTTCGCATGTGTCAAATGATTCAAAATCAAGAGACTCCAAAAGTCCATCAGAATGGAGTTTCTTCATGCGCTTTACACCAATATGACCTAGACGACAGTGCCACAAATAAGTAGTATTATCACTATCTACTTTGCATCTCTTAGCCTCAATGTTATGGATGTGTGTTTCATCCCTTTCGAGATTTATAAGAAATAAACCATTCACAATAGGTGCATGACCATAAAAGATGTTACTCATATAAATAGAACAACCATTATTCTCCGATTTAAATGAATAACCGTCTTGCAATAAACAAGATCCAGAAATAATGTTCATGCTCAATGCAGGCACATAATAACACTTATTAAGGTTTAAAACTAATCCCAAAGGTAAAACTAAGGAGAGTGTGCCGACGGCCATCACATCAACTCTTGATCCGTTGCCAACGCGCATCGCCACCTCATCCCTCGCAAGCCGCCGTCTATTCCGTAGCTCCTGTTTCGAGTTACAAATATTAGCAACTAAACCGGTATCAAATACCCAGGCACTACAACGAGGGCTAGTAAGGAAAACATCAATAACATGTATATCAAATATACCTTTGATGGTGCCATCCTTCTTGTCCGCTAAGTACTTCGGACAGTTGCGCTTCCAGTGACCCTTGTCCTTGCAATAGAAGCACTCAGTGTCCGGCTTAGGACCAGACTTGAGCTTCTTCTCAGCAGGGGCAGTGCGCTTGCCGCCGCCCTTCTTGAAGGGCTTCTTTGCACCCTTACCTTTCTTGAAGGTGGGCTTGTTGACCATCAACACATGATTATCCTTTTTGATGTCCACTTCCGCGGCCTTCAGCTTTGCGAAGAGCTCGGTGATCGTATCAGTGGAACCAATCTGATTATGAGTCACTACAAAACTTTTGTAGCTGGGAGGGAGTGATTGCAGAACCCTGTCAATCTTGAGCTCCTATGGAATCGTGCATTCCAGTTGCTCAAGGCGTTGAGTGTAGCCCGTCATCTTAATGGTGTGCTCACTAATGGAACTCCCTTCCTCCATCTTGCAGTTAAAGAACTTCTCAGAGATCTCATATCTCTCAGAACGGGCCTGAGTCTGAAACATGGTTTTCAGCTCTTCGAGAATCTCAAAGGGCCCGAGATAGTCTTCAAAACTATTTTGAAGTTCCGGTTCCATAGCAAACAACATGGTGCTCTTAATCACACCATAATCATCTTTGCGCGACTGATAGACAGCTTTCTCATCAGCCGGCGCAGTTGCAGCAGGGGGGTCACCTAACGCTTTCCCAAGGACATAGTCCTTTTGACCGCCAGAGAGAATGATTCTTAGATTGCGGAACCAATTGGTGAAGTTAGACCCATTGTTTCTAAGCTTTTCCTTCTCAGCAAAAACGTTGAAGTTGAAGTTGGACTTAGCCATTTGATCTACAATATTTGCAAGTACAAATTAGACTATGTTCATGATAACTAGTTCAACTTAATCAAATTACTAGATGAACTCCCACTAAATTCAACATCCCTCAAGTTGTTTAGTGAACATGATCCAAATTCACCACACCTAATCCGATCATCACGAGAAGAGATGTGGTTTCAATGGTGGACAACGAAGTGTCGATCATATCATTCATATGACTCATGCTTAACCTTTCGGTTCTTGTGTTCTGAGGCCATGTCTGTACATGCTAGGCTCGTCAAGTTAGACCCAAGTATTTCCGCGTGTGCAAAACTGGCTTGCAACCGTTGTATGTGAGCGTAGAGTCTATAGCACCCGATCATCACGTGATGCTTGGACACGACGAACTTTCGCAACGGTGCATACTCGGGGAGAACACAGTTTTTATCTTGATCTTTAAGTGAGGAATCATCTTATAATGCTACCGTCGCGATCTAAGCATGATAAGATACATAAAAGGATAAACATCACATGCATATAACTTTAATGTGACATGGTATAGCCAATCTTCGCGCAATGATCTCCATCTTGTGCGTTCCGGCATGATCTACATCACTCCACCATGATTGCCTCCACCAAGAATAGCAACTACAACTATTGCTAACTACTTAGCGATAAAGTGAAACTATTACATGGCGCATAAGAAGTTGACACACAGGTCATACACAATTATAAAGACAACCATATGGCTCCTGCCGGTTGTGTACTCATAGACATGCAAGTCGTGAAACATTACAAAACATGATCATCGCATACATTATACACATCACATCTTGGGCCATACCATATCACAGAAAGCACTCCCTGCAAAAAAAAGTTAGACGCCTCTACTTTGTTGTTGCATGTTTTACGTGGCTTATGGGAGTAGATGCTAAGAACGATTCTTACCTACGGAAAGCCACAACAGTGATATTATGGTTGCCAAACTCCGGTGTTAATCCCATGACAACTATAGTGAGAGAAACTGACATCCACCAGCCGCATGCGTGGAACAAGCCACACGTCAAGTGCGGAGCCGGTCTCGCGAACGACGTCGCGTAAGGTTGGCCTGGACCGCTTCAATCTCACTATCCCGCGTCATAAGAAGAACACAAACAAGAGGCTTGCAATAGAAAACATCAACGCCCGCAACAACCATGTTGCGTTATACTCGTGAAACACATCTACGCATAGATCTAGCTCTGATACCACTAAAGGGTTTCGCGACATAGTAAATCAAAATTTTCTACGGATGCGAACAGAGGGAAAGCCAAGATCTAATCTAGGAGATGCAAACAACGAGAGAGATTGGATTAGATCTTCATACCCTTGAAGATTCGCACAGCGGAACGTTCGTCGGAACGTGGGTGATGTAGTCGTACTCGCTTCTCCTCCTCGCGATCCGATCCGATCTAGCACCACAAGTGGAGGTGCCTCCGTGAGATGCACACGTGCAGCACCTCGACGTCTCCTCCTTCCTCGGACCAGAAAGTATGGTGGAGAGACGGATTGGATCTACAACACGACGGCGTGGTGTATATGGTGGAGAGTTTCTGCAGCAGGGCTTCGCCTACACGCAGTCGGGAGGGAGAGAGAGAGGAGGGCAGCAGGACGACTAGCTCTTGGAAGGGAAGGTGTGGGGGGGGGTGGTGCGCCCCCAGACCTCTTTATATAGAGGGGTGGGCGGATGCCCTAGCCCCTCCCCCAAGTCCAAACCGGCGGCCCCAAAGGAGGAAGAGTGGGGGGCAAGGAAACCCCCCCCCCCTTCTAGAAGCTCTATCTCGGGTTTAAACCCTCTTTGGCCGGCTGGGCCCTATAGGGCCTTGTGCCCTTGGCCCAATGCGGCCAGGGCACTCCCTCATAGGCCCATGCCCCCTCCCGGAAGGTGTGGTCACGTTGGTCCCCTTCCGGAAGGTTCTCAAAGCTTCCGGTACAATACCGATTAACCCGGAACAATTCCGAACTCCAAAAACTGCACTGCCTTATATGAATCTTATTCTCCGGACCACTCCGGAACCTCTCGTGATGTCACGGATCCCATCCGAGACTCCGAACAAAAACTCATAAACCAATTATCCAATCTATCCTAGCGTCGAGACACGTTAAGTGTGTGACCCTGCGGGTTCGAGAATATACAGACATGATCTTCTATCAATAATCAACAGCGGGGTCTGGAAACCCATATTGACTCCCACACATTCATCGATGATCATATCGGATGAACCACGATGCCAGGATTCAATCAATCCCATATATATATTCCCTTCGTCTCGCGATATTTTACTTGCCCGAGATTTGATCGTTGGTACCGTCATACCTAGTTCAATCTTGTTCACAACAAGTACTTTACTCGTTCCGTAATCCGATATCACTTTGTGATTAACTCCTTAACCACATGCTTGCAAGCGGTGTTGATATCGATTACCGAGTGGGCCCGAAGTATATCTCTCCGACTTGGGAGGGACAAATCCCATCTCGATACATACAACCCAACAGGTACTTTCCGATCACCTGAGAGACACCTTTATGATCACCCTCTCATAGGATGACATTTGATTACCTCAAAGCTTTCTTCCTATACCAGGGAGTTGTATTATCTCATGGTCTAAGGAATACAATATTTGACATAAGAAAAGCTTCGCAAAGATGAACACGATGATACGATCTAATTGCTTCGCTTAGTTTGGGTCTGTCCACCATATCATTCTCCCAATGATATGATCTCATTATTAATCGACAACTCATGTCCATGGTTAGGAAACCTTAACCATCATTAATCAATGAGCTAGTCCATAGAGGCGTACTAGGGACACGGTGTTTGTTCATAAACCACACAAGTATTAAAGTTTTCGCTTAATACAATTCTAGCATGGAATATAAACATTATCATGAACAAGAATTATAATAATAACATCTTTATTATTGCCTCTAGGGCATAATTCCAACAGGTATAACCATGTCAGTAGCCCCCAAGTGATTAGTCGAATCGTAGATTCGGCTGAGGACTCTTCAATCCTTCGGGTGCAACCATGTATTAGCAGTTCGTGTGTAGGGATTGTTGATGCGTGTGCCTGACTTACCCAACGGATCAGGGTCAGTTAACTATCTTAGGACAAAACAACACGATCTTCTTCAGGTTCGAGTCCCTCAACTCGAAACTGGAACATATGCTGGCGTAATTCGACTCAGGCCGCGGAGGACTTACAGGAGTGGAATTCCAGTGATTTTAGCTAGTGTACCCAACGCGTCCGTCGGGATTTTTCATCGCGCCTGCTGGCACGGGTTTAGACTAACAGAGCGCAGTCGTGTGCGTTGTCAGGCCATCAGATGATATCTGTAGGTCTAATCTTTGTGTCGCAGACACAACATCCGAAATTTTTGTCACCGCGGAGGTGTTTCGGGTGGCCAAGGAGATTGTTGCTCACTCAGCGTTTTGTTGGGGCAGAGTTGCCGAAAAAGTTTTTGCATGTTGATCCGAAAGCTCGCAGTCGAAGATTTCATAGGGTGCGCGACCAGCGCTCCGTATGGGAGTAGCCCCCGAGTGTCTGTTCGAGTCGTAGACTCGAGCGGAGACTTCTAGTTCAAACATTATTCAGTTGTTAAGTCTGTAGGACTCAAAAAAATTCGGATGATTAATCCATTCTCCCTATGGGAGTAGCCCCCGAGTCCGTAGTGGAGTTGTAGACTCGACGTAGGACTCGAAGAAATAGTTCGTTGTTATTTATCTTTCGGGTGCGCGGCCAGCGCTCCTAATAGGAGTAGCCCCCGAGTATTTAGTCGAATCGTAGATTCGAGTGAGTACTCTTATCTTTGTAGCCAAAGAAATTGTAGTTGTTTCTAGTATAGCTTTTGATGACATCAGTGTTGACGATCAAATGACCTCAAGCGTCTACTGCGCCAGAGATGACTTGACTGGACGAACATGGGTCCCACTTGCTGACCTTGAATTGACCGGTCACGCACGGCGTGGAGATAATTACGGCATCGCCTCGATTTCCGCGCGTAGTGGACGGCGTGGTAACGACGGTTCGTTGTGATGCTGACACGTGTATGATCAGATCTGCCGTTGGCGTTAGGTCTTCTGGATGGACGGCTGCTATGCATCGTCCTCGTCGTTATAATCATTGGGGAAAGCTGCGGTTTGTTTTCACCGCATCAGTTCTTGTTTTCACTGCCTCCTTGTGCTCTAGTGATTCTTGCTGCGCGCTGGAATTTCCTTCCACATTTCCGTCTTCCCTTCTACGCTCTCACCGATGGCGCCGTCGTAGCGCGATGGGGAAACCAAAGAAGTCATCATCTGCGGTTGGTACCAGCGCCGCCGGAGGAAAGAAAGGCGCCACCGCTACCCGTGTCACCGATGGTGGTTGGCAGCGTTCAGAGACGTGGGAGAGTGATCTCCGCAAGCTTCACGAGCGGGGCTTGATCCCCTGGGATAGGGAGGCCGTCAGACTCCCCGGCAACAAGGTAATCCCCCGTCCCCCCGCTGGGTATCGGGTTATGTTTCTTGCCTTCGTTATGCGTGGGTTTTCCTTCCCAGTCCACGACTTCCTTCGTGGGCTGCTCTTTCTCTATGGCATCCAGCTGCATCATCTTTCGCCCAATTCTCTTCTTCACATTGCTTGTTTCATTACTTTCTGCCAGTGCTGGCTCGGTATCGAGCCGCATTTTGGCCTCTTCCGGAAGCTTTATTCCGTGAAAAGGCAATCTGGTTCGGATGGTGTTTATCCCATTGGGGGTTGCATCATCTCCCTCAGTCCCAATCTGCTTTTCTTTTCCTTTTCCATGTCTGAATCTATCCAGTACTGGCGGAGGCGATGGTTTTATATCTGCGACTCCGTAGTGCCTGGTCCAGATTTTGGTCTTGTTCCTTTTGACCCCTCCCAAAAGATTGAGCCGAAAAGGTCTTGGAAAAACAAGATCTTGGATGGCGAGGTGGCGAAGATAGAGGCGCTATATCATCGGGTGGAGGATCTCCAGTTGATTCCGGAGAAGGAAGTTAATGGTGTGGATATCATCCGCACGTTTCTCGAGCGTCGGGTGCAGCCTCTCCAGGCCAGGGTGCACCCGATTTTTCTTTATTCTGGGCGCCGTGATCCGACGAGAGTTTCGGCTGAAAAAATCTCCGAGGGAGATCTTGACAGGGCCCTTCGCTCGCTGCTGAAGTTCAAGGCCGGAGAGAAAATCCCGGGGAAGTCGCTGACTCTGCCGTTTTCTTTGGCGTTGGCTGTTCCACAGGTGTAGATTTGTGCGCGTAGCGCTTTTCGTCGATTGCGTATTTATTTTCCTTTGTTTGCTAACAAAGTCTCTTCTTTTTTGCAGAGCTTCAAGGTACCGGGCATGGTGCCGCCATTGCCTGAAAAATATCCGAATGCTCCAGATAATGACGTGGTAGATTCCATGTCCGAGCTGCCGTCGGCGCAATCTCCGGCGGAAGATGCCGACGAGTCGAGCGAGGATCATACGCGCAAACGATCATGGAGCTCCAGCGAGTCTTCGGATGCCTCGACTCCTCCGACTCCCAGAAACCCTCTGTGCCTTGAGCGTCACAGTGACGGGCATGAAGGCTCTTCCTCTCCCATTCCTGCCATTCATGTGCGGGCTGTAGCGCCGCACCCGCCAGCGAAGCGGAAGAAGGAAGAAAAGAAGGAAGAGAAGAAGGAAGAGAAGAAGGGGGAGAAGAGAGCCCGAAGGACTCCTCCTGTCTTCGACCTGAGCTCGCTGGACTCGTAAGTTTCCTTTATACTGTTGTCTTTCTGCTGTTGACTTTTTGTTCTTGTGCTACATATTTTGTGTGCAGGCACTCCTCCCACGATTCCTCCAGCGATGGTGCTCGGGATATGATGGGAGAGTTGAAGGTTGCGTCTCCTCCTCCTCAGACTGTGGCAACTTCGGGGGGCGCTGCTCCGAACCCTCCTCTGCAGGAGGTGCAGGTGGTTGCGCCTCAGAATTTCGCCAGCGGGCCTTCAGCATCACCGTTGGATCATGTAAGTCGTCTATCATGGGGGGAGCCCCCCGAGCGTGTGTAAAATAGTTCTCTTAGTTTGTTCTTCGAGTCTCGGGGGAAGCCCCCTAGTGTTTTCGTGTGAGTCGTTTTCTTCTGCTTTCTCCTGTTGGGCGTAGCCCTCGAGTCATTTTCTGAATGGTGGTTCTTCTTCCTGCAGCCTTTTGTGCAGGAGGCCAAGCGGCTGGTGCAGGAGCGCCTGGTGCTGGAGGCCAACCTCCAACAGCTTCAAGGTACCCGTATACTTTGGGTGCTTCTTTCCTTTATTTCTGTCCTGGTTTCTGATGTTTGACTGTTTTGAATGCAGAGGAGCATAATACTTCTCTCCGTGAGATCGACGCTCTCAATAAGAGCCCTGGTCAATCGGAGGAGAAGGCTGAGGACGCCGCTGGTGCGAAGGAGCGCCTTGATTTGGAGCTGGCCAAGGCAGCCGAAGCTAAGGAGCGTCTGCAGCAGGAGGCTACGGACCGCGAGGAGCAGCTTGCCATGGCTGCGACTGCACGTGAAAGAGAGGTGGCGGGCAAACTCATGGCTGCTGCCAAGGCTGTTTCGGGTGAGTACCTTATTGTTGCTTCTGTCTTTTCGTTTCCTTGTCTTTCTTCTGTGTTACTTTCTTCATTTCTTCTCTTTTTGTCTCAGATGCCGCAGGCACCGAGTTTGACCGCGGCGCTCTGGAGCATGGGAGTGCTCTAGATGATGCTACTGCAGCGGTCGAAGATCGTTGCAGCACCGTCGTCAACTCTCTTGCCAAGGCGAAGGAGGTTCTTGGCCGCTTCTACAAGGAGCTTGTCCCCAAGGGCGCGGCCCTTGATGATGTTGACGTCCTGGCGGAGGCTTTGTCAGCCGAAGCGCCTGCGGCGTACAAGCGCAAGCAAAAGGGCATCGGTGCGTCCGTCGGGCTGGCGATGGCTTTGGCGGCTGGAGCGGAGCTGGACCTTCCCCAGATCACCTCCCGGATGCCGACGACCGCGGATGGATCCGAGGTAGCTTTTGCTGCCTATTCTGCTCGCTACAAGCGATATGGGCCAAAGCTCATTGATCTGCTGTCTGAGTATGCGCTGCGGCAACAGAGGGAGGCCAAGGCGAGGCAATCCGGCTCCGAGGCTACTAAGGGTTCCGCGTCTTAGGCGTTGTAGATGTAGGATAGTTTGTAGTCTTCTTTTGCTGTAAATATTGTGAGGAACGCAAAGTGGCCTTTATATGCTTAATGAACTCTTCTGAGTTGTGCTCTTCTTCTGTCTGAATGTTTATGTCCTTTTCTTTTTTGTCGTGCTAGGTTCCTTCGGGTGCTGACCCCGTTGACACCTCGCCTGCAGCGCAGCTGCGTCCATCTTTGGATGATTCCTCGCAACTCGCTTTTCTTCGAGACCGTGTTCGTAGTCTTGAGAGGGAGTTGCTTGGGTTGCGTGGTCACGCCGATGTTTGGAAGTCCAAGGCGGACTGCGGTGCAGCCAGAGAGGAGTACTTGATGGCGGAACTGCTTCGGCTGTCTAAGCAGCTTCAATGTAAGTTGTTCTTTGTTTCGAGCTGCAGCTCAGTTCTTCGAATGAGCCTGCTGGCCTTGCCTCTTATTTTGTGCAATTTTCGCAAGTGCTAACCTTGCTCCGAGGGAAGAGAAGGAGCGTGTCGCTGTTCGGGTCAATTGCTTGACTCAACAGGACATGGAGGCTGGCGGCTTCTTCTGGATGGATCGTGACCGTGCCATGGCTCTGGCGACGGTGCAGGATCATGTGCACCAGGTTTCGCGGGTGCTTCGTCAGGTGCAGACGTCGCTTGCCTCGGTGTTGCATGTCATGTTTCCATTGGATGTTGTGCCAACAAGCCTTGTGGGTCTTCTGTCGAAGTTTTGGAGCGTGAGCAATGTCAAGGAGTTGGTGCGGCAACAACTCGTCGTGGGCGTGAAGGCTGCTTTGTCCCTTGTGAGGCTGCACCGGCCTGATGTAGATTTGTCTGTTGTAGCAGCTGGGCCACCTCTTCGACTGGATGGCGGTGAGTGGGATATGCGTCCGCATTATGCGGCTGTAAGGCAGTATGCCGAACAGGTAGTAGATTTGTTTGAGCAGCGTGCTCAAGTTATTCTTCAGAATAGGTAGTACCTGTAAAAGAGGTAGATGTAAAATTTGTGTATTTCGATTGGGCGTGTTGCGCCCTTTGCTATAAAGGTTTATGTTTATTGTGAGCACGCAGTGCTTTGTTTATGTACATGTCCTTTTCGTTTGCCTGACGTTGTCAGCTACTCAGGGTGTACACGTGTGGTTCTCAGTCGATGAACTCGTGAGGTGGGGGGAGCCCCCGAGTGCGTTTGTAGCATAGAGTAAAGTTGCAAATAACGAAACGAAATTTTGGGGCGAGACACTTAGCTTTATTTATATCGTAATGGAGGAAGTACATTGTTCGGCTGAATAGCCTTGGCTGAAAAGCCTTATTGATAGTAAAGGGGTAGGTAACTATGGGTAGAATCGCCGCAAGTGTGCGATGTTCCATGGGTTGGAGTATGCGACTCCAGACTCCACGTGCTTGAGGCGATAGGGGCCACCTGGGATGACTTCGGTGATAATGTAGGGTCCTTCCCATGGCGACTCGAATTTCTTCGGTCGCTCTTGCTTGAGTCGCAAGACGAGGTCTCCTTCGATGAAGGACCTTGGGCGTAGCCGTCAGCTGTGGTAGTTCCGGAGACTCTGCTCGTACACCGCTGATCGAGATGCTGCTACGTCTCTGGCTTCGTCGAGTGTGTCCACGACATCTTCGAGTGCAGCCGTGGATTCGGCTTCGCTGTAAGCGACGACCCGGGGTGCCTGGTGGCGTACTTCGTCTGGTAGCATGGCTTCGGCTCCGTGCACCATGAAGAACGGCGTGTAGCCGGTTGAGCTGTTTGGCGTGGTGCGCAGGCTCCATAGGACGGAGGGCAGCTCTTTCGTCCAGGCTCCGGCCTTTCGTTCGAGTGGGCTCATGAGGCGCTTCTTGATACCAACGCCGATTAGGCCGTTGGCCTTTTCCACTTGCCCGTTCGTTTGCGGGTGTGCCACTGAGGCGTACGTGATGTTGATCCCGAGGCCTTCGCAGAAGTCTTGGAATTCCTTGGAGATAAAGTTTGATCCATTGTCGGTGATGATGCTGTGCGGTACGCCGAACCTGTAGACAATGGATTCGAAGAACTTGACGGCAGTTTTGCCCTTTTGGTTGGTGACCGGCATGGCCTCGACCCACTTGGTGAATTTGTCGACTGCGACTAGGAGGTAAACGTGTCCCCCTTTCGAGGACTTTGGCAGTTTGCCGATAATGTCGAGGCCCCATTGAGCAAAGGACCAGGCTATAGGTATGGGTCTGAGCTCTGACCCGGGTGCGTGCGGTTTGTCGGCGAACCGTTGGCACCCCTTGCATCTTCGGACGATGTCCTTTGCGTTGCTCATGGCCGTTGGCCAGTAGAATCCGGCTCGTAGAGCTTTGGCGACAAGGGAGCGGCTGCCTGCATGGTGGCCGCAGATGCCCTCGTGGATGTCTTGAAGGATGGCTTTCCCGTCACCGATGGTGACGCACCTTTGTAGTACACCCGTAATAATGCGCTTGTACAGCTCGCCATTGATGATGGTGAAGGCTTTTGACCGACGAGATATGCGCCGGGCATCTGTCGGGCTGTCAGGCAGTTCTCCGTTTATCAAGAACTGGAGGTACGGTCGCATCCAAGTTTCTTCGACTGCCATGACCTGCATTAGGTTGACCATAGCGACCTCTGTGTCCAGCTTCTCGGGTCCTTCCTGTCCTTCGGGTAGCGTAGCCCCTGAGTGTTCTGCTTCTTCGGGTGATCCCTTGGGGAATTTCCGCTTGATGGATGGCACGCAGATCTGTTCGAGGAACACACCTGGTGGCACCTTTGCGCAGGTGGAGCCGATGTTGGCGAGTCTGTCGGCCTCCTCGTTGCTTTCTCTTCCAACGTGCCGAAGCTCGCAGCCGTCGAATTCTCCTTCGAGTGCGTTGTAGAGTGCGCGGTACGCGATCATGTTTTTGGCGTGTGCGTCACTCATTCATCGTCTGCTGGACGACGAGGTTGGAGTCACCATAGATGACCAGGCGCGTTGCGCTGCAGATCTTTGCCATCCTCATGCCATGGATGAGGGCTTCGTATTCAGCCTCGTTGTTGGAGGCTCGGAATTTCATCCGGAGGACGTACTTCATCTGGTTGCCCTGCGGGGAGGTCAGTATGACCCCGGCTCCTGCTCCAGCTTCGCGCTTGGAGCCGTCGAAGTGCATTGTCCATGACTGCGACATGTCTGGGGTGTCTGGCAGCTGCAGCTCCATCCAATGTACGAGGAAGTCCGGGAGGACTTGAGATTTGATTGCGAGTCGCTTCTCGTAGATGATGTCCAGGGGTGACAGCTCGATGCCCCACAGGGCCACGCGTCCTGTGGCTTCTGGGTTATTCAGGATGCTGTTCAGGGGTGCCTCGTTGACGACCATCACCTGGTGCTCCTGGAAGTAATGGCTCAGCCGTCGAGCTGTCATGAACACGCCGTAGGCGAGCTTCTGGTAGTGAGGGTACCTCTGCTTTGTTGGTGTCAATACTTCGCTGAGGTAGTAGATTGGGCGCTGGACCTCGTGGGTCTTGCCTTCTTCGGGTCGTTCGACCACTAGCACGGTGCTGACCACCTGGTGTGTGGCTGCTATGTACAGCAGCAGAGGCTCGCACTCCTTTGGCGTGACCAAGACGGGCGAGGTGGAGAGAAGCCGCTTGAGGCTTTCGAATGCATCGTTGGCTTCGGGCGTCCACTCGAATTTATCTGCCTTGCGTAGCAGCTGGTAGAATGGCAGGGCCTTCTCGCCCATGCGGCTGATGAATCTGCTTAATGCCGCTATTCGTCCGGCGAGCTGCTGGACGCCCTTGAGGTTTTTCGGCTTCTCCATCGCCATGATGGCTCTGATTTTCTTCGGGTTCGCCTCGATCCCTCGCTGAGAGATGAAGTACCCAAGCAGCTGACCCGATGGGACGCCGAAGGCGCACTTTTCGGGGTTGAGCTAGATCCCGTAGCGATCAAGGTTGTCAAACGTCTCGCGGAGATCATCAAAAAGTGTCCTTGCCTCCCTGGTTTTTATGACTATGTTGTCAACAAAGACTTGAACGTTGCGACCGATCTGGTCCTTGAGGCAGGCCTGCATGCATCGCTGGTACGTGGCACCTGCGTTCTTTAGCCCGAAGGGAATTGTGTTGTAGCAGAATACTCCGAACGGTGTGATAAACGCCGTTTTCTCCTGATCTTCGACCTTGAGTCGAATCTGGTTGTAGCCTGAGTAGGCGTCGAGGAAGGAGAGTTTCTCGCAACCTGTAGTCGAATCGATGATCTGATCGATCCGAGGAAGGGGGAAGTGGTCCTTTGGGCAGTGCTTGTTTAGCGACGTGAAATCCACGCACATCCGCAGGATGTCCGTGTCCTTCTTTGGGACCATGACTGTGTTTGCAAGCCATTCGCTTTCTTTGATTTCCCTGATGAAGTCTGCAGCGAGTAGTCTGTTGATTTCCTTGCCGATAGCTTCGGCTCGTGGCTCGAACAGTCTTCGGATGGACTGCTTGATGGGATTTGTGCCTGGAAAGACGTTGAGTGCGTGCTCGGCGAATTCCCTGGGAATCCTGGCATGTCCGCGGGACACCAGGCGAAGATTTCCCAGCGCTCACGGAGGAATTCGACGAGCGCGCCTTCCTATGCGGGGCTGAGGTCGTTGGCGATCAGCACCGTCGTGGAGGCATCCGTCGGGTGGACCTGCACCTTCTTTGTGTTGACCATGGAGTCGAAAGACATGTCAGGTGCATTTTGTCGTGCGACTGGGGGTGCCCCATTGTCCATCACCTCGCGTAGCCTAAGGAGCTCCTCCTGCATACCGAATGATTGGGAGATTCTGTTGAAATCTCTGTTGCATTGGTCCGATTGGGTGAAGCTCCCGTGGACTGTGATGATGCCCTTCGGTCCTGGCATCTTGAGTAGCAAGTATGCATAGTGCGGAACAGCCAGGAACCTTGCGAATGCTACACGCCCGAGGATGGCGTGGTACTGTGATGGCCAGTCCACCACTTCGAATTCGAGCCGTTCCAGTCGAAAGTTGTCCGGCTTGCCGAAGATGATGTCGAGCCATATTTTGCCCAGGGGGAATATGCCCTTCCCTGGAACGATGCCATGAAACGTTGTGTCTGATTGTTCCAGGCTGCACTGCGGGATCCGCATTGCTGCTAGAGTGCTTGCGAACATCAGGTTGATGCCGCTGCCGCCGTCCATGAAGACGCGACTCATCTCGAAACCTCCGACCTGCGCCTCCAGCACCAGGGCAGCATGACCTGGGTGAGGGATCTGGCAAGGGTGATCCGAACGAGTGAACGTGATGCAGGACTCTGATCCACTGAGGTACTCAGGGATGGCGGGTGGAGTTGCCACGGCCAGGTTGATCTGTCGGGTGATTTTCTTCTGCACCCTATTTGTGGGGCGCCCCTTCTGGATCATCAGTGCTCCTTTCGGCTGGGGGTACCCGTTCCCAGCGTTGTTCTGTGCTGGTGCAACTGGTTGGTTCGGGCCTCCAACAGGTGGCGGTGGAGGAGCTCCATGCGCTATTTCACCTGGTGCGGGTGTGTTTCCGAACGCAGGGATTGGGGCTTGCTGCCTCATCTGCACCATGCTTTCGCTGAGTTTCTGGAACTCGCGGCAGTCCTTTAGCATGTGGCTGGCCTTCTTTTTGCCATCCTGCTTGTCGATGTAGAAGTGGATGGTGCATGGACCCGAAAGCTTGTCATATGCTGAGGGTCCGTTATTGCAGTCGCGGCGTTGCCATGACTACGCTGGGCGTCCCCCGGCGCGGAAGTTTCCTCCGTGATATCCTCCGCTGTTGCGGCGATCGGCTTAGCCAGCCGCGACCATGTCGGGTCCATCGCGATCGTCGTAGACGCGCGATCTTCTCTTGCTACGGCGCTCTCGCCGTCGACCGTAGCCGTCTTCTTCTTCCGATTGTGCTCGGTGAATGGAATCTTCTCCGTCAGCCCACGTATTGGCGATGTCCATGAGATGGTCGAGTGTTTTGGGCTTGACGCGCCCAAGTTCCTCCTTGAAGTCTTGGCGCTTGACGCCGTCCCTGAAGGCGTCGATGGCCCTCTCTTCAGAGATGTGCGCGCTGCGGAGTTCTTTGTGTTGGACCAGCGTAGTATGTACAAGCGAATGGATTCGCCCGTTCGTTGAGTGCAAGCTCATAACTCTTCGATTGAGGCGGGCCTCTTGCTGGTGCCTTTGAAGTTTCGGATGAAGCTGTAAGCTAACTCATCCCAGCTTCGGATGGACCCTGAAGATAGGCTACTGAGCCAGATCTGGGCTGCGCCTGTCAGCTGTAGCTGAAGGCATTGCATGGCAGTCTCCTTGTTTCCACCGTGCAGTTTGACGGATGATAAGTGGTCGCTAAGCCAAGATTTTGGGTCCTGAGTGCCGTCGAACTTCGGAGTATCCGAAGGAAGCTTGAAGTTGCGCGGCATCCGTGTCCGCCGGACGGATCTGCTGAAGCATCGGGCTCCGCAGAGTTCTCCTTCGTCTTCGTCCATCTCGGATTCAGACGAACATGCGCCCTTGGCTCGCGCTTTGTCGATTTTGCGCTGTGTGAGCGCATATCTGGCGTCGTAGTCGCGGCGGCGCGAACTTTTCTTCCTTCGAGGAAGGTCATGTTCCTCTTCTTCGGATGAAGGGGTGGGGCTGCGGTCGAACCTGACCGGAGCTTTTTTCTTCGGCTCCATGGGAGCTTCCTGGTGGAGCGCAGCTCCAACGAGTCCGAGTCCGGTGAGTGCGGAATTGTGCATGGACCTCTCGGGTCCCCCTCCGGAGGTGGGTGGGCCGCGAGGTACGCAGTGGCTGCCATGATCGCAGCTTGCGGCGTTTTCGGGATGACGTTGCCGTCGGCGTCCATATCCATGAAGGATGTGTGGAGGGTTCGGGTCACCTCACGGCGCTCCTTGGGGTCCATGTTTTCCACCCTAGAGCAGTGTTTATTGCCTTGGTTGGCGTTCGAGCTGGAGCCTATGCCCATGGCGGAGAGCGCAACTCGTCGCGCGCTGGACTCTGAGGCTGCCTGCTTGCGCTTGTCGAGCACCTCCTGCATCTTGACCTGCTTCTTGTGCTCCTCGATCAGGAGCAGGTGGTAGGCCATCAGCATATCCCGGGAGGCGTCTGCAGGCAGTACTATGTTGCCTGCCACGGCGTTGCGGACCTGGGCCCATCCTTCTTTGCTAAGGCGGATGACGTGGCCGCCGTTGTTTTCCCCTTCGGGTGGGGGGGGGACTGGCTTCTTCTGTTCCCGCCATTTCGTTCTGGCGGGTTGGGTGTTTGCTGGTCCGCGTCGCTCTGGATGACTACGGCGCATTGGTAGCGCTCGTAGATTGGTCGGCTGTTGCCGCAGCTTTCAGATCCGGAACCGTAGGTCCCTGCGTCCGATGGCGGATCGCACAGATCGGAGTTGCAGCTGCTGCTGTCGTAGGAATCATATGTTGATGATGTCGTGCGTAGCACGGGGTGTGGGGTCCACGAAGCGGGCCTGATTGATGGCAGGGGCACCCGCTCAGGGAGGCGAGGGTGCCGGTTTGCCCCACCTGGAAGCAGAAGCTCCCGAACAGGATTTCGAGTCCGTCGCCTACGGGCTTGAAGTCCTTCATGGTGGCCGGCGAGTGGGCGGTGAAGTCGAAAGCGCCGAAGAGGAGGTGACTCTCCGTTGCTGCAGAGTTGTAGCTCGATCGGGTTGGGACCGTCACGATCGCACAATCAGCGCCCCTATTCCCACAGACGGCGCCAATTGACGAGGTTTGATCTCGTCAATGCCCATTGTTATGGACTTGGGTTTTGGAGAAGATGGTGATGCTGGAGATCGTGGAACGGTTAGCAAACAAGCAACACGGGGACACAAGGTTTACCCAGGTTCAGGCCCCCGGAGGGAAAACCCTACTCCTGCTTGTCTGCTCTTGATTACGACGGAACCGAAGGTTACAGGGGTGCGCAGATGCAATCTGGCGTGGTGGTGTGTATGCGAAAGTATGAGTCAAGAGATCTAGGTCGTGCCCTCCTGGCCTTTATATAGACTTAGGCAGGTCCCGGGCATAGTCCTAGTCGGTTACAGGTTCTAGGGTTTTACCCTTTTGAATTTCCTATCTACTCTAGTCTTGCTCTCCAAGGATCCGAAGGCGTCATGGGCCTAGGCCACCCGAAAGTCTTCATGGGCCGGGGTACATCTGCCGTGGGCCTTCCTTGGGCTGGACCAGGTATGCTGAGACCACGTACCCGTAGGGTATAACCATGTCACTTGATATTAAAACAATCAAGAATCATGGAGGCAAACATGATACTTAAGATACTAACACTGGAATTGTTACTCTCGATTTAATACCAATTATTAAATCTCACGGAGTAAATAAAGTTTGCTGAAAGTTTGCAATAGGACTTTAAACTTTAGATTGACACTCAACACAATACTATACCAGTTCGTAAAGTAAATATCCAGAATTCTATAGTTCTATTATCTAAATTGCAACTATGCATAAGGTGGTGAACGAATGCCAATGACTACAACAAATTATGCAAATTCACTTTGATTTAATTTATGATAAATTGAGTTATACTAATCCAAATTAAAAATAAACTCCCACTCAAAAACGACATCCCTCGTGCCTTTTTGGTGATTACATGAACCAAATCCACTACACCAAGTCCGATCATCACGTGAGTCGGTGTAGCTTCAAAGGCGAGCATCCATACGGTCATCATATCAAAACATATGACTCATGCTTAACCTTTCGATCCGTGTTCCGAGGCCATGTCTGACGAGGTTTGATCTCGTCAATGCACATTGTTATGGACTTGGGTTTTGGAGAAGATGGGGATGCTGGAGATCGTGGAACGGTTAGCAAACAAGCGACACGGGGACACAAGGTTTACCCAGGTTCAGGCCCTCGGAGGGAAAACCCTACTCCTGCTTGTCTGCTCTTGATTACGGCGGAACCGAAGGTTACAGGGGTGCGCAGATGCAATCTGGCGTGGTGGTGTGTATGCGAAAGTATGAGTCAAGAGATCTAGGTCGTGCCCTCCTGGCCTTTATATAGACTTAGGCAGGTCCCGGGCATAGTCCTAGTCGGTTACAGGTTCTAGGGTTTTACCCTTTTGAATTTCCTATCTACTCTAGTCTTGCTCTCCAAGGATCCGAAGGCGTCATGGGCCTAGGCCACCCGAAAGTCTTCATGGGCCGGCGTACATCTGCCGTGGGCCTTCCTTGGGCTGGACCAGGTATGCTGAGACCACGTACCCGTAGGGTATAACCATGTCAATGTCTGTACATGCTAGGCTCACCAAGTAAGAATCTTAGAATTCGTGTGTGTAACTGTCTTACACCCGAGATATGCTCGTGGATTCAAGTACACCCGATTATCACGTGATATCTTGAAGCGACGAAACATTGTCGGTGCATACTTAAGGAAGAACACATTTTTATCTTGATATCTAAATGAGGGATCATCTTATTATGCTAATAAAACGTCAAACAAGCAATATAAGATGCAATCAAACATCACATGTTAATAAGTGAAATGATATGGTCCCCGCATATGATCTCCATCATATGCACCGTGGTATGATCTCTATCATACCTCTATGTGTAAGGCCAAGGTCTATGGAACCTACACGTTATGTGTGTTGTAAGAGTATCATGTTATACTTCTAATTACAACATCACCATATCATGACACTAGCCCAACAATAATCTAAACTAGACGCCTCTAATTTATCCATTGCAAGTTTTGCGTGGCTTAGGGCTTTCGAAGATAGAACCATTCTTACCTACGAACATGAACCACAACGAGGATAACCAAATTGTTGACAACTCGTTGCAAATTAGATATTGACTATAGTAGGAGAGACAAACACCCGCTAGCCACTTATGCAAAACTAGTTGCATGTCAAGCGTGGAACATGTCTCATGTGCGAGGACATGTAAAGTTTGTCCGGACCACTTCATCCCACTATGCCACCAATATCCAAAGTACAACTAAAAAGCAATAAAATGATCATCATCGCCCACATACTCATATGTTTACTACCCATGCAAAGCATCTACGCATAGATCCGGCTCTGATACCACTATAGAAAACAAAAAAATTCCTATGATGGGAACATCTAAGTACCAAGATCTATCTACTAGATACAAGCAACGGGTGGATATACATCCATAGAATACATACCCTCGAAGACCGTATAGCGTTAACGAGGTTGTACTCATGGATGATGTAGTCGAACGCTTGCCGATCTCAAGATCGTGATGAAGTCCATCTGGTCCAGCCGGTCCAGCACCATCACGTCCAGCACCGCAAAACAGTGGTGCATCCGTGATCGCACACACGTCTGGGTACCCCGACAACCTCCGCACCCTCACTCCAGCGAAGCAGCGGAAGCAACAAATCCTTCCAGAAAAAGCCACCGGGAACATGTATCTCGCTGATCCGAGACCATGGGGAAATTCTAAAGGGGAGAGAGAGATCCTTCGCGAGGAGGTGTGAGTGACAAGTGAGAGGAGGGGGTCCTTTTATAGGGGAGGGAGGCAGCCCAAGGGGGCATGGCCGCTGACCAAGGAGGGTGCCCCCACCCCTCCCTCATTCATGTGGTGGAAACTCCACTCACATAAAAATATCTCCACTCACAATTCCACTCACATGCATTAATTTTCCACCAAAATTAATGCAAGCTCTCATTTAAATAAAACTATTTTATTTATTTATTCAGAATTTTGTTAATTACTTTAATTAACAAAAATTCACATAAAATCCCTTGCTAGTATTCCATTTCACATGCAGAACCAGTTTCAGCAATTTTAACCGAAACAGTTTCGGTGTCTAGTGAAATAAATTCCTGCGCTTTCCTTTTTCTTTCTCTGGCATATCATTTGCTCCAAATGGTGTCGGTATCCCTTAAGTGTGTCACCCTACGGTTCGCGAATAATGTAGACATGACCGAGACCCCTCTCCGATCAATAATCAGCAGCAGGACCTAGAGATCCGTACTGACTCCCACATATTCAACGATGACTTCTGTGATCGTGTGAACCTTATACGCATGTAACTCAATCCCTTTGTCTCGCGATATATTACATGTCCGAGATTCAATCATCGGTATCTCCATACCTAGTTTGATCTCGTTACCGACATGTACTCTTTTCTTGTTCCCGTGATATAACATTCTAGTGATCAAATCACTTGCTTGCAAGCTAACTAATGTGATATCACCGAGAGGGTCCAGAGTATATCTATCCATCATCGGGATGGACAAATTCCACTCTTGATCCATGAGCCTCAACATAATACCTTCGTAGCACTGAATCCATCTTTATAGTCACTCTGCTATGGTGTGACGTTTGATGTTATCAAGATACTCTTCCGGTGTTAGTGATTGACATGATCTCATGGTCTAAGGACTAAGATTACTTTGTATGATGTTATAGCAATATAAACACAATGACCTTGGTCGTAATGCTATACTTGGGATGAATGTTCATCACACCATTACACTAATGTTATGATCTCGTTATTAACAACATCCAATGTCCATGATTAGGAAACCTTTGATCATCTTGTTAATCAACAAGCTAGTTTACAAGAGAGGCATAACTAGGAACTTCCTTTTTGTTTATTAAACACACATGTATTAACGTTTCCGTATTAATTCAATTATAGCATGCAAAATAAATTTTTATCATAAATAAGGAATACGATAATAACCACTTTATTATTGCCTCTCGGGCATATTCCCTTCAGTCCTTTCTTCTTCCTCCGGCCGGCCGTGGCGGCGAGGGGATGAAGGAGATGGCGGCTTTTCCTGGCTCCTCTTCCTCAAGATGGGACTTTTTGGGGCAAAGCTTTCTTCTGATGCTTATCAGTCTAGGCCATCGCGGTGATGGTGAACACAGAGATGCTCAAATCTTCAAAGGCCCGTGCTGGAGATCGGAAGAGATGGTCATTCAATCTACTGCTTCTCCAAAAGATTTTCAATTTCTTATGATCTTCGCTATTTTGGATGTAGCTCTTTGGTCTAGCTGCTACACAAAGGATCAACTGCGAATTGATGTCAAGGCTGTCTTTGCTGTCTTCATTTTGCTCGGGTGTGTGCGCCGGAGGCAGGTGAGATCGTCTCTGATGTTGCTCCCCAGATTTGGCGATGAAGACTCTTCTGAATTGAGCTCGGTGAAGCATCCTTGACATCTATAGCTCAATTTTCAACCTCGTGTACTTGTGCCTTATCAAGTGCTGGTTGAGCCGTTGACATTCTGGTTGGCCAGGCTTTGTGAGGCCCTTGAAGAACTCATTTGCAGGTTTGGCAAGTCCATGTTCTTGATGGACAACCTGGCAGGCTCCATTTGCGTTCTTCGACGAGGACAACTCTTAGCAATATTTTTCTCTTGTGTGTTTCTAGGCTGTAGGCTCGATTCTGATCTTCAGATCATGAGTTGTAAAAGCTATTATGTACTTTGGTTCAATTTTTAATATAATAGCTCCGCCCTTCAAAAAAATATGGAAAACATAATCAACAATTGTAAAAAAGTATTTGAGCTAAGATTTAGCTTGGGCATTGGTCAAAAGTGTTTACCTTAGAATCAAAGAACCACGATAGTGACCTTACGAAGCGAATTTCAAAACATTGGTACACATGGACTTGTTTTTGGAAATTACAAATGAAGCATGCATACAAGTTCTGAAAAAAAAATTATTTATATTTATCTATAGAACAATCATGGCCATCTATGCTTTGTGCAACAAATGAGCTATTTTACACATGACTACAATACAAGCTACGATCCTAGTGTGCATTGTTTCATTTCATTTTATCAAGATTTACCGTGCCTGTATAGAAATCAAGAGAGCAAAGTTGAATTCAATGTTGGTGAATCTTCTTACAACTTTTCAAAATTTACAATTGTGATTTTCTATAAGTTTAGAAAAAACAAGTTTATGTGTACTCATGTCCCTCTCAAATAAGATTTCCGGTCACATCTAAGTATTTGACCTACAAACCGATCTATTTGTTATCCACTATCACAAAACTCTGTCTCTCTGATGATATGGTGAATTGGTGGTCGTCAGCTGAATCAAGTCGTAAGTAACCAAAGTCTATAGATTCCCCGCAAAAAAAAAACCAAAGTCTATAGATAAGTAGACAAGGTCAACATCCCAATGCGGATTTAGAAAGTACACACATGGAGCCATATTGAGGTGCAAGTTCTCCATTGGATGCACTTTGACAACAAAATCATGGCCAACCTCCCCGTGATAGGATGGCCTCAAGAATTACCACTCATACTTAATTTGCCATCATGATCTATATCATCTTGATATAAGTATAATCAATTCAATGTTAAAGCACGTATCACCTCGGATATTTGCACTATCTCACACGTAAAGGGTTCTAAAAACTTCACCAAACAAAAACACCTCATCAATACAGTATCTCGCAGAACAAAACAAGAAGCCAGGATATGTCCTGAAAAAAAAGTTATTTATTTGACAAATGACCGGACTATATTGATTTTAAACAAAGTAGTACTCCCTCTGTTCGGGATTATAGGTTCTACGCGCATACCTAGGTTGTTAATTTAACCAATAAAATATAACTTATATATTACAAAAGTTATACCATTAGAAAATATAACCTCTAAAGTTTCTAATGGTATAATTTTTATGTTATAATATTTATATTTTGTTGTTTAAAATAGCAACCTAGTTATCCGCGTGGGACTTATAATCCCAAACGGAGGGAGTATATCATTTCAAACACAATTCTAAAACAACAAGGAGCGTACAATATCCAGGATACAACCGAAGTTTACATTCAGGTTATCCAAAGCCATCATTTCTAGCTTTAAAATCCGCATATCATTTTTTCATCAAGATGCAGACAAAGAAGCAGCACGCACAAGACTAGATAAACACAAACCAACCTAAGTTTTGAAGGTTTTTAAAAGACGCATAGGTTATCCATCCCACTCCCTCGGTCCTACAAAGGATCTCGGATATTTATCTAACTTAGTATGTGGATCTACGCTCTAAAACATGTGCGTAGATACGTGTGGATCTAGATAAGATTGCAACATCCATTTTGGAATGGAGAGAGTAATACATATTTCCTACGATCCATATTAATTGACTCAAGTTTGTCTAGATTTAAATGAATCTAGACACTATTTAGCATATAGGTTCATTTAAATTTTGATAAATCCAAGTCAATTAATATGGATTGGAGAAAGTACATGAAAGATGTGGACAAGGCTTGAAACAAATGTGGCATTTGTGGAATTTTCATCCATATCCCTAGGTTTATTTAAATTTTGATAAATCCAAATCAATTAATATGGATTGGAGGAAGTACATGAAACATGTGGACGATGCTTGAAACAAATGTGGCATGTGTGAAATTTTCGTCCATGTCCCCGTAGTCAACGGCTATCCAAGTCAAATCACCGGTGTTCATTGCACTTGCTCCCGGTCTAAGTGCTGGAGTTGGTGGCTCATCGTACCGGTGACTCGTAAGCGTGTAATTCCAACCGGCTAGAAGGAAAGATTAGCAGCAGCAGTAAATGTATTTGTGTGATGGAAAGTACTACCGATTTCTTTGGCCACGACACGAGTTCGAGGGATTCCCCCCTGGCGAGTACTGCTCCATTTGGTCAGGATTCAGGAAGGAGGGCGAGAGATCCCCGAGGCAATCAGCGGGGCGACATAGATTCTGATTCCCCCAGTCCATGTCATCTTCCCGGTAGGTAGAGGCAGAACACTTTTGACTGAAAAAATTCTGAATTCCAACATTGGACAGGACGGAGTCCGCGGGAGCCGCCTCTCCACCAACCCCCACCCCCCACCCCCCACCCGCCCTCGCACGGTGGAGCCCCACACCGATCGAGACGCGCGGCGACGACGTTTCCTAGTGGGAGGGAGATCGCGCGCGTGCGTTCAGTCAGCCGGTCAGAGCTTTTATTTACAACAACAACGGCGCGGTAGAGGCGACGGCTTCCTCCTCGTGGGGGGGCCTCTGACCGCGTTTCCGGTCGTGGGTGGGCAGGCACAGAATGCAGGGACCCGGCACGGCGGAGGACGCAGGACGTGCTAAACCTAAACGGGGTGAAACGTCTCGTGCTCCCGTCATGGATTTTTTCGGACAGGAACTGTCTCGGTTTTGCCTTACAATCTGTCGGTCAGCTTTACTCAGAATACCCATGCCGTGTGCATCAGGTATTGAAACTAAATCTGTGGCCTAATAATGTGTATATACAAAGCGTGGTTTGGAAAACATTATTTTTTCATAATTAATGGACTCAAATTTATCTAAATTTATCTAATACTAAAACATGACTAAATACATTCGAATCTAAATAAATCCGAGTCTTTAGATATATTTGAATTTAGACAAATATAATTTCATTAATTTAGATCGGAGTGTGTATAATTTTTCTTTCTCAAAAGAAGGGACTCGACAAGCCCTTTTCATGTGTGGTTAGCTTCATCTGATCACGCCAAACGTTTAAAGTTAAAATTAATACTCCATCCGTTTCAAAATATAAGATGTTTTAGGTTTATGAATCAAATATATATCTAGACTTATTTTAATATGTAGGTTCATTTAATTTTGGGATAAATTTATACACTAAAAGAAGTGTAGATTCACTTTTTTCACATACCTAAAACATTTTATATTTAAAACGGAGGGAGTACTATATAAGATTCATATAGGTGAAAATATAGTACTCCCCTCCGATTTATATTAATGGTCTCAATTTTTTATATATTTGTATCTAGACTAGATATATTTATATCTTGACAAATTAAAAACATTAATATGGACAGAAGGGGAACACATGTAAAAATGACTGTTTTTTATTATTTCCGCAAGAAGAATAGAGGGGCTGGACGAGATGCGCGTGCATCACGCTCCCGGCCGATCCGATCGATGGCCGGGCGAGCAGAATCACCATCTACCCTTCTATATAACCACGAGCACGCACCACACTCTTCTTCGCCCCAGTTCCCGACTCCTTCCCTCCCACAGACAAGAGACCAACAACCCCTCGCACCCCGCACGCCATGGCCTGCTCCCACCTCGCCGCCGCCTCCTCATCGGCGGCCACCGCCACCGCGTTGCGTTCCCGGGCGACATCCCCCGCCGCAGCTTTCGCGCGCCTCCCGGCGACCCTCCGTACGAATCTCCCCATCTGGTTCCATGCCTCCCCCTCCCCCGACCCTCCCCCTCCCTGATTGGACTTTTCCCCCGCAGGTTCTGAGAACGGTGGGTTGGCCCTCAGGGGTAGGAGGGCGGTTGCGCCGGTCGTCTTCGCCGCCGGTCCCGCCGCGGCGGCGCCGGCCGCCGACCTGGACGGCCGCTCGGCCGCGGCCAAGCAGCCCATCATCGTCATCGATAACTACGATAGCTTTACCTACAACCTGTGCCAGGTATGGGGTTTCACATGCTGTTCGTGGCCGTATTGGCATTCATTCTGCTTGTTGTACTTCCATTGGCCATTTCCTTCCAAGTAATCTGACTATTCTTGGCATACTAGCATCCAGTGTTTTTTTTAGGAATTCAGATTAGATGTTGACTAATTCAGATTAGGAGTACAAGAATTTATCTTACTTTTTACTGCGTGCAAGAATTTATTTGTTAACCTTCTGATGTTCGATGATGGTCTTCTTTTGGAAATGAACTGCTTTCGTGATGGTTTAAGTTACTATAAATCTTGATAACACTTGATCCGTCCATCTGGGTTTGCGCTAAGATCAAATCATGTAATCGATACCCGCCCTTGGAGGGCTTACATGGATGTAATTCTACAGTTGAGAATTAACATGAATCTGCTAAATAGTTTTCTACATTTGAGATGTACTAACACCAATATGTGAAACATGCTGTTAATGTCTAGGTGTGCTAAAGCCTTTAACAGCGAATGATAACAACTTGACAGCCAAAGTCGCAAGCAATTTTTTTTATCCGAAGTACAAAATGGGATCCTCAAAAATCTATTCTCCAAGAGAACGATTTTCAGTTTCAGATTTTGCCTTTTCTATGTGGCATTCCTTGGCTAGAAAATCCAAATTAGAATCACGACTGGATGATTTAGTCCGCACCTATTGTGCTGTCCGATTCTGTGTCTGTTTCTAGGGAATGTATTCAAGCGTTTACTGCCGTATTTTTGAAATATTTGTCATATATTATTGTACAGAAAATGTTCAAATGTACACGGCGATTTAACATCTATCACTTAAACCAGATTGCAAAATTTGACAAAAACTTGTTAAAGCTATGTCAATATGTAACACAATCACAAAAGTCTATTTTGTGGGACATATTGTATCTGTATATCTTGATTAGATTAGCCAGGTTGACATGATTTATATACATTTATCAGTGAATAAGATATGTTTTCCCATTTTGTTGGGAAAAAGGCATTCCTGCAAATAATGCTTTTGCATATCTTGAGGATGTCGTCTCCTAGTTTTAATCAGCAATGACAATTTGTAGTAGGCAGCGATTCTACATACTATAAGGAAAGAATTAGTTTGGATGCGGAAATTTCACAGGGGTCTTTCCAAAGGGCTTGCTAATGAGATGGTTAAAGCTGTTTTTCACTTTAATTTATGAGAGAAACTACTTCTTGCTGATAGTGAGTGTTTCATGCAGTATATGGGAGAGCTTGGATTAAATTTTGAGGTGTACCGCAATGATGAACTTACCATAGAGGAAGTAAAGAAGTATAGTTCTCTGAGCACATGTTCCATTGTGATTTAGTTTCTTTCTGTTCCAACTAAAATGGTTATGCCAAATTATAACTCTGCTGATGATGCTCCTTTCTTTAATCTTCTGTAGGCTGAACCCACGAGGAATACTTATTTCTCCAGGGCCTGGTAAGTTTCTCTTATTGAGTCTCATCGCGGTTTAAGTTTCTAAGCATAACAATTGCATTCATATTTCTTTTTAGGTGAACCGCAAGATTCAGGTATATCACTGCAGAGCGTTCTCGAACTCGGGCCAACCATCCCAATATTCGGAGTTTGCATGGGTCTGCAGTGCATTGGGGAGGCTTTTGGAGGTTAGATTTATCTGAATAGACACAATTTTTTCCATGATCTGTGCTATTGTCTTGCTGATATGTTTTTTGGGTATATGGATATACAGGGAAGATTATCCGCGTTCCTTCTGGTGTGATGCATGGAAAAAGCTCTCCAGTTTATTATGACGAAGTTCTAGGAAAGTCCTTATTTGAAGGCTTGGCAAAGTATGATTTCTCAACCATGTAGTTGACCATTGATTGTTCGGTTCTGGCTTAAGTTACATGGCAGTCAACTGACACTGCTGTTGAAACATTAAACTGCACACGCATTTGGTTGATTCTATTTTTAAAGTAGTTAAAAGTATTTTGGACTCTATTCACCCCTTTAGAGCATTTATGTTTGTCTTGGGAAAATTCTTTAAAATATGCCATAGCTTGGTCATTGAGAAGTAAGGTTTGTTCTGGAAATTTGTTTGCCCTGGAAATTTATTCTTTGTTTCCTTAAGAGTCTGTTGCACTTATCCGAAGTAAGGTTCTGATTTGACATGATCTTCACTTCCATGAACAGCCCCTTTACCGCTGCAAGATACCATAGCCTGGTCATTGAGAAGGAAAGCTTCCCACATGATGCCCTGGAAGTCACTGCATGGACTGAAGATGGGCTTGTCATGGCTGCTCGCCACAAGAAGTACAAGCACATCCAGGTATTTACTCAACTCCGTGCTTCGCAGCGCATCACGTGTCGCTTAGGCACAAGCCATACACGAGGTGTTCTCTCATTCTCATGGGTGCAAACTGATACGGGGTAACTCTTTCAGGGAGTCCAGTTCCACCCGGAGAGCATCATCACACCCGAAGGCAAGAGAATCATCCTCAACTTCGCGAGATCCGTTGAAGAGTTTGAGAAGCAGAACTAGAGGATCTAAGAAGCAGGGCACCTTGGATAGCTAGAGGCAGGCTTGAGGCTATTGTTGACAGATCAGGCAGGCAGGCAGGAAGAGGGGCTTTAAGCCGAGCAGATTCAGGAAAGAAAGGGATAAGGGAAAAAGATCTGTCTGTTGCCATTTGTTTGGTTCATTGTAGTATATCATTGTGTATTGAGATATATGGAATAAACTCCGTCCGATCAGACCAAAGTTGTGCATACTGATTCTCCTTTATGGAACAATAAATCTGTGGAAAAAACTGAGGCTGCTAACATTTTTTTGGCTTGTTTCTTCAGGGAGGAAATAGCGCATAACACACATGTTAGTGACTTCTTTGCACAAAACCACAGGTTACCCCTTTTTTTGCGTAGAACACCGAACACCATATTTTCATGTAAGTTTTGTATCGTAGCACACAAAACGTCATTAGTGGTCTTGACAACTGATTAGTGAACTGGACCTACTCTGCTGATGTCCATGGACGACCTGCTTGGTCTGGTAAAACCAAGGTACTGGGGCATGAGCGATGGTCGCTGTGGCGTGCCAGCAGGCAGCGGCAGAGGAGGCGCGCGCCGACAGTGACGACATCCACCGGCGACGACAATGGGGAGGTTGAGGTCACCGGCGAGCGTCTGCAATTTGCTTCTCCTCTATTCTATACACCAAAATTATTAGAAAATAGTGCACAAGGTCAGGTTCAACCTCAGGCAATATTTAAAATTATCAATTGTTGCAATGGAACCTGCAAATTAAACATCTCTTTTAACTGAATGAATGGCAGAATAAAATTTACCCAACAAGCAATTAAAATATACAGGTAACTGCATGCAACCTGACATTTACACGATATATCTATATAAACGAGTTGACACAATCAAAATATTCATTCAAAGGTTGGCAGGTTTAACATATATACATCCAAAAGCTTGACAAGATCATCTAGTATCTTCCCCGCAAAAAAAAAAGATCATCTAGTATCTCACGGGCAAATACAAAAATAAAGAGTCAAGATAATTTTTCTTCTAGGCATTTTATCTAGTCTCACGGACCATCAGGAGAGTGGGCCCAGTCCACTAATCAGATGTCTAGACCGCTAATGTGCAAAAAATACAAAAAAATACGGTATTCTGTGCAAAAAAAATGGCAACCTGTGGTTTTGTGCAAACAAGTCACCAACATGTGGTGTGGTAAGGAAAAAGAGCTTGCTAAAACTCATCTAGGGTTCTGTCTCCTTGCTGGCGACCTCGTCGGCCCGTCCCGCCTCCGGTGGCCCTAGGGCCTTGGAGGTGTGGCGGACCACGACCTTTCGTCCGGCGGGAGGTTTTTTGATATTTGTTTAGTCAGTTTTTTAGTGTCTTCTTTGGGACGTTGAGGCGACGACTACGTCCTAAAGTCAGAATAAGATTCTCCCTACTCTATCCTCGCTTCGTGATGCTTTTAGCACCGACGGAGGGCGTGTGGAGTCGTTTGTCCGGTGGATCTTTTGGGATCCGGTCTGTTTTGGTGTTCGTTGGTGTGATTTTAGGTCAGTCTTTTTCGATCTACGGTTGTCATCATTGGGGATGGTTGCTGCTCTGGTGCGCTGGTCCATCGTGACCTTGTTGGGTTCGCAGCATAGAAAACAAAAAATTTCCTACGATGGGAACCACTAAGTGAAAGTGAAAGATGGTTAACCTAGAGGGGGGTGAATAGGTTTCTACAAAATTCTTTATAATCTTTTACAAGTTTTAGGCTTTGCGGAATATAAGTGAGCCTAAATGCAAACTAGGTGAGGCAACCTAGATGATGTACAAGATACTTCAAGCTCGAAGGCTATCACAAGATAAGCAACACAAGTAAGAGATCGATTAAGGAATAACCGAAGCACGCGAAGACGAAGATGTATTCCCGTGTTCACCACCTTTGGGAAGGGGGCTACGTCACGTTGGAGAGGTGTGAGGTTCCATGAAGGATTCCTCACGCGCCACGAAGGCTCACCTTCTTCTCCGAACCTATCCCACGAAGGAATAGCTCACTTACTCGTGGTAGACTTTAAGGTAGTCTCCAAACCCTCACAAACTTTTCACGGGGAGAATCACAAGCCGAATGCCTCCGGGCGACCCTAGCCGCCTAGGGTTTCCCACAAACCCAAGAGTAACAAGCTAACTCGATGAACTCAAGGGGGAATGAACTTTGACTTGGTGGAAACGTAGATCGGGACCTCCTCTTCCTTTCTACCAAAGGGATTTGGATTTGGTTGGGTAGAATGGGAGATCCTCAAGCTTTTGTGTTTCAACAATGGGGGAGAGAGAGAGAGAGCTTCAAGAAATGATATAAACTGAATGCCTAACATACTCAAGCTGGAAGAAGGGATATTTATACTCAAGGAGAAAACTAGCCGTTTTGAGCCAAAAACGCAAGATCCGGTTTTAAGTTTGGTTGGACCGGTTCACACACCGGACAGTCCGGTCCTCAGCCCGGAAAACTGGACTGAAACCGAAACTGCTCTCAGTACCCAGACTCGGATAGATTCGGAGTGAGTAAACCGGAGAACCCGGTTTGAGTCTGGATTTCCGATCCTGACACCGAACGGTCCGGTCTGGGAGCCGGTCCAACCGGATCTGCAGAAAAGGCTTTGGTGGATAGGATTTCTTCTCTTCTCTCTTTGGTGATGGATTAGGTAGGAGAAAGGGATGTGTATATGGCTTAGGTGATCATCCCCAACAAGCTCATCGAGAGAACCCCTCTTAATAGTGCGGAGCTCCTAACCGGACTCAAATTACATAAAAAGGGAAAACTCCGGTGCGAAGCTTCGTTATCAAAATGGGGGGGTCTCCGATAACCTTTCATCACAGCATTGGACTAGAACCTGTGTAAGACACTAGAAATAGCATTAGTCCACTCTAACCATGGTGTCATTGTCAACCAAAAATAGCATAGGGTAAAATACCCTTTCAATCTTCCCCTTTTTGGTTGGCGATGACAAACCGAGCTAGAGTTCGCAAAGATATTATAAACAACAATAGACATAGTCATAGCATAATATAAATATCCATGGTTCAAACACATAGCACAAACTTGTCCAACAGACGGAACGAAAGCAGATAGTTCATACATAAAGCGAAAGGGAAAGCACAATGGCATAAGAAGCAATGAGAACGCAAGGGGCATTGTTCTATCGGCGAACCCCGGAAAACCCCTGCAAGGAACCCGTAGATAACTAATAGAACTCTACTCTTCTCCCCTATTGGCATCGAGACACCAAAAAGGAAGAGGAGGAGAGCGATGCTAACGCAGCCCAACTAGAAGAACGGCGGAGGAGGAGGAGGAGGGACATCTTCCTCTTCAGAGTACTCGTCACTATCAGCAACATCATCATTGTCCTCATCATCATCATGACCCTGAGCAGAGGGACCACCAGGACCACTGGGAGCAAACTGACCGGGGAAGTACCCATAGAACATAGCATCATCAAGAGGCGGCATCTCATAGTTGACATAAGGGACATGGGCCATCTCAGGACCATCAGGTGGAGGAGTGACATTCTGGGTCGCAAGATACTCATTGTGGCGGAGTCTAGTCTCCTGGCTCAATTCCAAAGCCTTGTGACTCACATCATAGGAAGAACATCACATCTGGAATAGCCTCTTGAAAAACTTGGCAGCACCACCCTTCGGCCTTGGGTGAGAGGAGGACTCACCAACAGGACGACGAGAACCAGCCCGAGTAGAAAAAGAAGGCCGAGGATCATGAGCAACTTTGGTTGGGTGCTCAGGAGGCCGCATCCCAGGGACATCAGGAGTGTGTGCACGGAGACAAAGATTAAGCATTTCTTGTTCCTCGCGCTCGCCCACCATCACACCAGGCGGCACCACCCGATTGAGCAGCTTCTGAACATACGCGCAGAAAGTGGGAGTCATCCTGTCCAAAGCAGCCCGCCGTAGCTCACAGTACACAAAGTCACATCCATCAATCTTCCTCAGCCGATCCGGGTGACAGTAGTACAGCAAGTTGGCAAAATACCCACATCAGTTGGTGGAATCGCCAACACGGGGAACAAGGGACTGACGGAAGATAGTGGCCAAGGTGTGATAGTAGTAATACATGCCAGTCATGCACGGGGGACTCCACTGAGAATCACTGGGATAGCAGAAAGCAAGAGTCTCAGCAGGCTTGACCTTCTCACTGTGAATACGGAAACCTCTGCCGCGACCAGTGTAGCCCATGACATCGACCAAATCAGCATAAGTAGCCTGAAAACGCCTCGTGCCAGTCATCCAAGTCATAGTGCGATCGTCATCATCATGAAAGTAGACTGTGCAAAAGAACTGACGGATGAAGTCGGGGTAATAGTCCTCCTTGAGACAGACGAGGTCGAACAGATCCATTTTCCTCAAAGCTTCATCAACATAGAGGCTGCATACATATTGAACCACTCTAGATTGAGAGCTTGAATGTGGCCACAAGGAGTGACCCGGAACTGATTGTAAATGTGATCCCACATCACAGCCTGAGTCTCAGTCCAAAATTTCTTGTCAGATCCTGTATAGGTGCGTTGCTTGAAGCGATAGGTATTCTGCTTGCGGAGAGCCCGGTAATGACCAATCTCCATACCCTTCAGATTTTGACAAGGCACATCCTCAGCCTCGGCCTGAGAAGCTTGCTGCTTACCCCTGTTAGCTTTGAGTTTGATGCGCCCAGAGCGAGCGCTACCCTCAGGCTCAAGCTGCACAGACTGAGAGTGGCGACGAGCCCGCTTGATCCTGTTAGCTACTTCGGGCACATACTCACGATCAGGCACATACTCATCACCAGCAGAATCAGCGTCTTCACCTGTGAAAAAGAGAGAGAGAGAGAGGGAGAGAGAGAGAGAGAGAGAGAGAGGTTGGGGAGCACAGAGATAAGTACACATGCCAAAGGGGAGGATGAGAGAAAAATAAACTTGGATTTGGGCAAGTGCATGGTAAAATAGGAGACATTGCAGAGAGGTCCGGTGCCAGAGTCGGAACAACCGATCCCACAACCGGATGGTCCGGTGCCAGGGCCGGTCGGACCGAAAGCAAAACCGGACGGTCCGGTGTCAGAGCCGGAAAACCGGACTCAGACCGGACGGTCCGGTTCCAGGGCCGAAACAACCGGGTTTCAAACCGAGATCCACAGAGGCCACTATGCAATCTAAAAAATCGTACCAATGGCTCAAGTACTTGCGCAAATACAGTTCTAAGCAGAGTGGGTAGGACATGGAGGAACGAGGGTGGAAAAAAAAAACTAGGTGGACCCCTAATTTCTCAAATCCAACACAATGTATAGCAAAACATAGGGATTTGAGAAGGACAAGAGGAGAGGGAGAAAAGGAGTACCCGAGGACATGGCTTCCCGTGAAGGAAAGCACCAAGGAGCCCTTGAGGAAGGAGAACACCAAAAAGATCTCGAACCACCACGAGAGGAAGAAATTCCTTTGGTGAGAAACCTCCAAGAGTCCTTCCTTACGAAATGGTGGCCCGATCTATGGATCCTAGGGGTGGAATCACCCTAGGAGAGGAGGGGAGGGTGGGGAGGGGCGACAATGGAGGAGGAGAGGTCGGGGAAAGTGAAGTGGAACTGTGGGAGGAGGGGGGGACCAGGGATAAGAGGGAGAAAAGAAGAAAAGAAAGAAAAAACAGATCTGAAACTCGGTTTTGAGTTCGGTTGAACCGAGATCCAAACCGGAGGACCCGGTTCACAGCTCGGAAAACTGGAGTGAAACCGAAAAACGGTTCAGACACGAGATCCGGATAGACCCGGTATAGTATAACCGGACTTTCCGGTTCTGGTCCGGTTTTCCGATGCTGGAAGCGGGCTGTCCGGTCTGGGAGCCGGTTCGACCGGGCCAAGAACCGAACAACAGAAAGTTTTTTTTGTTTGTTTTCGAGGATGGCATGTGCAATTAGAGGAAGATAGTAGACTCCAAAAGGGTAAAGGAAGCAGGTGATCTAGGCATGCCTATTGGAAAGAACCAATTTCAACCTCACAAAGAGCAACAATATTCATGATTCGAAGATATCAAGAGCTAGAGGAAAGGTCAAACTCAGAGAGCCTCAAGATGGAAAACATTGAAAAGCAAAGGAGGCTAGAAGGTTGTGGGGGATTTCTCCCCCTATGTTTAAGCACATGTGTCATGACGCCTCAAAGATAGATGCTTGGACTCATATCATGACACGAGATCAATTTATGTTGCACACATAGGTATGCATCAAACCAAGACATGGTAAGATGGCTATCCCTACATGTGCGGCGCAACTAGTCTACATAGCATGTTAAGAGCAAGAATATAGTGCAAGAAGCAAATCAATCCAAGTTTTGGGGATCTAGGATACCGAGTTCTCGCCTCAACATGACAAACCGGGCTTCATCCAAAGGCTTCGTGAAGATATCGGCCAATTGGAACATCGTACCCACATGAGTGAGATTGATATCACCATTTGCGACATGGTCACGTAAGAAGTGGTGGCGAATGTCAATATGTTTGGTGCGACAATGTTGGACGGGGTTGTTGGCGATCTTTATCGCGCTTTCATTGTCACATAGAAGAGGCACCGTACCAAGAGACACACCATAGTCTTTCAAGGTTTGCCTCATCCATAACAATTGAGCACAACAAGATGCCGTGGATATGTATTCGGCTTCGGCGGTGGATAGGGCTGTGGAGTTTTGTTTCTTGGAAGACCAACTCACCAACGACCGTCCAATAAATTGGCAAGCCCTGGAGGTTGATTTCCGGTCAACCTTATCACCTGCCCAATCGGCATCCGAATAGCCAACAAGCTCAAAGGTTGACCCCTTTGGATACCAAAGCCCGAGAGTAGGAGTGAGAACAAGGTACCTAAAAATCCGTTTGACCGCCATCAAGTGGCACTCCTTGGGAGCGGATTGAAAACGAGCACACATTCCTACACTTAACATGATATCCAGCCTAGAAGCACAAAGGTAGAGCAAGGAACCAATCATAGAACGATATAACTTTTGATCCACGTCCTTCTCACCTACTCCAAGGACAAGTTGTCCATTTAGTGGCATGGGTGTCTTCATGGGATTAGCCTTGGCCATCTCGAACTTATTGAGCATATCCTTAATGTACTTTTCTTGAGAGATGAAAGTGCCATGAGGAAGTTGCTTTATGATGAAGCCTAGGAAGAAATTCAACTCCCCCATCATGGACATCCTAAATTTCATAGTCATCAACTCGGCAAAAGCTTTGTTATGAGATTAGTTAGTTCCACCAAAGATAATATCATCAACATATATTTGAACAATAAATAAGCCACACCCTTTAACCCGTTTGGTGAAAAGGGTGGAATCGACCTTACCCACGCTAAACCCATCCATGAGTAGAAAATCCCTAAGGTGCTCATACCAAGCACGAGGAGCTTGCTTTAGTCCGTAGAGAGCCTTATGGAGTATATACACATGGTTGGGATAGCGTGTGTTTTCGAAACCCGGGGGTTGAGCTACATATGCAACCTCTTTCAAGGGACCATTAAGAAATGCACTTTTCACATCCATTTGATAAAGCTTGAAGTTATGGAAAGATGCATAAGCAAGCAAGAGACGAATAGCTTCAAGATGAGCAACGGGCGCAAAGGTGTCCTCATAGTCAATACCTTCTATTTGGGCATACCCTTGCGCCACTAACCTTGCTTTGTTCCTCGTGACGACCCCGTTCTCATCTTGCTTGTTTTTGAACACCCACTTGGTCCCAATAACATTGATGCGATGATCTTTAGGCCTCTCCACTAGAGACCATACTTCATTGCGGGTGAAACACACGAGTTCTTCTTGCATGGCAATGACCCAATCCGGATCCTCCAAAGCCTCATGTACCTTAAGGGGCTCAAAGTTAGACACAAAAGCATGGTGCCCACAAAAGGTTGTGAGGTTCTTCTTCCTGGCACGGGTCTCGATCCCTCTTGATATGCTTCCAAGGATATTGTTGACTTGAAGACCACTTGCAATGGAGGCGGCCTTAATCTTCCGAATTGTGCCTTCATGATCAACAAATTCATCTTTTGAGGGGCCTTGATCGTTGAAACCATCTTGAGCTTGGCCTTGAGATGGAGGTTGATCTTCTACTTGGTCTTGCTCAAAGGTTTGAGGGCTTGGTTCTTGTTCTTCGGTTTGCAAGGCATCATGAGAGAGATGTTGATCTTGTGATGCATTTGATGGCTCAAATTGGGTAGAGCTCGGCTCTTCTTGAGTTGAGCTTGATTCTCCCCCATCATCTTGTTGAACATGAATGTGAGACTCGGTAGGCAAGATGTGCCCAATACCCATCAACTTGATGACTTGAGAAGAATCACCATATCCTACATCACGAGAAGAAACTTGCCCCTCATGGGGACCATTATTCTCCAAAAACTCCACGTCACAAGATACTTCAACACAACCATTAGTCTTGTTGTAGTATCTATAGGCATGAGAGTTTTCCGCATAACCAACAAAAATACCCTCTATAGTTCTAGATTCGAATTTACCGAGCTTTTCCTTTTTGTTCTTGACGAGACACTTGCACCCAAAGACACGGAAGTTGTTGACATTGGGCTTCTTACTTGTGAGAATCTCATATGGATTCATGTCAAAGGGAGCACAGAGGAAGAGCCGGTTCGTGTAGTGGACCGCGGTAGCAATAGCTTCTCCCCAAAAATTGTGAGGGGACTTGAATTCACTCAACATTGTTCTTGCCATCTCAATGATTGTCCGGTTCTTCCTTTCAACAACACCATTTTGTTGAGGGGTATAAGGATCTGAGAATTCATGCTTGATCCCCTCATCTTCAACAAATTCTTGCATGGTGTAATTCTTGAACTCGGTGCCATTGTCGGTTCTAATAGTCTTGATCTCCACACCATGAGTGCGTTGAGCTTGCTTGGCGAAGATCATGAATTCCTTGAAAGTCTCATCCTTCATCTTGAGAAGAAAGACCCAAGTATACCTTGAGTAATCATCAAAAATGACAAGACCATATCTTCTTCCACCAAGAGAGTCATATGTCGAGGGCCCGAAGAGATCCATATGGAGCAATTCCAAGGGTCTTGACGTGGCCACCTTGGTAATGGAAGGATGATGCTTTCCAATTTGCTTCCCTGAAATGCAAGCACTACACACACGATCTTTCTCAAAGGAGATACCGGTTAGTCCAATAATATGTTCACCCTTTAGAAGGAGATTGAGATTTCTCATGTTGACATGGCCTAGGCGACGATGCCAAAGCCATCCCTTGTCAGCCTTGGCCATTAGACATGTAGGAAGAGATTGACTCTCTTTCGAGAGGTCGACCACATAAAGGTCGTCTTCCACGTGTCCAATGAGAACCAAGCTGAGATCATCACCCCTAAAGACCTTCACAAAAGTTCTAGAGAAATAGGAGTCATAGCCGGCATCCGAGAGATGTTTAATAGAAAGCAAGTTGTAACCAAGGTTTTCAACATGTAGGACGGTCTCAAGAGTCAAAACCTTGGAAATTACCAACTTACCATAACCAAGAACCTTTCCTTTTGAGTTGTCTCCAAAAGTGATGCTTGACGTTGAGTTGACATCGTGAATGAATTGGTCAAGCCCACTCCTACCTCCGGTCATGTGATTGGTGCATCCACTATCAAACACCCATTTTGATCCACTGGAGGCATAACCCTACAAAATCAATTCTTTGATTTAGGAACCCATTGAGTAATGGGTCCCCTAGCATTAGCAACAAGATCCTTAGGTACCCAAATTGAGTACCACCTATAAGCATAACCATTTAGAGGGCCAACATATTTGGCATATACATTTCCTTGAGTGCCCTTACACAGCACATAGGAAGGATTAGACTCTCCCGCATACTTGTGATTGGGTTTGCCCCTCATGGCTCCCCCATTCACCACATTCGTTTTGACCCGGTCAACCACCTTGTCACCTTCCTTCACAAAGGTTATCTTTTTCGGTGGAATGGCATTGCTCGTGTTGTTCTTTGGATCAAAACCGACACCTTCCTTGGAAACTCTCGTCTTTTGACGGGATAAAATCTCATCTAGGATCTTTCACTTGGAGGTAGGTGCACGACGCTCTTTCTCAAGTTGCTCTTTCAACTTCTTATTTTCCTCAATGAGGTGAGCTTGATCAAAGGTAGAGTTAGAGGTACAAGAATTGTTTTCAACTATAATTGGATCCTTCAATGTACCAAGAGCTTTCTCATAGGACACCCGAAGTTGATCATGGTTCTCTCCAAGTTTTATGAGCTCACGCTTGACAAGCAAACTAGCCTTCTCAAGGTGCTCAAGGTCCTTGGTAAGAGAAGCATGAGAAACTTCAAGCTCTTTCTTTGAGGCATCGAGCTCTTGAGACAATGAGTTAGCCCTATCAATAGTGTCCATGTCTTTTTCTTTATCAATTTCAAAGATTTCAATTTGTAGTATAAGAAAATAGTTGGTATTATTTTCCTCACAAAGCTCTTGCTCAAGAAGATTGAATCTTCATTTCTCATCATCAATATGAGATTCCAAGCTATCAATGGTCTCATCGCATGAGCTAACAAGTTCCATTAATTGCTTGACTCTAGCACGAGCAATGGGAGGAAGAGACGTCATGATAGCATACATTTCTTTTATATATTCTTTTCCAAATTCATCATTATCACTATCACTATCATGGTCACTCTCAAGATCATCCAAGACACTAGATAGGGATGGAGGAGAGACAATTACCTTGGAGCTTCTTGCCATAAGACAAGAACCGGTGATCTTGGTAATAGGAGAACTCTCGATGTTGTCCTTGGAGTAGTCGTAGGTGAGAGGTGAACCGGATTCGACATATGCCAAACCGGTCACACCCACCACTTTCTCCTTATCCCCACACTCCACGTCGGACTCGTCCTTGGAGCTCCTTGCCATGAGGCAAGTGGCAGTGACCTTGGGGTTAGGAGAGTCGTCGGTGTAGTCCTTGGTGTAGTCATAGGTGAAGAGAGACCCGGATTTGGCAAAGGCCAAACCGGCCACTCCAACCACCTTATCTTCATCCTCTTCCTCATTGTCGGATATGTATTCTTGGCCTAGGAAGCCCTTACCATCACGCCTATTGTTCCTCTTGTATCTTTCATTGATGGGGTTGGGCTTCAATCTTGGTTTGGCACCTTCTTCATATTTAGGCTTGTCAAGCCTCTTCTCATAAGGACACTTGTCAGCAAAATGGGTTGCCTCATCACAATTGTAGCACGTCCTCTTCTTCTCACTTGATCCCATTGAGCTTCTCCTTCTTCGGAACTTCATGTTCTTGGTGAAGAGAGCAAGTTGAGAGAGCATATCTCAACTCCATCACCATCGCTATCTTCATCACTAGCAACATCTTCTTGCACTTGCTTGGCCTTCAAAGCTAGAGAGTGAGAAGAACCGATAGCACGGTTGATCTCCTTGATCTTTTGCCCTTCATCCGCCAAGTTATCCATGGCAACTAGATAAGAGACTAGATCATCAAGAGTGAATTGATTAGCTCTATCGAGGAGTTGTAAGTTCAAGGCAAGCTTCTTGTCGGTGACCGCGATCATGGAGACAATCTTGGACTTGATAAGTTCATCATTCAAATTGAATCCATCATCATACTTCTCACACCCTAGGCCACCAATCTTCACGCGGAGGGCAACGAGTCTCTTGTATGCTTCAGCGATAGTTTCACCATCATGGTTCATGGACATGTTCATCTCAGACTTGGCAGCTTCATACTTGGACTTTTGGATAAGAGAGGTTCCCTCTTGGAGAATGACAATCCTATCCCAAAGATCCTTTGCGGTGGGGATGTCGCTGACTTGATCATGGAGAGTGCGGTGAATGGCACTCCTTATCTTGTCACAAGCCGTTGCATTTAGTTGACAGTCATAGTACTCTCCCGGGGTGAGGTTGTTGGGATCATGAGGGTGGAAGCCGGTGCATACAATCTCCCAAAGCTCAACGCTGCAGCTGCGAAGATGAGATTCCATAGAAGCTTTCCAATGAGAGAAATGAGTTCCATCATAATGAGGTGCAGGGCCCGAACCATTAATATGAGGCATGATGCTCTTTTGCTTAGGATAAACATAAGGGAATTGATTAGGGGACGTGGAAGTTTTTGATGAGCCGCCCTCATGAGTGGACTCGGCATCCTTATCCTTCTCGATGTCCATTGGTCTCCCTTGAGGTACTACCAATGGATTACCAAGAAAAGCCCCATCGCCAATGGCCTTAAGTTGTCCTTCTAGGTAACTCATTCGAACAAGGAGATCGGAATCCGACTTGGCCTTTTCAAGGGCACCCTTGGCTAAGATTTCACGAAGCTCCTTGACCGAATAAGTTTTTTCCTCCTCATCATCGGAGAAAACCATCTTTCCTCTTAGGCAGTAAAGCCCTTAAAAGAGCCCTTGGCTCTGATACCAATTGAAAGTGTAAGATGGTTAACCTAGAGGGGGGGTGAATAGGTTTCTACAAAATTCTTTATAATCTTTTGCAAGTTTTAGGCTTTGCGGAATATAAGTGAGCCTAAATTCAAACTAGGTGAGGAAACCTAGATGATGTACAAGATACTTCAAGCTCGAAGGCTATCACAAGATAAGCAACACAAGTAAGAGATCGATTAAGGAATAACCGAAGCACGCGGAGACGAAGATGTATTCCCGTGTTCACCACCTTTGGGAAGGGGGCTACGTCACGTTGGAGAGGTGTGAGGTTCCACGAAGGATTCCTCACGCGCCACGAAGGCTCACCTTCTTCTCCGAGCCTATCCCACGAAGGAATAACTCACTTACTCGTGGTAGACTTTAAGGTAGTCTCCAAACCCTCACAAACTTTCCACGGGGCAAATCACCAGCCGAATGCCTTCGGGCGACCCTAGCCGCCCAGGGTTTCCCACAAACCCAAGAGTAACAAGCTAACTCGATGAACTCAAGGGGGAATGAACTTTGGCTTGGTGGAAACGTAGATCAGGACCTCCTCTTCCTTTCTACCAAAGGGATTTGGATTTGGTTGGGTAGAATGGGAGATCCTCAAGCTTTTGTGTTTCAACAATGGGAGAGAGAGAGAGAGAGAGCTTCAAGAAATGATATAAACTGAATGCCTAACATACTCAAGCTGGAAGAAGGGATATTTATACTCAAGGAGAAAAACTAGCCGTTTTGAGCCAAAAACGCAAGGTCCGGTTTTAAGTTCGGTTGGACCGGTTCACACACCGGACAGTTCGGTCCTCAGCCTGGAAAACCGGACTGAAACCGAAACTGCTCTCAGTACCCAGACTCGGATAGATTCGGATTGAGTAAATCGGAGAACCCGGTTTGAGTCCGGATTTCCGATCCTGACACCGGACGGTCCGGTCTAGGAGCCGGTCCAACCGGTCTGAGAACCGGATCTGCAGAAAAGGCTTTGGTGGATAGGATTTATTCTCTTCTCTCTTTGATGATGGATTAGGTAGGAGAAAGGGATGTGTATATGGCTTAGGTGATCATCCCCAACAAGCTCATCGAGAAAACCCCTCTTAATAGTGCGGAGCTCCTAACCAGACTCAAATTACATAAAAAGGGAAAACTCCGGTGCGAAGCTTCGTTATCAAAATGGGGGGGGGGGTCTCCGATAACCTTTCATCACAGCATTGGACTAGAACCTGTATAAGACACTAGAAATAGCATTAGTGCACTCTAACCATGGTGTCATTGTCAACCAAAAATAGCATAGGGTAAAATACCCTTTCACGAAGCACCAAGATCTATCTACTAGACACAAGCAACATGTGGATATACATCTATAGAGAATATGCCCTTGTAGACCGACAAAGTTTAACGAGGTTGTACTCGTGTATGATGTAGACGAACGCTTGCCGATCTCAAGATCGAGAAGAAGTCCAGCGCCGCAAATCAGCAGCGCATCCGTGATCACACACACGTTCAAGCCACCGAACAACCTCCGCCTCCTCGCCCCAGCAGCAACTCCTTTCAGACGAAAAGCCACCGGGAACATGCATCTCGCTAGTCCGAGACCATGGGGGAATAATTCTAGAGGGGGAGAGAGATCCTTCACGAGGAGGTGTGAGATGAGAGGAGGAGAGGGGGGCAGCCTAAAGGTCATGGCGTGACAAACATGGTGGCTTCCCCCACCTCTTCCACATTCATGTGGGTAGAGATCCCACTCAAAATAAAAAGTCTCCATTCATATAAACATGCCTCCACTCAAAAATCCACTCACATACATTAAATTTCCAGCAAATTTAATGCAAGCTCTCTTTTAATAAAACTATTTTATTTTAGTAATAATTTTGTTAATTATATTAATTAACAAACATTCATATAAAACCCCTTGCAACATTTCAATTTCACATGCAGAACCAGTTTCGGCAATTTCACCCAAAACAATTCCGATTTCCGTTGAAATAATTTCAATGCTTTCTTTTTCTTTCTCTGGCAGCTCATTTGCTCCAAATGGTGTCAGTATTCCTTAAGTATGTCACTCTACGGTTCACGAATAATGTAGACATGATCGATACCCCTCTCCGATCAATAATCAGCAGCGGGACCTGGAGATCCATACCGACTCCCACACATTCAACGATGACTTTTAGTGATCGTGTGAACCTTTTACACTTGTAATTAAATCTCGTTCTCTCGCGATATATTACATGTCCGATATTCGATCATCGTATCTCCATATCTAGTTTGATCTCATTATCGACATGCACTCTTTTCTCATTCCCGTGATATAACATTCTAGTGATCACATCACTTGCTTGCAAGCTAACTAATATGATATCACCGAGAGAGCCCAGAGTATATCTATCTGTCATCGGGATGGAAAAATTCCACTCTTGATCCATGAGCCTCTACATAACACCTTCGTAGCACTGAACCCACCTTTATAGTCACCCTGTTATGGTGTGACGTTTAATGTTATCAAGATACTCTTCTAGTGTTAGTGATTGACATGATCTCATGGTCTAAGGACTTGGATTACTTCGTATGATGTTATAGCAATATAAACACAATGACTTTGATCGAATGCTATATTTTGAATGAATGTTCATCACATCATTCTAATACTGTTGTGACATCGGTATTAACAACATCCAATGTCCATGATCAGGAAACCTTGATCATCTTTTTAATCAACGAGCTAATTTATAAGAGAGGCATAACTAAGAACTTTCTATTTGTTCATTAAACACATATGTATTAAAGTTTCTGTATTAATACAATTATAGCATGCAAAATAATCATCTATCATATACTTGAAATACTTATAATAACAACTTTATTATTGCCTCTCAGGGCATATTCCCTTCAGACCTTAGCACGATGACTTCCCGTCTGTCTACTATAACAAGCTCTACTACGACAAGCTTTGTCCGGCTCCGGTGATGGAGGGGCGAGGACGGCGCCGCGCCTTTGGCTCGTGCTAGTGTTTGTAGTCGTCGCTAGGTGGTTCAATGAACTATTTGTAATTTTTATTATTTTTAGGACTCTTTGTACTACTATTGATAATTTTTAATAGATCGGTGGAATTTCGCAAAAAAAACATGTGGTGTGGTGTTATGTGCTATTTTATCTTTCTTCAGGACGTGCTGAGCTATTTTTTGTTAGGAATCAGCTTCACTTTGTGCTCCCATAGTCCTGTGGGTGTTCCGGTCCATGCCTTGCCACCCCAAAACTCGAATCTACAACAAGTTTGGGAGGGTAGGGGTGGGAGGACTTCAGCCTCGTCGAAGTCGTACTACCTCGTCCTCCGGCCCGTTATAGCCGTCGGGCAAACCCTTCATGGTAGCTGCCGCCGCCAGGCCCTGCTCTCTCGTGCACGCGGGAGTCACCGGCTGCAGCGGTGCGACGTTCCCTAAACCCTAGACGTTCTGCTGGGGCAGCGGGCACGGGTTTCTTTGATGATGACGGCGACTATGGTGGCTGTGTGGACAACACCATGGCTGGGCAGTGGCGGCAGTTCGAGATCCACGCGGGCTAGATCTGGGCCTGGTGGGCCTGCGTCGGGTGAGGGAAGCGGCATGCTCCGGTGGCGGCGACCCCAGGGTATTTGACACGGCGGCTTTAGGACAGGGCGGTGGGCGACATGCGGCATTGCTTCGCCTCGTTGTTGCAGCGCGGTAACCCCAAGATCTGGCCGCCCTCCCCTTGCGGTCAGGTCTAGGCTGATGCGTCTCTTTCGGTGCTCTAGGGATGCGGTCATGGGCGAGCACAAGCTATTTGCAATGATATTCAAAGTCCAAGAAAAATCCAATGCAAAACCAAAAGGCTCAATGTTTTTGGAGAAGAGAGCTTTCATATGTTAGAAATAACAGGTTTTATAGATTCTGACCCAACAATAGCGAGCTGGACATGCCCCAGCCAGAAGTAGCTTTGTCCTGAAAATCTAGCTACATCAGCTAGCATATGAGCAGCTTTGTTGCTCTCTCTTCCGATTTTCATTACTTCAAAATAAAGATAAATATCTTGAATGTTTTCAATATCTTCATACAAATTCCATAGGCGAGACCGGGTCCTGATTCCTTTGCTTAATTGCTTCAACAACCACAGAGTTGTTAGACTGTAGGATAACCGAAGTATTTTTAGCATCATGAACAGACTGAAGGCCCAAAATGCACGCCTTAGCTTCAGCTTCAGGCACATCTTGGCAACTAATCCCAGTAGCATTGTGTTCCCATAACACCTTCCCAGTATGGTCCCGGCATAGAGCAAGTTCTATTGTTTGCCTCAACGGAAGCATCCACATTAATTTTAATCCACCCGTCAGCCGGCTCCTCACAGATCCTATTTTGATCAGGATTTGGAGAATCCTTAATCAGGTTCACTTTAGCTTCAGTAGAAGTTTTCATGCTTAAGATGTGTTCTTTTCCTTTCCTGCTAGTTTTCGACCCGCAGTTGAGACCGAGTTCCTGCAAAAATCGATTATGGAAATTAACAGAACCCACAACACTGCCTACACCTCTCTCATGAACGACATCATTTCTTAGGTGCCAACATCGCCATAGAATCATCAGTACTATCCCCCTTCTATCGTTGCTGATGCTGGCGAGAAGTACAAGGAGCCAGTCTTGACCAGAGAACTAAAAAAGAGATTCAGCTGAAAGATCCCAGTTTTCCTCATCTCCAGTCTTAACGCCCTTTATTTCGTGTAAGAAACTGTGGCATGGAAATTAGTTTCAGTTTCACAACTACAAATGGAACAAGAACAGTCTGAGATTTCTGCGGTATTTGTTCTATTTCGTAGCCAGATTGTCGCAGGATATTTGCCAACCGAAGATTCTCACTTTATTTGGAACATGGGTGTTTCAGATGATCTTCCATAAACTTCTATTGCTATCATTCGAGGAGCTGGTTCCGGGTATGCTCTGGATATTGTTTTTCAGATTGTATGCCATCTTGTATGCACTCTTGACGGAGAACACCCCGTTGCTTTCATAATGCCAAGTAAGGAAGTCATTCTGGATGTGACCAGGTTATTCAACTGCAAGATGACATCAGCGTCGTGTGGGTAGAAGATTTTGCAGATGAGCCGTACATTCCAAGTTTCAGTACCCTCATCGACAACTTGATGCACCTTTCTATGTCTATCCCTTGATTTCCCCGGTTGTTTTTTCAGAGCATAGTTTCTAGGCAACCAATTGTCCCTCCAAATTCTAATATTCTTTCCATCTCCGATCCTCCAAACAATGCGTTGTTTTAACATTTCAAGTCCATGCTTGATTCCATGCCAAACTGGGGAAGCTTCAGATCTGAAATAGAGTATCAATTAGGTTCCCTCTAGGATAATAGATGGCCTACATCAGTCTAGCAGCTAAACTTTGGGGGTTTTGGGGTTAGCCGCTGTAACACCCTCAGAATCGGCCCTATGCAAGTTTCAGCGCTTCCCGCCAAACCCGCATAGAAACGATTCAAAGGTGCCCACCAGGCACTTGCGTGCGGGTGGAAAACGAAGTAATAACATTACACAACAGTCCTCGATGGGACCCACAGAACAGATATATATACAGCACGACTCCATGAGTCAAGAATACAGATATACAGAACAAAGATCCAAATCACCTTGAAAACGATAGAGCGTCCAGCTACGAACAAGATGCAAATGGGGCTAAGAGCCCTGAAGAATAACCAATGGCGTCCATAACCCTGCCCAGGCCAAGCCGGAAGGGTAACCCTGCTAACGACGTCGATCTCAAAACCTGCTTAAACAAAAGGGGTGCCGACAAAGGGCAAAGGAAAAAGAGAGAGCGGTCAGTACTGAGGCCAGTACACGGCGAGGCTAGAATTCGGTGGTCCTCGCCTACATAGGTATGGTGGACTGAAGCGGCAGCGCAGCATGCGCTAAACAACCTATAGAGACTCGATATAACTGTCGGCTATCAGGGAGGGGTAAGAAAGATCTATTCGGATCCAACCTGAATCTAACACCAAACAAACCCATCCTGGTATTTCCCCCTCGAGACCAAACGAGGAAGTCAACCGAGGAACTCACACAGTTGGCAGTTTTATTATTTATTCAGTTATCGTTGCAGCAATTACTGGTCAGATATAGCTAATCATCCTGATAAAATAAGCAGTGAGCACTTTTAGTTAACCATTCCGTTGTAGTTGCAACACTTACTAGTCAGATACAAGTAGCATGAGATATCCCAAAACCCAGCAGTTGTTGGTACTTTCATTTAGCCATTCCATTATAGTTGCAATACTTACTAGTCAGATACAATTAGCAAGCGACAACCCAAACAAGCAATTGTTGGCAGTTTTATTTAGCCATTCCATTATAGTGAAGCTGATTACTAGTCATTATATAGTCAAATTTATAGCACTACTTTAGTTATAGTTGTCTATGATCGAGATACTGTGCTCCAAGTCGTCCATAACCGCGGACACGGCTTTCAGAAAGTTTTACCCTGCAGGGGTGCACAAATAGCAACACACACTCGATCAACCTCGGAAAAACCAAATCAAAACCCAACGAGGCCTTCACGACAAAGCAATCACAGGATTCAGAAATATTTCAGGGGGCCACCCCATTGAGTACACCCGCAACGAAGTTAGCTGACTCCGAGACAGACTCAAGGTTTGGGTGGACGGCTGTAAACGACTGGAAACCCGAAAGTGTGACTGGGCTTGTCGATACCGCGAAATCGTGTCCCGATCCTAAACAGTACAGGTGCTCCTCGCACAATCGTAAATAAAGCAGTAAAGCATGGCATAAGTACAGGATAGTAAATAAAACCTCAAACTAGTTTGTGGCTCCAAGAAATAAGACTGAATCAAGCTCTGGCTCAGGGGGGTCCCATAAGCCTCCCGGATGTGGATAGCGCGAATATTCAAGGAACAGGTATCAAGTACTCGGGGTCCTACGGGACACAAGTGGACGGTTAACAACCAAATAACATCTATTGCCCACCTGTGCCTCTGCATTTACCTACTTCAATTTTAGTTGTTAAATAGTAATTAAAGTCTTGATCATCTCCAACAATAAACACACGGCAAAACTCCAACAACTGTGGTACTTGACGACACGCAACAACACTTGAGCAAGCGACTACGACGCGCAGGTCCAACTATCTACCGAACAACAGGTAATAGGAGGTGTCCAAGGCAATATAAGGCTGCAAGGGATATCACGGGTACGAAAACTAGAGCATCGCAACACAGATAGCAATAGATCAACAGGAGGGAATAAATACTATAAAAGTAAGATAGGTAGAAAGGGGGAGATGCTCGCCTGAAAAACATTGTCGAAGGTTCATCCGAAGATCGGGTCGACACTCGCATCAACTCATCGGCCTAATCCGTGAAGAAGCAAAGCACTAGCAGAAACACCGGATGCACTATTTAATACTACGGCAAAAGATCGGGCATGATGCATGTATGATGTATGACATGGCAAAGATGCGATGCATTTAGGCAGTATTAAGCGAAACCGGGGTCCCGACATTTAATTAGATGGTTCATGTTATTTATCTACCCCGCAAATTAAATGTTGTAATAACGAGGCAAGATAAGTTACCGGTTCGCTACACAAATTTAAATGAGGCCAATATAAGACTAGATTTGCCCGCATATGGGCCCCATATTTAATTATGAGGTGAATCGGCATAATGCCCCCAAACCACATGACAATATGCAAGTATGACAATTTTATATGCAACAAGTAATATCATTTATAAAATAGGGTTCGATAAAAGGGGTCACACATTAGGGTTTGGCGATCTTGGGGTTCCGAGGGTTCGGGGTTCGGTCTTAGGGTCTGGATCTGGGGTTCGGTCTCGGCGGGATCGTTCTCGGATAACAGAGTAGATCTTGGCGTTCCGCGAAGGACTTGGTTGGCGTCGGGGGGCACATCGGATTCGCCCTGGTCAGGGCCGATCTGGTCGTCGCGAAGATCTTGTCGGGTCCGTGTCATCGAGTCGGTCTTGGCATTCGGGAAGAAGAACTTGGCGTGCGACATCGTCGGCATCGGCGCGGGAAGGAGGTCTTGTCGTTCCGCGTCGGTGACCTTGGCCTTCGGGTTCTCGGCGAACTTGGCGTCCGGGAAGGAGACCTTGGGTATTGTGGTTCCGTTGTCGGTGTTGGGCTTGGCGGGACGATCACGGATATCTCGGATCGAAGATCTTGGAGGCTCGGAGGGGTTCGGCTCCGCGGGATCGATCTTTGAATCCGGGCCGGCGCACCCGGGGTTCCACGTATTTGGGTCCATGAAGAAGATCTTGTCGCATCCGTGAAGGTGACGTCGGTATCACGGTCGTTGGTGAACTTGGTTAACGATAGAACCTTCGGAGATCTTCGCGTTCCGTGAGAGAGAGCTTCAGTTCTTCGGTTCCATGGAGATGACCTTGTCGTCCATGACAGAGAACTCAGTCCGGTATCGGTCTTCGGGTGCCACTGCATCGGTGCAGCCACATGTCGGCGAAGAAGCGAGACAGCCAGAAGGTCGGGTGCACAGGGCCGATCAGACAAGCCTTTCCGCCAAGCCTTAGGACCCTGTAGGCTTCCTTGATGCCTCGCTGCGGATCAGGCCAGTACTCAATGCTGCCGGCGGAGACGTATCGGTCGAATGTATCGGTGGGAAACGGGAGGTCCTCGGCATCGCCCTCCATGATCTCGACCCCCTTGAGCGCCTCCTTCTGCCTGGCCTTCTCGAGCTGGTGCGGGGACTGGTCGAGCAGGATGACCTTCTCCTTGTCGACGTGCTTGACGATGCCGAGCGTGGTGAACCCTATCCCGCCGCCGACGTCGACGACCTTGAGCTTGCGGCTGTGGAGGTCGGCGGGCTCGAGCGCGTCGTCGCGCATGTCCTCGGTCCAGTGGCCCGGGTTGATGACGTGGTCGTAGACGATGGAGAGGAAGCGGTAGAACCAGAAGGCCTCCTTCTTGTGCTGGATAAAGCGCGGCGCGGAGGCGGGCTGCGCCGCCGCGGAAGAAGCCGCGCACCGCAGCAGCGGCTTCGCTGGCCTGGCGCCGGAGACGCGGTTGGCGGCGAGGGCGAGGGGGCGGCGGAGGGCGGACCTGGAGGGGCCGAGGGCGAGGTAGCCGCGCCCGGCCGGAGCGCGCGGGTGGGGCGCGATGCAGAGAGGAGAGGGGGTCGCGAGGGAGAGAGAGGAGCGTCGGGTGGGGAGAAACTGGTGGCGGCGGCGGAGGTGAGGACGAGGGGAGCTGGAGGGGGAGCCACGGGGAGAGCGCGCCGGGGAGGAGCCGGGGTAGGTAGAGGGCGGGAGCGGCGGCGCCTGGGAGAAACGAGGGAGGAGGGAGACGCGGGGAGAGAGAGGAAGGAGACGGGGTGGGGGAGCGGGATTAGGTGGTGGGGCCGGAGCGGGGCCGGGGCGGTTGACCGCGGGTGGGAGCCGCTCGGGATCGAGGAGGGTTGGTGGGTGCGTGGGGCTGGGAGCGTGTGGTGTGTGCTGCGTGCGTGAGAGGGGGTGGGGTGGGTCCGGCCGGCTGATGTGGCGGCAGGGGAGTGGAGGGAGGCTAGGGAATGGTGAGGTGGCGAGAACCGATTGGAGGGAGTGATGTGGCTGGGGACTAGGTAGGTTAGGGTTGGGTAGGAAAAGATTTAGGTGGCCCGATTTTGTACTGGGGGTGGCCGACTGGGTCGGATCGGCCCGGTTTGGCTGCCCCCTAAAATTAATATAAAATTTTATGTATTGTTTAAAAGACTTGTGCAATTTATTTTTAGACAAATAAAATATCCGGAAGGGTCCGGGGATTATTTTGAAATAGAGAGGGATCTTTGTAGAAAGCAAAAGTAGGTTTTTAACAAAATAGTTTTAGTCAATGAGATGCATGATGATGTCATGATGATGCACAAAACAAAAATACCAAGCGATTTTCTAGTAGTGGTTTTTGCGGGATGCCACAATTCGACACCACTAACAATGGATCTCGCCCTCGAGATCCGCCTCATGGGCATCGTGTAGATCCTCGCGACACCACTAACAAGAGGTCGTTGTCCGTGATCATCGAGAGAAACACTCCGGAAACAAAAGGTCGAAGGTAGAGGTATCAACAAATAAAGCCACCTCTAGCTTCCGTGGACGGAGTAAAATTGCTGGATCCACTGATTCGATGTACAAGAGCGAATGATAGGAGTAGTCACATGGTGATCAGTCCATCGCGCACCCAAACCATTACTCTGCACACGAATAGGCGGATTATGCAACCAACTCTCGGAATTCAGACTGAAGATCTCGACAAACGAGGTTCAGAAACAAAGGAGTGATGCAGACTCTGCATCGGATCTGGCGTAGATGATGACGTCGCGTCGGAAAAACACCGTAAGGCACGAGGAGGAGCAAAGAGAAGTCCACCAGACGAAGGATTCCTCGGATAGCATGAAGACCAGATGTAGCAACACCGTTACCAAAAGAGGAAGTGAAACCTTGAAGGTACGATGGAACCCAACCACGAGAAATCCTGGACTCGAAGAGAGAGAAGAGAGCGGATTCAAAACACGCAGAGGTGAGAGGAAAGCAGCAGAGGGGTAAGGAGTAAAATCAGACCTAATCAGAACTATCCAACCGATTTTGCAAAAATAGTTTTGACACTCTACTTCGGCCGTTAGCTAGGTTATCCTACAGGCTGGACTTGTGGGGTATCGCAACTGCTGAGCTCTGATACCACTCTGTAACACCCTCAGAATCGGCCCTATGCAAGTTTCAGCGCTTCCCGCCAAACCCGCATAGAAACGATTCAAAGGTGCCCACCAGGCACTTGCGTGCGGGTGGAAAACGAAGTAATAACATTGCACAACAGTCCTCGATGGGACCCACAGAACAGATATATATACAGCACGACTCCATGAGTCAAGAATACAGATATACAGAACAAAGATCCAAATCACCTTGAAAACGATAGAGCGTCCAGCTACGAACAAGATGCAAATGGGGCTAAGAGCCCTGAAGAATAACCAATGGCGTCCATAACCCTGCCCAGGCCAAGCCGGAAGGGTAACCCTACTAACGACGTCGATCTCAAAACCTGCTTAAACAAAAGGGGTGCCGACAAACGGCAAAGGAAAAAGAGAGAGCGGTCAGTACTGAGGCCAGTACACGGCGAGGCTAGAATTCGGCGGTCCTCGCCTACATAGGTATGGTGGACTGAAGCAGCAGCGCAGCATGCGCTAAACAACCTATAGAGACTCGATATAACTGTCGGCTATCAGGGAGGGGTAAGAAAGATCTATTCGGATCCAACCTGAATCTAACACCAAACAAACCCATCCTGGTATTTCCCCCTCGAGACCAAACGAGGAAGTCAACCGAGGAACTCACACAGTTGGCAGTTTTATTATTTATTCAGTTATCGTTGCAGCAATTACTGGTCAGATATAGCTAATCATCCTGATAAAATAAGCAGTGGGCACTTTTAGTTAACCATTCCGTTGTAGTTGCAACACTTACTAGTCAGATACAAGTAGCATGAGATATCCCAAAACCCAGCAGTTGTTGGTACTTTCATTTAGCCATTCCATTATAGTTGCAATACTTACTAGTCAGATACAATTAGCAAGCGACAACCCAAACAAGCAATTGTTGGCAGTTTTATTTAGCCATTCCATTATAGTGAAGCTGATTACTAGTCATTATATAGTCAAATTTATAGCACTACTTTAGTTATAGTTGTCTATGATCGAGATACTGTGCTCCAAGTCGTCCATAACCGCGGACACGGCTTTCAGAAAGTTTTACCCTGCAGGGGTGCACAAATAGCAACACACACTCGATCAACCTCGGAAAAACCAAATCAAAACCCAACGAGGCCTTTACGACAAAGCAATCACAGGATTCAGAAATATTTCAGGGGGCCACCCCATTGAGTACACCCGCAACGAAGTTAGCTGACTCCGAGACGGACTCAAGGTTTGGGTGGACGGCTGTAAACGACTGGGAACCCGAAAGTGTGACTGGGCTTGTCGATACCGCGAAATCGTGTCCCGATCCTAAACAGTACAGGTGCTCCTCGCACAATCATAAATAAAGCAGTAAAGCATGGCATAAGTACAGGATAGTAAATAAAACCTCAAACTAGTTTGTGGCCCCAAGTAATAAGACTGAATCAAGCTCTGGCTCAGGGGGGTCCCATAAGCCTCCCGGATGTGGATAGCGCGAATATTCAAGGAACAGGTATCAAGTACTCGGGGTCCTACGGGACACAAGTGGACGGTTAACAACCAAATAACATCTATTGCCCACCTGTGCCTCTGCATTTACCTACTTCAATTTTAGTTGTTAAATAGTAATTAAAGTCTTGATCATCTCCAACAATAAACACACGGCAAAACTCCAACAACTGTGGTACTTGACGACACGCAACAACACTTGAGCAAGCGACTACGACGCGCAGGTCCAACTATCTACCGAACAACAGGTAATAGGAGGTGTCCAAGGCAATATAAGGCTGCAAGGGATATCACGGGTACGAAAACTAGAGCATCGCAACACAGATAGCAATAGATCAACAGGAGGGAATAAATACTATAAAAGTAAGATAGGTAGAAAGGGGGAGATGCTCGCCTGAAAAACATTGTCGAAGGTTCATCCGAAGATCGGGTCGACACTCGCATCAACTCATCGGCCTAATCCGTGAAGAAGCAAAGCACTAGCAGAAACACCGGATGCACTATTTAATACTACGGCAAAAGATCGGGCATGATGCATGTATGATGTATGACATGGCAAAGATGCGATGCATTTAGGCAGTATTAAGCGAAACCGGGGTCCCGACATTTAATTAGATGGTTCATGTTATTTATCTACCCCGCAAATTAAATGTTGTAATAACGAGGCAAGATAAGTTACCGGTTCGCTATACAAATTTAAATGAGGCCAATATAAGACTAGATTTGCCCGCATATGGGCCCCATATTTAATTATGAGGTGAATCGGCATAATGCCCCCAAACCACATGACAATATGCAAGTATGACAATTTTATATGCAACAAGTAATATCATTTATAAAATAGGGTTCGATAAAAGGGGTCACACATTAGGGTTTGGCGATCTTCGGGTTCCGAGGGTTCGGAGTTCGGTCTCAGGGTCTGGATCTGGGGTTCGGTCTCGGCGGGGTTGTTCTCTGATAACAGAGTAGATCTTGGCGTTCCGCGAAGGACTTGGTTGGCGTCGGGGGGCACATCGGATTCGCCCTGGTCAGGGTCGATCTGGTCATCGCGAAGATCTTGTCGGGTCCGTGTCATCGAGTCGGTCTTGGCATTCGGGAAGAAGAACTTGGTGTGCGACGTCGTCGGCATCGGCGCGGGAAGGAGGTCTTGTCGTTCCGCGTCGGTGACCTTGGCCTTCGGGTTCTCGGCGAACTTGGCGTCCGGGAAGGAGACCTTGGGTATTGTGGTTCCGTTGTCGGTGTTGGGCTTGGCGGGACGATCACGGATATCTCGGATCGAAGATCTTGGAGGCTCGGAGGGGTTCGGCTCCGCGGGATCGATCTTTGAATCCGGGTCGGCGCACCCGGGGTTCCACGTATTCGGGTCCATGAAGAAGATCTTGTCGCATCCGTGAAGGTGACGTCGGTATCACGGTCGTTGGTGAACTTGGTTAACGATAGAACCTTCGGAGATCTTCGCGTTCCGTGAGAGAGAGCTTCAGTTCTTCGGTTCCATGGAGATGACCTTGTCGTCCATGACAGAGAACTCGGTCCGGTATCGGTCTTCGGGTGACACTGCATCGGTGCAGCCACATGTCAGCGAAGAAGCGAGACAGCCAGAAGGTCGGGTGCACAGGGCCGATCAGACAAGCCTTTCCGCCAAGCCTTAGGACCCTGTAGGCTTCCTTGATGCCTCGCTGCGGATCAGGCCAGTACTCAATGCTGCCGGCGGAGACGTATCGGTCAAATGTATCGGTGGGAAACAGGAGGTCCTCGGCATCGCCCTCCATGATCTCGACCCCCTTGAGCGCCTCCTTCTGCCTGGCCTTCTCGAGCTGGTGCGGGGACTGGTCGAGCAGGATGACGTTCTCCTTGTCGACGTGCTTGACGATGCCGAGCGTGGTGAACCCGGTCCCGCCGCCGACGTCGACGACCTTGAGCTTGCGGCTGTGGAGGTCGGCGGGCTCGAGCGCGTCGTCGCGCATGTCCTCGGTCCAGTGGCCCGGGTTGATGACGTGGTCGTAGACGATGGAGAGGAAGCGGTAGAACCAGAAGGCCTCCTTCTTGTGCTGGATAAAGCGCGGCGCGGAGGCGGGCTGCGCCGCCGCGGAAGAAGCCGCGCACCGCAGCAGCGGCTTCGCTGGCCTGGCGCCGGAGAAGCGGTTGGCGGCGAGGGCGAGGGGGCGGCGGAGGGCGGACCTGGAGGGGCCGAGGGCGAGGTAGCCGAGCCCGGCCAGAGCGCGCGGGTGGGGCACGATGCAGAGAGGAGAGGGGGTCGCGAGGGAGAGATGAAGGGAATATGCCCTGAGAGGCAATAATAAAGTGTTTATTATGTGTATTCCAAGTATATGATAGATGTTTATTTTGCATGCTATAATTGTATTAATACGGAAACGTTAATACATGTGTGTTTAATAAACAAACAGAAAGTTCCTAGTTATGCCTCTCTCATAAACTAGCTCGTTGATTAACAAGATGATCAAGGTTTCCTGATCATGGACATTGGATGTTGTTAATAACGGGATCACAACATTAGTGTAATGGTGTGATGAACATTCATCCAAAGTATAGCATTATGATCAAAGTCATTGAGTTTATATTGCTATAACAACTTACGAAGTGATCCTAATCCTTAGACCATGAGATCATGTCAATCACTAACACCGGAAGAGTTTCTTGATAACATCAAACGTCACACCGTAACAGGGTGATTATAAAGATGGATTCAGAACTAATAAAGTGTTATGTTGAGGCTCATGGATCGAGAGTGGAATTTGTTCATCCCGATGACGGATAGATATACTCTGGGCCCTCTCGGTGATATCACATTGATTAGCTTGCAAGCAAGTGATTTGATCACTAGAATGTTATATCACAGGAATGAGAAAAGAGTGCATGTCGGTAACGAGATCAAACTAGGTATGGAGATACCGATGATCGAATCTCGGACATGTAATATATCGTGAAACAAAGGGATTAAGATATACTAGCGTAAAAGGTTCCGACGATCACAAGAAAGTCATCGTTGAATGTGTGGGAGTCAGTATGGGTCTCCAGATCCCGCTTCTGATTATTGATCCGAGAGGGGTCTCGATCATGTCCGCATTATTCACGAACCGTAGGGTGACACACTTAAGAGACACCGACATCCAATTGGAGCAAATGTTTCATGCCGAAAGAATGAACAAGCGCAGGAATTTATTTCACTAGATACCGAAACAGGTTTTCGGGTGAAATTGCATAAAGTGGTTATGCATGTGAAATAGAATTCTAGCAAGGGGTTATTTGTGAATGTTTGTCATTAAAGTAATTGACAAAATTCTGAATAAAATAAAAGAGTTTTATTTAATGAGAGTTTGCATTAAATTTGGTGGAAATTTAATGGGAATTTGAGTGGACTTTTGAGTGGAGGGAATTTAAAGGGCATTTTGTGAGTGGAGTGTCCACCCACATGAATGAAGGAGGGGAGGGGGCAGCCCCCATGGCCGGCGGCCACCCCCTTGGGTGCCCCCCTCCTCCTATAAAAGGAGCCCCCCTCCTCACTTGTCTCTCACACCTCCTCGTGAAGGATCTCTCTCCCCCTCTAGAATTTATCCCCCATGGTCTCGGACTAGCGAGATACATGTTCCCGGTGGCTATTCGGCAAGAAAGAGTTGTGCTTCTGCTGCATCGCTGGAGCGAGGAGGCGGAGGTTGCTCGGTGCCTCGAACGTGTGTGCGAGCACGGATGCGCTGCTGATTTGCGGCGCTAGGACTTCCTCTCGATCTTGAGATCGGCAAGAGATCGTCTACATCAACCACGAGTTGAACTCGTTAAGCTTTGTCGGTCTTCAAGGGTATGTTCTCTACGGATATACATCCGCCCGTTTTTTGTATCTAGTAGATAAATCTTGGTATATAGTTCACATCGTAGGAAAATTTTTGTTTTCTATGCTGCGAACCCTATAGTGGTATCAGAGCCGGATCTATGCGTAGATACTTTACACGGGTAGTACACATATGAGTATGTGGGCGATGATGATCATGTTGTTGCTCCTTTGTTGTAATTTTGGATATTGGTGGCATAGTGGGATGAAGCGGCCCGGACAAACTTTACATGTCCTCGCACATGAGACCTGTTCCACGCTTGACATGCAACTAGTTTGCATAAGTGGCTAGCGGGTGTCTGTCTCTCCTACTATAGTCAATATCTATTTTGCAAGCGAGTTGTCAACAATTTGATTATCCTCGTTGTGGTTCATGTTCGTAGGTAAGAACGGTTCTATCTCGAAAGCCCTAAGCCACGTAAAACTTGCAATGGATAAATTAGAGGCGTCTAGTTTAGATTGTTGCTGGGCTAGTGTTATGATATGGTAGTGTTGTAAGTAGAAGTATGAGATGATACTCTTACAACACACATAGCGTGTAAAATCCATAGACCTTGGATTTACACATATAGGTATGATAGTGATCATACCACGATGCACATGATAGAGATCATCTGCGGGAACCATATAATTTCACTAATAAACATATGATGTTTGATAAGCATCTTATATTGCTTGTTTAGCGCTTTGTTAGCATAATAAGATGATCGCTCATTTAAATATCAAGATAAGAATGTGTTCTTCCTTTAGTATGCACCGATTATGTTTTCGTCGCTCCAAGACATCACGTGATGATCGGGTGTTCTTGGATCCACGACCATATTTCGGGTGTAAAACAGTTACACATGCGAATACTAAGGTTCTAACTTGGCGAGCCTAGCATGTACAGACATGGCCTCGGAACACGGACCGAAAGGTTAAGCATGAGTCATATAGTTTATATGATGCCCATTTGATGCTCGCCTTTGAAGCTATACCGACTCACGTGATGATCGGACTTGGTGTAGTGGATTTGGTTCATGTAATCACCAAAAAGGCACGAGGGATGTCGTTTTTGAGTGGGAGTTCATTCGTAATAAAGATTAGTTGAACTCAATCTGTCATACACTTAGTCTAAACTTTACAAATTCTGTTGTAGATGGCACCACCTGCTTTTAATTTCAATGTGTTCATGGAGAAAGAGAAACTAGCAACGAACGGTAGCAACTTTACCGAATGGGCCATGAATTTGAGGATTCTCCTCTCTGCTGCACAAAACCAATATGTGCTAGAAGCGCCGTTAGGCCCCCCACCTTTTGATGATGCCCCTGACGAGGAGAAGAATGTCTATCAGACTCGTCAGGAGGACCACAACTTAGTTCATTGCGGCATATTGTATGGGCTAGAGCCGGAACTTCGAAAGCGTTTCGAAAACGGCAATGCATTTGATACAATGGGTGAGTTGAAAATGATTTTCGACACACATGCTGCTGTAGAGAGCTACAACGCTTCAGAAAAGTTCTTTAGCTGCATGATGGAAGAGCACAACTCCGTTAGTGAGCATGTACTCAAGATGTCGGGTTACGCCGATAAGCTTGTGTCCTTGGGAATATCGATTCCCATTGACTTAGGCATCCATCGTGTTCTACAGTCTCTGCCACCTAGCTATAAGAGCTTCGTGATGAACTATAATATGCAAGGCATGAAGAAGTCTCTCCCCGAGCTTCTGTCAATGCTTAAAACTGCAGAAGTGGAGATCAAAAAGGAACATCAAGTGTTGATGATCAATAGGAACACTGGTTTCAAGAAAGACAAGAAGGGAAAACGGAAGGGAAGTAAGGGCGGCAAGCCGGTTGCCGCGCCTGAAAAGAAACCCCGAGTTGGACCTAAGTCTGATTCCGAGTGCTACTATTGTAAGGGGACTGGCCACTGGAAGCGCAACTGCCCCAAGTATCTGGTAGACAAGAAGGCCGGCAAGGCAAACAAAGGTATATATGATATACATGTTATTGATGTGTACTTGACTAGTGCTCGCAGTAGCACCTGGGTATTTGATACCGGTTCAGTTGCTAATATTTGTAACTCGAATCAGGGGCTGCGGAACAAGCGACCGCTAGCAAGGGGTGAGGTCAAGATGCGTGTCGGCAATGGATCAAGCGTTGATGTGATCGCCGTCGGAACGCTGCCTCTCCACTTGCCATCGGGATTAGTTATAAACTTAAATAAATGTTATCTGGTGCCTGCACTGAGCATGAACATTGTATCTGGATCGTGTTTGATGCGAAGTGGTTATTCATTTAAATCCGAGAACAATGGTTGCTCCATTTATATGAATGAAATCTCTTATGGTCATGCACCGATGATGAATGGTTTATTTCTATTAGATCTCGATGATAATGTTACACATATTCATAATGTTGATGCTAAAAGGATTAAACTTAATGATGATATATCCGCATATATGTGGCACTGCCGTCTAGGTCATATTGGCGTTAAACGCATGAAGAAGCTCCATTCGGATGGACTTTTGGAATCACTTGATTATGAATCATTTGATACATGTGATCCATGCCTTATGGGCAAGATGACTAGAACGCCGTTTTCCGGTTCAATGGAACGGGCGACAGATTTATTGGAAATCATACATTCTGATGTATGTGGTCCAATGAGTGTGTCGGCGCGAGGTGGATATCGTTATTTTGTTACTTTCACGGATGATTTGAGTAGATACGGTTATATCTACTTGATGAAACACAAGTCTGAAACCTTTGAAAAGTTCAAGGAATTTCAGAATGAAGTGGAAAATCATCGTAATAGAAAGATCAAATTTCTACGGTCCGACCGTGGAGGTGAGTATCTAAGTTACGAGTTTAGCACTCACATGAAAGAGTGTGGAATTGTTTCACAACTCACACCTGCCGGAACACCACAGCGAAATGGTGTGTCGGAACGTCGTAATCGTACTTTATTAGATATGGTTCGATCTATGATGTCTCTGACGGACTTGCCGTTGTCATTTTGGGGTTATGCACTAGAAACTGCTGCATTCACTTTAAATCGGGCACCATCTAAATCCGTTGAAAAGACACCGTGTGAATTGTGGTTTGGAAACAAACCTAAGCTGTCATTTCTTAAAGTTTGGGGATGCGATGTTTATGTGAAGAAACTTCAACCGGATAAACTCGAACCCAAAGCGGAAAAATGCGTCTTCATAGGATACCCTAAAGAAACTATTGGGTATTCCTTCTATCATAGATCCGAGGGCAAGGTTTTTGTTGCCAAGAATGGATCCTTTCTAGAGAAAGAGTTTCTCGTGAAAGGTGTGAGTAGTCGGAAGGTAGAACTCGAAGAGGTTGTGGAACCTTCTCTTCAAAGTATGGCGAGTAGCGCAGCGCCGGAAGTTGTTCCGGAGTTGGCTCCACCTGTTGAAGAGGGAACTAATGATAATGATCATGAAACTCCGAAAGAGAGTACTACCGAACCTCGCAGGTCAAACAGGAAGCGTGCAGCTCCCGAGCTGTACGGAAATCCTGTCATGAATTTCATGGTTGATGAAAATGATGACCCTGTGACGTATGAAGAAGCGATGATGAGCCCGGATTCCAACAAATGGTTAGAAGCCATGAAATCCGAGATGGAATCCATGTATGAAAATCAAGTTTGGAACTTGGTGGAACTACCTCACGACCGAAAGGCCGTGGAGAACAAATGGATTTTCAAAAGGAAAACTGATGCTGATGGTAATGTGACCGTCTATAAAGCTCGACTTGTCGCAAAGTGGTTTCGACAAATTCAAGGAGTTGACTACGATGAGACTTTCTCTCCCGTAGCGATGCTAAAGTCAGTTAGGATTATGTTAGCAATTGCTGCATATTTCGATTATGAGATATGGCAGATGGATGTCAAAACCGCGTTTCTCAATGGGAATATTGAAGAAGAGTTGTATATGATACAACCAAAGGGTTTTGTCGATCCTAAGGATGCTAACAAGGTGTGCAAGCTTCAGCGATCCATCTATGGATTGAAGCAAGCATCACGAAGTTGGAATCTCCGCTTTGATGAGGTGATCAAAGAGTTTGGATTTGTCCAAACTTATGGAGAAGCTTGTATTTACAAGAAAGTGAGTGGGAGCAATGTGGCATTTCTGATATTATATGTGGATGACATATTATTGATCGGAAATGATATAGATCTTTTAAACAGTGTTAAAAGTTATCTAAACAGCAAATTTTCAATGAAGGACCTAGGTGAAGCGTCATACATATTAGGCATAAAGATCTATAGAGATAGATCTAGGCGCCTAATAGGGCTATCGCAAAGTACATACCTTGATAAGATTTTAAAGAAGTTTAAAATGGACGGAAGTAAGAAGGGGTTCTTACCTATGTTGCAAGGCAAGACATTGAGTAAGACTCAAAGTCCGGCTTCGGCGGAAGAAAGAGAGATAATGGACAAAGTCCCCTATGCTTCAGCCATAGGCTCTATAATGTACGCCATGCTATGTACAAGACCGGATGTGGCACATGCTATTAGTTTGACTAGTAGGTACCAATCGGATCCAGGTTCGGAACACTGGATAGCGGTCAAGAATATCCTTAAGTACTTACGAAGAACTAAGGATATGTTTCTTGTATACGGAGGTGAAGAAGAGCTCGTCGCTAAGTGTTATGTCGACGCTAGCTTTGACACCGATCCGGATGACTCTAAGTCTCAATCCGGATACGTATTTCTCATGAATGGCGGAGCGGTTAGTTGGAGGAGCTCCAAACAACCTGTGGTAGCGGGATCAACAACGGAGGCCGAATATGTTGCTGCTTCAGAAGCGGCTCAGGAAGCAGTTTGGATGAAGGAGTTCATATCCGAACTAGGAGTGGTGGCAAACGCGTTGGACCCAATGGTGATCTATTGTGACAACAATGGTGCCATTGCCAATGCCAAAGAGCCAAGGTCTCACAAGCATTCCAAACATATTAAGCGCCGGTTTCACTCCATCCGCGAGCATGTCAAGGATGGAGATATAAAGATTTGTAAAGTACATACGAATCTCAATGTAGCAGATCCGTTGACTAAAACTCTCCCTAGAGCAAAACATGATCAACACCAGAACTCAATGGGTGTTAGATTTATCACTATGTAACTAGATTATTGTCTCTAGTGCAAGTGGGAGACTGAAGGGAATATGCCCTGAGAGGCAATAATAAAGTGTTTATTATGTGTATTCCAAGTATATGATAGATGTTTATTTTGCATGCTATAATTGTATTAATACGGAAACGTTAATACATGTGTGTTTAATAAACAAACAGAAAGTTCCTAGTTATGCCTCTCTCATAAACTAGCTCGTTGATTAACAAGATGATCAAGGTTTCCTGATCATGGACATTGGATGTTGTTAATAACGGGATCACAACATTAGTGTAATGGTGTGATGAACATTCATCCGAAGTATAGCATTACGATCAAAGTCATTGAGTTTATATTGCTATAACAACTTACGAAGTGATCCTAATCCTTAGACCATGAGATCATGTCAATCACTAACACCGGAAGAGTTTCTTGATAACATCAAACGTCACACCGTAACAGGGTGATTATAAAGATGGATTCAGAACTAATAAAGTGTTATGTTGAGGCTCATGGATCGAGAGTGGAATTTGTTCATCCCGATGACGGATAGATATACTCTGGGCCCTCTCGGTGATATCACATTGATTAGCTTGCAAGCAAGTGATTTGATCACTAGAATGTTATATCACAGGAATGAGAAAAGAGTGCATGTCGGTAACGAGATCAAACTAGGTATGGAGATACCGATGATCGAATCTCAGACATGTAATATATCGTGAAACAAAGGGATTAAGATATACTAGCGTAAAAGGTTCCGACGATCACAAGAAAGTCATCGTTGAATGTGTGGGAGTCAGTATGGGTCTCCAGATCCCGCTTCTGATTATTGATCCGAGAGGGGTCTCGATCATGTCCGCATTATTCACGAACCGTAGGGTGACACACTTAAGAGACACCGACATCCAATTGGAGCAAATGTTTCATGCCGAAAGAATGAACAAGCGCAGGAATTTATTTCACTAGATACCGAAACAGGTTTTCGGGTGAAATTGCATAAAGTGGTTATGCATGTGAAATAGAATTCTAGCAAGGGGTTATTTGTGAATGTTTGTCATTAAAGTAATTGACAAAATTCTGAATAAAATAAAAGAGTTTTATTTAATGAGAGTTTGCATTAAATTTGGTGGAAATTTAATGGGAATTTGAGTGGACTTTTGAGTGGAGGGAATTTAAAGGGCATTTTGTGAGTGGAGTGTCCACCCACATGAATGAAGGAGGGGAGGGGGCAGCCCCCATGGCCGGCGGCCACCCCCTTGGGTGCCCCCCTCCCCCATCTAAAAGGAGCCCCCCTCCTCACTTGTCTCTCACACCTCCTCGTGAAGGATCTCTCTCCCCCTCTAGAATTTATCCCCCATGGTCTCGGACTAGCGAGATACATGTTCCCGGTGGCTATTCGGCAAGAAAGAGTTGTGCTTCTGCTGCATCGCTGGAGCGAGGAGGCGGAGGTTGCTCGGTGCCTCGAACGTGTGTGCGAGCACGGATGCGCTGCTGATTTGCGGCGCTAGGACTTCCTCTCGATCTTGAGATCGGCAAGAGATCGTCTACATCAACCACGAGTTGAACTCGTTAAGCTTTGTCGGTCTTCAAGGGTATGTTCTCTACGGATATACATCCGCCCGTTGTTTGTATCTAGTAGATAGATCTTGGTATATAGTTCACATCGTAGGAAATTTTTTGTTTTCTATGCTGCGAACCCTACAAGAGAGAGGAGCGTCGGGTGGGGAGAAACTGGTGGCGGCGGCGGAGGTGAGGACGAGGGGAGCTGGAGGGGGGAGCCGCGGGGAGAGCGCGCCGGGGAGGAGCCGGGGTAGGTAGAGGGCGGGAGCGGCGGCGCCTGGGAGAAACGAGGGAGGAGGGAGACGCGGGGAGAGAGGAAGGAGACGGGGTGGGGGAGCGGGATCAGGTGGTGGGGCCGGAGCGGGGCCGGGGAGGTTGACCGCGGGTGGGAGCCGCTCGGGATCGAGGAGGGTTGGTGGGCGCGTGGGGCTGGGAGCGTGTGGTGTGTGCTGTGTGCGTGAGAGGGAGTGGGGTGGGTCCGGCCGGCTGATGTGGCGGCAGGGGAGTGGAGGGAGGCTAGGGAATGGTGAGGTGGCGAGAACCGATTGGAGGGAGTGATGTGGCTGGGGACTGGGGTAGGTTAGGGTTGGGTAGGAAAAGATTTAGGTGGCCCGATTTTGTACTGGGGGTGGCCGACTGGGTCGGATCGGCCCGGTTTGGCTGCCCCCTAAAATTAATATAAAATTTTATGTATTGTTTAAAAGACTTGTGCAATTTATTTTTAGACAAATAAAATATCCGGAAGGGTCGGGGATTATTTTGAAATAGAGAGGGATCTTTGTAGAAAGCAAAAGTAGGTTTTTAACAAAATAGTTTTAGTCAATGAGATGCATGATGATGTCATGATGATGCACAAAACAAAAATACCAAGCGATTTTCTAGTAGTGGTTTTTGCGGGATGCCACAGCCGCCAAGCTTGGCGCGCTAAGAGAGCTTGATTGAATAAAGTGGAGTCCCTAAATCCCATGTCTCCTTGTTTCTTTGGCTTGATCAAGGTCTCCCACGATGCCCAGTGAACTTTGCGCATGTCTTGATCCTCTCCCCACCATAATTCTTTGATGATCTGCATGCACTCCTCATCGAAGGAAGCGGGAAGTTTGAAAATTCCCATCACATGGGTGGGTAGAGCCTGAGCTATGAACTTGATTAACGGTTTTTTACCTCCCATGGACATGAGTCTTTCATCCCATATATTTAGTCACTCATAGTCTTTTGCGGAATCTGTCTTTGATGGGCTGGAAATGCCTAGCTTTCATTCTTCCTTCAGGGGTGGATAGGCCGAGGTATTTTTCCTCAAATGTGAACTAGGTGACAGCCAGGGTATTCTTAATCTCAGTTTGAGTTGCCACATGACAGGCTGAGCTAAAGAGGATAGAACATTTAGACGGGCTAATGAGTTGTCCAGTACTTTTTTCAAAACTCATGATAGCATGCCTAACAATTTTGGCATGTTTCCCTGTGGCTCTGAAGAATAAGAGAATGGAATCCACAAAGAGCAGGTGAGATATACCTGGGGCTCCTATGCAGCACTTGAGATCTTGGAGTTCCTGATTGTAGATGGCTTTCTACAGTATATCAAAATAGTAGAGAAATTATATGACACATTGTTCAATACTAAACAAAAAATGTTCAACAATTTTCCATTGCAACCACATCATCTCAAAATACTAGACTAAACTAACAATAGATAAACTAATAGCAAAACTTTGCGTTTCTCCAAGACTTGGAAACATGATATGATCTCAAAATACTAGAGTAGCCAATTCAATAATTAATCTATTTTTGGTGGGGGAATAACTAATCTAATAAGTTGGAAGAGCAGTTGCTGAATTACTATTTTAGAAACTGGAAAAAAATCAGTGAGGATTCATAACCTTTTTTTTTCTGTGAAACCCAATACAAACGCAGACGCTCACAAATACGCACATACAATCACCCCTATGAATACACGCACACCCTAACCCTATGAGCACCTTCGAAATACTGAGTGAGTGAGAAATATCAGTGTCTCACACCTGGCTCCCACTGCTAGATCATCGCTTCAGGGCGCCGGTGCCTGGCGGCCATGAATTCGCCCCCTCCGTCTTGCTAGGCTAGTCGCGATCGTGTGTCTTAGGTCTTAGGCTAGACAAAGGAACCGCCGAAGTATGACCGTTCAAATTTGTTGACACGTTCTTGGATTTTGTTAGGTGAGCTGATTATCTAGTACTCCTACATATACTATGTATATAGTAAATTTTTTTGGTAAAACATAAAACATACTCCCTCCTTCACGGTTTGCAGGGCGCCTAATTAAATTTGGGTATTTCCAAAACTGCAACGTTCCTAAGTGTATAAGAATTAATTATTGATTAATGTGACAGCTTTCCTTCCAACTTCCTATGCATGCAACAGTCTCTCACCGATGCATGTGCCTTAACCGCTCATTAATAGGCCTAATTTTCAGCCAATACGTATACGCCTAGGTCCATGAGATTTTTATAGAGCGCCCTGCAAACCGTGAAGGAGGTAGTAATGGGTATTTGTGCCCGCCAGTGGATGTGGTTGCATCACTAGGTAGAGGATCCCTCGCTGGTGAGGTGGTTGCTGCCGGCAGGCAGGGGCTCATTGTCGTCCGGAATTGAGGAGGCCGGGGCGGCGTGGGGGAGGAGGACAACAAGACTGGTGCTGCATGTGGTTTGCAAGTCCTCCGCCCTCGGCGGCGGCGACCGAGCAGCTCCCGGATGGTTATTGTTTGCCGTGATGGTGGCGGGGGCGACGAAGATCCAAGAGAAATCCTTTGGGTGACCACTATCGTCCCCGACATTGACGACACCTCCGGGTGCCGTTCCCCATCTTGGTGGCTTTGTTGCGGGTCTCTTGTTTCTTCCTGCCGTTGGGCCCTCCAGGCGAAATCCCTAGCTCTTGCTATGTTAGAGTTGGCGATGACGGCGTGTTGCGTCGCTCCCCTCTTGAGGGTATCACCTTTGGAGACTCAAACCTACACTGGATGGGTGGGTGTTGCTTCTATGTGCAGGAATTCCTCGCCAGCGAGTGTGGAGGAAGCCGGGGGACCGATGATAGGACTTCCTCGCCGACGAGTGTGGAGGAAGCCGGGACTTCTGTTGTACTCCCTCTGTTTGAAATTATAAGTCCCGCGCGAATAACTAGGTTGCCAATTTGAACAACAAAATATAAATATTATAGCATAAAAATTATACCATTAGAAACTTTAGAGTTTATATTTTCTAATGATATAACTTTTATGATATATAAGTTATATTTTATTGGTCAAATTAACAACCTAGATATGCGCGTAGGACCTATAATCCTGAACAGAAGGAGTACATCACAATTTTTTTTTTTGAGGGAACGTTGTACATCACAATTGATATGTAGCGGCCTAGCGGGGCACCGATTTCATCCTTTGTAGTGCGTAGATTCGTGTCAAAGTCATACGACGGCACTCAGAATGTATTACATCCAACAAAACCGGGTCGGTTTGTCTGTTTAAGAAGCGGCGCCATGTTACTCGCATCTGCTTACCGCGCACAAAGCGTGACAGGAAAACTGAGCTGCAAGTAAATAATCCTTGGTTAATTACTAAAACAAAGGTTGACGTAATCATTCGTTGCGAACAGGAAAATAAGCGGAGTAGGCACTAAATCTTCATCTCGGCGGTGCAGTGCGGCTATGCCTCCGTGATGTCGGAGACCACACACTCGTTACTACTGGGCTCTGTTTCAACATACGAACAATTGACCACACACTAATTACTGTGCTTTGTTTCAACATACGAACAATACGCCCGCGGAGGGTGTCTGAATAAGGTTGTGGCTTTTAATCTCATAGATAGGAATACCACCAAGTTGTACGATTGACCGAATTTGGTTGTCTCCAATATCTCATGCATGGTGATCAGATTTGAATACGATAGATTAATGTCACAACTTCAAATACGACACCCGGCGGCTTCACATAATGCACTAGTGTGTGTGTGTGTGTGTGTGTGTGTGTGTGTGTGTGTGTGTGTGTGTGTGTGTGTGTGTATAGAGAGAGAGAGAGAGCGCACCCTAGCCTCTAGCTAGAGACTGGCATGCCATTTCCATGTGTGGAGCACTTTGAGTGTGAGTTTAAGAGTGAATTGATCATTACATTAGGACGCAACGGTACATTCATATGTACTCTGTGTTTGGGTATCATATGCGGGTGTGAAAGAACAAGAAAGTTATCAGTCAAGCATCATGCAAACTTTTTTTTAGATTGAAAGGGATCTCTCCCCGGTTCCATTCATAAATAAGAAACCACATAGTTCAGGACCTAATCACTATGCAGTTCAAACAGAAAGTAAATCTACGAGTCCAAAACTGTAACACCCTAGTTTTAATTAATATTTATTTAAGATTGATTGTGCATTCATGAGCATCATCATCATTTAGCTTGGTCATCAAGGAAAGCTTCCCACATGATGCCCTGGAAATTTGTTCTGCTTGTTTCCTCATAGTCTGTTGCACTTATCAGAAGTAAGGTTCTGAATTGACATGATCTTCACTTCCATGAACAGCCCCTTTACCGCTGCAAGATACCATAGCTTGGTCATTGAGAAGGAAAGCTTCCCACATGATGCCCTGGAAGTCACTGCATGGACTGAAGATGCATGGACTTGTGATGGCTGCTCGCCACAAGAAGTACAAGCACATCCAGGTATGTACTCAACTCCGTGCTTCGCAGCACATCATTTTTGGGCGGGCCTTATGGCCACCAAAAAACATTTCTTTCATTTTGGTGCTTTTGAGATTAAGGATGGATCACAGATTAGGTTTTGGGAAGATAAGTGGCTTGGCCAAACTACTCTTCACGAACAATATCCAGCTCTATATTCGATTGTTAGACACAAAGGGGATACAATTTCCACAGTGATGGAAGACAACCCTCCTAATGTGTCTTTCAGAAGAAGTCTCATTGGTCCTCGACTGGTATCTTAGAATAATTTATTATTACGATTATCCATGATACAATTATCGGACGGTGTTGACGTGTTCAAAAAAAAATTACTAGAAAGTGGTAAATTTTCTGTTGGCTCACTATATAGAGCATTGGTCCAACCTGATATCCCGGTTGATGATAATAGTAAAATTTGGAAAATGAAAATACCCCTCAAGACGAAGATATTTGCATGGTATCTACGTAAAGGTGTAATTCTCACAAAACATAATCTTGCAAATAGGAATTGGCATGGAAGTACAAAATGTGTTTTTTGTCTTCACAATGAGACAATTCGTCATTTATTCTTCCATTGCAAATTTGCTCGCTCTATATGGTCATTCATCCAAATAGCTTCTGGTTTATCTTCTCCATGTTCAGTAACCAATGTTTTTGGTAATTGGTTGCATGAAATAGTGGATAAGTATAGAACTTTGTTTAGGATGGAAGCGCTTGCCATTATATGGTCGCTATGGCTTTGTAAAAATGACAAGATTTTTAATAACGTTGTGTCTTCTCCTCTGCAGGTAATTTATTGAGCCACGGCTATTCTCCAATCATGGACTACTCTCCAACGCATGTAGTTTCGCGACTTATTTGTGGAGGGATGTACGCGATTGGAGGACACGGCGAGGGATATTTTTTCCCGACATGGATGGCCGCGTGATTTGAGGATTGATTTTCCTTAGATTGAAGACAATTTTTTTGATAGTGCTTTTTGTAATTCTTGTCTACTTTTTGTTCTCTGGTGCTGTCGTTCGTTTGGCTGTGTGCATCTTACTTATGCAGAGGCCGGGTGTAAACATTAAACATTCTGCGTTAATGCATGTCGCTTAGGCACAAGCCATACGCGCGAGGAGTTCTCTTGTTCTCACGAGTGCAAACTGATATGGTGGGTAACTCTTTCAGGGAGTCCAGTTCCACCCGGAGAGCATTATCACACCCGAAGGCAAGAGAATCATCCTCAACTTCGCGAGATCCGTTGAAGAGTTTGAGAAGTAGAACTAGAGGATCTAAGAAGCAGGGCACCTTGGATAGCTAGAGGCAGGCTTGAGGCAGGAAGAGGGGCTTTAAGCCGAGCAGATTCAGGAAAAAGAGGGATAAGGGAAAAGATCTGTCTGTTGCCGTTTGTTTGGTTCATTGTAGTATACCATTGTGTATCGAGATATATGGAATAAACTTTGTCCGATCAGACCAAAGTTGTGCATACTGGTGCTCCTTTATGGAACAATAAATATTTGGAGAAAACTGAGTTTTTTTGGTTTGTTTCTTCAGGCCTTCCGGACTTTGCTGACTTTGAGCAAGTAGTAGGCCGTGTTTGACTTCGGCGTTCGCTATTTGTTGTTAGGAATCGGCTTCACCGTGTGCTACCACACTTCCGTGGCTGCTCTGGTTCATGCCTTGCCACCCCAGAACTCGAAGCTCTAGCGAGTCTCAAAATAGATGTCGAAAATTTGTTAAAATTTAAATGTATCTAGATACTGGAGGGAATACAACGCCACCCCATGAGATAGCTGTGTGCGAATTCACATCACACGTTTTGCTTGGATGACACACATGTTCAGTCTCTTACTCCTAGCTGACTAACTTTGGCTAAATATTTTTAAATAATACATTTTTTATTGAATTTCACAAATAATACACAAAACGGCAAATTGCAAATCTGTTGGTTGGTCGGCCGTTCAACAGACGAAACACTGCCTTCGTCCGTTCAACGGACGAAACACTGCCTTCGTCGGTTCAACGGACAACACGCAGCCTTCGTCCGTTTAACGGACGACACACATGCTGTCAGCTGTTTGGTAAAGGAGGGGTGTGTCGTCCGTTGAACGGACGAAGACTGCGTGTCGTCCGTTGAACGGACGAAGGCAGCGGACGAAACGAGGCTGTCGTCTGTCGAACGGCCGACCGACCAACAGATTTGCAATTTGTCCGTTTTGTGTATTATTTGTGTAATTCAATAAAAAAAAGTATTATTTAAAAAAAATTAGCCTAACTTTGAGATCAACACCTCAAAACAGGTCGAAAGAAAGGGAAAAGAGAGGCAAAAACAACATTATGTCAAATCTCAAACTCCAATCGGACACATAGATATACATTATATGGACTGATAATATTCATTATGTTGCATACTTACGTTCTCTAGGTTAAAAGTTAAAATAAAAATAAAATACTCGATTCATCTAGTAGTAGTAGGTTTGTTATTGCTGCTGAAGTGCTGATCGACAAGCAAGACGACGTAGACCATAGCTCTGAAGAAGAATAAACGCCACCGTTACGATTAACGAGCAGTCACATCCACTTCTGCAGGTCCGTGACGGCCTATTGCGTGAGCGCGTGCTGCTGGCCGCCAAGCACATTAGTCTTGACGGCCGCTGATGGACATCCCGTCTAACATGTGGATTCCTCAAGCAGAACATTTCATCGCGTGCGCCTCGAACTTGGATCTAGCGTGTCAAGTGAAATCCCACTTCTAAAAATTTAAACTAGAAATGTTAAAATGAACTACAAGTGGGGCCCCCACTTACATCCCCTGAGTGGATCACTGATTTCGTCCATGTATCTATGTGCCGTCCATGGCCCTGTCAAAGAGAAAACTGTACTTAGAATGCATTAGAGGCAACAACACCGGATATTTTGGCTGTTTAAGCAACAACACCAGGTATGTGATGCCTGCCTACCATGCCCACTTACAAAGTGTGATGTCAAAATTAAGCTCTATATACATAATTCTAGGTATTAATATAAAAATTAATTATTTGCTGCAAACAGAAGAAAACAATCATTAAATATTTATCTTGGTAGTATGGTGCCGCAAGACCTCCGTGATATTCTTACAAGGCCAACACCCATCATCATTCTTCTCCTTTGCCACTGGATCTCGTTGAGAGTTTCCCTCCATCTACACCAATTCACAGTAACTAGGGTGGTACAAGTTTTTGAGCTTGGGACATGCCGCGTGGATGCGGCAAGTGAGGAGGTCATTGGACACGTTTATACAGATCGACAATAAGAATGGTGAAGACCACATGACGTCACACCAACGGCGATCAGGTGGGTCGCCGTGGTGGCAAACACATTCATGAGCACTCGCTGATCTTGGACGCACAGTGGTACTACATCAACATCACTTGGTACACCATCGTAGACACGAACAACAAGAGCATGATATCCGGCCAGAGAACTACACCAATGCGATCACTGAGAGGAAGGCGATCGATACGCTAGCTCCGACTAGTCAAAGAAAGTGGTGAATTTTAACGTCATACACAAGAATACCGCTAAGTTATAGGATCAGACGAATTTGGTTGCCTCCAATATCTCATGCTGAACAGATTTGAGTATGATAGGTGAATGGCACAACTTCAAACACACTTGGCAGCTTCGCGCAATGCCATGGTATATATAGTACCCCAGCCACTAGCTATAGTTTGGCATGACATTTCCATGTGTGGAATCCCTTTGGGTGTGAGCTTAGGAGTAAACTGGTCATTATAGTAGGATGCAATATTAACGATACATTGAGATGTGTTTTGTGCTGGAGTATTGTTTTGCTCATTGTCATGATCATCATATGCGGGTGTGAAAGAACAAGAAAGTTAGCATGTTGTAACCAGGCAATTGCGGAATAAACTTCGACCGATCAACATTGTGCATACCGGTGATAATTAGAATAAATATGTGTGGAAAAACCTGAGTCTGCTTAACATTTTTTGACTTGTTTGTTGTTAGGGAATCAGCTTCACTATGTGCTCCCACAGTCCCGCGGCTGCTCCGATCCGGTTCCTGCCTTGCCATCCCAAAACATGAATTCTAACAAGTTTCAGAACGCAACCACTCAAACGCCACGAGATATATAGGCGTCTCAATTCACAACACATGCACGTTTTGCTTGAATGACACTCATGTTGTGCAGTCTCCTAGTTGACGAGTTGTTAGCATAAAACTACCAGTTTGATTGCTAAATTTCAGAAATCTATCGGTTTACATTTTCATAGCAAAAATCTACCAAATTTTGAGTCAATTTTCTCAAATCGCACTAAACTCGTTCTAATCGTGAATTGACACGGGAACTGACAAGGCTGGCCCACCTGCAGTGCTGATGTGGCGACGGGAGACGAAACGGCAGCTACAGGTAAATTTCGAAAAATTATCACTTTTCTGCTCAGTATTCGAAAAACTACCACTTTTCAAATAATATTCTATTTATTTGCGAACGTCCATAACTTTTGAATACAAATTCAAATGAAAAAACTTTTAATATAAAAAGTTCTTAGAAATGCTTGAATATTTCGAATACAAACTTAGTTCACTATTTTGGATAATTAAAATATGCAAACAATTAAAATTGCTTCTATTACTAATGGAAACTTTGGAAATTCATAACTTTAATTATATAACTCCAAATAATATAAATAATATGTCTAAATTTATTAGAAAAACCCAAGGAGTTCCTGTTGGCATCCATCATGTATGAATAACTTATGTTCCTCTCGAATATTTTGATTATGGATGCAAACCTAATAATAAATGTGTGCTATTTTATTTATTCTTGCATGTTAATGTATTGAAGAGTCATCACTAAGGCACACCGGCTCTTTGCCGTGTGGGCAAAAGGACACGGCAAAGGCCTTTCGGAACACGACAATGGATTTATCGTGTGTATACACACGGCAAATGCCACACGACAACGTTCGCCACGGTAAAGGCCCTTTGCCATGTGTTTTCTAAATAAGACACGTCAAAGTCTTTGCCGTGTGTCTTACGCATAGACACGGCAAAGTAAAGTGAGATGACGGTTTCCGCGGAGATGGCGGTGTCTATTTTTTGCCATGTGTCTCCTTAAAAAAGTATATGGCAAAGAAGCTTCCTTTGCCGTGTGTCTCGTGGAAAAGTACACGGCAAAGAGGCTGCCTTTTCAAAAAAATAAAAAAAATTCAATTGTTTTTCATTTTTTTTTGAATATTTTTTACTTGTTAATCTCAAGTAGGATATTTTAACCCTTTGTATGCTTAATATTAGATTAAATTGCACTCATAACCAAACTTTCCCTTAGGTCACCCATCCTAACACTACTCTAACCATAGCACGCTTAACTTATTCGTTCTTTTCAAATAAGCTTTCGAGAAAAAAAATCATACCTTGTTAATAATACTTTCATATCAATCATATTAACTCTTGGACCATGATGTCACACATCTTAGTTTTAGATACCAAACAATTATTTAAGTAGACAACAATGAATAAGTAATACTCCCTCCATCACGGTTTGGAGGGCGTTTTAAAGAGATTGTTGGAACCTAGGTGAACGCCGATTGTGGCAAGATTTGTGCCAAAAACATCCGCCCATTAATTATTCGGCGCCCTATTAAACGTAATTATTTAATGAAAACAAGGAGTTTAGACGCATGCATTGGTGTAGTTGCATGGAAAAATTAAATCCTTGGTTGCATGGAGTAGGAAGTGGGAAGGAAAAATAGGGGTATTAATTCTGTAATTAAGTCTAACACGTCTAAGAGGAGAGGAGTTTTGGAAACGCATGGCTTTTATAAGATGCCCTCCAAACCGTGACGTAGGGAGTAATAATCATGATTCTAATTAAAAATAAAATGATTTTTTTGCCTTTTTTTAATATGGAATAATTCATATATTTAAATATATAAATTGGAATTCGACAAATAAAATGTATAAATCGATCAAAAAAATATGAAGAATCCAAATATGACATCCATATAAAAATGGGGTGGTAGCATTTTGAATTAGTCATTTGGTGGTTGCTTCACAAAACCCCTCGTTTTTGCGCACAGAAAACAGAAAATGGCCTTTTGGTGCAACGAAAAGGAAAATTTCCTTCTACAACATTGTTCTCCATCCCATGATGCACATGCATGCACAATATGAGCATATTATCATAAACTATGCCTTAATTCTAGCCATAACATTGGTCATTTGACCCGAAAGTCAGGAAACCTCAAATGAGATAGGTCATTTTGTGAAGGTTTTTTTAAGACATAATCAATATACCAAGTTTGATATTTTTCCTTACAACTATGTCACATAATATGACACCACATGAAGGTTTCACATTGTTTGGTCGTTTTTGAAATTTTTATTCCCGTTTTAAAACTATCGTCAAACTTTGTCGAACGGCGGGCAAGAAGATTCTTAGCTCGGGGCTGAGCCTCGCTAAACTTGTATTGGATCTATGATGAAATAGCATATTGTGAACCTAAAAATCATTTTTGCAAAAAATCATGTACATGTAGTTTATATATGACCCACTTCTTATCGATTCAGCGGGAATTTGTCTTTTTTACCTGGAGTGGACGAAAAGGTTTGAGATCCCCCTGTTGGGACATTGTCCATATAAGGTGGTCTGGTATTTTTGTAAAATGGGGTGGTAGCATTTTGAATTAGCCATTTGGTGGTTGCTTCACAAACCCCCCGTTTTTTGCGTACGGAAAATGGAAAATGGTTTTTTGGTGCAACGAAAAGAAAAACTTCTTCCTACAACATTGTTGGCCTTCACATGATGCACATGCATGCACAATATGGACACAGTATCATAAACTATGCCTTGATTCTAGCCATAACATTGATCATTTGACCCGAAAGTTAGGCAACCTCAAATGAGATAGGTCATTTTGTTAAGGTTTTTTGAGACATAATCAATATACCAAGTTTGATATTTTTTCTTCTAACTATTTCACATAATATTATACCACGCAAAGGTTTCACATTGTTTCAATCATTTTTGATTTTTTATGCCCGTTTTAAATTATCGTCAAACTTTGTCGAACGGCGGGCAAGAAGATTCTTAGCTCGGGCTAAGCCTCGCTAAACTTGCATTGGATATCTGATGAAATAGCATATTGTAAACCTAAAAATGATTTTTGTAAAAAATCTTGAGCATCAGTTCATGTACCTGTAGGTCATATCTGACCCACTTCCTACCGATTCAGCGGGAATTTGTATTTTTCACCTGGGATGGAAGGAAAGGTTTGAGATCCCCTATTGAGACATTGTCCATATAAGGTGGTCTAGTATTTTTAAAAAATGGGATGGTATCATTTTGAATTAGCCATTTGGTGGTTGCTTCACAAAACCCCTCGTTTTTTGCGCTCAGAAAATGGAAAATGACCTTTTGGTGTGACGAAAAGGAAAACTCCCTCCTGCAACATTGTTCGCTATCCCATGATGCACATGAATGCATAATATGGACACATTATCACAAACTATGCCTCGATTCTAGTCATAATACTGGTCATTTAACTCGAAAGCCAGGAAACCTCAAATGAGATAGGTCATTTTGTGAAGTTTTTTGAGACATAATAAGTATACCAAGTTTAATATTTTCCTTCCAACTATGTCACGTAATATGACACCAGGTGAAGGTTTCACGTTGTTTTGATCGTTTTTTAATTTTTTTATGTCCGTTTTAAACTATGGTAAAAACAGCGAGCATGAAGATTATTATTCAACATAAATATCTAATATTTGAGTGTATATAGATATATCTTATTTTTCTGTAATTTTTGATATATTATTTATATTTTTTAGAATTAGAATGAGTTTTTATGATTTTTCTAAGAGTAATGTGATAAAAGGAAAAAAAGAAAAAAAGAGTTTGCCATATATACTGCAGAATACACACGGCAAATGGCCTTTCTCATGTATACTGGAAATACACACGACAAAGGGTCGACGAGGGCAGCCGTTAGCTTCTCCCCGTCAAGTGGACCCGTGGGATCACGGGTCCCACCTCGTTGGCGTGACCACACCTATGCCATGTGCCGTTGTCGACTTTGATGAGTGTGTTTTCTTTGCCGTGTTCTCTTGTGGGTCTTTGCCTTTATATTTCTTTGCCATGTTCCTTTTCAGAAATTTACCGTGTTCGCGTACTTTGCCGTGTGCTTTCTGAATTATACAAGACAAAACAAACTTTGCCGTGTTCTGATTCATTTGGCACACGGCAAAGCCGTGTCTACACGACGCATTTTTTCCCATAGTGCATTGAAGTCACGTAAATTGGATGTATATGTTTTCAGACCATGTATGCGCAATGATCAAAATGAAGGAAAGAAGCCTTGCTAGGTCCGTGGCTGGATTTTGTCTTGTCGCCGTACATATGTGCATGTAGATGTATATATAGTTTTTTCTTTCTTTTAAGATAAAAAAGTGCTAAATAGATAAAAAAAGAGGAAGGAAAAAATTGACAGCAGCTAGAAGACGTATTTTGGGTCAAGTGCTACAAGTCTACAAGCAATTAATATATGCATGCATTGTTCGCGATAGGAATAAAAAGAGATAGTCAATCAATCACACTCACCTTCTTATAGGCGAGCTACACGTGATTCTCATTTGAGGATGCCGACGTCCTTCACCACAAACGTGTTGAGAAATATGACACAAACAACAACGTACGTGGACTGTCACCGTCAGAGTTGCATAATACACATATCAGAAAGGAACATATATGATTCACGTATAATATATCTAGAAATGGATTACTTAGATTTTTCTAATAAATTTAGACTTATTATTTATATTATTTGGAGTTATATAATTAAAGTTACGAATTTCTAAAGTTTCCATTAGTAATAGAAGCAATTTTAATTGTTTGCATATTTTAATTATGCAAAATAGTGAACTGAGTTTGTATTCGAAATATTCAAGCATTTCTAAGAACTTTTTATATTAAAAGTTTTTCATTTGAATTTGTATCCAAAAGTTGTGGATGTTCGCAAATAAACATAATATTTTTTGAAAAGCGGTAGTTTTCCGAATATTGAGCAAAAAAGTGGTATTTTTTTGAAATTTACCGCAGTTGTCGTCTCTCGTCGCCATGTCAGCACTGTAGGTGGGCCAGCCTTGTCAATTCTCGTGTCATTTCGCGATCAAGACGAATTTAGTACGATTTGAGAAAGCTGACTCTAAATATGGTAGATTTTTGCTACGAAAATGTAAACTGGTAGATTTTTAAAATTTAACTATCGAACCGATAGTTTTATGCTAACAACTTCCTAGTTGACTCCAAGTTTCAGATCAACACACGGAAGCGTCAAAATGGTCAAAACAAAGAAAAAAAGAAAGGCCGAAACGACATAATAATATAGCTTAAGACGTGGTTGTCTATCTGAATTCTGATACATCCGCTGGTTGCTCGTGGACCTTTAACAACCGCTACCGCTGCAAGTAAACCACGGCCGTTTTGCGCGTCTGATCACATGAGCCGTGGGCGGTGCGCTCTTTACACGTTGTACTGTGATGTTTAGGTGGGCTCATGATATGTGGGACATTTTTTATTTTTAAATAAAACAGGCAATTTCGTTTTATTTTATGTTAAAAAGTCGAAGATAATTGACCGATTTATTTATAGGAAACCGGTCAAAAAGCTGTACAAATGCACCAATTCTATCATGGAACATGATTGCATTGGGCACACCATCATAGCCAACCTGACTATCCACACGAAACACAGACGCACAAGGAAGACCCATGTCGAGGTTGCCACATAGTGTCATCGTCATCACTCCTCCGCGTGCCAGCGACTCCGACTTCATCAGCGACTTCCAAAACAGAACCTCACAAACGACGCTGGAAAAATCTGTCAGCCTATCCCATCAGTTGGCCACACGCGCCAAGGAGAGACAACTCTGACTCCGACGACGAGCTTCACAAGGGAATTATGCTGATCATGCGCCAACCGAGTACCTACAGAGACCACTGTCGGCCGCTCAGCGTTTCCGCCTGGACACGCTCCATCGCAACTCTGACTCCACAACAACACAACCAAGTAGGAGAACTCATCGGACACGCCTGGAGAACCGACTAGCGAAGGTCAGCCGCGACCCAACCTCAGCTCGAGGCATCATCTTTGCCAAACTTCACCCTTGGACCTAGCACAACTTCCCGGCAACAACCCTCTTCACAAAACCCCGGCCGTAGGCGACTCCAAGACGATGCCCCCAAGAAGGAAAGAGACGCAGTAGCGTCTCCATCGCCTGATCCTGGATCTGAGGTTTCCCTCCGGAGTCAAGGCAGCAGGAGGAGGGCAGAGCACACCACGTGACGATGCTTTATGGAAGTCCATGACACCCGCGGGCATCACCATCGCCGTCCCCGGCCAAGCTGGAGCGAGAATTTCTCCCGAAGGTGCTCAAACCACCTGCAACCTGAGTTGGCCGCCCACGAGCCACCACCATGCGCACCGAAGCCCGCCAAACATCACCCTGACCGAAGCCAGCTCCGCACCTCCAGGACAAGCACACCGACGCAGCATCAAGAAATAGCTCTAAGTGCACCAGAATCGTCGCCACATGCCAGCCCAACCGTCGTCCTCACTACCAGCCTGACGAGCAATTGGCCAACCTATCCGAGCGTAGAGATTAGCCGCCACCGTCTGGAGTCGCTTCTTCGGTAGGAGCCACGGCGGACCAAGACCCGTCGAGCTCCCCCTCTGCGAGCAGCCTCCACAAGCCCAACCACCAAACAACAGGGTGTTGCCACCATGCAACACTCGAGAGCGCGGCGCCCCGGAAGACAACACACATAGCCCGCAGCCCGCCAATCCCATCTGGGCCCAGATCGAGGCTCGGCTGCACAACCCCCGCCAGAAGCATCGCCTAGGAGCACTGTCGCAATATACTGCGCTACAGCGCCGTCCGGCACTGTGGTGAGGCCAGCGACAACGGCGGAGGAAGGTCTAGCGGCGGCGCAACCCTCCTCCCCCTACCCTTGGCGGGCGACGCGAGGGTCACTTTGAAATTATTGTTTCACAAAGGCACTATTCATATGTGGAACCCTTTTATATGCGGACAAAACATAAAAATATGTAAGACTACCAACATAGCCCACTTTCGCCCGTATTTCCCAAGTGCCGAGTCGATGCATTCTCTCAAACGCCAAGTTCTTGTGCGTCGCCGTTAGACTTCCCCGTCTTGGCTGCAGCACCACGACCTCATCTGTTTTCATACGCTTAGCTATCAATACAGTTTTGGCCCCCATGCACATGCACTATGTACGCTTAGCTGTTAACACTAGTGCAGACTCCCCCCTCTAACACCGGTTGGGAGGGCCCTCTAACAGCGGTTGTAGAACCGCTGTTGAGGGTTTGGTGTTAGAGGGGGGCCCCCTTTAACACCGGTTCTTATACGAACCGGTGTTAAAGGGTGGCACACGTGGGGCTGCCGCAGGGCTCAGGCCCCCCCCTTTAACACCGGTTCGTAACACGAACCGGTGTTAAAGGTTCTCTGCCGCGGCAGGAAAACGGCCTAAATCTCTGCCGCGGCAGGAAAACGGCCTAAATCTCTGCCGCGACAGAGTTCTGCCTCTGCCCCGTTCTGGGCGTATTTCTGCGGGAGGGGGGAGGGGGAATCGACCGGGAGCGGTATACACATACATCGTCATCGGTACATATGAGTACATGAATAATTAAGCAACTATTATTGTACACAAACATCATCATCGGCACATACATCGTCATCGTTCATTTTGGTGGATATCTAAAGAGTTCTCCGCCAGGCGTGACGACCTCATCAAGTATGAACCCCGCCAGTTCCTCTTGAATGGCTCGTATGCGGTCAAATGGTAGGAGTTGGTCCCGCATCCGTTCGATCTGAATATATATGAAGAATGGGGTCAATATATATATAAGAATAAAACTCAACACAATTGATGGTAATAAAATAATGTTGTGTACTTTGTTTACTTACTCTAAGTTGTTCTAGTGCGGCTTGGCCCGTCGCACATATCGTGTTGCAAATGAACTCGCAAACATAGTACCCACATAAGTTATTGCCGGGTCCCTGATGCGTGCACTTTACGAGAATAGAGAGTTCAATCAAAATAATAATCAATAAAGCATGATATAATGGAATTGGAAGCAGAATCAAAGAGATACGCAGACCTAGCTAGCTAGTATTATTTACATTTTGGTCTACAAATTTTAGTTCTTCTGACCATTCACCCACGGCCCTGCCCGTGAACCTTTTCCAAACCCTGTCTGGCAAAGAAAATGGATAAAGGAGTAATTAATTACTTGTTGTCACGAAAGTTGCCAATCTAGTGCGATAATATGATTGAAATTACCTCTGGAGCATCTCTCTAAAGTCTGCCCATATCTCTTTTTCTTTTCATAACGAGTCCATGAGAAGGACTTTTCCTGAGTCGGGTTGAATTACTAGCAGAATAAAGTGGAACCTACGCACGCATAACTCATCATCAGTTACACTTAACATCGAGTAAGCCGAAACAGAATGTGTACAAGAGAGAGGGTAACAGTACTCACGAGAAGTTGTAAGGCAATAGTATGTCCCTTTTGGTTTGTTGTCTCAGTAAAGACTTTAGCAAGTAATCTTCTGTTTGCCCGGGTTTGGTTCTTACCACTTCTTCATGAACTCTATTTGGGTCAACGAACCCAATGTCAAAAGGGCCTCCTTTCATGCATTCCATAACCTTTTTCCTGCATAATAGTATATACATATATGGTGAGCATATATATATATATACATGCAATTAATGAAGTGAATGAGATGAGATATAAATTACAGAAATAGTACTTACACATAATAAAGGCTGATGGCAGCTTTGTCGAGTTCCTTCTGATTGAATAGAAAATGCAAGTCTTGAATGTTGAAGTCGATCGCGTCGTCTCCGCATAAGAAAATCTGATCTCTTATATGCGCCGTGATCCATTCTTCCTTTCTCGTCTTGCAGAAATCAAGGTACCACTTGTGCAATCTTCGCATCTTTGTTGGTAGATTCTTGATCTCCTCTTTCTTGGCGAGATTCTTCCCATACTTCCATGGCTGTATGGGGTTGGCATCGCATTTGGGCAAGTTGTCTCCCATGAGGTTCAAGTATGCAATGTAAGTCATCCCCATCTCATTGGCCTTTCTTTGTAGCTCTGCCTCGTAATCATTTACGGGAGGAGCGTCCCGTGTGTCGAACACTTGGAGCGGGGCGCATGATTGGTTTTCCTGCTCTCCGAGCATGGGAACTGTTTTCTGGGGTGCCGCACGACTACTACTTTCAGTCTCCCTACGGCGCCTTGCACCCCCCTTCAAAATCTGGCGCTCGTAGTCCGGCACAAGTGGGGTTTCAGGTTTCAAAAGATTATTGTAAAACTTCTCCACCACCGCCGGATCTATTTTCTCCTTTGGCTCGACCCGTCTAGGTGCAAAGAATTTCTTGACCTCTTCTTCCGAGATCCTATTGGTCTCCTCATCGCTGCGATTCCACGGTAAAACCGGCAATGGCTTGGCGGAAGGCTGCGAGACGTAGTTTTTTGAACTCTTTGGTGTACGGTTTCCTGCGAATTTCTTTGTGGCAGTGCTAGTGATGCTCTTCGTGGCAGTGCTCTTCCGCTTACGCTGAGGAGATGGCTGAAGCACCGGAGATGGCTGACGGGCAGGAGATGGCTGCCGCGCATGAGATGGCTGAAGCGCCGGAGATGGCTGCCGCACAGGAGACAGCTGAAGCGGATCAGACTGCTGACGCTGCGGAGACGGCGGGGGTGCCAGTGGCCTCCAATTTGGAAGCACGATGTGTTCCTTCTTCCAAAGAATGGTTGTTTTCACTGCAAATTTGAGTTGAGTTTCCCCTTCACCTATAGCATGGTCAAGCTGTGCTTCCTCATATTCCTTCACAACCTCATCCACCCCGACAATAGCATAGCCATCTGGAATCGGTCGGCAGTGGTAAGTTCCACCAGCTACAGGAGGTAAGGCATAGCCGACAGCCACCTTAATGGATAAGCCCATTAATCTCACATGCAGCTCAGCGTGTTCGCTCTCCGTGATCTCATCCACGGGGTATCGAGGACCCGCCATTTCAAGCGTGGGCTGCACGTTCTCCGTGGAAGCCACGCTGCTTTTCCGCGCAAAGTCTGGGCCGCCGGCAGCTTCCAATGCAGGCTCTTCATGCCGCTGAGATGGGCCGGTAGCTTGATGGCTCTGTTGTGCATTCACTTGCGCCTGCAGCGCCACAAGTGCATGTTCTATATGTGTCATCCGCTCTGTACGCTCTTTTTCTTTTCTGCCGCGCCATCGGTAAGAGTCGCTCCACTCGGCAAACTCATCCTTCCACGTCATACCCCCTATGCCTCGTGCATGTCCAGGGTGTTCTTTTTTACCGATGGCGCGTGTGAGCTGGTCATTCTCTCTGTCGGGATGGAAGGTCCTAGCGGCTGTTTCCTCGTATACTGTGATGAGTTTAGTGACCGGTTTGGCAAGGAGGGTTGGGAAGATACACAATCCTGTTTCTGGGTCCAACCTTGCCCCGATTCCGTAGAACCAAGTCTTTGCACGTAGGTCCCACGTATCTGTCTGGGGTGTGATCCCTCTAGCGCGCAGGTCCTTCTCAACTTCCTCCCACTTAGGCCTCTGAGATATGTAGCCACCTGACCACGTCCTCTGGTGATATTCCTTCTTCTGGGCATTAAGCGTATTGGTTTCTGACCTCTTTTTAGCTATAGCACCTTTTTTAGATGTCACAAATTCGGGCCAGTGAGGTCTTATCTTCGCATAATATGCGTCTTCGAAATTTGGAGTCTCGCCAGCTTTGACAAATTTGTTCAATTTTGTCTTCCAGTTGCGGAAAGCGTCAGCCATCTTCTTTAGAGTCCACTCTTTGACCTTTTCCTTTATAACCGGGTTGTTTTCATCCTCCTCTGGCGGAAGGGTGAAATTTACCAACAACGAATTCCAAAGCGTTTCTTTGGATCTTTCATCGACAAAGGCACTGTCGCCCTTCTTTGGCTTATTCCAATATTCAATTATGATTGGGATTTGGTCCCTAACAAGAACTCCAGCCTGACGTACAAATTTGTCTACGGCCTTCTTGGGCTCCATCGGCCTGCCATCAACACGGACTGCTTCGATCGTGAACTTTGCACGATCTTTCAACCGATGGCTCGCGCCTCGCTTGCTCTTTTTCGTAGAAGAAGATGGTTGCTAGCTGGTCGATCCAGAGGGCTAAAAGAAGAAAGAAGCGTTAATTAATACATGTAGAAGAAGATTGTTGGTGAAAGTCAGCAGAGGCTTAATCAATACATATACCTCGCCGGACTTTGTAATCATTAAATTGCGTTCACCGGAGTCTTCATCTTCTCCATGACTACTTGAGCTTTCATCATGTCCCTCCAAGTTCAGATATTGTGAGGTGTCCTCATCAATAATGTTCTCCATTATTTCTTCTTCTTCAAGGTTTCTACTAAGTGGATCCATAGTTTCTAAAACAATAATATTATCTAGAGTAAGAGAGTAAACATTCAAGTGGACTTGGATTCATACACAAATATACATATTATTCATACAAAAATACACAAATAAATACACAAATGAAATTAAAACCCTAAGGATGCTTGATCATTTTAAACGAGTTCTGAGGGGTCCAAACCCTAATCAGGATGAGTCAGAGCTCTACAACGACACCCCCAAGAGGGTAACGTTGGCAGGATGCAAGTTTGTATACAAGTGGGGCGGGTTTGCGGATAATTATTTAGTCTCAGACAGCTACACCTACACGCAGTCCAATTTGTATACAAGTTTTAATCTATGCATGTAGTACAATTTATATTAGCCGGTGAAACTATGTTGCCCGCGAACCCGCCCCGCTTGACACCCTATCTATACTACTACTCCCTCCATAATTACATGCCATCTTAGTTTCGAGTTTCCCGATTTTGACCATCAAGTTCACCAACACTAAGTAAACAATATTATCGATGTTACAACATCAGAAACTTTACTCAAATATGAATACACGACTATATATTTTATACATCACACATATTCCCCACATTGTTCACCAAATGATGGTCAATATTTGTGGACGGATGGAGTACAAATGTAGTATTTGAGATAAATATATGCCCATGGTTTATTTCTCTATTTCTAGATATTATACACAAAGTCTATTCATATTGTTTTAATTTCATTTCTTTCTACAAAGTTTCACTACAAATAAGTAACAGAGACCTGTCAAAAAAAAATAGAGAGACCCGCTCCCGTGCGGCCGCGCCAGGCCGCACCGGGGCGCCGGCCGCCGACAACTGCCAGCCGCCTGCTTCCTCGAACGACGCAGAGGCGTGGACGGAGTGGCGCCATGGAGCGAGCTCCACTGAAATCTGCCGGCCGGCGGCGCCACCGCGCACGCGAGCTCCACACCGCCGCCAAAGGGAGGAAACAGAGAGGGAGGAAACAGAGGAAACAGAGCTCCTCACCACGAGCACGACGGCGTCGGTGGGGTTCTTGTAGGCACCGGCGTCGTCGTCGGCTTCGGTGGCGCGCGCGCGGTGGCGATGGCGGTGGCGGTCTTGGCGCGCGCGAGGGCGACGGCGGCTCCGGCGACCGACACGAGGGCGGCGACGGCGAGGGCTGGACGGCGCCGACGCGGCTGCTCTCTGCGCGCGGCGGCGGGTTCGATCTGCCTCTGGGGGGAAGAAAGGAAGGGGAAGGCGCATTTAATACCCCCCCCTTAACACCGGTTCGTGGCTGGAACCGGTGTTAAAGGGGGGGGGGAATTCGTTTCGCGCGCGCATTTAACACCCCCCTTTAACACCGGTTCCAGCCACGAACCGGTGTTAAAGGGGGGGGGCATTTATTTCATGCATTAAAGGGGCATTTTTAATTCAAAAAATAGGATATGAATTTAGAAAATTCATATCTTTTTCATTTCAACTCAGAAAAATATGAATAATATATCATAATTTTCAGAAAAATAATATCTATCCATTCATGTAAAAGCATTTTATATTTACTTTACATGAAAGTTTTCAAAATGATTAAAACACTTACATATAAATTTTGATTATTCAATTCAAACAAAAATAAATTATCAAATCCTAAAACTTTGAACATAAGAAATATTAAGCATCTAAAAAGGAATCTAACCCTATTTTATTAGAGCAAATCATATTTTAATGTCGCATCTTTTGTATTAATATTTTTGAATTGATTGGATATTTAAATGCCGCATCTTTTGTATACACTTGAATCCGACCAAGCCTCGCTCAACTTGCATTGGTTTTTTGATAAAATAGCATATTGTGAACCTAAAAATGATTTTTGTAAAAAATCATGAGCATCGTATCATGTACCTGTAGTTCATATCTGACCCACTTCCTGCCGATTCGGCAGGAATTTGTCTTTTTCACCAGAGGTGGACGGAAAGGTTTCAGATCCCCCTGTTGGTACATTGTCCATATAAGGTGGTCTAGTATTTTTGTAAAATCTGTTGGTGGTTTTTTGAATTAGCCATTTGGTGGTTGCTTCACAAAACTGTCCGTTTTTTATGCTCGGAAAATGGAAAATGCCTTTTTGGTGCGATAAAAAGGAAAACTTCCTTTTGCAACATTGTTTGCCATGCCATGATGCACATGTATGCACAATATGGCCATATCACAATGCCTTGATTCTAGCCATAACATTGGTCATTTGACCCGAAAGCCAAGAAACCTCGAATGAGATAGGTCATTTTGTGAAGGTTTTTTTGAGACATAATCAATATACCAAGTTTGAGATGTTCCTTCTAACTATGTCACATAATATAATACCACGCGAAGGTTTCGCACTGTTTCGATCTTTTTTTTTATTTTTTTATCCCCGTTTTAAACTATCGACAAACTTTGTCGAACAACGGGCATGAAGATTCTTAGCTTGGGGCCAAGCCTCGCTCAACTTGCATTGGTTTTTTGATAAAATAGCATATTGTGAACCTAAAAATGATTTTTGTAAAAAATCATGAGCATCGTATCATGTACCTGTAGTTCATATCTGACCCACTTCCTACCGATTCGGCAGGAATTTGTCTTTTTCACCAGAGGTGGACGGAAAGGTTTCAGATCCCCCTGTTGGTACATTGTCCATATAAGGTGGTCTAGTATTTTTGTAAAATCTATTGGTGGTTTTTTGAATTAGCCATTTGGTGGTTGCTTCACAAAACCGTCCGTTTTTTATGCTCGGAAAATGGAAAATGCCTTTTTGGTGCGATAAAAAGGAAAAGTTCCTCTTGCAACATTGTTTGCCATGCCATGATGCACATGCATGCACAATATGGCCATATTATCACAAACTATGCCTTAATTCTAGCCATAACATTGGTCATTTGACTCGAAAGCCAAGAAACCTCGAATGAGATAGGTCATTTTGTGAAGGAGATAGAACTGGAATTAAAATACATAATGCAAATAATAGTAAGTTACATAAAGCCGAACTGGAACTGAAAATTAATATACATAAAAGAACTGAAAATTAAGATACATGGCCAGATTAAGTAACAATCGGCCGAACTTGTTTTGAAATGTTGGAGTGATTCAGTCATGCTCCTGCCTACACCTGTAATACTCGCCACTGTAGTCGTCGTACTCGCCGCCGCCGTCATCGTTGTCGTCGTCGGGGTCGCCGTAATTGAACCTTGAAGGCTGAGTACGCGTGGGTTGGACTTGAGGGTAGCGCAGACGGGGGTTAGAGTCGGCGGCAGTGTCATAGGCCATGACGCTCTGGAGAGTCCGACCGCGCCACCATAGCCGACGGCCGGCCTTGTTGAAGTTAGGAGGAGGTGGGTCGTCCTCCTCGTGCCTGGCGAGCGCCCTCTCACGCCGATCCACGAAGAAGGCTTCCCAAGTAGGGAAATAGTCGGGATGCCATCTGGGATTCCTCCGCTGCTCCGGCGTGAGCTCGAAGTAGTAGTGGTTCGTGATGGCCATCCAGCGCGCCACACCTAGAGGGACAGGAGGAACCGGCACGCCTTCGGCGCTCAGCATCCAGCCGACGGGGACATAGTAGCCCGGCGGGCAGGGGTAGTTCGAGGCGCAAAGCGCCTCCGCCTCCCTGGGGGTTAGTGCTACGGTGGAAGCCATGGGAAAGAGTGATGAGGTTGCAGATATGAGTCTCGAGATGTGCAATGACAATGGAGGCCAACCCTACATATATATATAGTGAACTGGCGGGAAGAACTGGAGGGAAGAACTGGCGGGAAAAAAAATGGCGGGAAGAAAAATGGCGGGAAAAAATGGCGGGAAGAAAAATGGCGGGAAAAAATGGCGGGACATTGTTCTAAAAATGGGACGGTTGGAGGGATTTCAGGCTGGGCCAGGCAGCACTAATGATAGGGGTGAGTGTCGACATTATGTCGTGCGGCGTGTACCTTGTCCCGGATGGTGTCACCAACCGGGACTAAAGATGAACCTTTAGTCCCAGTCGGAGACACCAACCGGGACTAAAGATGAACCTTTAGTCCCGGTTGGAGACACCAACCGGGACAAAACACGAGTCAACACTAATAATAGGGGTGAGTGTCGACATTATTTCGTAAGTGTCGACACTATGTCGAGCTGCTTGTACTATAAATAGGCATCGTTGTGAGTCCAGTCCTCTAGCCAGTTTGAGGCATCTCCAAGATGGTTTTCGAGAGCAGGGACACCACTACGGCCAGTTTCAGGGAGATGCCGACGGAGCCCAGTCCTCCGGCATCTCCGAGAAACTGGTCATAGAGGCACTCCCTAATATGTGAAATTAGTTAGCTCCCGGGTGTATTGATCTAGTTAGAGAAGTTACAAGCTACAAGATGGTTTTCTAGAGCAGGGACACCACTACGGCCAGTTTCAGGGAGATGCCGACGGAGCCCAGTCCTCCGGCATCTCCAAGAAACTGGTCATAGAGGCACTCCCTAATATGTGACCGCGCGCGTTTGGAGATCAGATCTTAATGGTAAGTACGAATCAGGACAACTTCTTCTCATAGTCCCGGTCCATCCACAAAACAAGACTAACACTCAAGACATGTATTAATATTAAAAACATGAACTAGAGTTACATAATATGAGCATGAACTTCTTGGCATATGTCCTTCCTTATGATCTCTTCAGACGTAACCATGGAGCATCTTTATTTAACGGAATGCTTGGGTCAGTTTTCACTGTGAAGGGCGGAATTTCATCAAACTTATTATAATCTTCTGACATGTCTGTCTTGTCCTCGATTCCCATGATGTTTCTTTTCCCTGAAAGAACTATGTGACGCTTTGGCTCATCATATGATGTATTCGTTTGCATATTTTTCCTTTTTTTGGTCTGGAGGATATGTCCTTCACATAGAAAACCTGAGCCACATCATTGGATAGGATGAATGGTTCGTCTAAGTTCTTGTCTACCTTCATAAGGTTGTTGAGATCCACCGTTGTCATTCCGTACTTCTTGTCTACCTCAACCCCTCCTCATGTTAGCTTGACCCATTTGCATCGAAACAAGGGGACCTTAAAATTAGGTCCATAGTCAAGTTCTCATATCTCCTCTATGAACCCATAATACGTGGTCTTCTGCCCATTGTCTTCTGCTGCATCGAAGCGGACACCACTATTTTGGTTGGTGCTCTTTTTATCTTGGCCTATCGTGTAAAATGTATTTCCATTTATCTCGTACCCTTGGAAAGTACATACAGTCGAAGATGGTGTCCTGGCCAACAAGTACAGCTGATCCCCAGAAGTGGTGTTATTCGTGAGAAGTCTTTGCAGCCAGCCGCCAAAACTCGCCATGTGTTCACTTATAATCCATTCATCAAACTGCCCCGGGTGTTTGAGGCGTATTAAATTCTTGTGTTCATTGATATACGGGGCAACCAAGATAGATCTTTGTAAAACCGTGTAGTGTGCTTGATTGAGAGAATGCCCGTCCCTACATATCATTGCTTTACATCCTAGGGTGCCTTTTCCACGCAGTCTCCCCTCATGTCGTGATTCTGGAACACCAATCGCCTTAAGGTCAGGAATAAAATCAACACAGAACTCAATGACCTCCTCTGTTACATAGCCGTTGGAGATGCTTCCTTCTGTCCTAGCACGATTATGAACATATTTCTTTAAGACTCCCATGTACCTCTCAAAGGGGAACATATTGTGTAGAAATACAGGACCGAGAATGGCAATCTCTTCTACTAGGTGAACCAGGAGATGCGTCATAATATTGAAGAAGGATGGTGGGAACACCAACTCAAAGCTGACAAGACATTGGGCCACATCTGTTTGTAACCCTGGTAGGCTTTCTGGATCGATTACCTTCTGAGATATTGCATTGAGGAATGCACATAGCTTCACAATGGGTACTCGAACATTTTCAGGTAGAAGCCCCCTCAATGCAATCGGAAGCAATTGTGTCATAATCACGTGGCAATCATGAGACTTCAGGTTTTGGAATTTTTTCTCTGCCATATTTATTATTCCCTTTATATTTGACGAGAAGCCAGACGGGACCTTGATACTGCTCAGACATTCAAAAAATATTTCCTTCTCTGCTTTGGTAAGAGCGTACCTGGCAGGAGTTAAGTGGCATCATTTACCCTTCTCGTTCTCAGGATGCATAGGCTCTTCAGGGGCTTTCAGACGTTGCTGGTCCTGCCGTGCTTCCGGTGTATCTTTTGTCTTCCCATACACTCCTAGAAAGCCTAGCAGGTTCACGCAAACATTCTTCGTCACGTGCATCACGTCGATTGAAGAGCGGACCTCTAAGACTTTCCAATAGGGTAGGTCCCAAAATATAGATTGCTTCTTCCACATGGGCGCGTGTCCGGCATCGTCATTCGGAACAGATAGACTGCCAGGACCTTTTCCAAAGATTACTTCTAGGTCCTTGACCATACCAAATATCTCCTCACCGGTACGGAGGACAGGCTTCCTCCGGGGTTCTGCCAGACGTTTGAAATGCTTGCCTTTCTTTCTTACTGGATGCAGGTTCGGAAGAAATCGGTGATACCCTAGGTACACAACCTTCTTACATTTATTCAAATATACACTTTTAGTCTCATCTAAACAGTGTGTGCATGCATTGTATCCCTTGTTTGTCTGCCCTGAAATATTACTAAGAGCAGGCCAATCATTGATGGTTACGAAAAGCAATGCTCGTAGGTCAAATGGCTCCCCTTTGTGCTCATCCCACATACGTACACCTGGTTTGGCCTACAGCTGTAAAAGTTCTCCAACTAATGGCCTTAGGTACACATCAATGTCGTTGCCGGGTTGCCTCGGGCCTTGGATGAGCACTGGCATCATAATGAACTTCCTCTTCATACACAACCAAGGAGAAAGGTTATAGATACATAGAGTCACAGGCCAGGTGCTGTGACTGTAGCTCTGCTCACCAAAAGGATTCATGCCGTCTGTACTTAGACCAAACCTTAAATTCCTTGCGTCACGTGCGAAGTCCGGGTACTCTCGCTCGACTTTTCTCCACTGTGACCCATCAGCGGGGTGTCTCAACATCGCGTTTTTCTTACGGTCTTCCATGTGCCATCGCAACAACTTGGCATGCTCTTTATTTCTGAAGAGACGTTTTAACCGTGGTATTATAGGAGCATACCACATAACCTTGGCGAGAACCTTCTTCCTAGGGGCCTCGCCCTCAACATCGCCAGGATCGTCTCGTCTAATCTTATACCGCAGTGCAGTGCATATCGGGCATGCATCCAAATTCTCGTATTTCTCACCGCGGTAGAGGATGCAGTCATTAATGCAGGCACGTATTTTCTGCACGTCTAATCCTAGAGGGCAGAAAACCTTCTTTGCTTGGTATGTACTGTCGGGCAACTCATTATTTCTTGGAAGAAGATTCTTCATTTTTACCAACAACTTTGAAATTGCGCTGTCAGTCACACCGTTCTCTGCCTTCCATTGCAGCAAATCCAGTGTGGTACCTAGCTTTTTGTGGCCATCTTCGCAAGTTGGATACAACAATGTTTTGTGATCCTTTAACATCTGCTCCAGCTTCTCCTTCTCCTTTTCAGTTTCACATTCTTCCTTTGCATCAGTAATGGCCCGACCAAGATCGTCATCAGCGGGCCCATCTGCTGCCTCTTGATCTTCATTATCTACCCCTGTTGCAGTATCATCATATTCAGGATACATATTATGATAGTTGTCATCATCCTCTTCTTCTTCGTTGTCTTCCATCACAACCCCTTTTTTCTCCGTGCTTGGTCCAACAATTATAGCTGGGCATGAAACCGGATCGAAGCAGGTGGGAGTGAATGGTTCTGGTATTTGAGTAGTCTTTCTTGTTCTGACAGTGAACACACGGACATCACATAAAACCATTGTGACCACGGTTTGCATTAGCCACAACGATGAAATTTTGAAGGCCCGTAATGTACTCGGAAGTGCGGCGGTCACCGTACATCCATTGCCGGTTCATCTGCATTAATATGTAGTATATATCAAAAATTAATAGGGAGATGACCATTTATATATATAGTACATCAATGACACATGAAAGGATAGTTGCCGACCTCGACCGAGAAGGAAAGAGCAACGAGAAAACTTATTTTGAGCTCTCGGGCATTTCACCGAACACCTCTTGTGCATATGAAAAAAACACAAACTAGCACTCTTCACACCCTCTTGCTAGGCTCCAAAATGAGATAGTGAAAAAAATGGAAGAGTGGGGTGTGGGCTGCGGTGTCTTATATAGCCTCCCCCTTTAACACCGGTTCAAGCCACGAACCGGTGTTAAAGGGGAGGGGGGGCTGCGCGGGCCACTGTTGCAGGGTCTTTTAACACCGGTGTTAAAGGGGGCTCCTTTTTTGCCGCACGGGCCATGCTGGTACGGCCCCCCCTTTAACACCGGTTCGTAGAAGAACCGGTGTTAAAGCCCTTTTTCAGGATCAACGAAAAGCCTCGTTTCCACTAGTGTAATATAGCTTTTAGACTATCCACCTACATGAGAACTTAAGCATATAAGTATACTGATATGTTATAATTTTTCCATCTCAAAATAGGAATTATGGAATTATTTAAATTTAAATGTATTTATATACTAAATAGTGTCTATATATATATCCAAATTTAGATAAATCTACGATATGTATTTTGAGACAAAAAAAGTAATATTATGCGGGACTAAGTGGGCAAACACAACCGCCATAAAACTTTGCGTGTGAGGTTGAGCCTACTTCAGCGGTTTATTTGGGTCGTATTCGGTCATTTTCTCTCGCTGTATCAACTGCAAGGCCTCTCCTCTTCTATTAAAAAACGCTATCTCCTCTCTCTCAATCTCATGGTGGCGGCTAGGTCTTATTGACGTACATGGTGGAGGCGCCGCTGGCAGTCTTATGCAACATGGTTGCATGAAGGTAGGTCACCAGCGGTGTAGCATACAGACTAGGGCATATTTTTCGACTCCGACAGCCGGAGCAGGAGGCTTTCGGCATGGGCTGCTTCACGTTCTTCGGGTTGAGCTTGGAGACTGAGGCCAAGAAGAAGGCGGGTGGTGACGAGGACAACGCGCGGAAGCAGGATCCGACGGCTTTGCTTGAATAACGGCCATAGTTTTGTTTTTTTTAAACTACTTGACCACAACCAGCTATAACCTATTTTCGTATTTGTTTACCAGCAACACTAAAAAACCCGATATAAAAACCATTGGGTAGATCGGGAGTTGTAGCAGAAAACAGGTACAAAAATTCGAGTTCGGTATAAGTCTGCAATCACAATATAGTAAAAAAGCATAATATGTATTCCTTATGTGGGTTTGTCTTTAGGCAGATACTTGCTCATAGTTCACAAACCAAGGGAGAAGGAAAACAAATAGTAAAATCTACCTGACATGTGCAAGTAGTCCCATATGCTTCAAAAATGATCTGGAAACTGTACGTAGGTCTAGACAAAATAAAATGTGGTAAAATTCTTTTCCTTCAAATGCCTAAAGAAAAATGAACTGAAACTATATAGAGGCCCCTACAAAAAATATGGGATACAATTTTCCTCCATCGAACGCTTTATAGAATGGTCTTCTTAATAATAGGTGAAGGAGGACATTAAGAATTCAGAATGCAAGTGAATATATGTTGTTAGTGAAAACTGGATCATCTATATCATATCTTCTCTCATCAATCTAATCTATATATTCTTGTTTAAATCAACCTGCTGACACGTGTTACAAAGCTGACACATGTTATCAACCTAGCTAAACCAAATTAATATTTGAAAATCATTTAAATGATTCGAAGAGTAAAAATAAGAAACACCATATGACTGTTGTCCTAGGTACGTTCGCAATACTATAGCAATTTTCCACCACTCAATAGTAAATAGGAAGTGTTGTAAGGAATAGCAGTTGTAAACTGAATTTTAGAGCAGGCTCGGATAGCCAGCACCCAACAGAAAACAATGTAAGGAAAATCATAATCGTATTGAGAGGTAGAGTAACCAGATGTGCAATAATTAACCAGAACAAATCAATGTTCAGAGGCCGAAAAAGCATATAACATAATATGAAAGCCATAGATTGCATGTCCTCACCAAAAATGTGTGACTAAACTGATGTCTTCTGAGGTAATAAAATGTAATGATAAATGAGTCATGAGCGACTTCAAATAAACTCATAAGAGTGAGCTACTTAATTATTTTTGATAAGTCTAAGGGGAGATAAGAAGAAGCTATTTACATTTTTGGGTCACGCGGTTTATTGAATATGTATATGCCACACTCATGTCAGATAAGCAAGTGCAACTTTACCTATGGGTCCAAACATCCCGCTGACAATGGTGATCTTATTTATACAAAATATTAATAGAATAGCAGTCTTTATTAAATAAAATGGGTCTAAGATCATTAAAAGCTCGATGTATTATAAGTACATGTCCACAAAGCCAAAAGTAATAATCAAGAAAGGAACCTATCACTATGATCAGTACCATATCAGCATTGGTGTATACTAATTACATGGCTGAATAATGAACAAAGAGAATGGAACTAACAATAGACACATGGGTATTGCAAGATGTTCCACTAATGGAAGAAATATCATGTGTGACGAAGCCCATGAGTGTAATAGTAGTTTGACAAATCAGTAACTGGGGATATATTCGTGACTGAAGATATCAAAGGAAAATATGAGTGTATGATGAATGGAACAATAGAATTGACCTACCAAAGCACATGGAAGTGACCTATAACAACACTACCATAAAACAAGAATAAGCACATGGATGGTACATATGCATACTACTGCATATGAAAATGGTAAAGATACTTAAGATGCTAATCGACAAAATTTAGAGACCATTATCTTAATTCAAATAGAGCATCTAAAGAATAAGATGACATGCTTAATCTTCTGTAATATCTCAAACAATAAATATAAGGAAGAACAAAACTATAACTTAAAAGTAGTTTTAGATGTTGGTAAACTTGCCCCGAAATCCCAAAACAATGCTGAAAGATAAACCCATGGGAGATAATCAATTGCCTTCGGGTATCCAAAATCATGGATAATGGTGTACAGATTATAAAAACAACAAAGCCAACCTTACAGATACATACTATAAATATCATGAGAAGGGCAGTAATTGTTCAGTGAAAGGCAACCAACATTTTTCACATCCATGCTACAGTTTTAAGCCACCATCTATATATCTAGTTAAAAGCCATTATTTAAATGCCAAAACTTAAACATGTGACAATATATCTTAATGTGCATGGGTTTGATGTGTACAGCAGTAAATAGCTAAGCACCTGCCACTGCTCTCTGAAGAATTTCAGCGAGCTATAAAAGAAAATTCACTCGGTCATTTATAAAGAGAAATAAACAGAAGGACAATCACATAAGAGATCAAAGTATACCTTCTAGAAGTGATACAGATCAAACTATTGTACACGATATTCACAAGCCACTTCAGGAGAGCAATCTGCATGACATAAAACAACGAGTAGTGGCATATCTTCACTGAGATGATTTTAGTCTGATAATGTAACCACTTCATCTAGTATAAACTTTTTATATCATTAGTTGTCATGAAAATATTCAAGTAATTAACTCAACTGGTTTACCTTGCCTTAAAAAGGTCCTATTGTGCAGGCAGAAGAACCATTGCGAGAACCCAGTGGGATTTACTTGGGATGCACTAAGTACGATAGATGCCCACACCTCATCAGCTAGATAGGTGGCTGAACCGAGTGGTAAAAATAGATACAACAAATAGATTTAGAAAAAATAGATACAACAAATAGTATATATCAAATGTTTAACACGGTACATCAGAGATTTTTGTCCACAATGGCAATACATTATTATGGTTGCGATGGAGGCAAAAATAGTAGGTTAGATTATATTCTTATAGAACTACAGACATGCAATGAGATGAAGGGTGCCCACTCTAAAAGTAAATAAGAGAGAAATAAATGCACCTAATAACTATACTAAAGATAGAGCATTATATCCCCTCACATGAGGCTCCTCATACACAAAGGCATTTGCAAAATTCAGTTAAGAACAGAGGATGATCCTCTAACCGGAGGAACTTAGTAAGACAAAATAAATCTAACATGAAGAAATAAGTCTAAAATAGAAGAACTAATGGCTTCCTTGAAAGCGAAGGGGCGCATACACAAAATCTATATAATTTCAGGCTAGCACTTAGTAAGACATAATAAATCTAACATGAAGAAATAAGTTCCACATGGATCCAGAGAGTATGGCGGCACTTGGGTTAAAGTTTCATTCTTTCTTTCACATATATGAAAATTTTAGCACCAACACAAATATTTGAGGTAACATCAGCCATGGGGTGTACCTTTGGATCGTTTGGATACATACCTGCAGGCATATACACGATTCTAGGAGGTGCGTATGAAACGGAACCTCATATATTCAGGGATGGCAAGCTTCCCAAAATCTGAAAATTAGCTCAATCAACTTCCTGAAAGCCTGGAATTAACTTCCTGAAGCCTGAAAAATAACTTTCATGTATAAGTGGACACCATGCATCTACGACACCAAATAACAAAGACATCTAGCAAGTTTTTGAAATAATTCAAATGGCCAAAATGATCCATAAAAATTAAATCCAGGCCACATGACAGTTGAAAACCACTTTAGATATGCATAGCTAAAGGTGCCACGATACATGAAACTTCATCTTCTTGTTCCAGAATACACATCTGAACCGGAAAAAATAAAGACACAATCAGATGCAGAGCCAAAAATGAATCTATCTACTCTGCAAATCGTGTCCTCATGTTCTAGCCCCAAGCCGATGAAAACCATGTCAGATATGTACCAGAACTTGCAAATAGAGAGAGAGGGCACCTGTATTATTCCTCAAATCGAGTTCTCATACTGCCTCAATGTGAGGATGATGGTGACGGGAACAGGGATGCCTACAGTTTGAACAAATGAGACGACAATAATAGCACATTTCATCAAAATGCCTACTATAGTGCAATTTATTTTTTATAAATAAGATTATATGCTAACCTAAATGCTGCTAGCATCCCAAACCTTGGGCTAGTCTGGCCGGATCAAAATAAGAAAATGGAAAATAATATTTATCCTGCATAATTAAGGAATTTGCTCAAACCAAACAGGACTAACAAAAAATCTATTTTATGTAAGATAGGGATATTTTCCCCCAGTTGTAGGTACGTACCATGGAGACCAACAAGAAAAAAAGTAGGAATGGTTGCTGTAGTTCCATGAACAGATCATCAGCTGGCAGGCAAATCCTGAGACCAAATCGGAGACATCATCATTAGAATTTAGAAAGGAATCTGCAACATCAAGAACATAAGGCAGAAAAAATGGAATAAGCTGAACCGGTTCCACACTGGCCAGATGCAATCGGAAAATCTGGGGCATCAAGAACATAGGAACAATTGCAGTCAGAGCCCTCGTACTACCATGTCAATGTGAAGATGAAGGTGACGGCAACAGGGATACGGACTGCGATGTTTCCAGCGACAGTTTAAGGTGACGCCAATTTAAGGATCGAATCCTAGAGTGAACCACATAGCTGCAATTTGTAAAATATAAGCAGATTCTAAAAAATTTCACATATTAAGCAACCAATAGATCTAAGGATTTTAGATTACCTTTTTTCTTACTCGAGTTTGGAAGAACATGAGAGGGCGGCGGCCCAGATTGCTTGCGTAGGACATGCAAACACCAAGCAGTATTAGTGGTGTAACTAAAGTTTTCCTAACACCTAATCATAATTCTTCATGGAAGCAAGGAGGGCTAAAAAGAGATGATGACAGTTCCTTCATTTAAAGGAAAAATATAGGCCAGGTATACCTGAACAGATGACCTATGTAGTAGCATACTTCTGCGGAGGAAAATGGAACATAAAGCAATGCTAGACTTTAAGAAGAACAAAGATTTAGTGTCGTAAGGCATCAGGTACAATATTTCCTCTAGCTGAACCTACTGATCCAGTTCAGAGCAGAACAACGTAAGTTCTTTTTTTTCACTTTAATAAAAAGGCATTAGACATGTGATGAACAAAAGGGAAAACTGAGTTAAAAATTTACAAATATTATGGAGTTGCTATAACACCAGGAACATAACCTTTTTGTTTGTAACAACACAAACTGATAATAGACACAAGGACTTTATGAAACTATGCTTTTGATCAGCTTCATTACCTAGATTATTCAGATAGTACAGAGCAGGTTCATGACACAACAAGGTTTCAGCCATAAAGGCTGCAATATAGAAGCCCCAACACATTTTATTCAAGCATATATACCACTCAATATGACTCGTGAATTCATAACAAAAAAAGGTTAGAGCTGAACACAAACAAGAACCTGCAAAGGAAACATGCCATGCTGTCCCAGCATACGTAGAAGTTGTGGCTAGCAGAACCAACGATATCTGCATTCAAATCACCCTGATTTTATTTTAAAGGATATGTATCTACTAAATTTTGCAACGAATGACACCAACAAAGAAAACAGAGACCTCTTGTGCTTCACGATACTCATATAGAGTTGAACGCCAAGGAGCTATTTCAGACTTCGCCTCAAGCTGAGGAGCACACTAAATTGAGTTGATTTTGTAGAGGTATACATAATAAAATACCAATGCAAGAATTCAGTTCCGGACAGCAAAAATTTGCAAAAAAAATTGTGTGCAACAAAGATTCAGTTGGAAGGATATCAACCAACATAGTAGACTGAAGAGAATACTACCTCACATGAGATTGGTTTCAGACTCACTAAAAAACTTCATTGAGATTAAGCATATCTAGTGTTTTCTCAAAGAGGTATTTGACATTTCATATATAAAATGACAAGATAAAATTGAGCCATCCCTGAGTGTTTCATTATATGCTTTAATATCTTAAAAGGTATTTGACATTTTACATGAGTTAAAAAAAGCATGTTATTTTCATATACGTGTTTCACACATTTTCCACTCACCTCAAAATGGATTATAGCCTTCCTCCAATAATAATTTAATTGTTGGTGTCGTTGTTGCTGTCACAAACATTTATGCAGCATGATCTTCCTCCTAGTAGACCTACAAATCAACACCGATCAATCTCAGGATAAACTACTGGAAAATAAAGATGGATAAGAGAGAGAACATGTGATGAAGAAAAAGACCCCAACCACTTCTGCTCCACACTTGCTGCGGTGTCCCACTTAGTATAACCATTGCAATGAAAGACAACCTGTAGAAAACAAAACATTTACCTATCAGTAATTCACCCATACATTTACCTATCAGTAATTCATCCACTCTCTCACTATCATATATCTAGCAAAATAAAACTATATAGTTGGACCACTTGGTCCTATACCAAATTCAAAACCAGTTAATGCCCGCTCCAACCTCCTTTAAAGCTGAATTTCTTGGCTAGAACACAAGGATGACCTTAAGTAATTGATCAAAGAAATTACCACAAGGTAGGCAGATCCTACTTGGGCCAAGGAGAAGACCGTGATAGAGAAACAAACCTCATGGGGAAGACATCCAAGAAATGAGACTAAATCGACCAAAAGGCACAACAGATCCCCGGTGGTTGTCCCATCTCCTGAATACCTCATCCCTTGCCACTCCCAAGCCGCTGTAAGAAGAAGGGATCCTTGAGAGAGAGAGAGAGAGAGAGAGAGAGAGAGAGAGAGAGAGAGAGAGAGAGAGAGAGAACCTAGCCGTTGTTCAGCAGAATCAACTGCCGACCCATGGCGCCCAACTACTGCTCCTCCACCTCGGCCTCCGCCTGCTCGTCCACATGAGGCCTCCTCTCTCGGGCGTCAATCCTTTGCGCCCTCTTTTGCTCGCTCGGATGCTTGGACGCCGTGGGGGACGTGGTGAGAGGGGAAGACGAGGAGAGCACGGGAACCTCCTCTCTCCCTGAGGTAGACGTTTGGACGTGGTGAGCGAGGAAGACGACGAGAGCACGGGGACCGGCGGCGGCGGTTTGAACACGGGAAGAGAGGGAGAGGAGGAGAGGCGGCTAGGGTTTCTGGGAGGAAGAGAACGGGACGGGAGCAGTAGGGATTGGGGAGGAGACGGGAGGAACGAGGGGATTGGAGGGAGGCGGACCAACGTGGTCTCTCTGCGTACCCCTGCCCAAACAACACGCACTCGAGAAAAACCCAGCAAAAACAAAGCAACTGAGGCTGACAAGCATGACTAAAATAGTCAGGGGCAGAACACCAAACCGTGGCCGAGAGACAGACATGAACGGGTAGGGAAGGCAAGTGTACGTAGAAAAATACCAAAACACTGCTGACGGGGGCAAAACGGTATTACCGCAAACCAGCGGTCCAGATTTGCTGTAAACGCTCGATCCGACGGTCCAAATTGCTTATCGCCTGTGGTATCCTCATGGGGTAGCACCAATTACATCTTTAGATACACCAACACCACTTACTGCATCACCAAACCAAAGAAAACAAAGAAACTGGTAACCACCTAGAAGTACACCAACACAATCATGGCAAGGAAGGTGAACAATTCGCTACTTGCTGGGTGTCAAAGAAGGTGGTAACTTTTAATCTCATAGACAAGTATACCACTAAGCTAATGAATTGATCGAATTTGGTTGTCTCCAATATCTCATGGTGATAATATTAGAGTATGATAGATCAATGGCACAACTTCAAACACACCTTCATATAGTGCCATTGTATATATAGTACCCCAGCCACTAGCTAGAGTTTCGCATGTCATTTCCATGTGTGGAACACTTTGAGTGTGAGTTTAAGAGTGAATTCGTCATTACATTACGATGCAATGGTACATTCAAGTGCATTTTTTTGTGTTAAAGTAGTGTTTTGCTCACTGTCATGCTCATTGTATGTTGGTGTGAATAACAAGAAATTAATCGTGTGGACCAGCAAGAGCTTAATCAAGTACCATGCAAACTAAACGAGATATATCAGAAACTGAAAAGGCTTCGATACCGTCAAAATATAAATGTACCGATGAGGAGATGATTGAATGGTAGAGAGGTTGTTGTACCGCAAATCCAAAAGGTTTAACCTTAAGTTTAACACATTATATTAACCCCTTAAGATCGAATAGTTCTTATTTCCTCTAACATGCCTATAAGTACATTTTTGTATTGTGAAGAAGGCGCAAACAACCAAGGTACTAGGATTTGCAATAAGCTCAACGCATCCAGCGAGGCGACAAAAGGAAAAAGAAAAAAAAACATGACCATTCTCAACAAATGACAAACAACTAGGCGAAGACTCCTCGTCTTGTCCCGTCTCCCGCCAAAGCAGCGGCAAGGAGACAAGACACAATTTTGTACCGAAGCAACGGATAGGAGAAACACCATAAAGTGAAATCTCAAACACTAAGACCATACCAATATGAAGCTTAAAACAGGGGCGGGTCCGTGGCATGCGGCCATGCCACCCCCTCCAAAATAACAAATTTCCGTTCGTATTTACCATGTGTTGTTTCTAGTTGACGTAGCTACCTTATTACTCTAATTCTAGCCTTTTCTTTCGAGAAAGATTTGAATCTACTCCATAAGTTTACAAGAAGTACAAAACACACTAAAAATAATAAAAATTACATCAAGGTACTTGGACAACCTAACAACAACTACTTTCCCAGAGCGAATCGTCGACACGCCGCTGTCGCTGCTCCCTTACCGGAGCAGGCATAATATTGTTGATGATAGTCAGGAAGCATTCTTATATGTTTCCCTAAGGACCAGCATCCCAGAGCCGAAATCATCGGCATTGAACCTTTAAATTGATCTGAAGCTTCAAACGCCAAACCTGTAACACACATAGACTAGACGAGATCAAAAATTTCATGGAAGAAACAATCAGACGAATATCCACCATCCTCAGTGGCACCAGCAAGATCGTCGCCGACGAGGATACATGTATATCTTATTCTTGTTCGTACAACACCGTCATAGCATCAATACAAGTTGACCAAACTCTAACTTTAGGGACCGTTCTACAACACCGAGCGTAGGACCAAGGTCTCCATCCCTCCTGCCGTTGGAGCGGCAAACAGAGGAGACGGAGACCCGTTGATTTCCGATCGTAGACAGCAAAGACGAGGCAGAGATGGTGGCAGCGGGCTAGGGTTCCACACTACTCTAATTCCAGCTCTAACCACACCGGGTGTAGTTTTACCTTTTTATTGTTTTAGAATTGTGTAGTTTTACCTTTGAGTTAACCGATATCTTCCGTGTCATGTGCTCACTTGGAGCATAGCAGCACCACAAATTCTCTATAATCATTTGACCTCTCACTTACGGGCACAATTCGTCACTCGAACTAATAGGTGACGACTGTGAATTTTGTGGAATTGCATAGAAGTTCTTGTGGTTCGAAACATGCGCGTATCAAAACTTTAGACTAAAAATAGAATTAAAATCAATTTTATAGAACTAAAAATATATCCATACTTAAAAAATTATTAAATTATTTGTAGTATCTATTATGTACTAAAACAATATAAGGGTGTGTTTCGAGGCACCAGGTTGATCCACATTTATCGGGTAACCAAGCATCGTTAATCTAGTTTTAAATTTGATCCACATTATTCGTGGGTCACGTCCCTTTATTAGAATAATCGATCTATTAGTGGTTTAAAGAAAAAACTGTTACACAGCCAAAACTCCCACATGATTATAACACATGAGAAGTAAGGAGACTGCGCTTCAAAAAAAAGGAGACCGACCCCATCAAGTTATGCATTGCATTAGCTCCACGGTCACAACATTTCTTTTTCCGGTGTCTGAAAAAACAAGAGAGCGTCCTATTATGTATCTCTTCGTATTTTGCATGACACGGTTGATTCCTCAATCTATTTCGCTACATGCATGCTCTAGAAAAGACGGTTGCAACACATGTATATGTGTGCGAGTTATAGATTTATAAATAATAAAAACCGTCAATTCTCACTAAGTAGTGAACACATCGACCTAGGCAGAAAAATGAAAACTATATTAGACTATGGCGTACTATGATGTAATGCATATAACATAGTATATAATTGGATATACATGTGCGACTCGACATGGCCGAAACAATTCAACTAGAAGGTTCAAATTGGTCCATAAATGAAACAGATTACACAATTTTATAAAAATGATAAAACACATTGCTAATTTGTAACGGCATTTATTTGAAGAACAAAAATAATAAAGGACAAAAGGCATTAACTTAAAAATATTTTTAAGTAAATATTTAGCATTGGTCGGAATATAAACAACAAGCACATGTTATACCTGGTCTAAACATGTTAGTCCTCACAAGACAGACATACTTTGTTTTGCAGGTAAGATATCCATACTAATATACTTGAATTTGTAAATACATTATTGGGATAGTTTTAGAAAGTCATAGCCAACAGAAGAAAATTTACGTTTACCATCTTATGCTTTTGTGGACGATTGGTGGAAGACGTACAAACATCCGAGGGTTGATTCACTAAAACACAATGACATGAGGTTGTGTCAGTCATTGAATTGTTAAAAATTGTTTGTCTCTATATAAAAGAGATTGATCCAATAATTGTATATTTAAGCAAGAATATCAGCTCAAGTGTATTTTTCATCAAGGACAATAACAGAAAATACACCGAATTACTATATATAGCCACCCCACATCATGTCAAATAGAAATATATATACAAATTTTACGCTAGCTAGCATATAATAATTTATTTAGCATGCGTGAGAATTACACATTAGTTTGATGTAGTCCTAGCTGCTAAATTGACCTATACAATATTTTCTTCCAAAATGTTACATGCATAGGTTTTATTTATTACTCCCTCCATTTCAAGATATAAGAAGTTTTAGTCTTTTTCTAACACACATGTATCTAGATGGCTTTTAGTATGTAGATTAACTCATTTTACTCTGAATCTACACTGTAGAAGATGTCTAGATATATCTGCTTTAGAAAATGCTAAAACATCTGATAGTTTAGAACGGAGGGTAATGATATGAAAATATTATGTGGATAAATATGAGAAAATGTCATTTTAAGTTAAATGATATGAAGGTAACATATATACACTAGTGGAAACGAGGCCTTTGGTTGAGCCTGGAAATGGGCTTTAACACCGGTCCCGTGCAGCAAAAAGGCGCCCACCTTTAACACCGGTTCGTGGCACGAACCGGTGTTAAAGGCCCCTGCACCAGTGGCCCGCGCAGCCCCCCCTTTAACACCGGTTCGTGGCTTGAACCGGTGTTAAAGGGGGAGGGCTATATAAGACACCGCAGCCCACACCCCACTCTTCCATTTTTTCACTATCTCATTTTGGAGCCTAGCAAGAGGGTGTGAAGTGTGCTAGTTTGTGTTTTTTCGTATGCACAAGACGTGTTTGGTGAAATGCCCGAGAGCTCAAAATAAGTTTTCTCGTTGCTCTTTCCTTCTCGGTCGAGGTCGGCAACTATCCTTTCATGTGTCATTGATGTACTATATATATAAATGGTCATCTCCCTATTAATTTTTGATATATACTATATATTAATGCAGATGAACCAGCAATGGATGTACGGTGACCGCCGCACTTCCGAGTACATTACGGGCCTCCAAAATTTCATAATATGTATCCTGAATATGATGATACTGCAACGGGGGTAGATAATGAAGATCAAGAGGTAGTAGATGGGCCCGCTGATGACGATCTTGGTCGGGCCATTACTGATGCAAAGGAAGAATGTGAAACTAAAAAGGAGAAGAAGAAGCTGGAGCAGATGTTAAAGGATCACAAAACATTGTTGTACCCAACTTGCGAAGATGGCCACAAAAAGCTAGGTACCACACTGGATTTGCTGCAATGGAAGGCAGAGAACGGTGTTACTGACAGCGAATTTTCAAAGTTGTTGGTAAAAATGAAGAATCTTCTTCCAAGAAATAATGAGTTGCCCGACAGTACATACCAAGCAAAGAAGGTTGTCTGCCCTTTAGGATTAGACGTGCAGAAGATACATGCCTGCATTAATGACTGCATCCTCTACCGCGGTGAGAAGTACGAGAATTTGGATGCATGCCCGGTATGCACTGCACTGCGGTATAAGATCAGACGACACGATCCTGGCGATATTGAGGGCGAGGCCCCTAGGAAGAAGGTTCCTGCCAAGGTTATGTGGTATGCTCCTGTAATACCACGGTTAAAACGTTTCTTCAGAAATAAAGAGCATGCCAAGTTGTTGCTATGGCACATGGAAGACCGTAAGAAAGACGCGATGTTGAGACACCCCGCTGATGGGTCACAGTGGAGAAAAGTCGAGCGAGAGTACCCGGACTTCGCACGTGACGCAAAGAACTTAAGGTTTGGTCTAAGTGCAGATGGCATGAATCCTTTTGGTGAGCAGAGCTGCAGTCACAACACCTGGCCTGTGACTCTATGTATCTATAACCTTCCTCCTTGGTTGTGTATGAAGAGGAAGTTCATTATGATGTCAGTGCTCATCCAAGGCCCGAGGCAACCCGGCAACGACATTGATGTGTACCTAAGGCCATTAGTTGAAGAACTTATACAGCTGTGGGCCAAACCAGGTGTACGTATGTGGGATGAGCACAAAGGGGAGCCATTTGACCTACAAGCATTGCTTTTCGTAACCATCAATGATTGTCCTGCTCTTATTAACATTTCAGGGCAGACAAACAAGGGATACAATGCATGCACACACTGTTTAGATGAGACTGAAAGTGTATATTTGGATAAATGTAAGAAGGTTGTGTACCTAGGGTATCGTCGATTTCTTCCGAACCTGCATCCAGTAAGAAAGAAAGGCAAGCATTTCAAACGTCTGGCAGAACCCCGGAGGAAGCCTGTCCTCCGTACCGGTGAGGAGGTATTTGGTATGGTCAAGGACCTAGAAGTAATCTTTGGAAAAGGTCCTGGCAGTCTATCTGTTCCGAATGACGATGCCGGACACGCGCCCATGTGGAAGAAGCAATCTATATTTTGGGACCTACCCTATTGGAAAGTATTAGAGGTCCGCTCTTCAATCGACGTGATGCACATGACGAAGAATGTTTGCGTGAACCTGCTAGGCTTCCTAGGAGTGTATGGGAAGACAAAAGATACACCGGAAGCACGGCAGGACCAGCAACGTCTTAAAGACCCTGAAGAGCCTATGCATCCTGAGAACGAGAAGGGTAAACGATGCCACTTAACTCCTGCCAGCTACGCTCTTACCAAAGCAGAGAAGGAGATCTTTTTTGAATGCCTGAGCAGTATCAAGGTCCCGTCTAGCTTCTCGTCGAATATAAAGGGAATAATAAATATGGCAGAGAAAAATTCCAAAACCTGAAGTCTCATGACTGCCACGTGATTATGATATAATTGCTTCTGATTGCATTGAGGGGGCTTCTACCTGAAAATGTTCGAGTACCCTTGTGAAGCTATGTGCATTCCTCAATGCAATATCTTAGAAGGTAATCGATCCAGAAAGACTACCAGGGTTACAGACAGATGTGGCCCAATGTCTTGTCAGCTTTGAGTTGGTGTTCCCACCATCCTTCTTCAATATTATGACGCATCTCCTGGTTCACCTAGTAGAAGAGATTGCCATTCTCGGTCCTGTATTTCTACACAATATGTTCCCCTTTGAGAGGTACATGGGAGTCTTAAAGAAATATGTTCATAACCGTGCTAGGCCAGAAGGAAGCATCTCCAAGGGCTATGTAACAGAGGAGGTCATTGCGTTCTGTGTTGATTTTATTCCTGACCTTAAGGCGATTGGTGTTCCAGAATCACGACATGAGGGGAGACTGCGTGGAAAAGGCACCCTAGGATGTAAAGCAATGATATGTAGGGACGGGCATTCTCTCAATCAAGAACACTACACGGTTTTACAAAGATCTATCTTGGTTGCCCCGTATATCAATGAACACAAGAATTTAATACGCCTCAGACACCCGGGGCAGTCTGATGAATGGATTATAAGTGAACACATGGCGAGTTTTGGCGGCTGGCTGCAAAGACTTCTCACGAATAACACCACTGTTGGGGATCAGGTGTACTTGTTGGCCAGGACACCATCTTTGACTGTATGTACTTTCCAAGGGTACGAGATAAATGGAAATACATTTTACATGATAGGCCAAGATAAAAAGAGCACCAACCAAAATAGTGGTGTCCGCTTCGATGCAGCAGAAGACAATTGGAAAAAGACCACGTATTATGGGTTCATAGAGGAGGTAAGGGAACTTGACTATGGACCTAATTTTAACGTCCCCTTGTTTCGATGCAAATGGGTGAAGCTAACAGGAGGAGGGGTTGAGGTAGACAAGAAGTACGGAATGATAACAGTGGATCTCAACAATCTTATGAAGGTAGGCAAGAACTTAGATGAACCATTTTTCTTAGCCAATGATGTGGCTCAGGTTTTCTATGTTAAGGACATGTCTACCAAACCGAAAAAAAGAAAAAAAATAAGCAAACAGATACATCACACGATGAGCCAAAGCGTCACATAGTTCTTTCAGGGAAAAGAAACATCGTGGGAGTGGAGGACAAGACAGACATGTCAGAATATTATAATAAGTTTGATGAAATTCCGCCCTTCAGAGTGAAGACTGACCCAACCATCCTGTTAAACGGTGTTGATACTCTATGGTTACGGCCGACGCGATCATAAGATTGACTATATGTATTGATTGAGCCATTTTTGGTACACATATGTATCTCAACATGGAAATCAATGTCATATTTCTTCTGTTAACAGTATATGTATTAAATGAGCCATTTTTCTTCCTTCTATTTCTTCCCTCCATTTTTCTTCCCGCTATTTTTTCCCGTCATTTTTCTTCCCGCCATTTTCTTCCGCCATTTTTCTTCCCGCCATTTTTCTTCCCGCCAGTTCTTCCAGACAGTTCTTCCCTCCAGTTCTTCCCGCCAGTTCTTCACTATATATATATATATATGTAGGGTTGGCCTCCATTGTCATTGCACATCTCTAGACTCATATCTGCAACCTCATCACTCTTTCCCATGGCTTCCACCGTAGCACTAGCCCCTAGGGAGGCGGAGGCGCTTTGCGCCTCGAACTACCCCTGCCCGCCGGGCTACTATGTCCCCGTCGGCTGGATGCTGAGCGCCGGAGGCGTGCCGGTTCCTCCTGTCCCTCTAGGTGTGGCGCGCCGGATGGCCATCACGAACCACTACTACTTCGAGCTCACGCCGGAGCAGCGGAGGAATCCCAGATGGCATCCCGACTATTTCCCTACTTGGGAAGCCTTCTTCGTGGATCGGCGTGAGAGGGCGCTCGCCAGGCACGAGGAGGACGGCCCACCTCCTCCGAACTTCAACGAGACCGGCCGTCAGCTATGGTGGTGCGGTAGGACTCTCCAGAGCGTCATGGCCTATGACACTGCCGCCGACTCTAACCCTCGTCTGCGCTACCCTCAAGTCCAGCCCACGCGTCCTCAGCCTTCAAGGTTCAATTACGGCGACCCCGACGACTACAGCGATGACGGCGGCGGCGAGTACGATGACTACAGTGACGAGTATTACAGGTGTAGGCAGGAGCATGACTGAATCACTCCAACATTCTGAAACAAGTTCGGTCGATTGTTACTTAATCTGGCCATGTATCTTAATTTTCAGTTCTTTTATGTATCTTAATTTTCAGTCGTGCTTTATGTAACTTACTATTAGTTGCATTCTGTATTTTAATTCCAGTTCTATCTCGTTCACAAAATGACCTATCTCATTCGAGGTTTCTTGGCTTTCGGGTCAAAAGACAAATTCTTGCCGAATCGGCAGGAAGTGGGTCAGATATGAACTACAGGTACATGATACGATGCTCATGATTTTTTACAAAAATCATTTTTAGGTTCACAATATGCTATTTTATCAAAAATCCAATGCAATTTGAGCGAGGCTTGGCCCCGAGCTAAGAATCTTCATGCCCGTTGTTCGACAAAGTTTGACGATAGTTTAAAACGGGGATAAAAAAAATAAAAAAAGATCGAACAAGTGCGAAACCTTCGCGTGGTGTTATATTATGTGACATAGTTAGAAGGAAAAATCTCAAACTTGGTATATTGATTATGTCTCAAAAAAACCTTCACAAAATGACCTATCTCATTCGAGGTTTCTTGGCTTTCGGGTCAAATGACCAATGTTATGGCTAGAATCAAGGCATAGTTTGTGATAATATGGCCATATTGTGCATACATGTGCATCATGGCATGGCAAACAATGTTGCAAGAGGAAGTTTTCCTTTTTATCGCACCAAAAAGGCATTTTCCATTTTCCGAGCATAAAAAACGGACGGTCTTGTGAAGCAACCACCAAATGGCTAATTCAAAAAACCACCAACAGATTTTACAAAAATACTAGACCACCTTATATGGACAATGTACCAACAGGGGGATCTGAAACCTTTCCGTCCACCTCTGGTGAAAAAGACAAATTCCTGCCAAATCGGCAGGAAGTGGGTCAGATATGAACTACAGGTACATGATACGATGCTCATGATTTTTTACAAAAATCATTTTTAGGTTCATAATATGCTATTTTATCAAAAATCCAATGCAAGTTGAGCGAGGCTTTGTCAGATTCAAGTGTATACAAAAGATGTGGTATTTAAATATTCAAACAATTCAAAAATGTTAATACAAAATAAAATATGATTTGCTCTAATAAAATAGGGTTAGATTCCTTTTTAGATGCTTAATATTTCTTATGTTCAAAGTTTTAGGATTTGACAATTTATTTTTGTTTGAATTGAATAATCAAAATTTATATGTAAGTGTTTTAATCATTTTAAAAATTTTCATCTAAAGTAAATATAAAATGTTTTTACATGAATGGATAGATATTATATTTCTGAAAATTATGATATATTATTCATATTTTTTTTAGTTGAAATGAATAGTATATGAATTTTCTAAATTCATATTATATTTTTGAATTATAAATGCCCCCACCCCTTTAATGCATGAAATAAATGCCCCCCTTTAACACCGGTTCGAACCGATGTTAAAGGGGGGGGGGCGCATTTATTTCGTTTAGCGCGCGCACACACCCCCTTTAACACCGGTTCGTGGCTGGAACCGGTGTTAAAGGGGGAGGGGGCAGGCGCGAAACGAATTCCCCCCTCTAACACCGGTTCGTGGCTGGAACCGGTGTTAAAGGGGGGTATAAATGCGGGCGTGTTCCTCTTCCTCCCCCCAGCCAGATTGATCGAGTGCAAAGAGCAAAGCCAGCGCGGCGGAGGAGCAGAGCAGAGCCGCCCGCCACCGCGACCTTCGTCATCCGCCGCCATCACCGCCGCCCGCCACCGCGTCCGTGTCGTCCTCCACCTCGAAGCACGCGAGCCGGGACGACCTCCTCTGGCCGGAATCGAGCAAGAACCACCGTCGGCCGCCGCCGTTGTCACCATCGATTCATCAATGTCCGACATCACCTTGCATCCCCGTAACCACCGACGCGTTCGCGGTGAGATTGCGGTCCCCCTAGACCTCCCCATCGTCTCCCTCCCTCTCAGGTTCGAGCTGCCGCCATGCGTCTGCAGCCGCCGCCGTTGTTTGTCGTCACCGGCCATGCTCTGGTGGTCAATCCACAGCGGCGCTGCTACTTTTTGGCTCCCCGCACTCGTCCGCTTCCAGCGCGCTACTCCTCGTCGCCCCATGAGCCCTGGATCAGGGATCGATCGATGATCTGCAAGGTTGCCATGGATGCCGTGCATGACGTCATGCATGTGCAATATTCTTTTCCTTTTCTTTTTATCAATTCTATAAATGGATTCTGTAATTATTTTCTATAAATAGAAAATCCCTGACAGGTGGGCCATACCTGTAAGAGTTTTAATATTTTATGTAAATATTTTTTGAAATTAATAGAAGTCTGACATGTCCTCGCCCGGTGCCGCCACTCCCCGCCGACCCCGCCGGCCGACCCCGGTAGTTAATTAGTTATTATATTAGTATTTATTAGTTAATTAGTAGTTTAGTGTTAGTATTAGTTTAGGGTTATTAGGGTTTATTTAGTTTAGGGTTATTTATTTAGTTTAGGGTTATTTAGTGTATTTTATAGTTAGTATTAGTTTAGGGTCGTCACCTCACTGCTCTGCAAGCGCCACCGCTGGCCGTTGTCGTTAACGTCGCTCCGGTGACCCCTAGGTAGTGGCGCCGCCCGTTTTAGGTAGGCCGCATCACGCTGAGGAGAACCCGCTACCTCGCGCGCCCTAGGTCGCTCTCCAGCGCCGCCAGCCGCCGCTGTCTGGAGCATCCTCCGGTGAGCCACGGTCCCACGCATCAGCCACTATGGCTAGCCCCTCTCATATGCATCCGGGATTTCTCCGAATTAGGGTTTGGACCCCTCGGAACTCGTTTAAAATGATCAAGAATTTGTGTATTTATTTGTGTATTTTTGTATGAATAATATGTATATTTGTGTATGAATCCAAGTCCACTTGAATGTTTACTCTCTTACTCTAGATAATATTATGCCGCCGACCCTGACCTCCTCTGTCCTCGTCGAGCCCACGTCGTGCTGGTTCGAACGCACACCCCCCACGCATCCCGGCCCCGCTCTCGCCCTAGCGCCGCCACCTCTCGTTGTCAATATAGCATTATAATAACCATGCTATGTTAATCAACTTTCATGACAAGTTAATTAGAAGAAGTAAATGTACCCTCTCATATGAATCGGGGGTTTCTCCGAATTAGGGTTTGGAATGACCAAGCATGTATTAGGGTTACATTTCAATACTTTTAACATGTCATATCATCATATTTGCTTGAGCATTTCAATAGATGTATTACTGATATTTGTGTGATCATACTATTGTTTTAGAAACTATGGATCCACTTAGTAGAAACCTTGAAGATGAAGAAATAATGGAGAACATGATCCACGAGGACACCTCACAATATCTGAACTTGGAGGGACATGATGACAACTCAAGTAGTCATGGAGAAGATGACGACTCCGGTGAACACACTTTAGTGATTACAAAGTCTGTCGAGGTATATGCATGGATTAAGCCTCTGCTGACTTGCACCGATTGATTTGTATATATGTAAATGTCTTAATTAACGCTTCTTTCTTCTTTTAGCCCTCTGGATCGACTAGCCAGCAACAATCTTCTTCTACGAAAAAGAGCAAGCGAGGCGCGAGCCATCGGTTGAAAGATCGTGCAAAGTTCACGATCGAAGCAGTCCATGTTGATGGCAAGCCGATGGAGCCCAAGAAGTCCGCAGACAAATTTGTACGTCAGGCTGGAGTTCTTGTTAGGGACCAAATCCCAATCATAATTGAATATTGGAATAAGCCAAAGAAGGGCGACGGTACCTTTGTTGATGAAAAATCCAAAGAAACGCTTTGGAATTCGTTGTTGGTAAATTTCACCCTTCCACCAGAGGAGGATGAAAACAAACCGGTTATAAATGAAAAGGTCAAAGAGTGGACTCTAAAGAAGATGGCTGACGCTTTCCGCAACTGGAAGACAAAATTGAACAAATTTGTCAAAGCTCGCGAGACTCCAGATTTCAAAGACGCATATTATGCGAAGATAAGACCTCACTGGCCCGAATTTGTGGCATATAAGGAAGGTGCTATAGCTAAAAAGAGGTCAAAAACCAATACGCTAAATGCCCAGAAGAAGGAATATCACTAGAGGATGGGGTCAGGTGGCTACATATCTCAGAGGCCTAAGTGGGAGGAAGCTAAGAAGGCCCTGCGCGCTAGAGGGATCACACCCTAGACAGATGGGTGGGACCTACGTGCAAAGACTTGGTTCTATGGAATTGGGGCAAGGTTGGACCCAGAAACAGGATTGTGTATCTTTCCAACACTCCTTGCCAAACCCGTCACTGAACTCATCACGGCATACGAGGAAACAGCCGCTAGGACCTTCCATCCCGACAGAGAGAATGACCAGCTCACACGCGCCTGTTATCGCCATATTTTGGCCAAAGGAGGAGTTGGGCCGCAATCAAGATGGGCTTAGAAGATACGTATATGCAACGTGTTGTTGAATCGGCCTCGTGCGTTGATTTGGCCTAAATTGCCCGTGTATCTTATATTGTAATAGGTTCCGTTTCGATTTAGGTAAGAGATAGAATTGTAGAGTTATTCCAAAGGTAGAAAGTCTCCGGACTATAAATATGTACCTAAGGTTATTGAGAAAAGGAGTACAATCACGTTCACAAAAAACACAATCTCGGCGCATCGCCACCCCTTGTTTCTAGGGTTTTTCTCGGGTAAGTGCCATGCTGCCTAGATCGCATCTTGCGATCTAGGCAGTATCTACTTATGCGATTGTTTGGTGTTACTCGTACTGAAGCCTTGTTGATGGCGAGTAACATTATTATCATAGATTTATTCAGGCTAGCATCGGTACTTTTTGCTATGATCGTTTAAATATGCTGCCTCTAGTTATCTCGCCGCCTTTACACCTTTTCCCGGGTGTAAGGGTGGCACTTTGCTTGATCTTTATTTAAGTCGATTTGATCTGTTATAGTTGTACCTTGCTCTCCAAGGTTTAGTTTGATATCTACATGATCAGGCCTTGCAAACGGGTTGAACGATCCAGTAGTATGGAAGATACGGTTTACCAATCCAAGAGGAGTTGTTCCGGGAATTAACGTTACGTTGGTTTTTAGGCCTTCTCTAGGGTTGGTTTTCTGTTATCTTTTGTATTTACCAGGCTCAACTACGTGTAGGACGTTCCAATTATGTAGTGAAAACATTAAACTATCGTAGATCGATTTAACTTGTAACGATGAAGCAAAACCCCATGTTATCATAGATCTAATGCAGAACCATGGGTTAATCGGCTCTAGGAGCCGATTCACAGGGAAACCTGGGAGCCGGTCACGGCTCGAATTTTACGTATACTTGTTTACCATGCAGGAAACCAATCGAAGCAATCCTTCACCTTCCTGACCAGGTATAGGTCAGGTGGCACGCCCTCGAACCAGCTAGGGCGCGTGCCGGAGTTTTGCGGGCCGTTGCCCGAGGGACCAGGGCCCACCAGCAGTCCTGGGAGCCTCCCGGCTCTCCGTGTTGCCCGTCGCTGCTCGCCGGTGGGTTTTGGTAGGCAACACATTCTGGCACGCCCGGTGGGACATTCAACAACGTCTACATCAACATCCGACGCTGCGATGGAGAACAGACCAGTCACGTACGATGAGCTGCCTGAGGAGCACAAGGCGAAGTATGATGACGTCAAAGCTCTCTTCGAAGCCGATCTCATCGGCTCTTTTGAGAGGACTCGTAAGCATGGCATCAGGTGGAAAGGGTTCTCGCCCGAGGGTGCTCTTGACGAGGTGGATCTATCTGTTCCTTCAGAAGAACGCACCAGAGCTCTGCGACAGGAAGTCAATTACATGGTGGCTCATTCTCTCCACCGCCATTCTGAGAGCCTAGTGAACGCTTTCGAGCGCGTCGCGGTTCGCGTAGTCCAAGAGATCATGAAACATCAGTACTCTCCGTCGGGTCCTACTCTAGGGACTCACCAGGGAGAAAGACCGCTCCAGACCAGGCCACAACTGCCATTCACGCTTGCAGCTCCGGAACCACCAGGGGCACCGGCGTACGTCGTCTACAAGATCGGAGGTGACCCTGGCGATTGCCAATTCCTGTGTGAACCACCTAAAGAAATCCCACATGGATATGTGTGCACCTACGTGCCAGACTGCAACAGCTTGACGCGCACGAACCAGATTGCAACCGCAGGGATCGCTGGGGCAGGAATTTCTGGAGCAGGGGCCTCGGGAGCAGGTGTGTCTGTAACAGGAATCTCTGGGATGGACGCTGATAAACAGGCATGGCTGGCCAAGTATGCCACTGGAACGAGTCATGAGAATCTAGCCCCTGCAGCCCAAACGGTGGAGCAAATCCGTACCGTCTTGAGAGACCAGTTCGGCTTCGTGCCGAAGAGAAGGACAATCGGCTATTCAAAGCCGTACCCCAACGAGTTTGACCTGATTCCGCTGCCACCCAAGTATCGGCTCCCTGAGTTCTCAAGGTTTAGCGGGTCAGAAGGGTCGAGCTCGATCGAGCACGTGAGCCGATACCTAGCACAGTTAGGCATGATTTCGGCATCGGATCAGTTGCGCGTGAGGTTCTTTGCGCAATCTCTGACAGGACCAGCTTTTGGGTGGTATACCTCGCCGCCACCTGATTCGATCCAGACCTGGAAGCAACTGGAAGAACAGTTCCACATTCAGTATCATTCAGAGGCTACCGAGGCTGGCATTGCAGACCTGGCACAGGTGCGGCAAAAACGGGGAGAAACGGTAGCCGAGTACATCCAGCGCTTCAGGACTGTCAAGAACCGATGTTATTCGGCTCGTTTAACTGAGAAAGAAGCGGTCAAACTAGCAGTGTTGGGTCTCTCAGCACCTATCAAGGGTCTGGCTTTCCAAGTAGAGTACAATTCATTGGCGCACATGGCCCAGAAACTGACAATGTATGAACAGCGCCACCCTGAGTTGTACCAAGACAAGTTCAAACGCCCGATAAGCCTGGTCGATGCAGAAGAAGAAGATCCTACACAAGACCAGGAAGTGGCCGTGGCTGAATGGGCTCGGGGGGCAGATCCTGTATCCTGCAAATGGGTGAAACAGCAAGGGCCTGCGAAAGGGTTTGACTTCGATGTGACCAAAGCTGAGCAGATATTCGATTTACTGCTGAAAGAAAAGCAGCTGAAGTTACCCGAAGGCCACAAAATCCCTACGGCTCAAGAGATGAACGGAAGACCATACTGCAAGTGGCATCACTCGTTCACCCACACCACCAATGACTGCAAAGAGTTACGTCGCCAGATCCAAACGGCGATAGAGCAGGGCCGTCTGATCCTTGGACAGTTCACCATGACAGTGGACACAAACCCATTTCCCGGCGTCAACATGGTAGAACACAGCCAGTCCACAAGGCGTCAGTTGGATTTCTCGTTCGATGTTAATATGGCAGGACCTGTGTACCACCGTGGCGCATATAAGGAGGAAGACGGTCGCTCTCGAGGCAAAGAAAGAGAGGAGGCTGGTCCACGCGACCGGCCCAGCTACAATGACAGGCGGTATTTGACCGAGGAACAGGTGAGGAGCGTGCGATATCAGAAGCCACATTCCACGCACCTCCTTAACAAATATGGACGCCAGTATGACCGACGTCGCCGGAGCGATGGAAACGATGAAGAATATGAGCACCTCGCTAGGGGACCGCCAAAAGAAAAGGAAGGCGTGGACAAACATTGGGACTGCCCTTTCTTCAAGTATTGCTGGGACGCAGGAATGAGCCGATTGCCTACAATCGACAACTGCCCAGAATGTGGCCAGCAGAAGGAGGACACGGGGCCAGTGTCAGTCTTCAGGCGTCTAGGGCCTCTCCCACCTCAGAGCCGATACAGGGAGTCCGCTCGAGCAAAAGATCTCGAGGAGCCAATGGATGACAAAGGAAAGGACAGATATCACCGTCCAAGGTGGTGTCCCGACGGACTCAGGCATACCCAAAAGCGTAGAGTGCAGCGGCTGCGTAACTTGGAGGAAGCCGAAGCGCAGTATCTCTACGCTTTAAAGAAAGCACGGCCCGATTTGGCCTTTAAAATTCGGCAGACCTTGGATACGGAAGATCGCCCGAAAAGGAAAGAGTGGCGCCCTAAACCGGTAAAAGCCGATGCGAGGACATCGGCTGGCACAAACATGGTGTTTACACTTCCGTCAGAGTTCTGCGCTCCAAGAGCCAAAGAACTACCAGTGGCACAGTTGGACTGCGGCCCACGACCGGTTATCTTTGAAAAGCCACAAGAGAAAGGCTACAAACATCTGAAAGCCCTGTACCTGCGAGGTTATATCAATGGGCAGCCTGTCCGCAAAATGCTGGTTGACACCGGGGCGACAGTCAATATAATGCCATACTCCATGCTACGGCGTTTGGTACGCTCCACTGCAGATCTGATCAAAACCAACGTCACGTTAAGCGACTTCAACGGCCAAACTTCAGAAACGCAGGGCGTGCTGAACGTGGATCTGACCGTGGGCAGAAAAACCATCCCTACGTCATTCTTCGTCGTGGATAGCAAAAGCACCTACGCTGTCTTACTGGGGAGAGATTGGATTCATGCCAACTGCTGCATTCCATCCACGATGCACCAGTGCCTAATACAGTGGGATGGAGATGAAGTGGAGGTCATTCATGCAGATGATTCTATCGAGATCTCCATAGCTGGCATGAACATCTGGGAAGCAGAAGATCAAGAGCCGATCTCTGGAATCAGTCTAGACGGCTGTGAGCGCATTGAAGCTACAAAAAACGGGGTGAGGCTGGTCTTATCCACTGGCCTGACAGAGTAGCAAAGTCCACGATCGTACGTGGTAAGGCCGATCCCTGCGATCGGCCACAAAAAATAAAAAGCAGCAATCTTACGACAAACAGGTCATGCAGTCGTAGCAGGGAGGTGCCCTGCCATTGTGGAGAACAGATAAGTTGTAAACCTTCCTTGACTAATGCAATGAAAAAGGGGGCCGATTCCGGCAATCGGCCCAAACTATCTTTGTTATCCTCACCAACTGTTTGCCCCGTGTTTAGCATCGATTTAGCAGGTGATGGAAAGCTAGGGTATGGGTTTACATCCGCTGATGAGCTAGAGGAGATTGACATCGGTCCTGGGGATAAGCCAAGACCAACATTTATCAGCAAGAAGTTGGATCCGAATCTGCGGGGTCCGATGATAGCTTTGTTGAAAGAATATCCAGATTGCTTTGCCTGGGATTATACAGAGATGCCTGGGCTAGACAGGAGCATCATCGAGCATCGACTCCCACTTAAAAAAGGATTTCGGCCATTCCAGCAGCGAGCACGACAGATGAAGTCCGAAATTTTAAAAGAAGTCAAGAAGGAGATCGAGAAAATGTTGGCAGCCGATTTAATCAGGCCATGCAGGTATGCTGAGTGGATTTCTAGCATCGTACCTGTAGAGAAAAAGGATGGCCGCTGGCGTGTTGCCATAGATTTTCGGGATCTCAATAGAGCTACTCCGAAGGATGAATATCCGATGCCAGTAGCAGAGACGTTAATCAACGCAGCTGCTGGTCATAAAATCTTGAGCTTCATGGATGGCAATGCCGGTTACAACCAAATTTTTATGGCTCCGGAAGATATACACAAGACTGCATTCAGAGTCCCAGGTTCGGTGGGGTTGTTTGAGTATGTAGTCATGACGTTTGGACTGAAGAACACCGGCGCCACATACCAAAGAGCCATGAATTACATCTTCCATGATCTGATCGGCAAGCTGGTGGAAATTTATATCGATGACGTGGTGGTCAAGTCAACTTCAGTACAAGGACACTTGGATGACCTGCGACACGTCCTGGACCGAACAAGAAGATTCGGGCTACGAATGATTCCAAAGAAGTGCGCCTTCGGCGTGACGGCCGGTCAGTTCTTGGGCTTCTTGGTCCATGAACGAGGAATTGAGATCGGCCTGAAAAGTCAGGAGGCAGTGCGAACAATGAAGCCACCTACCACGAAGAAAGAACTGCAGTCTCTCATCGGCAAGATCAACTTCGTCAGAAGATTCATCTCCAATCTGTCAGGAAGGATAGAGCCGTTCATGAGACTTGTAAAGATTAAATCTAATGAGGAGTTCAGCTGGGGGGCAGAACAACAACGAGCCTTCAACGAGATCAAAGAATATCTGACGAAGCCGCCAGTATTGGTTCCGCCCCAGCCGGATAGGCCATTCTACATTTACTTATCAGTAGCTGACACGTCCATCGCCTCAGTGGTGGTGCAAGTTTATGATGGGCTGGAGCGAGTTGTATTTTACATCATCAGAAGGATGCTGGACGCAGAGACAAGGTATCCGGAGATCGACAAGTTGTGCCTCTGCCTGTTTTTCACCTGCACCAAGCTGCGCCACATTTTGCTATCAGCAGAGATTGTCATCATATGCAAATCAGATGTCATAAAACACATGCTGTCGGCTCCTATGTTGAAAGGCCGACTGGGCAAATGGATGTTTGCATTATCAGAGTTTGACATCCGGTATCAACCCGCGAAAGCAGTTAAGGGACAGGCTTTGGCCGACCTTATCGCTGAAAGGATCAACACTAATATAGCAGCACTATCTATAAGAGCGTGGGCTATGTTTTTCGATGGATCGGTTTGTGATGATGGGTGCGGCATCGGCGTGCTACTCGTGTCGCCCCGGGGGGCAACATTCTCCTTCTCCATCAGGTTGCCTGCCCCTCGCACCAACAACGTCGCTGAGTATGAGGCGATACGCAAGGGAATGGAGTTGCTAATCGAAGCTGGAGCAGAAGCAGTGGAAATTTTTGGAGACTCCAAGTTGGTGATTTCTCAGCTCACGGAGGAATACAAGTGTGAGAGCGAGTCGCTCTTCCCATTATGGCTGCAATGCCGTGAGATGATGGCACAGTTCAGGTACATGAACTTTACCTGGATCCCGCGGTCGCAGAATACCGAGGCGAATGATCTTGCACAAATGGCTTCAGGCTACAAGGACGTAGCAGAGGGAGCTGATGTTCAGGTACAGTTCCTGGACGCCGACGACTGGAGAGCCGATATCTTCAATTACTTGAAGGATTCGGCTCGGGGGGCACCTAAACGGATAAGGTACAAGGCCATGAAGTATGTGCTCATTGGGGACGACATGTTTTACAGGACTCTGGAAGGGTTATTGCTCAAATGTCTGGGGACAGCCGAGGCCAATCGGCTCCTGCATGAGGTACACGAAGGCGCCTGTGGAACTCACCAATCGGCTCACAAGATGAAGTGGTTGATCAGGCGATCAGGGTTTTATTGGCCTACCATGCTGGAGGACTGTTTTAAGTACTACAAAGGGTGTCAGGAATGTGAGAGATTTGGTAAAATTCAGATGGTACCCGCGTCAGCAATGAACCCCATCATCAAGCCTTGGCCATTCCGAGGTTGGGGCATGGATATGATTGGCAAGATCAATCCTCCATCAAGCAAAGGCCACATGTGGATTTTGGCCATTACGGATTATTTCACTAAATGGGTTGAAGCCGTCCCTATGAAGTCCGTGAGCTCAAAGGATGTTATCGATTTTGTGAAGGAACACGTAATTCATAGATTCGGGATCCCCCAAACGATTACGACCGATGGAGGTTCGGTCTTCACTTCTTACGAGTTTAGAGAGTTCTGTGAGGACACGGGAATTAAACTGATCCGATCATCCCCGTACTATGCTCAAGCAAATGGGCAAGCTGAAGCGTCCAACCAGAGCCTTATCAAGCTGATCAAGAGGAAAATCGATGAGCACCCTAGGCGTTGGCACGAGGTTTTGTCAGAGGCTTTATGGGCTTACCGCATGTCATGTCATGGAGCGATAAAAACCTCGCCATACCATCTAGTCTATGGACAAGAAGCCGTATTGCCCTGGGAAATTACGGCTGGATCGAGACGTGTCACTTTTCAGAACGACCTAACGACTGAAGAATATGCGGCCCTGATGAGTGACAGTGTTGAGGATCTGACTGAGCTTAGGCTATGGTCGCTTGAGAAAATCAAAGAAAACAAGGCCAAGGTAGCTCGTGCATATAACAAGAAGGTGAGACCGAAGGAGTTCCACGTTGGCGATTTGGTATGGGAAGCTGTATTGCCATTGGGAACTAAGGATGCAGCATATGGTAAATGGTCTCCGAATTGGCACGGGCCATACAGGGTCGATCAAGTTTTGAGGGGGAACGCGTACATGCTGGAGGAGCTGGATGGCGTGAAATTCCCAGTAGCTGTCAACGGTCAGCATCTCAAGAAATATTTCCCAAGCATGTGGGATGATGGACAGTGAGATATGGGGACCGATGCATGAGATCGGCCAATAAAAAGGTGGCCCGTCACTAGCTGGATCATGTAAACCCTAGATTTATGCTTTGGGAAACATAAATCTTTGTCCATATCTCACATGCTAGTGAGATATGGGGGCCGATACATGAGATCGGCCAATAAAAAGATACAGCCGATGCACAGCCATCGACTCTAGAGGTTCAGACTGTTACAAGCAGGTGCCAGTTTACATAAACGAGCTACTGAAGAAATGCCTCGAAGGCGTGAAGGGCGTCAGCACGGACACGGTCTACCTCGGCGATCTCGGCTTCGTCATCTTCGTCCTTGCCCGTCACTAGCTGCTTGTTCAGGGCACGTATCTCTGCCAGATCAGTCTTCAGTTGACCTCTGAGGCCTTCTGCTTCGTCGTGGGAGCGGGCGATGGATGCTTCCTTGTCGTGAATGAGCTGTTTAGTCGCCCGGACCTTTTCTTCAAGATCTTCCAACTCCTTTTTTAAGGAGGCGAGCTCGGCGGTACTGGCAGAGGTGTCAGTTTTGGCATCCAGAGACGCCTTCTTCTCGTTGAGCTGCTGACATCTGTCTGCGATATTGGCCTTCAGCGGAAGTTGGGCGCGACGTAGGTTGATCCTTTCATGAGCTAGCTTCACCCTTGACCCGTAGAAAGACAGAGTTACAACAGGCCAAAGCTTCACCTGCAATGCTACTGGGAGTTGGTCTTTTATTTCAGCGAGAACGCCCTTCACCTCCTCAGAACCCTCGATAAGCTCTTCGATCGGGAAAGACAGCAAGGCTCTAAGACGCTGGAATTGAGGTAGACCAGCCCTGGCTTGTGGTTCATCGGTGGCGACAGAGGGAGCTGGTTCGATGGATTCAGGGTCGAACGTCAGCAAGCCTGAAATATCACAACTCTGACAACCCCGAAAGTACGTCAGTATGTGTCCAACATGGAAGGATTAGCCGAAAGAATCTAACATACCTCTCCTAAGGTCGAGGGGATTGCGGATGACGAGGCAATCGGCTTGTGTGTAGCTGCTGGAGGCTTGGCCAAAGGGGCAGCCGTTTCGTCTGCACCTTCGGGGATTGCGGAATCCGGCTCGGTTAGGGGCATCGGCACTGCCCCAGCCTTCCCACTAGAGACGTCAGTCGTCTGCATTGAAGGTTTTTAGCCGATGTAAGTGATGATGAATCGGCAGATGAGAAGGAATTAAGTGGTAAGAGCATGAAGGGTGATGATTTTCGAAACCTCTTGGCTTGACGAAGAAGTTTGCGGTCCTTTGCGAGCTCTCTTGGGACCCACAGTTGGCCCCGCCTCGGCTGATGCTCGGGGGGCAGCAGGTTCAGGAACGGGCCTTTTTCTGGGAGCCGATGATGGCGCATCTGGCTGGTTTGGTGTGGCAGTCCTCTCAGAGTCTGTTGGGCTCGATTCTCCTTGATCAGGTCGTGTGTCCTCGTGGGAGGTGTCTTCGACAGAAGCCTGCAAGAGGAGGAAAGCTATTAAACACGAGCATGTCTGCAAGGATGAAAAGAACGAGAAGGATCGACCAAGACATGGATCAGCTTACATGCGAGCTTTCTGGAGAAGGGCTCCGGCGTCTCAAGGTCTTCCTGGCAGCTACATTCCTCACCATCGTTCTTGTCTTAGTTGGAACTCGAGGAGCAGCTGATTGTGAAGTTACTAGTTTCTTAGAAGCCGATTGTGGTGTGATCGGCTGTTTCTGCATCATGACCTTTTTCAGAGGTGGCGAGTTTTTGCAGAAGAGGACCACAGGAGCTGGTGGAAAGAACTCAAAGGGGGAGCCATCACTGTGCGTAGGTTCAGGGACATCTTGTTGCTGCAAAGAGAAAGAGTGGGTTAGTAAAAGAGTTATTTGCAAGCTGCATCAAGAAAATTTACAAGTAGTAGTACCTGTCCCACGGGGATGTCATAGTCAGCGTCGAGCTGTTTCAGCAATGGTCCCAGAGCTCTCCTGAAGGCGTGAGTCTTCCACATCGACCACCAATCTTCGAAGCCATCGGTGGATGAGGCGAAGGTGAGGTCGTTGGGAATTGGGATGGTCAGAGCATCAAAGAAGGAGTAACACCTTTGACTGGTGAGAGGGTCAGGCAGGTCGGCTCTGCTCTCTGTCAGGTGATGAAGAAAGAGATGGGGAGGTACTTGTCCAAGGCCAAATTGCCGAGCCACTATGACCGGCTGGTAGAATTCATACCCAGGCTTGATGATTCTATTGGATGTACTCATGCCAACTGGAAGGAAACAGGGACGGATCACGATGGAAAAGAGTTGCCGGGTGCTGGTGTCATCGGCAAAGCTGTCTAGCCTGAAGGAGATGGGATTCTCAAAATGTTCTGATTCTTCCATGTAAGGGAAGAAGGTAGGATTATCCAGGCCTTGCAAGAAAGTACTGAACCACTTGGAAGCTTCCTGAGGGGATCCGGTTTGTTTCGCAAGAAATCAGATGGGCAGGAATAGATGCTGTACGAGGGCCAAGGCAGAGAGAATTTGGAAGAGAAGGATGCGGCAGTAGGATGTCTGAAACCTACAAATTTAATGGTGGAATAAGGCATTAACTCAGGTGTTCGCCATTAATTCTAGCATCGCGTTCAGACTGCGAGGAGTAGACATACCTTCAGACCGGAGACCTCTGGGTTGGTGTTGGACGATTCCGCCATCTGGTTTGCTGGCGGAGATGGATCTGTGCAATTGGGGATCGAGGGGTCTTATCGCTTTGAGCTCGATTTGGTCAATGAGCAATTGGAGATCTGGGTCGCCCTTTTTGAAGAGGGTCGCAGGTTACCGTTTGAAACTGGAAAGTGGCCGCTCTGATTTGTCTAAGTATGCGACCGAACTTGACCTTGTCAACATTTTTGGGAAAGCCGATGTTATACCATCGGCTCTTTGGGTCGTGACTTGGTTGATTGTGTGAGCGCATCAGAGTAAAAGCCGATGTGTTGCTATCGGCTTTTGGAACATCGACCTAGGTGACTATCGGCGAAATTGGGTCGGAAAAGCAATCTTAGAGTTGGAAAGGCAATCTTTGTTCATTCAAAAGCTGATTGCTTACAAAAGGAGCTGGTTGCTTACAAAAGAGAATCTACTACTACTACTGATTCCTAATCTAGAGGCCGAGGTCGTCGCCGCTGTCTTCGCCGCCGTCTTGTTCGCTGTCATCAGCGCTGCTGCCGGCGTCGTCTTCGCTGCTGCTGATCCAGATGCCAGCGGGGGCCTCCTCGTCCTTGTCGTCGTCTTCGATGTCCTCGCTGGACCCGGCGCGGAAGTACTTCACCGGCTGGTACTCGTCGGAGGAGTTATCCTCCTCCGCTTCCTCCTCCTCGTCGGAGGAGTCGACGCCGTCCCAGGACATGGCGTCGTCGGTGCTGTCCGCCTCCAGTTCCCCATCGGCAAGGAACTGCAGGCCCTCCTCGCCATCGGTCAAGGACTCGTCGTCCTCGGACCAGGTGGCGAAATCCCAATCCCTCTCGTCCCACCATTGTGGGGCGAGGGCATTGTACACCACCGTCGGCGGGTGCTCTGGCGTCGGTTCCCGGTCGCTCATTGAGTTGGAGGCTTGGGAGGACAGGCCAGATGAAGCAGAGGAGGCCATGGCGGAGAAAGAGGGTTTTTTCGGCGGAGGAAGAAGGGTTTCTTGGCTGCTGGAGGAAGATGGGGCTGCAAACTGCTAAGATGAATATAAATAAGGGGAATAGTATGAAGTGGTTCAATGCTATAGCGGTTTCCCAGAATGTGCTGCCGAAATTGTCAAATCATGCACTGCGGAGAAGTTGAGAAGACAGGGCATCATGATGAAGGGGTGGCGTGACGATTCTGTTCTGCAACGCATTCTGACGACGCGTAACCCGATACAGGAAAAAAACAGAGTGGTTTTGGAATTATTATTGCCAAAACCAGGGGGGCATGTGTTATCGCCATATTTTGGCCAAAGGAGGAGTTGGGCCGCAATCAAGATGGGCTTAGAAGATACGTATATGCAACGTGTTGTTGAATCGGCCTCGTGCGTTGATTTGGGCTAAATTGCCCGTGTATCTTATATTGTAATAGGTTCCGTTTCGATTTAGGTAAGAGATAGAATTGTAGAGTTATTCCAAAGGTAGAAAGTCTCCGGACTATAAATATGTACCTAAGGTTATTGAGAAAAGGAGGACAATCACGTTCACAAAAAACACAATCTCGGCGCATCGCCACCCCTTGTTTCTAGGGTTTTTCTCGGGTAAGTGCCATGCTGCGATCTAGGCAGTATCTACTTATGCGATTGTTTGGTGTTACTCATACTGAAGCCTTGTTGATGGCGAGTAACACTATTATCATAGATTTATTCAGGCTAGCATCGGTACTTTTTGCTATGATCGTTTAAATATGCTGCCTCTAGTTATCTCGCCGCCTTTACACCTTTTCCCGGGTGTAAGGGTGGCACTTTGCTTGATCTTTATTTAAGTCGATTTGATCTGTTATAGTTGTACCTTGCTCTCCAAGGTTTAGTTTGATATCTACATGATCAGGCCTTGCAAATGGGTTGAACGATCCAGTAGTATGGAAGATACGGTTTACCAATCCAAGAGGAGTTGTTCCGGGAATTAACGTTACGTTGGTTTTTAGGCCTTCTCTAGGGTTGGTTTTCTGTTATCTTTTGTATTTACCAGGCTCAACTACGTGTAGGACGTTCCAATTATGTAGTGAAAACATTAAACTATCGTAGATCGATTTAACTTGTAACGATGAAGCAAAACCCCATGTTATCATAGATCTAATGCAGAACCATGGGTTAATCGGCTCTAGGAGCCGATTCACAGGGAAAACTGGGAGCCGGTCACGGCTCGAATTTTACGTATACTTGTTTACCATGCAGGAAACCAATCGAAGCAATCCTTCACCTTCCTGACCAGGTATAGGTCAGGTGGCACGCCCTCGAACCAGCCAGGGCGCGTGCCGGAGTTTTGCGGGCCGTTGCCCGAGGGACCAGGGCCCACCAGCAGTCCTGGGAGCCTCCCGGCTCTCCGTGTTGCCCGTCGCTGCTCGCCGGTGGGTTTTGGTAGGCAACAGCGCCATCGGTAAAAAAGAACACCCTCGACATGCACGAGGCACAAGGGGTATGACGTGGAAGGATGGGTTTTGTCGTGGTTTTGTAAACACGTACGCCATAGGGGTATCCCAACGGCGAGTTTAGAGACATGGGGGGGAAGACGGAGAGCGTCCGGGTCGGCGTGACACAGTTTACCCAGGTTCAGATCTCACGACGGTGGCGAGATCCTACTCCTGCTATAAATTACTATAATGGCAATACGCCGAGTTACAGGATTGGGGGTTTCGCTGTGTGCGGGTTGTGCTATGCACTTGTTCTATTGTGTATCTTGTGCCCTAAAGACTCCCGTAGGCCGGCTTATATGAGCGCCAGGACCTAGGATTACATGGAGAGTCCCAGCTGGATACGGTTACAGAGTCCTAGACTAACACTAACTAGTCTTCGTGTCCTCCAAGGCGCCGGCTTCCATCTTAGGCGGTGGCACATCGCCTTCCTTTATCCCTGCTGGACCTCCGTCTTGTCTATCAGCAACTGGGCCGCCCGGTTATGCCATAGGCCTAACCACCAACTGTGGGCCACCCGGGCTTGCCGGTATGAGACTATGCCGTAGGTATACCCATTTGGTATATCCACAACAGTAGCCCCCGGAGTTCTTCAAGATCCTCGCGTTCCTCCATCTAGCTTTGAGTTTAAGTATCACGTCGTCTTCAATTTGTAGGCGTGCTTCGCGAAGAATCTTGGAGAGATCCCATATCATATTCTCATCCGACTAAGCCTAGCCAGAGATTTGCTCATATGCTTCTGCGAATGAATCCAAGGCGGAGAACTCTCTAACAAATCGTTAGTGATTCTTCCAAGCTCTAGGAACGTCCTCAATATCATCATCCATGCAGGACGGTATGCAAGCCGGAAAAAATCACGGCTACTGGGCCGCGGGCGTAAAGGCTGCCAAACTACCGACTTAGAGCCATCAAAGTCATAGATATAAGAGCTTTCCGAATTAAGGTCTTAGAGCCTCTCAAGTCATGGATGTTCAGGCCATCGAGCCGTGTAACCCAGGAAACTTCCGTGAAGTCAAAGTTAATCTCAAGCCCCCTAGTTTTGCTAGCCGGATTCTTCACCGTCTTGAAAGTTTTGTTGACATAACCATATGTAGCCCCCGAGCATTGAGTCGGCTTCGTCGAAGGTGGCTTGATGCTCAAAAGAACATGTATAATTGTACATCAAACTATTGTAGCCCCCGAGCACCAAGTCGGAGTTTCAAAGGAAAATCTTCTTGGTGCTCTCAGAGTAGCTTCTGCAAAAATGCAAATAGTGTAGCCCCCGAGCGTCAAGTCGAAATTATTTCTTCTTGGTTCTCTAGAGAGAACTTCACAGAAATTCAATATCGGTGTAGCCCCCGAGCGTCAAGGTGGAAATCACTTGAATTTTCTGGCTTGGTGCTCTAAGAGAACTAAACCATATCTTGGAGATTATCGTACTGTATCCCCCGAGGATTGCTCCGGCTTGGACGCAAGGCGGGACAAAGCTCTTAAATTAAAGATGTCAAGCCCCCGAGCGTCGATCTGACATCCTCAAAGGCGGCTCAAGTCTTGGTCAACAATTGCAATTGCAGCCCCTGAGGTGTCAAGTCTAGTGAAAATCCGACTTAGAACACCTTAATCCAAGGAACGCGGCAATGTCCAAGCGTTATGTACCTGAAACATAAATATAAAAAATACAAATGTATTAAATTGTTCCTTTAATTGTGTCCAACAAACATATGTAAGGCGGAACAAATATGACCTTTAAACAAATGCATTAAAGCTGAAATAATGCAGCAGCTGGACAATATAAAACTGTTTAGGAGGAAAAAACTCAACTAATTTAAACAGTTTATGTAAAATTTTATTTAAGCAAGTGCTGACCTATCCATTATTCTGGTTTTTATGTTTGACCTTTCGTGAGACGGAGGACTCGCAGTGCAGAACCATGTCCTTGGGCGATGATGCCTAATGGCACCGTCCAGAACCCAAGGCCAAAACGCCGGCTTTGAGTGCCGAAAGGTCACTACTCCGGAATCCATATAAAAACAACAGAAAACGTGTATCCAGAAAACTTAAGCTAACGCCCGAATGCGGTTTTTTTTGCATGATACTGGGCCTTAAAACGGCAAGCCAGTATTATACTCACGAGTGCAAAGCAAAACGTAAAAAAAGCTATGACCAAAACAAAGCGGTAAAAGACTCGGGATATGAGTGAACCAATCTTAATCTCATGATCATAAACAAAAAATATTATAAAATAAATAGATACTTAGCTGTTTGAGCGGAGTCGCAAAGTTGTCCGTCGTCAAAGTCGGAAAAAACCTATAATTGCGCTGAAGCCAGCCATAAAGGGTCATCATGTCGGAAATAAAATCGGCCACGAACAAAGGCCAATGCGTAGCCATATTCGAATTGTCCCAGCGAATCAAAACGGAAAGAAGCAGGTGCAGTTGGATACTGCCTTAATTTCTGTCTGATCGGAGACGTGACTCTCCTAACCAAAAATTCAAGCACGGAGATTTTTTAACCATCATGTGATGAGTAGTTGATTTCTCGGGAATTGATCCGTACGATGGATTTGTTTCCTTGTTTGTTGAGTGTTGGTCCCTGCGAGTCGCCGTGATAGAATTGATTTGCTGCTCGAGCGCACTAATGCATGGTCAAACACGTACGGAAAGCAATGCAAAACAGAGTCCGGACCAGACCAATTAACTGGCCGGAGTCATGATTAGCAGCTAGTAACGCAACGTGGTGTGCTGAGAAGATAACCATGGCAGAGATCAATTCGTCCGCGGCAAATCCTGCTGGTTTACGAGACCGATCTTGCTGGCGATGTAAAGCCGGATGCGCTGATGAGCCGATCAGATACAATCTGGCAAATAAAACTTGATGAGAGATCCTGCGACACCGTCGACTTGGTCACACGCTCGAGATCTTCATACTCTCAAAAGCGATGACTAAGCCGGAGCATCGACGGAGATGAGATTTGTCCGTCTTCAAAGACGGTGAAGGATCCCGTCCAGATCTGTGCTGTAAGCGCCTCTTGCCCCACGGTGGGCGCCAACTGTTGTGGTATTGCCGACGAGTACGTCATGAAGGGGTCTTCACAGTGCGTTTTAGAGACGTGGGGTAAGACGGACGGTTGACGGGTACGACGTAACACAGCTTACCCAGGTTCAGATCCCACGACGGTGGCGGAATCCTACTCCTGCTATAAATCACTATAAGGGCAATACGCGGAGTTACAGAGATAGGTTCGCTGTGCGAGGTTGTATGAGATTATCTGTGATCGTGCCCTAAAAGCTCCCATAGGCCCAACTTATATAGTCGTCAGGTCCTAGGGTTACAGGAAAAAGTCCTAGCCAGACAGGTTATAGAGTCCTACACCGTCTATCACTAGTCTTGTGTAACTTGCACTCCAAGGCTCCGGGTACGCTGGTGACTCCACCGTAGCCTTCCTTTATCCGGCATAGGCCTCCCTTCTGGATCCACCTAACTGGGCCGCCCAGCAGGCCACAGGCCATGCTACCGACTATGGGCCACCCGGGTTAGTCGGATAAGAGACATGCTATGAGGATACCCATATAGCATATCCCCAACAGTAGCCCCCTGAGAACTCCGAGATCTTGCGCCGTCTTGCCTCTTCACGTGGAATGCTCTGTCTAGATGGATGTCGGCAAATCGTCAAGCAATATCTTGTAGTCCTCCCAAAGAACCCTGCCAGGTTTTTCTCCGTCTTTGATTAGTAAGTCGGAGAAATGCTGAATCTTCCATCGTACTCTTCCGTAGTCGGATTAAATCCGTCCATGCCGGAATCTTCGATGCGACTGCTCATCTACCATGTCAGTTATGACGACGTAGGCCTAGGTCAGCGACGCCTCGTAACTCACACACGCAGAGAACGCAATCATATCCGATTTTCCCGCGCGAGCGATACGAACCGTTGGCGGCGACGGTTGGAGACGTGGCGAAATTACCGCGCACGTTCTCGAACACGTCGTCTGCGCGGCAACCGTCCGATTAGCTGCACGAATCTTGACGCAGAGTAAGATAAATAGTAACCGTGGGACACTTGCCACTTTTTCACCCCATTCTCTCGCGTCATCATCTTCTTCCTCCAGCCGCACACCTCCTCGAGCTCTCCGCGGAAAACCTCGAAGAAACCCTAGCCTCTCTTTGCGTCAGTCGCATCCTTCCAGTCCTCCATGGCCAGCAGCAGCTCCTCCCCGTCGATGGCGGCGTCGAGCGAAGCCACGGCGAAGCCGGTGAGCTCCGTCGTCGTGCCCCAAGAGGGCCTGGTCATCCCCGCGTCGGCGGTGATTGAAACCACCGGCGGTGACCACAATCTGGCGGCGCTAGAGCCTCTGGAAGAAGAGCCAGACTCGCAAAAGGGCGACTGGCGTGGCTCGGACATCACCAGCCGCGACATCCAAGAGGTGGTCGCCGAAGGCTACCTTCCCGCGACGGAGGGGCTCGCTGGCGGGCGGTGCCGGCCGGCGAGGTGACACCTTCTCCCCAAGCCGGAGAAAAGGTGTACCTCAAGGCTCAGCTGGTACGCGGCGTTTCTCTGCCCATCTCCCATTTCTTTCTGTCCGTCTTGAACCACTTCAAGGTCCAACCCCATAACCTCTCCCCCAATAGTATCTTAGTGCTTAGCAACTTCGCGTCACTTTGTGAGGGTTACCTAGGGATTAGGCCTAGGTTACACTTGTTCATGTACTTCTTCACCGTCAAACGTGAAGCCGGACACAGTAGGGAGGAGCTTAGGAACTGTGGCACCATAAGCTTCAAGATCTGACCTGGCCGGCGGTTCCCCGACATCGTCGGCCACGAGTCGTGCAAAAACTGGCAGCGGACGTACTTCTACGGCCCCGACATTCCTTTGGCGGGCCGAGAAGTGACGTACCCGGACTTCGTGGATGGAGCCGCCGCTGAAGTTTCCACATGGAGATCCCATGCCTCCCTTCCCTCCGACCTCGACGCTTCTCACTCAATAAGGCGGATCGAGTGGTTCGTAGAGACGGGTTTGACCGGCTTGGACCTAGCCATGTGCTGGTTCATCAGGCGAATCCAACCTCTGCAGCACCGCGCAAAGTTCATGCACGAGTACACTGGTGATCGAAGGGATACCCTCCGGATCTCCGTGGATAACTTCTCGAGCGACTCCGTCAAGCTCCGCCTGAAGGACATCGTCAAGGTGAAGGATAAGAAGCGTGGCTTCACCATCACCTACGACATGTTCGTAGATGGCAAGTGCCCAAAGGTAGGTATTTATTTTCCGTGTATGACATTGCTCCAGTTTCTCCGTCTTGCCAATGCCATCTTATCTAACACAGTGATTTCTCACTTAATAGCTTAGCGATCTAGATGAGGACAACCTGGCTGCCCAAATCTACGATCCAAAGATGAAGGAAGTCACGGTCGTGTCCGACGACGATGTCCCGTTGGCGCGAAAGCGGAAGAGCTCCACCTCTGACGCTGCCGACGGAGGCAAGAAGATGAAGACGGAGGGTGGAGCCTCCAAAAAGAGTACTGCCGCCCTGGAGACAAAAAAGAGAAAAGCCACTGGGATTTTTGCCAAAGCGCCCCTCTAGTGTAAGCCTCTCATTCTCCGACATTGTCTTATTTATCTGTCTTATTCCTGTACTTATGCATTTTGCATGTTTCAGGAAGAAAGCCACAACCAGCCTCAAGAAGTCCTCCAAGACTCTTGGGGCTTCTAGAAATATCAAAGATATGCTGCATCGCGACTCCTCCCCCGCCATCGCCCCTGCTACTCCTGCCGTCAAGCCCTCCTCTGCTCCGACAAGCTCTCAAGTTCAGGAGGAACCAGGCCCTTCCGCCATGGAAGTGGATTCTGGCGCCTCTACCGAACTTGCTATTGTCGGCGAGCAGGCGACGCAGGAGAGTGTTGCTCTTCAAATGGCTGAAGTTCCGGCTAAGGATGCCATCGGTAGCGGCAAGGAGGTGGTGGGAGCTGGTACCTCTGCCGAAGGCGGCGCCCCTACTCCCTAGAAACCCTTCGAGTTCCCAAAGATAGTTTACCCGACGCTTCTGCTGAGTAACACAACTATGGTTCCTGAAGGAGTGTCGTCATCTCCGACGTGCGGTCTTGAGGAGCTACTCCAACAAGCAGATATCTTGCGAGGAAACAACATTTCCTTCGGCAAGCTGCTAGCTGAAAGCACTACAAATCTCAAAATCATTGCACTTGTAAGTTTTTACTTTACCTTTTGCATTTCGTATGAGTATCCCACTGTAGCCCCCGAGGATGTAGACGGAAAACCATAGGTTTTGTATCTGTATGCTCTAAGAGTGACTAAGTTAGAAAAAACTCTCACTGTAGCCCCCAAGCATTTAGATGGAATGAATTATTCTGACTAGATGCTTTAAGAGTAGCATACACAGTGTTCATAATTTTCAATACTGTAGCCCCCAAGCTTCTAGTTGTAACTGAATTAGTTCTGACTAGATGCTTTAAAGAAAAGCTAAGCAGATTCTGAGCTAAAAACTTTACACTGTAGCCCCCAGGCTCTTAATCGAGAACTGAATTAGCTCCGACTAGATGCTTAAAGAAAAGCTAAGCATATTGATAAGTTAAAAACTCTCGCTGTAGCCCCCGAGCATCTAGGTGGAAAATCTTCGACTAGAGGCTCCAAGCAGACCAAACAACGATTAACTTTGTATTTATTTCCACAGAATGAGAATGCTCGGAGGGGCATGGCCAACGACAAGTATCAGAAGATGCACGCAGATCTTGAAGCCGAAAAGGGTAAAACTGCCATCTTGAAGGAACAGATCATCAAAAACAAGAGTCTGTTTTCTTTTTGCGCATTTCCGTCTTACTTTTGTGTCCATAATCTCCGAGTGCTCACTGTGTACATGGTTTTCACCGACTTGCAGAACATGTCGCCAAGGCCAAGGACATTGTCGAGCAGTCCAAGCACATTCAGCAGCTGGACAGTGAGAACAAAATCCTTAAGAAGGAGAGGGAAGAGATGCTGAAGATGCACGAGGATTCCACGAAGGCCTTGCAGGATTCCGCCTCCGCGGAATTTAATCGCTTGAAGGAGGAGCTTGCGATCCTAAAGGGTCAGAAGCAAGCTGCTGATGAGCAAAACCTTCGCCATAGCGAGGCGTTTAAGCTCCTCCAACAAGAGAAGGAATCCTTGGCGGACACCGTCTGGCAGGCTAAGGCCAGCATATTCAGTAAGTATCCCCCGCCTTGTATTTCTGTAGTCTGGTTACTTAGAGATTTTTTGAACTCACGCGCTCCTTGTCGGAATTTGCAGCTCCTATGGGTTTAACCCGCTCGCCTCCTTCGGACAAAGAATGCATGGTTCTTGCCGACAACTTCATCAATACCGCCATCTCCCAAGCCAAGGAGATTGCCAAGCCCCTCCAGATTTATATCAAGGCCTCGGACTCCGTGGCGAAGTACTCGGAGATTCTGCGCCGAGCCCCCAAGCATGTCGCGAGCTGGAAAGCTTCATGCGCACGGGCTGGCGCAAGGATGGCGCTGTCTATGGTGAAGGCACACTATGAAGATGCCGACATCGACACGGTGACCTCTGGTATCCCCGACGTGGATGATGACGGCAAGGAGATCGATCACAAAGCCATCATGTCATCACTCGCAGGCTACGACACCAGGGTTGCCGAGTTGGTGGATGTTGACGTCTTCGTGCCTAGGAACCTCATTGACAACGTCAACCAAGATTCCTCTGAGTCTCATCACAGCGCCGACGTCGAGGGTGATTCTCCGGCTGGTGATGATGCGGCCTCCAAGTCTTTTGCGCCCAAAGAATGAAAAACACTTTGTAATTTCTGTTTCACCTTTGGTGTGTGCATGGGAAAAACTTTGTTGATGTGATCTTAAGGCGGAAAACAATGGTTGTCGTATCCTGCTACTTAAGAATTAATTCCCAGTATGTATATATTTTTTAAGCAAGTGCTGGCTTATCCATTACTCTGGTTTTTATGCTTGACTTTTCGTGAGTCGGAAGACTCGTTGTCGGAACCATGCGCTTAGGTGATGATGCCCAATGGCACCGTCAATAACCTGAGCACAAAATCGCCGACAATAAGTGCCGAAAGTCACTACTCCAGAATCCACATAAAAACAACAAAGAACATGTAGACCAGAAAACTTAAGCTAACGCCCGTAGGCGGAATTTTCACAAGTGCAATCGCAAGACTTGTGCATAAAGGTTTTATATGATCCAAAAATGAACACTAAAGGAGGTAAAAGACTCAGCAATATGAGTGAACCAAAGAGCTTTATTTCATTGATCATATAAGAGGTACACAATTAGATAAAAAATGCTAAGTGTAGAAAGGAAGTAGCTGTGCTATGTTCCATGGCCGATCAAGCTCCAGGTAGTCATCATCAGGGTCACGTCGCTTACGCTTATGATCCTCATTGGGTCTATCCTTGAGTTCACGATTGTCGACAAGGTAGTAAGACCCATTGAGTAGCGCCTTGCTTATGATGAACGGTCCTTCCCATGGCGGGGATAATTTGTGTGACTTCTTCTGCTTAAGTCGGAGTACTAAATCCCCCTCTTTAAACGAGCGATGCCGAACGCGGCGACTATGGTAGCTGCGTAGCTTCTGCTGGTAGATGGTGGATCTTTGGCATGCCAAAACGCGCTCCTCCTCGAGAAGGTCCACATCTAGGCGTCTGGATTCTTCAGCGTCATCTTCGTCGTAGGCGGCAACTCTTGGTGCATCGTGGAGGATGTCGGAAGGTAGGATGGCTTCTGCTCCATATACCATGAAGTAAGGGGTGTAGCCGGTGGATCTGTTGGGTGTGGTTCGTAAACTCCACAGCACAGATGGCAATTCTTCCGCCCAGGCTCCAGCTGCTCTATGTAGCGGTGCCTCAAGACGTGGCTTGATTCCCTGCAGAATTAATCCATTGGCTCGCTCAACCTGACCATTGGATTGTGGGTGTGCCACAGATGCAAGGTCAAGTCAGATGCCTTTGTCCTAGCAATAGGCCTCCACTTCTCCGAGTGACAAGTTGCTTCCGTTGTCGGTGATGATGTTGTGTGGGAGACCAAATCTCACCACTACATCCCGGACAAACCGAAGGGCAGTTGCCCCATCAAGATTTCTAATGGGTTTAGCTTCTATCCATTTGGTGAATTTGTCAACTGCTACAAGAAGATGCGTAAATCCACACGGTGCCGTCTATAACAGCCCCACCATGTCTAGCCCCCAGACTACAAATGGCCAAGTTATTGGTATTGTTCGCAATTCTTCAGCAGGAACATGTGGTTGTCGGGCATAATACTGGCATCCCGTGCATGTCTCAACCAGCTTGTTGGCGTCCGCCTTCGCGATCAGCCAGTAGAATCCTTGCCGGAAGGCTTTCGCGACCAATGATCGAGGAGCGGCGTGATGCCCGCAATCTCCGAGATGGATCTCGTGCTAGATTTCCATACATTCTAGCGGGGAAACGCACTTTAAGTATACACCAGTAGTGCTCCTTTTATAGAGTTGCTCATTGATTATGGTATAACCCTTTGCTCGTCGTACTATTTGCCGTCTTTCGAATTCGTCGTCGGGCAAAGTTCCGTGTTCGAGATACTCCATGAACGGTTTTGTCCAAGCCGGGGGGATCTTTGTAACCATGTTGACGAAAGAGTCGGCTCTATCCGGGTTGTCGATGTCGGCGCTCTTCACGGATGGTGTGCGTAGATGCTCTAGGAAAACTCCTGCCGGAATTTGCTTGCGCCCTGATCAAAGCTTAGACAGTAGACCAGCCGCGTCGTTTTGCTCCCTAGGCACATACTTGACTTCGTAACCCAAGAAGATCTTGGCTATCTCGTCCACTTTGTCGCGATATGCCGCCATCATAGGGTTCCGCGCGTTCCAGGTGCCAGCCACCTACTGGGCAACCAAGTCGGAATCTCCACAGCAAACTATGCGCTTGATGCCAATATCCTTGGCTACACGTAGTCCGTGAATGAGTGCTTCATATTCCGCCATGTTGTTTGTAGCCTCGAAGTGGATCTGCAGAACGTAGTGTAGCTTGTCTCCTTTTGGTGACTATAGCAGTACACCAGCCCCCGAGCCGTTGAGCAACTTTGATCCGTCAAAGTGCATCACTCAGTACTCTAGTTCTGGCAACGGAGTAGCATCTGGCATCTCCGTCCAATCTGCAATAAAATCCGCCAAAGCTTGTGACTTGATAGCGTCGCGTCTCTTGTAGGTGATCTCGAAGGCGTCAAGTTCAATGCCCCACTTAGCGACCCTTCCTGTAGCATCGCTGTTATTGATAATGTCGGACAATGGAGTCTTGCTCACTACTGTGATTGGCTGCTCCTGAAAGTAATGCCTCAGCTTCCGAGAAGCGAGGAATACTCCATAAGCTATCTTTTGGTAGTGCGGGTAACGCTGCTTGGACTCCGTCAAGACCTTGCTCACATAGTAAACTGGTCGTTGAACTCCGTGCTCGTAGCCTGGTTCCTTTCACTCTACCACGACGACGATGCTAATAACCCGGTTGGTTGCCTCCATGTAAATTAACAGGGGATCTCCAGGCTCGGGTGCTGCAAGGATGGGCGCTAAGGAAAGAATCTCCTTGAGCTGCTTCAATGCTGCATCTGCTTCGTCTGTCCACGTGAATTTGTCCGCCTTCTTCAGAAACTTGTACAGCGGCAAAGCCTTCTCTCCAAGTCGGCTGACGAACCGACTAACTGCTGCAACACAACCTGTTAGTCGTTGAATGTCCTTTAGGCATGTCGGACGGTTTATGTTTAGGATGGCCTTGATTTTCTCCGAGTTGACCTCGATTCCGCGCTGGGAAACGATGAAGCCCAACAATTTTCCGGTGGAACCCCAAAGACGCACTTCTTAGGGTTGAGCATCATGTTGTATTTCCGGAGATTATCAAAGGTTTCTTTTAAGTCGGAGATTAAGTCGTTTGACTTTTTAGACATCACCGCGATATCGTCCACATAGGCGTGAACGTTCCGACCAATTTGGTCGTGAAGGCAACGTTGCATTGTCCGCTGGTAGGTAGCACCTGCGTTTTTCAGCCCAAAGGGCATCGTGACATAGCAAAACGTGTCGTATGGAGTAGTGAACGAAGTGTCCAATTGGTCCGACTTCCTCATCTTGATCTGGTGGTATCCTGAGTATGCATCGAGAAAACACAAAAGTTCCAAGCCAGCCGTCGAGTCAATGACTTGGTCAATGCGAGGCAAAGCAAACAGATCTTTGGGACATGCTTTTTTCAAGTTGGTGTAATCAACGCACATTCTTAATTCATTGGTTCCCTTTTTGGGGACAAGTACAGGATTGGCCACCCATCGGGTGTGAAGGACTTCTCGGATAAACCCAGCCTTAAGTAAACTAGCTATCTCTTTGCCAATGGCGCGTCTCTTCTCATCTCCGAAGCGTCGTAGAGGTTGTTTCACTGGTTTACATTTTGGATCTATGTTTAAGTTATGCTCGGCAAGTTCCCTAGGTACACCTTTCATGTCGGCAGGTTGCCAGGCAAATATGTCCCTATTCTCACGGAGGAACTCGACGAGCGTGCTTTCCTATTTGGGATCCAGGTTCGTCCCAATGGCGACGATCTTGGAGGCATCGCCTACCACAAGTTCCACCGGCTTGGTCTCGATGGCGGCCTTGAACGCAGGAGCGGAGTCGGAGATCTGCTTCTTCAACGCGGGCATCTCTGAGTCATTGACCTTGCTTTGGATCTCGTTGAATTCTGTGCTGTAGAGGACAGCTTCTGCAATGGCTGCTTTGTTGATCTCGCAGTCCCTTGCCTTGGTAAAGCTTCCGGATACGGTGATGACACCGTTTGGTACGGGTATCTTGAGTTTGTTGTAGACGAAGCATGGCTTGGCCATGAACGTGTGGAATATGTCGCGGCCGAATATGACGTGGTACACGCTCTTGAAGGGGACCACCTCGAAGGTCATGCGCTCTTGGCGGTAATTATTAACGTTGCCAAAGGCTACCTAAAGTGTGATGCACCCAAGGGACCAAGCCTCCCGACCAGGAACTACGCCATGGAAAACGGTGTTGGTCCGCCTTAGGTTTGCCTCCGTCAAGTTCATCTTCTGCAGTGTATCCAGGTACATGATGTTGATGCTGCTTCCACTATCCACCATGCACTTGGTGAATTCCACACCGTCAATCAATGGGTTGATGACCATGGCGTACTAGTTCTCCGTGGGCACAAGGTCTGGGTGGTCCATCCCGTCTCAAGTGATTGGAACCTCTAACCAGCGCAGGTATTGGGGAACTAGGGGGAGAGTGGCCATCAGGATCCTTAGAGAGGTCTTCTGTTGTTGGACGGTGGGGGTGCCAAGGAAAGTGTGGTAAACTGGGGCCTTCTTTGCGAAGGGGTTCTTGCCCTTGTCGTCGCTCTTGGCGGCGTGCTTGGGGTCAACGTCCTCGTCCATGTCACTTGAATCCTTGGACTCCTCCTCCTTCTTCTTCCCCTTGCCCTTGCCTCGCGGTCTGTTCTTCCGACTTCGCTTGTAGCCAGACTCCAGGTCTTCCTTGAGGTCGTTGATGAACTTGCCATGTCGATTGGTATGGGTGGCCTTGCCGTTGGCGTCGAGGTGTACGAGGCATGGCATATCGCGGTACTCCTCGTAGGTTTGGGGAACGCGGAGCGGCGCCGAGTTGGTTTCACTTCCTCGTTGCTGCCCGCGGCCTGCTCCCCTTCCTCGGCCACATTGTCCGCCTTCTCCTCGTCCTGCAAAAGTCATAGCGACCATGTCGGTAGATTGCTTTTCTTCTGGAGCGGTTTTCCTCTTTGTACTATTGTTCCTCCGAGCTTGGGTTGGAACGGCCGTTGCCGGCAAAGAGCTACGAGCATCGTCGTCGACAGCTGCGAACTCACTAGCTAACTGAATCATCTGATTCAAGTCAAGCTGATGATTGTCCTGCAAGCGCTTTAGGTTATGTCGGAGCAACGTACCCCTTTCCAACCCATCGATGAAGGCGGCCATGGCGGTCTGAGCGTGCACTCCTGCGCAGGAATTTTACATATCCATCCAGCGGGAGAGGTAGGCGCGAGATGTCTCGTTTTTCTCTTGCACGCACCGCTGTAGATCGCCCACAGTGCAGGGACGCTTGTATGTACCCTCAAAGTTCTTGGTGAATGCTTCTTGCATATCCAGCCAGTTGTAGATAGATTTCTCCGGCAAGTCGTCAATCCATTGACGGGCCGTGCCCGCCAACATTAACGGAAGGTACTTAACGGCGACGTTGGGGTTGCCTCCGGAAATCTCCACCGCGTTGCCGTAGTCCTGCAACCATGTGGAAGGCTTGGCGGTGCCGTCATAGGGCTTGATGGTCTTGTCGATCCGGAAACCTTTGGGGTAAGTTGCGGACCGTATTGCAGGTCCAAAGCAACGTGGTCCCAGGTATGGTCCTTCCTGGGCCTCTTGGATCTTATCGATCCGCGAACGTGCATCGTACGACTCCGGGTTCTTCTTCTTGTTGTCAACAGGGGATGGGCTGCGTGAACGACGCGGGCCTCTTCCGCCATGGTGACTGCTTGGCGGCGACGGAGGCGGAGGTGGCGGTGGGTTAGCCTTCTTGCTGTTACCCTCCTGCGACGCCTCGCGCCTGTCACGGTTGCTTGTCGGACGCAAAGGGTTGTGGTGTGACCTGCTCTTGTGTCCTTGGTGGCGCTCTTCATTATGACGGGTCTGTGTCGCGTTGTCGCGGATGACGATGCCACACTGCTTTGGAGGGGCATATCCGTGCGATGGTGAGCCTTGTAGTCTTCCAGACGTCGGGGGGATCGGGGCGATGGCGATGGGCGGCGAGGTCGGGCTTTTTCTCCGTGGTCGGAGGATATGGGGATAGCATCCTTCCTGTTGCGCGCATCCCTCCGTCTTTGTTCTGATGAACCCGTCTGTGATCCGACATCCTGAGGAGATATGTCCCTTGGCAGTTTGTACTGGCTAGGTCGACAGAGCGTTGGGTCAGACTCAAGCCTCTGAGAGGTGGCCTTTTCCTGCTGCTTTACCGCCTTGGCCACTAGGTCATAGACCTGTTCTACTGTCTCAGGCGATCTATCCTGCTCCAGAAGGGTCTTGGCGACGGCGAGGTTAAGGAGTGGGGTGGGCATCACCTGCTTGCCTTCACTATCAATGTATGGCTTGGCCTGTGCCGGCTTCGAGGGTTCCCATCCTAGGTTGCGCCGTACACCAGGATCGTTGATGACGCGAGCCGGAGCCTTCTTAGACTTCTGCTGCTGCAGCAGAGTTTTGTACTCGGCCTCCATTGCTCTAGCTTTCTCTATGGACTTCTGCGCATTTTCCAGATCTCGATCTAGTTTAGCGCCTTGCTCCGCGATGGCTTGTGCCTCCTCCAACAGCTGCTGGCGCTTCTCGTCAAGCTGAGTCACGTTCCGGATATGATCAACGGTTAGTGGCTCGACGAGGAGATTGCCGTACATCACTCTATCAGCTGGAGTAACATGGGATGCTACCGACGTGGATGCTGGAGGCGACAAGTTTGCGGTGTTGTTGTTGCTCGGACCGGTGCCGAGTTCCTGCGACTGCTGCACTGGGTTAGGCGGAGGAGGCATGACCTTTGCGCGATCATCGTCGGCGGCAATAAGTGGCCCCTTCCCCCTTTCTAGCATCGTAGGCGGAGCTTGCCCGGGTTGATCTTCATCCATCGCTGTCCCAATGGTAACGAACACCCCTCGATACATGACGGTGTTGTTAGCTTGCTCGTCGCGCGATTACTCCTCCTCCATCTCCTGCATAGCGGAGTCTAGCTCTTCTAGACTAAAGTCTATCTCCTCTGAATCTATACTGAAATCAGCATAAAGCGCGTCAATGACAGAGTCGGAGGGTGCCAGGACTTCCTCGATGACGGGCGGTGGAGGTGCAACGGCCTCGACGATGACTGGAGGTGGTGGTGCTGCTACGACGATGGCGGCCGGAGGCGGTGGCGGCGGCTGCTGAACCGGAGGTTCTCCGTCTCTGAGTGCAAGCTCCATCTGGGCTGCCGCGTCAGCTGCCGCGTAGCTGTTGACGGTGCTCACCATCTCTTCGATGGTAAGGCGTCCTGTTGCCTGCTGCCGACGTAAAGAATGTCGGAGAAGCGTGCCACGGTCCAGTCCTTCCACGAAGTGATACAAAGCGTTATCATCGGGGTAATTGGCTAGGTCTGCCCGTATACGGAGCCACCTGGCGAGGTAGTCGCGAGGGTTTTCGCCCTCTCTCTGAACGCAACGCGCCAAATCAAAGATGGTAACCACGCCGACGAACTTGGATCTCTGCTGTCCAGACGAGCGAACAAAGCCGGCGGATTTGCAGTGATCTTCCACCTTTATATCCTGCACAGGGGCGGTTTGGGTGGGTCTTGAATTTTTCCGATCTTTGTCGGCGAACTCCGAGGAGAGATCCGACATCGATCCTTCCGCGAACGTATCCTGCCCGTAGGCGGTCCGTGCGGGTCTTGATGCTTCTCCGACTCCCAGGGGACTAGTGCCCGAGTCGGTTTCGCCGATGAAGAGGTGGATGTCTCCGATAGGAACGATCGAACACCGCGTAGGGTTCGTCTTCGCCGGGATCCAGAACTCGTCAGGGGGGGCGATCGGAACATTGCCGGAGAAGAGAACACGGCCGATGGCTACGGTTTCCCCGATTCCCGCGAAGATCTTGGTCCTCGACCGTTGAAGAGCCTGAAGCGCCTCTTGCCCCACGGTGGGCGCCAACTGTCGTGGTATTGCCGATGAAGAGGTGGATGTCTCTGATAGGAACGATCGAACACCGCGTAGGGTTCGTCTTCGCCTGATGGGGATGTACCTACCGGGGTATACCCAGTAGGACGTTTCCGACTGGCCCAGGAACTGGCGAGTGGGCCTGCGAGACGGCGAATGGATCAAGGCCCGGCGTGGATCCAAGCGACTGGAAGCTGAAGGCCCAGGCGAGTAGATAGGCCCAGTCGGATTAGGTTAAACAAGTACAGAAGCCTTAACTGATTCGGTTGAGATATGTAAACCCTAGGGGAGGTGAGCCTATATAAACCTCCCTGCGGGGCGTGTAGAGATACGTTCCATCATACACCCAAGCGACTCGCCGCCTAGCCGCCGAGCTCGCCCATTGTACCACCATCATAATACAATCTAGCAGGAGTAGGTCTTTACCCTCCGGGGGGCCGAACCTGGGTAAAACCCTGTGTCTCCGCCCTCATCTCGCACCGCAGATGGCTGGCCGCCCTTGCCCCTCGTTCTACTACTCGCTGCCGATTGCAGCATCTGCCGTGACCATTCCCACGATAGTGGCACCCACCATGGGGCCTGGCCGGTGTTCTGCGGCGAGATCCAATCTGCCCATCAACGAGACGGTCGTTACCGGCCGCATGATAGCGATCGGCGAGATGCTCCAAATCTTGCCGAGCAGCTACGTCCCGGCGGCGCGACCCGTCACGCACAGCGTGATCCTGCCGGTCGGCACGATCAGCCTCTTCGTCGGCCTCACCGACGTCATCATCTCGGAGGACTCGGCTCGCATCCGCGAGTCGCCGCCACGCGATCGGCTCTCCGAGAGCCAGATCCACATGATCCATCGCCTCGCCTCCGAGTACAATTCGGCCCACAGCAACGTGGCCGAAAACTCAGCGGCCGCAGAAGACGCGGCCCTCAACGACGACGCCGACTCGGCGACCCCGGCGTCACTCGCCGGATCCATCACTGCGGCTTCACCCGCGGGCTCCATCACCCAGGTCTCCAACATGGGAGACTTCGAGGACCCCTCCATCCTCGGGATCTTCGACTTCGACTCCGGGTCAGAAAATTCCGCCGACCTCCGCGACGGAACCGGTCGCCACGCCGCGACCTACATGGCAACCGGCACCGAACCGCCGGAGGATCCCTTCTCCACCCCGATCCCTCCTAACGCCACGGCAAGAGGTCGAAGAACTCCACCTGAAACTGGCGGAAGCAGTGCGCAAGGAGCAAGTCGAGCGCAAAAAATTTCGCCTCGAGCAGGTGACGGCGCAGGAGCTATCGCGCTACCACCAGCAGCGGATCAGGTCGCGCCTGAACCCCACCGTCCAGGGGCGCGCCCTGAACTTCGACGACGAAAACGACCCGGCCCGCGTGGCCGAGCGCGCGATCTGCGAGAATGCACCACCAGGAGGAAGCGCCCGGCCCCCGCCAGGGTCGACGGCGATGGGCGCCCCACCTCCACCCAACCGCACACCCCCTAGGGACCAGCCGCGGATAGTAGTCTCCTCACGGGAGCGAGATGCAAACGGCCTCCCACTGTTCTCCACCCCGATGGACAACCTCGTGGCGGGCCGAGCAGCAGCCGACAACATCACGGCCACCGGCGACGGCGCCCTACAGATCCAGTACGTCAGGGCCCTGCTCGCAAAGGCCGTCGAGCAGCAAAACGCAGGCGCCGACTCGCAGGGTCGAGTGTACTCGCGTTCTTCGGGAAGCAGAGAGGCCTCGAGCGGCCGCCCAATGGCGGCAAACACCCTCAACTGCCCGCCACCAGAGCCACTGCAGCTCCAACACCGACCCGCGAACGCGGCACTCTCCACCAACGACCCCAGGCCAGCGACCAACTTCTTCGCCGCCAACGGTCAACCCATCGACGCCCGCACCCACATCATCAACAACCAAAGCTGGCGCGCACGCCAGGCCGACGACCTGCGACACACCCTAACCAATCGCCGCGACGGCGAGCCAATGGGGTCGCTAAGTCGACTCGGCCCCAAGTGCTTCGGACCGATGATCCGAGGCGGGAAGTACCCGCCGAACTTCAAGGCGCCGAAGGAGATAGAAAAGTACGACCCCTCGTACGACCCCGCCGTCTGGCTCGATACATACCTCATGGCGATGGGGATCGCAGGCCACACCGACCTGCTAGCCGCCCGTTACCTCCCCCTGATGATGGAGGGGACGTGCAGGCAGTGGATCAACACCCTCCCCCAGGATAGTATCGACTCCTGGGAGGAGATGTGCGACGCCTTCGTCACTTCGAGTGCTCCTACACCCGCGCCACCACCATCGAGGACCTGGAGCGATGCGTCCAGGGGCCTCGCGAGTCGACCCGCAACTGGGTCCAGCGGTGGCAAGAACTCAGGTACAACGCGGTCGGCATCCACCCGGACACCGCGATCCATTGCTTCAAGACCTCGTGCCGCTACGAGCCTCTGGTCGCCAAGCTCAAGCGACATTCTCGCACACTCGACAACATACCGGACCTCCTCGAGATCGCCAAACGGTACGTGGAGGAAGATCCAAACCAGGAAACCGACGACGAGTCGGGAGGTCAACGCCGCACAAGCGGCAACGACAGCGGACGACGGTCCGACCTACGCTACAGCAACACTCGCCTCACCGGCAAGCGCCGCAGTGACGGGCGAGTCGAATTCGTCGCCAACGCTGGGCACGCACAACGCGAGCCCAAAAGCTTCCGCCGCGACGGAGGACAACGCCGCGACGGCGGCAACTACAAGGCCAAGCCAAGGTTCGACCCCGCGGCCCTCCTTAACCAACATTATGCGTTTCATAGCAGGGAAGGGAAGCCCGCAACGCACACAACCGCCGACTGCCACACCCTCAGGGAGATCGAGAAGGCACGACGAGCACGGGAGGACCCCGACAACGACCCGCCAAACGGCGGAAAATTTGGCAAAGTGGCCGGCTCGCTCCATACCTTCACAGGCTTCAATACGAAGCGCGAGAAGAAGGTCATCACCCGCGCCGTCGCCGTCAACACGGTAGCTCAGGTGGACGTTCCCCAGTTCCTCAACTGGTCGGAGCAGCCCATCACCTGGAGCCGCCAGGACCACTCGCCACGCATCGAGTACCCAGGCCGAGTCGCCCTGGTGGTCAAGCCTAAGGTCGGCGACTACTGGCACCCCAAGACATTGATGGACGGCGGCAGCTCCATCAACGTCCTATATCTGGACACCTTCAGGCGGCTGCGGCTCCCGCAGTCGATGATCGAGACAACCCACACCACGTTCCATTGCATCGTCCCCGGTCGGAAGGCGTACCCGATCGGCAAGGTCACGCTGCCAGTCACCTTCGGCACACCAGCAAACTTCCGCACCAAGCGGATCGTCTTCGAGCTGGTGCCCTTCGACAGCCCCTACCACTGCGTCCTGGGGCGCCAGGCATTCGCCAAGTTCATGGCAGCGCCACACTAGGCATACAACCCGATGAAGCTCCCCGGGCCGTGCGGCGTCATCACCATCAACGGCGACCCCGACATGGCCGCCGAGTGCGAGGCCAAAGGAGCCGAACTCGCCGATGCTGTCATCGCGGCAGAAACCAACCACGCCGATGAGCTCGCCAAGTACGCGAGCAGGGTCAACAACGACGACCCCACCATACTCAAGAAGCCCAACTCGGAGGGCGCAAACACCTCAACCTTCGAGGCAACGACGCACACCCGCACCGTCGAGCTGGTCCCAGGGGACTCTAGCCAGACGGTGATGATCGGGACGGGCATGAGCCCAGCATAGGAAGGCGCGCTCATCGAGTTCCTCCGTGAGAACAGGGACATCTTCGCATGGAAGCCCTCTGACATGCCTGGTGTCCCTAGGGAGCTCGCTGAGCACAAGCTAAACGCCGACCCCAAAGTGCGACCCGTCAAACAGTCGTTGCGGCCCTTCAATGAAGAGCGCCAGCGAGCCATCGCCGAGGAGGTGCAGCGTCTACTCGCTGCAGGCTTCATCCGGCCAATCAAGTACTCCAAGTGGCTGGCAAACCCAGTCCTGGTCGAGAAGAAGAACGGGACCTGGAGGATGTGTATCGACTACACAAACTTGAACAGCGCCTGCCCAAAGGAGCAGTTCGTCCTCCCGCGGATCGACCAAATAATCGATTCCACCGCGGGCTCGGAGTCGCTATGTTTCCTCGACGCCTACTCTGGGTACAACCAGATCAAAATGGCTGTCGAGGACGAGGAGAAGACGGCGTTCATCACGCCATTCGGAGCCTTCTGCTACACCGCCATGACCTTCGGCCTCAAGAACGCCGGGGCGACCTACCAGCGGTGCATGCAAGAGTGCCTCGCGGGCCAAATTGGCCGCAACATCCACGTCTACATCGATGACGTGGTCGTAAAGTCCGCTCGCCAGGGTGACCTACTCGCCGACCTGGCGGAAACGTTCGCCAACTTGCGAAAATACAAGATAAAGCTTAACCCAGGAAAATGCACCTTCGGTGTACCAGCAGGACAACTACTGGGGTACGTCGTCTCCAAGCGAGGGATCGAGGCGAACCCCACCAAGATCAACACGATCGCTCGACTCGGCAAACCCGAGTGCCTGCGCGACGTCCAGAAGCTGGCCGGGCGAGTAGCGGCTCTCAGTCGCTTCATTCCCCGCCTGGGTGAAAAGGCGATGGCCCTATACCGCCTGATGCGCAAGAACCCCACCTTCCAGTGAGACAAGGAGGCGGATGACGCGCTTCGCGACCTCAAGAAGGTGCTACTCACCGCACCACTACTCGCCGCCCCCACCGACAAAGAACCCATGCTGGTTTACGTCGCGGCTTCCGAGCGCGTCGTCAGCGCCGTCATGGTCGTCGAGCGACCGGAGGAAGGAAAGGAGCGCCCAGTACATCGACCGGTGTACTACATCAGTGAGGTCCTCACCGAGTCGCGCCAGCGATACCCGCAGTACCAGAAGATGGTATACGCGGTCTTCAGAGCACATCGGCGCCTGCCGCACTACTTCTAGGAGCACCCGATCACGGTCGTCTCAGCACCGTTGCAGGACATCATCCGCAACCGCGAGGCGACCGGGCGGGTCGCCAAGTGGGCCGTCGAGATCGACGTCCACAACATCAAATACGAGCCACGAAAAGCGATCAAGTCGCAGGCCCTAGCGGACTTCATCGCCGACTGGGAAGAGGCCTAGCAGCCAGAGACGCTGCCATACCTCCATTACTGGAGCCTGCACTTAGACGGCTCCAAGAACGCGGACGGCGCAGGCGCAGGGATCGTGCTAACTTCACCGAAGGGCGACAAGCTCTGCTACGTCCTCTGCCTCGACTTCACACCCTGCACCAACAACATGGCCGAGTACGAGGCCTTACTCCACGGCATGCGAGCTGCCAGGGAGATGAACGTCAACCGCCTACGCTGCTACGGAGACTCTGACCTCGTCGCTGGGCAAGTCGCTGGCACCTGCTACACCGTCTCCCCCACCATGGCGGCGTACCGCCAAGCAGTGGACAAGCTGGGCGGACACTTCGCAGGCTACTCCGTCGAGTGGATTGACAGGCGGAAGAACGAGGAGGCCGACGCACTCTCTCGCATTGGGTCGGCTCGACTCGCACCACCCGCCGGCGTCTTCCTCGACACAATCACCAAGACATCAGTCTCTCCCCCGAGGGAGATCGACATCGGAGTCCCGTTACAACCGGAGGCAGCCCTGGTCGCACTCGTCACCGAGCCAGACGACTGGACCAAGCCCTACGTCGCCTACCTGGAGGCCGGCACCTTGCCGGCAGACGAGACGGACTCTCGGATGATCGCACGCCGATGCAAGTCCTACACCATCATCGACGGCGAGCTCCACAAGCGCAGCGTCACCGGTGTGTTCCAACGCTGCGTCCAACCCGCCGAAGGACGCAAGATCCTCCACGACATCCACTCCGGCGACTGCGGCCACCACGCCGGCGCCCGCTCTCTGGTCGCCAAGGCTATGCGGCATGGCTTTTACTGGCCCACCGCACACGCCGATGCCGTCGACATTGTCCAGCGGTGCGCCGGGTGCCAGAAGTACGCCAACCAGACGCACGTGCCGAGCTCAGCGCTCAAGACAATCCCCATTACCTGGCCATTCGCCGTATGGGGCCTGGACATGGTAGGCCCCTTCAAAAAGGCTCCCTCCGGCTACACCCACCTCCTGGTCGCGGTCGACAAATTCACAAAGTGGGTGGAAGCCAAGCCAGTCCGGAAATGCGACGGGAAGACCGCCACTAAATTCCTACGCGAGCTCATATATCGCTACGGGTTCCCAAACAGCATCATCACGGACAATGGTACCAACTTCGCCAAAGGAGCCATGGCTGAATTCTGCGAAGAACACCACATCCGGCTCGACCTCGCGTCAGTCGCCCACCCGAATCCAACGGCCAGGCGGAACGGGCCAATCAAAGCATCCTCCACGGCCTGAAGCCGCGACTCCAAGTACCACTCGAGCGCACCGCCGGGTGCTGGGTCGAGGAGCTACCCTCCGTCATCTGGGGCATCTGCACCTCGGTCAACAGGTCGACAGGATTCACCCCTTCTTCATGGTGTACGGCGCCGAGGCAGTCATGCCCACCGACCTCGAGCACGACTCGCCGCGGGTCGTCCACTACACGGAGGCGGCAAACGAACTCGCCCGCCAGGATGGAGTCGATCAACTCGACGAGGCACGTGACCTCGCTCGGTCGCGCACCGCCATCTACCAGCAGGGACTCCGCCGCTACCACAGCCGGCGGGTGAAAACTCGCACCTTCCAAGAAGGCGACCTGGTGTTGCGCCTCATCCAGGACAAGAAGGGCATGCACAAGCTTTCCCCCCCATGGGAGGGACCATTTGCCATCGGGCGAGTACTCGGCAACGACGCCTACTACCTCATCAACGTCCGCGGGGACGGCGAACTCGACGTCAAGCGACCATGGAATGTAAACCTCCTACGAAAGTTCTACTCCTAGAACCCCACATATGTACCCTCCAGTCGCTATGAAATAAAAAGAATCGGTTACCGCAAATTGTGCCTACTCTCCGTATCTTGTGCCACTCGCACTCGTAATAACAGCGTCAAGCTAACCGCAGAATTCAACCATTGGTAAAGCGATCGGCACGGCCAAGTAGTGCGATGCAAGAGCACTGGGTCACCTCAGGTTTTGCATCGTCCACGAAAAACGCCTACCCGGAGCCCCATTGGAGTCGCCTAGCCCGACTGGCTCTACGAGCCAAGACAACTGCCTCCGCTTCTCACAGCGACCATGATCCTCCGCATCCTCGACATAGCGACTCGAACGGCCACGTACCACGCTCGGGGACTGACGACCAGTTCAGCGCGAGCGGCTCGGGAAAACGCCAAGTATGAGAGCATGCCCAGGACTCGCCATGCGATTGACCCAACGGGCCAGGCCGGAGTGATGCGCTCAAACTAACGCGCCAAGTCCTCACCCACCCTCGAGTCGCGCCTAGAACAACCAAGTACCACGCTCGGGGACTCGGCCACCCGACCTCATTCGCGCAAGGGGAAACGGTGAAGTACAGAGCGCTCAAGGGAGTCGCCTTGCGACTGGCTCTTCGAGTCCGGGCGAGTCGACCACAATAACAAAACGTTCAAAAACCACAAACACATCGCACACGAGGTAAACCCCACAAAAGGGCGGACGCGCTCGGGGACTCGTTCAACCACAAAACACATGACAAATCACAAAACAAGCACGATATCTCATTCAATAGCATGTCGCATTGTTTCAAATTACATAGTATGCCGAATGGCAGAACTGCTACTAATGCCCCAGGGCAACCTAGCTTATTCCGCAAGCTTCGACGATGACTCGCCAGCACCCTTGCGATTGCGGATGAAGGGAGTGTACGGGTTCGATGGATACGTCGTCAGTTCACCCGCCATCGCCGCACGAAAAGGCTGCTCGACCTTGAAGTCATGGTGCTGCGGCTCGGGGTCGTTGGGCGCGACGACCGTTTCCTGGTAAGGAAGGAGGTCGCCCATCGCCCAGACGCGCTCGGAGTACACCGCGGCGCGACCCGTCAACTTGAGCACCTCGGAGATCTCCACCTCGCCAGTCGACGACTGGTAGCCACTCGTCACATCGTCCAGATCGAAATCTTCTGGAAAGTGAGCAAGCCCAAGGCTAAGCGCCGTCGCCGCTCCACGCCGGAACGCCGATCGCGTCATGAACTCAACGACCGACGGCGCCTTCTCCAAGTACTTCCACACATCGACGAGGTCGCTGGGAATTACTTCCGTGGGCGATATCTCCTGGAGGTAGGCTCGGATGCATGTCGCCGACAACATCGCCGAGTCGACGAGCGTGGCCACACATTGCCGCGCGTCAAACGAGCTCGCCTCTTCCGCGCTATCAAGGATGCGACCTGCGGATAGAAGATAACAGTGAGTACATCGGATATTACGAAAGGACACATGCAATAGGCAAGGGCAGACAAACTCACCAATCAAGGGACAGGAGAGATCCGTGATGAAGCTCTGAAGATAAGTATAGTCGTCCTGAAGCCCAGCAACAAGGGCGTCAGAAACTTTACGCTCTTCCGCGGTGGTCGTAACGGCGGCCTTGGCTCGACCATCCGCCGAACTCGCCTCCTCTTTCGCCTCCCTCAGCTCGCGCTCGAGCTCGGCGATCCGCTTCTCAGCCGAGCTCAACGCCGATTGAGCCGTTGCCAACTCACCCGCGGGGACAAGTCCCTGGCAAGCCTCCTCTGCCTTCGCGGCAACTGCCTGAAGCCCCTTATTCGCCTCTTGGACGATGGCCAGTTCCTTCTCCGCGCGGTGTTTCACTGCCAATCGTTCAGCTGACTCACGTTGCAGACCCTGCACACAATCCAAACAGTTAACCAAAGCGAAATCCTAAGTGCCCACCCGTTGAAATTCAGCGAGTGCGCACTCGGGGACTGGCAATCAAGAAATCCTAAGTGCCCACCCGCTGAAATTCAGCGAGTGCGCACTCGGGGACTGGCAATCAAGAAATCCTAAGTGCCAACCCGCTGAAATTCAACAAGTGCGCACTCGGGGACTGGCAATCAAGAAATCCTAAGTGCCCACCCGCTGAAATTCAGCGAGTGCGCACTCGGAGACTGGACACGAAAAATAAAAACAAACCATCAAAAGAATCAGACCGCTGCTGCACACCGACCTGATCCTCGGGGACTGGACATACCTGGATGGCTGCGCCAAGCATGCCGTGAAGTTGTATCGCATCCACGGATGCGAGGAGAGCCGGCATGTGCCCACGACGCTGCTCGACCTCTACGTCGACGACCCCAGGTGCACGGCTCGAGGGCGAGGTCCCACTCGCTGCAGCCGCCCTGGTCATGAAGCGCGGGAACATGGCGATGGAGGCACCGGCACCAAAGGAGACCGGCTCGGTCACCCCAGGCGAAGGAGCACCCTCCTTCATGGGTACGGCCGCCTCCATTGCGGGTTCATTCGGCGCGACCGCCGTGTCGTCGGAGATCGTGACGACATCGTCGCCCTTGGCCTTCTTGGCGCCATCCGCAGGAACGACGACTTCGTCCGCCTTCCTCTTGCGGGAAGGATCCTCCTCGCTGACGACGGGTGGCACCTTAGACACGGTCAGGTGGCCTATCTTCTTTGCTCCGGTCCTGTAAATCGATCGTGTGAGCGAGATAATTCAAGCTGCTATGAAAGACAAAAGCAGGTGAGCAAACTCACTTGGCGACCGGAATGAAGCGTAGCCCCGTGCGGATGCCGGCCGGCTTCTCCAGTTCGGGGCCCAGTAGGCGGCTGAGGCCCATCTCCAGTACGTTGTGTGCCCAAGACACGGACGGCTTCTTCGTGATCGAGGATGCAACGGGAGCCTCTTGGACATCTTCAGCAGGGGCGTCCCTATGAGGTGAAGCCGCCGCGGCCAGAGCGGCCCCTAGCCCAGAAACTGGGGCGAATGGCGGAGGCATCGAAGCCAGTGGCACCTCGACAGTTGCCGTGTCCAGCACGGCTGCCGTCGGTGGCGCCTCGTCCTTGGCCGGGCTGGGGGCGTCGGAGCTGCTCGCCGAGTGCGGTGGCGAGGCCGGCCTCATCGGCTTCGTCTTCTTCTTCGGAGGAGCCTTTGCCTCCTTCTCCTTCTTCTTCTTCTTCTTCGACGGAGTAGCCTGGCGGCGCGAGGTGGTCTCCGGAAGTTCGTCATCGTCATCATGACGCTCGAGGCTTTTACTCGCCTCAAGCTCACGCTGACGCTGCCCGCGGGTCTTGCGGACCAGCGGGGCGACCTCCTCCTCAGACTCGTCGTCGTCGTTGCTCTCGTTGCTCCCGGTATCGCCCTTGGCAGGAGGCGACTCGCCCATGTCCTGGACGGACGAGCTCGAATTCTCGTCGTCTGAAGGCGGGAGCCATCCTTCCACCACTTGGAATAGCTGCAATGAACACAAAATGAAATTAGACCGACCGCGACTGCAAAAACTGCGACTGCGAATGATGCGAGGTGACTTACCGTTGGGGCTGGATGCTTTGCGGTGTAGGGGGCGACCCCAGCCTTTGCGTCCAGGTACACCGCCTGGGTGATCTTCTTCAGTGCTGGGGTGTAGTCCTCGAGCTTCCACTCGGCGAGGCAGGACTTCGTCGAGTCCTCCCGGCCCGTGTATTGGTACATGTAGTGGTCGCGCCGAGCCAGAGGGACGAGCCGCCGCCCGAGCCAGCAGTTGTATAAGTTGATCGTCTGAAGGACCTTCTTCTTCAGACCGCGGATGGTTTGAAGCATTTCGTCCACGACCATCCGCTGGTCGCTGGGGAGCTTGCCGACTTGAAGTCGGCGCGGTTCGGACCGGTTGGCGGAGTATCGTGGGATCGCCGTCTCGCCCTCCAGGGTCGCCTCGGCAACATAGAACCAAGACTTCTTCCAGTCGCTCGCCGCCTTGGCAGGCAGCATCAAGTCAAAGAACGAAGCCTTCGACTTCAGCTGGGATGTTAGGCCGCCCGCGGCAAGCATTGGGCCGCCCGCTTCCTCGCGGCTGATCCGTCCGTGGAACAGATCTTGCCATAGAGGGAAGTAGGGCCGGCAGCCCAAGTAGCACTCACAGAACGCCACGAAGATGGCGAGCTGCTCGATGCTGTGTGGACCCAGGTCCGATGGTTGGATCCCGTAGTAGGCGCAGAAGCGCCGGAAGAACAGGGACGTGGGGAATCCTAGCCCCCGTTCTAGGTGGCTGGTGAAGCAGATGAATTCCCCCTCGCGCGGGTTCGGGGTCACCTCTCCGGCCGCGGGGATGCGCCAGCAGCCGGCGCGCAGGATCCCGGCCTCCTCAAAGGAAGCCAGTTGCACCCTCGTACACTTAGATCTACCCAAGGCTCGGTGGAGAGGGCCATGGCGGAAGGATTTGTGGGGGGTCGGAGGATTTTTGGTCGGCTGGATCGCGATGCGAAGGGAGGCGAAAGTGCGTGCAATCGGAGTAAATGGCGAGAAGATGGTTCTCTGATCGCCTGCCATTCCCCTTATATAGCGGTTGTTACCCGCCAAATCAGGGAGCCGTTACTATGCGGTGATTACGCCAAAAGTTACCGTTGGATTACCCCAACGGCTAGTTTGACCGCGTTTAACGGTCCAACTTCAGCCACTCGGCTCGCCGACCCGATCACTATGACAGTGTTTCGCCGACTCGACTCGCCAAAGCTGCGATCAGGATGACTAGTTTTCTCCTTTATACAGGAGCCCGCCGACGATTCGACTGGATGTCTACTCTGAAGCCGTATACTCCGACTGCCAGCAGCCACCTACGCCCAATCAACGACGGCCTCGGGGACTACTGATAGGGATGTACCTACCGGGGTATACCCAGCAGGACGTTTCCGACTGGCCCAGGAACTGGCGAGTGGGCCTGCGAGACGGCGACTGGATCAAGGCCCGGCGTGGATCCAAGCGACTGGAAGCTGAAGGCCCAGGCGATTAGATAGGCCCAGTCGGATTAGGTTAAACAAGTACCGAAGCCTTAACTGATTCGGTTGAGATATGTAAACCCTAGGGGAGGTGAGCCTATATAAACCTCCCTGCGGGGCGTGTAAAGATACGTTCCATCATACACCCAAGCGACTCGCCGCCTAGCCGCCGAGCTCGCCCATTGTACCACCATCATAATATAATCTAGCAGGAGTAGGTATTTACCCTCCGGGGGGCCAAACCTGGGTAAAACCCTGTGTCTCCGCCCTCATCTCGCACCGTAGATGGCTGGCCGCCCTTGCCCCTCGTTCTACTACTCGCTGCCGATTGCAGCGTCTGCCGTGACCATTCCCACGACATCGCTGGGATCCAGAACTCGTCAGGGGGGACGATCGGAACGTTGGCGGAGAAGAGAACACGGCCGATGGCTATGGTTTCGCCGATCCCCGCGAAGATCTTGGTCCTCGCCCGCTGAAGAGCCTGAAGCGCCTCTTGCCCCACGATGGGCGCCAACTGTCGTGGTTTTGTAGACACGTACGCCATAGGGGTATCCCAACGGCGATTTTAGAGACGTGGGGGGGGGGGAGACGGAGAGCGTCCGGGTCGGCGTGACACAGTTTACCCAGGTTCAGATCTCACGACGGCGGCGAGATCCTACTCCTTCTATAAACCACTATAATGGCAATACGCCGAGTTACAGGATTGGGGTTTTCGCTGTGTGCGGGTTGTGCTATGCACTTGTTCTATTGTGTAGCTTGTGCCCTAAAGGCTCCCGTAGGCCGGCTTATATGAGCGCCAAGACCTAGGATTACATGGAGAGTCCCAGCCGGATATGGTTACAGAGTCCTAGACTAACACTAACTAGACTTCGTGTCCTCCAAGGCGCCGACTTCCATCTTAGGCGGTGGCACGTCGCCTTCCTTTATCCCTGCTAGACCTCTGTCTTGTCTATCAGCAACTGGGCCGCCCGGTTATGCCATAGGCCTAACCACCAACTGTGGGCCATCCGGGCTTGCCGGTATGAGACTATGCCCTAGGTATACCCATTTGGTATATCCACAACAGGTTTGCCGAGTGGGTTGACTCTTACAGATGGCGCGGCAGAAAAGAAAAAGAGCGTACAGAGCGGATGACACAGATAGAACATGCACTTATGGCGTTGCAGGCACAAGTGAATGCACAACAGATCCATCAAGCTACCGGCCCATCTCAGCGGCATGAAGAGCCTGCATTGGAAGCTGCCGGCGGCCCAGACTTTGCATGGAAAAGCAGCGTGGCTTCCACGGAGAACGTGCAGCCCACGCTTGAAATGGCGGGTCCTCGATACCCCGTGGATGAGATCACGGAGAGCGAACATGCTGAGCTGCATGTGAGATTAATGGGCTTATTCATTAAGGTGGCTGTCGGCTATGCCTTACCTCCCGTAGCTGGTGGAACTTACCACTGCTGACCGATTCCAGATGGCTATGCTATTGTCGGGGTGGATGAGGTTATGAAGGAATATGAGGAAGCACAGCTTGACCATGCTACAGGTGAAGGGGAAACTCAACTCAAATTTGCAGTGAATACAACCATTCTTTGGAAGAAGGAACACATCGCGCTTCCAAATTGGAGGCCACTAGCACCCCCGCCGTCTCCGCAGCTTCAGCAGTCTGAGCCGCTTCAGCCATCTTCTGCGCGGCAGCCATCTCCGGCGCTTCAGCCATCTCCTGCGCGGCAGCCATCTCCGGCGCGCCAGCCATCTCCTGCCCGTCAGCCATCTCCGGCGCTTTAGCCATCTCCTCAGCGTAAGCGGAAGAGCACTTCCACGAAGAGCATCACTAGCACTGCCACAAAGAAATCCGCAGGAAACCGTACGCCAAAGAGTTCAAAAAACTATGTCCCGCAGCCTTTCGCCAAGCCATTGCCGGTTTTACCGTGGAATCGCAGCGATGAGGAGACCAATAGGATCTCAGAAGAAGAGGTCAAGAAATTCTGTGCACCTAGACGAGCCGAGCCAAAAGAGAAAATAGATCCGGCGGTGGTGGAGAAGTTTTACAAAAATCTTTTGAAACCTGAAACCCCACTTGTGTCGGACTACGAGCGCCAGATTTTGAAGGGGGATGCAAGGCGCCGTAGGGAGACTGGAAGTAGCAGTCGTGCGGCACCCCAGAAAACAGTTCCCATGCTCGGAGAGCAGGAAAACCAATCATGCGCCCCGCTCCAAGTGTTCGACACACGTGACGCTCCTCCCGTAAATGATTACGAGGCAGAGCTACAAAGAAAAGCCAATGATATGGGGATGACTTACATTGCATACTTGAACATCATGGGAGACAACTTGCCCAAAGGCGATGCCAACCCCATACAGCCATGGAAGTATGGGAAGAATCTCGTCAAGAAAGAGGAGCTCAAGAATCTACCAACAAAGATGCGAAGATTGCACAAGTGGTACCTTGATTTCTGCAAGACGAGAAAGGAAGAATGGATCACGGCGCATATAAGAGATCAGATTTTCTTGTGCGGAGACGACGCAATCACCTTCAACATTCAAGACTTGCATTTTCTATTCAATCAGAAGGAACTCGACAAAGCTGCCATCAGCATTTATTGTGTGTAAGTACTATTTCTTTAATTTCTATCTCATCTCATTCAATTCATTAATTGCATGTATATATATATGCTCACCATATATTTATATATATACTATTATGCAGGAAAAAGGTTATGGAATGCATGAAAGGAGACTCTTTTGACATTGGGTTCGTTGACCCAAATAGAGTTTATGAATAAGTGGTAAGAGACAAACCCGGGAAAACAGAAGATTTATTGCTAAGGTCTTTACTGAGACAACAAACCAAAAGGGAAATACTATTGCCTTACAACTTCTCGTGAGTAATGTTACCCTCTCCTGTACACATTCTGTTTCGGCTTACTCGATGTTAAGTTTAACTGATGATGAGTTATGCGTGCGTAGGTTCCACTTTATTCTGCTAGTCATTTAACCTGACTCAGGAAAAGTCCTTGTCATGGACTCGTTACGAAAAGAAAAAAAGCTATGGGCAGACTTTAGAGAGATGCTCCAGAGGTAATTTCAATCATATTATCGCACTAGATCGGCAACTTTCATGACAACAAGTAATTAATTACTCCTTTATCCATTTTCTTTGCCGGACAGGGTTTGGAAAAGGTTCACGGGCAGGGCCGTGGGTGAATGGTCAGAAGAACTAAAATTTGTAGACCAAAATGTAAGTAATACTAGCTAGCTAGGCCTGCGTATCTCTTTGATTCTGCTTCCAATTCCATTATATCATGCTTTATTGATTATTATTTTGATTGAACTCTCTATTCTCGTAAAGTGCGCGCATCAGGGACACGGCAATAACTTATGTGGGTACTATGTTTGCGAGTTCATTCGCAACACGATATGTGCGACGGGCCAAGCCGCACTAGAACAACTTAGAGTAAGTAAACAAAGTACACAACATTATTTTATTACCATCAATTGTGTTGAGTTTTATTCTTATATATATATATATATATTGACCTTATTCTTCATATATATATTCAGATCGAACGGATGCGGGACCAACTCCTACCATTGACCGCATACGAGCTATTCAAGAGGAATTGGCGGGGTTCATACTTGATGAGGTCGTCACGCCTGGCGGAGAACTCTTTAGATATCCACCAAAATGAACATGGACGGAGATGTTATATTGTATATATGCATGCTTGAACGTGTTTGTCTTGTACTTGATGCTTTTAACGTGTACGGAGAATACCACAATGACGATGTTTGTGTATAATAATAGTTGTTTAATTATGCATGTACTCGTATATACCGAAGATGTATGTGTATACCTCTCCCGATCGATTCCCCCTCCCCCCTCCCCGTCCCCGTCGCGCCGCAGAAATACGCCCAGAACGGGGCGGCGGTAGAACTCTGCCGCGGCAGATATTTATGTCGTTTTCCTGCCACGGCAGAGAACCTTTAACATGTTTCGTGTTACGAACCGGTGTTAAAGGAGGGGCTGAGCGTTGTGGCAGCCCCACGTGCGCCACCCTTTAACAGCGGTTCGTATAAGAACCGCTATTAAAGGGGAAGACTCTAACACCGAACCCCCAACAGCGGTTCTGGAACAGCTGTTAGAGGCCTCTACGAACCGGTGTTAGAGGCCTCGTTTCCACTAGTTATAACATTTTGAACACTATAAGATGGCGTCTTCGCATTTGCGAGAGCCAACTTGCTAGTTATCTTGCTAAAGTAAAATTTACTACTAGTTGTATTTGCGGCACTCTAACGATGAAAACACGTGTGTACAGCGCGGCATCTACGGACGGTGCAATCCTAAATCCGCCACTAGCTTAAAACAAGGCGTTAGGATCAAAATCCCGCTGATTATTTTCCCTGGCGTCGCTTCCTGAAAAAGAGAGACGGGTGCTTCGCCCGAATCCCATGCACCGAGTGACTCTCAGGCCTCTTGTACCGATCGATGCTTCTTGATGTGGCCTTCGTTCTCTTCCGTTTCAAAACACCTAGCTCAGTCGCTTCGCATTGAAAATGCCCTAACGTTGACACATAGAGTGGTTCTGACGAAACATCTTGTTGCATACTTACGCTCTCTACTTTTTAAGGTAAAATAAAAACTGGGCATACGCTCTCTAGGTACAGTACTTATTAAGCTCTCTTACGCCCCCCGTAACTCCTCGAGGAGGGGCACTTCCACAGACCACAAGGTCTCCCGGACGACCTTGCCGCACAAGCACGCGTCAAACATCTGAATTCCCCAAGAAAAGACACGTACAGAGCTACTTCACAGAATCACAGGTGATATGCACCGATTTCATTCATGTATCCATTCATCCGCCTTGTGCCGTGCCATGTCACTCGGAATGCATTCCAAACAACAACACCGGAGCTTTCGGCGGTTTAAGCAACACAAGAGAACATGTTGTTCGTGCATGCCTACCACACACACACACAATCAAGGCGTGACATCAAAACTATGTTGTAAATAAATGTTATTTACCGAAAGAAAAAGATAATCGTAATCATTAATCATTTGCTGCACAAAAAGAGGAAGAAAGTAGGCATTTAAATATTCATCTTGGCGGTGATGTGCATGCGGCAACGCCTTTGTGATGTAGGAGCCCATAGGCTCATAACAATGTTCTCCTAAGCAACTGGATCGAGTTTCTCTGTATCAATGCCCAGTTCCAATTAGGCCAATGCGAGGACGTCTAGACGGCTGGCTTGGAGATCCCTGATCGCCCTTGCGACCTGTGCGTTCATGTCCCTGTATAGACGCATACCCTCTTTGAGGCAATTGATGAGATCGGTGAGGGTACGCACTATTGACTCCACGCTGGAGGTGGTGATGTTGGCTATAGCAGCGACGAACGAGGTCACTAGTAGGCGAAGACCTTGCACAAACAGTTGTCGAACAGCAACATCACTTGTTGCACCACCTCATACGGAAACATCATGAACCTACTACCGATAGCTCAGGGTGATGCCAGCGCAATCAGCACGAAGAAGGAGAATAATGCACCAGCTCTATCTACGCGAAGAAGGTCCTAACTCTGAATGTCATAGACAAGAACGCCACCAAGTTATAAGATCGACAGAATTTGGTTGTCTCCAATATCTCATAGTGAACATATTTGAGTATGATAGGTTAGTCGCATAACTTCAAGCACACCTCCCTGCTCCACGCAGTTACATGGTATATATATACTACACCGACCATTGGCTAGAGTTTGGCATGCTATTTTCATCCCATAGAACACTTTGAGTGTGAGTTGGTCATTTTATTAGGATGCGATGTGGTACATTCAAATGTATTTTTATGTTAAAATATTGTTTCGCTTATTGTCATGCTCATACTATGAGGGTGTGAAAGAAAATGAAAGATATCATGTGCACTAGCAAAAGTCTAATCAAGAACCGTGCAAACTTAACGACAGTACAAAATATTGACTAAGCTTCTAGACTAATCTCCACATACATAACAACAGTATAAAAGTGCTATATTTGCTACAAATGCCTGGTTTTAAATTAATAAAGCCTAAATGGCCGAAAGATAAAAGGATGTTGTAAACAGCTTATAACACAACACACAACCCAAGCACACAATAAATAAGGAGTGCAACTTGAAGGAGACGATGCCCTCCTCGCCCGAACACCAAATCACAAGCGAAGCAGATCAGCTAGCCGATCGACCTGAGGGCAGCACTATGTGCGCTTCAGATGAGTAAGAAGACGCACCATCCTCCACCTTTGCCGAAGAGGGACCCTAACCCCTCGACCTCGTTCAAAGGGCGTCACACTAGCAAAAGTCTAATTAAGCACCATGCAAATCTAATAGAACCGACCAACCTTCTAGACTAATCAGAGATAAAGGCGATGGATTTACTATCATGTGCAGTTTCATATGCTATAGTTAGGTTTTTTAAACTATAAATTATAATAAAGCCCAAACGATCGAACGATCGAACGATATCAGCCCATGGCAAGCGGCTGCTTGTGGCCACTCCACTGGGTTGACGGGGTTAAGATAAATCGGATGTATATTATATTATCACAACATATGTTTCTTGTCATGGATGCGGTCGAGGTTTTAAACTTCAGGTTAAATGTTCCGATCGATCATAAAAGCCTACTCGTAGCAGATATGATGATTTAATTATTAATAACCATAGATAGTTCATTGCACGCCACCCATGATGGTGGGTAATGTTTTACTCTCCAGGGCCTCTCCACTCGTCGACCCCTAAGGGAAGCGAAGGCCTTCCCAGCACCCGTTTATAAGATGGTCTGACTGTGTCGATAGGCAACGGTGGTGCCTCACACGGAGGACGCCCTGAGGTTGATTCTATTTCTGCAACACGGTGCAATTGTACCAACATTAACTTTGTGCGCCACCATGACATAGATTTTCTCTCCCAGTGAAACGCACGGACAATGTTTATATTAGTAGTATAAAATATATTTAGAGGAAAATCTGGATACCATGAACCTACTGTAAACCTACCGCAAGCAATTCAATAGTAAATATATGTAGTGGCGTCAAATGCTAACTGGACAGGCAGATATATACTCCCTCCATTTCAAAATATAAGATATTTTAACTTTATGAAGCAAATGTATCTAGACTTCTTTTAGTATGTAGGTTCACTTAGTCTTGGAGTGAATCTACACACTAAAACAAGTCTAGATATATTTTTTTCACAAACCTAAAACATCTTATCACTAGTAGAAAAGAGGCTATCTGTTCGTGCCTCCTAACAGCATTAGTCCCGGTTCCTCCACGAACCGGGACTAATATGGGCACGCGTCCCGGTTCGAGCGGGCCCGGGGCCCGAAGGCATGCGTCCCGGTTGGTAGGGGGAATACGTCCCGGTTTGTAACACCAGCCGGGACTAAAGGTTTGGCGTTAACCACGTGGCGTTGCCAGCACCTTTAGTCCCGGTTTGTGTTACAAACCGGGACATATCCTCCCGCCCTCTATAAATACAACGCCCCAGCCCTCTGCCTCCACTCTGTTTTTTCTTGGTGGAAGGTGTGAGGGGTGTGCTAGTTTTTTTCCCCTATGCATGCATTCAAGGTGTTTGATGAAATGTTTGAGTGAATGATCCCGTTCAATTTCTCATAGAACAAAAATATAGAAGGTGTCTGAGACGCACTTGAGCTTTCTCCTCTTTATTTTCCTCGATCGAGGTTAGCAATCTTATCTTATCTCTGTCATTGATACAATGCATGTGTCAATGTGAATTGGTCATTTCACTATTTATGATGTCCTTTTTTTGATAAACTTACTTATATGATGCAGATGAACGGTCGGGAATGAATGTACGGTGACCGGCGTGTACCCGGGTATATGAAAGGTGTGGATAAATTTATCGATGTGGCTATGGCAAACAAAGAGAATGGTTTTATACATTGTCCATGTGTTCAATGTCGGAACAACAAGGAGTACTCTTCCTCGAAAATCATTCGCGGCCACCTGATTATGAAAGGTTTCATGCCCAACTATAATTGCTAGACCAAGCACGGGGAAAGAGGGGTTATGATGGAAGATGGTGAAGAAGAAGATGATGATAACAACTATCATCACATGTTTCCTGAATACAGTGATAGTGCAATAGAAGACAATGGCGAGGAAGGAGGTGAATAACGGGCATCAGATGAGTCGACTGATGAACTTGGTAGGGTCATTTCTGATGCAAAGCGAGACTGTGAAACAGAAAATGAGAAGTTGAAGTTAGAGGGCATGTTAGAAGATCACAAGAAATTGTTGTACCCAAATTGTGATGATGGCAGCACAAAGCTCGGTACCACACTGGAATTGTTGTGATGGAAGGCAGAGTGTGGTCTAACTGACTCCTCATTTGAAAAGATGCTGAAAATAATGAAGCCAAAGTTTCCAAAACATAATGAACTTCCCGAGAGTACCTACGAAGCAAAGAAGACTCTCTGTCCTCTAGGATTAGATGTGCAAAAGATACATGCATGCATTAATGACTGCATCCTCTACCGCGGTAAGGAGTATGAGAATTTATATAAATGCCCGGTATGCAATGCATTGCGGTATAAGATCAAACGAGATGACCCTGGTGATGTTGAGGGATAGCCCCTCCGGAAGAGGGTTCCTGCTAAGGTTATGTGGTATGCTCCTATAATACCAAGGTTGAAACGCATGTTCAGAAACAAAGAGCATGCCAGGTTGTTGCGATGGCACAAAGAAGACCGTAAGAAAGACGGGAAGTTGAGACACCCTGCTGATGGGTCACAGTGGAGAAAAGTCGAGAGAGACTTCCCAGACTTTGCAGGTGACACAAGGAACTTATGGTTTGGTCTAAGTACGGATGGCATGAATCCTTTTGGAGAGCAGAGCTGCAGTCACAGCACCTGGCCCGTGACTCTATTTATCTACAACCTGCCTCCTTGGTTGTGCATGAAGCGTAAGTTCATTATGATGCCAGTGCTCATCCAAGGCCCGAAGCAACCGGGCAACAACATTGATGTGTACCTTAGGCCATTGTTGAAGAACTCTTACAGTTGTGGGGCATACCATGTGTACGTGCGTGGGATGAGAACAAACAGGAGCCATTTGATCTACGAGGGTTGCTATTCGTAACCATCAATGATTGGTCTGCTCTTAGTAACCTTTCAGGACAGACAAACAAGGGATATAAGGCATGCACACACTGTTTAGATAAGACTGAAGGTACATATTTGCATAAATGCAAGAAGGTTGTGTACCTGGCAAATCGATGATTTCTTCCGACCAATCATCCCGTAAGAAAGAAAGGCAAGCATTTCAAAGGTGAGGCAGATCACCGGAAGAAGCCTGAACTCCCTACTGGTGATGATGTATTTGGTATGGTCAAGGACATAGAAGTAATCTTTGGAAAGGGTCCCAGCGGTCAATCAGTTCCGAGCGACGTCGCTACAGGACACACACCCATGTGGAAGAAGAAATCTATATTTTGGGAGCTGCCATATTGGAAAGTCCTGCGTGTCCGCTCTTCAATAGACGTGATGCACGTGACGAAGAATCTTTGAGTGAACCTGCTAGGATTCCTAGGCGTGTATGGAAAGACAAAAGATACACCAGAAGCACGGGAGGACCAATAAATTATGAAAGACCCAAAGAACATGCATACACAGAACAAGACGGATAAAAGGCGTCACTTAAGTCGTGCCAGCTATGCTCTTACCAAAGCAGAGAAGGAAATCTTTTTTGAAGTCCTTTACAGTATCAAGGTGTCGTCTGGCTTCTCATCTAATATAAAGGGGATAATAAATATGGCAGATAAAAAGTTCCAAAACCTGAAGTCTCATGACTGTCACGTGATTATGACGCAGTTGCTTCCGATTGCATTGAGGGGGCTTCTACCGGAAAATGTTCGAGTACCTATTGTAAAGTTGTGTGCATTCCTCAATGCAATATCTCAGAAGGTAATCAATCCAGATATTCTGCAAAGGTTACAAAAGGATGTGGTACAATGTCTTGTTAGTTTTGAGTTGGTGTTCCTACCATCCTTCTTCAATATTATGACGCATCTCCTGGTTCACCTAGTGGAAGAGATTGCCATTCTCGGTCTGGTGTTTCTGCACAATATGTTCCCCTTTGAGAGGTTCATGGGAGTCTTAAAGAAATATGTTCATAACCGTGCTAGACCAGAAGGAAGCATCTCCAAGGGATATGGAACAGAGGAGGTCATTGAGTTTTGTGTTGACTTTATTCCTGACCTTAAGCCGATTGGTGTTTCTGACTCGCGGCATGAGGGAAGACTAAGTGGAAAAGGCACGCTGGGAAAGAAAGCAATGATATATAGGGACGGGGATTCTTTCACTAAAGCACACTGCACAGTTCTACATAATTCCATGTTGGCAGCTCCGTATATCGAGGAACACAGGAATATTGTATGCTCCAAAAATCCGAGGAAGCCTGAATCATGGATTACAGATGAACACATGAAGTCTTTCGGTGGTTGGATGCGGACACATCTCTTGAATGACACCACTATTGGAGATCAGTTATACTTGTTGGCCGCGTCACCATCTTCTAGTGTAGTAAATTTCCAAGGGTACGAAATAAATGGGAATACATTTTACACGATCGCCCAAGATAAAAAGAGCACCAACCAAAATAGTGGTGTCCGCTTTGATGCAATAGACGAGAATGGACAAAAGGACACATACTATGGTTACGTAGAGGAGATATGGGAACTAGACTATGCAGTCTCTTTTAAGGTCCCTTTGTTTCGCTGCAAATGGGTCAACCTGAATGGGGAAGGGGTAAAGATAGACCAGTTGTACGGAATGACAACAGTGGATCTCAACAATCTTGGTTATAGAGATGAACCATTCGTCCTAGCCAATGATATGTCTCAGGTTTTCTATGTGAAGGACATGTCCTCCAGACCGAAAAAAAGAAAAAATATGCAGACGAATACATCATATGATGAGCCAAAGCGTCACATGGTTCTTTCAGGGAAAAGAAACATCGTGGGAATCGAGGACAAGACAGATATGTCAGAAGATTATAATAAGTTTGATGAAATTCCGCCCTTCACGGTGAAAACTGACCCAAGCATTCCGTTAAGTAAAGAAGATGCTCCATGGTTACGTCTGAAGCGATCATAAGGAAGGACATATGCCAAGAAGTTCATGCTCATATTATGTAACTCTAGTTCATGTCTTTTGCGGTTTGTGGCTTGACCGAAGGATATCTTTCGCGGTTTGTGGCTTGACCGGGACTGTATATACGGGGGCCTTTAGTCCCGGTTTTGTAGTCTCAGTTTTTAATATTAATAAATCTCTTGAGTGTTAGTCCCGTTTTGTGGCTGGACCGGGACTCTGAAGAAGTTGTCCCGATTCGTACTTACCATTAAGATCTGATCTCCAAACGCGTGCGGTCACATATTAGGGAGTGCCTCTATGACCAGTTTCTTGGAGATGCCGGAGGACTGGGATCCGGCGGCATCTCCCTGAAACTGGTCGTAGTGGTGTCCCTGCTCTCGAAAACTATCTTGCAGCTTGCAACTTCTCTAACTAGATCAATACACCTGGGAGCTAACTAATTTCACATATTAGGGAGTGCCTCTATGACCAATTTCTTGGAGATGCCGGAGGACTGGGATCCGGCGGCATCTCCCTGAAACTGGTCGTAGTGGTGTCCCTGCTCTCGAAAACCATCTTGCAGCTTGTAACTTCTCTAACTAGATTAATACACCTGGGAGCTAACTAATTTCACATATTAGGGAGTGCCTCTATGACAAGTTTCTTGGAGATGACGGAGGACTGGGATCCGGCGACATCTCCCTGAAACTGGTCGTAGTGGTGTCCCTGCTCTCGAAAACAATATTGGAGATGTCTCAATCTGGCTGGAGGACTGGACTCACAAGGATGCCTATTTATAGTACAAGCAGCTCGGCATAGTGTCGACACTTAGGACATAATGTCGACACTCACCCCTATTATTAGTGTTGACTCGTGTTTTTTCCCGGTTGGTGTCTCCAACCGGGACTAAAGGTTCATCTTTAGTCCCGGTTGGTGTCTCCAACCGGGACTAAAGGTTCATCTTTAGTCCCGGTTGGTGACACCGTCCGGGACAAGGTACACGTCGCATGACATAATGTCGACACTCGCCCCTATCATTAGTGCTGCCTGGCCCAGCCTGCCGAAATCCCTCCAAATGACCGATGTTATGTGCTAAATCACGGCATAGTTTGTGATGTTGTGCCCATATTATGCATGCATGTGGACATTGGTATGGAGAACAATGTTGCAGGAGGAAGTTTTCCTTTTTGTCACACGGAAAAGCCCTTTTCCATTTTCCGAGCGCAAAAAACGGGTCGTTTTGTGAAGTAACCACCAAAATGCTGTTTCAGAATGCTAGCGTCCCATTTTCCTAAAATACTAGACCACCTTACTGTTGGAGATATGCCCTAGAGGCAATAATAAATGTGGTTATTATTATATCTTTGTGTTTATGATAAATGTTTACATTCATGCTATAATAGTATTAACAAGGAAACATTGATACTTGTGTGATTTGTAAACTTAATTTGAAGTCCCTAGTATAGCCTCTATACATCACTAGCTTATTGGTTGATAAATGATTGTGGTTTCCCTATCATGAACATTGAGATGTTATCAACAACAAGATCATATCGTTAGGAGAATGATATGATGGACATACTCCTATAGATAAGCGTAGCATAAAGATCAAGTCATTTCAATAGTTCAATTGCTATATGCTTTCTGATACATAGTAACCTAATTCCTTCGACCATGAAATCATGCATATCACCTTTACCGGATGGATGCTTTGATGACATCAAACACCACACCGTAACTGGGTGGCTATAAAGGTGGCATTGAGTGTTTGGAAAGTATTGGTTGAAACACATGGATCAAGAGTGGGATTTGTCCATCCATATGACGGATAGATATACTCTGGGCCCTCTCGGTGGAATGTCATCCAATTAGCTTGCAAGCATGTGACTGGCTCACAAGGGATCACATATCACGGGAACGAGAAAAGAGTACTTATCGGTAACGAGGTTGAACTAGGTATGCAGAGATACCGACAATCATAACCTCGGATAAGTAAACTATCGTGAGACAAAGGGAAATTGGTATCGTATGTAAGTGGTTCATTCGATCGCAAAGTAATCGTAGAAATATGTGGGAGCCATATGAATTTCTAGATTCCTCTATTGGTTATTGTTCGGATAAGTGTCTCAATCATGTCCGCATAGTTCACGAACCGTAGGGAGACACACTTAAGGATTCGACGTTGTTTGAGTAGTTATGGAATGAATGAGAAAGAAACCGAATGTTGTTCGGAGTCTCGGATGGGATCTGGGATATCACGAGGAGATCCGGAATGGTCCGGAGAATAAGATTCATATAAGGAAAGTCCCGTTTCGGAGTTGGGGAATGATTCCGGTGTTTTCATCGGGAATGTTCTAGAAGGTTCCGGAATGTCCGGCACTCCGGAGGGGAAGGGGTACATGAATGTGTCATTGCAAGTTGGAATGATTGCATCATGTACTAAGTGTCTTCGCTGTCCAAAATAAAGGGTTTATTCAAATCCTAATTTGAAAAGTCAAACGGCTAGTTTGAAAGTCAAACGGCAAGTTTTTGGAAAGAGGAAAAGAGGAGGAAGTGGGAAACCGAGTTGGGGAGGGAATCCCTCCTCCAACCGGCGCCGCCCCCTCCAAGCCGAGTTGGGGAGGGACTCCCCTCCCTCCCCTTGGCCTCCGGCCCCTCCACCTATATAAGGAGGGGCAGGGCTCCCTCCTAGCACACACAAGTACCTCTCCTCAAACCCTAGCTTGGCGCCTACCACCATAGCCGCCGCCGCCCCCCTAGGGTTTTGCCCTAGCCGCCGACTTGGGGGTCCCCGGAACCCTAGCCGCCGGCTCTAGCCTCTCCTCCTTGGTGTGTCTAAAACCTAGATCGCCGAGGAGCTCTCTCATACTCCACCATACTCGCTCCGGCTTAAGGCGAAGCCCTGCGAGATCTCCCCTCTACTTCCGGTACCACGCCGTTGTGCTGCCGGAATCGCGAGGAGAGTACTACAACCTCCGCTGCCTGCTGGAACAAGGGAGAGGAAGGTCTTCGTCGAGTACCGAACGTGTGACCGACTGCGGGAGCGCTGTCGGAACGCAGCGCCGGAAGGATCGTCTACGTGATCTTGAGATCGGGAAGAGTACGACTACATCACCCACGAGAATCCGCTCTCGTTAAACACTTTGGAATCTTCGAGGGTAAGTTATTCCATCGACTCGTTGCTACAATCTAGTAGATAGATCTTGGCTTGTTTGTTTGTATGCGATAGAAAATTTTTGTTTTCCATGCTACGAAACCCTACAGTGGTATCAGAGCCGTGTCTATATGTAGATCTGTTGCACGAGTAGAACACAATGGTCATTGTGGGCGTTGATGCTTTTATTGTCGATTGCTTCTTGTGTACTTTGCATCTTGCGATATGTTGGGATGAAGTGGCCCGGGCTAACCTTACATGACATCGTTCATGAGACTTGCTCCACGCTTGACATGCAACTTGTATTGCATAAGTGGCTTTGCGGGTGCCTGTTTCTCCTAGCATAGTTAAGATCCAATTTACAACGGGTGATTAACAATACTAGTATCAATGTTGTGGTTCATGTTCGTAAGTTAGAACGACACTTATTGAAAGCCCCAAACCACGTAAAATATGCAAAGAAAGTAGAGGCGTCTAACTTTGTTTTGCAGGGGTGTGCAGTGATGTGATATGGCCATGATTGTGATTATATTTGATGTATGCAATGATCCTTATTGTAAGTTGGCAACCGGCAGGAGCCATATGGTTGTCTTTAATTTCTGTTAAGACCCGCGTGTCTATTCAAAGTAGTTGTAATAGTTGAAGCTGGTGGACGACAACCATGGAGAAGCGTCATTGACCTTGATGCAATGCCGGTGATGATGGAGATCATGTTCGTGCTTGAAGATGGAGATCGGAAGCACAAAAAAGAAAGGCCATATCATATCACATATTATGAATTGCATGTGATGTTAATCCTTTATGCATCTTGTATTGCTTAGTAGATGACGGTAGCATTATAAGATGATCCCTCATGCACATGAATTTCAAGTCATAAAGTGTTCACCCTTAGTTAGCACCGTTGCTAAAGCTTGTTGTTTCGAAGCACCACGTGATGATCGGGTGTGTTAGATTCCGCAAGTGTATACAACGTGAGCAAGCCAGATTTGCTCATGCAGAAACTAAGGTTTGATCTTGACGAGCCTAGCATGTACAGACATGGTCTCGGAACACGGATCACCGAAAGGTAAAGCATGAATCATATAGTAGATATGATGAACATGACGATTGTTCGCCATTGAAACTATATCAACTCTCGTGATGATCGGTGTTGATGTGGTGGATTTGGTTCGTGTGATCACTAAAACAATGTGAGGGATATTGTTTTGAGTGGGAGTTCACCTAGATTAACTTTATTATTAATTTGAACTCATTTTGTCATAAACTTAGTCTAAACTATTGCAAATATGTTGTAGATCAATGGCAGCCCCTACCATCAATTTTAATGCGTTCCTAGAGAAAGAAAAGTTGAAAAACAATGGAAGCAACTTCGCGGATTGGTTCCGCAATTTGAGGATTGTCCTCACAGCTGGTAATTTGACCTATGTGCTGGATGCACCGCTGGGTGACCCACCTGTAGCTGATGCTTCCGATGAAGTAAAGAATGTTTACCTCGCTCGGAAGAATCAGTACTCCATAGTTCTGTGTGCTATCTTGTATGGTTTGGAATCGGAGCTTCAGAAAAGGTTTGAGAATTCAGACCCATATGATATTGTCGAGGATCTCAAATTGATCTTTGAGACTCATGCGGCAATTGAAAGTTATGAGGCTTCTGAAAAGTTCTTTAACTACAAGATGGAAGAGGGCAGCTCCGTCAGTGAGCATGTGCTTAAGATGTCTGGGCACGCAAACAAACTTCAAAGCTTGGGTATAGTGATTCCTAATGCTTTGGGGATTTACCGTGTCCTCCAATCACTACCACCAAGTTACAAGAACTTTGTGATGAACTACAACATGCAGAACATGAACAAGCAGTTGCCAGAACTGTTTGCTATGTTAAAGTCTGCAGAAGTGGAGATCAAGAAAGAGCACCAAGTGTTGTTGGTCAATAAGACCACCAAATTCAAGAAAGGCAAGTCTAAGCAGAAGGGACACTTCAAGAAGGGTGGTAAGAAAGTTACCACGCCGGCGAAGAAGACCAAGGCTGGACCTAAGCCTGAAACTGAGTGCTTTTACTGCAAGGGAGAAGGTCACTGGAAGCGGAATTGCCCAAAGTACTTGGCGGATTTGAAGAACGGCAACATCAAGAAGAAAGGTATATCTGATATACATGTTATTGATGTGTATCTCACTAGTACTCGTAGTAGTGCCTGGGTATTTGATACTGGTTCGGTTGCTCATATTTGTAACTCGAAATAGGTGCTGCAGAATAAACGGAAGCTAGCGAAGAACGAGGTGATGATACGCGTGGGAAACGGATCAAAGGTTGATGTGATCGCGGTCGGCACGCTACCCCTTCATCTACCATCGGGATTAGTTTTATACTTAAATAATTGTTATTTGGTGCCTGCGTTGAGCATGAACATTATATCGGGATCTTGTTTATTGCGAGACAGTTACTTGTTTAAATCCGAGAATAATGGTTGTTCGATTTATATGAGTAATATGTTTTATGCACATGCACCTTTGATAGATGGTCTATTCTTGTTGAATCTCGATAGTGTAAATACACACATTAATAACATTGAGGCTAAACGTTTGAAATCGAGCGATAACTCGACCTATATGTGGCACTGTCGTCTTGGTCACATTGGAGTGAAGCGTATGAAGAAACTCCATTCTGATGGACTTCTTGAATCACTTGATTTCGAATCACTTGATAGATGCGAAGCATGTTTGATGGGTAAAATGACTAAGACTCCATTTTCTGGTATGATGGAGCGAGCTACAGACTTATTGGAAATCATACATACCGATGTATGTGGTCCCATGAGTGTAGCGTCGCGCGGTGGTTATCGTTATGTTCTTACCTTCACGGATGACTTGAGTAGATATGGGTATATCTATTTCATGAAACATAAGTCCGAAACTTTCGAGAAGTTTAAGGAGTTTCAAAGTGAGGTAGAGAATCAACGTAACAAGAAGATTAAATTTCTGCGTTCTGATCGTGGAGGTGAATATCTAAGTTACGAGTTTGGCGAGCATTTGAAGAAATGCGGAATACTTTCACAGTTGACACCGCCGGGAACACCACAGCGTAATGGTGTGTCCGAACGTCGTAATCGAACCCTCTTAGATATGGTTCGTTCTATGATGTCACTTACAGATTTACCGCTATCATTTTGGGGTTATGCATTAGAAACAGCCGCATTCACTTTAAATAGGGCACCGTCTAAATCCGTTGAAACGACACCGTATGAATTATGGTTTGGGAAGAAACCTAGATTGTCGTTCCTTAAAGTTTGGGGTTGCGAAGCCTATGTAAAGAAGTTACAGCCGGACAAGCTTGAACCCAAAGCGGAAAAATGCGTCTTCATAGGATACCCGAAGGAAACTATTGGGTATACCTTCTATCATAGATCCGAAGGCAAAATCTTTGTTGCCAAGAATGGATCCTTTCTAGAGAAGGAATTTCTCTCGAAAGAAGTGACTGGAAGGAAAGTAGAACTCGACGAGGTTGTCGAACCTTCTCTCGAAATTGCGAGTAGCGCAGCACCGGAAGAAGTTCCTGTGGTGCCTGCACCAATAAGAGAGGAAGCTAATGATGGTGATCATGAAACTTCGGTTGAAGTTGCTACAGAGCCTCGGAGGTCAACGAGAACTCGTACCACTCCAGATTGGTATGATCCCGTTATGAGTGTCATGTTGGTGGATAACACCGATGACCCCGAGACATATGAGGAAGCGATGATGAGCCCAGATTCCAATAAATGGCAAGAAGCCATGAAATCCGAGATTGGATCCATGTACAAAAACCAAGTATGGACTTTGGTGGACTTACCGGATGGCCGGAAGGCCATCGAGAACAAATGGATCTTCAAGAAGAAAACAGATGCTAATGGTAATGTTACTGTCTATAAAGCTCGACTTGTCGCAAAAGGGTTTCGACAAATTCAAGGAGTTGACTACGATGAGACTTTCTCACCAGTAGCGAAGCTAAAGTCTGTGAGGATTATGTTAGCAATCGCTGCATATTATGATTATGAGATATGGCAGATGGATGTCAAAACAGCATTCCTCAATGGAGACATTGATGAAGAGTTGTATATGATGAAACCCAAAGGTTTTGTCGATCCTAAAGATGCTAACAAGGTATGCAAACTTCAACGGTCCATCTATGGATTGAAGCAAGCATCCCGAAGTTGGAATCAACGTTTTGATAAGGTGATCAAAAGTTTTGGTTTTATACAAACTTATGGAGAAGCTTGTATTTACAAGAAAGTGAGTGGGAGCTCTGTAGCATTCTTAATACTATATGTGGATGACATATTGTTGATTGGGAATGATGTAGACCTTCTTAATAGTGTCAAGGAATATTTGAATAATTGTTTTTCAATGAAGGATCTTGGCGAAGCAGCTTACATATTAGGCATAAAGATTTATAGAGACAGATCGAAACGCCAAATATCATTGTCACAGAGTACATATTTGGACAAAGTTCTAAAGAGATTTGGAATGGAAGATAGCAAGAAAGGGTTCTTGCCCATGTTGCCCAATACGACCATGAGTAAAACTCAAAGTCCGACATCGGCAGAAGATAGAGAAAGGATGAGTAAGACTCCCTATGCCTCAGCCATAGGATCTCTAATGTATGCCATGCTATGTACTAGACCCGACATTGCATATGCTGTTAGTTTGACTAGCAGATATCAAAGTGATCTAGGAGTGGATCATTGGACAGCGGTCAAAAACATCCTTAAGTACTTGAGAAGAACTAAGGATATGGTTCTTTCTTATGGAGGTGATGAACAGCTCGTTGTTAATGGTTACACCGATGCTAGTTGGAACACCGATCCGGATGATTCTAAATCACAATCTGGATACATATTTATTTTGAATGGTGCAGCAGTTAGCTGGAGGAGTGCAAAGCAAAGCGTTGTGGCGAGATCTTCAACTGAATTGGAATACATGGCTGCTTCGGAGGCTTCACAAGAAGCGATATGGATGAAAGAGTTCATTACAGAGCTGGGTGTGGTTCCTAGTGCGCTGGACCCAATGTCTATCTACTGTGATAACATGGGTGCCATAGCCAATGCGCAAGAACCAAGGTCATACAAGAAGCTGAAGCACATCAAGCTACGTTTTCACGCTATTCGAGAACATATCCAAGATGGGGATATAAAGATTTGCAAAGTACACACAGATCTGAATGTGGCGGATCCGTTGACTAAACCTCTCCCGAGGGCAAAACATGACCAACACCAAACTGCCATGGGTGTTCGGTATATTACCATGTAATCTAGATTAGATGACTCTAGTGCAAGTGGGAGACTGTTGGAGATATGCCCTAGAGGCAATAATAAATGTGGTTATTATTATATCTTTGTGTTTATGATAAATGTTTACATTCGTGCTATAATAGTATTAACAAGGAAACATTGATACTTGTGTGATTTGTAAACTTAATTTGAAGTCCCTAGTATAGCCTCTATACATCACTAGCTTGTTGGTTGATAAATGATTGTGGTTTCCCTATCATGAACATTGAGATGTTATCAACAAAAAGATCATATCGTTAGGAGAATGATATGATGGACATACTCCTATAGATAAGCGTAGCATAAAGATCAAGTCATTTCAATAGTTCAATTGCTATATGCTTTCTGATACATAGTAACCTAATTCCTTCGACCATGAGATCATGCATATCACCTTTACCGGATGGATGCTTTGATGACATCAAACACCACACCATAACTGGGTGGCTATAAAGGTGGCATTGAGTGTTTGGAAAGTATTGGTTGAAACACATGGATCAAGAGTGGGATTTGTCCATCCATATGACGGATAGATATACTCTGGGCCCTCTCGGTGGAATGTCATCCAATTAGCTTGCAAGCATGTGACTGGCTCACAAGGGATCACATATCACGGGAACGAGAAAAGAGTACTTATCGGTAACGAGGTTGAACTAGGTATGCAGAGATACCGACGATCATAACCTCGGATAAGTAAACTATCGTGAGACAAAGGGAAATTGGTATCGTATGTAAGTGGTTCATTCGATCGCAAAGTAATCGTAGAAATATGTGGGAGCCATATGAATTTCCAGATTCCTCTATTGGTTATTGTTCGGAGAAGTGTCTCGATCATGTCCGCATAGTTCACGAACCGTAGGGAGACACACTTAAGGATTCGACGTTGTTTGAGTAGTTATGGAATGAATGAGAAAGAAACCGAATGTTGTTCGGAGTCTCGTATGGGATCCGGGATATCACGAGGAGATCCGGAATGGTCCGGAGAATAAGATTCATATAAGGAAAGTCCCGTTTCGGAGTTGGGGAATGATTCCGGTGTTTTCATCGGGAATGTTCTAGAAGGTTCCGGAATGTCCGGCACTCCGGAGGGGAAGGGGTACATGAATGTGTCATTGCAAGTTGGAATGATTGCATCATGTACTAAGTGTCTTCGCTGTCCAAAATAAAGGGTTTATTCAAATCCTAATTTGAAAAGTCAAACGGCTAGTTTGAAAGTCAAACGGCAAGTTTTTGGAAAGAGGAAAAGAGGAGGAAGTGGGAAACCGAGTTGGGGAGGGAATCCCTCCTCCAACCGGCGCCGCCCCCTCCAAGCCGAGTTGGGGAGGGACTCCCCTCCCTCCCCTTGGCCTCCGGCCCCTCCACCTATATAAGGAGGGGCAGGGCTCCCTCCTAGCACACACAAGTACCTCTCCTCAAACCCTAGCTTGGCGCCTACCACCATAGCCGCCGCCGCCCCCCTAGGGTTTTGCCCTAGCCGCCGACTTGGGGGTCCCCGGAACCCTAGCCGCCGGCTCTAGCCTCTCCTCCTTGGTGTGTCTAAAACCTAGATCGCCGAGGAGCTCTCTCATACTCCACCATACTCGCTCCGGCTTAAGGCGAAGCCCTGCGAGATCTCCCCTCTACTTCCGGTACCACGCCGTTGTGCTGCCGGAATCGCGAGGAGAGTACTACAACCTCCGCTGCCTGCTGGAACAAGGGAGAGGAAGGTTTTCGTCGAGTACCGAACGTGTGACCGACTGGGGGAGCGCTGCCGGAACGCAGCGCCGGAAGGATCGTCTACGTGATCTTGAGATCGGGAAGAGTACGACTACATCACCCACGAGAATCCGCTCTCGTTAAACACTTTGGAATCTTCGAGGGTAAGTTATTCCATCGACTCGTTGCTACAATCTAGTAGATAGATCTTGGCTTGTTTGTTTGTATGCGATAGAAAATTTTTGTTTTCCATGCTACGAAACCCTACAGTGGTATCAGAGCCGTGTCTATATGTAGATCTGTTGCACGAGTAGAACACAATGGTCATTGTGGGCGTTGATGCTTTTATTGTCGATTGCTTCTTGTGTACTTTGCATCTTGCGGTATGTTGGGATGAAGCGGCCCGGGCTAACCTTACATGACATCGTTCATGAGACTTGCTCCACGCTTGACATGCAACTTGTATTGCATAAGTGGCTTTGCGGGTGCCTGTTTCTCCTAGCATAGTTAAGATCCAATTTACAACGGGTGATTAACAATACTAGTATCAATGTTGTGGTTCATGTTCGTAAGTTAGAACGACACTTATTGAAAGCCCCAAACCACGTAAAATATGCAAAGAAAGTAGAGGCATCTAACTTTGTTTTGCAGGGGTGTGCAGTGATGTGATATGGCCATGATTGTGATTATATTTGATGTATGCAATGATCCTTATTGTAAGTTGGCAACCGGCAGGAGCCATATGGTTGTCTTTAATTTCTGTTAAGACCCGCGTGTCTATTCAAAGTAGTTGTAATAGTTGAAGCTGGTGGACGACAACCATGGAGAAGCGTCATTGACCTTGATGCAATGCCGGTGATGATGGAGATCATGTTCGTGGTTGAAGATGGAGATCGGAAGCACAAAGAAGAAAGGCCATATCATATCACATATTATGAATTGCATGTGATGTTAATCCTTTATGCATCTTGTATTTCTTAGTAGACGACGGTAGCATTATAAGATGATCCCTCTGGCACAAAATTTCAAGTCATAAAGTGTTCACCCTTAGTTAGCACCGTTGCTAAAGCTTGTTGTTTCGAAGCACCACGTGATGATCGGGTGTGTTAGATTCCGCAAGTGTATACAACGTGAGCAAGCCAGATTTGCTCATGCGGAAACTAAGGTTTGATCTTGACGAGCCTAGCATGTACAGACATGGTCTCGGAACACGGATCACCAAAAGGTAAAGCATGAATTATATAGTAGATATGATGAACATGACGATTGTTCGCCATTGAAACTATATCAACTCTCGTGATGATCCGTGTTGATGTGGTGGATTTGGTTCGTGTGATCACTAAAACAATGTGAGGGATATTGTTTTGAGTGGGAGTTCACCTAGATTAACTTTATTATTAATTTGAACTCATTTTGTCATAAACTTAGTCTAAACTATTGCAAATATGTTGTAGATCAATGGCAGCCCCTACCATCAATTTTAATGCGTTCCTAGAGAAAGAAAAGTTGAAAAACAATGGAAGCAACTTCGCGGATTGGTTCCGCAATTTGAGGATTGTCCTCACAGCTGGTAATTTGACCTATGTGCTGGATGCACCGCTGGGTGACCCACCTGCAGCTGATGCTTCCGATGAAGTAAAGAATGTTTACCTCGCTCGGAAGAATCAGTACTCCATAGTTCAGTGTGCTATCTTGTATGGTTTGGAATCGGAGCTTCAGAAAAGGTTTGAAAATTTAGACCCATATGATATTGTCGAGGATCTCAAATTGATCTTTGAGACTCATGCGGCAATTGAAAGTTATGAGGCTTCTGAAAAGTTCTTTAACTACAAGATGGAAGAGGGCAGCTCCGTCAGTGAGCATGTGCTTAAGATGTCTGGGCACGCAAACAAACTTCAAAGCTTGGGTATAGTGATTCCTAATGCTTTGGGGATTTACCGTGTCCTCCAATCACTACCACCAAGTTACAAGAACTTTGTGATGAACTACAACATGCAGAACATGAACAAGCAGTTGCCAGAACTGTTTGCTATGTTAAAGTCTGCAGAAGTGGAGATCAAGAAAGAGCACCAAGTGTTGTTGGTCAATAAGACCACCAAATTCAAGAAAGGCAAGTTCATTTTTAGACTCGCAATATGTGGTTTCTTCAGAGATCCAATGCAAGTTTAACGATGCTCGTCCCCTATCTTCATGCACGCCGGTTCGACCATAGTTAGAAATTAAAAAAATTCAAAACAGGCATAAGAAATTCAAAAAAAAATCCGAACAATGAAAATCCTTCACATGGTGTCATATTATGTGACATAGTTGAAAGGAAAAATACCAGACTTGGTATATTGATCATGTCTCGAAAAAACCTTCACAAAATGACCTATCATGTTCGAGGTTTCATGGCTTTTGGTCCAAATGACCGATGTTATGTGCTGAATCACGGCATAGTTTGTGATGTTGTTCCCATATTATGCATGCATGTGGACATTGGTATGTAGAACAATGTTGCAGGAGGAAGTTTTCCTTTTTGTCGCATGGAAAAGCCCTTTTCCATTTTCCGAGGGCAAAAAACGGGTCGTTTTGTGAAGTAACCACCAAAATACTGTTTCAGAATGCTAGCGTCCCATTTTCCTAAAATACTTGACCACCTTACATGGACTATCTCCCAACCGGTACATCTCAAACCTTTTCGTCCATCCCGGATAAAAAGGACAAATGTCTGCCGAATTGGTAGGAAGTGGGTCCGGTTTGTACTACAGGTACATGATCTATCGCCCGTGATTTTTTGAAAAAATCATTTTTAGACACGCAATATGTGGTTTCTTCAGAGATCCAATGCAAGTTTAACGATGCTCGTCCCCTATCTTCATGCACGCCGGTTCGACCATAGTTAGAAATTCAAAAAATTCAAAATGGGCATAAGAAATTCAAAAAAAATCCGAACAATGAAAATCCTTCGCGTGGTGTCATATTATGTGACATAGTTGAAAGGAAAAATACCAGACTTGGTATATTGATCATGTCTCGAAAAAACCTTCACAAAACGACCTATCATGTTCGAGGTTTCATGGCTTTCGGTCCAAATGACCGATGTTATGTGCTGAATCACGGCATAGTTTGTGATGTTGTACCCATATTATGAATGCATGTGGACATTGGTATGGAGAACAATGTTGCAGGAGGAAATTTTCCTTTTTGTCGCATGGAAAAGCCCTTTTCCATTTTCCGAGCGCAAAAAACGCCAAAATGCTGTTTCAGAATGCTAGCGTCCCATTTTTCTAAAATACTATACCACCTTACATGGACTATCTCCCAACCGGGACATCTCAAACTTTTTCATCCATCCCGGGTAAAAAGGACAAATGTCTGCCGAACCGGTAGGAAGTGGGTCCGGTTTGTACTACAGGTACATGATCTATCGCCCGTGATTTTTTGAAAAAAATCATTTTTAGACTCGCAATATGTGGTTGCTTCAGAGATCCAATGCAAGTTCTAAATGAGCCATTTTTCTTCCCGCCATTTCTTCCCGCCATTTTTCTTCCCGCCAGTTCTTCCCGTCATTTCTTCCTGCCAGTTTTTCCCACCAGTTCTTCCCTCCAGTTATCTTCCTGCCATTTATCACTATATATATATATATATATATATGTAGGGTTGACCTCCATTGTCATTGCACATCTCTAGACTCATATCTGCAACCTCATCACTCTTTCCCATGACTTCCACCGGATCACTAACTCCCAGGGAGGCGGAGGCGCTTTGCGCCTCGAACTACCCCTGCCCGCCGGGCTACTGTGTCCCCGTTGGCTGGATGCTGAGCGCCGGAGGCGTGCCGGTTCCTCCTGTCCCTCGAGGTGTGGCGCGCCGGATGGCCATCACGAACCACTACTACTTCGAGCTCACGCCGGAGCAGCGGAGGAATCCCAGATGGCATCCCGACTATTTCTCGACTTGGAAAGCCTTCTTCGTGGATCAGCGTGAGAGGGCGCTCGCCAGGCACGAGGAGGACGGCCCACCTCCTCCGAAGTTCAACGAGGTCGGCCGTCGGCTATGGTGGCATGGCGGGACCCTCTAGAGCGTCATGGCCTATGACACGGCCGCCGACTCTAGCCCCCGCCTGCGCTACCCTCAAGTCCAGCCCACTCGTACTCAGCCTTGAAGGTTCAACTACGGCGACCCCGACGACAACAGCGACGACGGCCGCGGCGAGTATGACGACTACAGTGGCGAGTATTACAGGTGTAGGCAGGAGCATGACTGAATCACTCCAACATTGCAAAACAAGTTCGGCCGATTGTGGCTTAATCTGGCCATGTATATTAATTTTCAGTTCTTCTATGTAACTTTGTGTTAGTTGCATTATGTACTTTAATTCCAGTTCTATCCTAATAAAATTTTCTTTCCGCCCATTATTTCCCGTCCTTTTTTCCTGCCCATTAATATATAAAAAAATAAGTTAATTCAAATCCAAATTAAAAACAGAAAATGGTTTTGAATTAGTTATTCAAATCCAAACACTTTTTATGTTTAAAGTTTTTCTAAATTCCAAATTAATATTCAAAAAATATAAGTTAATTCATTTTTAATTGTAAATGGTTCATATTTTAAATGGTTACATTAATTATTTTTTAAAACAGAAAATGGTTTTAAATTATTTATTCAAATCCAAATACTTTTTATGTTTAAAGTTTTTCTAAATTCCAAATTAATATTCAAAAAATATAAGTTAATTCATTTTTAATTTTAATTGGTTCATAGTTTAAATGGTTACATTAATTATTTTTAAAAACATAAAATGGTTTTGAATTAGTTATTCAAATTCAAACACTTTTTATGTTTAAAGTTTTTCTAAATTCCAAATTAATATTCAAAAAATATAAGTTAATTCATTTTTAATTTTAAATGGTTCATAGTTTAAATGGTTACATTAATTATTTTTAAAAACAGAAAATGGTTTTGAATTAGTTATTCAAATTCAAACACTTTTTATGTTTAAAGTTTTTCTAAATTCCAAAGTAATTATCATTTTAAAAACATTACAAATTTAAATCCCAAAATAAAAATAAGGCGGGAACAGAGAGAAAATTCCTGAAAAATTTGAAAACAGGGTTATATGTCCCAGTTGGAGCCACCAACCGGGACTAAAGACCCTGCGCGCGCCAACCCTTGATCTGCTGAAAAAAGTGGAGTATACGTCCCGGTTGGTGGTTCCAACCGGGACGTATGACCCTTTAGTCCTGGTTGGAGCCACCAACAGGGAGAAAAGGTCCTTTGGTTATAACTGACGCGCCTCCTCTTCTTCTTCCCCATCTCACTTCTCTGCTTCTCACCGACGTGCGCACAGGAACCACCCCCGACGCCGGTATGCTGCCCGAGCTCGCCGCCACCCGCGCGTCCCGTCCGCCACCACCGCTGCCTCCGTCCGCGCGCGCCCCGTCTACTTTTCCCCCTCGCGCTTGACCTCAATCGCCTGGATTGGAAGCTCCGTCCGCCGTCTGTCTCCGTCGATTCCGACGTCTCCTGAGCTCGCCCGGCCTCGCCACCACCTCTGTCGTGTTCCTGGTGAGCTGCTGATCCTCACGTTGCCCTTCTTTCTCTCCCTCTCCTCCTGTACTATTCTCCCCGCGTGTGCCCGACGCCGCCGCCGCTCGAGCTCGATGGAGGCGACGCTCCGGTGACCAAGAAGGAGCGGCGCCGCCACTATCTTCTTGCTCCCTGCATCGCCCTCTCTCTAACGCGCCCATCCGCGCGTCCAGGCGTGCACTAGATCGATGGATCCATGCTCGACCTGTGAGCATCACCATTGATGACATCAGCATGATGTCATGCTGGTGTCATATTTCGGTGGGTCATGCTTGCTTGCGTGGAGGCTGAGTTGGCACTGGGGCCCTTTTGTCAGTCTCACTGGCTAGGGGTCACCCCGGTGTAAAAACTATTTGCCTTTTTGTTTTTAATTCCAGAAAATGATTTAATATTGTAAATCAATAACTTATTGTTTATAAGTCATAAAAATACAAATAATATATCAAATTGTTCAGAAAAATGAAACCTATCTATTTAACTTATAATCATGCATTTTTCAACAACTTAAATGATAAGTATAATTAGAAGAACAAATGCACCCCTCTCATATGTTCCGGAGTTTCCCCGAGTTAGGGTTTTCACCCCTCGGAACCCCGATTAAATCGTCGAGCATGTCTTAGGGTTACATTCCAATGCAAATTAACTTGTCATATCATCATACTTGCTTGAGCATTGCATCGATGCCATGTGTTAATTGTTTCCCTTTCTTTCCGGTGTTTGGTTCTTCCCGGTAGAATACGATATCGAGATCGAGACCGAAGCCAGAGATCAACTACCCCCTGTGCTGATGTACATATTGATTGCGCATTGTATTATGACATGTATTGATTGCCGCCTTTCTTTCAGGTATTGGTTCTTCGCGATAGGATCCGAGCCCGAGGGTTTCTCCGAATTAGGGTTTCTGATATTGTAAATTCATTTTTATTATTGTGTATGTATATATTAGGGTTTCTCTGAATTAGGGTTTATGTCTCTCAACACCGTACCTAACATTCTCCCTTAGCCACTTTGACTTATCCGTTTTTCCACCTATGCAGAAAATATGGACCCACACGACAGAGACGAAGAACAGGAAGAGTTGATCCAAGGTGTGATCCGCGGGGAAGAAAATTTAGATGTATCGACATTTCTGAACAACTCCGGTGAGGGTGATCTTCTTTTTGCCGGAAGAGACGACTTGTTTGAGGTTGAAGGTGATGCCTTCCGTGAGGGAGAAGGTGTGGCCTTGTGTAATCGATAAGACGATCGCTCTGGCGAGGTGCATGTAATATAATTAATTCATTAATTAATCATCTGCTATCTATATAGAAATAGTAACGACGATCTTTCTTCTCTTAGCCCTCCGGATCGAACAAATCTACTGAAAAGAGCGGACGAGGCCCAACCAAAAAGTTGGAAGAGCATGAGAGGTTCAGGATCGAAGATATCGCTGAAGACGGCAAACCGACGGCTCCCGAAGTTGTCGCAATCAAATTTGTGGCACAATGCGGATTAATCGTTAGGGACTTAATCCCGGTCACCATTCAAAATTGGAATAGGCATGCTGATGCGGAAGAAGAGGGAACATGTTTGTTTGTCCCTAACAAGGCCAAAGATTTACTATGGAAGAGGCTCATGCTTAATTTCAAACTATCAAAGATAGAGCTGGATCCAAATGCGGAGGATCCAGTTGAGGACGCCTTAGAACATGGGAGAGCCATGGAGGCTAAGGTCAGGGAGTGGTCTATGAAGAAGATGGCCCAGTGTTTCACCAACTGGAAGAAAAGATTGCACCTTGACTATGTCGTGAAAGAGAAGACTCCGGATTTCAAGAAGATTCAGTTTGAGAAGATAAAACCATTCTGGGCTGAGTTTGTGAATTACAAGACATCAGAAAAAGCTAAGAAAATGTCTGCAACGAATAAGCTGAATGCTGCTAACAAGAAGTATCACCATACTATGGGGCAAGGTGGCTATAGGGCTGGCATTCCTAAGTGGGAGAAACTTGAGAATGAACTGCGTTCTAAAAAGATCATCCCAGAGACAGACGATTGGGTCGAACGTGCAAGGAATTGGTTTTACGGGCATGGGGGCACGTTGGACTCGGAAGGGAAGTGTATATATAACATACGACATAAAGAAGACCCCTTGCCAATCGAGAAGATGAGAAAAGAAGTAAAGGCTATTAAAGATGGGGACTTCATTCCCGATAGAGAGAATGATGAGCTCACACTCGCCCTTGGAAATAAGGAACATGATGGACGAACACGAGGCACAAGCGGCTCCAAACCATGGAGGACTGGGTTTCCCGAAGAGGGGAAGAAATATCCTGATAGAAGCCGTCAGAGGAGAAAGGACAAGGAGGAAGTTGAAGCAGATATTCAGAAAGAGCGAATGCGTATAATTGAAGAACGAATAAAACAACAACAAGATGAAATTAACGCACTTAAAGAGCAAAGTACTACCGGCCCATCTCAGCAGCACACTGCATTCGATGCTACCGGCCTATTGAATAATCGAAAAAGCAGTGTGGCTTCCACCGAGGTCCCGGGTGATGACAATGACGATGACGATGGTGCACCAACGATGGCTCTTGTTGGCTACCCAGTGGATGATATCACAGAGATGACACACTGCAAGCTACATGTCAAAGTTGTGAACATATCAATGAAGGTGGCGGTCGGCTATGCCTTACCAATTGGACCCATACCAACTTACCACTGTCGTCCGGTTCCAGAGGGCTACGCTGTTGTCGGGGTGGATGAAATCATGCCCACCTTTGAAGTTTTGGATCTTGACTACCCTGCAGGTGAAGGGGATGTGACTATACTGGGAGACACAACAAACGTCACCATTCTATGGCCAAAGAAATGTATCGTGCTTCGAAATCACATGCCAAGGCCATCTTCACTGCCGCCTCACCCGTCTCCAGCGAGGTCGTCACCGCCGCGGCAGCCGTCTTCGTCGCAGCCGCGACAGCCGTCTTCGTCGCCTCACCCGGCTCCGTCGCCTCACCAATCTCCGGCGCAGCCATCGCCGCGGGAGCCATCACCGGTGCCTCAGGATAAAAATCGTAAGCGTACCACTACTCTGCGTCATGGTAAGCGATCGCCGAAACGTAAACAAGAGCCTCTTCCAAAAGTACCAAAGGTTCCTCCCAAGAGAGCTTATGACTGTACTGAAGAGGAGACTACGGCGATCGTTGATGCGGAAACGACAGCGTTTTTCGCTAAGCTGAGGCGGCCGAAAGAGCCAGAGTTCCCCAGCACCAAAGAACAAAAAGCCAGAGTGTTGAAAATGCTAAAGACTCTTCATCAACCCGAGCCAAAGCTGTCATCAGACTATGAGCGTTCTATTATCAAGTCACATGCGGCACAACAAGCCTCGAAGAGCAGTACTGATGCAAGCGAGAAATATGTTGCCCAGCTCGGAGAACAAGCAAAATAGTCTTGCGCCCCTCTCAAGGTGATTTCCCATACCAATGTGGGGTCGAGCAAATATGGGGCCGAAGAGCAGTATGATCCAGAGGTAGTTGCGGAATACGGAGAAGATGTCGCTGCTCAAGGTATGAGTATTGCCCAGTACTTATCCCAGTTAGAGTACTTCCCCGTGAGTGAAGTAGCATACAAATACTAGTACGGCAAACCTCTCATCAAACCTTAGGAGGTAAATAATCTTCCAACAAAAATGCGAAGATTGCATAACTGGTACATGCATGCGACAAAGGCCGGGGCTAACTGGATAGTGCTGAAGGTTACCAAAAAGCATTATGGGAAAGAAATGGATGACATGATATCCATTGAATTTGATGAACTATTTCAATTATTCAATCAAGACGCCTTGGACAAATCGATCATCAGTGCCTATTGTCTGTAAGTACTAATTCTGTAATTAATTTAGTCTCCAGCTATCTCACCTTGTTTATTGCATGTATATAATCATATTGTAATATGCAGAATGAAGATTCTCGAATGCAGCAGAGGACAAATCTATGACATTGGCTTCATTGACCCATATTGGGTTCATCAAGCTAATTTCAAAACAAGCCCCCAGGATACGGAGGATAATATAGTACACGCGTTAAGGTTCCAAGAAACCAGAAGGGAAATACTATTTCCTTACAACTTCGAGTGAGTGTTATTGTCTTGTATACTCTTTCTTTTTCTCTTACTCGATGTTAAGTATATAATTGATTAGTTATGCATTCGCAGCTTCCACTATATTTTGTTAATCATTCAACTTGACAAAGGGCGTGTACTAGTCATGGACTCGAAACATAAACCCCTTGAGCAGTGGAAGGACATGCACATGCTTCTCCAGCGGTAATTCTAATCATTACGACACTATATCGGCAACGTTCGTGAATTTTATGATATAAGTAATTAATAACTTCTTTTATTCGTTTTGTTCACCGGGCAGCGCTTGGAAACGGTTCACCAACAAGGCTAGGGGTGTTTGGAAAGCGGAGCTTACATTTCAAGCACTAGATGTAAGCACCACTAGCTATATCCGCGCATCTCTTTGATTCTAGTTTTGATATCATTATTATCATGCTTGATTATTATTTTGATGGAACTATGTTCTCGTAAAGTGCCTGACGCAGGACCAGGTAACAATCTATGTGGATACTATATTTGCGAGTTCATCCGACAGACGTGCGATGAGAAGGGCAGAAATTTAGAGAAACTCCACGTAGGTAAACAATTTCTATAGTTTTTAATTACCATCAAATTGTGTTTAGTTTCATTCATATAGGCTGACTCCTTTTTTAAATCAGATCGAACGTCTACGGGACGGTCTTCTGCCAAAGGATCGCGTACGAGCAATTCAGGAGGAATTGGCGGGATTCTTGGATGCAGAAGTCCTAAACCCAAAAGGGGAATACTATTCAGGTGTGTATAAACAATAGGGATTGTACAAAGAGCAACTTTTGTATGTAGTGCATGAACTCGATCCGTGTATCGAATGTAATATTGTCATGATGATCTTGTGTAATATAATGGTTCCTTCATTGATGAGTGCAAAACACTAAATAAACGATAAAACAACATAAATGAATTCTCTGCCGTGGCACAAAAAGTGGCCAAAATGCTGCCGCGGCAACAAAAGTTGCCAAAATGAATTCTCTGCCGCGGCAGAGAAATGTGCCAAATCTCTGCCGTGGCAGAAGGTTATTTGTCCCGGTTCGTGTTATGAACCGGGTCGGTTGCTCCACCCCCCTCGCCCTCTGCCACGGCCACGTGTACCACCTTTTGTCCCGGTTGGTGGGGCAACCGGGACTAAAGCTTGGGGATTTAGTCCCGATTGCCCCGTCCCGGTTGGGTAACCGGGACTAATGCCCCTTACCAACCGGGACCAATAGGGCTGTTTCCACTAGTGTATATTTTGAAACGGAGGAAGTACGACATTAGCAACTATTAACATGCATCATCCTCCGGAGTTGGTCCACACTGATGAGGTCGTGGACCAGGTCCCTTGTCTGCTCCGGTTCATGTGTTGCCGTCTCGTACAATTTCAAGTGTTATGAGTTTCGGAAGGCAGCTATAACGCCACGAGATAGGTGTATGATCTCACAGGGCACAACACACATTTTGCTTGAGTGACACACATGTGCGGTCTCCAACTTCCTTATCAACAGAGAAAATGACGCAAAACTACCACATTTGAGACGATCTTGTTAAAAATCTACCACCTTTGGGTTTTTTGACACATAAAAACCACTTTTGGGTATGGGTGTGACAGAAAGCTCTAACTGGCCGTGTTTAGGCATCTAACAGCAAATCTGATAGGTGAGGCCTGTTGTCAGTGCTGGCGTGGCATGCACTTGATGGAGGGAGGCAATGGCCGTGAAGCGCGCGTCGAAGGGGGTCGTTAGGGCAGCCCGCTCCTTGTCGATTTCAACAGCTACCTCCAGCTCTGTTTCCCCACTCTTCCCCTGCCCGTCGCCGCTGTGTTGCCGCACCGCCGCCGTGTCTTCTCCCCGCCACCAACCGTTGTCGCCATGGTTTCGTGGAGCGATGGAGAAGAGTCGACGCACTACCTGACCTCGTCTGACGATGTGAGTACTCTACACCTGTAGATCTCCTGCACCTGTGTTTTTTGATTTATAGTTGAACTAGATTTGGATTCAGGTGGTTCCTTCTCTAATTTCTGCCACGTTTCAACATGTTAGAGTATGAACAACACCTACGATTTAGATTTTTGCGGTTTAGCCGACGATGGGGAGGAGCCTGTGCTCTACAAGTGTGGATTTGTGGCTGCCAAGTTTGTAGCTTGGGGGGGCTGTAACACTGGAAGGAGGTACCTAGCTTGTGAAGGGCAGCAGCTATGTGAGCATGTCCTAATTAGTATAGATAGTCAGTGCTGGTAATCTCAGTATGTGTGAATTTATAGTCTTCCTTAAATGATGTAGGAAGGAGAGAAGTGTTCATATGTGCATTGGGTTGATCCAGTGTGGCCAGATTCTCTGATGAAAGCAATGGGCAAGCTATGGGAGATGTTTGAAGAAGCTAAACAAGGCAGGGTGAATGATGCACTGGACAATGTTGAGAAGAAGTTTGATTTTGAAGACCAAATTAAGAAGTTGAACCAAGATTTGAAGAAAGCTCAGGATGAAGTTTAAAAAGAAGTGAAAGAGAAGCAGGTGACTTTAGCCCTCAAGGATAAAGCTGAACAAGCTCTCATGGCTGCAAGGGCTGAAATTCAGGAGAAAATGACCACTGAAGCAACAACTGTCAACATGCACAAATATTTGTTGGTGAAGGCAGAGAAAGATAGGGACAAGTACATGGAGGAGAAGAGGAAGCTGCAGTGCATTGTATCAGATTTGTTGAAGGAGAAAGAGGGCTACAGGGTCAAGTTCAAGAAGATAAAGGAGATTGTTGAGATGTAGTTTTATTATGATGTGAGCAATGGTTTAATTATGCTTTGAACAATGGTTTTATTATGATGTGAGCTGTAATATGTAGTGAACAATGGAAATTATCTGAATTATGAGCTTGTTGTGAACAATCTTTGTTGTTGAAATTATCTGTGAATAATGGAAATTATCTTTGTTGTTGAAATTATCTGTGAACAATGGAAATTATCTTTGTTATTGAAATTATATGTGAACAATGAAAATTGTGTAGGTAGTATCATTCATTTATAAGGGCAGATAAAACTACTGGCAGCAAAACAACACTCACTTGCTCATTTTCTCCAAAATACCAGTACATAGCCTCATTCACTTAAACAAAGAGGAATATTCAACATACATCTAGAGGTCCAACAGTTTGCACAACAAACACTTAAAATTAGATGTTCACCAGGTAGCAGAATGACAACAGATGCATTTTCCCCAGCAATCAGACATTTCCCCCATCTAGAGGTCCAACATGTGCATCTCTCCCAACAGATGCATTTGCCCCAGCATTTAAATAGGACATGAAGCCTCTTTCTTTCCTAGGTGCAACAAAAGATGATCTTGTTGCAGGAGTTGATGATCTTGGTGGCCTTGGAGTTGGTTGAGCTTGGGGAGGTGCAACACTGGATGATCTTGGTGGCCTTGGAGCTGGTTGAGCTTGGGGAGGTGCAACACTGGAAGTTCTTGGTGGCCTTGGAGCTGGCTGAGCTTGGGGAGGTGTAGCACCTGAAGAAGATGCTCCATCTGGCTTTGTCCTGTTTGCCTGTTAGGAAGCATAGTTTAATCAGCAGAAAAGTTTCTACAGGTGTTATAAAGCATAGTTTAATCACTGGTAGTTTCTTTACCTTGTGATTGTTTTTCCTTAATGCAAGATCTGGTCTGAGAGGCTATGAGCAGCTTGTATATTTGTGTCCTTGCAGTTTGCAGTTACTGTAGGTGATAGTGGCCATCATGGAAGATTCTTTTGGCTTTGGTACCTCAAATTTGCCTTTTCTTCTTTTTTCTTGCCTTCTTCCCTTCTGGTGATCTTTAAAACCATGTGGCATGGTGTCTTCAGTGTCAATTTTGGTCCATCCATGTTGTTGTGGCATGCGATAGAATACATGCCTGTAGCATTTGAAGAAGAAAGGTTTCTTGTAGAATTCAGATACATAATCTTCTGGATATTCACCAGCTTTGTATATGGCACTAACAGCATGATTGCATGGCAATCCATATAGATCCCACTTCCTACAAGAACAACTTATTTTTATCAGATTCAACTCATAAGTGTGATCTCCACTTTGCACCTGCCACAGTCCATCATCTGCCCTTTTTGGCACACAATTCCTTGCAAATTTCTTGTTCAATTCTAGTTTTTCTGCATAAAAGGGTGTGATCTCCCATGATGCTTTCTGTCCTCCTTCCCTCTTTTCATCAAACCTAACCATATGTTTGTCATAAATCCCTACAAGCATTGTCACAATGGGTTTGTTTCTCTCATCTAGAATATATCTGTTGAATACTTCACTCAAATTGTTGTTGACCAGATCTGTCTTGCAGTTTGTATCAAAGGCCCACCTTGCCCATGTGTTCACAGGAATTTTGGACAACCACTGCCAAGCAAGCTCACATTGCTTCTTCATTTCTTCCATTGCATTGTCAAAACCATGTTTGGTGTAAGAATAAGAAGCATTGTCCATGCATTTCTTCAAATCCTCTCCTCTGAAGCCTGCTGTCTAAAAGTTGGCATAAATATGCCTAAGACAGAATTTGTGGGGAGAGTTTGGGAACACATTTGAGACAGGTTTGATTAGCCCCTTCTGTCTGTCAGACATTATTGTGTAGTGGCCAAACTATCCTTCTTCTCCACCTAGGGCTTCCTTCAATTGTTCAAGAAACCACTACCAATTAGCAGTATCTTCCTTAGCAACTATATCCCATGCAATAGGATAGATATTATTGTTGCCATCTCTACCACTAGCAGCTAAAATTTGAGCTCCTGTTGTCAGTTTGATGAAGCAGCCATCTAAGCCAATGAAGGGCCTGCATCCAAGAAATCCAAGCCTTGCAGCATTGACACAACAGAAAAGGCCATGAAATCTAGGCTTGTCACTGATAAACACTTGCTGCCCTTTTTTAATTGCTTCCTGCTCTTCCTCTGTTGGGCCAGTAACAGTGGTGACAATACACCTTGAACCTGGATTTTTATCTATAACAGTTTGCAAGTAGTCTCTAATTCTGTGGTACTACCTCTTGTGATCCCCCATCACCTTTTCCCTTGCTTTAGTCTTTGCCCTATAGGCCATTCTCTTTGGCACTTCAACACCAAAATCCTTTTTTGCTTTGTAAAATATGGTTCTGATGCCTGTGTTTGGATCAGACCTGAAGTTGTCAACATACACATTGCTCAGAAACTTGCTGGTAACTCTATTGCTTGATGGTTCAGTTGGACAACAGTGCTCCAAATGCATTTTCTTTACATAGGAAGTGCTCTCATGCTTGATTTTTTAAGCTGACATAAAGAACTGGCAGTTGTACTTCCCCTTCTTTGCTGGCTTACAACAAACAATAATTCTATCTGGCCCATTTCTGTGGTAATGGAAATTCCTAACTTGAGCTATGTGAAGCTGACACAATGCCTGCCTAAACTGATAAACATCCTTGAAACATAGCTTCAGCCTAAACTGTTGCTCAGGATTTTCCCTAGTTTCATCATACCACACCCTCTTTGGTTGCTTCTTTCCTCTGCTTTTTCTCCCATTTGGTAGCACAAATGGTAGAGGCTCAAATCCATCATCCTCTTCTTCTCCTAGGAAACCTAACTGCTCATCATCTTATGGATGAGAAGGATCCCAGTCTTCCTTTCCTAGTAATTCATCTTCACAATGTGACCTTGTAGTAGGGCCCTTCCTCCTTACTCTTTTCTTCACTTGTTGCTCTATAAAAATATCCTCTGGCTCTGTCTCATCCTCATACAGTTGCTCATCAGCCTTCCTCTTCATCTTAGCTGCTATTCTTTTGTTACTCTCCTATATTTCCTTCCTCCTCATCTCCTCTAACTGAACTAGGTCAACCTGGCATGGATACATCCAACTGTCACTGCCATCATATGCTTCTCCCCCATCTTCTTCTTCATCTCCCTCATCTTCATCTTCTGACATCCAATTGTCATCATTATGTGTGCACAAAGGCTGAAAGTACACACTGTTCTGGGTCTCAATGAGGTTATGACCATGCTCTTCCTCCTCTAAATCACATGACATGTGACTTGGATAAGATTTTGCATATAATTTTTCTGCCTCCTTGGACTTCACAGGAGACACAATAATTGCTTGTTTACTCTTGTCTCTCATCATAGTTAAAACCAGTTTTTTAGACCTTTCATACTTCCTGACCATCTCTTCCACCTTACAGTTGTTATCCACAATTTCTAGCCCATTCAGTCCCTCCCCTTCTGATTTTACATAGTACATTGAATCAGAAAGACCATAACCTTCCTTCTCCATCAGTGACAACAAATTCAAAAACCTAATATCTGATCTTAGCATTTTTGTTTGCACAAATTTAGCACCATCAAATTGAATGTAAAGATCCAAAATCTCTGAATGTGGCCTAAAACAAAGATAAGAGAATGTGCAATCATAAGAGAATGTGCAACCATCAAATTAATTTCTACTGCTAAATCACACTAAATCACACACAAATCATAACTTTTCAATCCCCAAATTCAGAAAAGAGAAAAATGAACCTTACCCGCCGTCGGAGACATAGTGGCTGAGCAGGTCCTCGCTTAACTGGCTCGTCGTAGCAAGTTGCAGTTACGCTGAATAAGATTCCGGCTGAGCTGAAGAAGCTTCCTGCTCCAGCTCCGGTGCGGCGTCCTGGTCCGGCCCCGGCGCGAGATCCATCGACTCGCGGTCTTCATCAGAGTCCAAATCGATGGACCCCATATTGAATCCAGGCCTGAAGAGCACCTGCCGCACGAAACGACCGCCGCCGCCTCCACTTCGACCCCCTCCGTCGCCGTCCTCTGTCCCTCCGCCACTCGCCATTGCTGTTCGAGCAGCAAACTAACTGAAACAGCTGACCGCGAGGGGACAGTGGCTGCCCTAACGACCCCCTTCGACGCGTGCTTCACGGCCGTTGCCTCCCTCCATCAAGTGCGTGCCACGCCAGCACTGACAACGGGCCCCACCTGCCAGAAATGCAGTTACATGCCTAAACACGGCCACTTAGAGCTTTCTGTCAAACCCATACCCCAAAAGTGGTTTTTATATGTCAAAAACCCAAAGGTGGTAGATTTTTAACAAGATCGTCTCAAATGTGGTAGTTCTGCGTCATTTTCTCTATCAACATCCCGAAGCGTCAAAACAGGTGAAAGAAAAGAAAGAGAAAGAAAGAGAGACAACATAAATTGAAATATCAAATACCAAGGCCATGCTCAATGGTGCGCTTAAAACCGGGTTCTAGCAAGGATCAAAATGCTGGCCATTCATCAAGTGTGACATCCGGTCCAGTTACTTTTTTTTGCGAAAATTCCACCGATCTATTAATAATCATCAACGGTAGTATAAACAGGCCAAAAAGTAATACAAATTACAAATAGGTCGATATACCACCCAGCGAAGACTACAAACAATAGCACGAGCCGAAGGCGCGCCGTCGTTCTCGTCCCTCGATCACCGGAGCCGGATAAAGCTTATCATAGTAGAGCTTGTTGTAGTAGACAGACGGGAAGTTGTCGTGCTAAGGTCCCAAAAAACCAGTGCACTAAAGCAGCAACCATCGCCAATGATGACATCAGTAGATTGAAAGAGACTGACCTGAAATTAACACGAAAAACGACTAGATCCCAGGAGATCAGTCGGACACACGACTCCACGTGCCCTCCATCAGCGCTAGGAGCACCACCAGAGCGAGGATAGAGCGGGAAGGACTTTATTCTGACTTCAAGATGTAGCCATCGCCTCAACATCCCGAAAAAGACATGAAAAACAACCTAATCAAAGAACAAAAACCTCCCGCAGATGACAGACCGCGGTCCGCCACACCTCTAAGGCCCTAAGGCCATCGGAGACGGAGCAGACCGACGGTGTCAGCGGCGGATGAAAGGAACCCTAGATGGATTTTTTTAGCCGCCGCCTCGGCCTCCTGGGAGCAGCTGTATGTACCCGGTCCAGTTACTTTTTCACTAGCATCAGATCCCGAAAAAGAGTCGTGTTTCCCCTAAAAAAAGTCGTGTGCTTCACTCGAATCCCATGCTCCGAGAGTGACTAGTTAAAGGCAGCAAGTGCTGGAGCTTAAAGCATCTCTAAATCATCCTCTTTCTGCAGCCGCATCCCTTTATTTGCTCCTTTAACCGCCGAAGACGACTCTAACCGAAGCCGCAAAAAGGTTAGAGGAGAAAATATGCGATACCAGCTCTTACCCCTCTCTCCCAAATTTGCTCGGCCGCCAACTCGACTCCTATATTTTCCCCTCCACCCTCGTCGTTGACCCCTCCCGCCCAAAACCGCCATAAGTCGTCGTTGGTGCCGGGATTCTCCCCTCCCCTGGCCGAAATGTCACCGGAGCTCGGTTCCATAGCCCAGTCGAACTTCCCCTATGACGCGGCGCCGCCGAAATCGACCCCCGCGATGGCTCTGATGATGCGGAAATGGTTGGGCACCGCCGGCGTGGCGCGGTCGATGGTAGTGGCCGCCAAGATGACCTCCAAGGCCACAAAGACGACAGGGAAGCTGGGCCGGCTGCCCCTTGCGTCGGCGTTGAGCGGGCCGCGGGCACGGAAGCCGATGGAGGCCATCATAGCCCATTCGCAAGTGGTGGAGAAGAAGAAGAAGAATAAGAATAAGAATAAGAATAAGAAGAAAAAGAAGAGGAAGGCCATAGGGGCCTCCACACCCAAGCCAGCGACCACGCGACGAAGGGCAAGCCCAATCCGACATCCAAGGCCACGTTGCGTCCTCCTCGCCGGCCACCATCGCACCTCAGCGAGGCGCCCATGAGGTGATTGATGAAATACCCGGGGCTGACTCCGAGTGCCACCGAGGTGAGGGTCGCCGAGTTCATGTCCCAACTTGAACAATCTCACCAGCAAGGCCTCGACGACCTCAATTTAGCGACGAAGATGAGGTGGGCGACAAGGATGCCATCGAGGAGGCCACCGAGGAGGCCGAATAATGGTTGACCGAGGTGTGCAAGAAGAAGAGCAAGGGAAATAACACGCCCAAGGCCCCGGGCAAGAGATCCGCTAACTAGCAAGGAAAAATATGTTGCTTTGTGCCACGCTTGGATGAATATCTTGCTCGATGCTTCGGTTGGTGCCGATCAATCAAAGGAGAAGTTTTGGGGGATAATTGAGGATTGCTACCACAAGGTGGTCACCGTGCCATCCTACCGTACACAAGGCTCATTTGGTCATTGTTAGGGCACAATTCTTGAGTATTCCAACCGTTGGGCCGAGGCCGTGGAGTATGTCACCTAGGGATGAAAGTGGAGCGGAAAGTTTCTGACTTTTCCACGGAAAAACAAAAACGGAGTGAAAATATGGAAATGGAAATGGAATTTTGCAAAACGGAAATGAAAATGGAATTGGTTTGGCGAAGACAAAAACGGAACAACATTTTCTGGCAAAACAGATGTGGAAACGAAATTTCCATTTCCGTCTAATATGGAATTTCTATTTTAGGGTTGATGTGCATGGACAAATCAAACAAACCCATTACATGAGCTTGTCAAACCAAACTTGCAAAGTTGCTGATTCTACAACTGGCGACCATGTAATCCCTTCACGCATTCGAGTAGGCTTTCATGATTTGATATTTTTATTATTCCTTTGTAAACCTAGCACCGTGTATAATGAGGGAACAACTTTTTTGGTTTTCTTAAATGCTTGAGACTTTCTGCATGCTTTCAGATTTCTCTTGGTTCCGGGTAAAATCTGCATTGTTACGCATCTGCACCATATTAGGTCCATATATGTTTTCGACAATATCTGCTTCTGTTTTTGTTTTTGGAGTTTCTGTATTCATTTATGCTTCCGCAAAAAAATATGAAAACAAATGTGGCACCACTCAGTTGCGACCGTTTTCTCTCAGTTTTCATTGTCACCAATGCACCACCGAGTGGGGTGCCAATCACCGAGTGGGGTGCACTCCAACAAGATGTGTACAAGCACCGCAACAAGAGAGGTGGCAACAAAGCCTTTGCTTTGCACCATTGCTATAAGGAGCTCCAAGGAAATGATAAGTGGATTCAAAGGAATTATGAGACCACACTGAAGTGGGCTAGGCTAAGCCAAAAGGAGGAGGCCGGTGATGAAGAGGAAGACCGCAACAAGAGGCTGGATGGTGTCAAGATAGCCAAAGAGAAGAAGAAAAAGAAGAATAAGAAGAAGAAGAAGAAGAAGGGAGGTGTCGGCGCCTACAAGGAAGATTTCAATGCCATCATTGAGACAAAGAAAGCTTTGGTGGCCGAACGCAAAGCGGACAAGGAGGCTACGTGGAATGAGCTAAAAGTGTTGGAGGAGGAGAAGTGGCGGTCCAAGTTGGTGGTGGAGTGAAGGATTGCACTTGAAAAAGAGAGGGTGACGAAAGAGAAGAAGATAGAAGAGGAAAGGCTAGCACTTGAGAGGGAGAAGTTGGCCAAGGAGAGGGAGAATGCTGACCGCAACATCATGTTCATGAACCCAAGCACATGGAATGACAAGGCTAGGGCATATTGGGAGATTGCTCGTGCGAGGATCTTTCCCGAGAGCTAGGTGGTGGTGGTGATGGTGGTGATGGTGGTCGAAGTGCTCTTTGAGGTGGACGAGATGGTGTAAAAGGTGGCCGAGATGGTGAATGTCTTACTTTTGGATCTAACATGATCGATTTAATGTATTTTGGATAATATTTATGCATGTTTGTAATATGGATACTTGACATGTGGTGTGGAGATTTAAAAATTGTGATGATTTTTTTACTAATTTAAGTTTTTTGGGATCGAATTCGACGGCCAAAGTTTAGAGGTACAGATATAGTCATCTAAGTTTTTTGGATCTTTTTATTCTCTAAAGAAACAGAGATGGGTTAGAGATGCTCTTAGCTCGTTTTACTTGGGAATACAGCCTCCTCTACCAATACTTCTTGGTTTTTTGGTTGCCTTCGTTCTATTCCGTTTCAAAGCACATATGCAGTCACTGGTGGAAAAAGGGCCTCCAGTCTCGGTCCGCAACTGGCTCTAGTCCCGGTTTTGGGCCCGGGACTGTGAAAACGGGACTAGAGCCCCCCCTCTAGTCGCAGCTCGCTGCGACCCGCGACTGATAACAGCCACGTGGTTGTTTCAGCACCGCGGGGGCGGAAACCCTCTAGTCCCGGGCCGTAACACCACCTGGGACTAAAAGGTTTCCTGCCCCGGCAGAGAATTGTGTGTTTCTCTGTCGCGAGAGAGATTGTGTATTTCCTTTTTTTGCCATTTCGTTCCTTTTTCATTTTGTGTTTCACTATAATTTCAAACATATATTTAAGTACACATATTCTACGCTAGTACATACACAGTACACGTTGATGCATCTATATAATTAATCGATCCCTTGCAAGCATACATTGATGATATATATATCAAAGGGAAGAAATGTTTTAAAATTACATGGTAATTGATGAATATATATATCGTATCAACTACATGGAGATCACTAAGGCAAATCGAGTTCCACGTCATCCGCATAATGCTCTCCATGTACATCAAGGACCCCCTTCATCATAAATCCCGCCAGCTCCTCTTGAATTGCTCTTATGCGCTGGTCTGGCTCTAGTTTCTCCCGCAAACCATAAATATAATGTGAGTCAACTTTCTGCTCACTGGTCAACTCGCGGATGTACTCGCAGACGTAGTATCCACATAAATCAGTTCCTGGTGGCTGCTGTAAACTCTTCACCATTTTATAAGTTAGCTCCTCTTTGAATGGACCTGGTATTTTCTGTCTGAACCGTGTCCAACACCTGCTTGGCAAAAAAATGAACAAAGGAGTTATTAGTTACTTGATATCATGAAATGAACGAAAGAGGCCGATATAATGCGATAATGATTAAAATTACTTATGGAGCATTGCTTTCATGTCGCTCCACTGCTCTTGGTCCCAACTTAATGAGTCATAGACTTCAACTAGGGACTTGTAAGCTTGAATGTTTAACAAGATCCAGTAGAATATGCGGATGTTTACATAAGAATACATGCATAGATCATCGAGTAAGCAAAAATAAAATGTGTACAAGATAGAAACACTCACTTGAAGTTGTAAGAAAATAGTATTTCCTTAACAAAATTATTCTCAGTTAAGAACCTGCACATGTCTTCCTCCACGTCCTTGGGGTGATTCTTTAACATATATTTATTAATGATATATGGGTCAATAAACCCAAGAGTCATATATTCTAGCTCTTTTGCATTCAAGCATATTCATTCTGCATAATATAATATCATACAAAAGGGTATATAGTTAGGATTATATATTAAATGCAATGAACGAGCTAAGCTACAAACTTAATTATAGAAATAAATCACTTACAAACAGTAGCAACCAATGATAGATTTGTCGAGGGTGCGTTGGTTGTACAATTGAAACAGTTCGGTCATTTGAACCTGTATCGAGTATGGTTTGAAGTGGTGCTCCTTTCTAACATCCACCGGAAACCAATCTTTCTGATGCTTTTTTCTGCTCGCGACATGTACCATTCATGCAGATTTCGCATATGTGTGGATAAACGCGCGAGCTCCTCATTACTGACTAGAGGCTCCCCTTGGACATACTTCCGTACTATCTGACCCACGGGCGTATCTTCATAGCCTAAATATTGACCAAGAGACATATTTTCTTCGGTAGAAAGTGCTTTGGCCTGCGATACAGTGATTCCCATTAGTGCAGCATTATTACGGGCTCTAGGGTCCATTATCCATATCCATTTCATCTCTGAAGGCCTTGTCGAGGTCTAAAATGACTTTGAGCGGGGCGACCGATTGATTCTTCTGTGCTCCGAGCTGGGCAACTTGCTTCCCGCTTTTTGCACTTGTGATTTTTTTCTTCTGTGCTTGCTTAATAATCTCTCGGTCATAGTCTGATTCCAGATTCATCGATATCTGGGATGGTTTCTCAAGAAAGGACTTAGCCCACTTTTTGGTTTTTTCATCATATATTGTCTTTGGCTCGGGCTTTTTAGGTGCAAAATGCACCTTAACTTGGGCAGCCACATCCGCGTTAGTTTCCTCATCGGTCTTGCCATAAGGTCTCTTTGGAAGAGCCGACGAGATGTCGACTATCTTTGCTGTTTGACCTTTCTTTGATGTGGGGCGGGGGGAGCATCGACCTTTCGTTTCTTCGATGAGGTAGTAGTACTGCACGGAGGCGGAGGCGGAGATTGAGTATTGCGCGGAGGCAGAGATCGAGTTGATGTACTCCTGCTGCGGTGATCGTCAGCGGGGCGGGGTGGACTTGGAGGTTGACGATAATCGGGTTGGGGTGGACTTGGAGGTTGACGATATTCGATGCGGGGTGGACTTGGATTCCTCGGAGTTGGTGTCCTTGGCGCCGAGCCTGGAAACTTGATGTACTTCTTCTTCCATAGAATGATGTTGCGCTTGACATCTCCTAGTTTCGTAAGGCCTTCAGGCGTAGCGATGTCAATCTCTAGGTGAAGGGAATATGCCCTAAGAGGCAATAATAAAGTGTTTATTATGTGTATTCCAAGTATATGATAGATGTTTATTTTGCATGCTATAATTGTATTAATACGGAAACGTTAATACATGTGTGTTTAATAAACAAACAGAAAGTTCCTAGTTATGCCTCTCTCATAAACTAGCTCGTTGATTAACAAGATGATCAAGGTTTCCTGATCATGGACATTGGATGTTGTTAATAACGGGATCACAACATTAGTGTAATGGTGTGATGAACATTCATCCGAAGTATAGCATTACGATCAAAGTCATTGAGTTTATATTGCTATAACAACTTACGAAGTGATCCTAATCCTTAGACCATGAGATCATGTCAATCACTAACACCGGAAGAGTTTCTTGATAACATCAAACGTCACACCGTAACAGGGTGATTATAAAGATGGATTCAGAACTAATAAAGTGTTATGTTGAGGCTCATGGATCGAGAGTGGAATTTTTTCATCCCGCTGACGGATAGATATACTCTGGGCCCTCTCGGTGATATCACATTGATTAGCTTGCAAGCAAGTGATTTGATCACTAGAATGTTATATCACAGGAACGAGAAAAGAGTGCATGTCGGTAACGAGATCAAACTAGGTATGGAGATACTGATGATCGAATCTCGGACATGTAATATATCGTGAAACAAAGGGATTAAGATACTAACGTAAAAGGTTCCGACGATCACAAGAAAGTCATCGTTGAATGTGTGGGAGTCAGTATGGGTCTCTAGATCCCGCTTCTGATTATTGATCCGAAAGGGGTCTCGATCATGTCCGCATTATTCATGAACCGTAGGGTGACACACTTAAGAGACACCGACATCCAATTGGAGCAAATGTTTCATGCCGAAAGAATGAACAAGTGCAGGAATTTATTTCACTAGATACCGAAACAGGTTTTCGGGTGAAATTGCTAAAGTGGTTATGCATGTGAAATAGAATTCTAGCAAGGGGTTATTTGTGAATGTTTGTCATTAAAGTAATTGACAAAATTCTGAATAAAATAAAAGAGTTTTATTTAATGAGAGTTTTCATTAAATTTGGTGGAAATTTAATGGGAATTTGAGTGGACTTTTGAGTGGAGGGAATTTAAAGGAGATTTGTGAGTGGAGTGTCCACCCACATGAAGAGGGGAGGGCAAGGGGGCAGCCCCCATGCGCCGGCCACCCCCTTGGGGTTCCCCCCCTCCTCCTATAAAAGGAGCCCCCCTCCTCACTTGTCTCTCACACCTCCTCGTGAAGGATCTCTCTCCCCCTCTAGAATTTATCCCCCATGGTCTCGGACTAGCGAGATACATGTTCCCAGTGGCTATTCGGCAAGAAAGAGTTGTGCTTCCGCTGCATCGCTGGAGCGAGGAGGCGGAGGTTGCTAGGTGCCTCGAACGTGTGTGCGAGCATGGATGCGCTGCTGATTTGCGGCGCTAGGACTTCCTCTCGATCTTGAGATCGGCAGGAGATCATCTACATCAACCACGAGTTGAACTCGTTAAGCTCTGTCGGTCTTCAAGGGTATGTTCTCTACGGATATACATCCGCCCGTTGTTTGTATCTAGTAGATAGATCTTGGTTTATAGTTCACATCGTAGGAAAAATTTTGTTTTCTATGCTACGAACCCTACAGTGGTATCAGAGCCGGAACTATGCGTAGATACTTTACACGGGTAGTACACATATGAGTATGTGGGCGATGATGATCATGTTGTTGCTCCTTTGTTGTAATTTTGGATATTGGTGGCATAGTGGGATGAAGCGGCCCGGACAAACTTTACATGTCCTCGCACATGAGACCTGTTCCATGCTTGACATGCAAATAGTTTGCATAAGTGGTTAGCGAGTGTCTGTCTCTCCTACTATAGTCAATATCTATTTTGCAAGCGAGTTGTCAACAATTTGATTATCCTCGTTGTGGTTCATGTTCGTAGGTAAGAACGGTTCTATCTCGAAAGCCCTAAGCCACGTAAAACTTGCAATGGATAAATTAGAGGCGTCTAGTTTAGATTGTTGCTGGGCTAGTGTTATGATATGGTAGTGTTGTAAGTAGAAGTATGAGATGATACTCTTACAACACACATAGCGTGTAAAATCCATAGACCTTGGATTTACACATATAGGTATGATAGTGATCATACCACGATGCACATGATAGAGATCATCTGCGGGAACCATATAATTTCACTAATAAACATATGATGTTTGATAGCATCTTATATTGCTTGTTTAGCGCTTTGTTAGCATAATAAGATGATCCCTCATTTAAATATCAAGATAAGAATGTGTTCTTCCTTTAGTATGCACCGATTATGTTTTCGTCGCTCCAAGACATCACGTGATGATCGGGTGTTCTTGGATCCACGACCATATTTCGGGTGTAAAACAGTTACACACGCGAATACTAAGGTTCTAACTTGGCGAGCCTAGCATGTACAAACATGGCCTCGGAACACGGACCGAAAGGTTAAGCATGAGTCATATAGTTGATATGATGCCCATTTGATGCTCGCCTTTGAAGCTATACCGACTCACGTGATGATCGGACTTGGTGTAGTGGATTTGGTTCATGTAATCACCAAAAAGGCACGAGGGATGTCGTTTTTGAGTGGGAGTTCATTCGTAATATAGATTAGTTGAACTCAATCTATCATACACTTAGTCTAAACTTTACAAATTCTGTTGTAGATGGCACCACCTGCTTTTAATTTCAATGTGTTCATGGAGAAAGAGAAACTAGCAACGAACGGTAGCAACTTTACCGATGGGCCATGAATTTGAGGATTCTCCTCTCTGCTGCACAAAAGAAATATGTGCTAGAAGCGCCGTTAGGCCCCCCACCTTTAGATGATGCCCCTGACGAGGAGAAGAATGTCTATCAGACTCGTCAGGAGGACCACAACTTAGTTCATTGCGGCATATTGTATGGGCTAGAGCCGGAACTTCGAAAGCGTTTCGAAAATGGCAATGCATTTGATACAATGGGTGAGTTGAAAATGATTTTCGACACACATGCTGCTGTAGAGAGCTACAATGCTTCAGAAAAGTTCTTTAGCTGCATGATGGAAGAGCACAGCTCTGTTAGTGAGCATGTACTCAAGATGTCGGGTTACGCCGATAAGCTTGTGTCCTTGGGAATATCGATTCCCATTGACTTAGGCATCCATCGTGTTCTGCAGTCTCTGCCACCTAGCTATAAGAGCTTCGTGATGAACTATAATATGCAAGGCATGAAGAAGTCTCTCCCCGAGCTTCTGTCAATGCTTAAAACTGCAGAAGTGGAGATCAAAAAGGAACATCAAGTGTTGATGATCAATAGGAACACTGGTTTCAAGAAAGACAAGAAGGGAAAACGGAAGGGAAGTAAGGGCGGCAAGCCTGTTGCCGCGCCTGAAAAGAAACCCCGAGTTGGACCTAAGTCTGATTCCGAGTGCTACTATTGTAAGGGGACTGGCCACTGGAAGCGCAACTGCCCCAAGTATCTGGCAGACAAGAAGGCCGGCAAGGCAAACAAAGGTATATATGATATACATGTTATTGATGTGTACTTGACTAGTGCTCGCAGTAGCACCTGGGTATTTGATACCGGTTCAGTTGCTAATATTTGTAACTCGAATCAGGGGCTGCGGAACAAGCGAACGCTAGCAAGGGGTGAGGTCAAGATGCGTGTCGGCAATGGATCAAGCGTTGATGTGATCGCCGTCGGAACGCTGCCTCTCCACTTGCCGTCGGGATTAGTTATAAACTTGAATAAATGTTATCTGGTGCCTGCACTGAGCATGAACATTGTATTTGGATCGTGTTTGATGCGAAGTGGTTATTCATTTAAATCCGAGAACAATGGTTGTTCCATTTATATGAATGAAATATTTTATGGTCATGCACCGATGATGAATGGTTTATTTCTATTAGATCTCGATGATAATGTTACACATATTCATAATGTTGATGCTAAAAGGATTAAACTTAATGATGATATATCCGCATATACGTGGCACTGCCGTCTAGGTCATATTGGCGTTAAACGCATGAAGAAGCTCCATTCGGATGGACTTTTGGAATCACTTGATTATGAATCATTTGATACATGTGAGCCATGCCTTATGGGCAAGATGACTAGAACGCCGTTTTCCGGTTCAATGGAACGGGCGACAGATTTATTGGAAATCATACATTCTGATGTATGTGGTCCAATGAGTGTGTCGGCGCGAGGTGGATATCGTTATTTTGTTACTTTCACGGATGATTTGAGTAGATACGGTTATATCTACTTGATGAAACACAAGTCTGAAACCTTTGAAAAGTTCAAGGAATTTCAGAATGAAGTGGAAAATCATCGTAATAGAAAGATCAAATTTCTACGGTCCGACCGTGGAGGTGAGTATCTAAGTTACGAGTTTAGCACTCACATGAAAGAGTGTGGAATTGTTTCACAACTCACACCTGCCAGAACACCACAGCGAAATGGTGTGTCGGAACGTCGTAATCGTACTTTATTAGATATGGTTCGATCTATGATGTCTCTGACGGACTTGCCGTTGTCATTTTGGGGTTATGCACTAGAAACTGCTGCATTCACTTTAAATCGGGCACCATCTAAATCCGTTGAAAAGACACCGTATGAATTTTGGTTTGGAAACAAACCTAAGCTGTCATTTCTTAAAGTTTGGGGATGCGATGTTTATGTGAAGAAACTTCAACCGGATAAACTCGAACCCAAAGCGGAAAAATGCGTCTTCATAGGATACCCTAAAGAAACTATTGGGTATTCCTTCTATCACAGATCCGAGGGCAAGGTTCTTGTTGCCAAGAATGGATCCTTTCTAGAGAAAGAGTTTCTCGCGAAAGGTGTGAGTAGTCGGAAGGTAGAACTCGAAGAGGTTGTGGAACCTTCTCTTCAAAGTATGGCGAGTAGCGCAGCGCCGGAAGTTGTTCCGGAGTTGGCTCCACCTATTGAAGAGGGAACTAATGATAATGATCATGAAACTCCAAAAGAGAGTACTACCGAACCTCGCAGGTCAAACAGAACGCGTGCAGCTCCCGAGCTGTACGGAAATCCTGTCATGAATTTCATGATTGATGAAAATGATGACCCTGCGACGTATGAAGAAGCGATGATGAGCCCGGATTCCAACAAATGGTTAGAAGCCATGAAATCCGAGATGGAATCCATGTATGAAAATCAAGTTTGGAACTTGGTGGAATTACCTCACGACCGAAAGGCCGTGGAGAACAAATGGATTTTCAAAAGGAAAACTGATGCTGATGGTAATGTGACCGTCTATAAAGCTCGACTTGTCGCAAAGGGGTTTCGACAAATTCAAGGAGTTGACTACGATGAGACTTTCTCTCCCGTAGCGATGCTAAAGTCAGTTAGGATTATGTTAGCAATTGCTGCATATTTCGATTATGAGATATGGCAGATGGATGTCAAAACCGCGTTTCTCAATGGTAATATTGAAGAAGAGTTGTATATGATACAACCAAAGGGTTTTGTCGATCCTAAGGATGCTAACAAGGTGTGCAAGCTTCAGCGATCCATCTATGGATTGAAGCAAGCATCACGAAGTTGGAATCTCCGCTTTGATGAGGTGATCAAAGAGTTTGGATTTGTCCAAACTTATGGAGAAGCTTGTATTTACAAGAAAGTGAGTGGGAGCAATGTGGCATTTCTGATATTATATGTGGATGACATATTATTGATCAGAAATGATATAGATCTTTTAAACAGTGTTAAAAGTTATCTAAACAGCAAATTTTCAATGAAGGACCTAGGTGAAGCGTCATACATATTAGGCATAAAGATCTATAGAGATAGATCTAGGCGCCTAATAGGGCTATCGCAAAGTACATACCTTGATAAGATTTTAAAGAAGTTTAAAATGGACGGAAGTAAGAAGGGGTTCTTATCTATGTTGCAAGGCAAGACATTGAGTAAGACTCAAAGTCCGGCTTCGGCGGAAGAAAGAGAGATAATGGACAAAGTCCCCTATGCTTCAGCCATAGGCTCTATAATGTACGCCATGCTATGTACAAGACCGGATGTGGCACATGCTATTAGTTTGACTAGTAGGTACCAATCGGATCCAGGTTCGGAACACTGGTAGCGGTCAAGAATATCCTTAAGTACTTACGAAGAACTAAGGATATGTTTCTTGTATACGGAGGTGAAGAAGAGCTCGTCGCTAAGTGTTATGTCGACGCTAGCTTTGACACCGATTCGGATGACTCTAAGTCTCAATCCGGATACGTATTTCTCATGAATGGCGGAGCGGTTAGTTGGAGGAGCTCCAAACAACCTGTGGTAGCAGGATCAACAACGGAGGCCGGATATGTTGCTGCTTCGGAAGCGGCTCAGGAAGCAGTTTGGATGAAGGAGTTCATATCCGAACTAGGATTGGTGGCAAACGCGTTGGACCCAATGGTGATCTATTGTGACAACAATGGTGCCATTGCCAATGCCAAAGAGCCAAGGTCTCACAAGCATTCCAAGCATATTAAGCGCCGGTTTCACTCCATCCGCGAGCATGTCAAGGATGGAGATATAAAGATTTGTAAAGTACATACGGATCTCAATGTAGCAGATCCGTTGACTAAAACTCTCCCTAGAGCAAAACATGATCAACACTAGAACTCAATGGGTGTTAGATTTATCACTATGTACCTAGATTATTGTCTCTAGTGCAAGTGGGAGACTGAAGGGAATATGCCCTGAGAGGCAATAATAAAGTGTTTATTATGTGTATTCCAAGTATATGATAGATGTTTATTTTGCATGATATAATTGTATTAATACGGAAACGTTAATACATGTGTGTTTAATAAACAAACAGAAAGTTCCTAGTTATGCCTCTCTCATAAACTAGCTCGTTGATTAACAAGATGATCAAGGTTTCCTGATCATGGACATTGGATGTTGTTAATAACGGGATCACAACATTAGTGTAATGGTGTGATGAACATTCATCCGAAGTATAGCATTACGATCAAAGTCATTGAGTTTATATTGCTATAACAACTTACGAAGTGATCCTAATCCTTAGACCATGAGATCATGTCAATCACTAACACCGGAAGAGTTTCTTGATAACATCAAACGTCACACCGTAACAGGGTGATTATAAAGATGGATTCAGAACTAATAAAGTGTTATGTTGAGGCTCATGGATCGAGAGTGGAATTTGTTCATCCCGATGACGGATAGATATACTCTGGGCCCTCTCGATGATATCACATTGATTAGCTTGCAAGCAAGTGATTTGATCACTAGAATGTTATATCACAGGAACGAGAAAAGCGTGCATGTCGGTAACGAGATCAAACTAGGTATGGAGATACTGATGATCGAATCTCAGACATGTAATATATCGTGAAACAAAGGGATTAAGATACTAACGTAAAAGGTTTCGACGATCACAAGAAAGTCATCGTTGAATGTGTGGGAGTCAGTATGGGTCTCCAGATCCCGCTTCTGATTATTGATCCGAAAGGGGTCTCGATCATGTCCGCATTATTCACGAACCGTAGGGTGACACACTTAAGAGACACCGACATCCAATTGGAGAAAATGTTTCATGCTGAAAGAATGAACAAGCGCAGGAATTTATTTCACTAGATACCGAAACAGGTTTTCGGGTGAAATTGCATAAAGTGGTTATGCATGTGAAATAGAATTCTAGCAAGGGGTTATTTGTGAATGTTTGTCATTAAAGTAATTGACAAAATTCTGAATAAAATAAAAGAGTTTTATTTAATGAGAGTTTGCATTAAATTTGGTGGAAATTTAATGGGAATTTGAGTGGACTTTTGAGTGGAGGGAATTTAAAGGAGATTTGTGAGTGGAGTGTCCACCCACATGAAGAGGGGAGGGCAAGGGGGCAGCCCCCATGCGCCGGCCACCCCCTTGGGGTTCCCCCCTCCTCCTATAAAAGGAGCCCCCCTCCTCACTTGTCTCTCACACCTCCTCGTGAAGGATCTCTCTCCCCCTCTAGAATTTATCCCCCATGGTCTCGGACTAGCGAGATACATGTTCCCAGTGGCTATTCGGCAAGAAAGAGTTGTGCTTCCGCTGCATCGCTGGAGCGAGGAGGCGGAGGTTGCTCGGTGCCTCAAACGTGTGTGCGAGCATGGATGCGCTGCTGATTTGCAGCGCTAGGACTTCCTCTCGATCTTGAGATCGGCAAGAGATCGTCTACATCAACCACGAGTTGAAATCGTTAAGCTTTGTCGGTCTTCAAGGGTATGTTCTCTACGGATATACATCCGCCCGTTGTTTGTATCTAGTAGATAGATCTTGGTTTATAGTTCACATCGTAGGAAAATTTTTGTTTTCTATGCTGCGAACCCTACACTAGGTCCACAAAATCCTCCACTATGTCATCCACCATGACACGAGCATAGCCAGGTGGAATCGGAAGTGAATGATGGAGTGCTCCAGGTAGACAAGGTAAAGCAGTGTCGATCTCCACCTTGAAGTACAGGTTGTTCATTGGCTGATGTAGCTCACATTGTGCCATCTCTCTGACATCATCCACGGGGTAGCGAGGAGCCGGTGCATCATCCAGCAGTGCTTGATCATCAGCCCGGACCTCCGCGGGAGCCACACTGATTCTCCGCTGGCTAAGATCCAATGCAGGATCATCAGCCTACGGGTGAGTTGACGATCGTGGTCTTTGTCTAATTTCTTATATGAGGTTCTTCAGACCAGATAGGTCCTGCTCTACACTAGAGATTCGGTCTGCCTCCCGGTCCTTCTTTCTCTGACGGCTTCTATAACTGGCATCGTACTGAGGAAACCCTTTCTTCCACGAGACACCGGCACCGTTGTCTCGTGTTCGTCCTCCCTTTTCAGGATTCCCTAGGGCGTGTGTCAGCTCATCGTTCTCTCTCTCGGGACGGAACAATCCCAATTGAGCATCGTTCATTGCTTGAACAAGGTCTTGGGAGGGTTTTAGAATTTTTTCATGAAATAATGTCTTCCCTGTTTCTGGCTCCAACGATCCCCCGTGCCCGTACCACCAATGCTTTGACCTCTCGGGCCATCCATCTGTACCAGGAGTGACGCCTCTAGCCCTTATTTCCTTCTCCATAGTTTCCCACCTAGGGACGACACTCTTGTAGCCACCTGTCCCCATTTTATGATGGTATTTCTTTTGGGCAGCATTTAACGTGTTCTTTGCCGACTTTGCCTTTTCTTTATCAGATTGCTTGTACTGTACAAAATCGGGCCACTGTTCTCTCAACTTCTCGTTTACTCCTTTGAAGTCTGGAGTTTTCTTTTTCGCGACATATTTCACGTATAAACTTTTCTTGCGGTTCCTGTACAGTCCAGCCATCTTGCTCAGAGCTCACTCCTTGACTTTCGCTCTATTTTCAAGCCCACCCTGCCTTGGGGTAATACCATCTACCTCAAATTCTTCATACTCTGGAGGTAGTATGAAATGCACTATGAGCTTCTGCCAAAGGTCATCTTTGGCATCATCGGTGACATAGCTGTTGGATTCTTTACCGGGTTTCTTTGAATGATTCCATTCTTGAATGGTGATCGGCAGGTTGTCTCTAACAAGCACCCCGCACTGATTTATAAACATCCTCCGGTGCTTCTCTGGAGCAATCCGTTCACCATCATCATCTATTTCTTTGATGGTGAACCTCTGATTACTATCCAACTTTTTGTTCGGCCCTCGTTTCGTTCGAGATGTCGATTGCTTCGATCCGGTGGGATAAAAGAAGAAGAGAGAGTGATTAATATATATCTAGATCAGTTAATGAATAGAGGTAACACGAGGCTTTATATATATATGTACCTCGTCGGATCTTGTCGAGGGGCCATCATTATTGTTGTTATTTGTTTGCCCTTCATCCATCTTAATAACTAAAACAATAACCCTAATTAATAACCCTAATATTATTTGTGGTAAAACAATAATCTTAATAACTAAAACAAAAAAACAATAACCCTAATAATATATACTACTACAAAATAATATACTACTAACCCTAATAATATTACCACAAGGCTATTATATATAATAATTACAATAATATATATACTAATAATATACTACTAACATTTTCTAGTAATATACTAATAATATAAATACTAATAATAACATTTATACAAAACCTAAATATTACTAATAATAATAAATATTACTAATAATAATAAATATTACTACAAAAACCTAAATATACTACTAATTAAGAAAAAAATAATTAATACTACACTAACTATTAACTAATTAAGCACCTTATATAATTAAGAAAAATATATAATTAATACTAGACTAAATAACCACCTCCGGCGAGATGGGCGGCCGGAGGAACCTAGAGCGGCGCAGCGAGGCGGTGCGGCACGGCGGGGCGACGCGACACGGCGAGGCGGCGCGGAGGCTCGGCGATGCGTGCGGCATGGCGGGGCGGTGACACGACGAGGCGGCGCGGCACGACGCGTGGAGGCTCGGCGATGCGGTGTGTGGTGGCTCTGCGGTACGGCGGGGCGGCCGGAGACGAGGGCGGCGGAGCGGGAATCGGGCAGCACCTCCCATGTTCTCTGCGTAGGCGCATCGTCTTCATCTTCGTTGTTTGCTAAGTACGGGTGGGAACGACCAGGGGCGGGCAAGAGTATATAAGGGGACCCCCCCCCCCTTTAGTCCCAGGCTAAGCCTCCGCCCGCGACTAGACGGTCTCTAGTCTCGGGCTGTGGCTTAACCCGCGACTAAAGACCCCCCCCCCCCTTTAGTCCCGGGTTAAGCCACGGCCCAGGACTAGAGGGTTTTTTCAGCCGCTTTGTTTTCGCGCGCGCAGGCACCCTCTAGTCCCGGGTCCAGCCACGACCTGCGACTAGTGTAGTTTTGTAAATTTTCTTTTATTTAATTCAAATCAAATATAAACTTTGGAAAATCATATCTCCTATTATAAAAATACAAATAAAACAAATAATATGTCTATTATTATCAGAAAAATATAAAGAATCTTAATATAATATCCATACATCTGTTTGCATCATTTATAAATTATTTCATTTGTAAAATTTCTTTTTTAAATTCAAATCAAATATAAAACTTTGGAAAATCATATCTTTTATTGTAAAAATCCAAATAAAACAAATAATATGTCTATTATTATCAGAAAAATATAAAGAGTCTTAATATAATATACATACATCTGCTTACATCATTTATAAATTATTTCATTTGTAAATTTTCTTTTTTTAATTCAAATCAAATATAAAACTTTGGAAAATTATATCTTTTATTATAAAATCCAAATAAAACAAATAATATGTCTATTATTATCAGAAAAATATAAAGAATCTTAATATAATATCCATACATCTGTTTGCATCATTTATAAATTATTTCATTTGTAAATTTTCTTTTTTAATTCAACTCAAATATAAAACTTTGGAAATTTATTGTAAAAATCCAAATAAAACAAATAATATGTCTATTATTATCAGAAAAATATAAAGAATCTTAATATAATATCCATACATCTGTTTGCATCATTTATAAATTATTTCATTTGTAAATTTTCTTTTTTAATTCAAATCAAATATAAAACTTTGGAAAATCATATCTTTTATTGTAAATATCCAAATAAAACAAATAATATGTCTATTATTATCAAAAATATAAAGAATCTTAATATAATATCCATACATCTGTTTGCATCATTTATAAATTATTTCATTTGTAAATTTTCTTTTTTTAATTCAAATCAAATATAAAACTTTGGAAAATCATATCTTTTATTGTGAAAATCCAAATAAAACAAATAATATGTCTATTATTATCAGAAAAATATAAAGAATCTTAAAATAATATCCAGTTAGTCCCGGTTGTAGTCACTAACCGGGACTAAAGATATTTCCCGCCATTTCCCACCACTTCCCGCCAAGTTTTCTTGCCCTTTCCTTTTTACGAGAGCTTTTAGTCCCAGTTGTAGTCACTAACCGGGACTAAAGATATTTCCCGCCATTTCCCAACGCTTCCTGCCAAGTTTTCCCGCCCTTTCCCTCTATATCTAGGGCGATCACGCCATGGCTATCCACACATCCACACCTTCCACTCTTAGAACAATGGACAACGCCGACTGGACCATTCTGACCCTCGAGGAGACCGAGGCGCTGTGCGCCTCCAGCTACCCTTGTCCGCCGGGCAACCGGCCGCCCTCCGGCTGGATGCTGAGGGCTAGAGGGGTTCCTGTCCCTCTTGTCCCTCAAGGTTCCGCATGCCAGGCGGCCATCACGAACCACTTCTACCACGAGCTCACGCCAGAGCAGCGGATGGATCCCTAGTGGGATCCCGACAACTACGACACCTGGAATGCCTTCTTCGCTAATAGGAGAGAAAGGGAGCTCGCTAGGTACGAGGGTGATGGCCCGTCCCCGGTGAACCACAATGAAGCCGGCCGACGTCTATGGTGGGCGAACTGTACTATCATCGGAGTGATGCGCTACATCGCCGGGGGAGACCATCCTCGCCTGCGGTGCCCACAAGTCCACCCACCATAGAGCCACAAGGAGACCCTTCCCCCACCCGCCGTGAATCTGAGGCCGGAGTGGCAGGTGCCCCCGGTATATGCCATGGCTGGGCTGAGGATCCCCAGAGTGGCAGGTGACGATGACGATGACGAAGAAGACCCTGAAGCTGCGTACTATAGGACTAGGCATGATTATGACTAAAGGGGGCAGCTTTAGTCCTGAGTGTTAGCTAGTCCTGGTTTGTCCCGGTTTTTAATATTAATAAATGTCTTGAGTGTTACCTAGTCCCGGGACTAAATATGAAGATGTTGTTGTATTTAGAGGAAAAGGCCTATAAATAGAGGAAAGGGCGGGCAGGCTGGATCGAGCAGCCTATAAATAGAGGGAAATGCCTATAAAGAGAGGGTTCATCTTTAGTCCTGGTTGGAGAAACCAACCGCGACTGAAGGGATTGCGGCAGACTGGGCTAGGCAACACTAATAATAGGGGTGAGTGTCGATATTATGTCGTGCGGCTTGTACCTTGTCCCGGATGGTGTCACCAACCGGGACTAAAGATGAACCTTTAGTCCCGGTTGGAGACACCAACCAGGACAAAACATGAGTCAGCACTAATAATAGGGGTGAGTGTCGACATTATGTCGTGAGTTTCGACACTATGCCGAGCTGCTTGTACTATAAATAGGAATCCTTGTGAGTCCAGTCCTCTAGCCAGTTTGAGGCATCTCCAAGATGCATGGTCTTCAAGAGCAGGTACACCACTATGGCCAGTTTGAGGGAGATGCCGGAGGAGCCTAGTCCTCCGGCATCTCCAACAAACTGGTCATAGAGGCACTCCCTAATATGTGAAATTAGTTAGCTCCCAGGCGTATTGATCTAGTTAGAGAAGTTACAAGCTGCAAGATGGTGTGCGAGAGCAGGGACACCACTACGGCTAGTTTCAAGGAGATGCCGCCGGAGCCCAGTCCTACAGCATCTCCAAGAAACTGGTCATAGAGGCACTCCCTAATATGTGACCACATGCGTTTGGAGATTAGATCTTAATGGTAAGTACGAATCGGGACTAAAGGCCCCCCTTTAGTCCCGGTCCAGCCACAAAACAGGACTAACACAGTCAAGATGGTTTACAGACAACACTATAAAAATGGACACATGGAGCATCTTCACTCATAAAATGTTACAATTATTACACATCATTTCTTCGCGTGTGTTCCTTTCTGATCCCGCCGTATCCATGGAGCATCTTCATTCATTAACATGATGCTTGGGTCATCCTTCAATGCGAAGGGTGGAATTTCATGGAACTTATCACAATCTTCTGACATCTCTATCTTTTCCTCCACTCGCACAATGTTTCTTTTTTCCTGAAAGAACTATGTGGCGCTTTGGCTCATCGCATGATGTATTCTTTTTCTTATTTTTTCTTTTTCTAGGTTTGGTAGACATGTCCTTCACATAGAAAACCTGAGCCACATCATTGGCTAGGACGAATGGTTCGTTTAAGTATCCAAGATTGTTGAGATCCAACGATGTCATTCTGTATTTCTTGTCTACCTCAACCCCTCCTCCTGTCAGCTTGACCCATTTGCACCGAAACAAGGGGACATTAAAAGTAGGTCCATAGTCAAGTTCCCATATCTCCTCTATGTAACCATAATATGTGGTCTTTGACCCATTGTTGTCTGTTGCATCAAAGCGTACACCACTGTTTTGGTTGGTGCTCTTTTTATCTTGGGCGATCGTGTAAAATGTATACCCATTTATCTCGTACCCTTGGAAAGTCGATGTAGTCGAAGATGGTGACCTAGACAACAAGTATAACTGATCTCCAAGAGTGTTGTTTTTGATGATATGTTGCAACCAACCGCCAAAACTCTTCATGTGTTCATCTCTAATCCAAGAGTCATGCTTTCCAGGGTTGTTGGAGCGTAAGATTTTCTTGTGTTCCTTGATATATGGGGCTGCCAAGATAGAATTCTATAGAACGGTGTAATGTGCTTCGGTGTAAGAATGTCCGTCCCTACATATTATTGATTTCCTTCCTAGAGTACCCTTTCCACTCAGTCTCCCCTCATACCGCGATTGAGGAAGACCAATCGGCCTAAGGTCAGGAACGAAGTCAACACACAATTTAATGACCTCCTCTGTTCCATAGCCCTTGGATGTGCTTCCTTCTGGCCTAGCACGGTTACGAACATATTTCTTTAAGATTCCCATGAACCTCTCAAAGGGAAACATATTGTATAGAAATACAGGACCGAGAATGGAAATCTCTTCGACTAGGTGAACCAGCAGGTGCGTCATAATATTGAAGAAGGATGGTGGGAACACCAACTCAAAACTGACAAGACATTGGAGCACATCATTCTATAACCGTGGTAGATATTCAGGATTGATTATCTTTAGAGAGATTGCATTGAGGAATGCACATAGCTTCACAATGGGTACTCGAACATTATCTAGTAGAAGCCCCCTCAATGCAATCGGAAACATTTGCGTCATAATCACGTGGCAGTCATGAGACTTTAGGTTTTGGAACTTTTTTTCTGCCATATTTATTATTCCCTTTATATTCGACGAGAAGCCAGACGGGACCTTAATACTGCTTAGGCATTCAAAAAATATTTCATTCTCTTGTTTGGTAAGATCATAGCTGGCATGACCTTGAAACCATTCTGGATGCAGGCCATATGGGTCTTTCATACGTTGATGGTCCTTTCGTGCTTTCGGTGTATCTTTTGTCTTCCCATACACGCCCAAGAAGCCTAGCAGGTTCACTCAAAGATTCTTCGTCACATGCATCACATCGATTGCAGAGCGGACCTCTAAGAATTTCCAATATGGTAGCTCCCAAAATATAGATTTCTTCTTCCACATGGGTGCGTGTCCTTCAATGTCCTTCGAAACAGATTTTCCACCAGGACCCTTTCCAAAGGTTACTATTTGATCCAAATCGTTGACCATATCAAATATATCAGCACCAGTACGCTCCTTAGGCTTTGTCTGGTGACATGCCAGACCGTTGAAATGCTTGCCTTTCTTTCTTAAGGGATGCTTGGCCAAAAGAAATCGACGATGCTAATTGTACACATTCTTCTTACAATGTTCCAAATATATACTTTCAGTCTCATCTAAACAGTATGTGCATGCATTGTATCCCTTGTTGGACTGTCCTGAAAGGTTACTAAGAGCAGGCCAATCATTGATTGTTACGAAAAACAATGCTCGGAGGTCAAATTATTCCTACTTCCGCTCATCCCACACGCGTATGCTGGGTTCGTGCCACAACTGTAAAAGTTCTTCAACTAATGGCCTTAGGTACACATCAATGTCGTTTCCGGGTTGCTTCGGACCTTGGATCAACACTGGCATCATAATGAATTTCCGCTTCATGCACAACCAAGGAGGAAGGTTATAGATGCATAGAGTCACGGGCCAGGTGCTGTGACTGGAGCTCTGCTCCCCAAATGGATTCATGTCATCTGTACTTAGACCAAACCTTAAACTCCTTGCGTCATCTGCAAATTCCGGGTACTTTCTATCGATTTTTCTCCATTGCGACCCATCAGCGGGGTGTCTCAACATCCCGTCTGACTTATGTTCATATTTATGTCATCGCAACAACTTGGCGTGCTCTTTGTTTCTGAATAAGCATTTCAACAGTGGTATTATAGGAGCATACCACATCACCTTGGCAGGAACCCTCTTCCGGGGGCTCGCCTCAACGTCACCAGGGTCATCTCGTCTGATCTTATACCGAAGTGAAGTGCATACCGGGCATGCATCCAAATTCTCGTACACTTCACCGTAGTATAGGATGCAGTCATTAGGGCATGCATGTATCTTCTGAACCTCTAAACCTAGAGGACAGACAACCTTCTTTGCTTCGTACGTACTGGCGAGCAATATGTTATCTTTTGGAAGCATATTCTTCATCATTTTCAGCAACTTTTCAAATGAGGAGTCGGGTATAGCACACTCAGCCTTCCATCACAGCAATTCCAGTGTGCTGCCCAACTTTTTCAGACCATTTTCGCAATTTGGGTACAACAACTTTTTGTGATCCTCTAACATGTGATTGAACTTCTCCCTCTCCTTTTCAGTTTCACGGTCTCTTCGTGCATCGGCAATGGTCCGACCAAGATCATCAGCCGGTTCATCATGTGTCTCTTCTTCATCCTCCCCTTCAGCATCCCCCATGGAAGTATCTCCGTACTCGGGGAAACCATGATAGTTGTCATCCTCCTCCTCTTCTTCATTGTCTTCCATTATAACCCCTCTCTCTCTCTCCGTGCTTGGTCCAACAATTATAACTGGGCATGAAGCCGGACTTCAACAGGTGGCTGTGAAGAGTTTTTGAGTCAGAGTAATCCTTCTGATTCCTACATCCACTACATGGACAGAATACAAAACCATTGCGCTTGTTTGCATCAGCAACACGGATGAATTCATGGACGCCATTAATGAACTCGCCAGAGCGTCGGTCAGTATCGTACATCCATTCCCGGACCATCTACATTATAGTAAAAGTATATCAAAAACCATTACACAACATAATAAAATTATTACAAGTTATATTGAGAGCTTCTAGAGCATTAATTTTGAATTTTGAAAAATTTACATGCACCAATTTGTGAATTGGAGAAAACAATCAACATGATAAATGTGGAGTTTTTTATTATTGTTCTATCAGTGAAAACCTCATTCCATTCTAAGCTATGAAACTCTAAAATTACACATTTCAATTTGAAGATAACTATGTGCCTAATCAAAATTTGTTACACATATATATCAAAATCCTTCTACTTCTAGAGCATGCATGCATTAATCCATATCTCTATACTTCTAGAGCATTATAGAGCTAAAGTAGCAATAAAATATGAAATAATGAAGTTCTAACCTTTTAAAGCTTTGGATTTAGGGGTTGCAAACTAAATCTTGAGAAAAAAATGGCATGAACTCTTGAAGGCAAGCTTTGATGTTTAACGAGCAACACAATAACCCTTTATTTGTTCTCGATGAACATCATCACATATTATTTTGCTAGTTACTTAGGCCATTGTAGTTCATGAACTGTGTTGTTTCGTATGACGATTCACACCAACAAATTCAGTATCAAATACTTAAGAACCACATTGTTTAATAAGCAAAGAATATAGCCATAACATGTATATCATCTATATACTTAAACTGAACAATTCTAGTCTTTTCTTTTCTGCCATATATTTATGAGATTCTCTTTCAGTATTTCCTTTTCTGTTTGAAAGAATCTATCAACATCAATAGTGGAGCCATACACATGACACATAGTCCAAAGCGTGTATAGTTAAATACCAATGTCTTTGGACTTGCACTTTGAAGTAGATCACCATCATCAAATGTTTGGTGTGCTTTCAAATTCCATTCTTTAGTAATCTCTTGGTGTGGTAAATATTTTACCTACATCAAATATTCACCCTTATCATGGAATCATCCATGATCAAGCTACTTTTAGCTTATAACGGTTAATCGCGAGTACATTGTTGCTCTCCAAAACCTTTTGGAGGATTAGGACAACTAGTGTCTCCAACCTTTTGCAAATTCTCATCAAATATGAGAACATGACTTTTGCCATATTATACTCTATCATGTTGTAACCAAAACTTCGTTTCAGATATCACAATATCTTCCACACATCATGGTTTCTGAAACAACTCTTTCAGATCCTAGATAACCTTGATATTAAGACAATCCTTTGAATATCAAGAATCATGGAGACAAACATGATACTCATACACTAACTCTTGGAATTGTCACTCTTGTTTTAATACCAATTATTAAACTTCATGGAGTAACCGGAACTTACTGAAAGTTTCCAATAAGACTTTTAAACTTTAGATTAACACTTCAAAACAATACGATACCAGTTCGTAAAGTAACTAACCAGAATTCTATAGTTCTATCATCTCAATTAAAACTAAGCGCAAGGTGGTAAACGGATGCCAATGACTACAACAATTATGCAAATTCACTTTGATTTAATTTATGATAAATAGTGTTCAGCTTTTAATCATATTGCCGTTGAACTCCCACTCAAAACAATATCCCTCACATTGTTTTAGTGATCACACGAACAAAATCCACCACATCAAAACCGATCATCACGAGAGTTGATGTAGCTTCAATGGCGAACAATCATCATGTTCATCATATCTACTATATGACTCATGCTTTACCTTTCGGTGATCCGTGTTCCGAGACCATGTCTGTACATGCTAGGCTCGTCAAGATTAAACCTTAGCTTCCGCATGAGCAAATCTGGCTTGCTCACGTTGTATACACTCGCAGAATCTAACACACCCGATCATCACGTGGTGCTTCGAAACAACGAGCTTTAGCAACGGTGCTTACTAAGGATGAACACTTTAAAACTTGAAATTGTGTGCTTGAGGGATCATCTTATAATGCTACCGTCGTGAACTAAGCAATACAAGATGCATAAAAGGATTAACAACACATGCAATTCATAGTATGTGATATGATATGGCCTTTCTTCTTGTGCTTCCGATCTCAATCTTCAAGCACGAACATGATCTCCATCATCACCGGTGTGGCGTCAAGGTCAATGGCGCCGCTTCATGGTTGTCTTCCACCAGCATCAACTATTACAACTACTTTGAATAGACACGCGGGTCTTAACAGAATTTAAAGACAACCATATGGCTCCTGCCGGTTGCCAACTTACAATAAGGAACATTGCATACATCATATATAATCACAATCATGGCCATATCACATCACAGCACACCCCTGCAAAACAAAGTTAGACGCCTCTAATTTTCTTTGCATGTTTTACGTGGTTTGGGGCTTTCATTAAGTGTCGTTCTAACTTACGAACAAGAACCACAACATTGATACTAGTATTGTCAATCACCCGTTGTAAATTGAATCTTAACTATGTTGCATGTCAAGCGTGGAGCAAGTCTCATGAACGATGTCATGTAAGGTTAGCCCGGGCCGCTTCATCCCACCATCCCGCAAGATGCAAAGTACACAAGAAGCAATCGACAACAAAAGCATCAACGCCCACAATGACCATTGTGTTCTACTCGTGCAACAGATCTACATATAGACACGGCTCTGATACCACTGTTGGGGTTCGTAGCATGGAAAACAAAAAAAATTCTACCGCATGCACACAAACAAGCCAAGATCTATCTACTAGATTGTAGCAACGAGTCGATAGAGGAACTCACCCTCGAAGATTCCAAAGCGGTTAACGAGAGCAGATTCTCGTGGGTGATGTAGTCGTACACTTGCCGATCTCAAGATCACGTAGACGGTCCTTCCGGCGCTGCGTTCCGGCAGCGCTTCCGCAGTCGGTCACACGTTCGGTACTCGATGAAGACCTTCCTCTCCCTTGTTCCAGCAGGCAGCGGAGGTTGTAGCACTCTCCTCGCGATTCCGGCAGCACAACGGCGTGGTACCGGAAGTAGAGGGGAGATCTCGCAGGGCTTCGCCTTAAGCTGGAGCGAGTATGGTGGACTATGAGAGAGCCCTCGACGATCTAGGGTTTAGACACGCCGAGGAAGAGGTGCTAGGGCCGGCGGCTAGGGCTTGGAGGTGCCCAAGTCGGCGTCTAGGGGAGAAACCCTAGGGGGCGGCGGCGGCTATGGAGGGCGGCGGCTGCTAGGGTTTAGAGGTGGGGATCTTGTGTGCTAGGAGGGGAGCCCTGCCCCTCCTCTTATAGGAGGGAGGCGCCGGCCAAGGGGAGGGGAATCCCTCCCCAACTCGGATCCCAAGTGGGCCGGCGGTGGAGGAGGGACTCCTCCCCAACTCGGTTTCCAACTCCCTCTCCACTTCCCAAAAATAGCCGTTTGACTTTCAAATTGGCGTTTGACTTTTCAAACAAGGATTTGATTAAACCCTCTATTTTGTTCAGCGATGACACTTAGTACATGATGCAATCATACCAACTTGATATAACACATTCATGTACCCTTCCCCTTTGGAGTGCCGGACATTCCGGAACCTTCTAGAACATTCTCGATGAAAACACCGGAACCATTCTCCAACCCCGAAACAGGACTTTCCTTATATGAATCTTATTCTCCGGACCATTCCGGATCTCCTCGTGATATCCCGGATCCCATCCGAGACTCCGAACAACATTCGGTATCTTACTCATCATTCCATAACTACTCAACAACATCGAATCCTTAAGTGTGTGTCCCTACGGTTCGTGAATTATGCGGACATGATCGAGACACTTCTCCGATCAATAACCAATAGAGGAATCTGGAAATTCATATGGCTCCCACATATTTCTACGATTACTTTGCGATCGAATGAACCACTTACATACGATACCAATTTCCCTTTGTCTCACGATAGTTTACTTATCCGAGGTTTTGATCGTCGGTATCTCTGCATACCTAGTTCAACCTCGTTACTGATAAGTACTCTTTTCTCGTTTCCGTGATATGTGATCCCTTGTGAGCCAGTCACATGCTTGCAAGCTAATTGGATGACATTCCACTAAGAGGGCCCAGAGTATATCTATCTGCCATATGGATGGACAAATCCCACTCTTGATCCATGTGCCTCAACCTATACTTTCCAAACACTCAATGCCACCTTTATAGCCACCCAGTTACGGTGTGGTGTTTGATGTCATCAAAGCATCCTTCCGGTGATGGTGATTAACATGATCTCATGGTCGAAGGAATTAGGTTACTATGTATCAGAAAGCTTATAGCAAATGAACTATATTAAATGACTTGATCTTTATGCTACGCTTAGCTATAGGAGTATGTCCATCACATCATTCTCCTAATGATATGACCCTGTTGTTAATAACATCTCTATGTTCATGATCAGGAAACCATGATCATATATTAACCAACAAGCTAGTTTAACAAGAGGCTTTACTAGAGACTCTTTTATGTTTACAAATCACACAAGTATTAATGTTTCCTGTTAATACAATTATAGCATGGTATGTAAACATTTATCATAAGTATGAAGATATGATAATAATTATTTTATTATTGCCTCTTGGGCATATCTCCAACAGTGAGAGCCGACCGAAACGTGGATTATACCTAGTTCGACCGAGTACACATATACGAAGATATACGTGGCTTCGATATGGGTTTCGACGGGTCAAAAAATTAAAACGGTCCATGCAACTTAAGTTTATGGGGGGAGGTTAAAACAGTCCATGCAGCTTAAGTTTAGGTGGGGACCGAAGCACACCTCTGAATTCCCCAAATAAAAAACGTACGGCTTGTAATGCTTGTAACGCTTGTTACAGCTACTTCACATGTGATATTCAGTTGAACACCGATTTCGGATTGTCCGGCGACTTGTCCGACGGAGGCGGCGCAAGAAAGATTGGCGATAGCTATCGTGACGATGGCCGACGACAACGGTGGCAGTCGTGATGGCCGGCGACAAGGGTAGGCCGGATCATGTGCGTACGGGAATTGTGTATAACTACAGATCCCGGTACGTATGCCTCTAAGAGGTAATACTCTATTTAGATATGAGTTTAATATATACGTGGACGTATTTGTATAAGTTTAACAGGGAGAGGGTAGTACTGATCTAAGCCCAAAACTAAAATGTTTTATATTTCTGCGAAATTGAAATTAGGTGACTTTGATAGTGCCGTGTGGTTTGTAGCCAGGCAATTAGTCCATCCTGTTCCCGTCACAGTCTGTGCCACCGATTTCCACACTTGATTGAATGGCCTCCCTCGATGCCAAGGACGGGGAATTTGACCCCTTGACCTGGTTTGGAGGTTGCCACACCGTCACAAGGAGACATTTACCCTAAAATAAGGAGATGTGCAGTCCAAGAGGCCACTAAATAAGGCTAGACCACGTAGACCTCATCGCTACGATGAGCACACCAACATAGCCTACAACTTCAGTGCCCAAGGATGACCAATATGAAAAGGTTAAACTTGGGAGTAGTCGTTGAACACAAAGATGCAGAGAAGCCGAGCAGAGGCAACAACGAGGGGAAGAGTATCAAAATGACCCTAAGCATGAGCTCGGGATCCATCCCTTTTGCAATGGTGTTGTCACTTGGAATGTGAACCATATCCCCTCCTGACCAAGACGAGGACGTCAACCTTCCCACACACAAGCAGCAACAATAAAAAAACTCAATCAGAGAGACACAATCGAATTATCCTCGCCAACCTTTTTGCCACCACCATCATCTCAGCTACACTGCCATCATACTCCCACCAACCATGGCCCCACTCACAGGCTACACCACCAAACCCCGCCTCCAAGGAGGAAACGACACCCATAACGCCACCACCATCCAATCTAAAGCAGATTTTGGGCTTTCGGCCGTGATGGGGTTAAGAGGTGGGGAGATGGGACCTTAGCATTGCCTCCATGAAGGCAAGTTGTGCCTAAAAACACCATTGCCATTGTGGTCAGAGTGACTGAGGATTCCTCCTGGACCAAGGTTAGCCCCACCAGCGCACCAACTAGTGTCATGAATCGACACCTAGAGGACACCGATAGCCAAAACCGATGGAGGCGGTGGGAGTATACCTGGGCGTGGGAAACTCGACCCAAAAAAGGCCCTACGAGCTGGGCCTAGGCAGCAGATCCGGGGGTCGTGTGCATCTTAGGCTGGTCTTAGGCCTAGAAAAAGACGAAATACGAAAGGCCCGGCCCGGTGGCCCAAGAGTCTTCTGTAGGTTTAGACCGGGCTCAGGCCTGAATTTTCGGGCCACTAGTCAAATCAGGCCATGCTTGGGCCTGGGTTTTGTGCGTAGGGCTTTTTGAGGCCCAGCCTGTGGCCCATCCAGCCCAAAAAATGTCCAACTATAAGAGGGCCTGAGGGAAGGGTGGCCACTATCACTATGGAGCTCCGACTCGACAACAGGCCTCACCGATAGTTGACCGACCTTTTAACTCAGCCCATTACTAAGCTTTTGAGCGAGAGCGTATGGACCGTGTAGTAACTCCAAACACAGCCCATTATTACAGATAAGCTTTCTCTGCAGTATCCTGACTAAAACCACCTTCTTTTCTCATCAAAAACCAAGGAGACCAAACCCACCTCTATAAATTGAGATTCGGATACGACGAGACGGGGAAGCTCGAACTGACGTGCAGCACCCGTTCCCTTCCACCTGTCGTGACTGCGCCGCTCGTCGGCTCGCCTCTGCCTCTTGCCCTCGCTAGGCGGCGATGGACGCCGAAAGCCAGCAGCCGATGCTGCAGAAGGGTCCGCCCAGCCACCGGGAGCGGCACTTCACGGCAGGGGAGGTCGTGCGCGACGTCATCATGGGCGTCTCCGACGGCCTCACCGTGCCCTTCGCCCTCGCCGCGGGCCTTTCCGGCGCCAGCGCACCGTCGTCGCTCGTCCTCACGGCCGGCCTCGCCGAGGTCGCCGCAGGGGCGATCTCCATGGGCCTCGGAGGGTAACTAACCTCGTATCCCTCTCCTTCCCTCTCGTTCCATCGTGCACCGCTCGCGACGCTTTCAATGTTAGAATACAGATCGCTTTGTCCGTAATTTTCTGAACTGCAGCGTTTTTTTCTTTCTGAAACCCAAAAAATCTTGAACTGCACGCGTTTCTTCAGCGTTTGCAGAGACGCTTTAGTCTACCGCAGATCTTCTTATGGTGCAAGTGATTAGGGATGCATTAATCTGCTTCTCTTTATGGGTATAGGCATTGATATCACACAATGGCGGATTAAACTAGCTGTCGAGCATGGCACTTACCCGTTTGCCATGCTCCTCTTGTTGCAATTGTGTACAACTTCATTACCTTGCATATACGGCTTATATGGAATCTACAGTTGGTACTTCAGCATATCCTAGCATTTGCATGCTCTGAAGCTAGATCAAGTTAGTCATGCCCTGGGCATTCAAACTCAACAGACAATAGCTGTACAGTGTACTTGATTAATCTTGCTTTGTTACCTCATGAAACTTGTCAATTACTACCTCATAGTGCACATTCTTCCACAAAATTGCACATGCCCATCCGTGCCTCTCTACTGAAACTTATAAATTACCTCATCTAAACACAAAAAATTATCGGTGGAAAGTTAGCCCGCGATAGGCAAGTGTGTGGCCCTCTTCCACTTGCTATTCCAACACACTTTATGTTAGTATACATCACGACCTGTCAATTCAAAAAGCACCCACAAATGTTAGTGGAGAATAATACTTTCCCACCTTCAAACAGTAGAACAAGACAGGATCACATTGTTTTCGATTCAAAAAGTGCCCAGAAATGCATCATGAATGATTACGAATTTCTGATCCGCCACTGTGCCATGTGGTAGGTACCTGGCTGCCCAGAGCGAGGCAGATCACTACAACCGGGAGATGAAGAGGGAGCAGGAGGAGATCATTGCCGTCCCAGACACTGGTACTTGTTGCATATAATTAGCAAAAATGTTGCCAGATTGTTCAGTGTATGACTTGCAGCCTAACCATTGATACTTTGGTTTCTTTACTGATCATTCAGAGGCTGCTGAGATTGGAGATATTATGGCAGAGTACGGGCTCGAGCCGCATGAGTATGGCCCTGTTGTGGAGGGCCTCCGAAGGAACCCGCAAGCTTGGCTCGAGTTCATGATGAGGTATGACCTGCGGCTGCTGACACTAGTATTGCTGTCTGATTGTACATATTGTCACAGAGCTATTAAGAAGACAGTCATTGTAACAATTACAAATACCACACTATGAGAGATAGGTTGGTTGCTTTGCTAACTTGAGCAATGTGTTCAGGTTTGAGCTCGGACTGGAGAAGCCGGACCCTAGAAGAGCCTTGCAGAGTGCTCTAACAATAGCACTATCTTATGTCATTGGTGGATTGGTGCCTCTCTTGCCATACATGTTCATCTCCACGGTCCAGGATGCCATGTTCACATCTGTTGCAGTCACATTGCTCGCGCTCCTTTTCTTTGGCTACATCAAGGGTCGCTTTACTGGGAACCGTCCGTTCCTTAGTGCTGTCCAGACTACTATTATTGGTGCTGTTGCTTCTGCTGCAGCATACGGGATGGCGAAGGCTGTGCAAGCTAGATAGTTTTGGGGGCCTTCATGCATTCATGTCCATGGTTTTCTCTAGTCTGCAATGAATTGAGAAAATATGTAATTCTGCTACTCTGAACAATGCATTCCATTATCAATTGCAGATAAAGCTAGTCTATTTTACCTTTCATCAAGTCATGAATAAACATAGTCTCTTTATGCAAGTTGAAAGTACAGTCTACCTTTGCCATTTTCACCATATGTTCGTCAAGATCTAATTAAAATGACAATATCAAGCACTAGTTTAGCTGCAGATCATGATTTTTGCAGATGAAGCTAGTCTATTTTACCTTTCACCAAGTCATGAATAAACATACTAGTTCTTAGTCTCTTTATGCAAGTTGAAAAAATGAAAATACAGTCTACCATTGCCATTTTCATCACATGTTTGTCAAGATCTAAGTAAAGTGAAATTAGTGTGCAAGCCATAAAATCATCATATCAAGCACGAGTTTAGCTGCAGACCATAATTTTGGCAGGAAACTTGCCAAAGCTACCGATATCCCATGACAGAAGACTAGCTCTGCCACAACTAGGTCTAACTAGTAGAGAACATGAGCTAGAACAGAATAATAAGAAAATGCCTGGTGATGAATCGGTGCTTGCAAATATTGGTCCAACCTGCTAGAGTTGCCTGTGAATCTGCCAAATAAAGGGGGGAACTTAGTTATCCAGTTATGCAGTGAGGAAACTCATGTCGAACCTGTGGGAAACAAACACAATATTGGTATGACGGGTAGACCAGCTTGCTCAAGGCATCTCAAATTACAATTTACAAGTAAACATCTGTCACCATCTTGATAAATTGGCTGACAGGAGAAGTAAAAGTACAGACGAAAGAAACATATCTGGCATTCTGGTGTTGTCAATATTTCAGAACCTTGAGCTTCGTGAGAGATCTCCATGCTATGCAGTGATAGATCCCCATCGAGGAGTAGAGCAGCGGAGTAGCATTATTCTTCTGCCTAAACATGCAGAGCCCATTCACATTGTTTTTTTTGGTCTCCAAATCACTGGTTGTTTTCTGGTGAAGAAATACCCACAAAATCTTACCAGAAACATTATCTATGATGGTAGCTCTTAGCTGGCTTCTTCTTGACAATTTCATTGATCAGTGAAGTATAAACACCAAAATCTGGCACCATTCCTTTTGCACTTTTCAGTTCTTCAGAATCAGTAACTTTTCCATGCTTGCACTGCCCATCCAAGAGAATGTTATATGTGATATCATCTGGAGATACACCTATATTAAGCATTGCATGAAGAAGCATATCGGCATTCTTCATCTGCCCCAGCCTGCAGAGGCCACTCATAATCACATTGTATGTTACAACTCCTGGTTTCCTGCCCTTATTCTGCATCTCCTTCAGTAGTTTAAAGCCTGTCTTCACGTCACCTTTTCTACAGAAGGCGTCAATCACCATTGTGTAGGTCGTGTTGTCAGGCTCCAAAGCAGCTTGCATCATCTCAACAAGCACTCTCTCCGCATCTACTGGCCGTCCTGCCTTGCTCAACCCTGAGATGAGAGCTGTATATGTCACCTCATCCAGTGCAACCTCTTCGTTTGCCATTTTCTGTTTAATGTCCATCGCCATGTCTAACTTGCCATCCTTGCAACAACCATCAATGAGGGTGGTATAAGTGACCTTATCCGGCTTGATACCTGTGTTCCTCATCTCCTCCACAATGCATTCGGCAGACTTAAAATCTCTCGCCCGGCAAAGCCCGTTCACCAGTGCATTGTATGCCACCAAATCTGGCATGACACCCCTTGCCTTCATATCCTGGTACAAGTCCATTCCAACCTTCACGTTCCCCTCCTTGCAATGTGCGTCTATCAATGTTGTGAACACAACGGCATTGGGTGTCACGCCTCTCTCGCGCATTTCGTCAGACATCTTCGCTGCATCCTCCAGCCGCCCTGTCCCGCACAAAACTTTTATCAGAGTAGCGTAAGTATAGACATCTGGTGTGACGCCCAGCTCTGCCATTCCTCTGTACAGCCTGTCGACACCGTCCAGGTCGCGCGCTCTCGACATGCCTGAAATTAAGGTGTTAAAGCTGACCACGGTGGGCTGCACGCTCCTCCTTCGCATTTCGTCGAACACCTTGAGTGCAGTTGAAAGCTCCCCCAACCTGATGAAATCTCGCATCAGCACGTTGAACTGCCTGACATCCGGGGGCATGCCCGCGTCAAGCAGCTCCAGGTAGAAAGTGTATGCTTCGGGAGTAGTGGGGAGCCGGCTCATGAGGCCAGAGCACATGGGTGCCGGTAGGCTGGTGCCCTGGCGGAGGGCGAGGACGACGAGTGAGCACGCGTCGGAGAGGAGGCCCTCGTCGGCGTAGGCCGCGGCGAGTTCGGCGACCAGAGGGGCGGGGTCGCCGGGGGAGGCGGCAGGGAGGAGTAGCGGGAGGAGGCGCGGCGAGGAGGAGCAACCGAGCCGGGAGGCTAGGATGCGGAGGAGCTGGCGGGCGAGGTGCGGGAGGCGGTGGAGAAGGAGGTGGTGGGACATGGAGAGGAAGGAGGAGGGCGTGTGGCGGAAGAGGCCGGGAGGGGAGGCGGTGAGGAGGAGGTGGAAGAGGGAGAGGAGCGGGAGCGGTGGGAGGGAGAGCGGGTTGCTGTGGAGGAGGGAGAGGAAGTGTTCGGAGGTGAAAGCGGGGAGGAGGCGCAGGAGCGGCGCGGGCGCCGTGGCCGGGAGCGGGGCGGGGTGGACGGGCAGAGTGAGCGCGACTTCGGAGGCGGCGACGATGAGGGGGTCGGCCTCGGCCGTGGACGGCGAGTGCGACGGCGAAGGCGGTGCGGCGTACCATGGGAGTGAGGAGGACGGCGGGGTTTGAGCAGGCGGCGGGAGGCGCGGGCGGTGGCGAAGGGCTCTCCGCATGTTTGCGGGCGGTGTGGAGGTGGGGATCGGACACAGTGAACCTCCTGGCGCGCCAAGTTTAATGATCGAACAGCTCGGTTTGACAGATGGTCTCGTGCGGATTTGTACAGGTCAACACTGCCTGTCCACGGGAATTGGTCAACACTGCCGTCATGCGCCAAAGTGGCAGCACCCTCGACGCCTCCAGAACCATGCATCACTAAGCCCACCATCTCAATCCCCTCGCCCCCCACGGCCGGTCAGAGGGAGATGGAAGAGCACGGGAACAACACCGATCCGAAGGCCGTCAGTGACCTCTACTTTATTGCTGGATGTGGTGGTCGTCGCCGTCGCGGGCTGCTCCAACCAGAGGAGCAAGAGCGCAAAGAGGACGAACCCTAGAGCCTTGATCTGGCCACCTCGATCTAGAGCTCCACATCCGGGCATAGAGCCCACAACCGGCACGCAGCCGCTACAACTAACCCTACAAACTACGATGCCTCTCCCTGTCCAACTCCGACCGGCTATTTCGGCGGAGAGGACCAGGGAGGGGCCAGGCTTCTGGCGGCGCGCACGCAAGAAGAGAGGGAGGGCGAGAGCAGGGGGGAGGGAGGTCCAACATGACACCTTGCTGCCTCGTCATTTTTGCCGAGAGCCTGCAGCTTATTTGTCAGAGCATCTCTATGCCGAACTTGCAAAAGCCTTTAAACGAGTAAAACATTTTGCATTTAGCCATCTAATTAAGCGATTTTTTAATAATTTTTTTAATTAATTCGAGAACTATTGCACGAATTTAAGATTTTCGATATCTAACATATCATCCGCGCAGGCCAAGCCGAGTGCGTCATTCTGCGAGGGGGGCCAGAGGGGGGCCAGACTGAATGAGTCCCATTCAACGAGGAGAGTGCATGTGGCCATGGCCCCATGCTAAACCCTAGACCATTAGTGTAATTGGTTCTAGACAAACTGATTGTTTTTTCAATCGGTCTTCTGACTAAATGCATACTAGTGGCTTATCAGCTAGTCGGCTTGGCCTAGGCTGAATAAAACGCAGTCGGCTTGGCCTAGGTCGATGATGTGCTAGATATCGAAAACGTTATATTTGTGCAATACTTTTCAAATTAATTTAAAAACATATATTATAAAAAAATCTCTAAATAGTATCTAGTCGAACTCGCATCCTCTTTTGATGAGCAAATTTTTAGGAACTAACCTCGGCGATTCTCAAGAATAGGTGGTCGCTACATATGTGAGCAAAATAATCCTCCCTCCAGCCGTGCGCAACTTCCTTGCTACGCCACCCATCCCAACCGGCGTTCACACTGGCGACCACCTGCCGCCTCCGCTGAGAGCCGAAGCATCCTCCACCCTCCTTCCCTACTCCGCCTCGCTCGTCGGTGGTTGTCGCCAGAATCGGACCGAGAGCCGCCGCATCCTTTCCCATTCCACCGCTGATTCCAGGGTGTTTTCGGCCACTGTGAGCTCGGTTTCTTCGAAAACGTAGCCGTTGGAGGCATGAGGAAGTCGTAGATCGACCGCCACAGACCTAGGGGTGGCCAGAATCGAGGGTCGCAAACTCTTTTCCAACAAACAGTTCTTGGTGGCAGAATCGATGTTTACTCGACCGGTGTTCAACTACAGGAGTATTCCATGACCGCTACATTGACCTTCATTCGCCGCGCAGCCCCGGCGGTGGTCTCACCCCTCGTTGTCGGCTCTACTCCGCCGGTCGTGATTCTTAACTCCGCTGCCGACGAGATGTTCGACAAATTCACTAGGTGATTTTTTTGAGTTTTCTTTTCCTTTTTTAATAGAGGTTGACTCAGATGATCTTCGGTTTGTAGATGAAGGGGTTGAGGAGATGATCTTCGAAGACTCTTCGTCGTTGTTAGAGGAGGACGAAGAAGAAGATAAAGATTTAGAACTGGCTACGATTATGATTTTGAACGACGATTTTTGGTGGCTGAGGCTAGGATTCCAATTTGTTCGTTTGTACATCAACCGAGATAGAATGGAGGGGTATGCCAAAATCATGAGAGATTATTTCAACCCAAATGCAATTATGCAACATATCTGGAGAAATATTTCCGGCGACGTTGCAACAAACAAATTTTGCTCATATAAATATAGCAGTTTGGCTAGGAACTGCTTTCTTTGATCAAATATAAGAAGTTAAGGGATAAAGAAGCTTTTGATCATCTAAATTTAGGAATTCGGCTAGAGATGCTCTTAGATACCATATGTGTTAACGTGTACAAAATGGCATTATTTCAAGTGCCAAGTTGAAGAGGGGATTTATCTTCTCACAAATAAGGACATGTATAATAGGGTGATGTCAGGCGGACAACTTGGGTAGGATCCAATCTTGGATGGGATATGTCAGATCATATTTATGAAAAGGAAAATTATGTTTAAATTTTATTTAAAAAAATTGACAACAAACATTTGTTCTATATACGCGACCCTCAAAATTGCAGCTTCAAATTCGAACTACACTAAGGGATATAAAAATAAATAAAAATTAGGGTGTGAATAGTGTGATATACTCCCTCCGTTCCAAAATATAAGACGTTTTAGGTTTGTGAAGAAAATGAATCTAGACTTATTTTAGTATGTAGTTTATTCAACTTTGGAATGAATCTACACACTAAAAAAAGTCTAGATTCATTTTCTTCACAAACCTAAAACGTCTTATATTTTGGAACGGAGGGAGTACTACTGATGTAAAACTGGCGCTATTTACGGTAAACTTTATCATTTTTGTTTCCATCTGTACATTGAATTTTGAGCTGAAATTTCTAGGTTTACATATTGTTTGTAGGATGTTTCGTAATTTTCTAGGGTATTGAGGAGAGGAAGAAGAAGATGCATTGGCGGACCTGGGAATGATTGTCGACCCCTGAATCTCTAGGGGGATGGGATTTCGAGACCTCGTCTTGTTTAATCAAGCCATGCTCAAGGGTCACTACTTCCCTGGCTGTGATCTGTGGGCTATGGGACGCACCGCATCCGAGGTCTTCATCTTACACCTGACGGAGTGTCAACACCCGGATTTTTTTAATCCCAGATGCCTGTTATGCCATACATCGCAATCCCAGGATTACCATTTTTGCGAGACATAACAGAATTGGATACCACAGTACATCATCCATTAAAAACCATACATAAGGTCTTACACAAATAAGGATCTCATGATCCGGTTCTTAATACAACTCAGGCAGCGGAAATATGTAATAATAATAAAGGTATCGTAGGCGAAGCTCCATCTTCGGGGTCACAGGCAATGCTGACGATGGGAGATGATCCTAGTTGTCGTAACCTTCCTGGGGTCCATCATCCTGGTACTCCTCTTCATAGTCTGGCCACGGGAATAGCCAGGAACAAAGCCATGAGTACTCTTTAAGTACTCGCAAACTAATACTAACAGGTGAAGGGTTTTTTTGTAATAGGACACTAAGCTCTAGGGTTGTTTTGCAAAAAGCCAGATTTACCTCTACTAAGTTCTGGAGCAAAGAATGCTAATTGAAGATTTTATATCACCTAAGTGGGAACTTGCATTTCATATCACAACCCTGTTGTGGTCAAGTCAAAATCTCAATTTATTTCACAAGTCATTTTGAAAACATCTGACGGGAGAACAGTATGGCCACTCCAACTGTCCATAACCGCGGACGCGGCTATTCGAATAGTTTGACACTCTGCAGAGATTATACACTTTCACCACAACATTCGATACATCCGTCAGGAACAAATCCTGAATTCACCATACTCAGTATGCGGATAATCAATCCTAACCTTTCAATTACACGCCCTAGTATAGGCACCTCTCCTGTGAGTTTGGCCTCCCAACCATGACCAACTGTCATCTTGGGTACTGCACAGGTGGACAATCTTCACAAGGTAGCCTCAGCTCAGACCTTGGCCGTGAGGGAACCCATACTAAGGTATATAAGTTTCCAGTCAAGCCCTACCCAATTTTCGGGTATTGTGGTTGTACGGTAAAATTGGAATGGTATCGCATCCAGACAACCATCAGTTTTATAAAGGGCTAAGGCTCCCGCCTCAACATTTTTATCATCAAAATCACCTGGTGTTCGGAAACACATGTCAAAACATCTCAGTAGAATGACTCGTCATTCTATGGTTTTCATAACCATTTTCCACCAAGTATTCCCATCTAAAGTTGATCAAGTTTTATGCTTAGCACTACCATCTACAAGTGGGGGGTGAGTACTAATGAGGGTTGGTAAACAAGTGGAGTTTTAACTAAATACCATCTCATGCCTTGGGATGACATCAAGATTTTCTAGCTTAGGCCAAATTTAATGCTATTTATGCAACCTTTAATTATCCTCCTAGAATCTACAAGTCACTTAAGTAAACTCTAAAAGAAAGCTTTGATAAAGTAAAAAGCTTGCAAGTAAAACTAGGATTGGATTATCAAGTGGGTATGACCACATATGCTTAAGGCATATAGTTGGCATGGTAACAAGCAAGTATTAGCTTGCCTAGTTCAACTTGATTAGTAAGGCTTGCTAAAGTAGAGTATCTTGCAAGTGTTAGCTTGCTCAATCAACTAGTAGTATTAGGCTTGCCTTGTGCAGAGCAGTGGTTGAAGTTCTCCTCGGCTTCTTCTTCGTAGTATCCTCCTTCCTCCTCGTATCCTTGGTCGGTACTAGCGTCTATAAATAAATACGAGGTACACAATCACCAAACAATACTTAACTACTTTCACTCAGTACATAAAAGGGGTTCTATAGATGATCTAGCATCATCACTAACATTACAAGATTAAAGCATTTGTCTTATTTAGTTTATTTTTAGAAAAGTAATTTCTACTCATTGAAAAACTACTTAAGATTTAATATTATCCAACTCAAACATGGGATCATGTTGACACATGTCATCACCACATATTTCAGTACATGAGAATGTGATTTAAAGTGGTGTCACAATTTAATAAGGTTTAACCTTTTTATTTTAAATAAAATAAGTGACTAGAAATGCCTATGTGGCATTCTTTTATTACTTGAACATTATTTCTGTAAGTAAACCCATATTTTTTTATATATTCTGAAAGGTATGATCAAATGTGATTTTTGAGAGTTGGAATCAACTCAAAAGCTATTATGGTTGAAATTTGAAAAATGTTTGAATGCAGAAAAGCTTCTGACTTGTTATTTTTACCAAGGGTGATCTACAGATCCAAATGATTTGAATCCAACGGGCTTGGATTAAGCATTTCAATACCTTTTTAACAAAATTGGTTTCATTCAATTTGGTTCACTGAATCGAGCTGGGTTGATTTTTGAAACTAGGTACAGAACTGAGTTTGAATTAAAATGGAAAAAGCTAAATTCAAACGAGTGGGCTGCGTGGGAAGGGTTATTGGGCCGGCCCAGTGTCACTCCGCAGCATGGGGCGCAACTGACAGGGGGGTCTACTGGTCAGTGGCTCTTTAAACGCGAAGCGGTACGGGGCGGTGTGGTGCGTTGGATTAGAATGAAGATCGACGGCTGAGGGTCGTCGTCGACGATGAACAGGCCACCGGCGAGCTCGAACCCTAGCAGCTCAGTGGGGGTGCATAGGGGGCATACCGGGGCTCCAGTGACGACGGCGAGGCGGGCAAACGACGAAGTCGACGACGGCAAACTCAGGGGTGGTCGCGGCAGCTCCGGGGGTGGACAAAATCAACGGCTCCCTTCTTCTCCAGAGGCGGCCTGCTCCGGCGCAATTTCGGTGATGCGCTGCTCTCTTTGCTCTGGCTAAGGGGTGGAATGCTCAGTGAGGTGAGGGGAGTGAGATGGTGTGATGAAATCGAGCGGGGGTGGCCTCATTTTATAGGCTCGACGGCGAGACCGAGAGGGATGGGCAGGCGACGGTGGCGACACGGCTACGGGAAGCTAGAGGCATGGCCGAGGTTGGCGTTCGAGGGGTGGTATCCTAGCGATGCTCTAGAGCTTTAATGCGCATGTAGGGGCGGTGGCAAACGGTCGGGAACGTGCGGTGCTCTGTGCGGCAGAGGCGACGTCTTCGACGGAGAGCGGTGGCTGTGAGGCATGGGGCGACGAACGGGGGTGTCTGCGGGGTTGCTGGGGCGGTGGTGATCACGCGTGCACGCGGCGAGGGCGGCGCGCAGTCTGTGGGCGTGTGTCGAGAGCGGCGCTCTGGCGCACTCTCGGCATGCTCGCAGAGAGGCTTGGCATGGCTTGGGCGTGTGGTCCAGTGGCTGGCAGGGTTCAAGCGCTGGACAGGGGGTGGCGGTGGACGGTGGCATGTGTTCTAGACATGGTGTTTAGGCTTGGTGCTTGCTCTGGCTAGCTAGCCATGGTCGGCTGGCAAGGGTTCCTTCGGGTTGGCATGGCATGGTGCCAAGGGTAGGGGCTAGGGGTGGTCAAGGCACTGGTTGGCACTGGGGGAGACAAGGGTGATCAATGGTGAACAAGGCTTATCCAAATTACTGCTCAAAACAATGAAGTTTGGCCAGTTTGATTTGTTGTCTCCAAGTGTTTGATGAAATGGCCGCAAGAACTTGAGTTTTGAATTTTGCAAAGATTTTTGGGGTGTGTGCTAGGCATGTGTTGAGGATCTTTTGTATGCTTGAGTTTTGAAAATTGAGCTTGTTTGAGTGGTTTTTGAAATAGTGGGATCTTCCCATATGAAATAGATTCAATTTAAAACTATCATTTAAACTAAGCATTAAATGTTTTTGGATGATCACAAAGTGGGCCTTGGTACCTTGTTATGAGTACTATCAAGGGGTGCAAAGATCCAAACATATTTTTGTTAAGTTCTGAAAGTTAGGTATAGCGAAAGTAGGCATGGGAGTTAATTTGGCCAAAGTGACCATTCACTTAGTTTATTTGTTTTGACTTGTTTGTCTTTGGGAAAAGTTTGGGGATTGTTTAGATGATGTTTATTTCACCTAAGAATCATTTTACAAGCAAAGAAACACAGAACCAAAGCAATTCAAAAGAATCCAAATTGTAATGCATACACATATGAATGCTTTCATATTTTTAATTGAAAAAGTTTTTTTGTTAACCCTAATTTTGATGATTAGAGTTTGATGATCCAAGTTTAATAGTTTTGGGATGTTACATGGAGCATGCTATTTAGCTTGCATTTGGTTAAACAAGGCTCACGTTGGAGCATTGGTAATGGTCGGAAGATCAATGTGTTAACTAATAGATGGATACCATATATTGCTCTTGGCTCGTTTCATACTCCGGCGCCGCTTCCTGAAGGCGCAACCGTGGACTTCTTGCTCGAGGAAGGCCACATCTAGCTCTAATGGATACTTCCATCACACCAATGTACTGTACACTGCGGCTCAGTTCCAACAACAGTTTCGGATGAGAAGTTCCTTATTCATGAAAAATCTTCAAGATGTGAGGGCTTATGATGATTACTTCCGGATGAAGAGAGATGCCACCGGTGAGATTGGCTTCAGTTCATACCAAAAATCAATGTTCGGGAATCGGTAATCGTTAACTGCTCGGTCGGCTTGAGTTTAATGATAAATCGAAAATCGTCCTATTAACTTATTTAATCGGTTGACTATTAATCGGTGAGGATTTTTTAATATTCCATGTTTTGTAAACTTAAATATGCTATATTTAAGAAAAAAGTTACAAATGAGCATAAAAGCAATATCTAACAGAAGTATTAGTGACCTTTAATACTTGAAGTGAACGTGACAAAGCTACAAAATGGAAGAAAATCAACGTGTTCTGAGTTCTATGCCTTTAAGATGGATTAGTAAAATATTGATCAACAAAACCTAGGCAGCCATGCACACAACAAATAAATAATAATCATAAAATAATATCACGACTACTGCATATTAGCAATGACCAATCAACAATTCAACATAGAATAGTAGCAATGGAGTACATATTGCAAATCAGGTCCACATATAAATATAGATGTAGCATCATGATAGTCCATAGTCTATAGTACATAACTAGGTCCAGCAAATAAATCTTAGTTCTCTCACGACCAAAATAAAATAGATAGAAATACTAAATCAAAGAACATGGAAAATTCCCAGGCCATATCATCCGAATTCCTCTTAAGGGCTTGGGAACTGGCCGCCTCAGAAGCACCAGCCGCAGCCATCTGCAAAATAAAATTGGTGGCAACTGCATATATGTGCAAAAAATGGTGGTAAGTCAAAATAAAACATGATGCTCTTTTTAACGGGAAAATTAAAATGACACACTAGTGGAAACGAGGTCTTTTGTTGATCTCGAAAAAGGGCTTTAACACCGGTTCTTCTACGAACCGGTGTTAAAGGGGGGGTCGTACCAGCGTGGCCCCTGCGGCAAAAAAGTAGCCCCCCCCCTTTAACACCGGTTCATGCCACGAACCGGTGTTAAAGGTCCCTGCAGCAGTGGCCCACGCACCCCCCCTTTAACACCGGTTCGTGGCATGAACCGATGTTAAAGGGGGGGCTATATAAGACACCACCCCAGCCCACACACATCCCACTCTTCCATTCTTTCACATTTTGGAGCCTAGCAAGAGGGTGTGAAGAGTGCTAGTTTGTGTATTTTTCATATGCACAAGAGGTGTTCGGTGAAATGCCCGAGAGCTCAAAATAAGATTTCTTGTTGCTCTTTCCGTCTCGGTCGAGGTCGGCAACTATAGTTTCATGTTGTTGGAGATATGCCCTAGAGGCAATAATAAATGTAGTTATTATTATATCTTTGTGTTTATGATAAATGTTTACATTCATGCTATAATAGTATTAACAAGGAAACCATTAATACTTGTGTGAATTGTAAACTTAAATTGAAGTCCCTAGTATAGCCTCTATACTTCACTAGCTTGTTGGTTGATTAAATGATTGTGGTTTCCATATCATGAACATTGAGATGTTATCAACAACAAGATCATATCATTAGGAGAATGATATGGTGGACATACTCCTATTGATAAGCGTAGCATAAAGATCAAGTCATTTCAATAGTTCAATTGCTATATGCTTTCTGATACATAGTAACCTAATTCCTTCGACCATGATATCATGCATATCACCTTTACCGGATGGATGCTTTGATGACATCAAACACCACACCGTAACTGGGTGGTTATAAAGGTGGCATTGAGTGTTCGGAAAGTATTGGTTGAGACACATGGATCAAGAGTGGGATTTGTCCATCCACATGACGGATAGATATACTCTGGGCCCTCTCGGTGGAATGTCATCCAATTAGCTTGCAAGCATGTGACTTGGTCACAAGGGATCACATATCACGGGAACGAGAAAAGAGTACTTATCAGTAACGAGGTTGAACTAGGTATGCAGAGATACCGACGATCATAACCTCGGATAAGTAACATATCGTGAGACAAAGGGAAATTGGTATCGTATGTAAGTGGTTCATTCGATCGCAAAGTAATCGTAGAAATATGTGGGAGCCATATGAATTTCCATATTCCTCTATTGGTTATTGTCCGGAGAAGTGTCTCGATCATGTCCGCATAATTCACGAACCGTAGGGAGACACACTTAAGGATTCGACGTTGTTTGAGTAGTTATGGTATTATGAGAAAGAGACCGAATGTTGTTCGGAGTCTCGGATGGGATCCGGGATATCACGAGGTGATCCGGAATGGTCCGGAGAATAAGATTCATATAAGGAAAGTCCCGTTTCGGAGTTCGGGAATGATTCCGGTGTTTTCATCGGGAATGTTCTAGAAGGTTCCGGATTGTCCGACACTCCGGGGAGGGAGGGTACATGAGTGTGTCATTGAATGATTGCATCATGTACTAAGTGTTCTTGCTGTTCCAAAAACATGAAAGTCAAATTGCCAGTTTGAAAGTCAAACGGCTAAAACAGGAAACTGTGGGAAACAGGAAACTGTGGGAAACAAGCAAGAGGAGTTGGAACCAACTTGGAGGAGGAGTCCCACTCCTCCAAGCCGGCGCCCAGCCCAAGGCCGACTTGGGGAGGGACTCCCCTCCCCTGTCCGCGCCTCCCCACCCATAAAAGGAGGGGCAGGGCTCCCCTCCTAGAACACACAAGTTCCTATCTTCTACCTCCGGTTTAGAGCCGTTTTGGTTTAGAGCTTCTAATTGCTTTAGCCAGCGGTTTAGAGCCTTCTAATTGGTTTAGAGCCTTCTAATTGGTGTGTCTAATTACTAGACCACTAATAGCCTCTCTCATAAGCTCCACCATACTCGCACCGGCTTAAGGCGAAGCCCTGCGGGATTTCCCCTCTACTTCCGGTACCACGCCGTTGTGCTGCCGGAATTGCGAGGAGAGTGCTACAACCTCCGCTGCCTGCTGGAACAAGGGAGAGGAAGGTCTTCGTCGAGTACCGAACGTGTGACCGACTGCGGGAGCGCTGCCGGAACGTGGCACTGGAAGGATCGTCTACACGATCTTGAGATCGGAAAGAGTACGACTACATCACCCACGAGAATCTGCTCTCGTTAAACGCTTTGGAATCTTCGAGGGTAAGTTATACCATCGACTCGTTTCTACAATCTAGTAGATAGATCTTAGCTTGTTTGTTTGTATGCGATAGAAAATTTTTGTTTTCCATGCTACGAACCCCTACAGTGGTATCAGAGCCGTGTCTATATGTAGATCTGTTGCACGAGTAGAACACAATGGTCATTGTGGGCGTTGATGCTTTTATTGTCGATTACTTCTTGTGTACTTTGCATCTTGCGGTATGTTGGGATGAAGCGGCCCGGGCTAACTTTACATGACATCGTTCATGAGACTTGCTCCATGCTTGACATGCAACTTGTATTGCATAAGTGGCTTTGCGGGTGCCTGTTTCTCCTAGCATAGTTAAGATCCAATTTACAACGGGTGATCAACAATGCTAGTATCAATGTTGTGGTTCTTGTTCGTAAGTTAGAACGACACTTATTGAAAGCCCCAAACCACGTAAAATATGCAAAGAAAGTAGAGGCGTCTAACTTTGTTTTGCAGGGGTGTGCAGTGATGTGATATGGCCATGATTGTGATTATATTTAATGTATGCAATGTTCCTTATTGTAAGTTGGCAACCGGCAGGAGCCATATGGTTGTCTTTAATTTATGTTAAGACCCGCGTGTCTATTCAAAGTAGTTGTAATAGTTGAAGCCGGTGGACGACAACCATGGAGAAGCGTCATTGACCTTGATGCAATGCCGGTGATGATGGAGATCATGTTCGTGCTTGAAGATGGAGATCGGAAGCACAAAGAAGAAAGGCCATATCATATCACATATATATTGAATTGCATGTGATGTTAATCCTTTATGCATCTTGTATTGCTTAGTAGACGACGGTAGCATTATAAGATGATCCCTCATGCACATCAATTTCAAATCATAAAGTGTTCACCCTTAGTTAGCACCATTGCTAAAGCTTGTTGTTTCGAAGCACCACGTGATGATCGGGTGTGTTAGATTCTGCAAGTGTATACAACGTGAGCAAGCCAGATTTGCTCATGCAGAAACTAAGGTTTGATCTTGACGAGCCTAGCATGTACAGACATGGTCTCGGAACACGGATCACCGAAAGGTAAAGCATGAATCATATAGTAGATGTGATGAACATGTCGATTGTTCGCCATTGAAACTATGTCAACTCTCGTGATGATCGGTGTTGATATGGTGGATTTGGTTCGTGTGATCACTAAAACAATGTGAGGGATATTGTTTTGAGTGGGAGTTCACCTAGTTTAATTTTATTATTAATTTGAACTCAATTTGTCATCAACTTAGTCTATTGCAAATATGTTGTAGATCAATGGCAGCCCCTACCATCAATTTTAATGCGTTACTAGAGAAAGAAAAGTTGAAAAACAATGGAAGCAACTTCGCGGATTGGTTCCGCAATTTGAGGATTGTCCCCACAGCTGGTAATTTGACCTATGTGCTGGATGCACCGCTGGGTGACCCACCTGCAGCTGATGCTCCCGATGAAGTAAAGAATGTTTACCTCGCTCGGAAGAATCAGTACTCCATAGTTCAGTGTGCTATCTTGTATGGTTTGGAATCGGAGCTTCAGAAAAGGTTTGAGGATTCAGACCCATATGATATTGTCGAAGATCTCAAATTGATTTTTGAGACTCATGCGGCAATTGAAAGCTATGAGGCTTCTGAAAAGTTCTTTAACTGCAAGATGGAAGAGGGCAGCTCCGTCAGTGAGCATGTGCTTAAGATGTCTGGGCACGCAAACAAACTTCAAAGCTTGGGTATAGTGATTCCTAATGCTTTGGGGATTTACCGTGTCCTCCAATCACTACCACCAAGTTACAAGAACTTTGTGATGAACTACAACATGCAGAACATGAACAAGACGTTGCCAGAACTCTTTGCCATGTTGAAATCTGCAGAAGTGGAGATCAAGAAAGAGCACCAAGTGTTGTTGGTCAATAAGACCACCAAATTCAAGAAAGGCAAGTCTAAGCAAAAGGGACACTTCAAGAAGGGTGGTAAGAAAGCTACCACGCCGACGAAGAAGACCAGGGCTGGACCTAAGCCTGATACTGAGTGCTTTTACTGCAAGGGAGAAGGTCACTGGAAGCGGAATTGCCCAAAGTACTTGGCGGATTTGAAGAACAGCAACATCAAGAAGAAAGGTATATCTGATATACATGTTATTGATGTGTATCTCACTAGTACTCGTAGTAGTGCCTGGGTATTTGATACTGGTTCGGTTGCTCATATTTGTAACTCGAAACAGGTGCTGCAGAATAAACGGAAGCTAGCGAAGAACGAGGTGACGATGCGCGTGGGAAACGGATCAAAGGTTGATGTGATCGCGGTCGGCACGCTACCCCTTCATCTACCATCGGGATTAGTTTTATACTTAAATAATTGTTATTTGGTGCCTGCGTTGAGCATGAACATTATATCAGGATCTTGTTTATTGCGAGACGGTTACTTGTTTAAATCTGAGAATAATGGTTGTTCTATTTATATGAGTAATATGTTTTACACACATGCACCTTTGATAGATGGTCTATTCTTATTGAATCTCGATAGTGGAAATACACATATCAACAACATTGAGGCTAAACGTTTGAAATCAAGCGATAATTCGACCTATATGTGGCACTGTCGTCTTGGTCACATCGGAGTGAAACGTATGAAGAAACTCCATTCCGATGGACTTCTTGAATCACTTGATTTTGAATCACTTGAAAGATGCGAAGCATGTCTGATGGGTAAAATGACTAAGACTCCATTTTCTGGTATGATGGAGCGAGCTACGGACTTATTGGAAATCATACATACCGATGTGTGTGGTCCAATGAGTGTAGCATCGCGCGGTGGTTATCGTTATGTTCTTACCTTCACGGATGACTTGAGTAGATATGGGTATATCTATTTCATGAAACATAAGTCCGAAACTTTCGAGAAGTTTAAGGAGTTTCAAAGTGAGGTAGAGAATCAACGTAACAAGAAGATTAAATTTCTACGTTCTGATCGTGGAGGTGAATATCTAAGTTACGAGTTTGGCGAGCATATGAAGAAATGCGGAATACTTTCACAATTGACACCGCCGGGAACACCACAGCGTAATGGTGTGTCCGAACGTCGTAATCGAACTCTCTTAGATATGGTTCGTTCTATGATGTCACTTACAGATTTACCGCTATCATTTTGGGGTTATGCATTAGAAACAGCCGCATTCACTTTAAATAGGGCACCGTCTAAATCCGTTGAAACGACACCGTATGGATTATGGTTTGGGAAGAAACCTAAATTGTCGTTCCATAAAGTTTGGGGATGCGAAGCCTATGTAAAGAAGTTACAGCCGGACAAGCTTGAACCCAAAGCGGAAAAATGCGTCTTCATAGGATACCCGAAGGAAACTATTGGGTATACCTTCTATCATAGATCCGAAGGCAAAACATTCGTTGCCAAGAATGGATCCTTTCTAGAGAAGGAATTTCTCTCGAAAGAATTGACTGGAAGGAAAGTAGAACTCGACGAGGTTGTCGAACCTTCTCTCGAAATTGCGAGTAGCGCAGCACCGGAAGAAGTTCCTGTGGTGCCTGCACCAATAAGAGAGGAAGCTAATGATGGTGATCATGAAACTTCGGTTGAAGTTGCTACAGAGCCTCGGAGGTCAACGAGAACTCGTACCACTCCAGATTGGTATGATTCCGTTATGAATGTCATGGTGGTGGACAACACCGATGACCCCGAGACATATGAGGAAGCGATGATGAGCCCAGATTCCAATAAATGGCAAGAAGCCATGAAATCCGAGATTGGATCCATGTACGAAAACCAAGTATGGACTTTGGTGGACTTACCAGATGGCCGGAAGGCTGTCGAGAACAAATGGATTTTCAAGAAGAAAACAGATGCTGATGGTAATGTTACTGTCTATAAAGCTCGACTTGTCGCAAAAGGGTTTCGACAAATTCAAGGAGTTGACTACGATGAGACTTTCTCACCGGTAGCGAAGCTAAAGTCTGTGAGGATTATGTTAGCAATCGCTGCATATTATGATTATGAGATATGGCAGATGGATGTCAAAACAGCATTCCTCAATGGAGACATTGATGAAGAGTTGTATATGATGCAACCCAAAGGTTTTGTCGATCCTAAAGATGCTAACAAGGTATGCAAACTTCAACGGTCCATCTATGGATTGAAGCAAGCATCCCGAAGTTGGAATCAACGTTTTGAAAAGGTAATCAAAAGTTTTGGTTTTATACAAACTTATGGAGAAGCTTGTATTTACAAGAAAGTGAGTGGGAGCTCTGTAGCATTCTTAATACTGTATGTGGATGACATATTGTTGATTGGGAATGATGTAGACCTTCTTAATAGTGTTAAGGAATATTTGAATAATAGTTTTTCAATGAAGGATCTTGGCGAAGCAGCTTACATATTAGGCATAAAGATTTATAGAGATAGATCGAAACGCCAAATATCATTGTCACAGAGTACATATTTGGACAAAGTTCTAAAGAGGTTTGGAATGGAAGAAAGCAAGAAAGGGTTCTTGCCCATGTTGCCCAATACGACCTTGAGTAAAACTCAAAGTCCGACATCGGCAGAAGATAGAGAAAGGATGAGTAAGACTCCCTATGCATCAGCCATAGGATCTCTAATGTATGCCATGCTATGTACTAGACCCGACATCGCATATGCTGTTAGTCTAACTAGCAGATATCAAAGTGATCCAGGAGTGGATCATTGGACAGCGGTCAAAAACATCCTTAAGTACTTGAGAAGAACTAAGGATATGGTTCTTTCTTATGGAGGTGATGAACAGCTCGTTGTTAATGGTTACACCGATGCTAGTTGGAACACCGATCCGGATGATTCTAAATCACAATCTGGATACGTATTTATTTTGAATGGTGCAGCAGTTAGCTGGAGGAGTGCAAAGCAAAGCGTTGTGGCGAGATCTTCAACTGAATCGGAATACATGGCTGCTTCGGAGGCTTCACAAGAAGCGATATGGATGAAAGAGTTCATTACAGAGCTGGGTGTGGTTCCTAGTGCGCTGGACCCAATGTCTATCTACTGTGATAACATGGGCGCCATAGCCAATGCGCAAGAACCAAGGTCACACAAGAAGCTGAAGCATATCAAGCTACGTTTTCATGCTATTCGAGAACATATCCAGGATGGGGATATAAAGATTTGCAAAGTACACACAGATCTGAATGTGGCGGATCCGTTGACTAAACCTCTCCCGAGGGAAAAACATGACCAACACCAAACTTCCATGGGTGTTCGGTATATTACCATGTAATCTAGATTAGATGACTCTAGTGCAAGTGGGAGACTGTTGGAGATATGCCCTAGAGGCAATAATAAATGTAGTTATTATTATATCTTTGTGTTTATGATAAATGTTTACATTCATGCTATAATAGTATTAACAAGGAAACCATTAATACTTGTGTGAATTGTAAACTTAAATTGAAGTCCCTAGTATAGCCTCTATACTTCACTAGCTTGTTGGTTGATTAAATGATTGTGGTTTCCATATCATGAACATTGAGATGTTATCAACAACAAGATCATATCATTAGGAGAATGATATGGTGGACATACTCCAATTGATAAGCGTAGCATAAAGATCAAGTCATTTCAATAGTTCAATTGCTATATGCTTTCTGATACATAGTAACCTAATTCCTTCGACCATGAGATCATGCATATCACCTTTACCGGATGGATGCTTTGATGACATCAAACACCACACCGTAACTGGGTGGTTATAAAGGTGGCATTGAGTGTTCGGAAAGTATTGGTTGAGACACATGGATCAAGAGTGGGATTTGTCCATCCACATGACGGATAGATATACTCTGGGCCCTCTCGGTGGAATGTCATCCAATTAGCTTGCAAGCATGTGACTTGGTCACAAGGGATCACATATCACGGGAACGAGAAAAGAGTACTTATCAGTAACGAGGTTGAACTAGGTATGCAGAGATACCGACGATCATAACCTCGGATAAGTAACATATCGTGAGACAAAGGGAAATTGGTATCGTATGTAAGTGGTTCATTCGATCGCAAAGTAATCGTAGAAATATGTGGGAGCCATATGAATTTCCAGATTCCTCTATTGGTTATTGTTCGGAGAAGTGTCTCGATCATGTCCGCATAATTCACGAACCGTAGGGAGACACACTTAAGGATTCGACGTTGTTTGAGTAGTTATGGTATTATGAGAAAGAGACCGAATGTTGTTCGGAGTCTCGGATGGGATCCGGGATATCACGAGGTGATCCGGAATGGTCCGGAGAATAAGATTCATATAAGGAAAGTCCCGTTTCGGAGTTCGGGAATGATTCCGGTGTTTTCATCGGGAATGTTCTAGAAGGTTCCGGATTGTCCGGCACTCCGGGGGGGAGGGTACATGAGTGTGTCATTGAATGATTGCATCATGTACTAAGTGTTCTTGCTGTTCCAAAAACATGAAAGTCAAATTGCCAGTTTGAAAGTCAAACGGCTAAAACAGGAAACTGTGGGAAACAGGAAACCGTGGGAAACAAGCAAGAGGAGTTGGAACCAACTTGGAGGAGGAGTCCCACTCCTCCAAGCCGGCGCCCAGCCCAAGGCCGACTTGGGGAGGGACTCCCCTCCCCTGGCCGCCCCTCCCCACCCATAAAAGGAGGGGCAGGGCTCCCCTCCTAGAACACACAAGTTCCTATCTTCTACCTCCGGTTTAGAGCCATTTTGGTTTAGAGCTTCTAATTGCTTTAGCCAGCGGTTTAGAGCCTTCTAATTGGTGTGTCTAATTACTAGACCACTAATAGCCTCTCTCATAAGCTCCACCATACTCGCACCGGCTTAAGGCGAAGCCCTGCGGGATTTCCCCTCTACTTCCGGTACCACGCCGTTGTGCTGCCGGAATTGCGAGGAGAGTGCTACAACCTCCGCTGCCTGCTGGAACAAGGGAGAGGAAGGTCTTCGTCGAGTACCGAACGTGTGACCGACTGCGGGAGCGCTGCCGGAACGTGGCGCTGGAAGGATCGTCTACACGATCTTGAGATCGTAAAGAGTACGACTACATCACCCACGAGAATCTGCTCTCGTTAAACGCTTTGGAATCTTCGAGGGTAAGTTATACCATCGACTCGTTGCTACAATCTAGTAGATAGATCTTGGCTTGTTTGTTTGTATGCGATAGAAAATTTTTGTTTTCCATGCTACGAACCCCTACACATGTGTCATTGATGTACTATATATATAAATGGTCATCTCCCTATTATTTTTTGATATATACTACATATTAATGCAGATGAATCGGCAATGGATGTACGGTGACCGCCGCACTTCCGAGTACATTACGGGCCTCCAAAATTTCATCGTTGTGGCTAATGCAAACCGTGGTCACAATGGTTTTATGTGATGTCCGTGTGTTCACTGTCAGAACAAGAAAGACTACTCAAATACCAGAACCATTCACGCCCACCTGCTTCGATCCGGTTTCATGCCCAGCTATAATTGTTGGACCAAGCACGGAGAAAAAGGGGTTGTGATGGAAGACAACGAAGAAGAAGAGGATGATGACAACTATCATAATATGTATCCTGAATATGATGATAATGCAACAGAGGTAGATAATGAAGATCAAGAGGGAGCAGATGGGCCCGCTGATGACGATCTTGGTCGGGCCATTACTGATGCAAAGGAAGAATGTGAAACTGAAAAGGAGAAGGAGAAGCTGGAGCAGATGTTAAAGGATCACAAAACATTGTTGTATCCAACTTGCGAAGATGGCCACAAAAAGCTAGGTGCCACACTGGATTTGCTGCAATGGAAGGCAGAGAATGGTGTGACTGACAGCGCATTTTCAAAGTTGTTGGTAAAAATGAAGAATCTTCTTCCAAGAATTAATGAGTTGCCCGACAGTACATACCAAGCAAAGAAGGTTGTCTGCCCTTTAGGATTAGACGTGCAGAAGATACATGCCTGCATTAATGACTGCATCCTCTACCGCGGTGAGAAGTACGAGAATTTGGATGCATGCCCGGTATGCACTGCACTGCGGTATAAGATCAGACGACACGATCCTGGCGATATTGAGGGCGAGGCCCCTAGGAAGAAGGTTCCTGCCAAGGTTATGTGGTATGCTCCTGTAATACCACGGTTAAAACGTTTCTTCAGAAATAAAGAGCATGCCAAGTTGTTGCGATGGCACATGGAAGACCGTAAGAAAGACGCGATGTTGAGACACCCCGCTGATGGGTCACAGTGGAGAAAAGTCGAGCGAGAGTACCCGGACTTCGCACGTGACGCAAGGAACTTAAGGTTTGGTCTAAGTACAGACGGCATGAATCCTTTTGGTGAGCAGAGCTGCAGTCACATCACCTGGCCTGTGACCCTATGTATCTATAACCTTCCTCCTTGGTTGTGTATGAAGAGGAAGTTCATTATGATGCCAGTGCTCATCCAAGGCCCGAGGCAACCCGGCAACGACATTGATGTGTACCTAAGGCCATTAGTTGAAGAACTTTTACAGTTGTGGGCCAAACCAGGTGTACGTATGTGGGATGAGCACAAAGGAGAGCCATTTGACCTACGAGCATTGCTTTTCGTAACCATCAATGATTGGCCTGCTCTTAGTAACATTTCAGGACAGACAAACAAGGGATACAATGCATACACACACTGTTTAGATGATACTGAAAGTGTATATTTGGATAAATGTAAGAAGGTTGTGTACCTAGGGTATCGCCAATTTCTTCTGAACCTGCATCCAGTAAGAAAGAAAGGCAAGCATTTCAAACGTCTGGCAGAACCCCGGAGGAAGCCTGTCCTCCGTACTGGTGAGGAGGTATTTGGTATGGTCAAGGACCTAGAAGTAATCTTTGGAAAAGGTCCTGGCAGTCTATCTGTTCCGAATGACGATGCCAGACACGCGCCCATGTGGAAGAAGCAATCTATATTTTGGGACCTACCCTATTGGAAAGTCTTAGAGGTCCGCTCTTCAATCGACGTGATGCACGTGACGAAGAATGTTTGCGTGAACCTGCTAGGCTTTCTAGGAGTGTATGGGAAGACAAAAGATACACCGGAAGCACGTCAGGACCAGCAACGTCTGAAGGCCCCTGAAGAGCCTATGCATCCTGAGAACGAAAAGGGTAAACGATGCCACTTAACTCCTGCCAGCTACGCTCTTACCAAAGCAGAGAAGGAAATCTTTTTTGAATGTCTGAGCAGTATCAAGGTCCCGTCTGGCTTCTCGTCGAATATAAAGGGAATAATAAATATGGCAGAGAAAAAATTCCAAAACCTGAAGTCTCATGACTGCCACGTGATTATGACACAATTGCTTCCGATTGCATTGAGGGGGCTTCTACCTGAAAATGTTCGAGTACCCATTGTGAAGCTATGTGCATTCCTCAATGCAATATCTCAGAAGGTAATCGATCCAGAAAGCCTACCAGGGTTACAAAAAGATGTGGCCCAATGTCTTGTCAGCTTTGAGTTGGTGTTCCCACCATCCTTCTTCAATATTATGACGCATCTCCTGGTTCACCTAGTAGAAGAGATTGCCATTCTCGGTCCTGTATTTCTACACAATATGTTCCCCTTTGAGAGGTACATGGGAGTCTTAAAGAAATATGTTCATAACCGTGCTAGGCCAGAAGGAAGCATCTCCAAGGGCTATGTAACAGAGGAGGTCATTGAGTTCTGTGTTGATTTTATTCCTGACCTTAAGGCGATTGGTGTTCCAGAATCACGACATGAGGGAAGACTACGTGGAAAAGGCACCCTAGGATGTAAAGCAATGATATGTAGGGACGGGCATTCTCTCAATCAAGCACACTACACGGTTTTACAAAGATCTATCTTGGTTGCCCCGTATATCAATGAACACAAGAATTTAATACGCCTCAAACACCCGGGACAGTCTGATGAATGGATTATAAGTGAACACATGGCGAGTTTTGGCGGCTGGCTGCAAAGACTTCTCACGAATAACACCACTGTTGGGGATCAGTTGTACTTGTTGGCCAGGACACCATCTTCGACTGTATGTACTTTCCAAGGGTACGAGATAAATGGGAATACATTTTACACGATAGGCCAAGATAAAAAGAGCACCAACCAAAACAGTGGTGTCCGCTTCGATGCAGCAGAAGACAATGGGCAAAAGACCACGTATTATGGGTTCATAGAGGAGATATGGGAACTTGACTATGGACCTAATTTTAAGGTCCCCTTGTATCGATGCAAATGGGTCAAGCTAACAGGAGGAGGGGTTGAGGTAGACAAGAAGTACGGAATGACAACGGTGGATCTCAACAATCTTATGAAGGTAGACAAGAACTTAGACCAACCATTCGTCCTAGCCAATGATGTGGCTCAGGTTTTCTGTGTGAAGGACATGTCCTCCAGACCAAAAAAAAGAAAAAATATGCAAACGAATACATCATATGATGAGCCAAAGCGTCACATAGTTCTTTCAGGGAAAAGAAACATCGTGGGAATCGAGGACAAGACAGACATGTCAGAAGATTATAATAAGTTTGATGAAATTCCGCCCTTCACAGTGAAAACTGACCCAAGCATTCCGTTAAGTAAAGAAGATGCTACATGGTTACGTCTGAAGCGATCATAAGGAAGGACATATGCCAAGAAGTTCATGCTCATATTATGTAACTCTAGTTCATGTTTTTAATATTAATACATGTCTTGAGTGTTAGTCATGTTTTGTGGATGGACCGGGACTATGAGAAGAAATTGTCCCGATTCTTACTTACCATTAAGATCTGATCTCCAAACGCGCGCGGTCACATATTAGGGAGTGCCTCTATGACCAGTTTCTTGGAGATGCCGGAGGACTAGGCTCCATCGGCATCTCCCTGAAACTGGCCGTAGTGGTGTCCCTGCTCTCGAAAACCATCTTGCAGCTTTGTAACTTCTCTAACTAGATCAATACACCTGGGAGCTAACTAATTTCACATATTAGGGAGTGCCTCTATGACCAGTTTCTTGGAGATGCCGGAGGACTAGGCTCCGTCGGCATCTCCCTGAAACTGGCCGTAGTGGTGTCCCTGCTCTCGAAAACCATCTTGCAGCTTTGTAACTTCTCTAACTAGATCAATACACCTGGGAGCTAACTGATTTCACATATTAGGGAGTACCTCTATGACCAGTTTCTCGGAGATGCCGGAGGACTGGGCTCCGTCGGCATCTCCCTGAAACTGGCCGTAGTGGTGTCCCTGCCTCAAACTGGCTGGAGGACTGGACTCACAAGAATGCCTATTTATAGTACAAGCAGCTCGACATATTGTCGACACTTACGAAATAATGTCGACACTCACCCCTATTATTAGTGTTGACTCGTGTTTTGTCCCGGTTGGTGTCTCCAACCGGGACTAAAGGTTCATCTTTAGTCCCGGTTGGTGACACCATCCGGGACAAGGTACACGCCGCACGACATAATGTCGACACTCACCCCTATTATTAGTGCTGACTCGTGTTTTGTCCCGGTTGGTGTCTCCAACCGGGACTAAAGGTTCATCCCGCCATTTTTTCCCGCCATTTTTCTTCCCGCCAGTTCTTCTTCCCGCCATTTTTCTTCCCGCCAGTTCTTCCCTCCAGTTCTTCCCGCTAGTTCACTATATATATATGTAGGGGGTTGGCCTCCATTGTCATTGCACATCTCTAGACTCATATCTGCAACCTCATCACTCTTTCCCATGGCTTCCACCGTAGCACTAACCCCTAGGGAGGCGGAGGCGCTTTGCGCCTCGAACTACCCCTGCCCGCCGGGCTACTGTGTCCCCGTCGGCTGGATGTTGAGCGTCGGAGGCGTGCCGGTTCCTCCTGTCCCTCTAGGTGTGGCGCGCCGGATGGCCATCACGAACCACTACTACTTTGAGCTCACGCCGGAGCAGCGGAGGAATCCCAGATGGCATCCCGACTATTTCCCTACTTGGGAAGCCTTCTTCGTGGATCGGCGTGAGAGGGCGCTCGCCAGGCACGAGGAGGACGGCCCACCTCCTCCTAACTTCAATGAGGCCGGCCGTCGGCTATGGTGGCGCGGTCGGACTCTCCAGAGCGTCATGGCCTATGACACTGCCGCCGACTCTAACCCCCGTCCGCGCTACCCTCAAGTCCAGCCCACGCGCTACCCTCAAGTCCAGCCCACGCGTACTCTCCAGAGGTTCAATTACGGCGACCCCGACGACGACAGCGATGAAGGCAACGGCGAGTACGACGACTACAGTGGCGAGTATTACAGGTGTAGGCAGGAGCATGACTGAATCACTCCAACATTCCGAAACAAGTTCGGCCGATTGTTACTTAATCTGGCCATGTATCTTAATTTTCAGTTCTTTTATGTATCTTAATTTTTAGTTCCAGTTCGGCCGATTGTTACTTAATCTGGCCATGTATCTTAATTTTCAGTTCTTTTATGTATCTTAATTTTCAGTTCCAGTTCGGCTTTATGAAACCGTACGCCAAAGAGTTCAAAAAACTACGTCCCGCAGCCTTCCGCCAAGCCATTGCCGGTTTTACCGTGGAATCGCAGCGACGAGGAGACCAATAGGATCTCGGAAGAACAGGTCAAGAAATTCTTTGCACCTAGACGGGCCGAGCCAAAGGAGAAAATAGATCCGGCGGTGGTGGAGAAGTTTTACAAAAATCTTTTGAAACCTGAAACCCCACTTGTGCCGGACGACGAGCGCCAGATTTTGAAGGCGGATGCAAGGCGCCGCAGGGAGACTGAAAGTAGCAGTCGTGAGGCACCCCAGAAAACAGTTCCCATGCTCGGAGAGCAGGAAAACCAATCATGTGCCTCGCTCCAAATGTTCGACACACGGGATGCTCCTCCCGTAAATTATTACAAGGCAGAGCTACAAAGAAAGGCCAATGAGATGGGGATGACTTACATTGCATACTTGAACGTCATGGGAGACAACTTGCCCAAATGCGATGTCAACCCCATACAACCATGGAAGTATGGGAAGAATCTAGTCAAGAAAGAGGAGCTCAAGAATCTACCAACAAAGATGCGAAAATTGCACAAGTGGTACCTTGATTTTTGCAAGACGAGAAAAAAGAAGAATGGATCACGGCGCATATAAGAGATCAGATTTTCTTGTGCGGAGACGACGCGATCGACTTCAACATTCGAGACTTGCATTTTCTATTCAATCAGAAGGAACTCGACAAATCTGTCATCAGCCTTTATTATGTGTAAGTACTATTTCTGTAATTTTTATCTCATCTCATTCACTTCATTAATTGCATGTATATATATATATATGCTCACCATATATGTATATACTATTATGCAGAAAAAAGGTTATGGAATGCATGAAAGGAGGCCCTTTTGACATTGGGTTCGTTGACCCAAATAGAGTTCATGAAGAAGTGGTAAGAACCAAACCCGGGCAAACAGAAGATTACTTGCTAAAGTCTTTACTGAGACAACAAACCAAAAGTGAAATACTATTGCCTTACAACTTCTCGTGAGTACTGTTACCCTCTCTCTTGTACACATTCTGTTTCGGCTTACTCGATGTTAAGTGTAACTGATGATGAGTTATGCGTGCGTAGGTTCCACTTTATTCTGCTAGTCATTCAACCCGACTCAGGAAAAGTCCTTGTCATGGACTCGTTACGAAAAGAAAAAGAGATATGGGCAGACTTTAGAGAGATGCTCCAGAGGTAATTTCAATCATATTATCGCACTAGATCGGCAACTTTCATGACAACAAGTAATTAATTACTCCTTTATCCATTTTCTTTGCCGGACAGGGTTTGGAAAAGGTTCACGGACAGGGCCGTGGGTGAATGGTCAGAAGAACTAAAATTTGTAGACCAAAATGTAAGTAATACTAGCTAGCTTCCAATTCCATTATATCATGTTTTATTGATTATTATTTTGATTGAACTCTCTATTCTCGTAAAGTGCGCGCATCAGGGACACGACAATAACTTATGTGGGTACTATGTTTGCGAGTTCATTCGCAACACGATATGTGCGACGGGCCAAGCAGCACTAGAACAACTTAGAGTAAGTAAACAAAGTCCACAACATTATTTTATTACCATCAATTGTGTTGAGTTTTATTCTTATATATATATATATATTGACGGTCCATTCTTCATATATATTCAGATCGAACGGATGCGGGACCAACTCCTACCATTTGAACGCATACGAGCCATTCAAGAGGAATTGGCGGGGTTCATACTTGATGAGGTCGTCACGCCTGACGGAAAACTCTTTAGATATCCACCAAAATGAACGATGACGATGTATATGTGCCGATGACGATGTTTGTGTATAATAATAGTTGCTTAATTATTCATTTACTCGTATGTACCGATGACGATTTATGTGTATACCGCTCCCGATCGATTCCCCTCGCTCCCCCTCCCGCAAAAATACGCCCAGAACGGGGCAGAGGCAGAAGTCTACCGTGGCAGAGATTTAGGCCGTTTTCCTGCCTTGGCAGAGTTCTACCGCGGCAGAAAAACAGCCTAAATATCTGCCGCGGCAGAAGAACCTTTAACACCGGTTCCAGATATGAACCGGTGTTAAAGGGGGGGCCCTGAGGCCTGCGGCAGCCCCACGTGCGTCATCCTTTAACACCGGTTCGTATAAGAACCGGTGTTAAAGGGCCCCCCCTCTAACACCGAACCCTCAATAGCGGTTGGGGAACCGCTGTTAGAGGGCCCTCCCAACCGGAGTTAAAGGGGGGGCTCTGCACTAGTGACAGTAGCCACATACATACAACACCACATGTTGTTCCATTAATATTTATTTACTTAGATGAAGAAAAACAAACTACTAGTACTCCTTTTGACCCAAATTAGTTAAGTCAAATTTGTCAAAATACAGATATGTCTAATACTAAATCATGTCTAGATATAGTCGAATCTAGAAAAATATAAGTTAACTAATTTAGATCGGAAGAAGTATGATAAATCAAGGCATGCCCATCTAATTCAGTCTACGAACTGGTTTATTTACTTAGATGACGAAACACTTTGATGTACAAAATCTGATTTTCGATCATCCCACACAACCACGTACAGGTTCAGAAAATCCATTCTATACTAGGCAAGCAGAGCATGTGTAGCTTTACTACGAATTTAGAATCACGAGGCCTAAAAAACTAACACTTGAATTGTTTAAATAAAAATGAGTCCGTAGAATGGTTTGGATGGATCAGCTTCACAAAATCTAATTAAATAATAGCTTAGAAGGAGAGGAATAAGATGGATTAACATACCTTGGACTGGATTCACGGACAACAATTCTTGCAGAAGACTAGCGGAGAGAGAAAGATGCAGCGGTGGAGAGCAATAAGAAAGTGGATGGTCGGCGGAGAGCACCTAGGTGCGTCGGGCCTCACCGGAGGAGCAATGGTGCGGTTGAGTTCCAATCGCATCTGAGATGGCGGAGAAACACGAGCCTAGGGCAGAGCACAATGTTTATTGCGGGCAGGGGACGCGTGCGGAAGGCGGCGGGTCGGGTGGATGGGCCAAATTTTGACGTTTCAGCTGGACCTATTACTCGGTTGATCACGTTTAATCGGCTGTCAGACGGATTAACCGGGGCAAACGAGTAACCCAGCCGATTTCACCTATTCGACAAGGTCACCTTCCGAGCAACGATTACACGGGCGATTAATAGTCTAATCGGCCGATTTTTTGAACACTGCCAAAAATGCATAGCAATGATTAGGATGCTTGCTTATTGGAGTTACGTGCGATCTCGTTGATGAGTAGGCGCATGAGCGATGGCACATGCCTAGAGATCATGTACAGGCCCCCTAGTATGTCAGGTGTTCGGTCAAGTTATTTGAGAGAACCAACAATGGAGGACACTACCCGACTATTGTTGATCAATGAGAAAAGAGGGTTTACTGGGATGATTGAAAGCATAGATTGCATGTACAGAGAGTGAAAGAACTACCCATTTGGTTGACGGGGCAAATTCAAAGGCCATTCCCATGGATGCATCGGCATATTCTAGGCAATTCATCACATGATCTTGGTTTTGGCACTTTTTTTTGGCATAACAGGCTCACACAATGACATCAATGTGCTTCAACACTCTCTAGTGTTCTCTAGGATTGAGGAAGGCAATGCTCATGTGGTCAACTTTGAGCTCAACGGCCACCCATACAATATGTGATACTAGCAGATGGTATCTATCCTGGATGATCCAAATTTGTGAAGACAATAAGCATACCTCAAATTGAGAAAGAGTGTATGTTTGCTAATGGACAAGAGGCATGTAGGAAAAGGGCGTGGATCGTGCTTTTAGAGTGCTCCAAGATTGTTGGGTCGTTGTCCGGCACCCTACAAGAACATGGAGCAAGAGGAGGATGACTGCATGTGTGATCATCATAATATAATTGTTGAGGATGAGTGTGATGATATAATTTTTGATCATGGTTGTGAATATGAGGCGAATTGGGTGAGTCCTAGGCTGGACCGACAACAATTTCTTCATACGCATCACGGAATTCGTGATCCGGCAACCCACGATGCACTAAGAAAGATTTGGTTAACCATTTGTGGATGCATGTAAGGAACCACTAGATCTTTTATTTGAATTATTTGTTTTTTATTTATACAAATCTACAACAAATAGCCTTTATTTGATCCTATTTGAGAAAAAAAAACCGTGAATAATCCCCTGACATGGTTGAAATAAGAGAGAATTCCTTATTTGACACTACTCTTAAATATGATTCCTTATATGACACCAGAAACTTTAACTTCTTTATTTGACACTAGGTATAAATTTTGATGCCTTCAATGACACTACCGTTTGTTTCTTTACATGCTTCCGTTAGTTTTCTTTCAGGCAGGCCAAAATGCCCCTGATATAGTTTTACTCGTGTTCACTGGCGGACCTTGGGCCAAAATTCTGGGGGGGGCAAAATGGGCTGGGGGGGAGGGGGGGGGGGCGAAATATGGGCTTCAGTCTAATTTTCAATTGATAAATGGGCCAAATACCTGTGAACAGTAGTCAAATTTTATATGGGCTAGGGGGGCGACTTCCCTTTTCGCCTCCACTAAGGTCCGCCAGTGCTCGTGTAGGTATATATAGACAAGTAATTTATAATCAGCACGGTAGCACGTGTATATAAGTGGACCAGCTATGTAACCGAGTAACATCCGGATCAGAGAGACTAAAGAAAGTAATCTAGTTTTGTTCAGAGATTTGTGTTTCTATGTGTGCGCACGTGAGCTACTAATTAGCAAGGAAAGTAATTTAGCCGAGAATAGCTGGCTATACGTTCAACCTCAACCGGATCTATCAAGGAGCTTGCTTGATTACTAGCTTGTACGTGCGTGTGTAGCTCAACGTACGCGTCTTGCCGGAGTTGTACCGAGGAGTTTAACTGCTACACGTCATGATCCGTCGGAATCAAAAAATACTCAGACGAGCTACTTGATCATATCGAACCAAATTTTAACAAGGCATATATATAGCGGCGGTAAGGAAAGTCGTGGTTGTGGAGCGTCCGACGAGCAGCTCAGCAACCGACTCAGCCAACCTAGTCATCCATAAACTAGACGTACAATGAACATGTTGGAACAAATTAATATTCATGTATTAATCATGACCTAACATATTGCCAGTATAACAACTTTTGTCTTCTATAAAACAATTTTAGTCATATTATGCACCAGGGGCAAACGTGTCTTTGTACGTTTCAATTAACACCGTTAGCTCTCAAAGTGCACTAGAATGTCATATAGGGCATAAAAATTTACACCAAGTGTCAAATAAGGAAATAAAAATTTCTTAGTGTCATATAAGGAACCATATTTGAATGTAGTGTCAAATAAGAAATTATCTCTTGAAATAACGGCAAATTGGTCTAGACAGCCGAAACGGCGAGAGAAATAGCTAAACAGGCCGAAATGGTGGGAGAAATTGGCCGCCCTGTGGTGCACACCAGTAGACAGGAAGACAACATTCAGGTTCTCCCACGAAAGAAACGGACCTATTCGGACCGATTGGGTGTGGTGGGCCGTCGGTATGCCCTCGCGGAGCAGCGGTGTTGGCGGGCGGCGAGAAAGGACCAAGCGCGCGCTCGGAGGCCAATGCAATGACAGCCAATAGTAATACAGTAGTATTCCGTTCGATGCAGTAAATCAGTGACAGAACTCTGTCGCGCGCGGCAACGGCCATGCCACCCACCCTCGACGGCCGAACGTAATTGCGCACGCAAATTATTATTACGGTAAGATAAGATATGGTATTACCGCAAGACGGCGAGAGCTGCACAGCCTGCAGAGCGGTAGCAGTTGCGTTGCGTGCGTAGGTGCGTGACGTGCACATCCCAGCGCTAGCGTGCGGAGCATGCAGGAGGAGGAGGAGGAGGATGAGGAGGAGGGGGGGACCCGTCCGTCCACTGTTTACGGGATTCTGTCGTAGTAGTACGTGTCTGTGTCGCGGTGCTCCTGATGATTGATGCCGACCGCCGACCGAGCCGCAGCTTCCCTCTTCTTCTTCTTCTGTTGGAGCACGTCCTGACGCGTCACACGAGACTAAACAAAATAATCTGAATGTACACAAACAACAACTGCATCGAATTTTCAGGACAGAGCAACTCCGTACCGTACCACGCAGGTATGAGTAGCACCAGGGCGGCCAAATGGATACTACTATATATAGTACTAGCGTGGCAGCCATGTAAAGATTTATTTACTAGAGTAGTTCCTCGTTACAAAAAAATATTTTTTAGACTAAAGTTGCGTGCGTGACCGATCAAGAAACTGTTAATGGACCGGCCGGTACATCTCTTCTTGGTCAGTTGAAAAGTACTACAGTAACTCAGGTTTTCCGCAAAAAAAAAAGTACTACTCAGGAAATCCTGCATCAGGAGGAGGGCCCACTGGATTCTGCGCTGACCAAACCGCGCCCGCAACGCGCACGCAGAGCAGGTGAGTCGGCTCAGGTGGGTCCCCCACCAGCTCTGATTTTTTGCTTTTGGGAAATCACCAGCTGTGATCATGACCTTGTTACTCCTACGACTAATTAATTTTTCAGTTGATGCATTGGGATTCCGCCGGAAGAAAAGACGATGCATACTAGAAGCTGCTGCTGGCCGGAGTAGATTAACCAAATTTCTCTCTCTCTATCTCGGACGCATATAGTTTTCAAACTTCTAAGAAATTTGACCAGCTATATAAAAAAATATGTTGATCTTTATAATTCCTAATCAACACTTCCTCCATCCCAAGGCTTAAGACATATAACTTTTTTGAAAAGTCAAGCCATATAATGTTTGACCAATTTTAAAAAAATATCAAGAACTATTATATTATATTAAAAACGTGCTCAAATGCAACCCATTGTGAACGACATTACCGGCTCCTCTCACGTTAACTTTGGCCGTTTGCAACCCGAAAGAGAATTTTTTTTGGCCGTTTGCTAGTTAAAATATTATTTAAATATATACCAACAAAAAGAATGAATGAAATAAAAATATGCTTACAATTAAGCCTATATACTACGATAAGAGTGCACGGTTCACCCCACTCCACCGTAGCTATTCTTATTCCGATGCTCCCCTCACGACCCTATAAAATTATAAGGATTTCAATTGTAGAAGTTAATTTTAGAAATTATTTTTAAAATTGTGCTTGTTAAAATAAAATTTTGAATATACACAAGAAATTTTCCTAAATACGTTTCACACCATTATTATTTATTTAAGCCACGTAAAAATGTTTATGCAAGTGCAATAAAAGTCTAAGCAACATACAATTGTATAAATTTCCGTGGCCATGCGAAATAATCCGTAGTCATGGGATTTAGGATCTCGAGAAGCATGGCAACCCAAAGGGTAGATGCCTTGTAGCGGCCATGACAAGGTTTTTGGTAGTAGGCTTTATCGGTGCGCCCATGAGGTTGCCATGGTCTTTTTGTTGTTATGAAGTTAGAGTTGTGGCTTGGTCGCACACGGGGTGACGAAGATAGGCCATGAGGGGTATTGTTGTTGTGATCATCCTCCTAGGTGTCGGGGCTTGCATGCCAACCCCGAAGGGTACAAGCCATGCCAGGGTCACGACATGGTTTTATGTGGTAGGCTCTTTTAGGGGTCGTCGTGGTATTTTTGGTTGTTGCTAAGTAAAAGATGCGGCATTGTCGACCAGGTGGTGATGATGACAAGCCAAGATGGGTCTTACTACGGAGATCCTCCTTGGTGTAAAGCCACAAACCTTGTATATTTCTCCATCCCGTCGTGGTTGGAGCGCCTCCCCAACCGCTCGCTGTAGCTCCCTGCTTCCTTCCGTGTGTGCTCGTCTGTCCATGGACGTCGGTGAGATCCTCACCGGCGAGCCCGGACTTCCCTGATGTTTCGCCGCCTCACCCGTCGCCTAAGACGCCGCCCCCGCTCCATTCCCTAACCCCCATCTCCTACCTCCGGCGAGAGCTACGAGCATCCCCATCCCTAATCCCACGACGTGGACGCTGCTGCAAACCACGAGCACGACTTGCAGCGTGGGGAGCTCCATATTTTGTGCGGAGGTGCTTAGACCGGTGTCCACTTGAGCTGCAAGGGGTACACATCGATGCTGCGAGCGGTGGCAGACAGAGCTATGAGGCTCAAGCATCGATGCCCGTGAATGTTGCGGGGGCGGAGATGCATACGATTGGTGTTGGTGCTTCTAGGGGTGAGCGGAGATGCTAACAATGTTGGTCGACGATGCTTCCTAAGGCCTCGGAAGGTGCTACCACAAGGAGGGATGATGCTACGAGACATGGTCGACGTTGCTGCCACCGGCAACAACGATGCTTCTTGGGGCGTCGAGCGTTGCTACCACCAGGCGGGGGAGGTTGCTACAACTTGTTCTGTGTTTTCGCAGTAGAAGTTGTGTTGTTTTGCATCATAGTGAGAATCTATTTGCTATAATCGCACTAGTATATTCTTTTTGCTACGTGGTCGGTGTTGCTATAGTTGCACAATCTTTTTCTTCTAGGTCTCCGGCGAGATTGATTTTGCTACAATACCAAAATATTTTTTTCACATATTTTTTTTGCTCTGTGAATTTGTGTCATTAGAAGAATTTTTTTGCTATGATATCCCCGGCAAGGTCAATTTTGCTACACTAGAAAAGAACTTTTGCATTTTTTTTGCTACATAAGATTCTCTGAATTTGCTTCATTAGAAACTATGTCTCTGGCCAGAGCAGTCTTTTTGGAACGAACCGTTTTTGATACAATATACTCAAATATAGCAAAAGCATGACAATTTGTAACAAAAACGGGACGTTTTACAGCAAAACCGGATTAGACGATTTTTTCTGGGGACACGTGTCGGCCAGCCCACTTGTAGGTGACGCTCAGCCGTACCCTACCCCAAAATTAACTTTGCATCCGTTAAAACAAAAATTATTAGTACGTAGTAGTATTTATAATTCTCATTTTACAACCGACAAGCTGTAACAGACGTTGTACGACCTGTCTTCCAGCCTCGCGGAGCCGCAGCGGACGGTGCATTGCGCGAGCGAGGCGTGCGTGTCCCGGGCCAGGCATGGCGGACGACAACCCGCCGGTACCGGAGCAGGACGGACCGGCGCCACCGACCCCCGCCGCGCAGGCCTTGCAGGAGAGGAAGCGGGTGAGTGCCCCGCCGTATCCTGGACCTCTCCCTCTTCTCCTCCCGGGGCCTTGGGGTACGTGTATGAGCACGCGGAGGCGTGCGTGTTTGTTCCGTTGTTGTTCGGATCGGATGCTTGCAGGGATACGTCTGTGGCTTGATTCTGTGTTACAGGGATGCGCTTGTTGCTTGATTCTGTGTAGAGATTTTGTGTGCGCCTGCCTGCGTCGTGAAGGAAGAGAGGACGTCGTACGCGCTGATCTGTTTTCGAAATGCTAGCTGGGTACGGAGATGGATCCATGGTTGGAGATGGGTGCCTGCGTACGCATGCGTGTGTTTGCTCCGCTAGATACAGAATCGTAGCCCGAAGAGAGACAGTAGAGGATGGCGGACAACCCGGCGGACTCCGGCGCCGGTGGCGGTGCCGATCCACGTCCAGGCCGTGCTGGCCTTCCCGTGGGTGTGGGTCTTGTGTTTCGTGCAGTTGCTCTTGTATCCGCATCTGTGAACTTACTTTTGCTACTAGTTCAATTTGCTACGGGGTACTAGTGAATCACCGTCCTACCGGTGATCCGTTTTGGCAACCTACAGATGGATGTATATCATGGATTTTGTTCAAGCACACACGCCCACTTGGTAATAGTAGTCCATCTTCATGCTCTGTTTTGAGTTCTCAACTTCTGATTGCCTTTGCCTAGTAGTAGATTGGTGTAGCATGGAGTTCAACCATGTGCTGTCGGTGCTAGTAATTAAACTTGTGTTCAACTGATGCTTGCTTTGGAACTGTGATTACCTGGTGGTTGTGATCATGGAATTCAAGCATTTGATGTCGGTAAACCTTGTCCTTCAGTTCGATTCATGATCTTTGTATAATCAAGTCTATGTTACAGCAACGCTTCCCTGCTGCTGCTGCTACTGGTAAAATTGTGTGGATGCATGGGTTGATGTACTAGTAGATTGATGTACAACAGTGCATGTGCAGTTGGCACTAGCAAGTCCTATGTATCTCAACTTTGACTACCTACTGGATGGTACTACAGTAGTAAACTCATGCTCTGTTTTGTACTTGTCCAGGTGATCGAGCTCTACGTTCTGCCGGTGCTGACCGTGGTAGTACTTTTTGCCATCCTGATATGCGAACTCACACCTGATTACAGCGTCTGGATGGACAAGCTTGCCAAGATGGATGGCAATGCTTGGATAGGGGCCATCTTTGTTGGGGTCGGAGATATCACGTCACTATTTCTCATATACTCACCACTGTAAGTAGTACTAAGTATAGCTGTCTGTCCTGACCTTTTCATTGAGCTCGTCCTGTGATGTCTCTCACCTGTGACCTCTTGTACTGCAGAGACACCATTTTCGACGTGCTGATCGAGGGCGCCGTCGGTGACCGCCTACAGGAGCTCTATGTTGCAGCTCTCAGCAACTGCATCGTCTGGGCAATCTACGGCGCGTGCGGCGGCAAGAGCGTCAGCTTCTCCGTGCTGATCGTCAACGGCGCCGGCTTCATCTTCCACGCCGCCTACACCATTGTCATGGTACGCAAGTCCAACTCCATAGCCTTGGGCCTCCTGCGCGTGGTGGCAGGCATTGCCGTTGCTTTGGCGATCACTGGTGCGGTCGCCGTGGGCGGATGCTACCTCGGCATTAGCTATGGCTGCCACAAGGCAGGCATCATTGGCTGGTCTGGTGCTCTCCTCACCATCGGAATGTACATGGCTCCTGCGGCGCAGAACTTCGTATGTATACCAATCCCATGCATTCCCGCTGTGCTATTCCCTTTTTCTTACTCTGCAATGTGTGCATCGATATATGAATTGCTTTGTTATTCTTTCAGAAGAACATCCAGGCAATGCCTCTGCAGATGGCAATGGCGTCGACGCTCAATGCAGCTGTTTGGTGTGCCTACGGCAGCACCATCGGCGACGTACGGATGTGGGTAAGTCGTCTCTTCCACTGCTCTGATATGGAGTACAATTGACTGCTTGATGATGCGTTCGATCAGCTTATGGTATGCAAGGTTTCTGAGTGACACAAGTTAATATTGGGCACTGTTAAATATCGCAGTTTCCCAACGTCATTGGCGTCTTAATCTCCATGGTTCAGCTAGCCTTCTACTACTGTCGCAAGCCAAGCGTCCAGGGTCAGGATAGAGAGCTCACACAAGATGAAGAAAGGCTTCTGGGCGGAGGCGGAGCCGGTGGCGAGGAGTAGTAGCTTGGATCACTATGTTAAAGTTCATGCTGATGTACTCCCTAGGATGGATGAATGCTCGAAGTCGAGTTTCCCTTCTCTGAATGCTTTCTTTTCTTTTCTCTAAGGGATGGATGGTACATTGATTGGTCCTAGATATGTTGGTCGCCATATGCCACTTAATTGATCGCACTTGCGATGTACTCTTTTTTTTTTACTGGCCTAATCAACTTTTAAGCATGCGCTTGTTAACTAGACATTGTATTCATTTCTCAGGCTCGTTCGCTAGCTAGTAGTACGATTACCTAAGTTGTACGATTACTAACCATCAACGCCATACAACCGGCCGGATGGCATAAATAACAGAGAACTAGTCGAAGGCCAGTGTGCTGCCACGGAGCAAATAAAGACACATTGATCAGACAATTACTCCAACTAAAGATCGTCAATGCCGCAAGCCTCGAGTATGGCAAGGAGCCTGTCCAAATTCACCGAGTGGAAAGCTTAATCAATCTTGAACACGATCGCGGGTGCTTTACGGATGTAAGAACAGAGGATCAGGTCAGCGGCAGACAATATTTTCGCAGATGCGGCGTCCCAAGAGGAAGCCTGGGTGGTCGGCATCAACCAAAGGGTGAAGGGCCCTCAGCACAATCCATTTACAACATCTAAACAGTCTGTTTTGCTTCGTTTGGGTCGGCCCCTGGATAGGAAATAGGTCGTGATCCGGCCATCCAGGCTTGTACACCCAGTGGCGCGACTTCAGTTTCGCGATGCTCATTTTGCCTAGCGCTGGGCAGTTCGCCATTTCATATGAACATTTCACCAAATTATGCATTGGTTAGTAAATAAAGTGGCAAACATGTGCAAAAAGATGGCAAGTTCCTCCCGAATGTGCAAAATGAGACAATTATCATCGAGGAGTTTTGTAGTACCCTTAGATGAATAACAGCCATCTATTCTTGTCAATCTAAAGGCCCAAAACAGTTTACACTAGTCACAAAATTATGACTAGTATCATTTATACTAATAGTGGTTTCATGAGGGTAAAATCGGCACCGAACGAAAAAATTCTGGTTGACGGGCCTGGCCCAATATAGTCCAACTATTTTTATCTACTAGTTAAGTGCTCGTGCGTTGCTACGGGGTAATGATGACTATATTTCAATATTTTGTAAATGTTTGTGCCGAGTACGAAATCCTTTATCTCACCTAGTACTTGTTCGCTAATGTTGAGCTTCATTTCCGGCACACGTTTTGACTCCCTCCACTTCCTTCACTCAACGTTCATCCATTGTGACATTGATGTCTTACATAGTTCCAGTGAACCTTGTGACATTGATGTCTTAAATAGTTCCAGTGAGTAGTATCACAACTTCTATCATATGCGCGGATGGTGGTGTTTTTAGCAAGTGCCTCGCACAAATTGCATTGTTTCAGTTGGCTAATTTGTTGTTTTACCAAATGAAGCCTAAATTTCTCATGTTCTAAAAACAGAAGCACGAAGCTTTTGGGTGAATTTTGCAAGCATCAACTCCTCTAGTATATTTAGCCACTAATCATGACCCAAAATCAGCAACCCGTGTATGCAAATGTATTTTATTTTCCAACATAATTGAGAACCTTGCAAGATTAAAGCAACATATAACATCTCTTCATGAACATGTAACCTGACATAATATATGGTGTCATACTTAGAAGCTAATACAAATGGCATCATATAAAACTTCTATAATGATCTCCCCAACAACATATAGCAAAGTTAGTGTGATATATTCTAAACCTGGAACAAAGTAAAGGAAACAAATAACTAAGGTATGTATCTTCTGAATTTGAACCAAAGTTTAGCCAAAACACGAAAGCACCTTATGTGTTTTCTGAGTCTGAACCAAAATGTGCTTAGCTAACAATCCATCATGTCTCACCAAAACAAAATGGGTCAATGATATAAGAACCACACACACCTACATCTTGACTGTTAAACAACACATGGAAGTAAATCTGATAAGAGCATTCACCAGCATGGAATATCCCACCCCTTAATTTTGCCAGGGATATTGCAAGAAAGCAGTATAGGAGGAGCACGAGCCTCCGCCCCATATTTCCATGGCGCGTCAGTGCCATTTCAGCTTTGCTTTTACAAATCCCCTTGATAGTACAAGGGTAAACATAGTGACAGATCAAGGGTTGTCGATCATCGGTGGACATCATTTCATCTCTGTCAACCACTGCAGATTTCCATCACCACCTAGTGGACATACCTATTAATTTGGCAAGACTAACATGAGAAGTAGTACAAAAGCTTTGTAGATCTATATGATTATAGTACAATACAAACACTATAAATTAACGTTTGTCGTTTTCTTTCAAATTGTTGACGCCTTCATCCATTCAGGACTGCAGCACTGAAATGCATATGCATAGAGTATAAATATAAATCACATGCTGGTTTGAGCCAGTCAAAAATTATTGTAGATATGAAATTGGTAGATTGTACTCCAAGCTCAAACTTTGGGTACATTCCTTGGATATGACTCAACCAGTAGACGGAAATCATCACTTGCACATGTGCGTCATAATTTCTAAACTCACTTTGGAAAAATTTCCATTCTGCATATATTTTACTACTACTACGGGTTTAGGATTTTCCAAGGAAACATGCAAACTTGCACGTTAGAGAGGAACTGGAGTTTGCCCAACTGTGTTCTGGATGGTAGTGGAAGGTGATGTATGCCCACACAGACGCAGACATCATCCTCTTCATATTTGAATGAATCCAAGGACAGTCCGAGCATGAGTCTAGCTATCCAATAATTGAGTATGGAAACTGTGTTCAAGTTGTCCAACGCAAGGTAAAAAATCAGTGGCGCAATAATATATTATCAGGAAGAATAGGATCTTCAGAGAAATCTCTTTTCTTAGTTTGTTCAGCTTGTCAGACAACTTCTTCCAAAACGATAGAATTTCACTATATAGACAGTATTGCCTGAATTGTCGGTGTTGTCACTGCCATAGTCTTGATGGCTCATTGCATCCTCCTACAAAAAGAAATAACAGTTCAGAGTAAAATGTTCAAAATAAAATACAATACATTGTGTCATATTGCAATGAAGGCATTTTGACTATCTGATGGCACCAAAGAAAAAAGAGAAAGTTTAATTAAAAATGAAAAGTGAGTTCTGGATCTCCATACCACTTGGTTGGGCATAACCAGTATTGGAAGCGAAAGTATCCGGTATTTAGGCCTAAGAACATAGACCTTCAGTGAACAGGTTAACTCTAGATACTTGGTTGGGCATAACCAGTTTCAGTGTTTATTTTTTTTATTAGCACAACATAACAGAGGTCTTAAACTGAAAACTCGGTGCAAAAAGGGATAGTGCAGATTATGCGTGAACAATATGCATGAAATCAAATTTCTCTATTTCCATTGCAACTGAGTTCAGAGATAAAATGCATCTGAATTCAACTAATTTCTTGTAATTGTAAATGAGAGGGACGTTGAGTTGTTGCTGCGGCGTGCTGGCTGCCGCCCTCGCCCAACAGCTAGTGATCCGGCAACGCCCACCACCTCCTCTCCCCTACGCTTCCCATACCGGCACTACTGCTGGAGAAACCGCCCTGCTCCTCCCCTCTGTCATCGACGGAACATCAATCGGTGTTGTCTCCAAGTCCGACGCGAGGCCGGATGCCATGGCGTCGCCCCCGTTCTCGTAGTCGTACATATGCAGGTTTCAAAGCCTTTTGCTATATGTTTGTTCATGCAGATGCAGGTTATTTGGAAAGAAAACAACCAGGACGAAGAACACGATCAAATTAGGCGGTGGCAGCAATTTCGGATGAACGATCTTATGTTCTTACCGCCGAATCCACGGGAATGCCTTGATTACCGACACCGAGCGCCGCAACTCTGCCTTCGGTGGCTCTCGCAACTCGTCATCTTTCCCTCACGACAGCGGAAGTTCCACGCGCTCCCGTGGAGCAGCCGCTCGGTGGCACTCTACGCAAGTGATTCCTGGCGTCTGGTCTTCTCCAGGACCAGCAGAGGCCGACATGGCCTTCGATCTCGCACCCACGGCCGTGTTCCCCGGCCAAGCTGCTCCTGACGCTGCAGCCTGAGGAGGAGGCAGCCCGACGTCGCTTAGTTCGAGGGGGTGATAGCCCCGGCGAACTAGGTGGAGGCGGCTTCTAGCTCTTAGTGGCTCCTCGAGGCATGGCCTCCCGCGGTGCGGCCACCTAAGACGACGACGGCAACACCCGAAGATCAGTGTGCAGCGCGGAGAAGCCCTCCAGCGCGATTGCACCCTCTCCGGTTCAACATGAGGCGGAGACACGCGGGGTGGGGAGGGATGGGTGGCGGGTGAACGGCGGATGCACGGAGGTTCGCCCTCGGAGTGAGGATTTGGGGTGGCTTTCTGATTAGCGGAGAGCGAGAGATTAGGGGACGGGATGGAGAAAACGGATCTGGACCTTGGATTAGTAGAGATTACGGAATGAAGAGAATCCGACGGGCGTCATAATAAATAAAGAAAGAAAACCGGACGTCGACGAGAGGGCGCGGGAGGATTGACGAAGGAAATAACGTATCAGTCGACAACGGAATGCGAGGTTTTTTTTAGGCAGTAGAGATGTTCTCGACCACGCCTCCTCTCGATGAAGCCCGCCGCCGTTGTCTCCCTCACATGGCCGCCGCGTTCCGATGGTCCTCGTCGACCGCGATTCCAACTTGGCTACGTGAGTGCCGCGATCGACCAACTGGTGGCCAGGACTGGGAGGGCGATGTGGGAACCCACACGCGTGTTGGTGGTCCTCCACGTGTCGCCGGCGCGTCGTCTTCTCCGTGTCTCCGGCCTCAGTCCTTCCCGGTGCTCATCGGCGTGATCCTTCAATCCTTGCCGTCATCTAGACCGTGGTGCAAGCCCCTGTTCCCTACGCAGGCGGTCAGCTGCGAGGTGCCTGCTGTAAGAGGCCTAGGTATCGGTTGATCCATTCAGTATGCAGAAGTAGGCTGATGCTAAAATCCATGCTGAGGCACATGTAGAAGCAAAGTAGGCTGAGAAGCATCTTAAGAAGAATCCACAGGCATCCTAATGTTTAAGTTTAAATCACCGGCCACGGTGATGATGATGATGACGATTTGTGCCGCTTTTTTCATTCCGATTCCCGGTGTTTGCACTTGTTTCATTAACTACCTGTTTGTTCTTTGCAGCGTGAATGCACATAACCTGCTGTAGCATAGTCTCCTAGTTGATCCCGCGGCTGAATGGGAGTAGAAGAGAGTCCAAAAATAGAGAGTAGAAGGTGATGTCAGATAAAGCAGCGAACTAGCTGAAGTAGTCAGATTGATAATGGTGTTGCTATAAACCGGAAAGTGTAATAGTGATATTTTCTGTGCTTCATTTTTGAATGTGTGTACACCGAGATAGAAGATTTAGCTTGTGTATATGTATGAGTATTGTGGTCGCTTTTCTTTCTATACACCACATGAATGGTAAACTTGGATGTTCTGGATGTGATTTGAGAATGAACTTTTTTTTCTATTTCTTTCTTGTACGGCTGTTCTTCCTATTAACCAGTAAATTCTCAAATCAGCAAATAAACTTCCTGTTAAATGAGGAAAATGGTCAAATAATCATTTAGTAGTTCCGCATGTATCTGTGTACTGAATATAAAGTGATAAAAGTTGACTGAACTGCACGTGTGAAGTATTCAAACAATGAATTTGAAGCTTCAACAAGCACATGGAAAATCAACTGTTTACAAATTCTGCCTCTAAACAAACAGATTAGAGTAATAAAAAACGAGCGTGGCCAATGTGTTGACCGAGTGAACTATTGTTTCTGAATGTTAATCTTCACAAGCACATGTAGAGGAGGTCTGGCCGTATATACACCATAAGTAGTACAATGTAATAAGACTGGATTATAGAAAAGTGAAATAATATGCACACCATGTAGGGTAAATTTGAAATTCACAAACATCAAAAAATTGTTTTGTACATGAAGATTCTAACTTGCAACAAGGTTCTTCGCGTTTTGCCACGATTAAGCAAGTATGAACCAGACTCTTGGTGGAGGGCGTAACAACGTCAAGCAAAGGGAAAGGACTGATGCCACATTTTCAAAGTTTACAGGGATGGACTTTCTCATGAATCAGATGTACAATTCGCAGGGATCAACTGTTTGCCAGATCATGGGCATCACCCTGGACAACAACCGTTGACGTCGGGGCACAACCGAGTGCCCTACCCCACATATAAACTGTTCGAAGTAGAGATCGAGAGATAGCGATAGACAAGAGAAATATAATGAATCAGTTGTTTTATTGATGATTAGATCAACATATTTATACACGGGAGAGTCGGTTCCGGGGAAAGTCGGTTCCAGGAGGCGGCGCTCCAGAAATTCCAACCGCCTGACGGTTCCATAATCGTATGATTACAGGAGCGGGGATTAACCTCTTAATTAACTATGTTTAATTAATTCTAACACTCCCCCTAATCACCGCTTCATTGTAAGATCCATCATCTTGATTCAAATCTCCTCCAAAAACCCTGTGGGAAAAATATGAGGAGTGGTGTAGGATATGCTGTTAAAACTCCTTCAAAAACCCTATGGAAAAATAAGGAGAAAATGGCACAGCATATAATGATTATCGCCTCTATTAACTCAATATAAAATAAATCCATAGAATCTAGAGGTCAATAAATATGTCGTTTATACCATCTTAAAAACCCCGATGGGGAAAACGGATAGTATGACACATGATCTTATGTTGATATTACCTCATTAAAAATCTTAATGAGAACCTGTAAAGTAAACTCATTTAAGGGAAAAAGAGTGTAATATGATGCTTTGAACAGGAATAGTTCAGGAAGATACTCCCCGTGATTCTTGCAAATCTTGAAGCCGTCGCATACCAATTCCATGAATATATTTCTGGAATGTTGAAGTTGGTAGAGACTTTGTAAACAAGTCGGCGAGATTATCGCATGATTTGACTTGCAAGATGTTTATTTCCCCACTCTTTTGGAGTTCATGAGGATAAAACAACTTTGGAGCAATATGCTTAGTGATATTGCTCTTGATGTATCCTGTTTGCATCTGTGCAACACAAGCCGCATTATCCTCATAGATAATGGTGGGTGATTCGATAGAACCAATTCCACATGACTGTTGTATGTGGTTTATCATTCTGCGAAGCCACACACATTCGCGTGATGCCTCATATAATGCAATTATTTCAGAATGATTGGTAAAAGTGGCAACCAGAGTCTGTTTCGAAGACTTCCATGATATAGCAGTTCCACCATGTAGGAACACAAAGCCGGTCTGTGATCTGGCATTATGGGGATCAGATAAGTAGCCAACATCAGTGTATCCGATCATATTGGAGTCCAGATTTCTCTGGAACTGAAAGTATAGGCCAAGATCCTTTGTGCCTTGGAGATATCGAAAGACATTCTTGACTCCCAACCAATGGAGTTTGGTGGGAGCTGCGCTGTGTCTAGCAAGTAGATTCACTACAAAAGCGAGGTAAGGTCTCGTACAATTTGCAAGATACATGAGCGCACCAATGGCACTGAGATATGGAACCTCGGGTCCCAACATATCTTGTCCATCATCCCTTGGCCTAAACGTATCTTTCTCTACGTCTAGAGAACGAACCACCATGGGAGTTTTAGATGGATAGGATTTGTCCATATTGAATTTCTCCAATATTTTCTGGATATAGGCAGCTTGGTGTACCATTATTCCTGAGGGAAGGTGCTCGAGTTGAAGACCCAAGCAAAATTTGGTTTGACCCAAATCCTTCATCTCAAATTCTGTCTTTAGATGATTGCGTGCTTCATCAATATCTTGTGCATTGCCAATGATGTTGAGATCATCGACATACACTGAAATGATGCAAAATCCTGAAGAGGACTTCTTGATGAAGACACATGGACAGTCATCATTGTTGGAGTAACCCTTCTGAAGAAGGAACTCGCTAAGTCGGTTGTACCACATCCGTCCCGACTGTTTCAAGCCGTATAAAGACTTGTTCAGTTTTACACAGTACATGTTGCGTTTAGCGCTTGCATTCTGGACAGAGACTCCATCAGGAACCTTCATGTATATGTCCAAATCTAGTGACCCGTAAAGATATCCGGTCACGACATCCATCAACTGCATAGATAGACGATTTTGCACTGCCAAAGATATAAGATATCGGAAAGTGATACCACTCATTACTGGAGAATATGTCTCATTGAAATCAATGCCGGGTCTCTGCGTGAAACCCTGTGCTACGAGCCTCGCTTTATATCTCACCACCTCATTGTTCTCATTCCGTTTCCGGAGGAAAACCCATTTGAATCCCACAGGGAAAACATTGGGAGGTGTTGGTATTGCTTCTGTGAATACCTTCCTTTTATTGAGCGAAGCAAGTTCTGCTTGTATTGCTTCCTTCCATTTAGGCCAGTCGGAGCGTTTCTCACTCTCAACAATAGTCCTTGGATCATGATCATTGAGAAGGGTATCAACAATTGTAGCAGAAAAATAAGTGTCGACAATCGTAGGTTAAATGATTCTCCAGAATCGATATAGTTGGTGGATATCTCATGCACCCTTGATGACTCTTCGTGATTTCCCAATACGCGTGAGTCTAGGTGTTCCGATGTCCCAGCCAGTGTGTGCAAGCTGGAGCTGGGTTGTGGAGGCTGCCCTTCCACTGGGTGTATATACTACCCATAAGGTGTTCGTCAACGTTGAGCTGACTTGAATTTACTAATTTGGAGGATTTTCTCCTCTCTCTCCTTTGTTGCTTGCGAGAAGCAGGTTCCGGGTCAGAAGCCGTACTACTCCCCCTCTTTTTAGGATCAGGGAGTTGAGTGGTTTTTGATGGTACCTCCACTCTTTCTGGCGCATTTCTGGCCGGTTTCCAGGATTTCGTAACACCTTTTAGATCAGTAAATGAATCTGGCAGATTATTTGCAAGATGTTGCAAATTGATAATTTTCCGAACTTGGAGTTCGGTCTCTTGGGTACGTGGATCAGAGGTTGAAATGGTGATAGCATTCCAATCAATTTCCAGGCATTCTTTCTGGTATTGAAATCTCCCCCTAATGCCAGAAAATGTTCCTCATCAAATATGCAATCAGCGTGACGGGCTGTGAATAGATCCCCAGTAAGGGGTTCCAGGTACTTAATAATCGACGGGGATTTGTATCCCACATAGATCCCTAGTTTTCTGTGTGGGTCCATGGATGTCCGCTGTGGTGGTGAGATCGGGATGTATGTAGCACATCCGAACTTACGCAGATGGGAAATGCTGGGAGGATTTCCACGTACCAATTGCAGAGGGGAAGTACTGTGATATGCAGTAGGTCGCAATTGGATTAGGTCAGCAGCGTGTAAAACCGCGTGACCCCAACACGAAGTTGGCAAGCTGCAATTCATTAACAAAGTTCTTGCAATGAGTTTTATCCTCTTTATTAGGGACTCAGCCAAACCATTTTGAGTGTGGACATATGGAACATAGTGATGAACTTCAATCCCCAAGGCCATGCACTAGTCATTGAAGGCGCGTGAAGAGAATTCTGCAGCATTGTCCATGCGACTTGATTTAATTCGACTTTCTGGATAATGGGCCTGTAACTTAATTACTTCCCTCATTATCTTGGCAAATGCATGGTTTCGTGTGGAAAGAAGACACACATGTGACCATTGTGTAGATGCGTCAATCAAAAGCATGAAATACCTAAATGGTCCAGATAATGGTTGGATAGGACCACAAATATCACCTTGAATTCGTTCAAGGAACTGAAGTGGTTCAACTTGTATTTTGAGGTGCGAAGGTCTCAAAATTAGCTTCCCTGTGGCACATGATGTACACACAAAGTCTGATGACTGAGGGAATTTGGACTCATGCAAATTATGACCAATGGAATTGCTAGTAATCTTCCTCATCATCCCGATGCCGGGATGGCCTAGGCGATCATGCCAAGTTTGAAATGCGCCAAAATTCTAAAAGATTACCTTGTAAGCAACATGTTCTACGGGCTTGATGTACGTATAGTACAGTCCGGACGACAGAGAAGGAATTTTCTCAAGTACTTTCTTGCCATATCCGTTTTCTTTTGTAAAGAGCAGATACTCTTCTTTGTTGTCTTCATGGGTTTCAATATGAAAACCATTCTTACGGATATCTCGATAAATGATTAAGGTACGTGACGAATCGGGATACAACAAGGCATCCTCAATTGTCACTTGTGTACCGTTTGGGAGGGTAAATATGGCACATCCAGTGCCAACAATTACCGTATCGCGTCCAGCGATAGTCAAAATATCTCCATTCATCTTTTTTAGAGTCTGAAAATATTTCAACTCCTTCGGTATGGAGTTTGTGGTAGCACTGTCCACAAGGCATAATTCCTCTTCCATCGGATTGTCCCCGTAGAGAGCTATATATAAAAATGAAGAATTTTCAATAAGAAAACCTTATTTAGATACATAGAATACAATCTTTATTATATCAAAGTGCTGATACAATGACAACAATAATACTTATGTTCTTATTACAACATCACAAATGGACATAAAATAAAGTGATCACTAAGGAGATAGTGTGACTAGTCGAAGTCTCCAAACACGTCGTTTGAGGCGTACTCAATCATCATGTTCTCCGTGCTCATAGGATCCTCGGGCTGCTGGAGAGTCATGGTGTTGCTAGGTCCAGGAGGAGCATCTTGCGAACAACCAGCTCCATTGGTGCAATCTGGATGAAGGTTGAAGTTGGCTTCAAACCTTTTCCCTTGAGGTGCCTTGCGTCCTTGGGATTGCTGGTAGAGGATTGCCAGATGCTTTGGGGTCTTGCACTTTTTAGTAGGACGCGTGTAGAATCCACACTTGTCACAAAGCCTAGTTTTGTCATACTTTGGCTTTGCGGTGCCTTTCCCACGGTCCGAGTTTCGAGGCTTCCTGTTCCGGTTGCGCTTACGCTTACCCTCGAAGTTTTGTTGGTTACCGTTGAAGGCACCAGCAAACTTTCTTCCGTTCGCAACATTCATATGAACTTCCGGCAAAGGTTGGGAACCGACCGGACACTGAGAGACATTCTTAGCAAGAATCTCATCATGCTTTTCAGCCTGAAGTAGGATATGAATAAGGTCTGAATTGACCTGGTAGTCGCGAGCGCGGTATTGCTGCTGGAGGAGCCTTTCAGATGGGAGCATAGTGGATAGAGTTTTTTCTATCTTTTCCGCATCAGTAGGTTCCTTCTCGCAAAAGCGCAGCTTGGAACTTATCTTATGAACCTCATGATTGTAATCCCAAACGGACTTGAAGTCCTGGAATCAAAGATGAGTCCAATCATGAAGTGCTTCGGGCAGGACAACTGCCTTCTGCTTTTCATACCTCGTTTTGAGGGCCTGAAACAAAGTAAATGGGGATTCCTCCTCCAAATACTCGGACTTAAGATCCGGGTGAATATGATGCCTTATAATGTACAAGGCAACATATTTCTGCTCTTCTCTCAGCGGTGCGGCTCCAGCCGGAAGGGGGTCGTCCGGGTTCTGGATGGCACGCACTATCCCACGGGACGCAAGAGCGATCTTGATGTCCATGGCCCATGTAGGGTAGTTGTGGCCATTAAGCTCGAGTGAATCGAACTCTTTTCCAGCCATCGGTTACCTACATGGTAAACCAGAGAATATTAATCTACGTTCGGTAAATTAAAATCCATCATGGTCATGTTGTAATGAACTATGCAAAATTAAATGATGACTTCAAGAAGTGGGCTCGAAATCATTAGTGTGAACTTCAAATTGTTAAGTATGACACATTATAGATAATCTCCGAAGAATATTCGGAGTCCGTCTCGCAGCACTAGAGAGTATAATCTGATGAAATCAGTAGATACTCATACTTCTAATGCCTTATGTCATGACTTAATAAAATGTTTGAAAGAACACATTGTTAAGCAATCATAGTGTCAAATATGACAAAATGTAGGCTTTAAACAGTAGTGGTCATAATCTGCAGCGCAGTAGATCTGGCCACTACCCTGTGTTCCTAAAACATCAATTTAAATAAATCACTTTAAATTTTGCATACCAATTCGTGCTGTATCGAGTCAAAATGACTCAATTAAGACGATGAGTTGATCTATTGCAAGAAATTGAAAATCTCAATTGCAAACGATGAATGTAATAAATCTCAACATGTGCACACATGGAAATATATTACACCAAATATTTTTGGAATACACATAGTACTCGACAAATAAACAGTACTAAAAAAACTTGTACTGAAATTTAGCAGAATCTATCATAGAAATTAATCTACCGCTTGAACTGTTGTTAAAAGATTAATATGGTAATATGCTGGACCAGAATAGCAAGCTAAGAAAATACTAAAAGCTACTGGTACGACCGCATGTGTGTAGGTCACTTTGGTCGATTTAGCAAGACACACCGTTTATTATTCTCGCCAGGATAAGGAGAGTGACTCAAGCGGTGGCCTCAATCACATCAATCCCCAACCACGCGACCTGCCCCAAGCAGCGGCCGAACGGACGATTCACTGGCGATGCGCGGAGGTGCCATGCGCTCCGTCCATACCCTCTGGAGAGGATCCACCGGAGAGGCCAGGAGCCGACGCCATGCCGTTGGGGAGGCTGCTGGAGAGCCCGAGCGCGACCGGGTTCCATCCACCGGAGCGACGTCCACGGCCACTCGACGGTGGGCTGCGCAGCGGAAGCCCAAGGGCGGCGAGGCGACGGCGAGCGCCTGTGCGCGGTGAAGGAGGTGAAGTCGCAGGCGTTGGTGACGGCAGGCGCGGCGCGACGGCTTCGAGATCGACAACCGCTGCGCTAGCGCGCGGAGTGACGACGGCGGCGTTGGCGTGTAGCACGGCTTCGACCTCGACAACCGCTGTGCTTGCGCGCGGCGTGACGATGGCGGTGTTGGCGTGCGGCACGGCAGCTGTGGCGGCGCCTCCATCTCGACAACCGCCGGGGTCGGAGACGTAAGGAGCGGTGCGACGGCATCGACGGCGGCAATGGATGTGCTGCCAAACTCGAAGACCGATGTAGGCGACCGCCCAACGGCGTCCACGCCGGCGGCGGAGCCATACCCGTGCATGGGGCACAAATAATCCAGCCATGCCTCGAGCACCAGAACGCCGGTGGCGGCCCTGCCAACGACGGGTCGTGGTTCTCGCCGGCTCGCCGTGCGACGGACGCGGAGGGCATCGGCAGGAGGGCGACGTCGGTCGCTGGACCGGCACCGCTCTGGTTGCGGACACCCAGGCCGCGGAAACAGCCCATGCTGTGGCGGCGCGACCGGTAACCACCGGCGCCGTGGCGTCGGCCGATGTAGAGGCGCCGGCCGTCGAAGCGGCGGTGCACTCCAAGACCGTCCATGCGGCGACGAGCGCCGAAGCGGCGGCGAAGGTACAGCGGAAGGCGAGGCATCTTCTAGTTCTCACCTTGTTCTTACTCCGGTGATCGCCGGATTTTGCTCTCGCGGGGAGCGTGCTTGATAACGTGTTCGAAGTAGAGATCGAGAGATAGCGATAGACAAGAGAAAAAGAATGAATCAGTTGTTTCATAGATGATTGGATCAACATATTTATACACGGGAGAGTCGGTTCTGGGGGAAGTCGGTTCCAGGAGGCGGCGCTCCAGAAATTCCAACCGCCTGACGGTTCCATAATCGTATGATTATGGGAGCAGGGATTAACCTCTTAATTAACTATGTTTAATTAATTCTAACATAAACAACCAATGCAGCGTGGCCTCTATGCCGTTGACATGTCTGATGGAAGCGGCGGACCATCGGCGTTGCAGAGGACGGTGCCAGGGGCCTTCCCAGCCAACAGCAAGCCAGCAGGGCGCACGCGGCTTCATCCGGAGGGGATGAGTGGGGTGAAGTTGTCGGCCACGGTGGAGGAGGGAGTTAGAGGAGCAGGGAGAAGGAACCACGACGGCGTTGCGAGGAGCAGGAAGTACAAAGCGCGACGGCGGCGACGAACAGGCACCAGGATGGCAATCCATTGTTTCAGATGGCCATCAATCAACGCTTATTGGGCTAAAGCCTCCTCGCCTCCTGGGCCTCCTCCCTCCACAAATTTTGGAAAAAACTTAAACAGAAAAAGTCTAAGATTAGATTATACTACTACTCTCTTCAGCAGCAGTACTGTAAAATGAGCCTTATCATAAGTGTATACAAAAAGTAGCAAGTTTCTCTCAAATGGCATTCATCTATGTTATTGCCCTACAAGCATCGCGAGCTCGGGTGATCTTTTGCTTCTTCTCGATCCAACCTCTTTGGGGTCGGAGATACTCTCCAAGTCGGTCATCATGGTCGGGTTCTTCTCGGTCATGACATTTGCTTCGGCCTCCATGATCCTAGACTTGGCATTGGTCTCTTCCATCTCAAGAGATCTCTATTGGAGACCAATAAAGCTCTTCGTGATGGCATCTTTCTATCTGCGCCGCCTCTCTTCCCCCTCGGCATTGGCCTCTTCCTCCTTGGTGAGAAACTCCATCAAGGATTCTTGGCCCATCTAAGCTTGATGGTTGACGTTGGCCTTTGAGGACTTGTGGCCCCTTGGCTGGCCAACACAGACAGTTTGCTTGTCCCATACGAGATCGGGTTGCCAATGCTAGGGTCATCGTTGTCAACATCGATGGCCTTGGTCATTGACACATTGTGATTGCCATCTTCTTTGCATCCTCGGTCTTGCGCCAAAGGGCATAGCTGGTTTTCCACTTTTTGGTATCCTTGATCTCTCTCCAAAAATGACTCAGTGTGAATAGCTTGTTGTCATGGCACTCCCTGAAGTGCTCCAAAGCGCGACAAACCTACACATATGGACGACAATCCATGACACGTGCCCACATATGTGCAAGGTGCATCGGCAAGAGAGAAAGAGGTTTTACCATGTCATCAAGCGGGTTAATCCAGCTTATTTGCCTTCTCATCACCGTCTCGTATGAATCTTGGAATTTTCTACACTCCGAATGGATGCAACTCCACCTCTTTTGAAGACAAAGATCATTTCGATCACTAACGAAATGCAATGACGGGAACTTACTTTGCTCATGGTGAAAGAGATATGCCCTAGAGGAAAATAATAAATAGATATTACTATCATATCTCAATTGGTTCATATTAGTTTCATATTGTTCTATAACTGTATCAAGCGGAAACTTTGATACAAGTGTGGTATGAAACAAACCAAGTACCTAGTAGCCTCTATTTATACTAGTTCGTTGAGCAACCGATGATCAAGGTTTCCTGATCATGGAGCATTTATGCCAGTTGAAAATAAGGTCATATTATTAGCGAATGATGTGATGGACATTACCCAAAGATTGCGACACGATCAAGTCACAAAGTTCATCGTTGCAATAGTTAGAAGCGTAGTCTCCTTCTCCTTAGACCGTGAGCTGTCTCACAAGGCTGCTTTGACTGCATCAAACGTCGTGTCCATAAATGAGTGACTATAAAGGTGTATGTTAGGTATTCTAGAGGAACTTTTGAGGCCTATGTATCAAGATCGGGATTTGTACTCCTGCATGACGGTAAGATACAGATGTATGGCTTTGTGAGATTACATCCATAATGTCGACAACATGTGACTAGGTCATAGAGATGCAATATCACAGGAACAAGTAAAACAGAACTTGTTGGTAACGAGATTGAACAAGGTATATGATACCGATGATCAAACCTCAGACAAGTCGTATCGAAGTAACAGAGAGAATTGGACTCGACGTTTATGGTTCAAATGGCATTGTCATCATGGAATGCACAGGGGTTATTATGGGCATTCCGGTCCCGCTATTTATTATTGATAAAGATCATGTCTATGCCATTCCTGAGACAATTGGGGAAATATACTTAAGGGTACGATGATGCTTGAGATATCCTATAAAATGGAATCATCAGATGAAAGAGAAAAGGAAACCGAAAAGTTCCGTGAGAGAACTAAAATCATTCTGGGAAGTTCCAAAGTCGTTCAGAGGAAATCGAAGGGGAATCAAAAGGTGTTTTGGGTCAAATTGGAGTTTGTAATATGTATTTACATATTAATTAAATGTAATTAATATTAAATATAATATTAAAATTTAATTTGAAAAGGTATTCCGCTATTGGGCCAAATTCCTAGGGAAAAAGGGCCGATGAGGGAAAACTACCATAGGGAAGGGCCAATGGACCAAGGCCCAGCTGCCACATGGGGCCCACCCGGCCAGCCTAGGTCTAACGTTGGGTGGGGATTTCCCTTGGCCGGCCGGCCCATGGTTCCCTAGGGGCGCATGGCGCCATCCCCACTCCTTTGTTTAGTCCCACATTGGAAACCCAATGGGGAGGGTACACATCCCTCCATCTATATAAAAGGGTGCGCATGAGAGGAATAAACACAAAAATTAAATCAACAATTATCTGAGGCGTCTCCTTAGGGAATTCTCTCTCTCTCCCTCATGTGTGGTTTGCATATTTTGGAACTTCACACGGGGATTGAGATTTCTCTCTCGTCTTTGTTGCGTTGGTGAAGTTTCCATTGGAACTGTATAGGCAAGAGACGACACCTGCATCACACCGTTGCATTTTAAGGATTCCAAGCCGGAGATCTACTTCCGCACTCCCAGCAGGGATCAGGGAACCGGAGGTCGTCATCGTACATCGTATGTGTACGAAACCTCGAGGGTGCTATCAATAGTGGCATCTCGGATGTCATGAGCCAGACTGCTACACGATGGAGCAAGGGATGACTTGTGAGGAGCTTCGTGACCTTGAGATCGGCTATGAGCACGACTACATCAACCACGTTCCCCGCAGAATGTTAACCGCGTATAATCTATAAGGGTATGTATCCCGTACGCATGGTCGTTACTACATTACTCCTAGATAGATCCTAACAGTTAGGTGTGTCTGCGGTAGGAAAGTTTTGTGTTTTCTGCCCTAAACCACTTCAGTGGTATCAAAGCCGATCTATGCGTAGAAATGTTGTACAACCATTATGCACATGGATTATGCGGGCATTGTTCCTCTAGTTATTACCCTCTAACGTGTACTTTCTAATATCGCGATATTGTTTGATGAAGCGGCTCGGACTGACATTACGTGTAATCCTACACGAGACTAGTTTCATGCTCAACATATGACTTGTACCGTATAAGTGGCTAGCGGGTGTCTTTCTCTCATTCTATAGTTGATATAGAATTTACAACAGAGGGCCCCGAGAGGGATGTAATAGAGACAACTTTTGGATCCATGTTGTGGTTGGAAATTTTGTAGATTAGAACAGTTCTATCACGAAATCCCTAGAAGCCACATAAAACTTGCAAAAGATAAATTAGAGGCATCTAAATTTGTTTTGCAGGAGGGCTTGTGATTTGATATGGCCTTGGTCGTTATGAAGGTAAATTACTTTACTTTTCTGTTACTAAGTAGTATAGTAATAGTCATTGTTCCGATGGACGACTTGCTGGTGGCATCGTGGACTTGGCGTCAAACCAGTGGCAAGATGGAGATCATGCCGGAGCACTCGACGGAGATCAAGGAGCGAGAAGAAGGACCATATCATATCAGTTATTACATGCGATGTTAATAAATTTTGTACATCTTATTGTGTGCTTGTATTAGATACTCAATGGTAGCATATTTGATAAGATGATCCCTATTAACACCAATAGAGTGTTCTCCCTTTAGTGCGCACCACCAAGAAATTTCGCAGTTATGAAGCAGGCCATGATGAGTGTTATACATTTCTACGTTCGCATACGATGGGTGCAAGATATCTATGCACTACGGTTGAATTGGCAAGCCTAACATGTACAGACATGGCCTTGGAACACGGTAGATCGAAAGATCAAGCATGAGTCACATGGATTATGTGATCGAAGGATATAGTCCATCCTGGTAGCTGTATCAAAGGCCGTGATGATCAGGGATGATATAGTGTCAAGGGATTGTGTGATTGCTAAAATCGTCCAAGGGATGACCATTTTAATGGGAGATCAATGATGAATTGAACTCGTATTATGAACTTACTCTAGATGTCTTTTGCAAATATCCTTGTAGATCGTGGCCTATCCAATTGAGATCCTTTATGACCATGGGAATTTTCTTCTTTGATGTGGAACTTAGCGGAAGGGTCCAAATCCGTAGATTAATATCCACGCCTGAGGGATATCCTCATAATAGATGATCTTCTCTTCTTGATACAACAGTCATTAGGAGATAGTACGATGACTCCACAAGGTTTGTGTGTCCTCCGTTGTCGCCCAATAAGCTGAGCTCCATTCGATGGAAGCTAAGTCGGACCACAATTTTGTTTTTACGCAAATCAGGCACATAAAGTATGAGTCGTTGGATGATTTTCCTTCCAGATATGGAAGAAAATGGTTACTTGGAGAATCACTTGGCGATCTTGCATTAGCGTCATTAACACAACACATATGATGTGGATTACAAACAACTTTGCGATAGATGGGGAGTTGCGCTAGCTTATTCCCAGTCACAAAGATGTCGTTGGGGGCTATATTGTGAAAGATGAATAGTTTACCTTTCATGAGTTCATGACAGAGTTAAGAACTCTCAAAAGGGCTAGATTTCAGTGGAGGTCATGGATGAAAAGGGTATATGTTAGATGTAAAAATTATAGATGTTATATTTGCAAAGACTCATTGCAGTTTACAAGTATTTGATGCTTGTCCTGTTTTGTGAAAACATGATTATTTGCTTGAGAATTGCTGGAAATGAGGCAATGTGGTTTGATGACGGCAAGCAAACTAGTTGATAGCTGACATCACTTCTTCCCTCAAAGGTTATCAGTTGGATTAGTGGACTTGAATAAAATTTTGTAATCCTTGTTTGTGTGTCTTGCCTTAGGCGAGACGATTATTCATATTAATAAGTTACAAGACATTTGTACTGTTCTTATGAATTATACCTTTTATGGTCACATTACGATTATAAATGATTTATTCTCATCACTATGTTAATGATAATAGTTTAAGCATTTATAAAGTATTAGAATGCTAAAAGATATCCAAAGTTTAATAATGACATAACACTATTTTTTAAGTCATGGTGGTTATTGCATGTTTTTCATTCTAAGTGAAAATCCGGGTCTTTAGATATTTGATCCATTTAACTTTGCAAAACCTTGCCTCATTAGAAAAAATGACTAAAACTCTGCATTCTGTTAAAACGGTTATATGCAAAGAATTGTTGAATTTTATACATAGTGATGCATTGTATTTTTAAAAAATAGTGGAAATCATTATTTCATAAACTCCATTGTGGATTTAAGTGAATATGTGTATTTACTTAATCAAACATGAGTTTGAAACTATTTGAAGTGTCAAATGATTTCATAATGAAGGAGTACATTAAATTAATATGAATATACAGTCTCTTCGATTTGATCGACATGACTGAAGTATTTAAGTTAAGTTTTGGCATAAAAGGACTTGTGAAAGTTGTTTCACAAATTATGACAGTTGGACAAATTCAAAGTGTATTGATATGTCAAAACATCATAATCATTTTGTATTAGATACATATGGTCTAATATTATCTCTATTTTATCAGGGTTATAAGTATTGTTTAGAGTTAGAAATCAAATAGGAAACACTCAATTTTAAATATAAGGAACATCTAAAAGATTCGTGTAAACAACACCATAAGAGTTATGGCACGTTCGAGTTTTTTGGGATTTCAATAATTCAAAATCATGGCAAATAAACAAGTCTTTGTTGTGTATTCCTAGACAACTATGAATACATCTTCCCCAAAGGGCAAACGTGTTATGTCCTAAGTATTGTGTTTTCTCAAGAAGCAGTTTCTTGATGAAGATATGGGTGGAAGAAAGTAAAATTTCAAAATAAGGTATTTGACCTTACCTTCAGATTGTTGAGTGGCATAGCGAAATTTGTTCCGTGAAAGCAAACTCTACAGATAGAGGAGAAACCAATGATAATGATGTTTCGGCTAATACTTTTACTAAACAAATTAGGATTCAACAATATATTCTTCAAGTTCACAGAATTATATTTTTTGATTCACTTGTCATGTTATTTGAACAAGACATACCTACAAACTACGAAGAAGCGTGATGGACCTAAGTGCGAGATATGACCAAGAGTCATAAAATCCTATATTAAGTTACATTTATGATTTAAAGGTAATATGTTACTTAATCTTATTAAGTAAAGACATTTACTTGATATTTTGAAAGGACTGCAAAGTTATAAGGAAGAAATGAAACTTAATGAAAGACATAAAGCTCGATTTGTCACAAAGTATGTTTGGACAAATTCAAAGGACTGACTATAGTGTGTAGCGATGCTTGAGTCTATCGGATTTACACCAACAATTGCTCCAAATTGGTAATTGGTGTAATTTATTCAGAACTGCATGTTATTCAATAAAGATTGAAGAAAGGGTTGTATTTGATACAACAAAGCAGGTTTTGTTAAACCATATGGATGCTAGAATCCCGTAGCTGAAATTGTCATTTTGATGGATGGTCAAAGAATTTTGGGATGTCTAATATTACCGAGAGGACCTGAATTTGAGTGGGAGCTAAGTAGCTTGGCTAAATCATAATATGTAGACGACATATTTTGAATGGGAGCTAAGTGAAATCCAATCTCATATATGATGTCATATTTGAGTGGGAGTGTGACACCATTCTGATATATGTGAATGACATATGATGAATGCTATAATTGGTATTAATGATATTTAAGTTAGTAAATATTCTATGGATGAAGTTGAACAAATTATTAAACAATGAAATCTATTGAGATAGATTGGTAAGTTTAATAAACATTAATATCGAATGCTTCCTAGATTTGGTTCTAAAGATGTTTAGAATATCCTAGATAAGGTTTGAAGTTGTTCAGAATGGAGCAAGACAAGAAAGAAATTCTTACTTGTATATCTAGATGAAGCATTGAGTTAATCTCTATATTACAACTGTGGTTAAAAGAAAGAAAGAGATGTGTTGAAGATCCTATGCCTCAGTCATAGGTTCTTCCATATAACCATGTTGTATACTCAACGTAATGTGACCCAAGTTTCTGGTTAGAAGAACACATTCTTAGTTGTAAGAACATATCTTGGAAGTGATTCATGAGTTAATCACGGAACCAGAGTTTAGTTTTTTCCTTTAAAATTGCAAGAAGCGAAGTTAGGCATCATAGTTGCATTTTATGCACTATTGATTAGGATCTACATAGATATATAAGTATAGTTTTTGTCTAAATAAGTTTGACTTCTACTATGTGTGTTTCAAAGTTTACGTGACAATCATGAAAGTACAATTGATTGATCGAATGTCATTATAAACACTAGAAACAAAGTCTCACTCTATGGCCAAATGAATATTTTGAGACATTATGGGATAATGGTATAAATGTCAAAATTAGAAAGACATTAACGATTTGCAAGACTTATTGACTGATAAAATAGAACAGGGGCATGAAGTTTCTCATGATCATGCATGATCAATAAACACATGAGCAAGTGCAAGCTAAATTATTTGTACTCTAGTGCAAGTGAGAGACTGAAGGAGATATTCCCTAGAGGCAAATAATAAATGGATATTATTATTGTATCGCAATTTGTTCATAATAATTAAATATTGTGCTATAACTATATCAAGCGGAAACCGTGATATATGTGTGGTATGAAAATAAGTCCCTAATAGCCTCTATTCATACTAGTTCGTTAGGCAACCGATGATCAATGTATCCTAATCATGGATCATTTATGCCAGTTGACAACGAGGTCATATCATTAGTGAATGATGGGATGAAATTTACCCAAAGATTATGACATGATCAAGTCATAGAGTTCATCGTTGCAATAGTTAGAACTGTAGTATCCTTCTCCTTAGACCTTGAGATCATATTAATCACTGTCTCTCGAGGCTGCTTTGGCTGCATCAAACCACATGTCCATAAATGGGTGACTATAAAGGTGTATGTTAGGTATTATAGAGGAACTTTTGAGGCCTATGTATCAAGATCGGGATTTGTTAACCCACGTGATGGGAAGATACACACAACCGGCTTGGTGAGATTACATCCATAATTTCGACAACGTGTGACTAGGTCACAAGGATGTAATATCATGAGAACAAGTAAAACATAACTTATCGGTAACGAGATTGAACAAGGTATATGATACTGATTATCAATTCTCAGACAAGTCATATTGAAGTACCAAAGGAAATTGGACTCGACGTTTACTGTTCAAACAACATTGTCATCATGGAATGCGTTGGAATTTTTGCCTAAATAGGCCCAGCCCATTTATTATATGCCAATAAATTCCTGAAATCCTAGAGGCCCATTTGGCCCATTCATGCAAGGCAAGAGCTGGGACAAATGTTTAGTCCCACATTGCTAGTTGAGTGAAAATTGGACCAGCTTATAAGGTGAGCTCTCCTACCACTTGGTAAAAGGATGAGAAGGAGAAGGAGAGAGTTCCACACGCACGCTCCTCCTCCTCGCTCGCCACGCCTCGCCTCGCCTCGTCACGTCACGACGCACGCGCCGCGGGTTGCGGGAATCTCGCCGAGCCGAGCTTCACTACAACGGAATGGCTAATAAAAGTATCAACAACTGCTGGGTTTTGGGATATCTCATGATAATTGTATCTGACTAGTAAGTGTTGCAACTACAACGGAATGGTTAACTAAAAGTGCCCACTGTTTATTCCATCAGGATGACTATCTATACCTGACTAGTAATTGCTGCAACGATAACTGAATAAATAAAGCTGCCAACGGTGTGAGTTCCTCGGTTGACTTCCTCGTGTGGTCTCGAGGGGGAAATACCAGGAGGGGTATGATTGGTGGTAGCATCAGGTTGGTTCCGAATAGGTGTTTCTTATCCCTCTCTGATAGCCGCCAGTTATATCGAGTCTCTATAGGTTGTTTAGTGCATGCTGCGCTGCCGCTCAGTCCACCATACCTATGTAGGCGAGGACCGCCGAATTCTAGCCTCGCCGTGTACTGGCCTCAGTACTGACCGCTCTCTCTTTTTCCTTTGCCCTTTGTCGGCACCCCTTTTGTTTAAGCAGGTTTTGAGATCGACGTCGTTAGCAGGGTTACCCTTCCGGCTTGGCCTGGGCAGGGTTATGGACGCCATTGGTTATTCTTCAGGGCTCTTAGCTCAATTTGCATCTTGTCCGTACTCGGAAGCTATATCGTTTTAAAGGTGATTTGGATCTTTGTATTGTATATCTGTATTCTTGACTCTTTGAGTCGCTGTTGTATATATATGTTTTGTGGGTTCCATCGAGGACTATTGTGTAATGGTATTACTTCGTTTTCCACCCGCACGAAAGTGCCTGGTGGGCACCTTCGAATCGTTTCTATGCGGGTTTGGCGGGAATCGCTGAAACTTGCATAGGGCCGATTCTGAGGGTGTTACAGAGTGGTATCAGAGCTCAGCAGTTGCGATACCCCACAAGTCCAGCCTGTAGGATAACCTAGCTAACGGCCGAAGTAGAGTGTCAAAACTATTTTTGAAAAATCGGTTGGATAGTTCTGATTAGGTCTGATTTTACTCCTTACCCCTCTGCTGCTCTCCTCTCACCTCTGCGTGTTTTGAATCCACTCTCTTACCTTTCTTCAAGTCCAGGATTTCTCGTGGTTGGGTTCCGTCGTACCTTCAGGGTTTCGCTTCCTCCTTTGATAACGGTGTTCTACCATCCGGTGTTCATGCTGTCTGAGGAATCCGTCTACTGTGGTACCATTCTTTGTTCCTTGTTTGTGCCTTCCGGTGTTTTCCGACGCGACGACATCATCTACGCTAGATCCGATGCAGAGTCTGCATCACTCCTTTGTTTCTGAACCTCGATTGTCAAGATCTTCAGTTTGATTCCGAGAGTTGGTTGCATAATTCGCCTATTCGTGTGCAGAGTAATGGTTTGGGTGCGCGATGGACTGATCACCATCCGACTACTCTTATCATTCGCTCTTGTACATCGAATCAGTGGATCCAGCAATTTTACTCCGTCCATGGAGGCTAGAGGTGGCTTTATGGGTTGATACCTCTACCTTCGCCTTTGTTTCCCGGAGTGTTCTCTCGACGAACACGGACAACGACCTCTTGTTAGTGGTGTCGCGAGGATCTACACGATGCGAGAAGATTCAGATCGCCGCCCCTCTTCCCGGTACCATGAGGCGGATCTCGAGGGCGAGATCCATTGTTAGTGGTGTCGAATTGTGGCGCCCCGCAAAAACCACTACTAGAAAATCGCGTTGTTTTTGTGCATTGCATCATCATGACCACATGCTCATGTCATCATGCCACATTGCATTTGAGCATCGCTGTCATCTTGCATTTGTTTGCATAAAACTATGTTCGAAAAATCTATTTTGCTTTCTAAATACCCCGCCTTTATGTCAAATCCAAAACCCGGGTCCCCGGATTATTTTGTTTCGTCTACCAATGGATTTCAAAAGCCCCGTTTTAAAATAATAAAATGTTTACTTTATTTTTAGGGGCAGCCGTACCGGGCCGATCCGACCCAGTCGGCCACCCCCAGTACAAAAACCATCCTATCCAGACCTTTTCCTACCTAACCCTAACCTACCCAGCCCCCCTCCACATCACCCCGGCCAACCCCGTCTCGCCACCTCACCTCTCTCTTCCCTCTATCCAATCCCATGCCGCCACATCAGCCCCTGGCCCCACCTCCTCTCCCCACCAACCCCCGCCACCGCACACACACCACACACGCACGCGAGGCCGCACCCACCCCGCTCCCTGCCTGGACCCACCCCGTGACCCACCACTCCCGAGCCGCCCCTGCCCCGCTTCTTCCTCCTCTGCTAGCGAGCGCGCCTCCTCTCTGCTCTCCCCGTCGCCTCGCAATTCCCCTCCGCCGCCGCCAGCGAGCAGCGCCTGCGGCCGCCGCCTCCCGGCCCGCGTCGCCGACAACCCTCGCCGCCGCCATGACCGTCCTCCTCCATCCCCTGACTCGAGCTCCCCCGTTTGAGGGCCACCGCCGGAGCCTTCCTCGCCGTCCTTGCTCTCTACTCGCGGTAATCGCCACCGTCGGCCGCGCCAGCACGTCTCCGGCCTCCCCCGTGGTCGCGAGCCCTGCTGCCGCACCTGCGGGCCCACCCCGCCTCTCCACCGGCGCCTCCCTCTTCTCCTCCCCGAGGTCGCCCCTCCCTCGCCGGCTTGTCCTTGCCGCCCAGGCCGCCGTCTACCGCTTCTCAAGCCCTCCTTCTTGCCGTCGGCGCCCAGCGAGCTCGGCCGCATCACCTCCCCTTCCGGCCGTGCGCCGTCCTCCCTCCTCTCCGGCCCGCGCAGCACCGTCGGCCTCTGTTGCTGCCGTCCTGGTCCTTCTCCTCCGCCCGAGCCCGTCTCTCCGTCGAGCTGCGCCACGGGACGCCGCCATCGGCCTCCTCGCCGGTGCTCCTCCACTGTCCCTGCGCCCCGCCGTCGTGGCCTTCTCCTCCGAGCACGTCGACCGCCGTCTCCCCGGTGCCCTCCTCCCTGGCCTGCGTCCGGCCTCCGCCGCGACGTCGTGCCTGCAAGGTCGCCAGGCGCCGCCCGCCGCTGTTCCCCCGGCCTCGCCCTCGCCACCCCGCTGGCCCCACCTCTGTCCTCGAGCACCGCTGCCGCCTCTGCGCCACAGCGTCGCCGCTCCCGCCACCTTCCGCCTTCGGCCAGTACCCGTTGTTCGTGCCTCAACTTTGCACCTCGTTGGCGCATACACCCGCATCGTTCCGTGTTGGTCTGCCCATGTGGGCCTATGGAGTCCCTGCTCGTGTTTGTCTCTTGATGTTGTCAAGTTGCAAGAATCTGGGCATCGAGGCCACTATTCTGCTGGCTCCTCGTCGCTGCTAGTTGTGTTGGTTGATGTAAAATACTGAGGTACATCTGGCGACAAGGGAATGGTGGTACCGCTCATGTCATGGATGTGATGTTCGTATGAAGATTGCTCGGTGCCACCTGAAGTCTGAACCAGAACCAAGTCCATCGTCAACATCGAGATCGGAACACTATGTACGCCGACCATTGGACTGAAGGCCATTCCGGACCCGAAGATGCCCGGAACGCCAAGTCCGTCTTCCTGGACGCCATGCTATTCTTCATGGATCCTCGTGAACTTCTTCCCGGAGGCCCGAACCTCGTCGAACCCCTCTGAATCCAAGACCACCGCCTCATGTGTGACCCCAAATCCGAGCCCCTATTTTATTAAATGTTATATACACTTGTTGCATGTTAAATTGTCATGCTTGCATACATATTGTGGGTTTGGGGGCCTTATGCCGATTCACCATATAATTAAAGATGGGATCCATATGCGGGCAAATCTAGCCATATATTGGTCCCATTTAAATTTGTGTAGCGAACCGGTGATATATTTGCCTTGTTAAGACAACATTTAATTTGCGGGGTAGATAAATAACTTGAACCGTCTAATTAACTGTCGGGACCCCGGTTCCGCTTAATCTTGCCTAATTGCAACGCACCTTGCCATGTCATACATCATACATGCATCATGCCCGATTTTCTACCGTAGTATTAAATAGTCCAACCGATGTTTCTTCTAGTGCTTTGCTTCTTCACGGATTAGGCCGATGATTTGATGCGAGTGTCGACCCGATCTTCGGATGAACCGTCGGCAATGTTTTTCAGGCGATCACCTCCCCCTTTCTACCTATCTTACTTTTATAGTATTTATTCCCTCCTGTTGATCTATTGCTATCCGTGTTGTGATGCTCTAGTTTCCGTACCCGTGATATCCCTTGCGGCCTTATATTGCCTTGGACACATCCTATTACCTGTTGTTTGGTAGATAGTTGGACTTGCGCGTCGTAGTCGCTTGCTCAAGTGCTGTTGCGTGTCGTCAAGTACCACAGTTGTTGGAGTATTGCCGCATGTTTAATGTTGGAGATGAACAAGACTTTCATTATTGTTTAACAACTAAAAATGAAAGTAGGTAAATGCAGAGGCACAGGTGGGCAATAGATGTTATTTGGTTGTTAACCGTCCACTTGTGTCCCGTAGGACCCCGAGTTCTTGACACCTGTTCCGAGATCAAGCGCGCTAACCATAGGTGGGGTGTATGGGCACCCCCATCGATTTAGTACCTGATTCCAAGTACTGTACTGGGGGCCACAAGTAGTTTGGGGCTTTATTACTATTCTGTACTTATGCCATGCTTTACTGATTAATTTAAATTGTGCGAGGTACTGCACTTGTACTGTTTTGGAAGCGGAGTGTTTTCGCGGTATCGACAAGCCCGAGAGTTTCGGGTTCCCCGTCGTTTACAGCCACTGACGCAAACCCTGGGTCCGTTCCGGAGCCGGCCAACTTCGTTGCGGGTAGCTTAGTGGGGTGGCCCCCCGAGCTTGCTTTGGGTCTGGGAAACATCGTGTCCGAAACCCTGTCGACATACCGTTGGGTGTATGTTTTGTGATCTTGTACCTACCTGATCTGACAACAAGGGTGTAGGTGCGTGTGGAAACTTTGGTGCACCCCTGCAGGGTTAAATCTTTTTGAGAAGCCGTGTCCGCGGTTATGGACGACTTGGAGCACAGTTCTCGATCATAGACAACTATAACTAAAGTTTACTGCTATAATTTGACTTGTATCCGATATGACTAGTAATCAGCTTCACTACAACGGAATGGCTAATAAAAGTATCAACAACTGCTGGGTTTTGGGATATCTCATGCTAATTGTATCTGACTAGTAAGTGTTGCAACTAAAACGGAATGGTTAACTAAAAATGCCCACTGTTTATTCCATCAGGATGACTATCTATACCTGACTAGTAATTGCTGCAACGATAACTGAATAAATAAAACTTCCAACGGTGTGAGTTCCTCGGTTGACTTCCTCGTGTGGTCTCGAGGGGGAAATACCAGGAGGGGTATGATTGGTGGTAGCATCAGGTTGGTTCCGAATAGGTGTTTCTTATCCCTCTCTGATAGCCGCCAGTTATATCGAGTCTCTATAGGTTGTTTAGTGCATGCTGCGCTGCCGCTCAGTCCACCATACCTATGTAGGCGAGGACCGCCGAATTCTAGCCTCGCCGTGTACTGGCCTCAGTACTGACCGCTCTCTCTTTTTCCTTTGCCCTTTGTCGGCACCCCTTTTGTTTAAGCAGGTTTTGAGATCGACGTCGTTAGCAGGGTTACCCTTCCGGCTTGGCCTGGGCAGGGTTATGGACGCCATTGGTTATTCTTCAGGGCTCTTAGCTCAATTTGCATCTTGTCCGTACTCGGACGCTATATCGTTTTAAAGGTGATTTGGATCTTTGTATTGTATATCTGTATTCTTGACTCTTTGAGTCGCTGTTGTATATATATGTTTTGTGGGTTCCATCGAGGACTATTGTGTAATGGTATTACTTCGTTTTCCACCCGCACGAAAGTGCCTGGTGGGCACCTTCGAATCGTTTCTATGCGGGTTTGGCGGGAATCGCTGAAACTTGCATAGGGCTGATTCTGAGGGTGTTACACACTGTCACACATCCTTTGCGCCTCCAGTTCCAGGGCACTGCGCTACTTAGATCTTCCCCATCCCGTCTTGCGGCGTGCACCGCGAGCCAGGACAGTAGGCCTCCGAGACCACGCTGCTTCGAGTCCTGTACGGGAGAAGGGCGATAAGGTTTTTGGGGAGCGCTATCAGCGCGACTACTGGCTTCGTCACGGACTCCCTCACAGATAGCGACGTCTTCCCCGACGAGTACTTCTTCCCCGACATCAGCACCCTCTTCCTCGACGACATGGCCAACGACGGTTCCAACGCCGGCGGTTCCTCTTCTGCTACTGCCGTGTATATCTTCTGTCTCAATCTTGTTCTGATCATATCCAAAGGTTTATGCCTTGTAGTTTGTTTGGTTATATGCCTTAATATGTATTCGCTATTTCACATGATTAGTATATTGCCTATTATTCTAATCATGTTTTATCTAGCGTTTATTATGGATAATTCGCTTGGTAAATTGCTCTATCATTCAACAATCCAAAAACCTTATTTCAGGCAATTTGCCCCAAGTGGCTTTGTTGCTTCTATGAAGCCACTGTGTTCGAAGGTGTGAATTACAAACGATGGCGTGCGAGAGCAGTGCTCTGGTTTCAGACCATGAGCTGCTATAACGCCATCTATGGCGCACCTGAGGGAGAACTTAATCCCGCTCAGGAAGAGGCATTCCAAAAACTTGATACCACTTTCAAGGCTGCCTTGATCATCATCCTTGGCGACAATATTGTCGATTCATATCTGTCATTTAGCAATGGCAAGGATATGTGGGATGCGCTCGAGAGAAAATTTGGAGTCTCCGATGCTGGCAGTGAACTGTATGTCATGGAACAATTCTATGACTATAAGATGGTTGATGACCGCTCCATTGTGGAGCAGGCTCATGAGATACATTCACTTGCCAGGGAGCTTGAGCACTTCACTTGTGTGTTACCGGACAAGTTTGTTGCCGGAGGCATCATTGCCAAACTTCCCCAGTCATGGAGGAATTTTGCTACTTCTCTGAAGCACAAGAGTTCGTGACGGATCTCATTGGGACTCTTGATGTGGAAGAGAAGGCGAGAGCAAAAGACACACGTGCTCGAGGTACCGAGGGAGGTTCTAATGCCAACCTGGTACAGAAAAGGAACTTCCAGCCTCACAAGTTCAAGAACAAAGGCAAATATGATGACAAAGGAAAGTTCGATGGAAAGAACAAGGTCTCACAGTCCACCAGCTTCAAGAAGAAGACTGATAAAAGGAAAGGTGCTTGTCATGTGTGCGGTGATCCTAATCATTGGGCTCCTGCTTGTCCCAACCGCTTTGACAAGCGCCAGCATGGGAAGAGCAGCAAGACTGCTAATGTTGTCATGGGCGACGTTGAGATGAAAGATGTTGGGTATGGTATATTACCTACTATGTCATTCTCCTGATTGGTGGATTGACACGGGTGCTAATGTACATGTCTGTTCTGATATTTCCATGTTTTCTTCATATCAGGTCAGAGGGACTCAAACCGTGCTGATGGGGAACGACTCGCATGCTTCTGTTCATGGTGTTGGTACGGTCGATCTGAAGTTCACTTCGGGAAAGACCGTGCGCCTAAAGAACGTGCATCATGTTCCCTCGATAAATAAAAATCTTGTTAGCGGATCTCTTCTGTGTCGAGATGGCTACAAGATTGTATTCGAGTCCAATAAATTTGTAATTTCGAAGTATGGAACCTTTGTTGGTAAAGGCTATTAATGCGGAGGCTTGTTCCGCTTATCTCTGTCAGACATTTGTAATAAAGTTGTTAATCATATTTACATGAATTTTGAATCAAATGTCTGGCACTCTCGTCTTTGTCATATTAATTTTGGTTGTATGACGTGGCTAGCCAAAATGAATTTAATCCCTGATTTCTCAACTGTTAAGGGATCTAAGTGCCAAGTCTTCGTGCAAGCTAAACAACCTCGCAAGTCACATACGACTGCAGAAATGAGAAATTTAACACCACTAGAGCTCATACATTCTGATCTTTGTGAGATGAATGGTGTGTTGACAAAAGGTGGAAAGAAATATTTCATGACTTTGATCGATGACTCTACGAGATATTTTCATGTGTATCTTCTGAAATCAAAATATGAGGCTTTGAGTTTCTTCAAAATCTATAAAGCTGAGGCAGAAAATCAACTTGATCGAAATATTAAGAGGCTTAGGTCTGATCGTGGTGGATAGTATTTTTCAAACGAGTTTGATTCCTTTTGTGGAACATGGCATAATTCATGAGAGGACGCCTCCCTACTCACCCCAGTCAAATGGAGTAGCCGAAAGAAAGAACTGTACTCTAACTGATTTGGTTAACGCCATGTTAGACACATCGGGTCTTTCTAAGGAATGGTGGGGGGAGGCACTATTGACCGCGTGTCATTTCCTAAACCGAGTTCCCACAAAGAACAAAGAAATTACTCCATTCGAAGAATGGGAGAAGAAAAGATTAAAACTCTCTTACTTACGTACTTGGGGTTATTTGGCAAAGGTTAATGTACCAATCCCCAAGAAGCGCAAGCTTGGACCAAAAACCATTGATTGTGTTTTTCTAGGCTATGCTTTTCATAGCATTGGTTACAGATTCTTGATAGTAAAATCTGGAGTGCCTGACATTCATGTCGGTACAATCATGGAGTCGACTGATGCGACTTTCTTTGAGGATATCTTTCCAATGAAGGATAAACCTAACTCATCAAATCCGGAGATACCTAGTTCATCTAATCAGGAATTTGATATATTCTCTAAACCTACCATTCCAATTGAACACTCTGATAGTCCTAAGGAGGATGATAATGAAATTCCTAAAAGGAGCAAGACAAAGGACTACAAAGTCTTTTGGTGATGATTTCATTGTGTACCTTGTCGATGACACTCCCACTTCAATTTCAGAAGCTTATGCATCTCCTGATGCTGACTACTAGAAGGAAGCTGTTCATAGTGAGATGAATTCCATCTTAGCTAATGAAACATGGGAGATTACTGATCGTCCTTATGGGTGCAAACCTATAGGATGTAAATGGGTGTTTAAGAAGAAACTAAGGCCTGATGGTACTATTGAGAAGTATAAGGAAAGGCTTGTGGCCAAGGGTTATACCCAAAAGGAAGGTGAAGACTTCTTTGACACTTACTCACCTGTAGCAAGGTTGACCACCATTCGAGTACTACTTTCTCTGGCTGTCTCACATGGTCTTCTCGTTCATCAAATGGACGTTAAGATGGCTTTCCTAAATGGAGAGTTGGATGAGGAAATTTATATGGATCAACCAGATGGTTTTGTAGTAAATGGTCAAGAAAGAAAAGTGTGCAAGCTACTGAAGTATTTATATGGTCTTAAACAAGCACCTAAGCAGTGGCACGAAAAATTTGATAAAACCTTAACCGCTACAGGCTTTGTTGTAAACGAAGCTGACAAGTGTGTATACTATCGCCATGGTGGGGGTGAGGGAGTCATCCTTTGTTTGTATGTTGATGACATACTGATTTTCGGAACCAACCTTAATGCAATTAAGGAGGTCAAAGATTTCTTATCTCATTCCTTTGAGATGAAGGATCTGGGAGTAGCTGATGTCATCCTGAACATCAAGCTATTGAGAGATGATGATGGTGGGATTACACTGCTTCAGTCCCACTATGTGGAAAAGATCTTGAGTCGTTTCGGGTATAGCGACGCCAATTTTTCTCCTACACCTTATGATCCTAGTGTTTTGCTTCGAAAGAATCGAGGAAATGCTAGAGACCAACTAAGATACTCTCAAATCATTGGCTCGCTTATGTATTTAGCTAGTGCCACGAGACCTCACATCGCCTTTGCTGTAAGCAAACTCAGTCGATTTGTTTCAAATCCAGGAGATGATCACTGGCATGCTCTTGAGAGATTTATGCGATATCTAAAAGGCACTGCGAGCTATGGCATACACTATACCGGGTATCCGAGGGTACTAGAGGGTTATAGTGATTCAAATTGGATATCTGATGCTGACGAGATAAAGGCCACGAGTGGATATGTTTTCACATTTGGTGGTGGCGCTGTTTCTTGGAAGTCTTGCAAGAAGACCATCTTAACGAGGTCAACTATGGAAGCAGAACTCACAGCTCTAGACACGGCCACTGTTGAAGCAGAGTGGCTTCGTGAACTCTTGATGGACTTACCTGTGGTTGAAAAACCTATACCCACAATTCCAATGAACTGTGATAATCAAACTGTGATTATTAAGGTGAACAGTTCTAAGGATAATATGAAGTCCTCAAGACATGTGAAGAGGAGACTGAAATCTGTCAGGAAAATGAGAAACTCCGAAGTTATTGCATTTGATTATATCCAAACATCTAAAAACTTGGAAGATCCCTTCACAAAGGGTCTATCACGAAACGTGATAGAAAATGCATCGAAGGAGATGGGTATGAGACCCACAATTTGAGCTTTCCACAGTGGTAAACCACTCTATGTGTTGGAGATATGCCCAAGAGGCAATAATAAAGTGGTTATTATCATATCTTCACACTTATGATAAATGTTTACATACCATGCTATAATTGTATTAACCGGAAACATTAATACTTGTGTGATTTGTAAACTAAAATAAGAGTCCCTAGTAAAGCCTCTTGTTAAACTAGCTTGTTGGTTAATATATGATCATGGTTTCCTGATCATGAACATAGAGATGTTATTAACAACAGGGTCATATCATTAGGAGAATGATGTGATGGACATACTCCTATAGATAAGCGTAGCATAAAGATCAAGTCATTTCAATAGTTCAATTGCTATATGCTTTCTGATACATAGTAACCTAATTCCTTCGACCATGAGATCATGCATATCACCTTTTCCGGATGGATGCTTTGATGTCATCAAACACCACACCGTAACAGGGTGGCTATAAAGGTGGCATTGAGTGTTCAGAAAGTATTGGTTGAAACACATGGATCAAGAGTGGGATTTGTCCATCCATATGACGGATAGATATACTCTGGGCCCTCTCGGTGGAATGTCATCCAATTAGCTTGCAAGCATGTGACTGGCTCACAAGGGATCACATATCACGAGAACGAGAAAAGAGTACTTATCGGTAACGAGGTTGAACTAGGTATGCAGAGATACCGACGATCATGACCTCGGATAAGTAAACTATCGTGAGACAAAGGGAAATTGGTATCGTATGTAAGTGGTTCATTCGATCGCAAAGTAATCGTAGAAATATGTGGGAGCCATATGAATTTCCAGATTCCTCTATTGGTTATTGATCGGAGAAGTGTTTCGATCATGTCCGCATAATTCACAAACCGTAGGGAGACACACTTAAGGATTCGACGTTGTTTGAGTAGTTATGGTATTATGAGAAAGAGACCGAATGTTGTTCGGAGTCTCGGATGGGATCCAGGATATCACGAGGTGATCCGGAATGGTCCGGAGAATAAGATTCATATAAGGAAAGTCCCGTTTCGGAGTTCGGGAATGATTCCGGTGTTTTCATCGGGAATGTTCTAGAAGGTTCCGGATTGTTCGGCACTCCGGGGGGGGGGGGGGAGGGTACATGAATGTGTCATTACATATTGAATGATTGCATCATGTACTAAGTGTTCTTGCTGTTCCAAATAAAGGATTAAATTGAATCCCAAACAGAAAAGTCAAACTGCCAGTTTGAAAGTCAAACGGCTAGAACAGGAAACTGTGGGAAACAAGCAAGAGGTGGTTGGAACCGACTTGGGGGAGGAGTCCCTCCAAGCCGGCGCGCCAACCAAGGCCGACTTGGGGAGGGACTCCCCTCCCCTTGGCCGCCCCTCCCACCTATAAAAGGAGGGGCAGGGCCTCCTCCTCTAGACACACAAGTTCCTATCCTCTAATCTCCGGTTTAGAGCCGTTTAGGTTTAGAGCTTCTAATTGCCCTAGCCTTCGGTTTAGAGCCTTCTAATTGGTGTGTCTAATCCCTAGACCACTAATAGCCCTCTCTCATACTCCACCATACTCGCTCCGGCTTAAGGCGAAGCCCTGCGAGATCTCCCCTCTACTTCCGGTACCACGCCGTTGTGCTGCCGGAATCGCGAGGAGAGTGCTACAACCTCCGCTGCCTGCTGGAACAAGGGAGAGGAAGGTCTTCGTCGAGTACCGAACGTGTGACCGACTGCGGGAGCGCTGCCGGAACGTGGCGCCGGAAGGATCGTCTACACGATCTTGAGATCGGAAAGAGTACGACTACATCACCCACGAGAATCTGCTCTCGTTAACCGCTTTGGAATCTTCGAGGGTAAGTTATTCCATCGACTCGTTGCTACAATCTAGTAGATAGATCTTGGCTTGTTTGTTTGTATGCGATAGAAATTTTTTGTTTTCCATGCTATGAACCCCTACACTATGTGATCGGAGATCCCGTGAATTAGAATTGGGAGACAAGCTGTTGGTTAGCTGAGAGAAAAGTATCCCTACTTTAATAAACACCACTCCATAAAGATGCAATACTTTCCTATTCTGCACGGCAGGTTGATTTATTATCTTAATGTGTTCTAAGTGGCTTATCCTAAGCAAAGATGTTGTCCTGTAGAACATCTTTTGAAGAACACACCTATATGAGTCTGACTATTAAAAACGTCGCAGTCTATGAGACTAGGGTGCTCTCTAATAAACTCATGAAAGGTCATGGAGTATGACGTATAAGATCCACTCGCGGGGAAGTCCCACGGTAGCCTAGTATCGGTCAAGACTTTTTGTGAAGCTAGGTTCGTAGCAAACTTGCAGTTCAAGGCATAGTCCAGTGTACAAGTTGTGTCCTAGTATAACATAAAGCTCTAGGTGGAAGTTCAACTTAACAGTCTCCACTACAGTACCGGTATATAAACAATGTTTTGGAACCAAAGGAAAACTTCATGTGCCTCTGGGATCTGGTGGGGGATTGTTGGAATTTTTGCCTAAATAGGCCCAGACCATTTATTATATGCCAATAAATTCCTGAAATCCTAGAGGCCCATTTGGCCCATTCATGCAAGGCAAGAGCTGGGACAAATGTTTAGTCCGACATTGCTAGTTGAGTGAAAGTTGGACCAGCTTATAAGGTGATCTCTCCTACCACTTGGTAAAAGGATGAGAAGGAGAAGGAGAGAGTTCCACACGCGCGCTCCTCCTCCTCGCTCGCCTCGCCTCGCCTCGTCACGTCACGTCACGACGCGCGCGCCGCGGGTTGCGGGAATCTCACCGAGCCGAGATTTATTTTGCCACGCATGAATGGTATATGAACAGATGTACAGAAGCTGAAACGTTTGCTTTGAGTGGACTTTTAATACGAGTTAAATGAATACGAATTGAGTGGAGGCTGTCCGGTGGGCTGCCGCATGTTTGCTTCATCTACCGTCCATTCGTTTCATCTTCTGCGCAGTCTGTATACCTTCCCCTCTGTGCCTATAAGAGAGAGAGGTCGCGCCTCCTCTCGGTTACACTGCCACACATCCTTTGCACCTCCAGTTCCAGAGCACTGTGCTACTTAGATCTTCCCCATCCCGTCTTGCGGCGTGCACCGCGAGCCGGGACAGTAGGCCTCCGAGACCCCGCTGCTTCGAGTACTGTACGGGAGAAGGGCAATAAGGTTTTTGGGGAGCGCTATCAGAGCGACTACTGGCTTCGTCACAGACTCCCTCACAGATAGCGACGTATTCCCCGACGAGGACTTCTTCCCCGACATCAGCACCCTCTTCCTCGACGACATGGCCAACGACGGTTCCAATGCCGGCGGTTCCTCTTCTGCTACTGCCGTGTATATCTTCTGTCTCAATCTTGTTCTGATCATATCCAAAGGTTTATGCCTTGTAGTTTGTTTGGTTATATGCCTTAATATGTATTCGCTATTTCACATGATTAGTATATTGCCTATTATTCTAATCATGTTTTATCTAGCGTTTATTATGGATAATTCGCTTGGTAAATTGCTCTATTATTCAACAGAATGCACATGGGTCATTATGGGCATCCGGGTCCTGCTATTGATCATTGATAGAGATCATGTTTGTGCTATTACCGAGTGAAAGTGCAAAGGACGTCGCCTAGAGGGCGGGGGTGAATAGGCTTTTAAAATTATTACGGTTTAGGCTCAAGTAAATGCGGAATAAAACTAACGTTTAATTTATTGAGCACAAAACCTAGCCACTAGGTTCACCTGAGTGCACCAACAACCTATGCTAAGTAATACAAGCAACAATGCGATAGCAAGATATAAATACTTCAAGCACGATGGATATCACAATGTAAAGTGCATAAGTAAAGGGCTCGGTTGAGAGATAACCGATGGACGCGGAGACGAAGATTTCTTTCCCGAAGTTCACTTCCAAAGAAGCTACGTCTCCGTTGGAGAGGTGCGATGGAGCAATGCTCTACAAACACCACAAATGGCTCACCTCGAGGTGTGGTGGCTCGATGCTCACCCACCGCCACACAAAGCCTCACCTCGGATGCGGAAGCACGCAACTCACTGACGCCACAAAAGGCTCACCCTATTCTCCCGAGTGCGCACCACAAAAGGCGGACACTCGCTCCACTATGGACGCTTGAGGGAGGTCACAGAACCCGTACAAGATTGGGGCTAACTCCACAACTCAATTTTAGGCTCCCAACAACAAAGCCGCAAAAGTCTACAATGCCACAAAAGGCCAACGAAGCCAAAAAAGGCTACAAGACCACAAAAGGTCAACAAGACCACAAAAGGTCAACAATCCAACCACACAACCGTCTAGGGTTCCAAGAACCTAAGAGTAACAATCCCACAAGCTTGTACTCGCCGAATCTCCGAGGAGAACTCAAACCTATGCAACAAATGCAATGGCAAGTCCTTCACTCCCAAATTCCAACAAAGCTACAAAAGCTATTGGGGGAATAAGGGAGGAAGAACACAAGAGGAGAACACAAAACTCTCCAAGATCTAGATCCCAATGATTCCTTCACAAAGAAGGGATTTAGCTTGGGGGATTGTAGATCTATATCTCCTCTCTCAAATCCCTCAAAAAGATGCAAGAATCATAGGGAGGCAAAGGGAGATGGAAAGCTTCTTTAAGGTCAACAATGGAGGAGAGAGAGAAAGCCAAGAACCAAGAATAAAATCTAGTACCCACGAAGGGGAAGAGGAGCCCCTTTTAAAGGGCTCCCAGATATGCCTGTTATAGGCATTCGCAACCCCTGGCCGGAACTTCCTGTGGGAGGCCGGAAGTTCCGGTGGCACTCCTCCAACGGTCAATAAATTGCGAAGCGAGAAAATAAAAATGCGAGTCCTGGTCGGAAGTTCCACCGGTCCACCGGAACTTCCGGTGGGAGCGAAACTTCCGGTGGAGGTTCCGACTGAAGTTCCGTCAAATAGACACAACCAAAACAGAAGGTTACTGAACGTGATCGGAACAAGATCCGTATATTCAATCGGTACTTCCGGCGGCAACTAGGCCCGAGCGGAACTTCCGGTCCCTGGCCGGAACTTCCGGTAGGGGCGGTATAATCGCTGTAACTTCTGGCCCAAATTCCGTCAAATACAACAAATCAAATAGAGAGGATATAGTGTGTGAGCGGAAGAAGAACTGGAACTTCCATCGAAACTTCCAGTGGCAAAATGCCCTAGCGGAACTTCCGATGAGAAGCCGGAACTTCCAGTCGGGAAATTCTAGAAACCAAAAATGCAATAACTTTCGCATCTGAACTCCAAACAAGATGAAACCAATATTGGGTATCACCTAGGGAGAAAATACCATGAATATATATGTTAAGTATCTCCCAAGGTGTGGAGCCGGAAAAATCGCAAGATCAAAAAACACAATAAGATATGCAAGTGAAATCCTTATTTGATGAACTAGAGCTTGTTATGATGATGACCACAAGCTCTAGATCCTCTCATGGACAAGAACCAAATAACAACCAAGAAAGATGATGCTATGAATGCAAAGGTTTGAGCTCTCTCCGAACGATGCAAACGAGACACCCGCTTGAGAGCCCCTCTTGATAGTACGACTATCTATCCTAAACCCGGTCTCCCAACTAACAACACGAGACCGGCAAAAGAGAAGCCCTATCAAGAACATACCTTTGCCTTGAGCATCCCACTTGAACTTGATGTATACCGTCTTGTTCTTCTATAGTGGGAACACCTTTCTTGTTTGCTCTTGCTTGATGAAGATGAAGACTTGCAAATTGCTCCCCCATACTCCATGGGGAAACCTCTTCTTTGAACTTGTCTTCATCACTCCATGATCATGAGGATGTCAAGCTTCAAGCATGAGATCTTCTAGAGATGGCGCATCTTGAGCTTGCCCTTCTTCATCCCTTCTTGAGATTGATCCATCTTGATGCAACTCTTTTCACTTGTCTTGATCAACCTTCAAGCTCCTTCTTTCTTCATGATTCCAATGGCACAAAGCCCTTGGACATTTCTTCATACCTTGATACCAACACATGGCCCAAGCGATGCCAATGGACAAACCTACAAGTGAAACTCAATTTACACATTAGTCCATAGAGATTGTCATTAATTATCAAAAACACACATGGGGGCATACATCACTACTAGAGAAAAGCCTATGCGAGGCGCACCTAAAAGCCTATCCGAGGCGCATATCATATGCGCCTCTAGCTTCAAGCCTCGGGTATTTCTTATGCGAGGCGCATATGATATGCGCCTCCTATACTTCACATATGCGAGGCGCATATCGATATGCGCCTCGCATATGTGAATTATAGGAGGTGCATATCATATGCGCCTCGCATATGTTTTACAATGCGCCTCGGATATTTATAGTATATGCGCCTCCTATAGTATCCTATATGCGCCTCCTATAGTATCCTATATGCGCCTCCGGTAATATTTTCGAAATTCAAGTTTTACAGACCACTATAAATAATAATATACAGATATTCAAATATACAATATAGTCCAGAATACAGATAAAGAGCACAGAATTTTTCAGAAACTTGCAATTTGCCAAAGCATAATAGAACCAACATGAATACAATACATTACACATCAATCATGACATACAAGTTCATACATCAAGTGTTTGTGCCACAAGTTCACACCTCCGAGTACAAGTTCACAATCACATTACAACTCCAATGCCGTAGCTCTACCTAGATGAAGTAGAACACATAACCTACCATGAAGAGCAACATGGTGGTGATCACGAGGAAGTTCCTCCACTTCTTCCTTCCATGCCTCCTCCACTTCTCTTCCGCCACCTCTCTACTCTCATAGTCTTGGTAGCTGTTGCCCGAGAAGTTGTTCACTTGCTTCTGGCAGTCTTTCCACTTCTCGTACACACCTGGAACCCGACCGACGTACACGACATAACACCTCGGCATCTCCTACACATAATATGGAACGGAGGGAGTATTGGTGTAAATGGTGGGTGAGGGTGCTATGGATTATTTTCTCATCATAAAATAGAAGGTACAAAACTTACAATTGTAAAAAAAAAAATCAGTCCTAGATACGACATCAAAAATTGTCTATTACATTGTAATTAATCTATGGCTACAAGAATAGTCACATATACCAAGTTAACATCCCTTCAAATATATACAACAATGTACCAATCTTCACGCCACCAAATAGTAGGTACAATATCTCCAGTTGCCATGGAATTTCTAGGTCACTTGAGGTCTACAGCCCTCCAACCTAAGCAATGCTTGTTGTGTGCAAGATATCTAAGGGGAAATATGAGAAACGGACTACAGAACAGAGCCTCCAAAGTCAAGGATGTTTGGCGTGTCCCAGGTTCCAAGGGGAATTATGAGAAATTGTCATCTGACAGCATACAAGATAGTGAAACAATGATGCATTTCAAAGCTTCAATTTGGGATGCTCATTCATAAAATCCTTCTAAACAGAGAACTATAAACTTCGAAAGCCCAGGTTTGGAAGCTTCCTTGTGAAAGATAACTGTACAGGAAATCACTGAATACAATTTCAAGCTTTCACTAACTGATTGCTAAATAAATGCAGCATCCAGTATCAGCAAAATCGGTAGCGCTCTATGTTGAATTGAAAAAGCTAATGAATCAAAAAAGTATAAATGCAGCATCCAATATCAGCAAAATCGGTAGCGCTCTATGTTGAATTGAAAAAGCTAATGAAAGATAACCAGAGCTTTTGTAGCATAGATGTTGCGTACTGGCATAATTCATGACACACTAGTACTAAAATTTATGAGTTGAATGTGTATATGTTTGAGACTCACCACCGTGTTCATGGAATCTCTAGACAAAAGATGGAATTTAGTTTATTTTCACAGTACAAATAAAACATGTGCCAGAGAAGTTCTAGGCGATCAAAGATATGGCATAAAAGTACAGCGCATTATAAAATATATATACAAGGACTGCCTTCAAAATCAACGCACAGAGTCTCTCCTTAAGTCCTTATAAATCAGTACATCACAAACATGCTATGGATGCTATTACATCTTCAGTAGCAATGTCAGGCTCGATCAATGAATGCTCAAATAAGTGAGTACTTCCACCCACGGTAATAATATTAAACTTTTGTAAGGCATAATTACACAGATCTTCCGACTGCCATATTCTTCTATTTGCTCCATGCCATATTACAGGGCCAAAGTTTTTGGTTCATTTTTTCATTCGGCGTAAAGCAATTATTAAGTGTGTATTTCCTATTGTGCCCTCCTTTATTTTGAATGATGAAGATACAGTTAGAGCAAGCATTTTGATGAAGAGCATCCATTAATAAACATGTAGCAATTCCACCAATGAGAGCAGGCAAAGTGTGATACAGTGGATAAAAGAGCATAGAAATTTTGACTATAATATTGATGAAGGGACAAACCTCAGGTGCTAGATAGCATCTCCGCCTTCCTCCAGTGTCAAAGAAGAAGGAAAAATCAGATGGATCATCATCCGGGATGTAAGTTGGCTTAAAAGACGCAAAGTCCGTGAGGTACAGCCAATTCCATAAGGTAACGAGTACATTCTCACATTTTATGTCACCTAACAGATAAAACAGTGTAAATATAAATGGAAGAAAAACACCTCTGCCAATATAACTTGGAGAAAACCTTCTCACCATGGCAAACTCCCTTACTATGGCTCTGCTCCACGGCATGGATTAACTGCACAACCAAATGAGCTAAGTCGACAACCATATCTGGAAAGGAAAGAAATAAATAATGCCTCTTACATATGTCCTACTAATTTGAGATGCATGATTTATATCTACACTTAGCAGAGGGGCTGTATAACTTCCTACTGTCACGAGTATGATCGACTCCTTCAGCTTTGTAATATATAATGACCACCCGACAGCAGCGATAAAAAGGAAGAGGGCTCTCACCTGAAAAGCAAGCCATTTCTTCTCAATTTGACTGAGGAAAGGGCGTGTGCTAAGTCTATCATGCAGATTGCTGTAGAAGTACTGCCTGAGGAGATATGCTGCCTTGTTCGTTTGAAACCAGACCCGAAAGAAATCCCAAGTAGTGTCAGCATGTCAACAAAGGGAGAGATAAAAACACGTCCTGGGACAAGGCGAAGCACGCGACACGGGAGGAGTGCGCGTTGATGAACTTGGTCTTCCTGGCGCCGTAGTGCTCGACCCTGATCTGGCCCTTCTGGGCACCGGGGAAGACGAGCACGATGGATCCCGGCTGCTGCGAGACGGCGCAGAGTCCCTTGGGGTTGGGCAGAGGCAGAGGACCTGCACGGCGCTGAGCATGTAGAGGACATGCGGGTCGTGCCCCACGTTGCCCCCGAATCCACCTGCACAGACACATCCCAAGAACACAGACACGCAATTCAAGAGCCTATCTTTCTCAGTGAACCCTAATCAAGAAAACCGAGGTTCCCCCAGTCGTGGCAGTACCAGATTCCGGGTGGTAGCACGACATGATCCAGTCGACGACCTCACTTGCGTCAACGGCGTGGAGCTTGTGGAGGAGGTCGAGCGTGGTGAGGCCCCAGTACGCGCCACTGGCACGGAGGTGCTCCATCACCAGCGACTCGAATGAGTCCTTCTTCTGCGGCAAACGGCCAGGGAGGGGAACGGATGAGTCGTCGCCGGAGACGGTTCGCGTCTGAGCGGGGATGGGTGGGAAGTTGCGTACCTTCTCCGCGGTGACGATGTAGCTCACTCACTAGTGTGTAGCGACCTGGCGGCGAGGGTGGACAGCGAGCGAGGGAAGACGAGGGAGCCTGGCGGCGGCGGGGATTAGCGAGCGAGGGAGGGGTCGCGAACATGGGGTGGACACGCGGGGTGGGGTCATGTGGCTGTGGTAGGAGATGGGTGGGGCCGGCAGAGTATAGGAGGCGCATGTGACAATACGTGCCTCGCATATTGTCAACTATAGGAGGCGCATATGACTATATGCGCCTCGTATATTCGATCACCGATTTTTATCTGGGTCCACGCAACTTATGCGAGGCGCATTTTGCCCATATGCGCCTCGCATATCTGATATATAGGAGGCGCATATGACTAGAATGCGCCTCGCATAATATGGGGCTGCTAGATTCCGTCCGTACAGGGATTATAGGAGGCGCATTTTTATCATATGCGCCTCGCCTATTTTATACTAGAGGCGCATATCGCAAAGTGCGCCTCGCCTATTTTTATAGGAGGCGCATATGTCTAAATGTGCCTCGCATAAGCATGTCTCCTATAGCCTTTTCTCTAGTAGTGCATGCCCTTTCACCGAGCCATTGGGGAAATACACTTAAGGGTACGATGATTCTAGATATCTTCTGTAAGATGGAATCACTAGATGAAAGAGAAAAGGAAACCGAAAAAGTTCCATGAGAGATCCGAAATTGTTCTGGTAAGTTACGAAGTCATTTGGAGGAAATTGAAAGGGAACCAAAAGGTGTTTTAGATCAAAAATTATTTTGTAATATGTATTTACATATTAATTAATGTAATTAATATTATATATAATATTAAAATCTAATTTTAAAGGGTATTCCGCTAATGGGTGATACGGCCAATTTGCATCACCATTCTATATCATAATTTACCTCTATTCATGTATTTGTCTTATTATGAGGTATTACTTATGGCTTTTTCATCTGTTTATGCATGTTGGATGATTCTTGGAGGATGGACTGCCGGAGTATGGTTTCTGATGGAAAAGAAGGCGTTTCGTTGCAATTTCGCAAAGATCAGAAAAATACCAGAAAAATATGGAAACATATTATTTTACCAGAAGACGAAGGAAGCCAGAAGGAGGGACGGAGAAGGGCCTTAGGGGGCCCACACACCCCTAGGAGCGGGCCCACCTAACCCCGTGCCTAGGGAAGGTGTGGCCCACCTGCTCGGACTCCGACTCCGCCCCTTTGCCTATATCTTCCCTACGAAACCCTAAGGCCAGGGGAGCGACCGTAGATAGATTTCCGCCGCCTCTTGGGGGCGGAAAACACCGAGAGAGAAAGATCTCTCTGGCAGACAGATTTCTGCCGGGGGAATTCCTTCCCGGAGAGGGGAGACCATCGCCATCAACACCGTCATCAAGCTAGGCTTCATCGGGATCATCATCATCATCCACACCATCATATCCACCAGCACAATCATCACCACTCCATCCCGCTGTAAAAATTGTGTTGGATATTGCTTTAGTTCTTAGGGGAAACTTTCCCGGTGTTGATTACTATTGTAGTTGATGCTTGTGAGTGGAACCATTGGATTATTGTTTATGTTCAGATTGTTATCCATTATCATATCATCTTTGATCTTGATCCATATGATGTCTTGTGAGTAGTTCGTTTAGTTCTTGAGGACATGATAGAAGTCATGTTGTTAGTAGTGAATTTGTGATGAGTTATTATTCAATGGTTTAGTATTTAAGTTGTGGTGTTATTCTTCTAGTGGTGTCATGTGAACATCGACTACATGATACTTCACCATTTATGGGCCTAGGGGAATGCATTGTGTATTTGGCTACTAATTGTGGGGTTGCCGGAGTGACAGAAACCTGAAACCCCGTTACGACACCTTTGCACAAGGGAGCGTAGGATCTCAGAGTTTAAGGCTGTGGTTAGATTTATATCTTAATTACTTTCCTATAGTTACATATGTTTGCAGGGGGTTTAATCACAATTATGTATTAGTCCTAGGAAGGGCGGTATGTTAGAACAAGTTCACCCACACAACACTTACAAACACCAGAGAAGAGTACTCAGCTATTTGAAGCGAAAGCACTTGATAGAATTCCCATGTGTCCTCAAGAAAGTTTGGTCCTTATAATTATTTCCACCGGCTTGTCCTTTGCTAAGAAAGGATTGGGACACTTGCTCCGTTTGTTCGTTACTTCTGTTACTTGCTCTTTCTTTTGTTGCCTTGTTAGAAAACCACTAAAAATCCGTTTGCTAAGTATTCACAGGGATTTCTTGCTCCATACCACTGTTCAGCACCTTCTGATCCTCGTTGGGATCGACACCCCTATTTATCGAAAGTACTACGATACACCCCCTATACTTGTGGGTCATCAATACTATTTTCTGGCGCCGTTTCCGGGGAGTGAAGCGCTATTGAAGAGTGGAACTGGTAAGGGAAACTTTTACTGTGAGTATTGTTTTTGTTACTGCTTGTTACTTTGTTTCCAATATGGATAACCCACTTGGTTTCCTATTTGGGAAAACTACTACCACTTCTAGTTTAGTAGATGAACCACCTCCCGTTGAGATAGATCCTTTTAAGACACCTACAAGTATTGTTAATCGTGTTATGGATAATTATTATTTTGGGGATGGAACTGTCCATCCTGGTGATCACTTGCTTTTTATCCATTAATTATGCGGGTTGTTTAAGTGTGCAGGTATCACAACTGAACAGGTGAATAAGAAGTTACTCTCCATATCCTTGAAAGGGAGAGTTGAAGAATGGTATAAGCTGCTAAAGAATGGACAATCCATGGAATGGGAGGAGATGTCATCTCTCTTTTACTCTAAATTTTATCCTCCCAGTGATATTCATAAGGATAGAAATCTTATATATAACTTTTGGTCTCTTGATGGAGAAAGTACAGCTCAAGCTTCGGGGAGATTGAAGTTACTAATGCTTAAATGTCCTATTCATGAACTCCCTAACAATATTATTCTCAATAACTTTTATGCTAGGCTTTCTCTTCATGATAAAGATTTACTAGATGCTTCTTGTGCTGGATCGTTCACACGTATGAAGGAAGAAGCTAAATGGGATCTTCTAGACCGTATTCAAGACAACACTGAAGCTTGGGAGAATGACAAATGAAGAAAGTCAAGTATAAATTATGATTATGAATGCATTAAATCTTTTATGGGAACTGATGACTTCCGTGATATTAGTAATGAGTTTGGTCCTGATTCCCAAAGTATTGCCAACTGTTTTAAGGCCTTTGCCTCTTACATAGAAATTCCCAAGAAGTGGAATAAGTACCATGCTCCTTATAAAGATGTTGTTAGTCATGATCTAGTTAGAAGTACTCAAGTTTGTACTACTAATCATATTGTGCCCGAACCTCATGTTGAGAAAATGCCTTTTCCAGCTAAGGTAAAGGAGTATTCTATGATTATTAGTGAAAATAACAAAGGTACAATGAAAATTGTGGAGCCTGGTAAGTAATTGAATGTTGAACTTGTGGTAGCTATTGTGAAAGATCTTGTCACTAGAAATGTAGAGGATGAGCACATTGTTTTCTGTGAAGATGCTTCTAATATTATCTCTCATCCTAGTAAGGCTAGAAAATCTAGTGTCCCTGTGCTTTCTGTTAAAATTGGTGATCATTGCTACTATGGTTTATGTGATATTGGTGCTAGTTCTAGTGCTATTCCTTATGAGATTTACAGGGAAATTATGCATGAGATTGGTCCTTGTGAGCTTGAGGACATTGATGTGGTTATCCACCTTGATAATAAGGAGACCATTTGCCCCATTGGCATTGTAAGAGATGTGGAGGTTCTCTGTGGTAAGATTAAGTATCCTGCTAATTTTCTAGTGCTTAATTCAGCAGCTAGAAAAACTTGTCCCATAATTTTTGGTAGACACTTGTGGAGCTATTATTGATTGTAAGAAGGAAAAAGTTTTAACTAAGTTTGATGGAGATTCTTATGAGTTTAAATTTTCCAAATTTGCTAAAGCTCCTTGTGAAAATAGCTTGCCTAATAAATATTTCAGGATGGAACAACTTGCTTCTATTGATCCAGTCTATGACCTTGGATCTCTTTTTGGTGACTGTAAGTATGCTTATTCTGATGATAAAGTTGTTTCCAGTGACAGTTATATTGTCAACTTTATTCAAAGTGCTACTGAAAGTTATTTTGTGAGAGGGAAACATGGTTTTATGCATCTCAATGATGTTAAGTTTCCCCGTTTTATGTTGAAAGATTTAAAGCTGCATCTATTTTGTCTTCCTATGCTTGTGGATTTTTGTTTAAAATTAGTTTTATCATGATACCCCCATGCATAGGAAGTTGGTTAGACTCAAGTGTGTTGGTTATTTGCTTCTTGATGCTCTCTTTCACTCCAAGTATATATATCCTATGTGAGCATCTTTGGAAGTTTCAAGCCTAACTTAAAGGCATTAAAGAAAAGTACTTGTTGGGAGATAACCTAAGAGTTTTATAGAGTCTTGGAAGTTATTACATCTATAATAACCGCTCCTTATCCTTTTTTGTTTTGGTTTTTGTGTCAAGTTCAACTACTTTTGTGAAGTAGAGGAGTTGTGAAAAGTGGCTGTCCTGGGACAGATTTTTGTGCTGCATTGTAGAAATTCGTGAGGAATCTCAGTACTTCAGATGGAGCTGCATTTTTCTGAGCTTGTTCTCCAAGTTGTTACCCAACTTTCATCAGTTCTGAACTTTTTTATTTGAGCAACAAAAGGTCTTCTAAAAAATCAATCTTTACCTGCTGGTCTGTTTTGACAGATTTCTGCCATCATTTGCATTTGCCTCTTACAGAAGCTTTTGTCTTGATGGGTTTTAAGTTGAAGTGTTTACCAAAGGTTTATTGTTTTTGCTTACACTAATTTTGTCATTGAGTTTGTGCAAAAGTTTTGTATGAAGGAAATTCTCAGGAGAAAGAGAGAAGGAATCTGCAGTTCGTCTTTGAATAGGTAAAAGTGATGAAAACAAAAGGTTCGTGAAACCCCAATCTTTTTATATTTTTGATGTTTTTAATACATAAGGGAAGTTATGAGAAGAAACTCAATAGGAAACAGAGCCTGGGGTGGACAAACCCACCCCAGGCGCGGCCCAGCCTGGCCGCGCCTGAGGGGGTGTCTCCCCCTCAAACTCCGTCTCCGCCTCGTTTTCGTGTCAAAACCTTCCTTATGCAATGAAACTTCGTAATATATAACCCCCCGGATCCCCTGAGGTTCATGCATCGTGTTTTTGTCGTGTTTTCGTTTCAATCCGTTTCTGTCAGGAAATCTTCTCAAGTTTAGAGCACCATGGTCTCCGCCAACGATAAAGGCAAGAAGCCCGAGGAAGAAGAACCTCAAGTCCCCAAGGAGGAGGAGATTTTGGTAGGTTATGAAGGAGACATGGAGGAGGACAAGCAACTGTACACTCGTGCTACCATCACAAGCATTGGTTTGGTGGCACAACCTACCCAGCTTAGGAGGACAGGACGGATGTCTACAGGAGGGAGAACTCCGTGTCATATCCTCGCTCCGCGCACACTTCCTCCTAGTACCCCTTGTTCTAACCGTGCAGGAAAGAAACACTCTAATTTGGAAGAATGGATAAAGAATAACAATGACTAGGATCCTCGTTCCGAGTTGATCATGGAATGCATCGAGCATAATTCGGAGTTAATTCATACTCTGACCTTCAATATGGAGGATTTAAAGAAACTTATTAAGGAGCTTATCAAGAGAACACCACCACCACCAAAGGAGTAATTCGTCACCAGGTTTGGCATCCCCTTGGCTTGTTCCAATCTTGGGGGAGTGCCACGGTATCACCACCATTATATTTTATATTTTACCTTTTTAGTGGATTCATATCTATGTTAGAGAGGTTATCTTATAGTTTGGTTTGCATGTGGAAGTATCTCTCCTTTAGTTGATTATGTATGTATCCCTTGATGTGAGTGCCTTTATTGGAATATTAATGAGAAGTCTCATCTTTTACTTTTTGCACTTCTTATTTTTAGTTTGCAATCTCTATTATATGATGGATCTTGTTGATCAGTATTGGCACCACTTTGGGATCATCAAGTGGATCTAAATTGGTTTTGGCAAACCGAGTTCTGGTTAGTAGCAATACTTTTTGAGGTTTAAAAGAAAAAGAGAAAAAGCTTACAGGTATTTTGTATAATTTATTTTCTTTCTTGTTGGCTCATAAGCTTAGTATTCTTTATTAAGATTCTTTTGTGTATTCAAGGAAGATTGCATGTTTGGATTTATTAATTGTATGTTTCCTTGTTTCTTTCAACTCTCTTGCTTGCTACCCAGCCTTGCTAGCCAAAAACCTGTTTTGAGAAGGCATACTTCTCATGTTTCCAAAATCCTTTTGAATCAAAAACTTTTGCCACTTGTGTCCACCATATCTACCTAGTAGCTTTTGCTATTCCAAGCAAATTATCAAGCTTCATCTACCTTTAGAATTAAAAAGTATTTTGTTATGTGAAAACTAGTTAGTAAATCTCTCACGAACTTGATGTCACACCTTATTTAATTGACCCTAATAGACTTGAACCATTGTGAACATCGAAGTTGTATATGCTTGCATCTATATGTTGGAATTAGCAGAATCGTGCTGTCACGGGGAACGTTTTCAACATTGCACTTGTACTCTGTACACAGTTGATATCGTGCTCTTTTGTCTATGGATGTCAACGGTGTGAAATAAAGAGGGAACTTGTAAGTCCATGGAGTTTGTATCCTGTGTTAGAGAAACACCTGGGCCACTAGCCTAAGCCATGCTTAATCATGGTGGAAGCTTGCAGCATCACCATAGTGAGTCATCTATGAAGCATCCTCAATAAAAAGCTATGCACATAGTAAATAAAAAGATCGCTGAGGTGCTCTGTCTGCTTGCCTTGTCATTTTGGTTATGGGAAGCTCCTGTACTATGTGCAAGGGGTAACCCGTTGGCGGTTCTCAATTATATGCAAATACTTACAATGACAAGAACTTACCTGGGCCCAAAGTTGAGTATGCATGAGGAGTGGACCTCATATTCAAGGGACATGAGATAGCCAACTTATATTTCGTCAAGCATATACTCCATCTTTGTTCTCTTTAACCTTAATCATGTCAAGATGCTTATGATAGGGGCAATGAGGGCTCAAAGCTAGTAAGTACCATAATCTTTTGAAATCTCTTTATGACTTGTAATCCCTGTTACCCTCTATAGAGGGACCTTTCTCCTAGTTACCAGTTGAGTCAGTAAACCTACTTCCTCTCTTTCTCCAGCAAGCATTTGAGTTGTTGTGTTTTGTCACATCCCAAGATTTTCCAAATCTTGTAATGTGAAAATAAATGAATAAAATAAAACTTTGTTTGATTTTCAGAGCCAGAAGAAACTTTTGAATTCAATTGGAACTTCAAACCCATTTGAATTAAATAAAACCTAAAGGGATTTAAAAAGATAAACATTTAATAAAAGGAAAAATAAAAACATTTGGAAATATTATTTTGAAACAATTAAATGAAAAGATTTGTTTTCAAATGGAATAGAAGTTTATAAATAAAGAATATTTTATAAAGCCAAAATTAAAACTTGGCCAAGTTTTGGAATTAAAACATTTTATTTTAAATAAAATTAGCAAAGGTTTATTTAAATAGATTAATAAGGATTTAATATCCAACTTTATTTAAATAAAAGGTTTTACCAATTTAATTGATACATCAAAACTTGTTAAATAGTTTAAAATAAGTTTTCCAAATAGTTGATATTCACAAATAAAACCTACTAAAGTGTTTGGCTTTATATTGAATTTCAAAATAAATATCTCAATAAAATAAATCCTAATTGATATAATGAAAGTCTATTATATTTAATTGATAATAGACTCTAAAATGTTATTTGTTTTCAAACAAGATTTCCAAATGAATGGTATTTTCAAATAAAACCTACTGATTTGATTTTGAAAATATTTGGATTTCAAATGGGGATTTTATTAATATCAAACCCTATTTGATTAATAAACCATGGTCCATTTTATTTAAATTATAAATGGAACCTTTAATAAAATTGTTATTTATTTTAAACAAACTTTCTAGATATACCTTATTTCAAATACAACCCACTATTTTGGTTTTGGAAAATATATGGATTTAAATTGAGTTTGAAATAAATCAAATCCTAATTTGATTAATTAGCAATGGGCATTTATTTAATTAATAATGGACTTTATTATTTAAAAATTATGGATTTTAGATTTAGGTTCAGGCTACTGAATAGAACCAAGTCAAACTTCCAAAGTTTTGGTGTTGGTTTGAATTGAATTGAAACTTGTTTGATTGTTTGAAAACCAAAACAGGAAAATAGAAATAGAAAAAGAAAAGGAATCAGAAACAGAAAAAAATAATAAAGAGGGCGACCCAACCCAGAAGCCCAACAAGGCCCAGCAAGCCAGCCCAACTCCCCTCCCCCGAAAGAAAACGATTCACACCCAGTATCTGACCCACACAGACAATGACCGGTGGACCTCCCCCTCGTTTCTTTTCCCACTGACCAGTGGACCCCTTTCCACTGTTCTCCTTCCCCACCCCGCGACTGGTTCTTCCTCCTCTCGTCGCCGTTGCAAGCTTTGAATCGCGGCATCAATACGCCTTAACGCAGCCACCTTAACTCGCAGTAATCAAGCTCGATAAAACGCCAGCACGTCCTCTCTCGTTCCCCTCTGACCCCTCCCTTAAGCACGCCCCCAGGCCGAAGAATTTTGCCAGACACTTCCCTGTCTCCGACGACCTTCCTCGCCAAAATCCGACCAGCACACACCACCCCGAGCCCCCCGAGCACCCTGGCAGCTTCCCCACTCCCAGACCTTCCTCCCCGTATCACCCATTCGACCGCGGGCGCCCCAGAGCCTCGGCTACGTCAAACTTCCGATCGCCGCCGCGTCTGCAACCTCTCCGACGATCTCCCGGTAAGCACTGACCGCCCCGCGTCTTTCCGATCACGCAAACGTCTTCGCCTTGGTCTTGCATACCTAACAACGCCCTCTGTTTGCCTCCGCATGATCTGCAACGTCGACTTCGACTACGGACAGAGCCGCCCGACGTTGTCTTCAACTCCGGCGAGCAATCGCAGCTGCCCCCTAGCGCCCCTCGACGGACAAGTACCACGTTGAGCATCAGCGAGCGTCAGCGATTCCGGTGAGCATCTCCCCACCCTCCTTTGCTTCCTGTACCGCCGGCGCCGTCATCAACTGGTCGCTCCGCCGTTCGCCGTTGTCATCGCGCCGCCAGTCCTTGGCCAGGCAGCAGCAGCCGTCCGATCTTGATCCAGCGGCTAGGAAAGAAAGTGAGCGAAGGGGTATGCGTCGATCTGCACCGCACGTTCCAGTTAGATCCTGCGGTTCGCGATGCCGATCCGGCCGAACCGGTATCAACCAGTAGAATAACGCCGCGTGTCACCTATTCAGTTTAAAACAGATTTTAAAACAGAATTAATTAAAAACTTCAAACCCTTATAACTTTTGATCCACACGTCCAAATTTGGCAAATTTTATATCAATGGATTCAGGAGAACAAGCCCTAGCCAACTGTGGAATTAGTTTAGCAAATAGTATCTGTTTGTTTGCTCATTTTTGCAGATTCATTTGTATGCTTGTTTAGAGTATAAAAATTGTCTAAAATTGAATTTAAGGATAAAACCTTTGCAAATTGGATTGTTGTGACCTTACTGACCCTAGGAACCAACCCTTGGTATTAAAAATGATTTTGGTAAGATTTAGGTTGGATTACTTGACTTAGCCATTTTCTAGCCAAATAAAAAGAATGGTTTTTGTTATAAAAATGCTTATGGAAAGAAAACCTTAGGGAAATGTTTTGGACCAAACCTACTGACCTAAAACACCAAGTTTTGCAAATTGGCAACTCATTTGGTGAACAACTTAAGAGTTTTGCCTTGATAAAAACATTTTTCACCACATGAAATGATGAATGGATTTAAAAATAGTTTTGGACAAAACCCTCTTGCTAATGACTTTGCCACTTTGGTAAATGACCAAATTGGATCTTAAAAAGTTTAGAAACCCCATAGAGACCCCTTTGCAAAATAAAACTATCTTGTGCATGCTCCCATGCATGAATTGGTTTCCATTGTCTTGTGTGTGTGAATTTGTTTGAGTGATTATTGGTTTGGAATGTAAATTGAATTGGTGTTTGCTTGATTGACTTGTAGTGAAGTGTGAGACTAGCAAGATCAAGGAGTGAACCACCATTCCCTACCAAAAAGGCAAGTGATGCTTCATACTTTTTGTCCCATTAATTTTTCTATGCATTAGTGATTTTGCTAAGTAAACTTGCATGGATTTTGCTAAGTATAGATCTTGCTATAGGAAAACCTAGTAGATGAATCCTTAGTAAGATTTTCATAAGTTAGAGATTCCTACTACTACCAAGCTTAGTCTAGCTAATAGAAAACATGGGTGGAAATATATTCACACTATGGAAAAATATTCTAAGTCTGAGGACTTAAGTTTTGTTTAATAAAACAACTAAGTTAATGAATCACCTGGGTGGAATGGGCTTGCTTGGTGGAGATTGGTTGAGTGGTTCACAATGCCATAGACTTGGATTGTGTATCTCACTTGTGGTATGCCACCCAGGAACAAAGAGATTTGAGATGTCAAATGTTGAGAAGCTTCAAGTGCAACCACTTGGCAATATGGGCTCTGCCATGATCATATAGGTTGCAAGAACTTAGCCATATGGACAGTTGGTGGTAGTGTTTGATAGGTTGGAGCGCGTCCATTTTGGTCTAAGGGAAAGCTTCTGAAAGATCTTGTCTTGGGAAACCAAGTCTTGTGGGGAAAGTGCACCACCTCTGCAGAGTGTAAAATCTAAGTACTTAGCCATGTCCCTGGTAAAGGACAATTTGAGCATCAAGACATGGAAGCAATCAAGAATCTCATCATTCAAATTTCTAAATTAAAATCTTGTGGTTTGAACAAGGGTTGTTTGAATTCTTCAATCATTGATGGAGAGATGGATTGGTACAAGGATCTTGAAATATTTGATTGAGGAAAAATGATTTTGTCAAGCAAAAACTTAGTATTTTCAAATGTTAAGGAAAAATCTATTTTGAGCAATGCAAGCCTCAACTCCACTTAGCCAAATGCATATAGATGATAGACTCCACTATACAAATATAGTATCACTTGCCAATACAATTCAAATGTATTGACCCTTTGTGGCTGTAACTTGTATGTTGCAGGTTTGATTGATTTTAGTGAAGATTGATTGTTTAGGATTACAAAGTCTATAACCAACATTTGCCTGTGGCACTTTGAAGATGAAGGACCCATACTTATTGTTATTCCGCTGCAATGTAATGTAATAGCCATATGAGCTATGTGTGATGTAATAAAATTATGTTATTCCTGGTTGTAAAGTTATATTATGACCTTTGTTTCTTGATATTACATCTTAACTGTGGATGCTAGCTATTGATCCAGGGACTAGCATTGTAAAACACAGGAGGCTCTATCTTATCTAAGATTGGGACCTCTACAGATGGTATCAGAGCATTGTGTTGCCTGTAGGATTTGTAAACCCTAGGATTGGACAAAAACCCTTAGAAAAATAGGAGTTATACTTGTTCCAAAAACTTATTTACAAAAACACTTGTAAACTCTTTCCTCAACCATTTTTGTTTCAACTCTACATCTCTTCTATTTCAACTTGATGGAAAAATCTACCCCATGGCCAAAGACTACACCATGTGCAAAGGACTTCTTCAACTTCTTCAACTCTAATGACTTCAACTTCTTCAACTCTAATGACTTCAACATCTTCAGCATATTCACCAAGGACTTCCAACTTAGATATCACTAAGGACTACAAGTGAAACAAGGAAACTTGCTCAAGAATTAGAGACTGAGGGAATGCAAAATAAGAAGGAGCCATCAACAACTTTGAAGTATTGCAACTAAGAGTTTATCTCAAGGAAACCATGATCTCATACAAGAAAAATCATGAAGGAAGGAAGGATCACAAGTGAACCATGTAGATGGACCACCATATTTTAGTTAAGACAAAACCACCAACTTATGTGGTGTAACAAAAATATTTTGTTGCCTAAGTATGTGCTTGAACTTTGTTGTTGAGTGCAAAGTTGTTTGAGTGAAATGTTTGTTTGTGATTGCTTGCACATTGCTTGTGTGAATTGTGATGTGTGTGATTAGAATTAATTCCTTAGAAATATCTTGCCTATTCTAATCCCAATCCAACCCAAACAGATGACTACTCCAAGAGACTCCAACATCAAGGTTGATGACAACATCAACAACCAAGAGGACAACATGAGAGAACTTATGGAAACCCAAAACCAGTTGAGCCAAGAGACAACTCAGCTTTTAGCCAACAACAATGGACTAGACCCAGCCATACAAAGGATTTTGAAATTTCAAACCCAATTGTTGCAAGGATTAGTTACTCAAATGATCAACATGAGAGAAAACTTTTCCCAAAGAGCTAATGACAACAAGGATGACAAGGATGTTATTCTAGAAGGAACCCAAGCTAGCAATACTTATGGAGACAAGAATCATGCATCCAAGGAACATGAAGATCAATGCCCCAAGAAGAGAGAAAGATCTCCCACCTATGAAGAACATGAATTAGAAGAACTCCTAGCTTTGGAGAGACCCAAAAAGAAGAAGAAAGACATAAGCCAGTTGCAATGTTACAATTGCAAAGAGATGGGACACTATGCTAGTGAATGCCCAGAAAAGAAGAAGAGACAAGAAGTCAAACAAAAGCTAGTGAAACCCAAGATAAGGAAGGATTTTAGCCAAGTGATGTGCAAACACTCCATAGAGTTAGGACATTATGCAAACAACTGTCCAGAAAATATGAAGCATAAGATAAACCAGCCTATGAGGGATATCAGCCTTGTCACATGTTTCAAATGCAAGGAACTAGGCCACTATGCAAACAATTGTCCAGAAAGGATGGAGAACAAGTTAAATAAATCTATGAAGGATCTCAACCTTGGCCCATGAGTCAAGCATGGAAATTAAGGACATAAATACAACTGTTTGCTTAGAGAACGTTTTCCCAGGATCCCAAGAAGGACAATATGTAATTTTTTGTTTGAAATTTTTTAAGGGTGGTAGTACCCTAGTTGTTTTGAACCTGCTTGTAACCCCAGCCTCCCCAAATCTCGGGACGAGATTTATTTTAAGGGTGGTAGCCTGTCACATCCCAAGATTTTCCAAATCTTGTAATGTGAAAATAAATGAATAAAATAAAACTTTGTTTGATTTTCAGAGCCAGAAGAAACTTTTGAATTCAATTGGAACTTCAAACCCATTTGAATTAAATAAAACCTAAAGGGATTTAAAAAGATAAACATTTAATAAAAGGAAAAATAAAAACATTTGGAAATATTATTTTGAAACAATTAAATGAAAAGATTTGTTTTCAAATGGAATAGAAGTTTATAAATAAAGAATATTTTATAAAGCCAAAATTAAAACTTGGCCAAGTTTTGGAATTAAAACATTTTATTTTAAATAAAATTAGCAAAGGTTTATTTAAATAGATTAATAAGGATTTAATATCCAACTTTATTTAAATAAAAGGTTTTACCAATTTAATTGATACATCAAAACTTGTTAAATAGTTTAAAATAAGTTTTCCAAATAGTTGATATTCACAAATAAAACCTACTAAAGTGTTTGGCTTTATATTGAATTTCAAAATAAATATCTCAATAAAATAAATCCTAATTGATATAATGAAAGTCTATTATATTTAATTGATAATAGACTCTAAAATGTTATTTGTTTTAAAACAAGATTTCCAAATGAATGGTATTTTCAAATAAAACCTACTGATTTGATTTTGAAAATATTTGGATTTCAAATGGGGATTTTATTAATATCAAACCCTATTTGATTAATAAACCATGGTCCATTTTATTTAAATTATAAATGGAACCTTTAATAAAATTGTTATTTATTTTAAACAAACTTTCTAGATATACCTTATTTCAAATACAACCCACTATTTTGGTTTTGGAAAATATATGGATTTAAATTGAGTTTGAAATAAATCAAATCCTAATTTGATTAATTAGCAATGGGCATTTATTTAATTAATAATGGACTTTATTATTTACAAATTATGGATTTTAGATTTAGGTTCAGGCTACTGAACAGAACCAAGTCAAACTTCCAAAGTTTTGGTGTTGGTTTGAATTGAATTGAAACTTGTTTGATTGTTTGAAAACCAAAACAGGAAAATAGAAATAGAAAAAGAAAAGGAATCAGAAACAGAAAAAAATAATAAAGAGGGCGACCCAACCCAGAAGCCCAACAAGGCCCAGCAAGCCAGCCCAACTCCCCTCCCCCGAAAGAAAACGATTCACACCCAGTATCTGACCCACACAGACAATGACCGGTGGACCTCCCCCTCGTTTCTTTTCCCACTGACCAGTGGACCCCTTTCCACTGTTCTCCTTCCCCACCCCGCGACTGGTTCTTCCTCCTCTCGTCGCCGTTGCAAGCTTTGAATCGCGGCATCAATATGCCTTAACGCAGCCACCTTAACTCGCAGTAATCAAGCTCGATAAAACGCCAGCACGTCCTCTCTCGTTCCCCTCTGACCCCTCCCTCAAGCACGCCCCTAGGCCGAAGAATTTTGCCAGACACTTCCCTGTCTCCGACGACCTTCCTCGCCAAAATCCGACCAGCACACACCACCCCGAGCCCCCCGAGCACCCTGGCAGCTTCCCCACTCCCAGACCTTCCTCCCCGTATCACCCATTCGACCGCGGGCGCCCCAGAGCCTCGGCTACGTCAAACTTCCGATCGCCGCCGCGTCTGCAACCTCTCCGACGATCTCCCGGTAAGCACTGACCGCCCCGCGTCTTTCCGATCACGCAAACGTCTTCGCCTTGGTCTTGCATACCTAACAACGCCCTCTGTTTGCCTTCGCATGATCTGCAACGTCGACTTCGACTACGGACAGAGCCGCTCGACGTTGTCTTCAACTCCGGCGAGCAATCGCAGCTGCCCCCTAGCGCCCCTCGACGGACAAGTACCACGTTGAGCATCAGCGAGCGTCAGCGATTCCGGTGAGCATCTCCCCACCCTCCTTTGCTTCCTGTACCGCCGGCGCCGTCATCAACTGGTCGCTCCGCCGTTCGCCGTTGTCATCGCGCCGCCAGTCCTTGGCCAGGCAGCAGCAGCCGTCCGATCTTGATCCAGCGGCTAGGAAAGAAAGTGAGCGAAGGGGTATGCGTCGATCTGCACCGCACGTTCCAGTTAGATCCTGCGGTTCGCGATGCCGATCCGGCCGAACCGGTATCAACCAGTAGAATAACGCCGCGTGTCACCTATTCAGTTTAAAACAGATTTTAAAACAGAATTAATTGCAAACTTCAAACCCTTATAACTTTTGATCCACACGTCCAAATTTGGCAAATTTTATATCAATGGATTCAGGATAACAAGCCGTAGCCAACTGTGGAATTAGTTTAGCAAATAGTATCTGTTTGTTTGCTCATTTTTGTAGATTCATTTGTATGCTTGTTTAGAGTATAAAAATTGTCTAAAATTGAATTTAAGGATAAAACCTTTGCAAATTGGATTGTTGTGACCTTACTGACCCTAGGAACCAACCCTTGGTATTAAAAATGATTTTGGTAAGATTTAGGTTGGATTACTTGACTTAGCCATTTTCTAGCCAAATAAAAAGAATGGTTTTTGTTATAAAAATGCTTATGGAAAGAAAACCTTAGGGAAATGTTTTGGACCAAACCTACTGACCTAAAACACCAAGTTTTGCAAATTGGCAACTCATTTGGTGAACAACTTAAGAGTTTTGCCTTGGTAAAAACATTTTTCACCACATGAAATGATGAATGGATTTAAAAATAGTTTTGGACAAAACCCTCTTGCTAATGACTTTGCCACTTTGGTAAATGACCAAATTGGATCTTACAAAGTTTAGAAACCCCATAGAGACCCCTTTGCAAAATAAAACTATCTTGTGCATGCTCCCATGCATGAATTGGTTTCCATTGTCTTGTGTGTGTGAATTTGTTTGAGTGATTATTGGTTTGGAATGTAAATTGAATTGGTGTTTGCTTGATTGACTTGTAGTGAAGTGTGAGACTAGCAAGATCAAGGAGTGAACCACCATTCCCTACCAAAAAGGCAAGTGATGCTTCATACTTTTTGTCCCATTAATTTTTCTATGCATTAGTGATTTTGCTAAGTAAACTTGCATGGATTTTGCTAAGTATAGATCTTGCTATAGGAAAACCTAGTAGATGAATCCTTAGTAAGATTTTCATAAGTTAGAGATTCCTACTACTACCAAGCTTAGCCTAGCTAATAGAAAACATGGGTGGAATATATATTCACACTATGGAAAAATATTCTAAGTCTGAGGACTTAAGTTTTGTTTAATAAAACAACTAAGTTAATGAATCACCTGGGTGGAATGGGCTTGCTTGGTGGAGATTGGTTGAGTGGTTCACAATGCCATAGACTTGGATTGTGTATCTCACTTGTGGTATGCCACCCAGGAACAAAGAGATTTGAGATGTCAAATGTTGAGAAGCTTCAAGTGCAACCACTTGGCAATATGGGCTCTGCCATGATCATATAGGTTGCAAGAACTTAGCCATATGGACAGTTGGTGGTAGTGTTTGATAGGTTGGAGCGCGTCCATTTTGGTCTAAGGGAAAGCTTCTGAAAGATCTTGTCTTGGGAAACCAAGTCTTGTGGGGAAAGTGCACCACCTCTGCAGAGTGTAAAATCTAAGTACTTAGCCATGTCCCTGGTAAAGGACAATTTGAGCATCAAGACATGGAAGCAATCAAGAATCTCATCATTCAAATTTCTAAATTAAAATCTTGTGGTTTGAACAAGGGTTGTTTGAATTCTTCAATCATTGATGGAGAGATGGCTTGGTACAAGGATCTTGAAATCTTTGATTGAGGAAAAATGATTTTGTCAAGCAAAAACTTAGTATTTTCAAATGTTAAGGAAAAATCTATTTTGAGCAATGCAAGCCTCAACTCCACTTAGACAAATGCATATAGATGATAGACTCCACTATACAAATATAGTATCACTTGCCAATACAATTCAAATGTATTGACCCTTTGTGGCTGTAACTTGTATGTTGCAGGTTTGATTGATTTTAGTGAAGATTGATTGTTTAGGATTAAAAAGTCTACAACCAACATCTGCCTTTGGCACTTTGAAGATGAAGGACCCATACTTATTGTTATTCCGCTGCAATGTAATGTAATAGCCATATGAGCTATGTGTGATGTAATAAAATTATGTTATTCCTGGTTATAAAGTTATATTATGACCTTTGTTTCTTGATATTACATCTTAACTGTGGATGCTAGCTATTGATCCAGGGACTAGCATTGTAAAACACAGGAGGCTCTATCTTATCTAAGATTGGGACTTCTACATGTTTCAAGCATTCATATGGTGATTTATTCAATCATGTTTTCTATCTTCCGTGTTTGCACAAAACTCTTATCTATTGAGTATTACTTTGAAAGCCTTCACTTGTGAAAAACCTTTTTGATCAAAGAGTGTTCCTGTTTTGAAACTTCTACAAAAATCTTTTGTGAAACTGTTTGCCAGGTGTTCTCTGACCAAGAACAAGTTTGCCAATTCCAATTGTGATTTATCTTTATGTATCTCTATTGTGACTACTGTACTTGGTTGCAAGCTAAGTTATATAATGGTTAGTTTCTTTCTTCTATGAGTTGTGCAATGGTAAGTGTGATGCTTCTTGTTCATATTCTTTTATCGACACTTCACTCCATAAACCTGTGGACATGTTTACTGAGCTCAGTTTTCGCTTGGGGACAAGCGGAATCTAAGCTTGGGGGAGTTGATACGCCCAATTTGCATCACCATTCTATATCATAATTTACCTCTATTCATTGATATTTGTGTTATTATGAGGTATTACTTATGGCTTTTTCATCTGTTTATGCATGTTGGATGATTCTTGGAGGATGGACTGCTGGAGTCTGGTTTCCGATGGAAAAAAGGCGTTTCGGTGCAATTTCGCAAATATCAGAAAAATACCTGAAAAATATGGAAACATATTATTTTACCATAAGACGAAGGAAGCTAGAAGGAGGGACGGAGAAGGGCCTTAGGAGGCCCACACCCCCTAGGTGCGGGCCCACCTGACCCCGCGCCTAGGGCAGGTGTGGCCCACCTGCTCGGCCTCTGAGTCCACCTCTTCGCCTATATCTTCCCTACGAAACCCTAAGGCCAGGGGAGCGACCACAGATAGATTTCCGCCGCCTCTAGGGGCGGAAAACACTGAGAGAGAAAGATCTCTCTAGCAGACAGATTTCTGCCGGGGGCATTCCTTCCTGGAGAGGGGAGACCATCGCCATCAACACCATCATCAAGCTAGGCTTCATCAGGATCATCATCATCATCCACACCATCATCTACACCAGCACCATCATCACCACTCCGTCCTGCTGTAACAATTGTGTTGGATATTGCTTTAGTTCTTAGGGGAAATTTTCCCGGTGTTGATTACTACTGTAGTTGATGCTTGTGAGTGGAACCATTGGATTGTTTTTTATGTTCAGATTGTTATCCATTATCATATCATCTTTGATCTTTATCCATACGATGTCTTGTGAGTAGTTCGTTTAGTTATTGAGGACATGGGAGAAGTCATGTTGTTAGTAGTGAACCTGTGATGAGTTATTATTCAATGGTTTAGTATTTAAGTTGTGGTGCTATTCTTCTAGTGGTGGCATGTGAACGTCGACTACATGATACTTCCCCATTTATGAGCCTAGGGGAATGCATTGTGTATTTGGCTACTAATTGTGGGGTTGCCGGAGTGACAGAAATCTGAACCCCCGTTAGGACACCTTTGCACAACGGAGGGTAGGATCTCAGAGTTTAAGGCTGTGGTTAGATTTATATCTTAATTACTTTCTTGTAGTTACGGATGTTTGCAGGGGGTTTAATCACAAGTATGTATTAGTCATAGGAAGGGCAGTATGTTAGCACAGGTTCACCCACACAACACTTACAAACACCAGAGGAGAGTACTCAGCTATTTGAAGCGAAAGCACTTGACAGAATTCCCATGTGTCCCCGAGAACGTTTGGTCCTTATAAGTATTTCCACCGACTTGTCCTTTTCTAAGAAAGGATGGGCCACTTGCTCCGTTTGTTCGCTACTTCTGTTACTTGCTCTTTGTTTTGTTGCCTTGTCAGAAAACCACTAAAAATCCATTTGCTAAGTATTCACAGGGATTTCCTGCTCCATACCACTGTTCAGCACCTTCTACTCCACGTTGGGATTGACACTCCTATTTATCAAAAGTACTATGATACACCTGTTGGAGATATGCCCTAGAGGCAATAAGAAATGTAGTTATTATTATATCTTTGTGTTTATGATAAATGTTTACATTCATGCTATAATAGTATTAACAAGGAAACATTGATACTTGTGTGATTTGTAAACTAAAATAGAGTCCCTAGTAAAGCCTCTTTATAATACTAGCTTGTTGGTTAATAAATGATTGTGGTTTCCCTATCATGAACATTGAGATGTTATTAACAACAAGATCATATCGTTAGGAGAATGATATGATGGACATACTCCTATAGATAAGCGTAGCATAAAGATCAAGTCATTTTAATAGTTCAATTGCTATATGCTTTCTGATACATAGTAACCTAATTCCTTCGACCATGAGATCATGCATATCACCTTCACCGGAAGGATGCTTTGATGACATCAAACACCACACCGTAACTAGGTGGCTATAAAGGTGGCATTGAGTGTTCGGGAAGTATTGGTTGAGACACATAGATCAAGAGTGGGATTTGTCCATCCATATGACGGATAGATATACTCTGGGCCCTTTCGGTGGAATGTCATCCAATTAGCTTGCAAGCATGTGACTGGCTCACAAGTGATCACATATCACAGGAACGAGAAAAGAGTACTTATCGGTAACGAGGTTGAACTAGGTATGCAGAGATACCAACGATCATAACCTCGGATAAGTAAACTTTCGTGAGACAAAGGGAAATTGGTATCCTATGTAAGTGGTTCATTCGATCGCAAAGTAATCGTAGAAATATGTGGGAGCCATATGAATTTCCAGATTCCTCTATTGGTTATTGATCGGAGAAGTGTCTCGATCATGTCCGCATAATTCACGAACCGTAGGGAGACACACTTAAGGATTCAACGTTGTTTGAGTAGTTATGGAATGATGAGTAAGAGACCGAATGTTGTTCGGAGTCTCGGATGGGATCCGGGATATCACGAGGAGATCCGGAATGGTCCGGAGAATAAGATTCATATAAGGAAAGTCCTGTTTCGGGGTTGGAGAATGGTTCCGGTGTTTTCATCGGGAATGTTCTAGAAGGTTCCGGAATGTCCGGCACTCCAGAGGGGAAGGGTAGATGAATGTGTTATATCAAGTTTGTATGATTGCATCATGTACTAGGTGTCATCGCTGAACAAAATAAAGGGTTTAATCAAATCCTAGTTTGAAAAAGTCAAACGCCAATTTGAAAGTCAAACGGCTATTTTGGGAAGTGGAGGGGAGGTGGAATCCGAGTTGGGGAGGAGTTCCTCCCCTCCACCGCTGGCCCACCTTGGGTCCGAGTTGGGGAGGGACTCCCCTCCCCTGGCGCGCCTCCCTCCACCTATAAAGGGAGGGGCAGGGCTGCCCCTCCTAGCACACAAGTTCCCTACCCCAAAACCCTAGCCCGGCGCCGCCACCTCCTGCTGTCGCCGCCGCCTAGCTAAACCCTAGCCGCCGGCCTTTCCCCCTCCTCGGCGTGTCTAAACCCTAGATCGTCGAGGGTCTCTCTCATACTCCACCATACTCGCTCCGGCTTAAGGCGAAGCCCTGCGAGATCTCCCCTCTACTTCCGGTACCACGCCGTTGTGCTGCCGGAATCGCGAGGAGAGTGCTACAACCTCCGCTGCCTGCTAGAACAAGGGAGAGGAAGGTCTTCGTCGAGTACCGAACGTGTGACCGACTGCGGGAGCGCTGCCGGAACACAGCACCGGAAGGATCGTCTACGCGATCTTGAGATCGGGAAGAGTACGACTACATCACCCACGAGAATCCGCTCTCGTTAAACACTTTGGAATCTTCGAGGGTGAGTTATTCCATCGACTCGTTGCTACAATCTAGTAGATAGATCTTGGCTTGTTTGTTTGTATGCGATAGAAATTTTTTGTTTTCCATGCTACGAAACCCTACAGTGGTATCAGAGCCGTGTCTATATGTAGATCTGTTGCACGAGTAGAACACAATGGTCATTGTGGGCGTTGATGCTTTTATTGTCGATTGCTTCTTGTGTACTTTGCATCTTGCGGGATGTTGGGATGAAGCGGCCCGGGCTAACCTTACATGACATCGTTCATGAGACTTGCTCCACGCTTAACATGCAACTTGTATTGCATAAGTGGCTTTGCGGGTGCCTGTTTCTCCCAGCATAGTTAAGATTCAATTTACAACGGGTGATTGTCAATACTAGTATCAATGTTGTAGTTCTTGTTCGTAAGTTAGAACGACACTTATTGAAAGCCCCAAACCACGTAAAACATGCAAAGAAAGTAGAGGCGTCTAACTTTGTTTTGCAGGGGTGTGCTGTGATGTGATATGGCCATGATTGTGATTATATTTGATGTATGCAGTGTTCCTTATTGTAAGTTGGCAACCGGCAGGAGCCATATGGTTGTCTTTAAATTTTGTTAAGACTCGCGTGTCTATTCAAAGTAGTTAGTTGAAGCCGGTGGACGACAACCATGGAGCAGCGTCATGGACCTTGATGCAATGTCGGTGATGATGGAGATCATGTTCGTGCTTGAAGATGGAGATCGGAAGCACAAAGAAGAAAGGCCATATCATATCACATATTATGAATTGCATGTGATGTTAATCCTTTATGCATCTTGTATTGCTTAGTTAATAACGGTAGCATTATAAGATGATCCCTCATGCACATAAATTTCAAGTCATAAAGTGTTCACCCTTAGTTAGCACCGTTGCTAAAGCTTGTTGTTTCGAAGCACCACGTGATGATCGGGTGTGTTAGATTCCGCAAGTGTATACAACGTGAGCAAGCCAGATTTGCTCATGCGGAAGCTAAGGTTTGATCTTGATGAGCCTAGCATGTACAGACATGGTCTCGGAACACGGATCACCGAAAGGTAAAGCATGAGTCATATAGTAGATATGATGAACATGTCGATTGTTCGCCATTGAAGCTATATCAACTCTCATGATGATCGGTTTTGATGTGGTGGATTTGGTTCGTGTGATCACTAAAACAATATGAGGGATTTTGTTTTGAGTGGGAGTTCACCTAGATTAATTTTACTATTAATTAGAACTCAATTTGTCATAAACTTAGTCTAAACTACTGCAAATATGTTGTAGATCAATGGCATCCCCTACCATCAATTTTAATGCGTTCCTAGAGAAAGAAAAGTTGAAAAACAATGGAAGCAACTTCGCGGATTGGTTCCACAATTTGAGGATTGTCCTCACAGCTGGTAATTTGACCTATGTGCTGGATGCACCGCTGGGTGACCCACTTGCAGCTACTGCTACCGATGAAGTAAAGAATGTTTACCTCACTCGGAAGACTCAGTACTCCACAGTTCAGTGTGCTATCTTGTATGGTTTAGAATCGGAGCTTCAGAAAAGGTTTGAGAATTCAGACCCACATGATATTGTCCGTGATCTCAAATTGATTTTTGAGACTCGTGCGGCAATTGAGAGCTATGAGGCTTCTGAAAAGTTCTTTAACTGCAAGATGGAAGAGGGCAGCTCCGTCAGTGAGCATGTGCTTAAGATGTCTGGGCACGCAAACAAACTTCAAAGCTTGGGTATAGTGATTCCTAATGCTTTGGGGATTCACCGTGTCCTCCAATCACTACCACCAAGTTACAAGAACTTTGTGATGAACTACAACATGCAGAACATGAACAAGACATTGCCAGAACTCTTCGCCATGTTAAAATCTGCAGAAGTGGAGATCAAGAAAGAGCACCAAGTGTTGTTGGTCAATAAGACCACCAAATTCAAGAAAGGCAAGTCTAAGCAAAAGGGACACTTCAAGAACGGTGGTAAGAAAGTTATCGCACCGACGAAGAAGACCAAGGCTGTACCTAAGCCTGATACTGAGTGCTTTTACTGCAAGGGAGAAGGTCACTGGAAGCGGAATTGCCCAAAGTATTTGGCGGATTTGAAAAACGGCAACATCAAGAAGAAAGGTATATCCGATATACATGTTATTGATGTGTATCTCACTAGTACTCGTAGTAGTGCCTGGGTATTTGATACTGGTTCGGTTGCTCATATTTGTAACTCGAAACAGGTGCTGCAGAATAAACGGAAGCTAGCGAAGAATGAGGTGACGATGCGCGTTGGAAACGGATCAAAGGTTGATGTGATCGCGGTCAGCACGCTACCCCTTCATCTACCATCGGGATTAGTTTTATACTTAAATAATTGTTATTTGGTGCCTGCATTAAGCATGAACATTATATCGGGATCTTGTTTATTGCGAGACGGTTACTTGTTTAAGTCTGAGAATAATGGTTGTTCCATTTATATGAGTAATATGTTTTATGCACATGCACCTTTGATAGATGGTCTATTCTTGTTGAATCTCGATAGTGGAAATACACATATTAATAACATTGAGGCTAAACGTTTGAAATTGAGCGATAACTCGACCTATATGTGGCACTATCGTCTTGGTCACATTGGAGTGAAGCGTATGAAGAAACTCCATTCCGATGGACTTCTTGAATCACTTGATTTTGAATCACTTGAAAGATGCGAAGCATGTCTGATGGGTAAATCGACTAAGACTCCATTTTCTGGTATAATGGAGCGAGCTACGGACTTGTTGGAAATCATACATACCGATGTGTGTGGACCAATGAGTGTAGCATCGCGCGGTGGTTATCGTTATGTTCTTACCTTCACGGATGACTTGAGTAGATATGGGTATATCTATTTCATGAAACATAGGTCCGAGACTTTCGAGAAGTTTAAGGAGTTTCAAAGTGAGGTTGAGAATCAACGTAACAAGAAGATTAAATTTCTATGTTCTGATCATGGAGGTGAATATCTAAGTTACGAGTTTGGCGAGCATTTGAAGAAATGCGGAATACTTTCACAATTGACACCGCCGGGAACACCACAGCGTAATGGTGTGTCCAAACGTCGTAATCGAACTCTCTTAGATATGGTTCGTTCTATGATGTCACTTACAGATTTACCGCTATCATTTTGGGGTTATGCATTAGAAACAGCCGCATTCACTTTAAATAGGGCACCATCTAAATCCGTTGAAACGACACCGTATGAATTATGGTTTGAGAAGAAACCTAAATTGTTGTTCCTTAAAGTTTGGGGTTGCGAAGCCTATGTAAAGAAGTTACAGCCGGACAAGCTTGAACCCAAAGCGGAAAAATGCGTCTTCATAGGATACCCGAAGGAAACTATTGGGTATACCTTCTATCATAGATCCGAAGGCAAAATCTTCGTTGCCAAGAATGGATCCTTTCTAGAGAAGGAATTTCTCTCGAAAGAAGTGACTGGAAGGAAAGTAGAACTCGACGAGGTTGTCGAACCTTCTCTCGAACTTGCGAGTAGCGCAGCACCGGAAGAAGTTCCTGTGGTGCCTGCACCAATAAGAGAGGAAGCTAATGATGATGATCATGAAACTTCGGTTGTAGTTGCTACAGAGCCTCGCATGTCAACGAGAACTCGTACCACTCCTGATTGGTATGATCTCGTTATGAGTGTCATGTTGGTGGACAACACCGATGACCCTGAGACATATGAGGAAGCAATGATGAGCCCAGATTCCAATAAATGGCAAGAAGCCATGAAATCCGAGATTGGATCCATGTACGAAAACCAAGTATGGACTTTGGTGGACTTACCAGATGGCCGAAAGGCCGTCAAGAACAAATGGATTTTCAAGAAGAAAACAGATGCTGATGGTAATATTACTGTCTATAAAGCTCGACTTGTCACAAAAGGGTTTCGACAAATTCAAGGAGTTGACTACGATGAGACTTTCTCACCAGTAGCGAAGCTAAAGTCTGTGAGGATTATGTTAGCAATCGCTGCATATTACGATTATGAAATATGGCAGATGGATGTCAAAACAGCATTCCTCAATGGAGACATTGATGAAGAGTTGTATATGATGCAACCCAAAGGTTTTGTCGATCATAAAGATGCTAACAAGGTATGCAAACTTCAACGGTCCATCTATGGATTGAAGCAAGCATCCCGTAGTTGGAATCAACGTTTTGATAAGGTAATCAAAAGTTTTGGTTTTATACAAACTTATGGAGAAGCTTGTATTTACAAGAAAGTGAGTGGGAGCTCTATAGCATTCTTAATACTATATGTAGATGACATATTGTTGATTGGGAATGATGTAGACCTTCTTAATAGTGTCAAGGAATATTTGAATAATAGTTTTTCAATGAAGGATCTTGGCGAAGCAGCTTACATATTAGGCATAAATATTTATAGAGATAGATCGAGACGCCTAAATATCATTGTCACAAAGTACATATTTGGACAAAGTTCTAAAGAGGTTTGGAATGGAAGATAGCAAGAAAGGGTTCTTGCCCATGTTGCCCAATACGACGTTGAGTAAAACTCAAAGTCCGACAACGGCAAAAGATAGAGAAAGGATGAGTAAGACTCCCTATGCCTCAGCCATAGGATCTCTAATGTATGCCATGCTATGTACTAGACCCGACATTGCATATGCTGTTAGTTTAACTAGCAGATATCAAAGTGATCCAGGAGTGGATCATTGGACAGCGGTCAAAAACATCCTTACGTACTTGAGAAGAACTAAGGATATGGTTCTTTCTTATGGAGGTGATGAACAACTCGTTGTTAATGGTTACACCGATGCTAGTTGGAACACCAATCCGGATGATTCTAAATCACAATCTGGATACGTATTTATTTTGAATGGTGCAGCAGTTAGCTGGAGGAGTGCAAAGCAAAGCGTTGTGGCGAGATCTTCAACTGAATCGGAATACATGGCTGCTTCGGAGGCTTCACAAAAAGCGATATGGATGAAAGAGTTCATTACAGAGCTGGGTGTGGTTCCTAGTGCGCTGTACCCAATGTCTATCTACTGTGATAACATGGGCGCCATAGCCAATGCGCAAGAACCAAGGTCACACAAGAAGCTGAAGCACATCAAGCTACGTTTTCACGCTATTCGAGAACATGTCCAAGATGGGGACATAAAGATTTGCAAAGTACACACATATCTCAATGTGGCGGATCCGTTGACTAAACCTCTCCCGAGGTCAAAACATGACCAACACCAAACTGCCATGGGTGTTCGGTATATTACCATGTAATCTAGATTAGATGACTCTAGTGCAAGTGGGAGACTGTTGGAGATATGAGCTAGAGGCAATAATAAATGTAGTTATATTATATCTTTGTGTTTATGATAAATGTTTACATTCATGCTATAATAGTATTAACAAGGAAACATTGATACTTGTGTGATTTGTAAACTAAAATAGAGTCCCTAGTAAAGCCTCTTTATAATACTAGCTTGTTCGTTAATAAATGATTGTGGTTTCCCTATCATGAACATTGAGATGTTATTAACAACAAGATCATATCGTTAGGAGAATGATATGGTGGACATACTCCTATAGATAAGCGTAGCATAAAGATCAAGTCATTTTAATAGTTCAATTGCTATATGCTTTCTGATACATAGTAACCTAATTCCTTCGACCATGAGATCATGCATATCACCTTCACCGGAAGGATGCTTTGATGACATCAAACACCACACCGTAACTGGGTGGCTATAAAGGTGGCATTGAGTGTTCGGAAAGTATTGGTTGAGACACATAGATCAAGAGTGGGATTTGTCCATCCATATGACAGATAGATATACTCTGGGCCCTCTCGGTGGAATGTCATCCAATTAGCTTGCAAGCATGTGACTGGCTCACAAGGGATCACATATCACGGGAATGAGAAAAGAGTACTTATCGGTAACGAGGTTGAACTAGGTATGCAGAGATACCGACGATCATAACCTCGGATAAGTAAACTTTCGTGAGACAAAGGGAAATTGGTATCGTATGTAAGTGGTTCATTCGATTGCAAAGTAATCGTAGAAATATGTGGGAGCCATATGAGTTTCCAGATTCCTCTATTGGTTATTGATCGGAGAAGTGTCTCGATCATGTCCGCATAATTCACGAACCGTAGGGAGACACACTTAAGGATTCGACGTTGTTTGAGTAGTTATGGAATGATGAGTAAGAGACCGAATGTTGTTCGGAGTCTCGGATGGGATTCGGGATATCACGAGGAGATCCGGAATGGTCCGGAGAATAAGATTCATATACGGAAAGTCCTGTTTCGGGGTTGGAGAATGGTTCTGGTGTTTTCATCGGGAATGTTCTAGAAGGTTCCGGAATGTCCGGCACTCCAGAGGGGAAGGGTACATGAATGTGTTATATCAAGTTGGTATGATTGCATCATGTATTAGGTGTCATCGCTGAACAAAATAAAGGGTTTAATCAAATCCTAGTTTGAAAAAGTCAAACGCCAATTTGAAAGTCAAACGGCTATTTTGGGAAGTGGAGGGGATGTGGAATCCGAGTTGGGGAGGAGTTCCTCCCCTCCACCGCCGGCCCACCTTGGGTCCGAGTTGGGGAGGGACTCCCCTCCCCTGGCGTGCCTCCCTCCACTATAAAGAAAGGGGCAGGGCTGCCCCTCCTAGCACACAAGTTCCCTACCCCAAAACCCTAGCCCGGTGCCGCCACCTCCTGCTGTCGCCGCCGCCCTAGGGCATCTCGCCGCCGCCTAGCTAAACCCTAGCCGCCGGCCTTGCCCCCTCCTCGGCGTGTCTAAACCCTAGATCGTCGAGGGTCTCTCTCATACTCCACCATACTCGCTCCGGCTTAAGGCGAAGGCCTGCGAGATCTCCCCTCTACTTCCGGTACCACGCCGTTGTGCTGCCGGAATCGCGAGGAGAGTGCTACAACCTCCGCCGCCTGCTGGAACAAGGGGGAGGAAGGTCTTCGTCGAGTACCGAACATGTGACCGACTGCGGGAGCGCTGCCGGAACGCAGCGCCGGAAGGATCGTCTACGCAATCTTGAGATCGGGAAGAGTACGACTACATCACCCACGAGAATCCGCTCTCGTTAAACACTTTGGAATCTTCGAGGGTGAGTTATTCAAACGACTCGTTGCTACAATCTAGTAGATAGATATTGGCTTGTTTGTTTGTATGCGATAGAAATTTTTTGTTTTCCATGCTACGAAACCCTACAACACCCCCTATACTTGTGGGTCATCAATGGGCCAAATTCTTAGGGAAAAAGGGCCCATGAGGGAAAAATGCCAGAGGGAAGGGCCAAACGACCAAGGCCTAGCCACCACATGGGCCCCACCCAGCCAGCCTAGGGATGCGCGCGGGGTGGCGCTTTCCCCCGGCCGGCTGGCCCATCATGCCCTAAGGTCCCATGGCGCCACCCCTCCTCTCTCCCTTGTTTAGTCCCACATGGGAAACCCAATGGGGAGGGTATACGGCCCTCCATCTATATAATGGGGTAACCATGGATGGGAATAAATAACACAAATAAATAAATCATTCTCTGAGGCGTCTCCTTAGGGGATTCTCTCTCCCTCTCTCCCTTACGTGTAGTTCCCATTTATGGGAACTGACCACGAGGATCGAGATTTCACTCTCGTCGCTGTTGCGCTGGTGAAGTTCCCATTGGAACTGCATATGCAAGAGACGACATCTGTAGCACGTCGTTGCGCTGCAGGGATTCCAAGCCAGAGATCTAGTTCTGCACTCCCGACAGGGATCAGGGAACCAGAGATCATCATCGTACATAATATGTGTATGAAACCTCGAGGGTGCTACCAATAGTGGCATCTAGGATGTCTTGAGACAGATTGCTGCATGATGGAGGAAGTGGTGACTAATGGCGCCCGGTACTTGTCGTGGGACGCTTCGTTGGAAACCCCAATAGCAAGGTATGAAGCAGCACATCAGCAAGTTTCCCTCAGTAAGAAACCGAGGTTATCAAACCAGTAGGAGGAAGGAAACGTCACACAGGTGTTGCAAGCAACACGGAGATCTGCACAACACAAACTCAAGACTTTGCCCCAACGAATCAGTGAGGTTGTCAAGCTCACCGGTTTGCTGTAACAACGGATTAAACGTATGGTGTGGAAGGTAATGGTGGTTTGCATCAAGTAAACAGGTAACAGTGGAAGATGTATCAATGGTAAAGATTGGACCGGGGTCCATAGTTCACTAGAGGTGCTCTCCTTAGATAAACAACATGGCATGAAGGGTAAACAAATTACAGCGAGGCAATTGACAGGAGCTGAGCAAGGCATAACAATGCAATTACTAGCCAGAAAGATCCTATGAGGTTGATTGGGCAATACAGGAATATACATACACCGTCATCCAATTGCATCTATGACTAGAAGTCCACCTTCAGGTTATCATCCGAACCCCCTCCAGTATTAAGTTGCAAGCAACAGACAACTGCTTTAAGCAAAGTGTGTAAGGTAAACAGTCCACATGTTCCATGAATAAGAGACCGTTGTTTTCTCCCTAGTAGCAACATCACATCTACAACCGAAGAGATTTTTGTCACTTCCCTTGGAAACTAGAGGCATGAACCCACTATCGAGCATAAATACCCCCTCTTGGAGCCATTAGCAACTACTTGGCCAAGATAACCACTAGCAACAGAGAGCATGCAAGATCACAAACAACACAGACATGATAGAATCATAAAGATAAAACCATTAATCAAACCAACATAATAATCTCAATATCCATCGGATCTTCGCAAACACAACATGCATGATTACAAATAGATTAGATCTTGATCATGAACGGAGCTCACAAGATCTATACATGAAAGCACAAAGGAGGAGATACAACCATTTAGCTAATACATGGACCCATAGTCCAAGGTGGAATTACTCACGCATCATACCGGAGAGAAGGCCTTCGGGATGATCTCCCCTCCGACAGGGTGCCGGGAAGAACTTCATATCCCCCCGATCTAGGGACGATAGTGGCGGCGGCTACAGACGGTTTCGTGGATTTCTAATCAGGTACCCAGGGTTTCTGCATTGAGGGCTTCTTATAGGCGAAAGGGCGAGACCGGGAGGTGGCCAGGGCCACCAAACCCTAGCCAGGCGCGGGCCCACCTACCCCATGCCTGGGGTGGGTATGGCCCCCCTGGCCGGCCCCTCCGGCTCTCCTCTGGACTTCTTGTTCCCCACGGAAAGTAATTGACTTTGACGTTTGTCTTGTCCAATTCCGAGAATATTTCTTTACTAAATTTCTGAAACAAAAAACAACAGAAAACATGCATCTGGCACTGTTGCAACTTGTTAATAGGTTATTTACATCCCTAAAATCATATTTTCAAAGCTTTGCATATCATACATGCATTCATGATCATTTAGGGTTCATTTCCAAAGTCATTGCAAATTCAGAAGCATTTGATGCTTATTATTTTATGTAAGCAAGGCAATGGCCATATTGCTACCTTATAATAGGAAAATATTTATTTTAATCTGTAAGGATTTAAGTTTGAGTTTGAGTGTTGTTCCTAAGGTTTGGACAATGTTTTCAAAAACAAATTATGATTTTAAAACCATTCATGCACTTATTATAAACATTTATATGAGGCATGATTTAAACTTCTTTTCCAAACCCTTTTTGAAATTGAGTGTGTTTAGATGTTTTACACATCCCAGGATGCAAGGTTCAACAAACTTTTGTTTGGAGAAAGTTTCATTGAAAATAGATTTGATTTGAGCTTTCAAATTCAAACCAGAAATCCAATCAGAAAAAGAAAAAGGAATAAAGGAGAAAAAAATAGAGCAGACCAGCTAATCTGGCCCAACCCAGCCACTCAGCCCATTTAGCCCAGCAGCTCTCTCCCGCGAGAAAAACGTTTCGCACTCAGAAACCCACCCCCTCAGTCACTGACTTCCTGGACCCACTCTTCCTCTCTCTCTCACTAACAACCACGCCCCACCTGTCAGTCGTCTCTTCAACCCGCCGCAATCAACTCCGGCCGTTTCCTCCCCCGTCACTGCCGTTGAATTCGTGAGTTAAATCCCGTTGATTCGTCGAGTAACTCCCCGTCCATCTTCGGCTACTTAAACCCCCTCCTCTCTCCGCTCATTTTCCCTCATGCGACACACCATTTCCGCCACCAGGATGCCGGCAATTCGAGCTACAACACCGCTGCCCGACGCTCTCCGGCGACCTATTCTGGTGAACCCCGTGCTCCCCTTCGCCTCTCATTCTTACGAGCTTGCTTGCCTTGCCTGTGCGCATCTTCTCACACCTTTGTTTTGCTCTAAAACACCCCAGGTCGTCATCTCCGTCGAGCCCCGCGAACGACCGAAGCGCCGCCCGACTCCGGCGAACAATCACGGTAAATCTAGACCGCCCCTTGACCCCTAGTACTTACGACTGTGTTCACCTTGCCTCTGTGCATCTCCTAATGCCTTTTGTTCATCTTATTTCACTGTAGAACGTCGCCTCCGTCTCTGGCAGTGAACACCCGACGCGAGAGCGAACTCCGACGAGGTCTTCCGGCCGTGCCAGTGCGCCTCTGTCCAAGCAAAGACCACGTTGAGCTTCGCCATCGTCACGCGCGCTCAGTAAGCCTCTCCATTGACCCCAGCCCCCTCTGTAGCCGCCGGAGCGTCGCTGACAGAGCGCCGCCGCCGCGCCATCGTCGCCAGGCTTTGGTTGTTTGATCGGTAGCCGTTAGATCTAGATCTAACGCATATGATAGATCCACTTAGCGAAGGGGTACGAGTTAGATCTGGCCGTGCGATTTCATTTAGATCGTGCGGTCCACGCTGGAGAGGTGGCAGGCGTCGGCGGCGTTGCAGCTCGTGGAGAAGTGGTACCGACGTTCAAATTTTACAAATTTTATATCATTGAATTCAGGAGAGAAAATCCTATATGTTTATACAATGTGTTTAATGTTTTGCCTCTGTAAAAATGGTTATTTTTGCAGAGACAACTATAGGCATAATTTGAGTATAGTAATTATTTGAAAAATGATTTAAATATCCAATAAAGTTTATTTGGTGTGTTTTGGACTTTTTGTGTTTCAGTACTGTACACTTGTCTTGTTTGGTGTAGAAAAACCATCACATGGCATTTGCATGCATTCATATATTTTTGTTTGTATAATTTGTTATGTGATTTTGGTGCCATTATTTTATGTGTAGATTTTGGTGCTAATAGTGATTGTGGTTGTGAAGATTGTTGCTACTCCCCAAACTACCAAGGCAAGTGGTACTTCATGATTTTATTCCTATATTTTCCACCTATGCACTAGAAATATTTTTGTATAGGACTTGCATGAATATTTTGATAAGTATCTATATGCTATGCTTGGGAAATCCTAGTTGTTGTAGAATTGTTAGATATTTATCTAAGTTAAGATGCTTACCATTGCCATGCTTAGTATAGCTAGTAGCAACCAAGGGTGGTTATATAATCATGCTATGTGAAAAATTTCTAAGTCTATGACTTGTGTTTTTGCTTAATAAAACAACTAAGTGAATGAAACACCTGGGTGGAATGGAAGGAATGGTTTGTGTTGAGTGGTTATACAAGTCCCATTTCTATGGTTTACCTTGTGTATCTCACTTGTGGAAAGCCACCCAGGAACAAAGGGATTTGAGATGCCAAATGTCAAGAAGCTTCTAGTGCAGCCACATGGCAATATGGGCTCTGCCTGGATCACATAGGTTGCAATAACTTAGCCATTTGGACAGTTGGTGGTAGTGGGCTGATAGGTTGGAAGGCGTCCATTTGTTCTAAGGGAAAGCTTCTGAAAGGTCCTGTCTTGGTGAAAAACAAGTCTTGTGGGGAAAGTGCACAACCTCTGCAGATGGAAGAATCTAAGTACTTAGCCATGTCCCTGGTATTGGACAACTTGAGCATCAAGACATGGAAGCTATCAAGAATCTCCTCATCCCAATTTTCTTAGTTAAAACTTGTGGTTGAACAAGGGTGACGGTTCACCAATTTCTATTCTTGATTCCTTGGGAAAGTTTTGTCAAAGAAAAACTTAGTGTTTTCAACTGATAGGTAAAATCTATTTTGAGCAAAGCAAGCCTAAGCTACACTTAGCCAAATTCATGTAGTATCTAGATGCTAATATTCTACTAAGGTATCACTTGCCAATACTATTCCAATGTATTGACCCACTGTGGCTTGTAACTTGTGATGTTGCAGGTTTTTCTGATGATGATTAGGGGTTATGAGTCTACACTCAACATGCTTGCCTGTGGCACATGAAGATGAAGACTTATTTTATATTGTTAAGATTGAACTCTTGTATTAGGCCTATTGAATGGAATATGCCCGAGAGGCAATAATAAAGTGGTTATTATTGTATTCCTTGTTTATGATAAATGTTTATTTTACATGCTATAATTGTATTAATACGAAAACGTTAATACATGTGTGTTTAATAGACAAAAAGTAAGTTCCTAGTTATGCCTCTCTTATAAACTAGCTCGTTGATTAACAAGATGATCAAGGTTTCCTGATCATGGACATTGGATGTTGTTAATAACGAGGTCACAACATTAGTGTAGTTGTGTGATGAACATTCATCCGAAGTATAGCATTACGATCAAAGTCATTGAGTTTATATTGCTATAACAACTTACGAAGTGATCCTAATCCTTAGACCATGAGATCATGTCAATCACTAACACTGGAAGAGTTTCTTGATAACATCAAACGTCACACCGTAACTGGGTGATTATAAAGATGGATTCAGAACTAATAAAGTGTTATGTTGAGGCCCATGGATCGAGAGTGGAATTTTTTCATCCCGATGAAGGATAGATATGCTCTGGGCCCTCTCGGTGATATCACATTGATTAGCTTGCAAGCAAGTGATTTAATCACGAGAATGTTATATCACGGGAACGAGAAAAGAGTGCATGTCGGTAACGAGATCAAACTAGGTATGGAGATACCGATGATCGAATCTCGGACATGTAATATATCGTGAAACAAAGGGATTAAGATACTAGCGTAAAAGGTTCACACGATCACAGAAGTCATCGTTGAATGTGTGGGAGTCAGTACGGATCTCTAGGTCCCGCTGCTGATTATTGATCGGAGAGGGGTCTCGATCATGTCCGCATTATTCGCGAACCATAGGGTGACACACTTAAGGGATACCGACACCATTCAGAGCAAATGATATGTCAGAAAAAGAAAAGGAAAGCGCAGGAATTTATTTCACTAGACACCGGAACTGTTTCGGTTGAAATTGCTGAAACTGGTTCTGCATGTGAAATGGAATACTAGCAAGGGGTTTTTGTGAATTTTTGTTAATTAAAGTAATTAACAAAATTCTGAATAAATAAATAAAAGAGTTTTATTTAAATGAGAGCTTGCATTAATTTTGGTTGAAAATTAATGCATGTGAGTGGAATTGTGAGTGGAGTGGTTTTTATGTGAGTGGAGCTTGCACCACATGAATGAGGGAGAGGTGGGGGCACCCTCATTGGCCGGCGGCCATGCCCCCTTGGGCTGCCCCCCTCCCCTATAAAAGGACCCCCTCCTCTCACTTGTCTCTCACACCTCCTCGCGAAGGATCTCTCTCCCCCCTTTAGATTTCCCCTATGGTCTTGGATCAGCGAGATACATGTTCTTGGTGGCTTTTTATGGAAGGATTTGTTGCTTCCGCTGCTTCGCTGGAGCGAGGGCGCGGAGGTTGTCAGGGTAACCGTACGTGTGTGCGATCACGGATGCACCACTGCTTTGAGGTGCTGGACTTGATCATGCTGGACTGGCTGGACCAGATGGACTTCATCACGATCTTGAGGTCGGCAAGCGTTCGTCTACATCATCCACGAGTACAACCTCGTTAACGCTATTCGGTCTTTGAGGGCATGTATTCTATGGATGTATATCCACCCGTTGCTTGCATCTAGTAGATAGATCTTGGTACTTAGATGTTCCCATCGTAGGAAAATTTTTGTTTTCTATGCTGCGAACCCTACAGTGGTATCAGAGCCGGATCTATGCGTAGATACTTTGCACGGGTAGTACACATATGAGTATGTGGGCGATGATGATCATTTTATTTCTTCTTAGTTGTACTTTGGATATTGGTGGCATAGTGGGATGAAGCGGCCCGGACAAACTTTACATGTCCTCGCACATGAGACATGTTCCACGGTTGACATGCAACTAGTTTTGCATAAGTGGCTAGCGGGTGTCTGTCTCTCCTACTATAGTCAATATCTAATTTGCAACGAGTTGTCAACAATTTGGTTATCCTCGTTGTGGTTCATGTTCGTAGGTAAGAACGGTTCTATCTTCGAAAGCCCTAAGCCACGTAAAACTTGCAATGGATAAATTAGAGGCGTCTAGTTTAGATTGTTGCTGGGCTAGTGTTATGATATGGTGATGTTGTAAGTAGAAGTATGAGATGATACTCTTACAACATACATAACCTGTAATCTCCATAGACCTTGGAGTTACACATATAGGTATGATAGTGATCATACCACGATGCACATGATAGAGATCATATGCGGAAACCATATCATTTCACTAATAAACATGTGATGTTTGATAGCATCTTATATTGCTTGTTTAGCGTTTTATTAGCATAATAAGATGATCCCTCATTTAGATATCGAGATAAGAATGTGTTCTTCCTTAAGTATGCATCGACAATGTTTCGTCGCTTCAAGACATCACGTGATGATCGGGTGTACTTGAATCCACGAGCATATCTCGGGTGTAAGACAGTTACACACGGGAATACTAAGGTTCTTACTTGGCGAGCCTAGCATGTATAGACATGGCCTCGGAACACGGACCGAAAGGTTAAGCATGAGTCATATGTTTTGATATGATGACCATATGGATGCTCGCCTTTGAAGCTACACCGACTCACGTGATGATCGGACTTGGTGTAGTGGATTTGGTTCATGTAATCACCAAAAAGTCACGAGGGATGTCGTTTTTGAGTGGGAGTTCATTTCTAATTTGGATTAGTAGAACTCAATTTATCATAAATTAAATCAAAGTGAATTTGCATAATTTGTTGTAGTCATTGGCATTCGTTCACCACCTTATGCATAGTTGTAATTGAGATAATAGAACTATAAGATTCTGGATATATACTTTATGAACTGGTATCGTATTGTGTTGAGTGTCAATCTAAAGATTAAAGTCCTATTGCAAACTTTCAGCAAACTCTATTTACTCCGTGAAATTTAATAGTTGGTATTAAATCGAGAGTAACAATTCCAGTGTTAGTATCTTAAGTATCATGTTTGCCTCCATGATTCTTGATTGTTTTAATATCAAGTTTATCTAGGAGCTGAAAGAATTGTTTCAGAAACCATCATGTGTGGCAGATATAACGATATCTGAAACAATGTTTTGGTTGTAGTATGATAGAGTATAATATATGTTCTCATATTAGATGAGAATGTACGAAGGTTGGAGATGCTAGACATCCTAATCATCTAAAAGGGTTTTGGAAAGTAACGTTATACTCATGATTCATCTTTATAAGCTACAGTAGCTTGATCATGAAAGTCGTCATGATAAGGATGAATATAAGATGTATGTAAAGTGTTTACTACACTAAAAGATTACTAAATAATGGATTTTGAAAGAACGCCGATCATTTGATGATGGTGATCTACTTCAAAGTGCAAGTCCAAAGGTATTATTATTTGAATATACACGCTTTGGACTATGTGTCATGTATATGACGCCACTTTTGATATTGATAGATTCTTTTAAAAGGAAAAGGAAATGCTGAAAGAGAATCTATAAAATATATTTGGCAGAAAATAAAAGATTGGAAATATCCAATTTAGGTATATAAATGATATACATGTTATGGTTGTATTCTTTCCTTGTTAAACAATGTGGTTCTTGGGTATTGGATACCGAATTGGTTGGTATGAAATTTCATACAAAACGACGCAATTCATGAACCACAATGGCCTAAGTAACTAGCAAGAGAATATGTGATGATGTTCATCGAAAACAAACAAACCGTTGTTTGTATTTCTCATTGATATCAAAGCTTGCCTTCGAGATTTGTTTTAATAATTGTTATTTGAATCAGGTATTATGAGAACAAAGGTTGTTCAAATAATTACCGTATTCCATATAAGATGGATGATTTACAAATCTAGTTGGAGAAATCACGTCCATAAAGCCAAATGCTAAAATGTCGCAATACAAATGATTGAAAGATCACTTATGAAGCGACATCGCTGTTTAAATTATATTGGAAATAAAACATGAAGAAACTCCATTTTCATGGATTTTTGGAGTCTTTGATTTGATCAAATGACGCTTGTGAGACTTTCCTCGGGATAATTAAAACTTCGTTCAAAGGCCAAAGAAGAACAAACGACTAAAATATTGGAATTTATACATACCGATGTATGTAGTCCATTATGTGTAGTCATAAGCGATGGGTTTCAACTTCATATACTTTCTCCGGAAATTTGAGTGAATATTCACTTAATGAGAAAGAAGTGTGAAATATTTGAAAATGTTCAAAGACTTTCAAGATGAAGTGAAAATCATTGTGACAAGAAAATAAATGGTTTATGATTTTATCATAAGGGATTTATTTGAGTTACAAGTGTAACAAGAAAAATAAATAAATTATGATTTTCTCATAAAGGGATTTATTTGAGTTACAAGTTTAGCAAAAACACCTAGATTTGCATCTCCCGAAACACCATAGGAGTATGGAGTGTTTGAGATTTGTAATGAAACCTTGTGTGACATGGTTTGATCAAAGGTGTTATTTATAAAACTGCCATTATGTTTTAAAAGATTAAAAGCTTTAGAGACTACCGCTTTTACACTGAAAAGAGCTCCATCTAGATCCGTTGAAATGACACCATGCAAGTTATGGTTTGGGGTAAAACACAAGTTGTCATTTCTTAAATTTTGGTATGCTAAACATAGGTAAAATGTTTACAACCGAAGTCGGATAAGAATGTCTTTGTAGGTTATTTCGAATAACAATTGGTTATTCCTCCATAACACCAAGGACAAAAGGGTTTGTCGCTTGAAACGTGAAGTTTCTTGAAGAAGGAATTTTTCATAAATGTTAAGTGGGAGGACAATAGAACTTTGATAAGGTTAACGAACCTTAGCTATATGTGCTGAGTTGCGCAGCGCCGGAAAATGTTCCGGAGGCAGCCAGAATGCTCATGGATTACGTGCCTCAAAGGTTGCGGTCAAGGAGGTCTAAAGTTTCTATTGAACCAAGAAGGTCGGATAAACAATCAAATGATTAAGATTTGAGAGTAAATCATTATTGTTTAACAATGATGAACCGACTATATGGAAAGAAGTGATGATGGGCCCTGACTCCGTCAAATGTCTTGAAGCCATAAAATCCGTGATAGTTCCATACACGAGAAATCAAGTTTTGAACTTGGAAGACCCTCCGGAAAGGTGTAAAAACCTATCGGTCGTATTTGGATCTATAAAGAAACAGACATGGATGTTTCACATCTATGAAATAGTCGACATGTCAGTAAAGTATTTTACGAAAATGTTCAAGGAGTTGACTATGACAAGATTTGATCTTTGATAGCGATATTTAGTCTGGACGGATTAAAGTAGCAACCACTACATATAATTTGTTATATGGTAGATGAATAAACAAAACAAAGTTCTTCTAATAGAATGGTTACCTAGGACGTGTACATGACACGATCCAAAGGGTTTTGTTAATTCAAAGGATGCTAAAAAGGGCATGCAAACTTCAATGGTTGAAAAAGCATCGTGGAGTTGGAATCTTCACCATGATGAAAAATAAGTTTTTCATCAGGAAACGATGAAGATGCTTGCATTTGCAAGAAATTAAGTGGGAGCGCTGAGACATATTTCTAATACATTATGTGGATGACATCTTATTGATTAGAAATGATGTATATTTTATTGACAAAGTTTAAGAATTTCATTTTGATGAAATACTTAGGAAAAATCCAAATATTTAGCGTGAATGTCTATAGTGGATAGACTGTGACGCCAATATGGTTGTGCCAAACGTACATATATGAGATATTGAAGGAGTTCAATATAGAAACGACAAGAAACAGTTCTTGTTGCATGGAAAGGAATTGAATCAAGATTCAAGTGTATCGACACTTGATAAGTGAAACAAGATTCAAGTGCTTTGACACTTGATGAGTGAAATCACGAGAATGTTTTGATCAATCATACCATGATATGTACACATGCAGATATGTCCTATGCTCTAAGTGTTATGAGCATATACCAGAATGAATCATAAAATGATCATTGGACGATAGTGAGGATATTCTTATGATCTTTTTGAAAGAACTAAGAATATATTTGTGTAGAAGTGACAACCAATTACAAATAGTTCATTGTAAAGCATTACATTGATACTAGGTTTGTCACAAGATACAAATTAAGTTTATCTCAATTTAAACTATGGGTGGCACAATGAAATGGAAAGAAAGTTTCCATGATGGATTTGGAAGAGTTCCAAAGTTAAGACACTGTGACGAATACTACAACAAAAGGCTAAGTATATGACTGCTATAGTAGCAACAAAGGAGGGAATTTGTGTCAAGAAGTTTGTTGTCAAACTAAGGTGTGGTTCGCAATGGGCTAATACTAAAGATATATTGTATGACAATAGTATCGACATGTTTTAATCCCAAGGAACTAAAGGTCTCACCAAAAGACCAAATTTATACAATGCCATCTCATTGGCGAATGAGTGATGCGTGAGGACGCAAAGACATGCAAATACACACGGACCTGAAAGCGTCAGATCCGTAGATTATGTTAACCACTTGCAATTGCGTATATGGAACACCAGAAAGCCATAGGTGTTCAATATGCAAAGTTTTCAAACTAGATTATTGTCTCTAGTGCAAGTGGGAGACTGAAGGGAATATGCCCGAGAGGCAATAATAAAGTGGTTATTATCGTATTCCTTGTTTATGATAAATGTTTATTTTACATGCTATAATTGTATTAATACGGAAACGTTAATACATGTGTGTTTAATAAACAAAAAGGAAGTTCCTAGTTATGCCTCTCTTATAAACTAGCTCGTTGATTAACAAGATGATCAAGGTTTCTGTAAGGTTCCCAACCTTTAATAAGGTAGAGATCCCTGTGTTTACAATGCTAGTCCCTGGATCAATAGCTAGCATCCACAGTTAAGATGTAATATCAAGAAACAAAGGTCATAATACAACTTTGTAACCAGGAATAAAATAAATTATTACATCTTACATAGCTCATTTGGCTATCTCATTACAATGCAGCAGAATATAACAATAGCATGGGGTCCTTCATATTCAAAGTGCCACAGCCAGTCATGTTGGTTGTAGACTTGTAATCCTAATCAATAAACTTCACTAACATCAAACAAACCTACAACATAATAAGTTGCAGCCACAAGGGTCAATACATTTGAATTGTATTGGCAAGTTTCACTACTATGTAGAAATAAGAGGATCCTATCATTACATGCATATTTGGCTAAGTAGGGTTTAGGATCATTTGCAGAAAGCAATATAGTTTTATCCCATCTTTTCAAAATAGTTTTTGTTCTTTGTCAAATCCTTTTTGAACTTCTTGGAAAACTCCAAGTGCTTCAAATCCCTTGTTGTCACCCTCAAGTTTTACTTTGAGAAATTATAATGTCGAGATCTTCCATAGCTTCAGGCCTTAGTTGCTCAGTATTGTCCATAACCGGGGACACGGCTAAGTACTTAGAATTTGATCTTCTGCAGAAGTTGTACACTTTACCCACATGACACAATCTCATCTTGATGCCACCAGTGGCTGCATGATAAGTACTCACCAAGATGGAGTACTGGCAGATTGAGAATGTGACAAAGTCTTTCCATAGGAGTCCTCCCAATACACAATGCTAGCTTGTCATCCAGGCACCAATGTAGGGTTTCAAGTTCCCTTACACTATCCTAGTTAACCTGATGATGCCAATGCATGGGTCTTCCACTATGTAGTTGACTAAGCCAGAGCCCATTTAGCATGTGGCTGTACACAGAAGCCACTGTACGAGAAACATGTTCAATCTCTAAGTCCCTGGGTGGTTTTCTTCTAGTGCACAACAAAAGAGATAGCCATATAAACATGGTTCCTTTTGTTGCCACCTTGTCCAACCTTGAGTATACTTGTCCACCCAGGTGGTTCATTGAGTACTTGTTTTATTATATAAAACATAAGTCTTTTCAATACTTCATATAATCATAACATGTATCCCATCCCAAATATATAGCTGGGCTAAGCATACTACAACTACATTGTTTCCACTAAGGAATATATAAGGGTATCCTATTAGGATTTAGCATAGCATAAAATATAGAAATCCTTTTCATGCATGTTACAAAAATCCACCAAGTGTAATGAAAATAGTAGGACTTGGATGATAGTTTCACTTGCCTTTTTAGTAGAGAAAGTTGGTTCACTTCTTGATCTTGCAAATATCACACTCTTCTAACTTCACTACAAATCAATCAAGCAAACATAGATTCAACTAGCATTCCAACCAATTTATCACACATAAAATAACAAAAACAAGGTCATGCATGCAAGCATGCAAAAGATAGTTTTATTTGCAAAGGTGGTTTCTACTAAGCTCTAAACTTTATAAAGTTCAAAGTGGTCATTTTCTAAAGTGGTAAAACCATTTGCAAAAAAGTTTTATCTATAAACCATTTCTAAATCAAATCATTATTTTATGTGGTTGAAAATGCTCTTAGCAAAGCAATATTATTTAAAGGGGTCACCAAATATATTTTAATTCTCAAAACTTGGTGTCTAGGGTCAGAAGGTTTGAATCAAATCATTTCCCAAAGGTTTCATTCCAAAAATCATTTCTAAACAAAATCAATATTTTTATTTGACTAGGAATGAGCTAATTCAATTATTTATTCCTTATCTTCACAAAATTAATTTTTAAAGCTATAAGTTGGTTCCTAGGGTCAGTAGGTTCACAACAAACCATTTTGCAAAGATTTCACATAAAAATTATATCTAGAACTTTTTTTATATTCATAATAAGCCTACACATGTTTCTGCAAATTCAACTAATTTTATAGTAGCAAAACATTAAACAAAGTGCATTGTTTCAAAGTACTTGTTCTACTGATTCCATTGATATAAAATTTGCAAAATTTGGACGTGTAGAATTAAAGTTATGAATTTTACAAGTTTGCATAACAATCAGATTCAAATTCTGTTTTTAAACAAAACTCTGTACACGTGGCGCAACCTAATTGGCCGGTACCGATTCGGGTGGATCGGCCTCTGCGAGCTGTAGGATTTAAGTTGGATCTAGTGTCTTAGATGGGCTCATACCCCTTCATCTAAGTTCTAATCTTAGCCGCAGGATTAACATTTAACGGTGTAAAACTACTTGACGTCAGCGCCGCTCTAGCGGCAGCGCTCAGACGTGGTCGTCGCCGGTGATACAGGACGCAAGCGGGGGAACGGAGGTGCTCACCGTGCTCGCGCGGTTGTGGTGAAGCTCAACGTAGCGGTTGTTCGTCAAGGGGCACACGGATTCCAGAGGGATTGCTCGCCGGAGTTGAGTTCACCGTCGGGTCCATATGGTCGTTGTCGGAGGAGAGGTTATAGGCCATGCCAAAGCAAAAGAATGGCACGGTTAGGTGCGCATGAAGACGCTGAACATGCGGCTTACAAGCAGAGAGGAAGGGGCGATCTATTCTTACGGGGAGGGGTCGCCGTAGAGGTGGCACGCGTCGGCGGCGTTCAGCGTTCGTCCTTGCCGACGCTCTGGGAAAGCACAGCTAAGATGGAACCACCGGTAGATGCGCACTGCTCTGGGGAGTAGCCTCGTGTGCACAAGGGGGCAGTGTCGTGGTGGTATCACGGTATATGCCATGTGTAGGCTAAAGTTGGGGCCGATGGACGTGGAGGAATCCGGGGAGGGATGAAGCAGTGAAGACCGCACTCGTATGAACAAAGAGAAATGCAATGTATATTGGATTGAAGCTCTCAAGTGGAGATAACACCTCACTCTATACATCTAATCTCTTATAATCTTGCCATACTTGTGGCTACAATCATGCTCCTTGAGCTGTATCTCCTATGATTCTATCTAGATCTCTCTGTGAGAGTAGAGGAAGAGGAAGAAGGAGAGATCCTAGTGAGCAGAGAGGGGAGGAGCCCTTCGGGGGCCTCCCTGGGAACGATCCTCCTGGTGCTCCTTATAAAGGGGAACCAGGGGACAAAGCTTGTTCCCCACGCTTGGCATCTGTGTAGCATATTCCTAGCATCTCCTTAGATGCTCAGCATATGCCTTGGCATCTTTGGAGATGCCATGGCATATCCCTCAGCATATTCTTCATGCCAAGGGCATACTCCATACGCCCACGTGCCAGTCTGAGTCATGGGCGTCCCAAGACTGGCACGAGACTTGTTCATCTTGTTTTGTCTTGATGGTGCGTTGTGCTGGAGGTAGAAGCTCTCTTTGATTCGGCCCAGGGGAAACTGACTCGGCCCAGTCCTGGCCGAAGCAAGACAGCCCAGCCGAGTGACTGCTTACTCGGCCCAGGATGCTGGCAGCCCAGCCGGGTCATCCTATTTGCAGGAGAGCTCGCGGTGGGCCGCGTCGGCCCACCCGGGTGACGCTGGGTTGGCGCGGGGGAGTGCTGGCCGGTTCGGCGTAGACGAAGGCGCGCGGTGGGCCTGCCGGGGTGAGGTGGATGCCGGCCCACCCGGGAATGGCGAGCATGGATCGGCGATTTGAGGCTTGGCGGGAGCTGGCGACGTCGGCGGGAGTTGGTGACGCGGGTGGGAGTAGTTCGGCGCCGAGGTGGGCCGGTTGGAGGGCAGCTCGGCCCAGCCGGCTGGGGGCAGCTCGGCCCAGCCGGGGAGGCTGAGAACCACGTCGGTAAGGCTTAATTCGGCCTGGGAAGGATTTGACCAGGCCGACTTTTACTTAGTTCGGCATGTGTGTCTTTTTCTCCTTTTCAGGTAAGATTTCTCTCTTTGTGCTTTATATATTTTGATGTATCTTCTTCATATCTCTATATTATTTTATACAGATGTTTATTAGTCTCCCACGGTCTCTTTATACATCAACTCTGGGTTATGCGGGGGTACACCCCCGACATTAGTCCCCAAGGCTATGTGGGACTCGTTGAGTCGTGCATAGGCTTTATACTAAAATATCCCCAGAGTTGTTTTCTGACATACAACTTCTTTGTCATACATTTCTTGGTCGCATAATCCTTTTGGGTAAATTTGTGACTTCGGCCTTCTTGGGCTCTTCTCATAACCCTTCTGGGACAATTATTTGACTTCCGGCCTTCTCGGGCACTGGTCATAACCTCTTCGGGTAAGTTTCTTGACTTCTGGCCTTCGTGGGCTCAGGTCATAACCCCTTTGGGTAAGTTTCTAGACTTCTGGCCTTCATGGGCTCAGGTCATAACCCCTTTGGGTAAGTTATGAGTTCCTGCCTTCTTGGGCATTGCTCTTTTAACCTCTTTGGTAAGTTATGAGTTCCTGCCTTCTTAGGCATTGCTTTTTTAACCCCATTGGGTAAGTTATGAGTTCCTGCCTTCTTGGGCATTGCTCTTTTAACCTCTTTGGGTAAGTTATGAGTTCCTGCCTTCTTGGGCATTGCTCTTTTAACCCCATTGGGTAAGTTATGAGTTCCTGCCTTCTTGGACATTGCTCTTTTAACCTCTTTGGGTAAGTTATGAGTTCCTGCCTTCTTGGGCATTGCTCTTTTAACCTCTTTGGGTAAGTTATGAGTTTCTGCCTTCTTTGGCATTGCTCTTTTAACCCCATTGGGTAAGTTATGAGTTCCTGCCTTCTTGGGCATTGCTCTTTTAACCTCTTTGGGTAAGTTATGAGTTCCTGCCTTCTTGGGCATTGCTCTTTTAACCTCTTTGGGTAAGTTATGAGTTCCTGCCTTCTTGGGATTGCTCTTTTAACCCGTTTGGGTAAGTTAGTATCCGAGTCATCTGATTCCAAATCCGAGTTACTTTACTCAAAACTGACTTTATGTCTTAAGTCTGAGTGATCTGACTTAAATCTGAGTTATATGACTTAATTCTGAGCTAACCCATCCCAAATCCGAGTTACTTTACTCAAAATGGACTCTATGTCTTAAGTCTGAGTCATCTGACTCAAATCCGAGTTATATGACTCAAATCCGAGTTAACTCATCCCAAATCCGAGTTACTTTACTCAAAATTGACTTTATGTCTTAAGTCTGAGTCATCTGACTCAAATCCGAATTATATGACTCAAATCCGAGTTAACTCATCCCAAATCAGAGTTACTTTACTCAAAATTGACTTTATGTCTTAAGTCTGAGTGATCTGACTCAAATCCGAGTTATATGACTCAAATCCGAGTTAACTCATCCCAAATCCGAGTTACATGACTCAAAACCGAGTTATCTGTTTGCCACGATATAACTTGATTTGGCGTGATGACGATAATTTGCCTTTGATATGGATCCGAGATATAGATCCGATATTAAGCTTTGGGATATGATAATAGGGCTAACCGCTGAGAGATCTGATTCGAGATGCAGATATGAGATATAGATTCGAGATATGATAAGCTGGCCAATAGTCATCCGAGATATGGGATAACCTGGCAAGATGGTGAAATATCAATCCGAGTCATAACATAACCTGGCAATCTGGCAAACTGAATAAAGCTTCGGCCTGAATCAGAGATATGATTAGTACGCCGAGTCTGAATACCAATCCGAATTATAATATACCCTGGCAAGCTGAATCAAATGTTAGTCCGAATCAAAGACAATCTACTGAGCTGAGTTGAAGGTTAATTCGAAGCATAAACAAATTGACTCAAATTATATCTGAATCATCAACAAGATGGCCGGTAAGCTGAGTTAAAGGACAATCCAAAGCATAAATAAACTGACTCAAATTCTATCCGACTCATAAGTAAGCTGACTCAAATTCTATCTGGAGCATAAATAAGCTGATTCAACTTCTGTCCGAGTTATAAATAAGCTGGCTGGAGAGCTGAGTTACAGGGTAATCCAAAGCATAAGTACACTGACTCAAAATCTATCTGAATCACAAATAAGCAGATTTAACTTATGGCCGAGTTATAAATAAGCTGGCTGGTGGGCTGAGTCACAGGATAATCCAAAGCATAAGTAAACTGACTCAAAATCTATCTGAATCACAAATAAGCAGATTCAACTTACGACCGAGTTATAAACAAGCTGGCTGGAGTACAGATCTAAATCAACAGAACGTTCTCTTAATCTAAAGGTGACTCTACGGATAAGTTGAATAGTCCCCGGGTTAAGTTATTTTCTCCCTGGGATGAAGGATTGAGTGTAGGTGGCTGAGTTACCTGGCACTTACAGCATACTTGGAGAAGTTTTTGGGTGAGTTTTGCTAGGTCATACCTGCCCTGCTGAGTTACTTGGTACTTACAGTAAGCTTGGAGTAGTGCTTGAGTCCTTCTTGCTGAGTCTTACCAGCTTTGATGAGTTAGACTTGGAGAGCCTCTGCGCTTACCTCTTTGTTCTCTGTTGACTTGGTGAAGCTGAATGAGCCCTATGAGGAAGAAGTTGATGAAGATGTTCCCGTCCGGATGGAAACCCAACCAACGCCACTAGAAGGCCCCACGGTGGGCGCCAAATGTCGTGGTGGTATCACGGCATATGCCATGGGTAGGCTAAAGTTGGGGCCGATGGACGTGGAGGAATCCGGGGAGGGATGAAGCAGTGAAGACCGCACTCGTATGAACAAAGATAAATGCAATGTATATTGGATTGAAGCTCTCAAGTGGAGATAACACCTCAATCTATACATCTAATCTCTTATAATCTTGCCATACTTGTGGCTACAATCATGCTCCTTGAGTTGTATCTCCTATGCTTCTATCTAGATCTCTCTGTGAGAGTAGAGGAAGAGGAAGAAGGAGAGCTCCTAGTGAGCAGAGAGGGGAGGAGCCCTTCGGGGGACTCCCTGGGAACGATCCTCCTGGTGCTCCTTATAAAGGGGAGCCCAGGGGACAAAGCTTGTTCCCCACGCCTGGCATCTGTGTAGCATATTCCTAGCAACTTCTTAGATGCTCAGCATATGCCTTGGCATCTTTGGAGATGCCATGGCATATCCCTCAGCATATTCTTGATGCCAAGGGCATATTCCCTAGCATCTTCTTGATGCCAAGGGCATACTCCATACGCCCACATGCCAGTCTGAGTCATGGGCGTCCCAAGACTGGCACGAGACTTGTTCATGTTGTTTTGTCTTGATGGTGCGTTGTGCTGGAGGTAGAAGCTCTCTTTGATTCGGCCCAGGGGAAACTGACTCGGCCCAGTCCTGGCCGAAGCAAGACAGCCCAGCCGAGTGACTGCTTACTCGGCCCAGGATGCTGGTGTAGGGGTCCCAACCTTATATAAGATAGAGCCCCCTGTGTTTACAATGCTAGTCCCTGGATCAATAGCTAGCATCCACAGTTAAGATGTAATATCAAGAAACAAAGTTCATAATATAACTTTATAACCAGGAATAACATAAGTTTATTACATCAAACATAGCTCATTTGGCTATTACATTAAATTGCAGCGGAATAACTATAAGTATGGGTCCTTCATCTTCAAAGTGCCACAGGCAGATGTTGGTTGTAGACTTTGTAATCCTAATCAATCAATCTTCACTAAAAACAATCAAACCTGCAACATACAAGTTACAGCCACAAAGGGTCAATACATTTGAATTGTATTGGCAAGTGATACTATAATAGTATAGTGGAGTCTATCATCTATATGCATTTGGCTAAGTGGAGTTGAGGCTTGCATTGCTCAAAATAGATTTTTCCTTAACATTTGAAAATATTAAATTTTTGCTTTGACAAAATCATTTTTCTCAATCAAAGATTGAAGATCCTTTACAAGGCATCTCTCAATCAAAGATTGAAGATTTCAAACAACCCTTGTTCAAACCACAAGTTTTAACTTTAGAAATTTGAATGATGAGATTCTTGATTGCTTCCATGTCTTGATGCTCAAATTTTCCTTTACCAGGGACATGGCTAAGTACTTAGATTTTACACTCTGCAGAGGTGGTGCACTTTCCCCACAAGACTTGGTTTCCCAAGACAAGATCTTTCAGAAGCCTTCCCTTAGACCAAAATGGACGCGCTCCAACCTATCAAACACTACCACCCACTGTCCATATGGCTAAGTTCTTGCAACCTATATGATCATGGCAGAGCCCATATTGCCAAGTGGTTGCACTTGAAGCTTCTCAACATTTGACATCTCAAATCCCTTTGTTCCTAGGTGGCCATCCACAAGTGAGATACACAAGGTTCACCAGTCCCCTGGCCTTGTGTAACCACTCAACATACACCATTCCTTCCATTCCACCCAGGTGATTCATTCACTTAGTTGTTTTATTAAACAAAACTCAAGTCCTCAGACTTAGAAATTTTCCATAGCATGAATATATGTACCACCCTTGTTTTCTACTAGCTAGGCTAAGCTTGATAGTATTAGGAATCTTAACTTAGGAAAATCCTACTAAGGATTCATCTACTAGATTTTACTATAGCAAGGTCTATACTTAGCAAAATCCATGCAAGTTTACTTAGCAAAATCACTAATGCATAGAGAAAGTAATGGGACAAAAAGTATGAAGCATCACTTGCCTTTTGGTAGGGAATGGTGGTTCACTCCTTGATCTTGCTAGTCTGACACTTTCTAACTTCACTACAAGTCAATCAAGTAGACACAAAATCAACTAGCATTCCAACCAATAAATCAATCAAACAATTTAACACACACAAAACAATGGGATCTAAGTCATGCATGGGAGCATGCACAAGATAGTGTTATTTTGTAAAGAGGGTCTCTATTGGGTTTCTAAACTTTGTAAGATCCAAATTGGTCATTTACCAAGTGGCAAAGTCATTAGCAAGAGGGTTTTGTCCATAAACCATTCTTAAATCCATTCATCATTTCATGTGGTGAAAAATGTTTTTATCAAGGCAAAACTATTAAGTTGTTCACCAAATGAGTTGATAATTTGCAAAACTTGGTGTTTTGGGTCAGTGGGTTTGATCAAACCATTTTCTTCAAGTTTTCTTTCCATAACATTTTCATAACAAAAATCATTCTTTTTATTTGGCTAGAAAATGACTAAGTCAAGTAATCCAACCTAAATTTTACCAAAATCATTTTTAACACCAAGGTTTGGTTCCTAGGGTCAGTAAGGTCACAACAAACCATTTTGCAAAAGTTTTAACCTTAAAAATAATTTTAAACAATTTTTATACTCTAAACAAGCTCATCAATGAATCTGCAAATTCAGGCAAACTAACATATACTATTTTCTAAACTAAGGCCACAGTTGGCTAGGGCTTGTTCTCCTGAATCCATTGATACCAAATTTGTAATTTTTGGACGTGTGGTTTGAAAGTTACAAAGGTTTGAAGTTTGCAAATAATTCTGATTCAAAAATCTGTTTTAACACAAACTCTGGCCACGCGTCACGTCGTCATTCGTTGGTAACGGTTCGGCCGGATCACGCGACGACAGCCGTTGGATTTCAGTTAAATCGTGCGGCACAGGACGCGTACCTCTTCGCGGTAAGTGATCTAATCGCAGCGCTTGGATCTACATCCTACGGTGCATAGCACGTTAGCCCTCGAGTGGTGGCACTGGTGACGGTGACTGGCGGCGGCGACTCTGCTTCGCGGCGGCGCCGGCGATACAGGAAGCAAGGAAGGGGGAGAGGATGCTCACCGGGTTCAGGAGGTCACGGCGATGCTCAACGTGCCGATGGTTCGACGAGGGGCGCTCGTGGGTGAGGACAATGGCTCGCCGGAGTTGCTTCGGGCGGCGGTGCTCTCGGGTTGTTGTTGCCGGCGTCGTTTAGGACCGCGCCAGGACAAAATAGAGGTATGGTTAGGTGCGTACGAGGGTCGCGAGTAAGGGAGCATCATCGGGATTGAGAGGGGAGGTCGGGATTTACCTCGGGAGGTCGTCGGAGTAGAAAACAGACGATGGCGACGGCGGTAGCTGTCGTTGCCGAGCCTGCAGGGCACTCGCGGGCGAGCTGGAACTACGAGGGGGTTTGCCAGGATATGGGGAACTTGTCTGCGTGCTTGGGGAGGCAAGGAGAGGCAGGGTATGGCCGGAATTGAAAGTTTAGCTCGTCGGAGACGGCGGCGGTGCAGAAGAAAATTGCAACAGCCTCGTGGCGAAAAGAGGTTGGCGTCTGAGGGGAACGGAGGAGAAGGCGCTGGCGTTTTATCGAGTATGGTTAAGGCGAGGTAAAGGCGCGGCGTTAAGACGAATTGATTCCGCGAAATCACAGCAGGTAACGGCGTCGAGGAAGGGAGAAGAGGTCGTGCGGGGAGGACGATGAACAGAGGAAAGTGGGGCCGTTGCGTCAGTGGGAAAAGGGGAGAGGGGGAGGTCCACCAGTCATTGGTGTTGCGGGTCAAGGAGTTGGTGCCAAACGTTTTCTTCGAGGAAAAGAAGTTGGGCTGTTTGGTGGGCTTCCTGGGCTGCTGGGTTGGATCAGATCCACTTCCATTTTTTTTATTCTGTATCCTTTTCTTTTTCTATTTCTGAATTCTGTTTTGAAATTTCTATCAAACAAACATGGTTCAAATCAATTCAAACAACACCACACTTCATAATTTGAACTTGGTCCTGTTTATCAGCATAAACCTAAATTCCAAAATAAAATAATATTTTAAATCTTTTTAGGTTCCATTTATTAATTAAGTAAAATGGCCCATGGTTTATTAATAAAATAGGGTTTGGTTTATTTAATAAAATCTTCATTTGAACTCCAAATACTTTCAAAACCAATCAGTAGATTTTATTTGGAAATAAAGAATATTTGGAAAACTTGTTTAAAACAAAATAACCTTTTATTTTAGGGTCCATTAATAATTAAATAAAATGGGCCTTAGTTATTAAATCAAATAGAGTTTGATTTTATTAATAAAATCTTTATTTGAAACCTAAATATTTTCCAAACCAAATCAGTAGGTTTTATTTGGGAAATATAGAATACTTGGAAACTTGTTTTAAAGCAAAATAACATTTTATTTTAGAGTCCATTATTAATTAAACATAATAGACTTTCATTATTAAATCAAATAGGATTTGTTTTATTGAGATATTTATTTTGAAATCTAAAATAAAGCCAAAACACTTTAGTAGGTTTTATTTGTGAATATCAAATATTTGGAAAACTTATTTTAAATAATTTAATAAGTTTTGATGTTTCAATTAAATTGGTAAAACCTTTTATTTAAATAAAGTTGGATATTAAATCCTTATTAATTTATTTAAATCAACTTTTGCTATTTTTATTCAAAACAAATTGTTTTAAATCCAAAGCTTGGCCAAGGTTTAATTTGGCTTTATAAAATAATCTTTATTTATAAAACTTCTATTTCTTTTGAAAACAAAATCTTTTATTTAAAAGATTAATAATGGTATTTCCAAAACATTTTATTTTCCTCTATTTTAAAATGTTTATCTTTTTAAATCCCTTTAGGATTTTATTTAATCCAAATTGGTTTGAGGTTCCAATTGAATTCAAAATGTTTCTTCTGGCCCTGAAAATTAAACAAGTTTTATATTATTCATTTATTTTCACATTACAAGATTTGGAAAATCTTGGGATGTGACAGCTGGCAGCCCAGCCGAGTCATCCTATTTGCAGGAGAGCTCGCGGTGGGCCGCGTCGGCCCACCCGGGTGACGTTGGGTTGGCGCGGGGGAGTGCTGGCAAGTTCGGCGCAGACGAAGGCCCGCGGTGGGCCGGCCGGGGTGAGGTGGATGCCGGACCACCCGGGAATGGCGAGCATGGATCGGCGATGGGAGGCTTGGCGGGAGCTGGCGACGTCGGCGGGAGTTGGTGACGCGGGTGGGAGTAGTTCGGCGTCGAGGTGGGCCGGTTGCAGGGCAGCTCGGCCTAGCCGGCTGGGGGCAGCTCGGCCCAGCCGGGGAGGCTGAGAACCACGTCGGTAAGGCTTAATTCGGCCTGGGAAGGATTTGACCAGGCCGACTTTTACTTAGTTCGGCCTGTGTATCTTTTTATCCTTTTCAGGTAAGATTTCTCTCTTTGTGCTTTATATATTTTGATGCATCTTCTTCATATCTCTATATTATTTTATACAGATGTTTATTAGTCTCCCACGGTCTCTTTATACATCAACTCTGGGGTATGCGGGGGTACACCCCCGACAGGCAGGGTACGATCAGGCGTCGCCGGAATCGACGGAGGAGCTCGTCGGAGCAGTAGTTGCTTGGGCGTGCAATACGTGCAGCCTGGTGGCCGAGAGGGAGATATGTTTGGGGGGAAAGGTAGAGGGGAGAGGGGCGAGTAAGTACGCGTGATCACAGCGAGGAATTATTCGGCCATTTACGCGTATTGATGCCGGCAGTAACTCGGCGGCAACGGCAGGGACGATGTCGCGAGATTGAAGACGACCGCGTGGCAGTGGGGTCCATCTGGCAGCGAGGAAGAGAGAGAGGGAAATGGCTCCACTTGTCTGCGTCTGTGTGGGTGCGTGTTCGTGTGAAAAACGATTCGTAGTGGGGAGAGCTGGTGGGCTGCGATGCTGGGCTGTTGGGCCAGATGGGTTGGGCTGCTGTTTGTTTCATTTTTTTGTACAGAATCTTTTTCTTTTTCCATTTGATTTTCTGTTTTGATTTTATTCAAACAATTCAAACACTCAAAAGAATTCAAACCTTTGCCAAACTTTGTGTTTATTTTAATTCTGTTTAACAGCACAAATCAAAGTCCAATGCAAAATAATTTTTATTCTTTTTAGGAACCATTTAATAATTAAATAAATAGTCCTTTAGTTATTAATTCAAATAGGACTTGATTTATTTTAAAATTCTAATTGAAATCTAAAATAATACCAAAATCAAATCAGTAGGTTTTATTTGAAAAAGTAAAACACTTGGAAAACTTGTTTAAAATAATTTACCAAGTTTTAATGTTTAATTAAAATGGCAAAGCCTTTACTTTAATAAAATTGGATATTAATAAATCCTCATTATTTTATTTAAATAGACTTTTACTCTTTTTATCAAATAGAAATATTTTATTTCAAAAGCTTGGACAATATTTAATTTGGCTCTATAAAATAATATTTTTTTTATAATTCTACCTTTTCTTTTGAAAATCAAATTCTTTTATTAAAAGATCTAAAACTAGTGATTCCAATTATTAAATCTTTCTTTAATAATTGTTTATCTTTTTTAAATCCCTTTAGGATTTCATTTGCTCAAAATAGGTTTTGACATTTCCAAATGGAATCAAAAAGTTTCTTCTCACCCTGAATTTCCACAAAGTTTTATTTTGTTTATTTATTTTTCACATTTCAAAATTTGGAAAATTTTGGGATGTGACAGTTTCCTGATCATGGACATTGGATGTTGTTAATAACGAGGTCACAACATTAGTGTAATGGTGTGATGAACGTTCATCCGAAGTATAGCATTACGATCAAAGTCATTGAGTTTATATTGCTATAACAACTTACGAAGTGATCCTAATCCTTAGACCATGAGATCATGTCAATCACTAACACCGGAAGAGTTTCTTGATAACATCAAACGTCACACCGTAACTGGGTGATTATAAATATGGATTTAGAACTAATAAAGTGTTATGTTGAGGCCCATGGATCGAGAGTGGAATTTGTTCATCCCGATGACAGATAGATATGCTCTGGGCCCTCTCGGTGATATCACATTGATTAGCTTGCAAGCAAGTGATTTGATCACTAGAATGTTATATCACGGGAACGAGAAAAGAGTGCATGTCGGTAACGAGATCAAACTAGGTATGGAGATACCGATGATCGAATCTCAGACATGTAATATATCGTGAAACAAAGGGATTAAGATACTAGCGTAAAAGGTTCACACGATCACAGAAGTCATCGTTGAATGTGTGGGAGTCAGTACGGATCTCCAGGTCCCGCTGCTGATTATTGATAGGAGAGGGGTCTCGATCATGTCCGCATTATTCACGAACCATAGGGTGACACACTTAAGGGATACTGACACCATTCGGAGCAAATGATATGTCAGAAAAAGAAAAGGAAAGCGCAGGAATTTAGTTCACTAGACACCGGAACTGTTTCGGTTGAAATTGCTGAAACTGGTTCTGCATGTGAAATGGAATACTAGCAAGGGGTTTTATGTGAATGTTTTTTAATTAAAGTAATTAACAAAATTCTGAATAAATAAATAAAAGAGTTTTATTTAAATGAGAGCTTTCATTAATTTTGGTGGAAAATTAATGCATGTGAGTGGAATTGTGAGTGGAGTGGTTTTTATGTGAGTGGAGCTTCCAGCACATGAATGAGGGAGAGGTGGGGCACCCTCCTTGGCCGGCGGCCATGCCCCCTTGGGCTGCCCCCCTCCCCTATAAAAGGACCCCCTCCTCTCACTTGTCTCTCACACCTCCTCGCGAAGGATCTCGCTCCCCCCTTTAGATTTCCCCCATGGTCTCGGATCAGCGAGATACATGTTCCCGGTGGCTTTTTCTGGAAGGATTTGTTGCTTCCGCTGCTTCGCTGGAGCGAGGGCGCGGAGGTTGTCGGGGTACCCGTACGTGTGTGCGATCACGGATGCACCACTGCTTTGAGGTGCTGGACTTGATCGTGCTGGACCGGCTGGACCAGATGAACTTCATCACGATCTTGAGATCGGCAAGCGTTCGTCTACATCATCCACGAGTACAACCTCGTTAACGCTATTCAGTCTTCGAGGGTATGTATTCTATGTATGTATATCCACCCGTTGCTTGCATCTAGTAGATAGATCTTGGTACTTGGATGTTCCCATCGTAGGAAATTTTTTGTTTTCTATGCTGCGAACCCTACACCTATGGCCATGGAGTTTGTAAAAGACTATTTTTGTCTCTGGAATGATATGTAATAATGACCTTTGTTTCTGTGTACTTCATCTTAAACTGTGGATGCTAGCATTGATCCAGGGACTAGCATTGGAATCACAGGGATCCTTACCTTTATAAAGGGAGGGATCTTACAGATGGTATCAAAGCACTGTGTTGCCTGTAGGATTATGACCCTAGGAATGGATTAGAAACCACTAAGGAAATTTTTTCAACAACTTCCACACTTGTATTTTTCTTCTCGTAAGCTTTTCTAATCTTCTTTCTCATCTCTATTTGTAGATGAACTCCATCAACGAAGCCGTGAGGAAGGGACCACTCATGACTATGACTTTGGAGTGTGAGACAGAATTCCCCAAGGCTCTCAAGGACCTCATGGTTGCCATGGGAATACATGGTGCAGCTGTGTACAAAGGTTTCTCCGTGATGGATGAAGGAGTGGAGTACTGGTGGGTGCAACTTCACTTGTATAAAAACAAGGAAGACAACCACAAGGAATCAGGGTTTTGCATGGTCACCAACTCAGTGATGCACACCACATTCTTTGACTCTGCAAGAGATGCAGCTTGGAAGGCCACCAAGGAGCTTGGTGATAGACTCAAGTGCAGAATGCTTAACACCCAAAATGACCTTAGAGAAGAAAAGAAGCATACCCAAGAGTTAGAGGCTACCAACCAACGTTTAAGAGAGGACATCATAGACTTAGCAATGGAGTCATGTGATCAGGATCGACAGATTTCCTCTAGGGATGCCCTGTTAGCTAACTTGGCAAGTGAGATGGGATTGTAACGTACTTCGTTAGTTGGACCACCACACTTATCATTTTATTTCCAATTTTTTTGTCTAAGTTATGTTGAACCTTGGATGCTTCTAATGTATTTATGTATGCCATGACTTGTGTGTTTGATTTCCAAAAATATGCTTGTGATGCTTTGTCTTATGATTTTCTCTATCTATGTTGATTCTAACTTTTTCTATCTTATAAAATAGATGCCTAATGTTACTATCAACACGGCTGAAGAGTTCAAGGGAACTCATTTCGGCACTCGTCTTATTGAGGTCACTAGTGTGCTCAATCTTCCGCTTCCTAGCATCATGATGCTTACCCTCACCAAGTTCGAGAGGAAGGACCTTTGGGGCTTCAAGGTTACTCAGCCAGGACGCTAGACTAAGCCAGCCACGGAGACCATCACTTTCAGGCTCATGCATGATGACAAGGAGAGAGGCCTATAGGTAGTCATGCAGGATTTGCTTGGACGCTTGTTAGGGAGACACTCTCGGGAGATTAGAGGTACCCACTTCCACGCCTTCGGTAGACGTGAGGAGGATGGTGAAGCCATTGACTTCGAGGATACTGCTAGAGAGACGGTAGAGCCGATTCGTCTATACCTCCAGGACTTAGAGGTTCTTCTTAGGCACCTAGATACTGATAGGACCAACGTCATGCTTAGAAATGACGAACTCTAGGTGCAGCTTCGTGAGAAGGACAAGCTCTTCGCGGAGCAAGATGAGATAGTCAAGGAAATGGAGGCCAAGTTTGAGTGTCAGGATAGAAAATTCAAGAGTCAAGAGAAAAGAGTCCAAGATAGGAACAAGAGGATTCGAGAGATGACTACAGAACTAGAGGCCAAGGACTTCGAGCTCGAGTATCAGCAGGGTGTGATTGAGAGGCTTTGTTCACAAAAGAGGGCTCTCAAAGCCAAAGTAGAGGCCTTGACTACCAATGTCGAGGAATACAAGACCGCTATGGAGAATGCAGGTCTTACACTTGTTGATGAGGAGGTTGATGTATAGGAGTAGTGATGACTACTCATTTACCTTTCATTTACCATGATTTTGATTATTGAGTCGCAATGACCATCCAACATGTGGATGGCTTGCTATTGGTGTGTTTACTTTTCAAAACTTGTTGTCTATGTTGTTGAACTTTTGATATCTTGATGCTTGTTTGTGATTGTCTGTGTGATGTATTGTGCATGTTAAGCATCTATGGGTATCTCATTCTTATCCTTATTGAAAACCACAGATGCCTCCTCGACGTGCCAACCCCAACCCGAACAACAACAATGTCACCCCAGAGATGCAGCAGCTGATGACAGCTCAGACACAGCTGATGCAGATGATGACCACCTTTATGCAGAATCAGAATAACAACAACAACAATAATAACAACAACAACAACAACAACAATCAGAATAACCCACCAGGATTTGACATGCTTACCAGATTCTTAAGACAGAGGCCTTCTAAGTTCTCAGGAACTACTGATCCCATGGTGGCCAATGATTGGCTACGCTCAGTGAACAAGGACTTGGTAACTGTTGGCTGTACTGATGAGGAGAAAGTCAGGTTTGCAGCACACCTATTGGAAGGACCAGCAGCTACTTGGTGGGATAATTTCCAGATCACCACTCCCATTGAGGATGTGACATGGGATATCTTTGAAGATGGTTTTCGTACAGCTCACATCTCATCCAGAGTGATGAGCTTGAAGAAGAAGGAATTTCATAACTTGAAGCAGTGCCACCGCAGCGTGGCAGAGTATATTGAGGAGTTCAACAATCTGGCGCGTTATGCACCGGATGAAGTTGACACTGATGCTAAGAGGAAAGAGAAGTTCCTCGAAGGACTGAACGATGAACTGAACCTGTAGCTATCTGTGGCCTATGTCCCCACCTATCAATCTCTTTGTGACAAGGCTGCCGTCTTGGAGAGCAAGATGAAACAGGTTGAAAGCAGGAAGAGGAAACACAACTCTGACAAGCACAGCTCGGGATCGTCTCACAAGCGTTCCCATTATGATGATAGTGGGAATTCTGGATCCCACAAGCATGGAAAGTACAATAGCCACCACAACCACAACCGTCATCATGACAACAAGCATCACCGTAGTCATGACAATGACAAGTACAAGAATCACAAGAGTGGATACAAGAACCACCACAATGGAAGTGGAAGTGGTAGTGCAAGTCAGCCTGTCAAGAAGGATCTTAGTCAGGCTGAATGTTTCAACTGCAAGAAGATGGGGCATTATGCAAATGAGTGCCCAGAAAAGAAAGTTGAAGGACCCAACAAGCCCAATCCTTTCCAGAAGGGACAGGTGAACCACATCAATGTGGAAGAGATCTATGAGGAACCTGATGCTGTTGCTGGTAAGTTCAAACTCAATTTTGTTCCAGCATTTGTTCTCTTTGATACTGGTGCATCTCATTCATTCATATCAAGAGCATTTGTTGAAAGAAATGAACTACCGGTAGAAACTATGGGGTGTCCTATAAAAGTAAGTTCTCCTGGCGGAGAAATGATAGTGAACTCAGGATGTCATGATCTAGTCATAGAGTTTGGGAAGTATAAGTTTCCCGTTAATCTGATAATCCTAAATTCCCAAGGATTGGATGTCATTTTGGGAATGGACTGGATGACTAAGCACAAGGGAGTGCTAGATTGTGCCAACCATACTGTCACACTCACAACTCCAGAAAGCAAAAGGATTAGATTCAAGACCAACTTTGAACCAAAAGGGAGTAAGCTAAATTCTCTTAAGGGGGTTAGCATAGACAGTGTGCCAATTGTGAGTGAATATCCGGATGTGTTTCCGGAAGAATTACCAGGAATGCCACCAGATAGAGATGTGGAGTTTCTGATTGATTTGCTACCAGGATCGGGACCAATAGCAAAGAGACCTTACAAGATGTCAGTTGATGAGTTGAAAGAACTCAAGAAACATTTTGGAGAACAGTTCCAGAAAGGATTTATTCAACCAAGTTCTTCATCCTGGGGAGCACCAGTTTTGTTTGTGGAAAAGAAAGATAGAAGTCAAAGGTTATGCATAGATTACCGTTCACTCAATGAGGTAACTATTAAGACCAAATACCCTTTGCCTAGAATCAATGACTTTTTTGATCAGCTAGAAGGAGCTTGTGTGTTCTCAAAGATTGATCTCCTGTCAGGTTATTTCCAGCTCAAGATAAGAAAACAAGACATACCTAAGACAGCCTTCACCACTAAGTATGGATTGTATGAGTACACCGTGATGCCATTTGGTTTGACCAATGCACCAGCTTATTTCATGAATATGATGAACAAGGTGTTCATGGGGTTCCTTGACAAGTTTGTTGTCGTATTCATCGATGACATTTTGATCTACTCCAAGAGCAAAGAAGAGCATGAAGGACATTTATGTTTGGAAGCTTAGAGAACATAAACTGTATGCCAAATTCAGCAAGTGTGAATTTTGGTTAAATGAAGTTGGATTTCTTGGACACATTGTGTCAGGAGATGGTGTAGCAGTTGATCCTGCTAAAGTGTCAGCTATAACTAAATGGAATCTCCTAAGTCAGTAAAAGAAGTTCGTAGTTTCCTTGGCTTGGCAGGATACTATAGAAGATTTATTGAAAATTTCTCCAAAGTAGCTAAACCAATGACAGAGTTACTAAAGAAAGACAAGAAATTCGCTTGGTCTGAAGGATGTGAACTCAGTTTCCAAGAATTGAAGAAGAGACTAGTGACATCACCAGTCTTATGTTTGCCAGATTTGGAGAAGGATTTCCAAGTATATTGTGATGCATCTCATCATGGATTAGGTGCAGTGCTAATGCAAGAAGGGAAAGTTGTGGCTTATTCCTCGAGACAACTCAAAACTCATGAGGTAAATTACCCTACTCATGATTTAGAGTTAGCCTCTGTTGTCCATGCACTCAAAACATGGAGACATTATCTTTTGGGAAAGCGATGTGAAGTGTTCACAGATCACAAAAGTTTGAAGTATATCTTCACCCAGAAAGAAATCAACATGAGACAAAGAAGATGGCTAGAACTCATCAAGGGCTATGACTTGAGTTTACAATACCATCCCTGTAAAGCAAATGTTGTAGCATATGCTCTAAGCCGTAAGGTATTTGTGAATGGCCTTACTAAGGGAGAGTATCCAGATGATCTGTGTGCCCAATTTAGAGATATTAGATTGGAGATTGTACCTGAAGGACATCTCATGTCATTTGATGTTCAACCCACTTTGTTGGACAAAATCAAAGAATCCCAAAAGATAGACAAGGAAATTGAAGAGATTAAGGAAAAGATTGGCAAGGGAAAAGCCAAAGGATTCCATGAAGACGAACATGGTACTTTATGGTATGAAAAACATATCTGTGTTTCACAAGATCCGGAGCTTCGGAAACTAATTCTACAAGAAGCACACAACTCACCATATTCCATTCATCCGGGTAACACCAAAATGTACATGGATATGAAAGAAAGGTTTTGGTGGAATAATCTCAAGAAAGACATCGCCGAACATATTGCTTTGTGTGATGTATGTAGTAGAGTGAAAGCAGAACATCAGAAACCAGCAGGATTGCTACAACCACTACCTATTCCTGATTGGAAGTGGGACAAGATTGGCATAGATTTCATCACTGGATTGCCAAGGACCAGGTCAGGATAGGATTCTATTTGGGTAGTAGTGGATTGCCTAACTAAAGTGGCTCATTTCATACCCGTGAAGACAACCTACACAAGTGCTAAGCTAGCCAAGATCTATATGAGTTGGATTGTATGTCTACATGGAGTACCCAAGAGTATTGTGTCTGATAGGGGAACTCAATTCACTTCTCATTTTTGGAGGCAACTACATGAGTCATTGGGAACGAGGTTGGAATTCAGCACCGCTTTTCATCCTCAGACTGATGGACAAATAGAAAGGACCAACTAGATTCTTGAAGACATGTTGAGAGCGTGTGCTCTAGATTATGGAGCTAGTTGGGATGAAAGTCTGCCTTACGCAGAATTCTCTTACAATAACAGCTATCAAGCCAGTATTGATATGGCACCATTTGAGTTTCTCTATGGGAGAAAGTGTACCACCCCATTACTATGGAATGGTGTGGGAGAAAGAAGTTTGTTCGGACCAGAACTAATCAAAGAGGCTGAAGAGAAAGTCAAACTAGTTAAGGACAGATTGAAGATAGCACAGGCTCGATAGAAAAGCTACGCAGATCCTAAGCGTAGAGAAGTCACCTATGAAGTGGGTGATAGAGCTTATCATAGAGTGTCACCACTTCGTGGAGTGAAGATATTTGGAGTCAAAGGGAAATTGGCCCCAAGATATGTTGGACCATTCAAGATTCTGAGTCGTAAAGGAGAAGTAGCTTATGAGATTGAATTGCCAGAATCATTGTCTACCGTTCACAATGTGTTTCATGTGAGTCAGCTTAAGAAATGCCATCCAGAGATGGAAGATACTTATTTGAAGGATACCATACCATTGGAGGAGGTTCAATTGGAAAGTGATCTCACTTATGAGGAAAAAACCTATCAAGATTCTTGAGACTGCAGAAAGAGTTACTCAGACTAAGACTATCAAGTTCTGCAAAGTTCAATGGAACCATCATTCCGAAGAAGAAGGAACATGGGAAAGAGAAGATGATCTTCGGAAAGACCACCCTCACCTATTTGCTAGCCAATCCGAATCTCGAGGGCGAGATTCACCTTAAGGGGGTTAGATTTTTAACATCCCTAAAATCATATTTTCAAAGCTTTGCATATCATACATGCATTCATGATCATTTAGGGTTCATTTCCAAAGTCATTGCAAATTCAGAAGCCTTTGATGCTTATTATTTTATGTAAGCAAGGCAATGGCCATATTGCTACCTTCTAATAGGAAAATATTTATTTTAATCAGTAAGGATTTAATTTTGAGTTTGAGTGTTGTTCCTAAGGTTTGGATAATGTTTTCAAAAACAAATTATGATTTTAAAACCATTCATGCACTTATTATAAACATTTATATGAGGCATGATTTAAACTTCTTTTCCAAACCCTTTTTGAAATTGAGTGTGTTTAGATGTTTTACACATCCCTGGATGCAAGGTTAAACAAACTTTTGTTTGGAGAAAGTTTCATTTAAAACAGATTTGATTTGAGCTTTCAAATTCAAACCAGAAATCCAATCAGAAAAAGAAAAAAGGAATAAAGGAGAAAAAAATAGAGCAGACCAGCTAATCTGGCCCAACCCAGCCACTCAGCCCATTTAGCCCAGCAGCTCTCTCCCGCGAGAAAAACGTTTCGCACTCAGGAACCCACCCCCTCAGTCACTGACTGCCTAGACCCACTCTTCCTCTCTCTCTCACTGACAACCACGCCCCACCTGTCAGTCGTCTCTTCAACCCGCCGCAATCAACTCCGGCCGTTTCCTCCCCCGTCACTGCCGTTGAATTCGCGAGTTAAATCCCGTTGATTCGTTGAGTAAATCCCCATCCAGCTTCGACTACTTAAACCCCCTCCTCTCTCCGCTCATTTTCCCTCACGCGACACACCATTTCCGCCACTAGGCTGCCGGCAATTCGAGCTGCAACGCCGCTGCCCGACGCCCTCCGGTGACCTATTCCGGTGAACCCCGTGCTCCCCTTCGCCTCTCATTCTTACGAGCTTGCTTGCCTTGCCCGTGCGCACATTATCACACCTTTGGTTTGCTCTAAAACGCCCCAGGTCGTCGTCTCCGTCGAGCCCCGCGAACGACCGAAGCGCCGCCCGACTCCGGCGAACAATCACGGTAAATCCAGACTTCCCCTTGACCCTTAGTCCTTACGACTGTGTTCGCCTTGCCTCTGTGCATCTCCTAATGCCTTTCATTCATATTATTGCACCGTAGAATGTCGCCTCCGTCTCCGGCAGTGAACACCCGACGCGAGAGCGAACTCCGACGAGGTCTTCCGGCCGTGCCAGTGCGCCCCTATCCAAGCAAAGACCACGTTGAGCTTCGCCATCGTCACGCGCGCTCGATAAGCCTCTCCATTGACCCCAGACCCCTCTGTAGCCGCCGGAGCATCGCTGACAGAGCGCCGCCGCCGCGCCATCGTCGCCAGGCTTTGGTTGTTTGATCGGTAGCCGCTAGAAATAGATCTAACGCATATGATAGATCCACTTAGCAAAGGGGTACGAGTTAGATCTGGCCGTGCGATTTCATTTAGATCGTGCGGTCCACGCTGGTCGATCCGTGCGAAGCGGTACCGACGAATCAGAGAGCGCCGCGTGGCCTGAGTTTAGATTTAAAACAGAAATTTGATCTATTAGTTAATCAAACTTGTAAAATTCATAACTTTTGATCCACACGTTCAAATTTTACAAATTTTATATCATTGGATTCAGGAGAGAAAATCCTATATTTTTATACATTGTGTTTAATGTTTTTCCTCTGTAAAAATGGTTATTTTTGCAGAGACAATGATAGGCATAATTTGAGTATAGTAATTATTTGAAAAATGATTTAAAGATCAAATAAAGTTTATTTGGTGTGTTTTGGACTTGTTTGTGTTTCAGTACTGTACACTTGTCTTGTTTGGTGTAGAAAAACCATCACATGGCATTTGCATGCATTCATATATTTTTGTTTGTATAATTTGTTATGTGATTTTGGTGCCATTATTTTATGTGTAGATTTTGGTGCTAATAGTGATTGTGGTTGTGAAGATTGTTGATACTCCCCAAACTACCAAGGCAAGTGGTACTTAATGATTTTATTCCTATATTTTCCACCTATGCACTAGAAATATTTTTGTATAGGACTTGCATGAATATTTTGATAAGTATCTATATGCTATGCTTGGGAAATCCTAGTAGTTGTAGAATTGTTAGAAATTTCTCTAAGTTAAGATGCTTAACATTGCCATGCTTAGTCTAGCTAGTAGCAACCAAGGGTGGTTATATAATCATGCTATGTGAAAAATTTCTAAGTCTATGACTTGTGTTTTTACTTAATAAACCAACTAAGTGAATGAAACACCTTGGTGGAATGGAAGGAATGGTTTGTGTTGAGTGGTTACACAAGGCCCATTTCTATGGTTTACCTTGTGTATCTCACTTGTGGAAAGCCACCCAAGAACAAAGGGATAAGAGATGCCAAATGCCAAGAAGCTTCTAGTGCAGCCACATGGCAATATGGGCTCTGCCTGGATCACATAGGTTGCAATAACTTAGCCATTTGGATAGTTGGTGGTAGTGGGATGATAGGTTGGAACGCGTCCATTTGGTCTAAGGGAAGGCTTCTGAAAGGTACTGTCTTGGTGAAAATCAAGTCTTGTGGGGAAAGTGCACAACCTCTGCAGATTGAAGAATCTAAGTACTTAGCCATGTCCCTGGTATTGGACAACTTGAGCATCAAGACATGGAAGCTATAAAGAATCTCCTCATCCCAATTTTCTAAGTTAAAACTTGTGGTTGAACAAGGGTGAAGGTTCACCAATTTATATTGGTGATTCCTTGGGAAAGTTTTGTCAAAGAAAAACTTAGTGTTTTCAACTGATTGGTAAAATCTATTTTGAGCAAAGCAAGCCTAAGCTACACTTAGCCAAATTCATGTAGTATATAGATGCTAATATTCTACTAAGGTATCACTTGCCAATACTATTCCAATGTATTGACCCACTGTGGCTGTAACTTGTGATGTTGCAGGTTATTCTGATGATGATTAGGGGTTATGAGTCTACACTCAACATGCTTGCCTGTGGCACATGAAGATGAATACTTATTTTATATTGTTAAGATTGAACTCTTGTATTAGGCCTATGGCCATGGAGTTTGTAAAAGACTATGTTTGTCTGTGGAATGATATGTAATAATGACCTTTGTTTCTGTGTACTTCATCTTAAACTGTGGATGCTAGCATTGATCCAGGGACTAGCATTGGAATCACAGGGATCCTTACCTTTATAAAGGGAGGGATCTTACAGGTTAGTACCAGAAAACATGTAAAAAGCACCTCAAAGTGTAGACAAGCAAAGCAAAGTAGATACAAAACAAGCATGGAGCATCAAAAATTATAGATACGTTTCCAACGTATCAGCATCCCCAAGCTTAACTCCTGCTCGTCCTCGAGTAGGTAAGTGATAAACAGAATAATTTTTGAGGTGACATGCACCCTCACAATTAAGATCCAACCATTTGCAAGCATTGAAAGCTGGGATCAAAGAACTCTAAACATGTGCATGAAAGATGGAGTTCTAACAATAGGACATAGCAACTATGCATGCAACATGGCAAGTTACAAACAAAGGTCATGGATAACATGCATTGAAAAACATTTGTTTGTTTCACATGCAGAAAACATAGAATAGTGGCATTTATCTTGTCCCTCATAGAGTAGCAATATAATGCATAGGACACCTGCAAAGTTCACAAGGGTGTCTAGAAACAAGTAGCACAAGAACAAGTAATAACACAATATGCATCAATTAATAAGCTTTGGAACACTGCACACAGAATGAGAACTATGCTCTCTTAATGACGCCTAAAGGTAGTAGGTGGAGACCCAATAGTGGTGGAAGAAATGCCTTTTTTTGTAAAGGAAGCAGGGATTACAAGTTTCAAAAAGAGCTTCCAAAAATTATGGTACTTGTTAGCTTTCAGCCCTCATTGCCCCTATCATAAGCATCTTGAAGTGGTTAAGGTTAAACTGGCAAAGCTGGAGTATATGCTTGACGAAGTATAAGTTGGCAATCTCATGCCCCTTGAATATGAGGGCCACACCTCATGCATACTCAACTTTGGGTCCAGGTAAGTTCTTGTCACTGTAAGTATTTGCATATCATTGAGAACCGCCAACGGGGTACCCCTTTCACATGGTACAGGAGCTTTCCCATAACCAAAATGACAAGGCAAGCAGACAATGAGCATCCCAACAATCTTTTTATATACCATATGCATAGCTTTTTATTGAGGATGCTTCATATATAGCTCATTATGGTGATGCTGCAAGTTTCCACCATGATTAGGCATGGCTTACGCTAGCGGTCCAGGCGTTTCTCTAACACAGAATACAAACTCCATGGACTTACAAGTCCCCTCTTTATTTCACACCGGTGACATCCATAGACAAAAGAACATGATATCACCTGAGTACAACAAGGTACAAGTTCAATGTTGAAAATGTTCCCTGTGACAGCACGGTTCTGCTAATTCCAACTTATAAGTGCAAGAATATATAACAAAGTTGTCACAATGGTTCAAGTTTATTAGGGGCAAAGAATGAAGTGTGCCATCAAGTTCGTGTGGGCTTTAATCACTAAGTTTTCACATAACAAAATAGTTTTTAATTAGAAGATAGTTGAAAACAAGAATATACTTGGAATGGTGTAACACACCATGCATAGGAGTTTATAGTGGACACTTTGGAATAACTTGGTTTCTTGGGAGTTGGAAGCATGAGTAGAACTTACTCATACAAGTGGAGGCTAGCAAAAGACTGGGAGCAACCAACTAAGAGAGCAATAATGGCCATAATCATGCAATGCAACAAAGAAAACTAATCAAAGCAAAGAGTGGTACTACAAGTCAAGGACTAAATGATCATAGAGGCTAATGGTGACTTGTCATAGTCATAACATGGTGTGAGCATGTGCCAAGTCAACCCAAGCAAAACATCAGAGGAGAATAACACAATACTATGCTTTTGCATGCTAAAACAACGCATAATTTCTTCAAGGCACACTAAGCAATCCCAATTGTTTGGAACAAGACATGATACAACAATAATCACTAAGCATAATGCTAAAAAGACACCTAGCATGTCATGCTAAAGTCTAAGTCACAGTCAATGCAAGCTCCTCTTGCACTTCAAGCAAGAACTTACTACTCCTTTCCAAACACCAAGCAAACTTATTTGCAAAACAACATCGCGAGAACGGGGGTCCAAACTACTTTAGCAAACTAAACAAACTAAGCAAACCAAACAAAAACTAAGACTCTCCAAGAACAACACAACTGTGCATGAAACAATAAAAACAAAGTGTCTAGACGGAACTGAGCTTTTTATTGATGAAGAAGGGGATGCCTTGGGCATCCCAAGATTTGACGCTTGTACCTCTTGGATATTACTTGGGGTGACACCATGGTGGCATCTCCAATCTTGATATTTTTTTCCATTATTCATCTCATTGCATCATTCTCTCTCTACACCTGAATTTTTTTCTTCATACAAACTTCACACAATCTTCATTAGCAACATTAGCTTATTCAAAAGATATTAGACCTCTGGAAAAAATTTGGAACAGCAAGGATTTTCACTAAAAACACAAGCTACTGTATTAACTCCTTCAAAATTCTCAATTTACCTGAAGAGAACTCAAAAAGGAATCAATAAGAAGCAAATGCAAATAATGGCAGAAATTTGTCAAAACAGACCAGCAGGTAGAAACGATTTTTTTCGAGCATCTTCTGTTGCTCAAATAAAAATGTGTTGAACTAACAAAAGTTATCTAACATACTGGGTGATTTATTCGTAAATTTTGAGCTCAATCCGATTTACATAGACTCCTCACGAATTTTTTTGGTGGAGGACAGAAATTTGTTTGGGGACAGCTGTAAGGTTCCCAACCTTTAATAAGGTAGAGATCCCTGTGTTTACAATGCTAGTCCCTGGATCAATAGCTAGCATCCACAGTTGAGATGTAATATCAAGAAACAAAGGTCATAATACAACTTTATAACCGAGAATAAAATAATTCATTACATCTTACATAGCTCATTTGGCTATTACATTACATTGCAGCAGAATATCTATAAGCATGGGGTCCTTCATCTTCAAAGTGCCACAGGCAAACATGTTGGTTGTACACTTGTAATCCTAATCAATAAACTCCACTAATGTCAATCAAACCTGCAACAATACAAGTTACAGCCACAAGGGTCAATACATTTGAATTGTATTGGCAAGTTTCACTACTAAGTGGAAATGTGTGGATCCTATCATTACATGCATATTTGGTTAGGTAGGGTTTAGGCTTGTTTGCAGAAAGCAATAATGTTTTTCCTATCTTTTTCAAAAATGGTTTTGATCTTTTGTCAAAATCTTTCTGAGCTCCTTGGTACACCCCAAGTGCTTCAAGTCTTTGTCAAAATCTTTCTGGGCTCCTTGGTACACCCCAAGTGCTTCAAGTCTTTTGTTGTCACTTTCAAGTTTTACTTTTAGAAATTGGAATGTCGAGATTTCTCATAGCTTCAGGCCTTAGTTGCTCAGTATTGTCCATAACCGGGGACACGGCTAAGTACTTAGATTTTTATCTTCTGCAGAATTTGTACACTTTACCCACATGACACACTCTCATCTTGTTGCCACCAGTGGCCGCTGGATAAGTACTCACCAAGATGGAGTACTGGCAGATTGAGAATGTGACGAAGTCTTTCCATAGGGTCCTCTCAATACACAATGCTAGCTTGTCTTCAGGCACCAATGTAGGGTTCCTAGTTCCCTCATTTCCAGTTAACCTGAAGACCAATGCATGGGTCTTCCACTATGTAGTTGACTAAGCCAGTGCCCATTTAGCATGTGGCTGTACACGGAAGCCACTCTACGAGAAACATGTTCAATCTCTAAGTCCCTGGGTGGTTTTCTTCTAGTGCACACACAAAAAGATATTGCCATATAAACATGGTTCCTTTTGTTGCCACCTTGTCCAAAACTTGAGTATCCTTGTCCACCCAGGTGGTTCATTGAGTACTTGTTTTATTATATAAAACACAAGTCTTTCAAAACTTCACATAATCTCAACATGTATCTCTTCTCAAAAAAATTTAGCAGGGCTAAGCATAATACAACTACATTGTTTTCACTAAGGAATATATAAGGGTATCCTATTAGGATTTAGCATAGCAAAATATATTAGTCTTTTATCATGCATGTTTCAAAATCCACTAAGTATAATGAAAATAGTAGGACTTGGATGATAGTTTCACTTGCCTTTTTGGTAGGGAATGTTGGTTTAATTCTTAATCTTGCTAGTATCACACTCTTCTAATCTTCACTACAAATCAATCAAGCAAACACAATATCAACTAGCATTCCAACTAGCAATCAAACAAATCACACATAAAATAATAGGAATAAAGTCATGCATGCAAGCATGCAAAAGATAGTTTTATTTGCAAAGATGTTTTCTACTAGGCTCTTAAACATTGTAGGGTTGAAAGTGATAATTTTCTAAAGTGGCAAACCATTTGCAAAAGGGTTTCATCTATAAACCATTTTTAAATCAAATCATTATTTCATGTGGTGAAAATGCTTTTGGTAAGGCAATAATTTTTATATTGTTCACCAAATAAGTTTTTAATTCTCAAAACTTGGTGTTTAGGGTCATTAGGTTTGAATCAAAACATTTCCCAAAAGGTTTTACTCAAAAATCATTTCCATATCAAAATCAATGTTTTTATTTGACTAGAAAAGAGCTAAATCAAGTATTCAATCCTAATCTTCACAAAATACATTTTTAAATCCATAAGTTGGTTCCTAGGGTCAGTAGGTTCACAACAAACCAATTTTCAAAGATTTCATCCTCAAAAACTTTTTGGAATAATTTTTATAACCTAAACAAGCATACACAAGTTTCTGTAAAAACAAACAATTTAACAGAAGCTTTTTACTAAACAAATGGCATGGTTGGCTAGGGCTTGCTTTTCTGAATCCATTGATATAAAGTTTGCAAATTTTGGACATGTGGATCAAAAGTTATGCAATTTACAAATTCAAACCACTAATAGAAATGTTTCTGTCTTTTAAATCAACTACAAGCCACGTGTCTTGTTCCTACTGGCGTGTACCGGTTCGCACGGATCGGCCTCTATGGATCGTTGGATCTAAGTGTGATCGTGTGGCGCAGAGGCACACGATACCCCTTCGTCTGCGTTCTATCACAGCCAGACGATCAAGATCTAACGGTCACGCTTGCGTGGTCAAACACTGGCGGCGAAGCTCGCTCTGGCGGTGGCGTCGCGGTGATTCTAGGAAGCAAAGAAGAGGGGAAAATGGCTTACAGCATTCGCGTGGTCGAGGTGAAGCTCGAGGTGGTGCTGGTCTGGCGAGGGGCGCACTGGAGTGGGAGTAATCGCTCGCCGGAGTCGGTGACGACGTCAGACAGCTCTGTTTGCTGTCAGAGGTGAGGCTGCAGTTCACCCTAAGGCAAGCGGGTGGTACGGTTAGAAGCGTGCTGATCTGGAGAAGATGGGAGCATCATCGAGGAGTGCTGGGGTGTCACATCCCAAGATTTTCCAAATCTTGTAATGTGAAAATAAATGAATAAAATAAAACTTTGTTTGATTTTCAAGGCCAGAAGAAACTTTTTGAATTCAATTGGAAACTTTAAACCAATTTGAATCAAATAAATCCTAAAGGGATTTATAAGGATAAACATTTATTAAAGGAAATTAAATGTTTTGGAATTACTATTTTGGATCTTTTAATAAAAGATTTTGTTTTCAAATGAAAAGGTGGATTTATAAATAAAGATTATTTTATAAGGCCAAATTAAACTTGGCCAAGGTTTTGAAACAAAAGAGTTTTCCTTGATTAAAACAATAAAAGTTTATTTTAAATAAAGTAATAAAGATTTAGCATCCAACCTTATTTGAAGATAAAAGGTTTTACCAATTTAAATTGAAACATCAAAACTTATTAAATTATTTAAAATAAGTTTTCCCAATATTGGATATTCACAAATAAAACCTATTAAAGTGTTTTGACTTCACTTTAGTTTTTAAAATAAATATTCTCAATAAAACAAACCCTAGTTGATTTAATAATGAAAGTCTATGTTATTTAATTAATAATGGACTCTAAAATAAAATGTTATTTTGTTTTAAAAACAAGTTTCCAAGTATTTAATATTTCCAAATAAACCTACTGATTTAGATTTGAAAGTGTTTGGATTTTAAATGAAGATTATATTAATTAAAACAAACCCTATATTATTAAATAACTAAAATATCCATTTATTTAAATTAAAGAATGGATCTTAAAAAGAATAAAATTATTATTTTGTTTTGAGATTTGGATTATGTTGAAAAACAGAACCAAATTCAAAGTAAAGTTGAGTGTTTGTTTGAATTAATTTGAGTGTTTTTTGAATGTGTGAATAATTGTTTGAAATTCAAAACAGAAAAATAGAATTGGAAAAGGAAAAAGGAATCAGACAGAAAAAATATAGCAGCCCAACCATCCAGCCCAGGCAGCCCAACAAGCCCAGGAAACAGCCCAGTTCCTCACCCCGCGAGGAAAACGATTGGCACCCATGTTCTGACCCGCTAAGCAGCTGACAAGTGGACCCCGTTCTTTCTTCTATTCCCACTGACCGCTGGACCCCCTTTCCACTGTTCTCCTTCTCCACCCCGCGACTGCTTCTTCCTCCTCTCGTCGCCGTTGCCAGCATTGAATCGCGGCATCAATACGCCTTAACGCAGCCACCATAACTCGCCACGATCAAGCACCTTAAAGCGCCAGCCTTCCCTCTTCTGTTTCCCCCAGACGCCCCTCCTCGACACGCCTCCAGGCCGCCACAATTTCTCCTCGACTGCCCTGTCTCCGATGATGCTCCGGTGATGATTCCGGCGAAACCAGACCTCCCCTTGCTTCATTGACCAAGCTCACAGCTTCCCCACAACCAGACGCATCTCCCAGCATCCTCCTCTCAATCGCGGGCGCCCCATAGCTTCGGCTACATCAAGTTTTCGAACGCCGCCGTGTCTGTTTCTTCTCCGGCGACGTCTCCCAGGTGAACCAGACCGCCCCGCGCCTTCTCGTTCACGCACACACCTTCGTCGTGTCCTTGCGCTCCTGACTATGTGTTTTGTTTACCTCCTGGTGATCTGCAGCATCGTCCTCGACAGCAAACCGAGAGCACCGCCGCCCGCAGCAACCCCGGCGAGCAATCCTGCCAAGACCAGTGCGCCCCTTGCCATCTCTAGAGCACCTTGAGATTCCCCGTGTTCTTCTGAGCCTGGTGAGCATCTCCTTACACTTCCTTGCTTCCTGCTTAGCCAGCGCCGCCGCCATCTGACCGCACCATCGCTCGCCGGTGAACTCGCGCCGCCAGTTCCTGGCAAACATCTCGTAGCCGTCCGATCTTGATCTGACGACTAGGATAGAACAAGAGTGAAAGGGTAAGTCACATCTCTGGACCGTGCGATGCAACTAAAATCTAACGGCCCATATCTGTCGATCCACGCGAAGCGGTACCCGCAAATAGAAACGTGCCGCGTGTCACTTATACGGTTTAAAAACAGATTTTAAAACAGAATTATTTGCAAACTTCAAACCTTTGTAACTTTCAAACCACACGTCCAAAAATTACAAATTTTATATCAATGGATTCAGGAGAACAAGCCCTATCCAACTGTGGAGTTAGTTTAGTAAATAGTATTTGTTATCTTGTTTGAATTTGCAGAAACTTATGTATGCTTGTTTAGAGTATAAAAATTGTTTAAAATTGAATTTAAGATTAAAACCTTTGCAAAATGGTTTGTGGTGACCATACTGACCCTAGGAACCAATCTTTGGTATTAAAAATTATTTTGGTAAAGTTTGGAATGGATTAGTTAGTTTAGTCCATTTCTAGCCAAATAAAATTGTTGATTTTATTATAAAAATGTTTATGGAAAGAAAACTTTGAGAAAATGTTTGGACCAAACCTACTGACCAAAACACCAAGTTTTGCAATAGCAACTCATTTGGTAAACCCTATAGGCTAATGCCTTAGTAAAAAAAAATATTTCTACACCACATAAAATAACACTTTGTTTTGAAAATGGTTTTAAAGTGAAACCTTTTTGAAAATGACTTGGCCACTTTAGAAAATGACCATTAGATGCACCCAAATGTCTATGACCACTAGGAACCACTTTTTCAAACAAAACAAAGCTTGGCATGCTTGCATGCATTTCTTTGACTTTGTTATTTATGTGTGTTGTTTTGCTTGATTGGTAGATTGAGTTTGTGCCTTGCTTGATTGATTTGTAGTGACTTGAAGAGTGTGATTGTTGCAAAGATCAAGAAGTGAACCTATACTCTACCAAAAAGGCAAGTGATGCTTCATAATTTTTATCCTATTACTTTCTCTATGCATTAGTGATTTTGCTAAATAAACTTGCATGGATTTTGTTAAGTATAGATCTTGCTATAGGAAAACCTAGTAGATGAATCCTTAGTAGGATTTCATAAGTTAAGTTCCCTATTACTACCAAGCTTAGCCTAGCTAATAGAAAACATGGGTGGAATATATATTCACACTATGGAAAAATATTCTAAGTCTGAGGACTTAAGTTTTGTTTAATAAAACAACTAAGTTAATGAATCACCTGGGTGGAATGGGCTTGCTTGGTGGAGAATGGTTGAGTGGTTCACAATGCCATAGGCTTGGATTGTGTATCTCACTTGTGGTATGCCACCCAGGAAACAAAGGGATTTGAGATGTCAAATGTTGAGAAGCTTCAAGTGCAACCACTTGGCAATATGGGCTCTGCCATGATCATATAGGTTGCAAGAACTTAGCCAAATGGACAGTGGGTGGTAGTGTTTGATAGGTTGGAACGCGTCCATTTTGGTCTAAGGGAAGGCTTCTGAAAGATCTTGTCTTGGGAAACCAAGTCTTGTGGGGAAAGTGCACCACCTCTGTAGAGTGTAAAATCTAAGTACTTAGCCATGTCCCTGGTAAAGGACAATTTGAGCATCAAGACATGGAAGCAATCAAGAATCTCATCATTCCAATTTCTAAGTTAAAATCTTGTGGTTTGAACAAGGGTTGTTTGAATTCTTCAATCATTGATGGAGAGATGGCTTGGTACAAGGATCTTGAAATCTTTGATTGAGGAGAAATGATTTTGTCAAGCAAAAACTTAGTATTTTCAAAATGATAGGAAAAATCTATTTTGAGCAATGCAAGCCTCAACTCCACTTAGCCAAATGCATGTAGATGATAGATTCCACTATACTACATAGTATCACTTGCCAATACAATTCAAATGTATTGACCCTTGTGGTTGTAACTTGTATGTTGCAGGTTTGATTGATTTTAGTGAAGATTGATTTTTTTTAGGATTACAAAGTCTACAACCAACATCTGCCTGTGGCACTTTGAAGATGAAGGACCCACGCTTATAAATATTCCGCTGCAATGTAATGTAATAGCCTAATGAGCTATGTTTGATGTAATAAACTTATGTTATTCCTGGTTATAAAGTTATATTATGACCCTTGTTTCTTGATATTACATCTAAACTGTGAATGCTAGCTATTGATCCAGGGACTAGCATTGTAAACACAGGAGGGATCAATCTTATTAAAGGTTGGGACCCCTAACATGGGGCGAACGGAGGTTACCTGGGGAGTTCGCCGGAGTGTCAGTGAACGGTGGTGGCGCTCGGATGTTGTCGAAGCCGAGGCTCTGGGCGAGCGCGGTTGAACAGAAGGCACAGGGAGAAGAGCCAGAGGCTGGGGATCATGGCCGTGTGCTCAGGGAGGCAAGGGGTGGTGTCTGCTGGCCGGAATCGATGGAGAACCTCGCCGGAGGCAGTGGCGGTCTGAGAGGAAATTATGGCAGCCTGATGGCTCCGGTGGTGCGGTGTATGGGGGAAAAGAGAGGGAAGACGCAGGCGGTTAAATGGGCGTGGTTACTGGGAGAAATCAAGGCTGTCTTCAATGAGTATTCATCGCCGGCGTTTCTTGACTGCAACGGCAGGGCGGGGTTTGGGGTTGAAGACGACGCTGAGGTGGCAGTGGGGTCTGGGCGTCAGCGAAGGAGGGAAGTGTGCGGTGGGGTCCATCTGTCAGTCGCTGAGTGGGTCGATTCGCGAGTTCGAATCGTTTTCTGCGGAGAGGAGAGGAGTTGGGCTAACTGGGCCAGGTGGGTTTAGCTGGGTTGGGTCGAGCTTGTTTTCATTTTTTTCTTTCTGATTGCTTTTTCTTTTTCTATTTGGTTTTCTATTTTGTTTTTATTCAAACAATTTAAAAAACCAAATGAATTCAAACTTCCACTAAACTTTGCATTGAGTTTTAGTTCTGTTTAACAACACAAACCAAAGTCCAAAACAAAATATTATTTTTATTCTTTTTAGGATCCATTTATTAATTAAAAATAGTCCTTAGTTATTAAATCAAATAGGATTTGTTTTATTAAAATTCCATTTTGAATTCTAAATAATACCAAAAACCAATTCAGTAGGTTTTATTTGAAAAAAATAAAACACTTGGAAAACGTATTTAAAATAAAATAACAAGTTTTAGTGTTTAATTAAAATGGGAAAAGTCTTTACTTTAATAAAATTGGATATTAATAAATCCTAATTATTTTATTTAAATAGACTTTTATCTTTTTAATCAAAACAAAATATTTTATTCCAAAATCTTGGCCAAGATTTCATTTGGCTTATAAAATAATCCTTATTTATAATTCCACTTTTGTTTCTAAAAACCAAATCTTTTTATTAAAAGATCCAAAATAGTAATTCCAAATATTTAAATCTTTCTTTATTAATTGTTTATCTTTTTAAATCCTTTTAGGATTTATTTGATCAAAATAGGTTTGAAGATTTCCAATTGGAATCAAAAAGTTTCTTCTCACCCTGAAAATCAACAAAGTTTTATTTTATTCATTTATTTTTCACATAACAAGATTTGGAAAATCTTGGGATGTGACAGGCTACCACCCTTAAAATAAATCTCGTCCCGAGATTTGGGAAGGCTAGGATTACAAGTTGGCTCAAAGCATCTAGGGTACTACCACCCTTAAAAAAAATTCCAACTAGATTACATCTTGTCTTGCTTGGGATCTTGGGGAAACTTCTCTGGGCAAACATCTGCATAGTGTCCTTTATTTCCACACTTGAAACATGTGACAAGGCTGAGATCCTTCATAGGTTTGTTTGTAGGGTTCGCAGCATAGAAAACAAAAATTTTCCTACAATGTGAACTATATACCAAGATCTATCTACTAGATACAAACAACGGGCGGATATATATCCGTAGAGAACATACCCTTGAAGACCGACAAAGCTTAACGAGTTCAACTCGTGGTTGATGTAGACGATCTCTTGCCGATCTCAAGATCGAGAGGAAGTCCTAGCGCCGCAAATCAGCAGCGCATCCGTGCTCGCACACACGTTCGAGGCACCGAGCAACCTCCGCCTCCTCTCTCCAGCGATGCAGTGGAAGCACAACTCTTTCTTGCCGAATAGCCACCGAGAACATGTATATCGCTAGTCCGAGACCATGGGGGATAAATTCTAGAGGGGGAGAGAGATCCTTCACGAGGAGGTGTGAGAGACAAGTGAGGAGGGGGGCTCCTTTTATAGGAGGAGGGGGGGAACCCCAAGGGGGTGGCCGGCGCATGGGGCTGCCCCCTTGCCCTCCCCTCTTCATGTGGCTGGACACTCCACTCACAAATCTCCTTTAAATTCCCTCCACTCAAAAGTCCACTCAAATTCCCATTAAATTTCCACCAAATTTAATGCAAACTCTCATTAAATAAAACTCTTTTATTTTATTCAGAATTTTGTCAATTACTTTAATGACAAACATTCACAAATAACCCCTTGCTAGAATTCTATTTCACATGCATAACCACTTTATGCAATTTCACCCGAAAACCTGTTTCGGTATCTAGTGAAATAAATTCCTGCGCTTGTTCATTCTTTCGGCATGAAACATTTGCTCCAATTGGATGTCGGTGTATCTTAAGTGTGTCACCCTACGGTTCGTGAATAATGCGGACATGATCGAGACCCCTCTCGGATCAATAATCAGAAGCGGGATCTGGAGACCCATACTGACTCCCACACATTCAACGATGACTTTCTTGTGATCGTCGGAACCTTTTACGCTAGTATCTTAATCCCTTTGTTTCACGATATATTACATGTCCGAGATTCGATCATCGGTATCTCCATACCTAGTTTGATCTCGTTACCGACATGCACTCTTTTCTCGTTCCTGTGATATAACATTCTAGTGATCAAATCACTTGCTTGCAAGCTACTCAATGTGATATCACCGAGAGGGCCCAGAGTATATCTATCCGTCATCGGGATGAACAAATTCCACTCTCGATCCATGAGCCTCAACATAACACTTTATTAGTTCTGAATCCATCTTTATAATCACCCTGTTACGGTGTGACGTTTGATGTTATCAAGAAACTCTTCCGGTGTTAGTGATTGACATGATCTCATGGTCTAAGGATTAGGATCACTTCGTAAGTTGTTATAACAATATAAACTCAATGACTTTGATCGTAATGCTATACTTTGGATGAATGTTCATCACACCATTACACTAATGTTGTGATCCCGTTATTAACAACATCCAATGTCCATGATCAGGAAACCTTGATCATCTTGTTAATCAACGAGCTAGTTTATGAGAGAGGCATAACTAGGAACTTTCTGTTTGTTTATTAAACACACATGTATTAACGTTTCCGTATTAATACAATTATAGCATGCAAAATAAACATCTATCATATACTTGGAATACACATAATAAACACTTTATTATTGCCTCTCAGGGCATATTCCCTTCAGTCTCCCACTTGCACTAGAGACAATAATCTAGTTACATAGTGATAAATCTAACACCCATTGAGGTCTGGTGTTGATCATGTTTTGCTCTAGGGAGAGTTTTAGTCAACGGATCTGCTACATTGAGATCCATATGTACTTTACAAATCTTTATATCTCCATCCTTGACATGCTTGCGGATGGAGTGAAACCGGCGCTTAATATGCTTGGAATGCTTGTGAGACCTTGGCTCTTTGGCATTGGCAATGGCACCATTGTTGTCACAATAGATCACCATTGGGTCCAACGCGTTTGCCACCACTCCTAGTTCGGATATGAACTCCTTCATCCAAACTGCTTCCTGAGCCGCTTCTGAAGCAGCAACATATTCGGCCTCCGTTGTTGATCCCGCTACCACAGGTTGTTTGGAGCTCCTCCAACTAACCGCTCCGCCATTCATGAGAAATACGTATCCGGATTGAGACTTAGAGTCATCCGGATCGGTGTCAAAGCTAGCGTCGACATAACACTTAGCGACGAGCTCTTCTTCACCTCCGTATACAAGAAACATATCCTTAGTTCTTCGTAAGTACTTAAGGATATTCTTGACCGCTATCCAGTGTTCCGAACCTGGATCCGATTGGTACCTACTAGTCAAACTAATAGCATGTGCCACATCCGGTCTTGTACATAGCATGGCGTACATTATAGAGCCTATGGCTGAAGCATAGGGGACTTTGTCCATTATCTCTCTTTCTTCCGCCGAAGCCGGACTTTGAGTCTTACTCAATGTCTTGCCTTGCAACATAGGTAAGAACCCCTTCTTACTTCCGTCCATTTTAAACTTCTTTAAAATCTTATCAAGGTATGTACTTTGCGATAGCCCTATTAGGCGCCTAGATCTATCTCTATAGATCTTTATGCCTAATATGTATGACGCTTCACCTAGGTCCTTCATTGAAAATTTGCTGTTTAGATAACTTTTAACACTGTTTAAAAGATCTATATCATTTCCGATCAATAATATGTCATCCACATATAATATCAGAAATGCCACATTGCTCCCACTCACTTTCTTGTAAATACAAGCTTCTCCATAAGTTTGGACAAATCCAAACTCTTTGATCACCTCATCAAAGCGGAGATTCCAACTTCGTGATGCTTGCATCCATAGATGGATCGCTGAAGCTTGCACACCATGTTAGCATCCTTAGGATCGACAAAACCCTTTGGTTGTATCATATACAACTCTTCTTCAATATTACCATTGAGAAACGCGGTTTTGACATCCATCTGCCATATCTCATAATCGAAATATGCAGCAATTGCTAACATAATCCTAACTGACTTTAGCATCGCTACGGGAGAGAAAGTCTCATCATAGTCAACTCCTTGAATTTGTCGAAACCCCTTTGCGACAAGTCGAGCTTTATAGACGGTCACATTACCATCAGCATCAGTTTTCCTTTTGAAATTCCATTTGTTCTCCACGGCCTTTCGGTCGTGAGGTAATTCCACCAAGTTCCAAACTTGATTTTCATACATGGATTCCATCTCGGATTTCATGGCTTCTAACCATTTGTTGGAATCCGGGCTCATCATCGCTTCTTCATACGTCGCAGGGTCATCATTTTCATCAACCATGAAATTCATGACAGGATTTCCGTACAGCTCGGGAGCTGCACGCGTCCTGTTTGACCTGCGAGGTTCGGTAGTACTCTCTTTTGGAGTTTCATGATCATTATCATTAGTTCCCTCTTCAACAGGTGGAGCCAACTCCGGAACAACTTCCGGCGCTGCGCTACTCGCCATACTTTGAAGAGAAGGTTCCACAACCTCTTCGAGTTCTACCTTCCGACTACTCACACCTTTCGCGAGAAACTCTTTCTCTAGAAAGGATCCATTCTTGGCAACAAAAACCTTGCCCTCGGATCTGTGATAGAAGGAATACCCAATAGTTTCTTTAGGGTATCCTATGAAGACGCATTTTTCCGCTTTGGGTTCGAGTTTATCCGGTTGAAGTTTCTTCACATAAACATCGCATCCCCAAACTTTAAGAAATGACATCTTAGGTTTGTTTCCAAACCACAATTCATACGGTGTCTTTTCAACGGATTTAGATGGTGCCCGATTTAAAGTGAATGCAGCAGTTTCTAGTGCATAACCCCAAAATGACAACGGCAAGTCCGTCAGAGACATCATAGATCGAACCATATCTAATAAAGTACGATTACGACGTTCCGACACACCATTTCACTGTGGTGTTCCGGCAGGTGTGAGTTGTGAAACAATTCCACACTCTTTCATGTGAGTGCTAAACTCGTAACTTAGATACTCACCTCCACGGTCGGACCGTAGAAATTTGATCTTTCTATTACGATGATTTTCCACTTCATTCTGAAATTCCTTGAACTTTTCAAAGGTTTCAGACTTGTGTTTCATCAAGTAGATATAACCGTATCTACTCAAATCATCCGTGAAAGTAACAAAATAACGATATCCACCTCGCGCCGACACACTCATTGGACCACATACATCAGAATGTATGATTTCCAATAAATCTGTCGCCCGTTCCATTGAACCGGAAAACGACGTTCTAGTCATCTTGCCCATAAGGCATGGCTCACATGTATCAAATGATTCATAATCAAGTGATTCCAAAAGTCCATCCGAATGGAGCTTCTTCATGCGTTTAACGCCAATATGACCTAGACGGCAGTGCCACATATATGCGGATATATCATCATTAAGTTTAATCCTTTTAGCATCAACATTATGAATATGTGTAACATTATCATCGAGATCTAATAGAAATAAACCATTCATCATCGGTGCATGACCATAAAAGATTTCATTCATATAAATGGAACAACCATTGTTCTCGGATTTAAATGAATAACCACTTCGCATCAAACACGATCCAGATACAATGTTCATGCTCAATGCAGGCACCAGATAACATTTATTCAAGTTTATAACTAATCCCGACGGTAAGTGGAGAGGCAGCGTTCCGACGGCGATCACATCAACGCTTGATCCATTACCGACACACATCTTGACCTCACCCCTTGCTAGCGGTCGCTTGTTCCGCAGCCCCTGATTCGAGTTACAAATATTAGCAACTGAACCGGTATCAAATACCCAGGTGCTACTGCGAGCACTAGTCAAGTACACATCAATAACATGTATATCATATATACCTTTGTTTGCCTTGCCGGCCTTCTTGTCTGCCAGATACTTGGGGCAGTTGCGCTTCCAGTGGCCAGTCCCCTTACAATAGTAGCACTCGGAATCAGACTTAGGTCCAACTCGGGGTTTCTTTTCAGGCGCGGCAACAGGCTTGCCGCCCTTACTTCCCTTCTGTTTTCCCTTCTTGTCTTTCTTGAAACCAGTGTTCCTATTGATCATCAACACTTGATGTTCCTTTTTGATCTCCACTTCTGCAGTTTTAAGCATTGACAGAAGCTCGGGGAGAGACTTCTTCATGCCTTGCATATTATAGTTCATCACGAAGCTCTTATAGCTAGGTGGCAGAGACTGCAGAACACGATGGATGCCTAAGTCAATGGGAATCGATATTCCCAAGGACACAAGCTTATCGGCGTAACCCGACATCTTGAGTACATGCTCACTAACGAAGTTGTGCTCTTCCATCATGCAGCTAAAGAACTTTTCTGAAGCGTTGTAGCTCTCTACAGCAGCATGTGTGTCGAAAATCATTTTCAACTCACCCATTGTATCAAATGCATTGCCGTTTTCGAAACGCTTTTGAAGTTCTGGCTCTAGCCCATACAATATGCCGCAATGAACTAAGTTGTGGTCCTCCTGACGAGTCTGATAGACATTCTTCTCCTCGTCAGGGGCATCATCTAAAGGTGGGGGGCCTAACGGCGCTTCTAGCACATATTGCTTTTGTGCAGCAGAGAGGAGAATCCTCAAATTCATGGCCCATTCGGTAAAGTTGCTACCGTTCGTTGCTAGTTTCTCTTTCTCCATGAACACATTGAAATTAAAAGCAGGTGGTGCCATCTACAACAGAATTTGTAAAGTTTAGACTAAGTGTATGATAGATTGAGTTCAACTAATCTATATTACGAATGAACTCCCACTCAAAAACGACATCCCTCGTGCCTTTTTGGTGGTTACATGAACCAAATCCACTACACCAAGTCCGATCATCACGTGAGTCGGTATAGCTTCAAAGGCGAGCATCAAATGGGCATCATATCAACTATATGACTCATGCTTAACCTTTCGGTCCGTGTTCTGAGGCCATGTCTGTACATGCTAGGCTCGCCAAGTTAGAACCTTAGTATTCGCGTGTGTAACTGTTTTACACCCGAAATCTGGTCGTGGATCCAAGAACACCCGATCATCACGTGATGTCTTGGAGCGACGAAAACATAATCGGTGCATACTAAAGGAAGAACACATTCTTATCTTGATATTTAAATGAGGGATCATCTTATTATGCTAACAAAGCGCTAAACAAGCAATATAAGATGCTATCAAACATCATATGTTTATTAGTGAAATTATATGGTTCCCGTAGATGATCTCTATCATGTGCATCGTGGTATGATCACTATCATACCTATATGTGTAAATCCAAGGTCTATGGATTTTACACGCTATGTGTGTTGTAAGAGTATCATCTCATACTTCTACTTACAACACTACCATATCATAACACTAGCCCAGCAACAATCTAAACTAGACGCCTCTAATTTATCCATTGCAAGTTTTACGTGTCTTAGGGCTTTCGAGATAGAACCGTTCTTACCTACGAACATGAACCACAACGAGGATAATCAAATTGTTGACAACTCTCTTGCAAAATAGATATTGACTATAGTAGGAGAGACAGACACCCGCTAGCCACTTATGCAAACTAGTTGCATGTCAAGCGTGGAACAGGTCTCATGTGCAAGGACATGTAAAGTTTGTCCGGGCCGCTTCATCCCACTATGCCACCAATATCCAAAATTACAACAAAGGAGCAACAACATGATCATCATCGCCCACATACTCATATGTGTACTACCCGTGTAAAGTATCTACGCATAGATCCGGCTCTGATACCACTGTAGGGTTCGCAGCATAGAAAACAAAAAATTTCCTACGATGTGAACTATATACCAAGATCTATCTACTAGATACAAACAACGGGCGGATGTATATCCGTAGAGAACATACCCTTAAAGACCGACAAAGCTTAACGAGTTCAACTCGTGGTTGATGTAGACGATCTCTTGCCGATCTCAAGATCGAGAGGAAGTCCTAGCGCCGCAAATCAGCAGCGCATCCGTGCTCGCACACACGTTCGAGGCACCGAGCAACCTCCGCCTCCTCGCTCCAGCGATGCAGCGGAAGCACAACTCTTTCTTTACGAATAGCCACCGGGAACATGTATCTCGCTAGTCCGAGACCATGGGGGATAAATTCTAGAGGGGGAGAGAGATCCTTCACGAGGAGGTGTGAGAGACAAGTGAGGAGGGGGGCTCCTTTTATAGGAGGAGGGGGGGACCCCAAGGGGGTGGCCGGCGCATGGGGCTGCCCCCTTGCCCTCCCCTCTTCATGTGGCTGGACACTCCACTCACAAATCTCCTTTAAATTCCCTCCACTCAAAAGTCCACTCAAATTCCTATTAAATTTCCACCAAATTTAATGCAAACTCTCATTAAATAAAACTCTTTTATTTTATTCAGAACTTTGTGAATTACTTTAATGACAAACATTCACAAATAACCCCTTGCTAGAATTCTATTTCACATGCATAACCACTTTATGCAATTTCACCCGAAAACCTGTTTCGGTATCTAGTGAAATAAATTCTTACGCTTGTTCATTCTTTCGGCATGAAACATTTGCTCCAATTGGATGTCGGTGTCTCTTAAGTGTGTCACCCTACGGTTCGTGAATAATGCGGACATGATCGAGACCCCTCTCGGATCAATAATTAGAAGCGGGATCTGGAGACCCATACTGACTCCCACACATTCAACGATGACTTTCTTGTGATCGTCGGAACCTTTTACGCTAGTATCTTAATCCCTTTGTTTCACAATATATTACATGTACGAGATTCGATCATCGGTATCTCCATACCTAGTTTGATCTCGTTACCGACATGCACTCTTTTCTCGTTCCTGTGATATAACATTCTAGTGATCAAATCACTTGCTTGCAAGCTAATCAATGTGATATCACCGAGAGGGCCCAGAGTATATCTATCCGTCATCGGGATGAACAAATTCCACTCTCGATCCATGATACTCAACATAACACTTTATTAGTTCTGAATCCATCTTTATAAACACCCTGTTACGGTGTGACGTTTGATGTTATCAAGAAACTCTTCCGGTGTTAGTGATTGACATGATCTCATGGTCTAAGGATTAGGATCACTTCGTAAGTTGTTATAGCAATATAAACTCAATGACTTTGATCGTAATGCTATACTTTGGATGAATGTTCATCACACCATTACACTAATGTTGTGATCCCGTGATTAACAACATCCAATGTCCATGATCAGGAAACCTTGATCATCTTGTTAATCAACGAGCTAGTTTATGAGAGAGGCATAACTAGGAACTTTCTGTTTGTTTATTAAACACACATGTATTAACGTTTCCGTATTAATACAATTATAGCATGCAAAATAAACATCTATCATATACTTGGAATACACATAATAAACACTTTATTATTGCCTCTCAGGGCATATTCCCTTCATTGTTTATCTTGTGTTTCATCTTTTCTGGACAGTTGCTTGCATAATGTCCTTGGTTACCACAGCTGAAACATGTGATAAGATTGAGTTCTTCACGTATCTTCTGTGGACAAGTTGCTACATAATATCCTAGCTCTTTGCAGTTGTTGCACCAAACTTGGCCAATATCTTTATACTTATTCTTCTCTAGACATTCACTGGCATAGTGTCCCATTTCTTTACAATGATTACATTGTACATGGCTTTTGTCCTTCTTTTTCTTAGGTTTCTCCAAAGCTAGGAGTGCCTCTAGTTCATGTTCCTCATATGTTATCTTATAGGTAGGAATGTCTACTGGTTTCTTTGACCTTCTATTGCTTCTTGGAAAATTCATACGCCTCCTCTTTGGTCCTTTAAATTGGGTTGTATTGCATGGAGGTATAAGTGGAGATTTTCCTTTGTCCTCATCCTTCTGGGTAGACTTGGCTCCCTCTGGATAGTTTGCAATCAGTTGTTGCACTCCACCTTGTTTCCTTTGTGCAACTATGGAATAGATGGGGCATTGGATAGGAACATGATTATTTCCTTCACATAGGTAACAAGTAGCTTGAGAGGTGGGACATTGGCCTACTGGATGTTTCTCTTCACAATTGGGGCATTGATCTCCATGCTCCTTGGAAGTGTGATCCTTGTCTCCACAAATATTGCAAGCTTTGGTTCCTTCTAGAATAACATCTTTGTTATCCTTGTTGTCACAAACTCCTTTGGAAAAGTTGCTTTCCATGTTGAGCATTTGATCTGTCACCTTATGCAACAATTGGGCTTGGTTTTCCAAAAATCCTTGCATGGTTGGATCTTCCCCACTGGTGTTGGCTATGAATTGAGTTGTCATTTGGTTCAACTGGTTTTGGGTTCCTATGAATTTTCTCATGTTGTCCTCTTGGTTGTTGTTGTTGTTGTTGTCATCAACCTTGATGTTGGAGTCTCTTGGAGTAGTCATCTGTTTGGATTGGATTGAGATTAGAATAGGCAAGATATTTCTAAGGAAATAATTCTAACCACACACATCGCAATTCACTCAAGCAATGTGCAAGCAATCACAAACAAACACTTCTTTCAAACAACAAGTTTTCAACTAACTTTTTAGGCAAAAAAACATTTTTGTTACACCACACTATGTTGGTGGGTTAGACTTAGCTAAATATTGTGGTCAATCTATATGGTTCATTGGTGATCTTTCCATCTTTCTTGGTTGATTCTTCTTGCATGAGATCATGGTTTCCTTGGGGAAAAACTCTTGGTCTCAAAATTTCAAAGGTGATGATGACTCCTTCTAGGTTGTGTTTCCTTAGTCTCCAAATCTTGAGCAAGATTTCTTGTCTCACTTGTCCTTAGTGATATCCAAGGTTGAAGTCCTTGGTGAAAATGCTGAAGATGTTGAAGTCATTAGAGTTGAATATGTTGAAGTCATTAGAGTTGAAGAAGTCCTTTGCATAAGATGAAGTCTTTGGCCATGGGGTAGGCTTTGTCCATCAAGTTTGAGATAGAAGAGTTGTAGAATCAAAACCAAAATGGTTGAGGAAAGAGTTTACAAGATTGTTTGTAAATAAATTTTGGAACAAATACAACTCCTATTTTTCTAAGGGGTTTTGTCCAATCCTAGGGTTACAATCCTACAGGCAACACAATGCTCTGATACCATCTTGTAAGGTTCCCAACCTTTAATAAGGTAGAGATCCCTGTGTTTACAATGCTAGTCCCTGGATCAATAGCTAGCATCCACAGTTGAGATGTAATATCAAGAAACAAAGGTCATAATACAACTTTATAACCGGGAATAAAATAATTCATTACATCTTACATAGCTTATTTGGATATTACATTACATTGCAGCAGAATATCTATAAGCATGGGGTCCTTCATCTTCAAAGTGCCACAGGCAAACATGTTGGTTGTACACTTGTAATCCTAATCAATAAACTCCACTAATGTCAATCAAACCTGCAACAATACAAGTTACAGCCACAAGGGTCAATACATTTGAATTGTATTGGCAAGTTTCACTACTAAGTGGAAATGTGTGGATCCTATCATTACATGCATATTTGGTTAGGTAGGGTTTAGGCTTGTTTGCAGAAAGCAATAATGTTTTTCCTATCTTTTTCAAAAATGGTTTTGATCTTTTGTCAAAATCTTTCTGAGCTCCTTGGTACACCCCAAGTGCTTCAAGTCTTTGTCAAAATCTTTCTGGGCTCCTTGGTACACCCCAAGTGCTTCAAGTGTTTTGTTGTCACTTTCAAGTTTTACTTTTAGAAATTGGAATGTCGAGATTTCTCATAGCTTCAGGCCTTAGTTGCTCAGTATTGTCCATAACCGGGGACACGGCTAAGTACTTAGATTTTTATCTTCTGTAGAAGTTGTACACTTTACCCACATGACACACTCTCATCTTGTTGCCACCAGTGGCCGCTGGATAAGTACTCACCAAGATGGAGTACTGGCATATTGAGAATGTGACGAAGTCTTTCCATAGGGTCCTCCCAATACACAATGCTAGCTTGTCTTCAGGCACAAATGTAGGGTTCCTAGTTCCCTCATTTCCAGTTAACCTGAAGACCAATTGATGGGTCTTCCACTATGTAGTTGACTAAGCCAGTGCCCATTTAGCATGTGGCTGTACACGGAAGCCACTGTACGAGAAACATGTTCAATCTCTAAGTCCCTGGGTGGTTTTCTTCTAGTGCACACACAAAAAGAGATTGCCATATAAACATGGTTCCTTTTGTTGCCACCTTGTCCAAAACTTGAGTATCCTTGTCCACCCAGGTGGTTCATTGAGTACTTGTTTTATTATATAAAACACAAGTCTTTCAAAACTTCACATAATCTCAACATGTATCTCTTCTCAAAAAAATTTAGCAGGGCTAAGCATAATACAACTACATTGTTTTCACTAAGGAATATATAAGGGTATCCTATTAGGATTTAGCATAGCAAAATATATTAGTCTTTTATCATGCATGTTTCAAAATCCACTAAGTATAATGAAAATAGTAGGACTTGGATGATAGTGTCACTTGCATTTTTGGTAGGGAATGTTGGTTTACTTCTTGATCTTGCTAGTGTCACACTCTTCTAATCTTCGCTACAAATAAATCAAGCAAACACAATATCAACTAGCATTCCAACTAGCAATCAAACAAATCACACATAAAATAATAGGAATAAAGTCATGCATGCAAGCATGCAAAAGATAATTTTATTTGCAAAGGTGGTTTATACTAGGATCTTAAACATTGTAGGGTTCAAAGTGGTCATTTTCTAAAGTGGCAAACCATTTGCAAAAGGGTTTCATCTATAAACCATTTTTAAATCAAATCATTATTTCATGTGGTGAAAATGCTTTTGGTAAGGCAATAATTTTTATATTGTTCACCAAATAAGTTGTTAATTCTCAAAACTTGGTTTTTAGGGCCAGTAGGTTTGAATCAAAACATTTCCCAAAAGGTTTTACTCAAAAATCATTTCCATATCAAAATCAATGTTTTTATTTGACTAGAAAAGAGCTAAATCAAGTATTCAATCCTAATATTCACCAAATAAATTTTTAAATCCATAAGTTGGTTCCTAGGGTCAGTAGGTTCACAACAAACCAATTTGCAAAGATTTCATCCTCAAAAACTTTTTGGAATAATTTTTATAACCTAAACAAGCATACACAAGTTTCTGTAAAAACAAACAATTTAACAGAAGCTTTTTACTAAACAAATGGCATGGTTGGCTAGGGCTTGCTTTTCTGAATCCATTGATATAAAGTTTGCAAATTTTGGACGTGTGGATCAAAAGTTATGCAATTTACAAATTCAAACCACTAATAGAAATGTTTCTGTCTTTTAAATCAACTACAGGCCACGTGTCTTGTTCCTACTGGCGTCTACCGGTTCGCATGGATCGGCCTCTCTGGATCGTTGGATCTAAGTGTGATCGTGTGGCGCAGAGGCACACGATACCCCTTCGTCTACGTTCTATCACAGCCAGACAATCAAGATCTAACGGTCACGCTTGCGTGGTCAAACACTGGCGGCGCTGCGCGGTGGCTGGCGGCGGAGCTCGCTCTGGTGGTGGCGTCGCGGTGATTCTAGGAAGCAAAGAAGAGGGGAAAATGGCTTACAACATTCGCGTGGTCGAGGTGAAGCTCGAGGTGGTGCTGGTCTGGCGAGGGGCGCACTGGAGTGGGAGTAATCGCTCGCCAAAGTCGGTGACGACGTCAGACGGCTCTATTTGCTGTCGGAGGTGAGGCTGCAGTTCACCCTAAGGCAAGCAGGTGGTACGGTTAGAAGCGTGCTGATCTGGATAAGATGGGAGAATCATCGAGGAGTGCTAGGGCGAACGGAGGTTACCTGGGGAGTTCGCCGGAGTGTCAGTGAACGGTGGTGGCGCTCGGATGTTGTCGAAGCCGAGGCTCTAGGGCGAGCGCAGTTGAACAGAAGGCACAGGGAGAAGCACCAGAGGCTGGGGATCACGGCCGTGTGCTCAGGGAGGCAAGGGGCGGTGTCTGCTGGCCGGAATCGATGGAGAACCTCGCCGGAGGCAGTGGCGGTCTGAGAGGAAATTAGGGTAGCATGATGGCTCCGGTGGTGCGGTGTCTGGGGGAAAAGAGAGGGAAGACGCAGGCGGTTAAATGGGCGTGATTACTGGGAGGAATCAAGGCTGTCTTCAATGCGTATTCATCTCCGGCGTTTCTTGACTGCAACGGCAGGGCGGGGTTTGGGGTTGAAGACGACGCTGAGGTGGCAGTGGGGTCTGGGCGTCAGCGAAGGAGGGAAGTGTGCGGTGGGGTCCGTCTGTCAGTCGCTGAGTGGGTCGATTCGCGAGTTCGAATCGTTTTCTGCGGAGAGGAGAGGAGTTGGGCCAGGTGGGCTTAGCTGGGTTGGGTTGAGCTTGTTTTCATTTTTTTTCTTTCTGATTGCTTTTTCTTTTTCTATTTGGTTTTCTGTTTTGTTTTTATTCAAACAATTTAAACAACCAAATGAATTCAAACTTCCACTAAACTTTGCATTGAGTTTTAGTTCTGTTTAACAAAACAAACCAAAGTCCAAAACAAAATATTATTTTTATTCTTTTTAGGATCCATTTATTAATTAAAAATAGTCCTTAGTTATTAAATCAAATAGGATTTGTTTTATTAAAATTCCATTTTGAATTCTAAATAATACCAAAAACCAATTCAGTAGGTTTTATTTCAAAAAAATAAAACACTTGGAAAACTTATTTAAAATAAAATAACAAGTTTTAGTGTTTAATTAAAATGGGAAAAGTCTTTACATTAATAAAATTGGATATTAATAAATCCTCATTATTTTATTTAAATAGACTTTTATCTTTTTAATCAAAACAAAATATTTTATTTCAAAAGCTTGGCCAAGATTTCATTTGGCTTATAAAATAATCCTTATTTATAATTCCACTTTTGTTTCTGAAAACCAAATCTTTTTATTAAAAGATCCAAAATAGTAATTCCAAATATTTAAATCTTTCTTTATTAATTGTTTATCTTTTTAAATCCTTTTAGGATTTATTTTATCAAAATAGGTTTGAAGATTTCCAATTGGAATCAAAAAGTTTCTTCTTACCCTGAAAATCAACAAAGTTTTATTTTATTCATTTATTTTTCACATAACAAGATTTGGAAAATCTTGGGATGTGACAACAGCAACCCCCCAAATCTTATTTCCCTCTCATTAGAGGTCATTCTTGACACAAAAAGCAAACAAAAAGGATAAGGAGAGGTCATTACAGAAGTAATAACTTCCAAGACTCAAGAAAACTCTTGGGTTATCTCCCAACAAGTACTTTTCTTTAACGCCTTTAAGTTAGGCATGATAGCTTGAGAATATGCTCACATAAGAATTATGAATTGAAGTCAAAGAGAGCATCAATAAGAAAATTCAAAACACATTTAAGTCTAACCCACTTCCTATGCATAGGAATCTTGTATGCAAATAAAATCACAAAAAACAAAGTGACAGGCATAGGAAGATGAATCAAGAGCAACTTCAAAACTTTCAGCACATAGAGACGTGTTTCAGTACCATGAAAACTTCTACAACCATACTTTCCTCTCTCATAATAATTTTCAGTAGCATCATGAATAAACTCAACAATATAGCTATCACATAAAGCATGCTTTTCATGATCTACAAACACATAATTTCTATCAAGCTTAAAAATAGTGGGATTAAAACCTCCACAGGTTTTATCCATAGTAGATATTTCAAAAGGATCCACAGGAACATAACATTCATACCCCTTTGGTAAGCATGGGGACAATCAAATAATGTAAGAGGTAAAGAGTTACTCTCATTAGAAGGTAGGCATGGGTAGATCCATTCTTCCTCCTTTTGTTCATCACTCTCCTCCTCTTTTTCATCTAATGAGCTTCCAGTTTCAACAATTTCTTCTTCCATAGGCTCCTACAAGGCATTAGTCTCTTCCAGTTGTGGAAAGCACCTATTAAAATATTCAAGAATATATCCATTTGCTTCCTTGTAATTGTCAAAGCAAAATTTAAGTATCTTATAAACCTCATGTTCATAAGGTGCATCATCAGTATTTTCAAGCAAACTGGCAAGTTCAAATGCACCCTTGAAGGCAATAAACTCTTCAATTTGTTCCACATCATAAAAGTCATAATTTCCTTTAACATAAGAAGATATGGTAACATTATCATTATACTCACATTGGAAAGGTAGGTGTTTATACCTCCTACAACAACAAGCTTTATCAAAGCAATAAGTAACATTATAAGTAGAGCACACGTCTCTAGCAATAGTATTCAACTTATCAATTTGTTCCCATAAGTGTTTCCCTTTTTGTGACAAACGGTGTTCCTTATAATAATACTTTTATTCTTCTGTGAACCCACCTTGCCAATAAGAACTAGTTTCAAAGAAACCATCCATCGATGGAAAGCATGACCAAGCAAGGCAATGACAGACCACCAACTAGAGTAAGAACTAATTTTTTTGTGTTTTTGAATAAAGCAGGCAAACCAAACTAGACTATTTTTTTGTTTTTTTTTTGAAAAGAGGCAAAAAAAACCAAGCAAAAGAAACAAAGCAAACTAAAAACAAAGTAAAGAGAAAGGAAGTGAAGGATTCCCCTTTTGAAGACGTCCTTAGCCTCCCAGGAAACGGCGCCAGAAAATAGCTTGATGGCGCCCAGTACTTGTCGTGGGACGGTTCGTTGGAAACCCCAAGAGCAAGGTATGAAGCAGCACAACAGCAAGTTTCCCTCAGTAAGAAACCGAGGTTATGGAACTAGTAGGAGGAAGGAAACGTCACACAGGTGTTGCAAGCAACGCGGAGATCTGCACAACACAAACTCAAGACTTTGCCCCAACGAATCAGTGAGGTTGTCAAGCTCACCGGTTTGCTGTAACAACGGATTAAACGTATGGTGTGGAAGGTAATGGTGGTTTGCATCAAGTAAACAGGTAACAGTGGAAGATGTATCAATGGTAAAGATTGGACCGGGGTCCATAGTTCACTAGAGGTGCTCTCCTTAGATAAACAACATGGCATGAAGGGTAAACAAATTACAGCGAGGCAATTGACAGGAGCTGAGCAAGGCATAACAATGCAATTACTAGCCAGAAAGATCCTATGAGGTTGATTGGGCAATACAGGAATATACATACACCGTCATCCAATTGCATCTATGACTAGAAGTCCACCTTCAGGTTATCATCCGAACCCCCTCCAGTATTAAGTTACAAGCAACAGACAACTGCTTTAAGTAAAGTGTGTAAGGTAAACAGTCCACATGTTCCATGAACCGGAGACCGTTGTTTTATCCCTAGTAGCAACAACACATCTACAACAGGAGAGATTTTTGTCACTTCCTTTGGAAACTAGAGGCATGAACCCACTATCGAGCATAAATACCCCCTCTTGGAGTCACTAGCAACTACTTGGCGAAGATAACCACTAGCAACGGAGAGCATGCAAGATCACAAACAACACAGACATGATAGAATCATAAAGATAAAAACATTAATCAAACCAACATAATAATCTCAATATCCATCAGATCCCCGCAAACACAACATGCATGATTATAAATAGATTAGATCTTGATCATGAGCGGAGGTCACAAGGTCTATACATGAAAGCACAAAGGAAGAGATACAACCATCTAGCTACTACATGGACCCATAGTCCAAGGTGGAACTACTCACGCTCACGCATCATACCGGAGAGAAGGCCTCCGGGATGATCTCCCCTCCGGCAGGGTGCCGGGAAGAACTTCATATCCCGCGATCTAGGTACGATGGTGGCGGTGGCTACAGATGGTTTCGTGGATTTATGATCGGGTACCCAGAGTTTCTGCATCGGGGGCTTCTTATAGGCGAAGGGGTGTAACATCCCTAAATTCATATTCCAAAACTCATTCATATCATCCTTGCATTCATCATCATATAGGGTTTTCTCAAAATCATTTCAAAAACAGGAGCATTTGTGGCTCATTATTTTATGAAAACCCTAGCCTTTGTGCTACATGCTTTTGGGAAAGATGCTGTTATTCATTCATAATGTTTTGAATTCAAACTTAAGTGGTCTCAAAAGCTTGAACAAAATATCAAAAGCAAAATATGAATTAAAACAAATCCTATGCCTATTATCACCTCTCATAAAGGCATAGTTTAATTTATTTGCAAAAGGACCCAAGAGTTCTGAAATGTTTAGATGTGTTTGACACTCATTTAAGAGCAAGTTTTATTTTACAAAAGTCCTGTAAAGTTTTGGATTCAAACATATTTGAATTTAGGTTTAAAAACCATTTCTGGAAATTCAATCTGAAAAAGAAAAAGAATTAAGAAGGAAAAAAATAGCCAACCAGCCAATCTGGCCGACCCAGCCCAACACGGCCTAGACTAGACTAGCAGTGCACACCCCGCGAACCGTTTTCTTTACCCACTCTCGCACCCACCAGCCCACTGACAGAAGGGACCCGCTTCCACTCCCCTCTCTCGCTGACAACCACGGCCCACCCGAGCATCGTCGTCTCCATCCCCACGACCTGTTCGTCCCCAAATTGACGCGGCCGTTTCCTATTGATTACGCAGCTTAAATTCGCGTTAAGGCACGAGTGATTCTCGCTCGCGAGCAGGCTACATAAACCCCCTCTGCCCCCTCTCTCTTCTCCCCCAAACACCAAGCACAGAACGCCCCCAGGCTGCGCACATTGCTCTCTGCAACCCCGCCGTCTCCGACGACTGCGCCGGCGAATTCCGGTGAGTCTCGTGTTCCCCTCTGCCTCTCATTCATGATGTCTTGTCCAGTGAGTCTCGGCGCATCTACTGACACACCCCACTTACCTTCGCATGACCTGTAGCTCCAGCAACGTCGACGACTGGCCGCCACCGTCTTCGGCATCAACTCCGACGACCTCCGGTGGTAAGACCAGACCGCCCCAAGCCTTGTCTTTCACACGCACGTATTCCCCGTGATCTTCTGCACCTGACTACACTCTCCGTTTGCCTCCTAGAGATCGGCAACGTCGCCTTCGACCTCGAGCAGAACCACCTGTCGCCAGACTCAACTCCGACGAGGAATCGTCACCACGTCAGCACGCCCCTTGACAAACCAGAGCCACCTCGAGCTTCAGCACGCCACCGCGGTCCTGGTAAACGCTTTCTTGCTTCCCCGGACGACCTAGAGCACCGGCGCCACCGTAGTCAGATGCGCCGCCGCCGGACAACGCCGCTAGCACCGCCAGTTTGTGGCTTGATGATTTGGTCCGTTGGATCTGCATCGTAGGGCTAGGATAGATCTTAATCGAAGAGGTATGCGCGCGTCAGAGCCGCTAGATCTAAGTTAGATACTACGGCCTGCGACTGCCGATCCGCGCGAAGCGGTACGCGCCAGTGAGGCTGCGACACGTGGCTAGGGATAATTCAAAAACAGAAATTTGAATCAGATTTAGATCCAAACTTTAAACTGCTATAACTTTTGAATGCCACGTTAGAATTTTACAAACTTTATACCATTGGATTCAGTGAAACAAGACTTTTCTGAATGTCCAATTTGTTTAACAAATAGTAACAGTTAAAATGACTTTATTTGTAGAACATGTTTAGGGCTATTTTAAGTATAGATTCATTTTGGTAAATTGTATTGGTGCCAAATAAGTTTAGTTGGCAAACTTGTGACTTGTTAAGTTTCTGTAAACATGTGCATGCTTGGTAGAGTTTTCAAAAATCACCACTTAGTAAATTCTTGCATGCATGCATTCATATTATTTTTGGTTGTATATAATTATGTGTAATTGTATGCTATAATTTTGTGTAGATTTTGCTAGTGATTGTGATTGTGAAGAGTGCTACTCTCCCCACTACCAAGGCAAGTGATATTTTCATGAATATTTCTATCCTATGTTTTGTACTAGCATTAGATATTTTGCTAAGTCTTGCATGCTATTTTTGCCTAATGCTAAGTTGGGAAATCCTAAGTAGTGTAGAATTGTAGAATTTCTAGGGAATTTTCCTAAGTTAAGTTATCTTACCATGCTTAGCCTAGCTATTTAGCAAACAAGGGTTGGTGAAAATCTATACATACTATGATGAAAATATTTCTAAGTCATGAGACTTATGCTTTCCTAATAAAACAACTAAGTCAAATGAACCTCCTGGGTGGAATGGAAGGATTGGGTTATGTTGAGTGGTTACACAAGGCCATGGACTTGGGTTGTGTATCTCACTTGTGGTATGCCACCCAGGCACAAAGGGATTTGGAGGCCAAGTGTTGAGAAAGCTTACAGTGCAACCACTTGGCAATATGGGCTCTGCCTTGATCATATAGGTTGCTAGAACTTAGTCATATGGACAGTTGGTGGTAGTAGGGATGATAGGTTGGAGCGCGTCCATTTGACTAAGGAAAGGCTTCTGAAAGGTCCTATCTTGGGAAACCAAGTCTGGTGGGGAAAGTGCACAACCTCTGCAGATGGAAAACCTAAGTACTTAGCCTAGTCCAAGGCAATGGACAATTTGAGCATCAAGACATGGAAGCTACAAGAATCTCATCACTCCAACTTCTAAGTAAAAATTGGTGGGTGAACAAAGGTGAAGGACCCCAATGTCTATTGGTGGTTTCTTGGGAATGTTTTGACAAAGAAAAACTTAGTGATTTCAACTAATAAGTAAAACTTATTTTCAAGCAAAGCAAGCCAAGCTACACTTAGCCAAAATGCATATAGTAATATAGTCCACTTAAAATAAACTAAGGTATCACTTGCCAATACTATTCCAAAGTATTGACCCTCTGTGGCTGTAACTTGTGATGTTGCAGGTTACTCCGATGATGAATAGGAGTCATGAGTCTACACTCAACATGCTTGCCTGTGGCACATGAAGATGAAGACTTATGTTTATTTACTTATTCCTTAAACTCTTGTATTAGGCCTATGGCCCTGAGTTGTAAAAGACTATGTTTATCTCTGGAAGGAATGTAATAAACGACCTTTGTATCTGTGTACTTCATCTTAAACTGTGGATGCTAGCATTGATCCAGGGACTAGCATTGCAATCACAGGGATCCTTTCCTTTATAAAGGAGGGGTATAACAGATGGTATCAGAGCACTGTGTTGCCTGTAGGATTGTGACCCTAGGATTGTAAAACCACTAAGGAAAAGTTTTCAACTACTTCTACACTTGTCTATTCTTCTCGTAAAACTTTTCTAATCTTTTCATTCTCAACTCCATTTGTAGATGAACTCCATCAACGAAGCCGTGAAGAGAGGACCACTCATGACCATGACCTTGGAGTGTGAAACTGAGTTTCCCAATATTCTCAAGGACCTCATGGTGGCAATGGAAGCACATGGTGCAGCTGTGTACAAGGGCTTTCCAGTGATGGATGAAGGAGTGGAGTATTGGTGGGTGCAACTTCACTTGTACAAAAACAAGGAAGATAACCACAAAGAAAGGGGATTCTGCATGTACACCAACACTATAATGCACACCACATTCTTTGAGTCAGCCAGAGATGCAGCTTGGAGGACTATCAAAGAACTAAGTGCTAGAGTCAAGTGCAGAATGCTCAACCTCCAAAAAGACTTAGAGAAAGAGAAGGAACGTACCCAAGAGTTGGAAGCCACCAACCAAGAGTTAAGGGGAGATGTTATAGACTTAGTGATGGAATCAAGAGAACAAGATTGGTGGATTGCCTCTAGGAACATTGTGTTTGCTAATAGATCCAGTGAGATAGGATTGTAAGGGCACTCCGTTAGTTGGACCACCACTTATCACCTTATTTTCCAAAATGATACTTTAAATAAGTTGGACCTTGATTGATGTAATGGATTCATGTATGCATGACTTGTGTGATTTTGTGATTCCAAGGATGTGTATGTGATGTTGTCGTTATTTATCTTACAATTTTATTGTTATAACTTTTTCAATCTTATAAATAGATGCCTATTACCATCAGCACCGTTGAGGAGTTCCAGGTTACCCGTTTTGGACCCCGTATCGTTGAGCTTACCACCTTGCTCGATCTCCCTCTTCCCATCATCACGGTGTACCCACTCACCAAGTTCGAGAGGAAGGACCTCTGGGGCTTCAAGGTGAACCAGCCCGGACGCCAGACAGAGCCTACTACGGAGGCCATCGTCTTCAAGCTGATGCACGACGATAGGGAGAGAGGCATGGAGGTAGTCATGCAGGACCTGATAGGACGTCTGTTAGGCCGTCACTCCCGACAGGTTAGGGGCACTCACTTCCACGTCTTCGGAAGACGTGATGTTGATGGAGAGTCCATCGACTTTGAGGACGACTCGAGGGACACGGCAGAGCCGATACGTCTCTATCTCCAGGACTTAGAGACTCTCCTTAGGCACGTGGACACGGACAGGACGAACTTCATGCTCAGCAATGACGAGCTCCAGGTGCAGCTTCGCGAGAAGGACAAGCTTTTCGCACAGCAGGATGAGATGATCAAGGAAATGGAGATGAAGTTCGAGGCTCAGGATCGCAAGTTCAAGAGTCAGGAGAAACGCGTCCAAGATAGGAACAAGAAGATCCGGGATATGACCGAGGAACTGAAGTCCAAGGATTTCGAGCTAGAGCAGTAGCAGATGGTTATTGAGAGGCTTCGCTCCCAGAAGAGGGCTCTCAAGGCCAAGGTCGATTCCTTGACCACTACGATTGAGGAGAACAATAACGCGATGGAGAATGCAGGTCTTACCTTCGTCGAGGAGGAGATTGATGCTGATGAGTAGACTTGACTACTCGTTTATCTTTCATATTCGTACTTGTTATTGTGAACTTGTTATTGGACCATCCGACATGTGGATGGCTTGCCACTTGTGTGTTTTACTTCATGAACTTATGATGTGGATGTTGAACTTTTATTCCTATGTTGCTTGCAATGTGTTTGTTGTGATGTAATGTGCATAAAACATCTATGGGTATCTCATTCTTACCTCTATTTGAACAAACCACAGATGCCTCCCCGTCGCGCAAACCCCAACCCCAATAACATCACTCCAGAAATGCAACAGATGATGAATGCTCAAACACAGCTTATGCAGATGATGACAACATTCATCCAAAACCAGAATAACAACAACAACAACCCCAATAACAACAACAACCCCAATAACAACAACAACCCCAATAACAACAACAACCCCAATAACAACAACAACCCTCCGGGTTTTGATATGCTCACCAGATTTCTGCGATTGAGGCCAGCAAAGTTTTCGGGAACAACTGATCCCATGGTAGCCAATGATTGGCTACGTTCTGTGAACAAGGACTTAGTGACCGTGGGCTGCACGGATGCTGAAAAAGTTAGGTTCGCAGCACATCTGTTGGAAGGACCAGCCGCCACATGGTGGGATAACTTCCAAATTACCACTCCTTTAGATGAGGTGACTTGGGCTATCTTTGAAGATGGCTTTCGCACGGCTCATATCTCATCAGGAATGATGAGTCTGAAAAAGAAGGAGTTTCACAACCTGAAGCAGCGCCACCGCAGCGTGGCTGAATACATAGAAGAGTTCAACAATCTGGCACGCTATGCACCGGATGAGGTTGACACAGATGCCAAAAGAAAGGAGAAGTTTCTGGAAGGCTTGAATGATGAGCTAAACTTGCAGTTGTCTGTGGCATATGTTCCAACTTATCAGTCTCTGTGTGACAAGGCTGCTATCTTGGAAAGTAAATTGAAGCAAGTCGAGAGTAGGAAGAGGAAACACACCGACAAGCACAGCTTGGGATCGTCTCACAAACGATCTCACCATGCTGACAGTGGCAGCTCGGGATCCCACAAGCATGGGAAATTCAACAAGCACCACAACCACAACCGTCATGACAACAAGCATCACCGCAGTCATGATAATGACAAGTATAAGAACCACAAGAGTGGACATAAGATCCACCACGGTGGAAGTGGAAGTGGAAGCCAGCCTAAAAAGGATATCAGTCAGGTTGAGTGCTTCAAGTGCAAGAAGCTGGGGCATTATGCTAATGAGTGCCCTGAGAAGAAAGTGGAAGGACCTAACAAGCCCAATCCTTTCCAGAAAGGACAGGTTAACCACATCAGTGTGGAAGAGGTCTATGAGGAGCCTGACGCTGTTGCTGGTAAGTTCAGACTCAATTCCATTCCAGCATTTGTACTCTTTGACACTGGTGCATCTCATTCATTCATATCAAAAGCATTTCTTGATAGAAATGGGTTTGCATCTGAAAACATTGGGTGTCCAATAAAGGTTAGTTCTCCGGGGGAGATATGATAGTAAGCCTTGGATGCCGGGATCTCGTCATAGAGTTTGGAAAGCATAAGTTTCCAGTAAGCCTGATAATCCTAGATTCCCAAGGACTAGATGTAATTTTGGGAATGGATTGGATGGCTAAGTATGAAGGAGTACTAGATTGTGCTAATCGTACTGTTGCACTCACAACCCCAGAAGGAAAAAGAATAAAATTCAAGTCAAACTTTGAATCAAAAGGAAGTAAGCTAAATTCTCTTAAGGGGGTTAGCATGGACAGTGTGCCAATTGTATGTGAGTATCCGGATGTGTTTCCGGAAGAGTTGCCAGGAATGCCACCTGATAGATATGTGGAGTTTCTGATAGATTTGGTACCAGGTTCTGGACCAATAGCAAAGAGACCATACAAAATGTCAATTGATGAACTGAAGGAACTCAAGAAGCAACTAGGAGAACAATTGCAGAAAGGATTTATCCAACCAAGTTCTTCATCTTGGGGAGCTCCAGTTTTATTCGTGGAAAAGAAGGATAGGACACAAAGATTATGCATTGACTACCGTTCACTCAACGAGGTAACCATCAAGAACAAATATCCTTTGCCAAGAATCAACGACTTGTTTGATCAGCTAGAAGGAGCATGTGTGTTCTCGAAGATTGATCTCCGGTCAGGTTATTTTCAACTCAAGATAAGAGAGCAAGACATACCTAAAACAGCTTTCACCACAAGGTATGGATTGTATGAGTACACTGTGATGCCTTTTGGCTTAACCAACGCTCCAGCATACTTCATGAATATGATGAACAAGGTATTCATGGAATTTCTCGACAAGTTTGTTGTCGTTTTCATCGATGACATCTTGGTCTACTCCAAGAGCAAGGAAGAACACGAAAGACACTTACGCTTGATACTTGAGATACTGAGGGAACATAAACTTTATGCCAAATTCAGCAAGTGTGAGTTCTGGTTAGAGGAAGTTGGTTTTCTTGGTCATGTTATGACAAAGGATGGTGTGGCAGTTGATCCTGCCAAAGTTTCAGCTGTGACAGAATGGGAATCACCCAAGAATGTGAAAGAAGTTCGTAGTTTCCTCGGCTTAGCAGGTTACTACAGAAGGTTCATTGAAAATTTCTCGAAGGTTGCTAAGCCAATGACGGAATTGTTAAAAAAGGACAAGAAATTTGCTTGGTCTGAAGGTTGTGAAGTCAGCTTCCAAGAATTGAAGAAGAGACTTGTAACAGCACCAGTTCTATGTCTGCCAGATTTGGAAAAGGATTTCCAAGTATATTGTGATGCTTCTCATCAAGGTTTGGGTGCCGTACTTATGCAAGACGGTAAAGTCGTAGCCTATGCTTCGAGACAACTCAAAACTCATGAAGTAAACTATCCTACTCATGACTTGGAGTTGGCCTCTGTCGTCCATGCACTCAAAACATGGAGACATTACCTTTTGGGAAAGCGATGTGAAGTGTTCACCGATCATAAGAGTTTGAAGTATATCTTCACCCAGAAAGAAATCAATATGAGACAAAGGAGATGGCTAGAACTTATCAAAGATTACGACTTAAGTTTGCAATACCACCCCGGTAAAGAGAATGTAGTAGCAGATGCTCTAAGTCGTAAGACGTTTGCAAATAGCCTTACCAAAGGAGAATTGCCGGATGACTTGTGTAAGCAATTCAAAGAAATCAGATTAGAAATTGTGCCTGAGGGACATCTCATGTCTTTGGATGTTCAACCCACTTTGTTGGACAAGATCCGAGAAGCTCAGAAGACTGATAAGGAAATTGAAAAGATTAAGGAAAATATTAGTCTAGGGAAAGCTAAGAGTTTCCATATAGACGAACAAGGTACTTTATGGCACGGGAAACGTATTTGTGTTCCACAAGACACGGAGTTGCGGAAACTGATTCTACAGGAAGCCCACAACTCTCCATATTCTATTCACCCAGGTAACACCAAGATGTACATGGACATGAAAGAAAGATTTTGGTGGAACAATCTAAAAAGGGACATCGCCGAACATATTGCTTTGTGTGATGTGTGTAGCAGAGTAAAAGCGGAGCATCAGAAACCAGCAGGTTTGCTTCAACCACTACCTATTCCTGAATGGAAGTGGGAAAATATTGGTATGGATTTCATTACCGGATTACCAAGGACCAGGTCAGGGTATGATTTCATATGGGTAGTAGTGGATCGCCTAACTAAAGTGGCTCATTTTATACCCGTGAAGACAACTTATACAAGTGCCAAGTTAGCAAAGATCTACATGAGCAGAATTATATGCCTTCACGGTGTGCCTAAGAGTATTGTGTCAGATAGAGGAACTCAGTTCACTTCTCACTTTTGGAGACAACTTCATGAATCCTTAGGAACGAGGTTGGAATTCAGCACTGCTTTTCATCCTCAAACTGATGGACAAACAGAAAGAACTAACCAAATTCTTGAAGACATGTTGCGGGCATGTGCCTTAGACTATGGAGCAAGTTGGGATGAAAGTCTGCCGTACGCAGAATTTTCTTATAATAACAGCTATCAATCTAGTATTGGGATGGCACCGTTTGAATTTCTCTACGGAAGGAAGTGTACCACCCCATTGCTATGGAATGGAGTGGGAGAAAGGAGTTTGTTTGGACCTGATCTTATCAAGGACGCTGAAGAGAAAGTCAAATTTGTTAAGGACAGATTGAAGATAGCACAGTCCCGACAGAAAAGCTACGCGGATTCTAAGCGTAGAGAAGTCACCTACGAAGTTGGGGATAGAGCTTATCTTAGAGTATCACCACTTCGTGGAGTGAAAAGATTTGGAGTCAAAGGAAAGTTGGCACCAAGGTATGTTGGGCCATTCAAGATTCTAAGTCGCAAGGGAGAAGTTGCATATGAAGTTGAATTGCCAGAGTCTCTGTCAGCTGTCCATGATGTGTTTCATGTGAGTCAGCTTAAGAAATGTCACCCAGAAATGGAAGAATCATCTTTGAAGGATACCATACCCTTGGAAGAAGTTCAACTAGAAAGTGACCTCACCTATGAAGAAAAGCCTGTCAAGATTCTTGAGACCGCAGAAAGAGTCACAAGGACAAAAACTATCAAGTTTTGCAAGGTGCAATGGAACCATCACTCCGAAGAGGAAGCAACATGGGAAAGAGAAGATGATCTTCGGAAAGACCACCCTCACCTATTTGCTAGCCAATCCGAATCTCGAGGGCGAGATTCATCTTAAGGGGGTTAGATTTGTAACATCCCTAAATTCATATTCCAAAACTCATTCATATCATCCTTGCATTCATCATCATATAGGGTTTTCTCAAAATCATTTCAAAAACAGGAGCATTTGTGGCTCATTATTTTATGAAAACCCTAGCCTTTGTGCTACATGCTTTTGGGAAAGATGCTGTTATTCATTCATAATGTTTTGAATTCAAACTTAAGTGGTCTCAAAAGCTTGAACAAAATATCAAAAGCAAAATATGAATTAAAACAAATCCTATGCCTATTATCACCTCTCATAAAGGCATAGTTTAATTTATTTGCAAAAGGACCCAAGAGTTCTGAAATGTTTAGATGTGTTTGACACTCATTTAAGAGCAAGTTTTATTTTACAAAAGTCCTGTAAAGTTTTGGATTCAAACAGATTTGAATTTAGGTTTAAAAACCATTTCTGGAAATTCAATCTGAAAAAGAAAAAGAATTAAGAAGGAAAAAAATAGCCAACCAGCCAATCTGGCCGACCCAGCCCAACACGGCCCAGACTAGCCCAGCAGTGCACACCCCGCGAACCGTTTTCTTTACCCACTCTCGCACCCACTGACAGAAGGGACCCGCTTCCACTCCCCTCTCTCGCTGACAACCACGGCCCACCCGAGCATCGTCGTCTCCACCCCCACGACCTGTTCGTCCCCAAATTGACGCGGCCGTTTCCTGTTGATTACGCAGCTTAAATTCGCGTTAAGGCACGAGTGATTCTCGCTCGCGAGCAGGCTACATAAACCCCCTCTGCCCCCTCTCTCTTCTCCCCCAAACACCAAGCACAGAACGCCCCCAGGCTGCGCACATTGCTCTCTGCAACCCCGCCGTCTCCGACGACTGCGCCGGCGAATTCCGGTGAGTCTCGTGTTCCCCTCTGCCTCTCATTCATGATGTCTTGTCCAGTGAGTCTCGGCGCATCTACTGACACACCCCACTTACCTTCGCATGACCTGTAGCTCCAGCAACGTCGACGACTGGCCGCCACCATCTTCGGCATCAACTCCGACGACCTCCGGTGGTAAGACCAGACCGCCCCAAGCCTTGTCTTTCACACGCGCGTATTCCCCGTGATCTTCTGCACCTGACTACACTCTCCGTTTGTCTCGTAGAGATCGGCAACGTTGCCTTCGACCTCGAGCAGAACCACCTGTCGCCAGACTCAACTCCGACGAGGAATCGTCACCGTGTCAGCACGCCCCTTGACAAACCAGAGCCACCTCGAGCTTCAGCATGCCACCGCGGTCCTAGTAAGCGCTTTCTTGCTTCCCCGGACGACCTAGAGCACCGGCGCCACCGTAGTCAGACGCGCCGCCGCCGGACAACGCCGCTAGCACCGCCAGTTTGTGGCTTGATGATTTGGTCCGTTGGATCTGCATCGTAGGGCTAGGATAGATCTTAATCGAAGAGGTACGCGCGCGTCAGAGCCGCTAGATCTAAGTTAGATCCTACGGCCTGCGACTGCCGATCCGCGCGAAGCGGTACGCGCCAGTGAGGCTGCGACACGTGGCTAGGGATAATTCAAAAACAGAAATTTGAATCAGATTTAGATCCAAACTTTAAACTGCTATAACTTTTGAATGCCACGTTAGAATTTTACAAACTTTATACCGTTGGATTCAGTGAAACAAGACCTTTCTGAATGTCCAATTTGTTTAACAAATAGTAACAGTTAAAATGACTTTATTTGTAGAACATGTTTAGGGCTATTTTAAGTATAGATTCATTTTGGTAAATTGTATTGGTGCCAAATAAGTTTAGTTGGCAAACTTGTGACTTGTTAAGTTTCTGTAAACATGTGCATGCTTGGTAGAGTTTTCAAAAATCACCACTTAGTAAATTCTTGCATGCATGCATTCATATTATTTTTGGTTGTATATAATTATGTGTAATTGTATGCTATAATTTTGTGTAGATTTTGCTAGTGATTGTGATTGTGAAGAGTGCTACTCTCCCCACTACCAAGGCAAGTGATATTTTCATGAATATTTCTATCCTATGTTTTGTACTAGCATTAGATATTTTGCTAAGTCTTGCATGCTATTTTTTCCTAATGCTAAGTTGGGAAATCCTAAGTAGTGTAGAATTGTAGAATTTCTAGGGAATTTTCCTAAGTTAAGTTATCTTACCATGCTTAGCCTAGCTATTTAGAAAACAAGGGTTGGTGAAAATCTATACATACTATGATGAAAATATTTCTAAGTCATGAGACTTATGCTTTCCTAATAAAACAACTAAGTCAAATGAACCTCCTGGGTGGAATGGAAGGATTGGGTTATGTTGAGTGGTTACACAAGGCCATGGACTTGGGTTGTGTATCTCACTTGTGGTATGCCACCCAGGCACAAAGGGATTTGGAGGCCAAGTGTTGAGAAAGCTTACAGTGCAACCACTTGGCAATATGGGCTCTGCCTTGATCATATAGGTTGCTAGAACTTAGTCATATGGAAAGTTGGTGGTAGTAGGGATGATAGGTTGGAGCACGTCCATTTGACTAAGGAAAGGCTTCTGAAAGGTCCTATCTTGGGAAACCAAGTCTGGTGGGGAAAGTGCACAACCTCTGCAGATGGAAAACCTAAGTACTTAGCCTAGTCCAAGGCAATGGACAATTTGAGCATCAAGACATGGAAGCTACAAGAATCTCATCACTCCAACTTCTAAGTAAAAATTGGTGGGTGAACAAGGGTGAAGGACCCCAATGTCTATTGGTGGTTTCTTGGGAATGTTTTGACAAAGAAAAACTTAGTGATTTCAACTAATAAGTAAAACTTATTTTCAAGCAAAGCAAGCCAAGCTACACTTAGCCAAAATGCATATAGTAATATAGTCCACTTAAAATAAACTAAGGTATCACTTGCCAATACTATTCCAAAGTATTGACCCTCTGTGGCTGTAACTTGTGATGTTGCAGGTTACTCCGATGATGAATAGGAGTCATGAGTCTACACTCAACATGCTTGCCTGTGGCACATGAAGATGAAGACTTATGTTTATTTACTTATTCCTTAAACTCTTGTATTAGGCCTATGGCCCTGAGTTGTAAAAGACTATGTTTTATCTCTGGAAGGAATGTAATAAACGACCTTTGTATCTGTGTACTTCATCTTAAACTGTGGATGCTAGCATTGATCCAGGGACTAGCATTGCAATCACAGGGATCCTTTCCTTTATAAAGGAGGGGTATAACAAGGGGCGAGACCGGGAGGCGGCCAGAGCCAACAAACCCTAGACAGGCGCGGTCCCACCTGCCCCCGTGCCTAGGGTGGGTCTAGCCCCCCTGGCCGGCCCCTCCGGCTCTCCTCTGGACTTCTTGTTCCCCATGGAAAGTAATTGACTTTGACGTTTGTCCCGTCCAATTCCGAGAATATTTCTTCACTAACTTTTCTGAAACCAAAATAGCAGAAAACAGGCATCTGGCACTGTTGCAACTTGTTAATAGGTTAGTACCAGAAAACATGTAAAAAGCACCTCAAAGTTTAGACAAGCAAAGCAAAGTAGATACAAAACAAGCATGGAGCATAAAAAATTATAGATATGTTTCCAACGTATCAGTGACTTGCGAGGAGCTTTGCGACCTTGAGGTCGGCTACGAGTACGACTACATCATCCACATTCCCCTCGGAACGTTAACCTCTTTTGGACTACAAGGGTATGTATCTGAAACCTCAGTGATACGTCGTAAATGTATCTAGAATTTTTTATGTTTCATGCTTTTTAGTATCCACTTTGCTATGCTTTGTCTACTCTTTGAGGTATTTTTATACATTTTCTCGGACTAACCTATTAACAAGATGACGCAGTGCTAGTTGCATGTTTTCTGTTGTTTTTAGTTTCAGAAAAGCTAGTAAGGAAATATTCTTAAAATTGGATGGGACAAAAGCCAAAGTCAATATTTCACCGGAACAAACACAGAGACAGAAGGAGAGCCGGAGGGGTGCCACAGGGTGGCCGCACCCCCAGGCGCGGGCCCAGCTAGGCCACGCCTAGGCAGGGTGTGGGCCCCTGGCCGCCCTCCTACCTCGCCTCTTCGCTTATATAATCCCCCCGATGCCAAAACACTAAACACCCGATCGGATCTCCACGAAATAGTCCATAGCCGCCGTCACCATCGTCCCTAGATCGGGGGGATCTGAAGCTCTTCCCGACACCCTGTCGGAGGGGAGAGATCATCCCAGAGGCCTTCTTCATCACCATGCCAGCCTCCGGTATGATGTGTGAGTAGTTCAATCTTGGACTATGGGTCCATACAGTAGCTATATGGTTGTTCTCCTCCTTTGTGCTATCATGTTTAGATCTTGTGAGCTCCGTTCATGATCAAGATCATCTATTTGTAATCATACATGTTGTTTTTGCGGGGATCCAATGGATATTGATATTACTATGTCAGATTGATTATTGATTCTATCATGTATTATTTATTATTGATTCTATCATGTATGTGTTGTTTGAGATCTTGCATGCTCTCTATTTCTAGTAGCTATCTTGGACAAGTAGATGCTAGTGACTCCAAGAGGGAGTATTTATGCTCGATAGTGGGTTCGTGCCTCTATTGAATCTGGGGAAGTGATAGAAATCTCTAAGGTTGTAGATGTGTTGTTGCTACTAGGGAGAAAACAACAATCTTTTGTTCATGGAACAATTGTATTGTTTACTTTACACACATTGCTTAATGCAGTTATCTGTTGCTTGCAACTTAATACTGGAGGGGGTTCGGATGATAACCTGAAGGTGGATTACTAGTCATAGATGTAGTTGGATGGCGCTCTATGTATATTGTTGTAATGCCCAATCAAATCTCATAGGAATCATGAATGTCTAGTATTTGCATTGTTATGCCTTGCTCGGTTCTTGTTAATTGCCCCGCTGTAATTTATTTATCCAACATGTTATGTTATTTATCTTAAGGAGAACACCTCTAATGAACTGTGGACCTCGGTCCAATATTTACCATTGTGGCATCATCTACTGTTACCATTTACTTTCTACAAGCAACCATTACCTTCCACACTATACCTTTAATCCTTTTTTTCAGCAAACCAGTGAGACTGACAACCTCATGTAAGTTGGGGGCAAAGTCTTGAGTTTGTATTGTGCAGGATTCCAAGTTGTTAGCAACACCTTGGGATTGTTTCCTTGCTCCTACTATTTCGATAACCTTGGTTTCACAACTGAGGGAAAACTTGCTCCGTGCTCATCATACCTTCCTCTTGGGGTCTCCCAACGAAGCTCTACTATTGAGCCACGTCAAGGATTTTTCTGGCGCCGTTGCCGGGGAGTTAAGGACAACTTCACAAGGGGAGTCTTTCACAACCATTCTCTTTACTTTGTTTTTGTTTTGCTTAGTTTTTTTTTGCTTTTTTGCTTGTTTCTTTCTTTCAAAATACAAAAAATAGTTTCGTTTGGTTTGCCTTTTCTTATAAAAAACAGAAGAAATTAGTTCCTACTATAGTTGTTGGTCTGTTATTGCCTTTCTTTGTCATGCTTTCTATCAATGGTTGGTTTCTTTGAAACTAGTTCTTATTGGCAAGGTGGGTTCACGGAAGAACAAAAATATTATTATAAGCAACACCGCTTGTCACAAAAAGGGAAACACTTACAGGAACAAATTGATAAATTGAATACCATTGCTAGAAACGTGTGCTCTACTTATAATGTTACTTATTTCTTTGATAAATCTTGTTGTTGTAGGAGGTATAAACACCTCCCTTTTCAATGTGAGTATAATGATAATGTTACCATATCTTCTTATGTTAAAGTAAATTATGACTTTTATGATGTGGAACAAATTGAAGAATTTATTGCTTGGAAGGGTGCATTTGAACTTGCTAGTTTGCTTGAAAATACTGATGATTCACCTTATGAATATGAGGTTTATGATATACTTAAATTTTGCTTTGATAATTACGAGGAAGAAAATAGCTATATTCTTGAATATATTAATAGATGCTTTCCACAAACGAAAGAGATTAATGCCTTGCAGGAGCTTATGGAATAAAAAATTACTGAACCTGAAAGCTCATTAGCACTGTTCAAAAAATAGGACGAATCAACGATTAATAGGCCGATTAATCGCTACTAGGGACCTGACCGTGTCGATTACCACTAATCCTTTGTGTTAATCGTTTAGCCCGATTAATAGGTCCGACACTCCGATTACTAGGTATGTTCCCGATTAACCACTACACTTGGTCAAAAAAGTTGCAAAATTATCAACACATATCACCCATCCATCCGCTAGCCCGCCCCAATGAAGTAGGTTTTGCGAAGCTCCCGTTCGACCCCTGCCTCCAGGAGCTTGATTTCAGCTATCACCAACTAGTTCATTATCGTTGTTGACCAGTTCCTCGTAGTTGCCAACCAGGCCTCAGATACAAGAGCTCGAGCGCCTTGAGGATCTCATCCAGGAGCTTAAGGCTGAGGATTCATACGTGTTTTAGGTGCTAATTTTTGTAGGCTGTACCGATTAATAGTTGATCGATTAAATCAGTTAATCGTTCGAATTCCGATTAATCGCTACTCCCAAGCCAACCGAGCAGCTAACAATTACCGATTTCCTTAACATTGCTCATTAGATGAAAAAGAGGAGGAGAGTGATTATCAAGAGGAGGAAGAATGGATTAGCTACCCATGCCTACCTTTTAATGAGAGTAACTCTTTATCCTTTACATTATTTGATTGTCCCCCTTGCTTACAAAAGGAGGATGAATGTTATGTTCCTGTGGATCCTTTTGAAATATCTACTTTGGCTAAAACCTGTGATAATAATTGTGCTCCTGTTATCTATGATAATCCATGCTATTTTGATAAATCTTATGATAATCCTTTATTTGTGCCTAACTTTGAAATGCATGATACTAAAGAGTTTTTCTTAGAAAATGTTTATGATAAAGCTCTAGATGATGGTCCTATATTGGTTGATAATATTAATTGTACTACTATTGAAAATAAGATTGGAGGGGTCTTGACATCTTGGAACCCCATACCTCTTCATAATGATCAGTCATCTTGTTATAAAATTGTTAAAAGTGGGTTTGAAAGTTTTAATCCCACTATTTTTTAGCTTGATAAAAATTATGTGTTTGTAGATCATGAAAAGCATACTTTATGTGATAGTATATTGTTGAGTTTATTTATGAGGCTACTGAAAATTATTATGAGAGAGGAAAATATGGTTGTAGAAGTTTTCATGGTACTGAAACACCTCTCTATGTGCTGAAAGTTTTGAAGTTGCACTTGTTTTATCTACCCATTCTTATTACTATGTGCTTCTTTGATTTATTTTCTTACAAGATTCTTATGCATAGGAAGTGGGTTAGACTTAAATGTGTTTTGAATTTACTTCTTGATGCTCTATTTTACTTCAATTCATATTTCTTATGTGAGCATCTTCTCAAACTATCAAGCCTAACTTAAAGGCCTTAAAGAAAAGTACTACTTGGGAGATAACCCAATAGTTTTTGAGTCTTGGAAGTTATTACTTCTATAATAACCTCTCCTTATCCTTTTTGTGTGGTTTTTGTGCCAAGAATAACCTCTAATGAGAGAGAAGTAAGATTTGGGGAAGTTGTTGTCCCGAAACATTTTTTTGCTTCACTATAAAAATTCTTGAAAAATCTCTGTATGTCGGATTGAGCTATAATTTTCTGAGTAAATGTACCAGGTTGTTGTACTGGTACTTGTTTAAATCAAGCATAGTACATAGTCTTGCTTTTCTTTTGAAACATGACCTTGTCACAATCTAGATGAGACTTGGGCATTTTGGGTTGCATACGGGGGTCGCACAAGCATTAATGTGAGAAGAAGGTACTCGATGCAGACTTGATCGTCAGTTTTTCATGATCCAATGGTCGAGTGTGTTTGGAGAAAAGGGCAAACTAATCGGGCGACAAGGTTTTAAGAGCTGAAACAAGAACTGGTTCTCTCTATACTTCTATTTTATTTTTTGTGTCTCTATTGCTGAATCGCTCACTTTGAAATGCTGCTGAATTGGTCGAATTCTATTGAATATGAACTGCGAATCTGTCGATAATTTTCTATATTATTGTTTATTGTCGAATTTTACATGAATATCTACCAAAAAGAATTATCGTTCTTTCCCCTCCCTCTTTGAGGTCTTTGCTTTGAATCCGGCCGAGCCATAGCACAATGCAATTTTTATATACTAGGAGAAGTAGTCTAAGCCCATTCAGCCCCTCTTTAGCCCAGAATATTTAAATTCGGCATTTTTAGGGTCAGGGGATTTCTAACTATAGACTAGAGAAATTTGAGCAAGGAGCCCATGGAGCATAGCCCTAAATATGTTAATTCGGCCCATGCAGAATAGCCAAACTCTTTTTAATTTGGTCTTTTGGCCATTTCCCCCAATCTCTCAAAATTAAATAAAACTCTACATACCCATGTTTTTAAAAAAACTACTCCATTATGCGGCATTTTTGTGTAGAAACTAATGCATTATGTAGTAGTTTTTAGTTTAGCTGCCAGGAGCGCCACCTTATTATTTGATGGGAGATAAACTTGGTTAAATAAATTCTTTTTAAGGAGACAAATTCATAAGTTATAGTAGTACCGTATAACAATTCTAGTGTATTAACTATTTCTTTCGAAGTAGCAAGGCACATAGTTGACTATTGTTGAGGTCTCTGTTGCTGAGGTCTCGAGTTTAAATCCTAGGAAATTTGTGTTATATTATAGAATCAACTTTTTGTACTCTGAGGCTGACATCTAGGACCCAGATAAACTTCCGATGCATCTAGCAATGTTGCCAAGATTAAAACGGCGGACTCGACCAGAAAAAAGAGTCCAACATATATACCATGTTTTTTCAGATAGAGGCTGACACGTGGGACCCAGCATAGTCACGTTTCCTGCATAGGGACGTTGACATCTATGACACATCAAAGTACCAAGGTTAAAATAGTGGTCGTGGCAATTTCTATTATTATATACTATATAAGGCTAATATGTGGGACCCATCGACAGAGTATAGATTAATATTTTTATTCTCTGAGGATGACATCTGGACCCAGATAAACTGCTGCTTCATCTAGCATAGACTTAACCCAAAAAACAGTCCAATTATACACATATTTTTTTCAAATAGAGGTTGACATGTGGGACCCAGCATAGACACGTTTCCTGCATAGAGATGGCTGACATGTGGGACCCAACAGTGTACCAAGGTTAAAATAGTGGTCGTGGCAATTTCTGTTATTATGTACTAACGCTAACATATGGGACCCAGCAACAGAGTATAGATTAATAGAGTTCGATTCGAATCCTAGGTTTATCAATATATATAATATCTGTCGTACTTGTACATTTTTTGTAGCATACACGTTTTTTGCACAGAGAATACTGATATTTGGCACCCAGCAACATTATCAATCTCAAACCATGGGAGGCGACCAAAAAATGTCCAACATACACATGTGTCCTCTATAGAGGACGCTGACATGTGGGACCCACCAGAGAGACCTAATACAGAGGAGGCATCGAGCAACGTTGCCAAGTTCGAAATAGGGAGGCACGAGCGAGAATGCACACGTTTCTTCTAATGAGAGGCTGACATGGGGGGCCCACCAGCCTGTATAAACGTCTGATACATCGAGCAACGTTGCCAAGTTCGAAACAGGGAGGAGTGAGCATGAAAAACTGTAGCATGTACACATTTCTTTCTAATGAGAGGCTGGCATGGGGACCCACCAGCCTGTATAAATGGCTGATGCATCGAGCAACATTACCAAGTTCGAAACACGGAGGCACGAGCGTGAAAAAACTCCAACATGCACACATTTATTTCTAATGAGATGCTGACTTATGGGACCCATCAGCCTGTATAAACGAATGATGCATCGAGCAACATTGCCAAGTGCGAAACATCGAGGCGTGAGCGAGAAAAAAAGTCCAACATACACATGCTTCTTCTACTGAGATGCTGACTTGTGGGACCCAACATCTTATATAAATGGCTGATGCATCGAGCAACGTTGCCAAGTTCAAAACACGGAGGCGCGATCGATAAAAAAAGTCCAACATGCACACAGGCGCGAGCGAGAAAAAAATTCCACCATGGACACATTTCTTGAATGAGATGCTGACATGTGGGACCCAACAACCTGTATAAACGACTGATGTATCGAGCAACGTTGCCAAGTTTGAAACACAGAGGTGAGGACGAGAAAAAAAGTCCAACATGCACACGTTTCTTCTAATGATATGATAACATGTGGGACCCAACAGCGTGACCAAATGGCAGATTCATCGAGCAATGCTATCTAGTTCAGAGCAGGGTAGCGCTAGAGAAGAAAAAATTCCATCATATACACACGATTCTTCTAATATGAGGCTGGCATATGGGACCCACTAGCCTGTATAAATGGCTAATGCATCGAGCAACGTTGCTAAGTCCAAAACACAGAGGCGCGAGCATGAAAAAACTCCAGTGTGGCATCCCACAAAACCACTACTAGAAAATCGCGTTGTTTTTGTGCATTGCATCATCATGACCGCATGCTCATGTCATCATGCCACTTTGCATTTGAGCATCGTCATCATCTTGCATTTGCTTGCATAAAATTATTTTCGGAAAAACCTATTTTTGTTTTCTAAACGCCCCGTCTTAATTCAAACGCAAAACCCGGGTCACCGGAGTATTTTGTTTTATTTGATATCGGTTTGCAAAAGGCTGTTTGAAATAAATAAATTATTCAATTATTTTAGTGGGGGCAGTCGAACGGGCCGATTCGACCCGAACGACCACCCCCAGTCCAAACAATCGGTCCGTCTAAATACCTAAGCTACCCAGCCTATCCTATCCAACCCCTCTCCACCTCACCCCGACCACTCCCCTCGTGACACCTCACCTCTCTCCCTCTCCCCCTCCAATCCGCTGCTGCCACCTCATCCTCACCTCCTCTCAACCCCACCCCAGCCCACACAACCCACACACGCACACACACACTGCCAACCGGGTCCCACACCGACAGCCCCCCCTGGAACCCCGCCCCTGCCCCGATCCCCACGTCACCCCTCCGGCCCTGTTCTTCTTCCTCCTCCCCTCCCTCTCCCCTTCCTCCCCCGACGCGCACGCCTGCCCTCCCCCGCATCCTCCTCTCCCCCCGCACCGGCTCCACCGTCCGCGCCCGCGCCCGCGCCTGCAGCCTCCCCTCCGGCTCACCTCCCCGCCCCTCGCCCGAGCGCGCCTCCCCGTCGCCCCTGCCCCGCGCCGCGCCGCTCCCCTCACCTTCTTCCACCGCCACCGTCAGCCGCCCCCAGAGGCGCCTCCGCCGCGCCGCGCCACTCCCCTCGCCGAGTTCCTCCTCCGGTCCCAACGCGAGCCTCCCTCCCCGAGCCCCTCGCGCCGACCCCGCCTCCTCCGGCTCCGCCCCGAGCCCGCCCACCTTCCTTCTTCCTTGTCCCTGCTCCCCTTCCCGCGTCGCCGGCCGTCCGCCGCCCCGCACCAGCAGAGCTCCGCCGCCCGCTCCCCTCTGCCTCGCTCCCGTCGGCCCCGCTCTCCCCGCCCTTGCTCCTGCTCCCTCTGCCCAGTTCTCCTCCGGCCCCGCCCGGCCTCCTCGCCCTCTGCCGGCCGCGGGATGCGACCCCAAGCCCTCCGGCCGCCTCCTTCCCCCTCGCCGCCGGCCGCGCCCCTAGCCTCTCCGTCCCTCCGCCGCCTCGAGTCAACCCCGAGTGCGCCGCTGCCTGCGACCCCGGTGGTCCTCTGCTCCTTTTTTCCCTCGGTACCGTGCGCCTCCTGGGGTCGATCCAAGCCCAGCTTGGGACGCGGTGCTCGCTCGAGGATACCTTTTTCAGGTTCTGGAACCGTAGTTCGGCTGCAACTGTCGTCTTGCAGTGTGTTTTGTGGTGGCGTTGGTGACCAAACACAGATGTTGCGGTGCCAACGAGGTCTCACGTTCCTGTGCACACTTCGCCATCAAGTTCCACCTCCCCGAAGACCAAGACCCGATGACCGAGACCAAGTTTAGCATCGTTGATCAAGATGGGACCTCGAGGCCTTCTACATGGGACGCCAAGATCTCCATCACGGACTTCAATCACCCCTCGGATGCGACAGGATTCCCTCCCCGGACCCCAAGAACTCCTTCCCGGCTCCGCTAGCCGAAACCTCGAAGGCCGCGATGAGGTGGAATCAAGATCGCCATCGTCAATGGAACCGGAACACCCAGACCTTCGTACAGGGATGCTCAACGACAAGACCGGCTCAATGCCGATGGGCTCGAGGGGTGTACATGGTGCCACTAGAAGACCGCCAAGATCGCCACCGGAACTACAAGCACTTCACCCCGGACACCGAGGCCCTGAACGACAAGTTCTCCTTCCCGGAAGAATCCGATGCGCCCCGACGCCACGCCAATTTCGTCTACCCGAACGCCAAGATCTACTCTGCATCCGAGAACGATCTCGGAGTCCGAGAACGCTCCCGTCGAACCCTGGACCTGAGACCGACACCGATCCCCGGAACCCCAAGTTCGTCGATACCCTAATGTGTGAACCTCTTATCCGAGAACCCTATTTTATAATATAATAACAACTTGTTGCATATTACATTGTCATACTCGCATGCATAATCATGTGGTTTGGGGGCCTTATGCCGATTCACCCTATAATTAAATATGGGGCCCATATGCGGGCAAATCTAGTCTCATATTGGCCTCATTTAAATTTGTGTAGCGAACCGGTGCTATCTTTTGCCATGTTAAGACAACATTTAAATTGCGGGGTAGCTAAACAACATGAACCACCTAATTAATTGTCGGGACCCCGGTTCCGCTTAATATGGCCTAATTGCATCGCACCTTTGCCATGTCATACATCATACATGCATCATGCCGATCTTCTGCCGTTGTATTAAATAGTGCATTCGGTGTTTCTTCTAGTGTTTTGCTTCCTCGCGGATAAGGCCGTTGAGTTGATGCGAGTGTCGACCCGATCTTCGGTTGAACCCTTCGACAATGTTTTCAGGCGAGCATCTCCCCCTTTCTACCTATCTTACTTTTCTAGTCTTTATTTCCTCCTGTTGATCTATTGCTATCTGTGTTGCGATGCTCTAGTTTCTGTACCCGTGATATCCCTTGCAGCCTTATATTGCCCTGGACACATCCTATTCCCTGTTGGTTGGTAGATAGTTGGACTTGCGCGTCGTAGTCGCTTGCTCAAGTGCTGTTGCGTGTCGTCAAGTACCACAGTTGTTGGAGCCTTGCCGCATGTTGATGTTGGAGATGATCATGGCTTTAATTATCGCTCACTTTAATTCCTGTTTAACAACTAAAATTGAAGTAAGTAAGCAGAGGCATCGGTGGGTGATAGATAACATTTGGTTTCCGACCGCCCACTTGTGTCCCGTAGGACCCCGAGTACTTGATACCTGTTCCTTGATTTTTCGCGCTATCCACATACGGGGAATTATGGGCCCCCCTTAGCCAGAACTTGATTCAGTCTTATTTCTTGGGGCCACAAACTAGTTTGAGGTTTTATTTACGATCCTGTACTTATGCCATGCTTTACTGCTTTATTTACGATTGTGCGAGGAGCACACTGTACTGTTTAGGATCGGGACACGATTCCGCGGTGTCGACAAGCTCAGTTTTGGGTCCCCAGTCATTCACAGCCGTCCACCCAAACCTCGGGTCCGTCTCGGAGCTAGCTTACTTCGTTGCGGGTGTACTCCAAGGGGTGGCCCCCTGAAATATTTCTGAATCCTGTGATTGCTTTGTCGTGAAAGCCTCGTTGGGTTTTGTTTTGGTTTTTCCGAGGTCGATCGTGTGTGTGTTGCTATTTGTGCACTCCGGCCGGGTTAAAACTTTCTGAAAGCCGTGTCCGCGGTTATGGACGACTTGGAGCACAGTATCTCGATCATAGACAACCATAACTAAAGTAGTACTATAAATTTGACTTTATAATGACTAGTAATCAGCTTCACTATAATGGAATGGCTAAATAAAACTGCCAACAATTGCTTGTTTGGAAGTCGCTTGCGACCAATGTATCTGACTAGTAAGTATTGCAACTACAACGGAATGGATAAATAAAAGTACCAACAACTGCTGGGTTTTTGGGATATATCATGCTATTTGTATCTGACTAGTAAGTGTCGCAACTACAACGGAATGGTTAACTAAAACGTCCCACTGCTTATTTTATCAGGATGACTATCTATACCTGACTAGTAATTGCTGCAACGATAACTGAATAAATAAAACTTCCAACTGTGTGAGTTTCTCGGTGGACTTCCTCGTTTGGTATCGAGGGGGAAACACCAGGATGGGTTTGTTTGGTGTAAGATTCAGGTTGGATCCGGATAGGTCTTTCTTACCCCTCTCTGATAGACGCCAGTTGTATCAAGTCTCTATAGGTTGTTTAGTGCATGCTGCCGCTCCAGTCCACCATACCTATGTAGGCGAGGACCGCCGAATTCTAGTCTCGCCGTGTACTGGCCTCAGTACTGACGCTCCTCTTTTTCCTTTGCCCTTTGTCGGCACCCCTTTTATTTAAGCAGGTTTTGAGATCGACGCCGTTAGCAGGGTTACCCTTCCGGCTTGGCCTGGGCAGGGTTATGGACGCCATTGGTTATTCTTCAGGGCTCTTAGCCCCATTTGCATCTTGTCCGTAGTCGGACGCTCCATCTTTTCAAGGTGATTTGGAAATTTGTACCGTATATCTGTATTCTTGGCTCATGGAGTCGTGTTGTATATATCTGTTCTGTGGGTCCCATCGAGGACTGTTGTGTAATGTTATTACTTCGTTTTCCACCCGCACGAAAGTGCCTGGTGGGCACCTTTGAATCGTTTCTATGCGGGTTTGGCGGGTTTTCGCTAAAACTTGCATAGGTCCGATTCTGAGGGTGTTACATCCAGCATGCACACGTTTTTGCGGTGACCCAGCATACCACTGCATGATGTTGTATACTATAGTTGTTGACATAACACCAATGAAACACCGTTCACTAGTATTACATCCCTCAGAATGGCACAACAGAAACACAGCGGGTCCAATACATGGCTAAAGGTTACAACTCACTCTATACACAAGATCGAGAGAACACTCTAGGTTAAAGAGAGAGAAAGAACTTCTTACAAAGAGGAATCAAAGATAAATAATGCACCAACTATTATACTTTTAAGACTAGTATTTTAACTAAGGGATTGTCATTGCTGCTATTGCAACGCACTACAGAAATAGGTTCTTTGGTTAGAGAGTATATTCCTATTTAATCAGTAACTTTGTCTTCACTTGAGTTGAGGTATTTGTTGACTTCCTTGTGTTTGTTGAAGAGATTTAGCTTTGGATGGTGATTCCTGGAGCATAACTTGGTGTAGACATCGTCTTAATGGCTTCAGAATCTAGCAAGGGTTAACAAGATACTTTGAGTACGAGCATACTCAGCAAGTTCACTAGAAAAGGAGTGTTTGATGCACTATAATTACAGCCACAGACTGTAGGTCGTAGGCAATGCAAGTTTTTATAAACATTTCTTTAAAGGTTGCTTTTATTGTGAAAAGCTATATATGTCAGCCTTCACGGGTTTACCAGAACTTTCATGGAGTTCCTTTCCCGCCGCGTTCGCAGCTCCTTCCCGAAACAGGGAGTAACAAGTTACAGTTCTTACACTCTGCAGAGGTGCGTCACTTTACCCATGAGAGATCAACTCTTTATTGCACAACCGGGCAGCTTATTACCGTCCACAATTCCATGATGTGGGGCCCAGAAGATGATCCAAGCCAATCACTGGCCCCTTCGCGACCTCGCATGCCTTCTTAGTGTACACCATGCCACATATTGGATTACGTCAATGGTTTGTACAAACCGTTAGATGCCAGAACTATCGTGGGACGTTGAGGGTTCCCACCCATATGCTGCATATCCTGTATGAATTACCAATTAATATGCACGCTTCGAGGATAACAGCCACGACCTGCACATCTGGCTACATGCGAGAGGAAGAAGATACAGATGACTTCTCCGTCCCATTCCAAATCTCATGGTGAACGCTTAATATAGTTCTAAACAGTGGTATTCCCACTGTCAGATTTAACAGATTAGCCGATCACCCTGGATCAGTAACCAATAGTTCACATTATTATCGAAAATAGTGTTTTATGACCTTTTTCAAGTGCAGGTGCTGACAACACTGGGTTTGTAAAATACTTTACAGAAAATAAACAAAGGACATGAGCAAGTGTGAACTTTCCTTTTGTGATTGCAAGATTATGCACTCACGGTCTTCGAGTCAGTATAAGATCCAAAATCTGAAATCATCATCATTGGTCCGGTAAGGACTAATGTTTAAAGAAGCAATATGCTATTATGCATAAGTAATATGATGCACGTTATAAACGCGAATCCTAGGGATAACGTTGTTTTAGGGTTTGGATACTAGGAATGATGTCTTTGAAATGTGTTGTACTTTTAGATGAGTTTAATACTCGTGCTTCTTATTAGGGCTTGTGAGTGTGTGTGAAGCAATATGTAGTTACAATATCATAAAATAATGAGACACACTTAATTATGAAATACTACATAAGATTGCTTATATAAGAATTGTTGTTTTGAAGTGGCAAACAGAATAACATTTGAAGAAAAGATTTGTTTTCTGAGGTCTAATCAATCTTTGTGGTTAGTTGAGTCTGGTCGATGTTATTTGTGTTTGCTTTAATAATTTGGGCTTGAGATGCTTTATGACTTAACTATATCAGACCAAAGTTAACTATAAAACATATAACAATGTTTATAGTATTATATTTAGAGTCTTGTAGACTAAAGTTAACTTTAAAACATAGATAGTTTGAAAGTATAATGCTTATAACATTTTTACCTTGTGTACTTCGTAATGTTGCCTTAAGGTTACTTAAGAATGGTTATATTTTTACTTGTTGTAGTGGTTTCTTGATTTTATAATGGAATAGTATCATTTACCTTTTTAAGGATGAGTGGTTATGTTTTGCAAACAAGGAAATAATATTACTTAACTACTTATGGATTCACCATAGTGTTGTGATAGTTTTGTAAACTGATGGCTAAAGTATATGGAAAAGATTTTATTTAATCACAATTTATTCTTGAAGAGTTTATATTGGACAAGAATCTTTTTAGAAAATAAACTACATATATGGTTGGAATGGTAATTCAATGTAATTGTATTTAAAATGTGTTGAACCAATTAGACCTTACATTATAATATTTAAGGCTAATATTTCTTATTAGACCTAAATTGACAATTTTAGAAATATTAACAAATTTTATTTACCCTTGTATGAATTTTAAACTAAGGAAATAGGTCTAAATTCAAATTACTAGAGTATTAAGTTTTTTATTTACTTCAAAAGTGTAATATTATATTTTTAACAAGTAGGTATTATTTTTGTGATCATTTTGATATATTACATTTATTTTTGTGTTTTATAAATAATAAGATATGATTTTTATAAGATTTATTACTTTCTAAATTCATAATAAATAATAAATACTTTTTAAGTGAAATAATAATGTATGATTATAGTTTCAAAGTATTTTTTTTATTTTCCAAGATTTTTGGTATTTTATTTATATTTTTCACACTTATTAATATTAAACATGATTTTTTAAAATTTTACTACTTATAAAACCTTTGTTAAATAATATTTTATTTAAATGATTATCATAATAATTTTTTATAATAGTTTAATGTTATATATTTTATTTTTCTAAAAATTTCCATATATTATACACATTTTTCTGAATTATAAAACAAAAGTTATTGATTTAATAAGATTTAATCATTTTATTTCATTTCTGGAATATGTATATTTGGATTTATACTTTTTATTCTTTCTTAAACAGGAAATAACTTTTTACACCGCACCCACACCTAGCCCTATTCACTGACCAGTGGGCCAGTGGACACCTCAGCTTTTAGATTAGTAAATGCATTTGATACCGACTGGATTGCTACCCCTAGACAATGACTGTGGCCCTGGGCCACGTCACACGCCACACTAGCAAGGACTGGTCAAACTATCTGACGTGGCTAGAACTCGACATAGGCATGACGTCACACGAGTTGATCCTCACTGGTTGAGGATCGATCGATCGATCTAGTGCGCGCGCGGGGCTGTGACTAGATGCGTTAGAAAGAGCATGCGCTGGCGAGTTAAACTATGGTCGTGCCGCCCCTAAATGGTCACCGGAGAACTATCCACGGCGGTGACCGACGGTGGTGCACGACAGCGCACGGCGAGACCTCGATATAGGACGCAATTGAATCAACGAAGACTCCTGGAAGATAGAGGAGCTCACCCTGGTTGCGATGGAGTGCTTGGAGAAGTGAGAGGAGACGTGTAGACGACGAATCGACGACGATGGCCACGGTGACTGCCAAAAGGGAACGCTTGATTTTGCTTGATTCCCGACGCACCAACCCCCGTTCTTGGTCCTAATCAAATGAGTCCACGATGGAGCTTCTAACGGTGGCCTTGGCGAGGCACGGGGTGGTCGGACATGGCCGGAGTGATTAACACCAACAAGCTAGGGTTTCTGCATGGTTGGGGAACGAGGTAGGGAGCGTTTTTAGAGGGGGAAATGGGGATGAGGATGAGCAGAGACGTCGTGGCGTTCTTATCCCCTCCTCCAGGAGCGGCGGCACGCATCGTAGAATTGATTTGCTAAGTGATTGTAGCATTAATAAAGTATATTAAGGTTCTTTTACGAGTTTGTAATATAGTGGTATTATTTCTGTATTTATTTTCTATCAGGACCCCTTTTATATTATGTAGAAACCCTTATTATTAATTTTTTCTCTATACTAAACCATGGCTTTATTATATGATATTTTCTTATTTGTTTATAAAACTTAACTGTAGTTGGTCATAGTTTGAATAGAAATTTTTTATATGTATAATGATCCTATATCATTATTTGATGCATGAAATACAAAAGAAATTAATATGGTTAATACTACTTCCATTAACTTAGAAAATGGAAATGTATATATTCTACTATGATAAACATAAAAGTGTAGGGTTTGAATTGTAAATGTTTACCCAAGGGTTCAGGGTTCTTAATTTTCTTATTTTCTTTTGTTGATGTAAGTAAAGATGTAATAGCTAAGCATATTGTCTTCTATTGGTGATCTTTAATGATATCAATTTTTTTAAAATAGAAAACTATTAATTAAAATGTCTTATGGAAAAGAGTTGATAAGAATACTCCTAAGCACATATAATTATGGTAATTGGAATTCACAGAGATGTGCTTAAGTGATTTGCTAAATAACTATTCCTATAAAATATTGTGGAGATAAAATGATTTATCCAACAGATGAGCTGGATGTTAAGCTTGACCATAGATTTAGGGTTTAGTGTTTTACTAAGAATTCTTATCCTCCCTAATTCATAAGTATGGACTTCTGATTAAGGAACTAGATGATACCCCGCGCGTTGCTGCGGGAACTTGAAATAAAATTAATCATCGAGAGAATAGAGTAGCAATAGAAGGAGTAGAGAACCCTTCGATGTAGTATTTGGGAATAGTAACGGTTCAATTAGATAAAATATGTGCTTTAACGTATTTTAAAAAAAAACTTAAGGGGGTACTCATTCATTTAAAAATTGATAGGTGAAACATTCTTGTTTATATCAATCAAGAAAAGTTAGGAATTTGTTATTACTGGGAAACATTTAAATATTTTGTACCTGAGTATAAATTAATTCAAAATTAATTTAATGCTTACATTGTCAAAAATAAAGAGAGAATGGTTTGAAACAACCAAATAAAATATGAAAGGTTATTAATAAGTTAATATCTGAGACGCTGGCGCAAATGATATTGTTGTCAACTAAGGAGACTGGGCAGTGATACTTTGAGCGTAAACATTGCTAGCTCCACAATCAAATCCATGAAAAACTCCCTATATTTTCTTTCTTATTTCGTGAATTTCTCTCTTTCCTACACACAAATGAGTCAATCATGTAAAAGGTAATTTAGTAGCAATGTACTGAGAGAAACATTATCCTTTGATTATACAATTAAGGTTGCAAGTAGAAAGATAAACCATCTGGTTACTTGAACTATACAATTGAGATTGAAAAGTAAAAAACAGAACCATCACTAATAAGTTGAAAGCTGAACCGTCAGAATATGTAGCAGCCTCCTAAACATTTTACATTGTTTGCATAAATTGTATTGTCAAACAAACCATTAGAGGCCTTCATCTCTGAGTGTGCATTAATGATTGTCATTCATAATTAATTAATATTTATATGGAGTGTCCTCTGCCTCAAAGAAAACAGCTCAAACCTAAAATAATTAATAATCTATTAGGATGGCTACGCATCTAAATAGAACAAACATGAAAAAACATTTATCGAGCAGAAACATCAGTTTGACATATAGTCAATGAGCCATCCATAGAAAACACACATAAATCTGGCCAGCTGGTTATTAATCCCTTAAAAAACACCTCCGATTCTGTAGTTAAGGGAAGGAAAACATGACAGTATAACATGGGAAGGTGATTCTATATTTTTTCAGACAAAAGAGTGGAGAAAATACCCACTGCGATTTTATAAGTTAAGCAAGCAAAAAAATCATACAAAACATGTCGTAATCTTGTATGAAACACAGAATGACTCGAAGAAGCAAAAGCAAATATCAGGATATAAAGAAAGGATCATGTCTTGTATGAATCAGCCATATTCTTCCATGAATCGTACCAAATAGATCTCTTCATGCATGCATCAGCTGTTAAGGTTCGTCTTAGCCTGTCGTACACATCCTAAAACCAAATCAACAAAAAAATCCATTGATTTTTTTTTAGAGATATCACTTCCTAGGTTCCATTATCTGCAGAAACTTAAAATTCCGTAAACATCAATTGCTGACATGTAATCCAATCTAGTCAAAGAATTGATATGTTTGTCTCGTACAGGTTTTGCCATCATGCAGGAATACAGAAAAAAACAGGTCACGCTAGCAGAAGGAGTTACAAACCTACCAGCTACTTCCAACTTGACCACTGACGAGGGTAGGATCAAGAAGGCGACGAAAACTCAAATACTTGTGGATTCATTCATTAGCTGGTCCTTCACCTCACGGATATTACTTGCTGGAGTCAAGGTTGACTGTAGAGACGGCGAAGCAGCGTGGGCGGTGGCATACAGCTGTTGATAAACATGTAAGAGAGGAGGCGAAGGCCTAAGGTGTTGATGGAAATTTGTTCCGTCCAGCAAGTCCAGTACCACACCAGTCGGCTGGAGGTGAGCGTGGATTAGCCGAAACTGCAAATCCGTCCCACCCAGGCTCCCAAGGGAGAATCTAAGGTGCGGAAGATGAGGTTGGCTGGCCTTTCAGATTTTGATCAGAGCAGAGACACTTCTACCCAACTGGGATGAAGCTATAGGAATGGAGCTGCTCCATAGCTTAAAGGCGAGGGAGGCTTTATAAAAGGCTCCATCGGTTACTCTTGGTAAGAAAAGATGAAGAGGCAAAGAAATCCATCAATCAATGCCTTCTTGTTGTGTGAGTGGAACCGGGGGGAGACGAACAGGAAGGCCAATAATGGAGAGGAGATGAAGAATGTCGTGGGAGCAGATGAAACGTACGTGAGACAGTGAGATTCTAAATAAATAAGAAGTGCTGCTTCAGTTTGTGTTACTTTGCTGAAAAAGATCGTGGGCTTCCGGTGAAGACCAAGAATAGCAAAACTGAAGCGGCAAAATTGGACGAACGAATAGTAACTGGTGACATGGCATATTGGGTGAGGTGGACCATGGAAAAACAATATAGGCCCACCTGATGATGTGGACGTCTTGCATGTTAAGAGAAATAAGGTAGTGGGGGACTCCTATTTAGATATAGAAGATTCCTTTCCTAGATATACCACTTCTTCCTATCCATCATCATGGTTAACATGATGAGCTTTACTTCACAACAATATTCTTATTCACCTATTATTCTTCTAAACTCATGGATGAATCCAATGAGTTTGATACTAAAGCATTTTATAGTTTTCTCATATCCTTGCTTGGTTATACCTACTACTCTACTGTTGATAATCTTCAATCCAACAAGTAGTTCTTTCAAACTCCACTCATAATCTTCCTTAATCATCCATCACTAATATTTCTTCATTAGATGCATACATCCAACTACATTTCTCTAAAGCTTACTATCCTTTAAGATGAATAACACTACTTCCATAACTCTATGCTATACTAGCTTTAATTTAATCATTCTATCCTACATTTACTTTACTCTAATAACTCATACTCCAACCTCACATTATATTAATGTGACTTGTAATAACTACTCTAGGATCACTTATCTATACTAGGTTTTCAATTATGTTCTACCCACCAATGTCACTTAAACAAGATATAAGTATACAACCCTGGTGATCAAGGAATGATCATTATAATTCTTTTAATCATTGATAGCTTAGATTTTTAGTTGGCTAAGCAAGGATTTTTCAATACAACCTTACAATTGCATTGGAATTATCTTCTTAGTATCTTTAATTGGATTAAGGATGTTATTCATGGACTATGCCCACTTGATCCAATATAATTACTTACTGGTAACTATCTTCAGGATTCATACTTGTAAGCTTCTATACTACCATATAATTAGATAATATAAATAATTCTTCTATTTATTTAGGAGTGATTTAACTCCATCAATTATCCTATTGATTTGATTCTCTTCAATCATTCCCATCCTATAGATGATATCTAAAACTAGCATTACTATTTACCTCTTCTTAGTTGTTTCTTTATAGACACTTAAATGTATGCTGTGGTATGGTCAGGAGTTGATAGATTAAGAATTGGAGAATCAATAGTTGATTTCTCAACATTGATGAACAACAGATATTGGAATATAACTCAATAGATATTATAAGGATTGATATGGAAAGAAAGATATATAGTGAATGATCTAAACTAAGTTTCTTTCCTAATCGATGTTACTTAATAAGTAGGGTTAGGTTTTACCATGATACTCATGGTATAAGCAGATGAGATGAAGATATAGTTGTTACATTCTTATTATTTGTGTTATATCCTTAACTTGGTGCTCATGAGTGATTATAATGAATACTATGATATGATCACATAAGGATAAAATATAGATCATAATGTATTAGGGTTTATATTTTATTACATTTGATCTACCCTTAGATCAAATCTCCCTTACCCAAAATAAGGTTTTAGCAAAGATCACATTGAAACTTATCGCAGTCAACTTGATGATCTACTTCAATTCTATCAAGTTAAGAGAAGCTTTACTCACTTTGACAAGTTTTGTTCAAAAGCGCGAAAATTATTTGGATTTTCTATGCATTAATGCAATGCACACATCTGGGTTCAGCTTATTTCTAGGCTCTAATGCTGGGATGTTACAGACTCTCCCCCATAAAATAAACTTCGTCCTCGAAGTTCACAAACTCTCACGTCTCGGGGTAAGGAATTGACTTGTAGTGGTTGCTACATTTCTCCACTCTATGGTGACTTTAAATGAAAATAATTTTAGCATTCTATATCCTGGTTAGGTATCCTAATCTTACCCTTCTTATTTAATTATTGAGCTTTCTTACTATATTATATAAGGTCTAGGAAGTATCACTAAACATTGTTCCAAATTTTATTAGACAATATTTGTGATCAAAAGACTAATCTTTGATTTGTCATTATATGAGTTGTACTGGTACTCCTTCCAAGATTGGATTTGAACTCATTTAGTCCATACCCATTGGAATTTCTTGTTCCTCAATACTTGTCCAATTGGATGTTCTCTATTACTTCTTAAGGGTTACTTAAGAGTTGTTTCTTCTAGAATTAGTCGGTTAGGATTAACCTTTTATCACCTTCAAGCTTTTACCTTATTAAGTTTTAGATAATATTTCATTATTACCTATAATACTTCTTCAAATTTTATTTATAATGTTTGCTCTCCCCCTTAGGGTTTACTAATAGTCTTTAAATTGTCTATATAGTATTTATTGGCTTTATAACTAGAATGTTGGTCTTTGTTCAGTTTATATTTTACCTAATTAGGGTCTGATGAAAGATTGTACGGTGTATCCACACAATTGTGGATCTCCGAAACAAATCTTTCAGCATTATATGTCTACTTACTTTTGGACATTTTCGCTTGGTTAAGTCTGACCTTGCGAAGCATCTCGAAAGACGATTGCCTTTAAATGTTATACTTCTTTAGGTCTTACTCAGCTTAGGACAAATTTTATGCTCTTTATGCAACTTTTAAGAAGATCTGGTTAACTAAGTTAACCAAATACCAGCTGCGAACAAAATACCAACTGTGGATTGGAATACCGACTATGGATCAAATACCAGCTGCGGATCATCCTGGGCGATAGGTGTAGGGGTTCGTAGCATGGAAAACAAAAAAATTCTACCGCATGAACACACAATCAAGATCTAATCTATGATCAAGCCAAGATCTATCTACTAGATTGTAGCAACGAGTCAATAGAATACTAACCCTCGAAGATCCAAAGCGGTTAACAAGAGAAGATTCTCGTGGGTGATGTAGTCGTACACTTCCGATCTCAAGATCGCGTAGACGATCCTTCCGGCGCTGCGTTCCGGCAGCGCTCCCGCAGTCGGTCACACGTTCGGTACTTTACAAAGACCTTCCTCTCCCTTGTTCCAGTAGGCAGCGCAGGTTGTAGCACTCTCCTCGCGATTCCGGCAGCACGACGGCGTGGTACCGGAAGTAGAGGGGAGATCTCGCAGGGCTTCGCCTTAAGCCGGAGCGAGTATGGTGGACTATGAGAGAGCCCTCGGTGTTCTAGGGATTAGACACACCAAGTAGGGGGTGCTAGGGCCGGCGGCTAGGGCTTGGAGGTTCCCAAGTCGGTGGCTAGGGGAGAAACCCTAGGCGGCGGCTATGGTGAGCGGCGGCGGCTAGGGTTAGGTTTAGAGGGGGTAATCTTGTGTGTTAGGAGGGGAGCCCTGCCCCTCCTCTTATAGGAGGGAGGTGCTGGCCAAGGGGAGGGGAATCCCTCCCCAACTCGGATCCCAAGTGCGTCGGCGGTGGAGGAGGAACTCCTCCCCAACTCGGTTTCCACCTCCCTCTCCACTTCCCAAAAATAGCCGTTTGACTTTCAAATTGGCGTTTGACTTTTTCAAACTAGGATTTGATTAAACCCTTTATTTTGTTCAGCGATGACACCTAGTACATGATGCAATCATACCAACTTGATATAACACATTCATGTACCCTTCCCCTCCGGAGTGCCGGACATTCCGGAACCTTCTAGAACATTCCTGATGAAAACACCGGAACCATTCTCCAACCCCGAAACAGGACTTTCCTTATATGAATCTTATTCTCCGGACCATTCCGGATCTCCTAGTGATATCCCGGATCCCATCCGAGACTCCGAACAACATTCGGTCTCTTTCTCATCAATCCATAACTACTCAAACAACGTCGAATCCTTAAGTGTGTCTCCCTACAGTTCGTGAATTATGCGGACATGACCGAGACACTTCTCCGATCAATAACCAATAGAGGAATCTGGAAATTCATATGGCTCCCACATATTTCTACGATTACTTTGCGATCGAATGAACCACTTACATACGATACCAATTTCCCTTTGTCTCACGATAGTTTACTTATCCGAGGTTTTGATCATCGGTATCTCTGCATACCTAGTTCAACCTCGTTACCGATAAGTACTCTTTTCTCGTTCTCGTGGTATGTGATCCCTTGTGAACTAGTCACATGCTTGCAAGCTAATTGGATGACATTCCACCGAGAGGGCCCAGAGTATATCTATCCGTCATATGGATGGACAAATCCCACTCTTGATCCATGTGCCTCAACCCATACTTTCTGAATACTCAATTCCACCTTTATAGCCACCCAGTTACGGTGTGGTGTTTGATGTCATCAAAGCATCCTTCCGGTGATGGTGATTAACATGATCTCATGGTCGAAGGAATTAGGTTACGATGTATCAGAAAGCTTATAGCAAATGAACTATATTAAATGACTTGATCTTTATGCTACGCTTAACTATAGCAGTATGTCCATCACATCATTCTCCTAATGATATGACCCTGTTGTTAATAACATCTCTATGTTCATGATCAGGAAACCATGATCATATATTAACCAACAAGCTACAAGAGGCTTTACTAGGGACTCTTTTATGTTTACAAATCACACAAGTATTAATGTTTCCTGTTAATACAATTATAGCATGGTATGTAAACATTTATCATAAGTATGAAGATATGATAATAACCACTTTATTATTGCCTCTTGGGCATATCTCCAACAGTCTCCCACTTGCACTAGAGTCAATAATCTAGTTTCAAACCTTTGTGTATTCAACACCTATGGCTTTCTGGTGTCGTATGTACACGATTGCTAGTGGTTAACAGATCTCCGGATCTGACACTTCCAGGACCGTGTGTAATTGCATGTCTTTGCGTATCTACGCATCACTCATTCTCTAATGAGATGGCTTCGTACAAATTTGGTCCTTTGGTGTGACCTTTAGTTCATTGGGGTTAAAACATGTTGATAATATTGTCGTACAATATATCTTCATAGTATTATCCCACTGTGAACTACACCTAGTTTGATAACAAACTACTTGACACAAATGCCCTCTTTTGCTGCTATATTAGCAGTTATATACTTAGCCTTTTGTTGTAGTATCTGTCACAATGTCTTAACTTTGGAACTCATCCAAATCCATTATGGAACTTACTTTCCATTATATTGTGCCACGCTTAGTTTAGATTGAGATAAACTTAATTTGTACTTTGTGACAAAACTAGTATCAATGTAGTACTTTTACAATGAACTAACCATCTATTTTTCACTATTATTTGTACTTTGTGACAAATAATATACTCTTAGTTCTTCCAAAAGATCATAAGAATATCCTTACTATTGTCCAATGATCATCTTATGAATCATTCTGGTATATGCTCATAACTTTTAGAGCATAGGACATATCTGGATTTGTACATATCACAGTATGATTCATATAAATACTCTTTGTGATTTCATACATCAAGTATCAATCTATACTTGAATCTTTGTTTCACTTACCAAGTGTCAATACACTTGAATATATCATCAATATTGAACCCATTCAATCCTTTCTGTGTGACAAGAACCTTTCTTGTAGTTTCTATATTGAACTCATTCAATACATCATCTATGTACTTTTGGCACAACCATATTAGCGTCTATTGATGCCAAATATTTGGGTTTTGCCTAAGTCTTTGATCGGGATGAAATTCTTAATATGTGTTAATAAAAGATACATCATTTCTAATCAACAATATGTCTTCCACATAATGTATTAGAAACATGTCTTAGCGTTCCCACTTAATTTCTTTCAAATGCAAGCATCTTCATTGTCTCTGATGAAATTAAACTCTTTTAACAGTTTCATCATATTGAAGATTCCAACTCCGCGATACTCACTTCAACCATTGAAGTTTGCATATGCTTTTCGCATCCTTTGAATTAACAAAACCCTATGGACCGTGTTACGCACATGTCCTAGGTAACAATTCTATTAGAAGAACTTGTTTTGTTTATTCAACTACCACATAACAAATTTATATGTAGTGGTTTCTAAATTAATCCGTCTAGACTAAATATCGCTATGAAAGATCAAATATTGTCATAGTCAACCTTTGAACATTGTTGTGAACTCTTTCCCAACATGTCGACTATTTCATAAATGCGAAACATCCATGTCTATTTCTTTATAGATCCAAACACAACTGTAAGGTCTTACACCTTTCTCGAGGGTCCTTTAAGTTCAAAGCTTGATTTCTCGTGTATGGAACTGTCACGGATTTTATGGCTTCAAACCATTTTACGGAGTCAGGGCCCATCATCGCTTCTTTGCATGTAGTCCGTTCATTATTCTCAAATAATGATTCAACCCTCAAATCTTGGTATTTGATTGTTTACCCGACCTACTTGTTTTAATAGGAACTTAGATCTCTGTGACCACAACCTTTGAGGCACGTGAGCCATGAGCATTGTTGCTGCCTCCGGAACACTTTTCGGTGCTGCGCAACTTTGCACATATAGCTAAGGTTCTTTTAATCTTATCAAAGTTTTATTGTCCTCCCACTTAACTTTTCACGAAAAAATTCCTTCTCAAAGAAACTTGACGTTCTAAGCGACAAACACTTTTTGTCTTTGGTGTTATGGAGGAATACTTAATAGTTATTCGAAATAACATACAAAGACAAGTTCATCTGACTTTGGTTGCAAACATCTTTCTTATGCGTAGCATACCAATGTTTAAGAAAGGACAACTTGGGTTTTATACCAAACCATAACTTTATATGGTGTCATTTCAACGGATTATGATGGAGCTCTTTTCATTGGAAAAACGGTAGTCTCTATAGCTTTTAATCTTTAAAATATAATGGCAGTTTTATGATTTCCACCTTCGATCTTACCATGTCGAACAAGGTTTAATTACATATCTCGAATGCTCCATACTCTTATGGTGTTTCGGGAAATGAAAATCCACGGAACGATTCCTTAAATCTTAGGTATTATGCTAAACTTGCAACTCAAATATCTTCCTTTATGATCTCATCATAAACTATTCATATTCTTGTTACAATGATTTTGCACTTCATCTTGAAATTCTTTGAACTTTTCAAATGTTTCATACTTTATCCTTATTAAGTAAATATTCATATATTCACTCAAATTTTCGGAGAAAGCATATGAAGTTGAAATCCATCGCTCTTGACTACACATAATGGACTTCGTACAACAATATGTACAAGTTCCAATAAGCTAGTCATTCATTCCCTTTTGGCCTATGAACGAAGTTTTAATTATCTTTAGGAAAGTTTCACAAGTGTAATTTGATCAAAAATCAAAAGACTCCAAAATTCCATCCACATGGAGTTTCTTCATGTTTTCTTTCCAATATAATTTAAACGGCGATGTCACTGCCGAAGTGATCTTTCAATCAATTTGTCTTTCGACATTTTTAGCACTAGTTTTATGGATGTGATTTCTCCAACGAGATTTGTGAATCATCCATCTTTTATGGATTACGGAAATTATTTGAACAACCATTTTGTTCTCATAATACCTGATAAAACAAATGCTGAAGGCAAGCTTTGATGTTTAACGAGCAACACAATAACCCTTTATTTGTTCTCGATGAACATCATCACATATTCTTTTGCTAGTTACTTAGGCCATTGTAGTTCATGAATTGTGTTGTTTCGTATGACGATTCACACCAACAAATTCAGTATCAAATACTTAGGAACCACATTGTTTAATAAGCAAAGAATATATCCATAACATGTATATCATCTATATACTTAAACTGAACAATTCTAGTATTTTCTTTTCTGCCATATATTTATGAGATTCTCTTTCAGTATTTCCTTTTCTGTTTGAAAGAATCTATCAACATCAACAGTGGAGTCATACATATGACACATAGTCCAAAGCGTGTATAATTAAATACCAATGTCTTTGGACTTGTACTTTGAAGTAGATCACCATCATCAAATGTTTGGTGTGCTTTCAAATTCCTTTCTTTAGTAATCTCTTGGTGTGGTAAATATTTTACCTACATCAAATATTCACCCTTATCATGGAATTATTCATGATCAAGCTACTTTAGCTTATAATGGTGAATCGCGAGTATAATGTTGCTCTCCAAAACCTTTTGGAGGATTAGGACAACTAGTGTATCCAAACTTTTGCAAATTCTCATCAAATATGAGAACATATGTTTTGCCATATTATACTCTATCATGTTGTAACCAAAACTTCGTTTCAGATATCACAATATCTTCCACACATCATGGTTTCTGAAACAACTCTTTCGGATCCTAGATAACCTTGATATTAAGATAATCCTTTGAATATCAAGAATCATGGAGACAAACATGATACTCATACACTAACTCTTGGAATTGTCACTCTTGTTTTAATACCAATTATTAAACTTCATGGAGTAACCGGAACTTATTGAAAGTTTGCAATAGGACTTTTAAACTTTAGATTAACACTTCAAAAAACAATACGATACCAGTTCGTAAAGTAACTAACCAGAATTCTATAGTTCTATCATCTCAACTATAACTAAGCGCTAGGTGGTAAACCGATGCCAATAACTACAACAATTATGCAAATTCACTTTGATTTAATTTATGATAAATAGTGTTCAACTTTTAATCATATTGCCATTGAACTCCCACTCAAAACAATATCCCTCACATTGTTTTAGTGATCACACGAACCAAATCCACCACATCAAAACCGATCATCACGAGAGTTGATGTAGCTTCAATGGCGAACAATCAACATGTTCATCATATCTACTATATGACTCATGCTTTACCTTTTGGTGATCCGTGTTCCGAGACCATGTCTGTACATGCTAGGCTCGTCAAGATCAAACCTTAGCTTCTGCATGAGCAAATCTGGCTTGCTCACGTTGTATACACTCGCAGAATCTAACACACCCGATCATCACGTGGTGCTTCGAAACAACGAGCTTTAGCAACGGTGCTTACTAAGGATGAACACTTTAAAACTTGAAATTTGTGTGCTTGAGGGATCATCTTATAATGCTACCGTCGTGAACTAAGCAATACAAGATGCATAAAAGGATTAACATCACATGCAATTCATAATATGTGATATGATATGGCCTTTCTTCTTGTGCTTCCGATCTCCATCTTCAAGCACGGACATGATCTCCATCATCACCGGTGTGGCGTCAAGGTCAATGGCGCCGCTTCATGGTTGTCGTTCACCGGCTTCAACTATTACAACTACTTTGAATAGACACGCGGGTCTTAACAAAATTAAAGACAACCATATGGCTCCTGCCGGTTGCCAACTTACAACAAGGAACATTGCATACATCAAATATAATCACAATCATGGCCATATCACATCACTGCACACCCCTGCAAAACAAAGTTAGACGCCTCTACTTTCTTTGCATGATTTACGTGGTTTGGGGCTTTCAATAAGTGTCATTCTAACTTACGAACATGAACCACAACATTGATACTAGTATTGACAATCACCCGTTGTAAATTGAATCTTAACTATGCTAGGAGAAACAGGCACCCGCAAAGCCACTTATGCAATACAAGTTGCATGTCAAGCGTGGAGCAAGTCTCATGAACGATGTCATGTAAGGTTAGCCCGGGCCGCTTCATCCCAACATCCCGCAAGATGCAAAGTACACAAGAAGCAATCGAAGCATCAACGCCCACAATGACCATTGTGTTCTACTCGTGCAACAGATCTACATATAGACACGGCTCTGATACCACTGTAGGGGTTTGTAGCATGGAAAACAAAAATTTTCTACCACATGAACACACAATCAAGATCTAATCTATGATCAAGCCAAGATCTATCTACTAGATTGTAGCAACGAGTCAATAGAATACTAACCCTCGAAGATCCAAAGCGGTTAACGAGAGCAAATTCTCGTGGGTGATGTAGTCGTACACTTCCGATCTCAAGATCGCGTAGACGATCCTTCCGGCGCTGCGTTCCGGCAGCGCTCCCGCAGTCGGTCACACATTCGGTACTTGACGAAGACCTTCCTCTCCCTCGTTCCAGCAGGCAGCGGAAGTTGTAGCACTCTCCTCGCAATTCCGGCAGCACGACGACGTGGTACCGGAAGTAGAGGGGAGATCTCGCAGGGCTTCGCCTTAAGCCGGAGCGAGTATGGTGGACTATGAGAGAGCCCTCGGTGTTCTATGGTTTAGACACACCAAGGAGGGGGTGCTAGGGCCGACGGCTAGGGCTTGGAGGTGCCCAAGTCGGCGGCTAGGGGAGAAACCCTAGGCGGCGGCTATGGTGAGCGGCGGGGGCTAGGGTTAGGTTTAGAGGGGGCAATCTTGTGTGTTAGGAGGGGAGCCCTGCCCCTCCTCTTATAGGAGGGAGGCGTCGGCCAAGGGAAGGGGAATACCTCCCCAACTCGGATCCCAAGTGGGCCGGCGGTGGAGGAGGAACTCCTCCCCAACTCGGTTTCCACCTCCCTCTCCACTTCCCAAAAATAGCCGTTTGACTTTCAAATTGGCGTTTGACTTTTTCAAACTAGGATTTGATTAAACCCTTTATTTTGTTCAGCGATGACACCTAGTACATGATGCAATCATACCAACTTGATATAACACATTCATGTACCCTTCCCCTCCGGAGTGTCGTACATTCCGGAACCTTCTAGAACATTCCCGATGAAAACACCGGAACCATTCTCCAACCCCGAAACAGGACTTTCCTTATATGAATCTTATTCTCCGGACCATTCCGGATCTCCTCGTGATATCCCGGATCCCATCCGAGACTCCGAACAACATTCGGTCTCTTTCTCATCAATCCATAACTACTCAAACAATGTCGAATCCTTAAGTGTGTCTCCCTACGGTTCGTGAATTATGCGGACATGACCGAGACACTTCTCCGATCAATAACCAATAGAGGAATCTGGAAATTCATATGGCTCCCACATATTTCTACGATTACTTTGCGATCGAATGAACCACTTACATACGATACCAATTTCCCTTTGTCTCACGATAGTTTACTTATCCGAGGTTTTGATCGTCGGTATCTCTGCATACCTAGTTCAACCTCGTTACCGATAAGTACTCTTTTCTCGTTCCCGTGGTATGTGATCCCTTGTGAACTAGTCACATGCTTGCAAGCTAATTGGATGACATTCCACCGAGAGGGCCCAGAGTATATCTATCCATCATATGGATGGACAAATCCCACTCTTGATCCATGTGCCTCAACCCATACTTTCCGAATACTCAATGCCACCTTTATAGCCACCCAGTTACGGTGTGGTGTTTGATGTCATCAAAGAATCCTTCCGGTGATGGTGATTAACATGATCTCATGGTCGAAGGAATTAGGTTACTATGTATCAGAAAGCTTATAGCAAATGAACTATATTAAATGACTTGATCTTTATGCTACGCTTAACTATAGGAGTATGTCCATCACATCATTCTCCTAATGATATGACCCTGTTGTTAATAACATCTCTATGTTCATGATCAGGAAACCATGATCATATATTAACCAACAAGCTAGTTTTACAAGAGGCTTTACTAGGGACTCTTTTATGTTTACAAATCACACAAGTATTAATGTTTCCTGTTAATACAATTATAGCATGGTATGTAAACATTTATCATAAGTATGAAGATATGATAATAACCACTTTATTATTGCCTCTTGGGCATATCTCCAACAATAGGTATTACCTTACGGTTTCCGACCTACTACTGGCATTCCCTCTGAATTGTCAGAGCTTACATACCATTTTGCTCCACAATTTCATCTTTGTACTAATTCATGATGCTTCCATGAACTAGGTATTACTACTTTATTAATCCCTTGGTAATATCACCTACTTGATTGAACCTTAAGTTCATCCCTTCTTGTTGTTCCATACATCTTCTACACTAAACTTTCTTCTAAAGCTAGCTAGAAATGATCTATGCTTGATCTATCCTTCAACTACGCTAATGCTCTTTATCTTTTCCTTTATTTTTCAAATAAGTCTTCATCTTGATCCTTGAAACTCGTCACTCTCTTACACGAATTCCCATTCCTATCTAGGTCTACAACATCAAGTAATAACTGGGTGTTACATCATGCATTTGCACACCTAATTAAACTTCATGTACAGATCTAGGAAATCAAGAATATTCAAGAAAATCCAAAAGTCAATAAACAACAAAACATATACCATGTATTATACATAGGTTTTAAATAATTTACAAATGTACTAGATGTTCCAACGGTTTGCTCCACACCTATTTACTCAACTATCTTACAAGAACTTCTTGTTCTTGTGAGTATATCCTCACTTATTTCGGCAAACCTTCCAAACTACAATACGCATTACCCTCTATGTACATTATTCAAGCACTCATCCCTTGGGATGTCATTCCTTTCTTACTTTCATCTTCCTCTAGTGCTTCCTGGAGTTCCGTCCATGATGACGTGAAGTCCTACGACTGCCTTCTAGAGCATAGGAGCATCCAGGAGGTGCGTATTCTTGATTAGAAGTACCGAGACTAAGATTAGTCATTGAAAAATGACTAGATTTGGCGAAATCTTCTACCGAATATTCATGGTTTTTCGGCAACACTTCCTCAAAGTAAGTTGGCTCCTTAGCCTTTTCTTGGATCCAGTCGTACATATTGGTATAGTAGCTATCGGAATACTCTTCTAAGTTGATTGTATTGGTATCACCCCCATATGGTCCATAAGGCTCTCTATGGTTATTGTTGGTCTCTTCTTTGATATCTGTATCACAAGGTATAGGATTTGCTATGGTTCCACCTTGAGATTCTACTCCCCATCCATACTTGTTTGGCTCAGGGTTAGTTGGAATAACTCCATTCCATTCCTGTTGTTCGGAGTTATACTTTGTCCATAAATCTTCAGGTGACTGGGGTTTAGTTTGGTATTAGGCATAATTCTCCGAGTTTGGATCATCAAACTCAGTTTCTTCATACACTTCTCCTGAAGGTACGTATTTTGCATGCCTAGCTTCTTTATCTAACTTCTTCCTACGTGCCATTGCCTTATCAGGATCAGTAAAATCCTCAATGACCGTATCCAGTTCCTGAACTAAAACTTGGTGAGTGTTATGATAAGTGTTTAGCAAAGACCGATAACAATCCATATACTCTACAACTAGAGTGGGTTCAGTTTGGACTAGAGTAGAGTGATCTAACTCATGCTCTGGGGTTGCGGTTTCATGAGGTATAATGGTGTGAGTACTACCTTCTAGAGCTTGGGATTTTTGTTCACGGATCATGGTTATGGCTGCTGCTACGGCAATCTGGTATGAAGATGCCATGCACCTTGCCTCTCCTGATGGCATTTCTCCCTTAAGTCCTAGATTCTTGGGTAACATGATCATGACACGATATTTAGCTAATACCTTCCCATTATAGTAACTGTAAATCTTGACCAAAAGTCTCGTTTCACATTCCAAACTCCATAGAAGTTGTCGGAGATTATCTGTCCAATCCCCTCCGTAGTCATTCAACGTCATGTTCATCACTTGAACATTCCGAGGTGGATATCGAGGTTCCATGTGGAACTATAGATAAGATATTATCATTAGTCACATAGAGTTAAAACTCTTGGGTAATGATCGGAATTGCAATCATACTAAAGAATTATCGCACTAGTAACATAACAGGATTATTCTCAAGTGAATATCCCTCATATCACTAGAGAACTCTTTATTATTGCTAGGATGTGTCCTACAGGTTCTACGCATTTACTAGGTTTCCAACCTAAGGTCAAAGCATATGCTCTGATACCAACTGCGGTGAACCAGCATACACCACTGCATTATGTAGTATACTATAGTCATTGACATAACACCAATGAAGCACCATTCACTAGTATTACATCCCTCAGAATGGCACAACAAAAACATAGCGGGTCCAATACATGGCTATAGGTTACAACTCACTCTATACAAAAGATCCAGAGAACACTCTAGGTTAAAGAGAGAAAGAACTTCTTACAAAGAGGAATCAAAGATAAATAATGCACCAACTATTATACTTTTAAGACTAGTATTTTAACTAAGGTGTTGGCATTGCTGCTATTACAACGAAATACAAAAATAGGTTCTTTGGTTAGAGAGTATATTCCTATTTAATCAGTAACTTTGTCTTCACTTGAGTTGAGGTATTTGTTGACTTCCTTGTCTTTGTTGAAGAGCTTTAGCTTTGGATGATGATTCCTGGAGCATAACTTGGTGTAGACATCGTCTTAATGGCTTCAGAATCTAGCAAGGGTTAAGAAGATACTTTGAGTACGAGCGTACTCAGCAAGTTCACTAGAAAAGGAGTGTTTGTTGCACTATAACTACAGCCACAGACCATAGGCAATGCAAGTTTTTATAAACATTTCTTCAAAGGTTTCTTTTATTCTGAAAATCTATGTCCGTTAGCCTTCACGGGTTTACCAGAACTTTCATGGAGTTCCTTTCCCACCGCGTTCGCAGCTCCTTCCCAGAATAGGGATGTAAGATCCCTCCTTTGTAAAGGAAAAGGATACCTGTGATTGCAATGCTAGTCCCTGGATCATTGCTAGCATACACAGTTTAAGATGAAGTACACAGATACAAAGGTCATTTATTACATTCATTCCAGAGATAAAACATAGTCTTTTACAACTCAGGGCCATAGGCCTAATACAAGAGTTTTTGGAATAAGTAAATAAACATAAGTCTTCATCTTCATGTGCCACAGGCAAGCATGTTGAGTGTAGACTCATGACACCTAATCACAATCGGAGTAACCTGCAACATCACAAGTTACAGCCACAGTGGGTCAATACTTTGGAATAGTATTGACAAGTGATACCTTAGTAAATTTTAAGTGGACTATATTACTATATGCATTTTGGCTAAGTGTAGCTTGGCTTGCTTTGCTCAAAATAGGTTTTTCCTATTAGTTGAAATCTCTAAGTTTTTCTTTGTCAAAAACTTTCCCAAGAAACCACCAATAGACATTGGGGTCCTTCACCCTTGTTCACCCACAAGTTTTACTTAGAAGTTGGAGTGATGAGATTCTTGTAGCTTCCATGTCTTGATGCTCAAGTTGTCCATTGCCATGGACTTGGCTAAGTACTTAGATTTTCCATCTGCAGAGGTTGTGCACTTTCCCCACCAGACTTGGTTTCCCAAGACAGGACCTTTCAGAAGCCTCCCCTTAGCCAAATGGACGCGTTCCAACCTATCATCCCACTACCACCAACTGTCCAAATGACTAAGTTCTAGCAATCTATATGATCAAGGCAGAGCCCATATTGCCAAGTGGCTGCACTATAAGCTTCTCAACATTTGGCCTCCAAATCCCTTTGTGCCTGGGTGGCATACCACAAGTGTGATACACAAGGTAAACCATATCCATGGGCCTTGTGTAACCACTCAACCAAAAACCACCATTCAAGTCCCATTCCACCCAGGAGGTTCATTGGCTTAGTTGTTTTATTAAGAAAAACATAAGTCCAAAAGACTTAGAAATATTTTCATCATAGCATGTATATACTTTACCAACCCTTGTTTGCTACTAGCTAGGCTAAGCATGGCATAGTAACTTAACTTAGGAAATTCCCTAGCAATTCTACCATTCTACAACTACTTAGGATTTCCCAACATAGCATTTGGCAAAAATAGTAACAACATGCAAGACTTAGCAAAATATTTCTAATGCTTGAAAATATAGGGATGGAAATATCATGAAGTACCACTTGCCTTGGTAATGGGGAGAGCAGCACTCTTCACAATCACAGTCACTAGCAAAATCTACACAAAATTTGTAGCACACAATTACATACAATTCATATACAAACAAAAATATGAATGCATGCATGCAAGAAAATGCTAAGTGATGATTTTGAAAACTCCACCAAGCAAGTGCATGATACAGAAACAAAACCAAGTCAAAAACTTGCTAACTAAACTTATTTAGCACTAAAACCATTTACTAAACAAATTCTATACTCAAAATGGACCTAAATATGTTTCTGCCTACAAAGTCATTTCAACAGAAACTTTTTGTTAAACACATTGCAGATTCAGAAAGGGCTTGTCTCACTGATTCCAACGGTATAAAATTTGCAAAAATCTAACATGGGAATCAAAAGTTATAGCCATTTGAAATTTGGATCTAAATCTGATTTGAATTCTGTTTTTGATTTAAACTCTAGCCACGCGTCGTGTTTCTATTGGTGCGTACCGGTTCGGCCGGATCAAGCTCTGCTGGCCGTAGGATCTAAGTGAGATCTGGCGGCTCAGATGCGCGCTTACCTCTTCGCTCACTTCTAATCTCAACCGCAGGATCTGCATCTAACGCTCCTAATCAATCTGACCAAACACGAGCGGCGCTAGCGGCGGCGACTTGCGGCGGCGCGTCTGACAGCGGCTGTGCTGGTGCTCTAGGTCGTGTGGGAGTGGGGGAAGTAGCTTACCAGATCCGCGGTGGCGTGCTGAAGCTCGACGTGGCGTTGGTTTGCGAAGGGGCGCGCTGGCACGGTCTCAGGGGCTCGTCGGAGTTGCGGGTGGCGTCGGTCGCTTGCAGACGTGGTCACTGGCGAGGTTTGGCGTCGCCCTAGCACAGATCAGAGGGGTTAGAGGGTGCACAAGACGCAGGCGGACAAACTCGCGTGAAGGAGGGGGCAAGGGGCGCTCGGGTTTTACCTGAATTGGTCGCCGGAGTCTATCGGCGGCGCAAGCGGTTTCGGTCGTGGACGGAGACGACGACCTGGGTCACGAGCAGGCAAAAGAAAGGCGTCAGCGTATGCGCAAGATCAAGCTAGGCATCCTCGTTTGAACCAGAGATAGGGGCGCGGTCGAGGCTCACCGGAATTGGACGCCGGAGTCGTCGGTACCGCGGGGCTTCGAGAGCAAATGCGCGCAGCCTGGTGGCGGAGTGAGCGAGGGGAGTGGGGGGAAATGCTCGCGGTGCAGAGGGGATTTTATAGGCCCAGGCGCGACAGGAAACGCCTGCGGCTTTAAGGCTAATTACGCCACGCCATTACCGGCCTTGACAGCGGCGGCGACGTGGTCGCGGGCGCGGTTTGGGGAAGACGAGGGCAACGTGGAGAGGGCCCGCTCGTCAGCGAAGCGCGCGAAGAGGGGGTGGGGTCTGGTCGTCAGTGACTGTCTAGGTGTCCTGGAGCGTGCGAGAGAGAGAGAGGATTGGCCTGGGTGGGCTAGTTGGGCCTGTTCTGAAGCTGGGCTGGAATCCTGGCGCCGGCCCTTTTCTATTTCTTTCTCCTTTTTCTTTTTCTGATTCAATTTTCTAAATTGATTTTCAAATGAATTCAAGTTCCATTTGATTTCAAAACTTCTTGGAATTTTGAAGTGAGAAGTAGTCTCAAATATAGGCATAAAATCATGTGGTTGCTTTGCAAAGGCTTGGTCAAGCTTGGAGATCAAAATAACAGAGACTTGGCACTTGGTTTGCAAAATTTTGAGAAATGGTTTTTGAAGTTATTTCCAATTTGTAAGACTTGGTTCAAACCACACTTAATCCTTTCTATGAGGAAGACAAACATGCTAGGTTTAAAATCATTTCATACTTTCAAAAGGTGATGGCCATTTGATTTAAATCTGCTCACATAAAATCATAGCACTATGTGCTTCTGTTTTCCTGAAATGAGTTTGAAATTGATCTCAAATCTATATGCATGCATGAATGATATGCAACTTTGAAATTATGATTTTAGGGATGTTACAAGGGAGTAACAAGTTATAGTTCTTACACTCTGCAAAGGTGCGTCACTTTACCCATGAGAGATCAACTCTTTGTTGCACAACTGGGCAGCTTATTACCATCCACAATTCCATGATGTGGGGCCCAAAAGATGATCCAAGCCAATCACTGCCCCCTTTACGACCTCGCATGCCTCCTTGGTGTACACCATGCCCACATATTGGATTACGGCAATGGTTTGTACAAACCGTTAGATGCCAGAACTATCGTGGGCCGTTGAGGGTTCCCACCCATATGCTGCATATCCTCTACGAATTACCAATTAATATGCACGCTATGACGATAACAGCCACGGCATGCACATCCAGCTACATGCGATATGAAGAAGATATAGCTGATTTCTCCGTCCCATTCCAAATCTCATGGTGAACGCGTAATATACGGCGCAAGAATCACTGGCGACATTGGTTGTTAAGTCCTAGGTGATATAGTTCTGAACAGTGGTATTCCCACTGTCAGATTTAATAGATTAGCTGATCACCCTGGATCAGTAACCAATAGTTCACATTATTATCGAAAATAGTGTTTTCTGACCTTTTTCAAGTGCAGGTGATGACAACACTGGGTTTATAAAATACTTTACAAAAAATAAATAAAGGACATGAGCAAGTGTGAACTTTCCTTTTGTGATTGCAAGATTATGCACTCACGGTCTTCGAGTCAGTATAAGATCCAAAATCTGAAATCATCATCATTGGTCCGGTAAGGACTAATGTTTAAAGAAGCAATATGCTATTATGCATAAGTAATATGATGCACGTTATAAACACGAATCCTAGGGATAACGTTGTTCTAGGGTTTGGATACTAGGAATGATGTCTTTGAAATGTGTTGTACTTTTAGATGAGTTTAATACTCGTGCTTCTTATTAGGGCTTGTGAGTGTGTGTGAAGCAATATGCAGTTACAATATCATAAAATAATGAGACACACTTAATTGTGAAATGCTACTTAAGATTGCTTATATAAGAATTGTTGTTTTGAAGTGGCAAACATAATAACATTTGAAGAAAAGATTTCTTTTCTGAGGTCTAATCAATCTTTGTGGTTAGTTGAGTCTGGTCGATGTTATTTGTGTTTGCTTGAATAGTTTGGGCTTGAGATGCTTTATGACTTAACTATATCAGACCAAAGTTAACTATAAAACATATAACAATGTTTATAGTATTATATTTAGAGTCTTGTAGACTAAAGTTAACTTTAAAACATAGATAGTTTGAAAGTATAATGCTTATAACATTTTTACCTTGTGTACTTCGTAATGTTGCCTTAAGGTTACTTAAGAATGGTTATATTTTACTTGTTATAGTGGTTTCTTGATTTTATAATGGAATAGTATCATTTACCTTTTTAAGGATGAGTGGTTATATTTTGCAAACAAGGAAATAATATTACTTAACTACTTATGTGTCACATCCCAAGATTTTCCAAATCTTGTAATGTGAAAAATAAATGAATAAAATAAAACTTTGTTTGATTTTCAGAGTGAGAAGAAACTTTTTGAATCCAATTGGAAACCTTCAAACCAATTTGGATCAAATAAATCCTAAAGGGATTTAAAAAGATAAACATTTAATAAAGGAAAATAAAAATATTTAAAATTTATATTTTTGGATCTTTTAAATAAAAGGATTTAGTTTTCAAAAGAAATAGAAGTTTTATAAATAAGGATTATTTTATAGAGCCAAATTAAACCTTGGCCAAACTTTTGGAAATAAAACATTTTATTTTGATTAAAAAGAATAAAGGTTTATTCAATCAAATTAATAAGGATTTAATATCCAAGTTTATTTAATAAAGGTTTTACTATTTCCAAAATATCAAAACTTATTTATTTATTTAAAAATAAGTTTTCCAAGTATTTTATATTCCCAAATAAAACCTACTGTTTTGGTTTTGAAAATAATTAGATTTCAAAATGGAGTTTTAAAATAAACATCAAATTCTATTTTGATTTAATAACAATGGTCTATTTATTTAATTAATAATGGACCCTAAAATAAAAATTATTATTATTTTGAATTTGGGATTGGTTTATGTTACTGAACAGAACCAAATGCAAAGTTACAAAGTTTGGTGATTGTTTGAATCAAATTGAATGCTTTAGTGTTGTTTGAATTTCAAAACAGAATTTAGAAATAGAAAAAGGAAAAGGTTTCAGAAAGGAAAAAAATAAAGTTCTGGTCGACCCAACCCAGCAGCCCAGTTTAGGCCCAACTCCAGCCCACCTTTCTTTCCCTCAGCAAAACGCTTTCTCACTCGAACTCACACCCACTGAGCCAATGACTGGTGGACCTCTTCTCCCTCTCGTTTCTCGCTGACAGCAAGACCCCACCCCTCCAGCTCATCTTCTTCCTCCTCGCGTTTAACTCGCCACCATTGCTGCCATTGATTCTCCGGTTGAATACACCTAAATGCAGCATTAATCTCTCGCCGCGAGCATGCTGTCTTAATCGCCTCGCCCTTCTCCTCCTTTCCCCTCTGTCTCCTCCCCCATATGCGCCCCCAGGCTGCCTGAATCGAGCTTGCACACCCTCTGCTCCGACCACCGTCTCCGGTCAATTCCGGCTAACCTTTGCCGCCCCTTGCCTCATCGACCACGCACACACACTCCCCAGACCTAGACGCATCTCCCTGTATGTCACATCCCAAGATTTTCCAAATCTTGTAATGTGAAAATAAATTAATAAAATAAAACTTTGTTTGAATTTCAGAGCCAGAAGAAACTTTTTGAATTTAAATGGAACCTCAAACCCATTTGAATTAAATAAAATCCTAAAAGGATTTAAAAAGATAAACATTTTAAATAAAGGAAAATAAATATTTTGGAAATAAGATTTTGGATCTTCTAAAAATAAAAGATTTGGTATTCAGAAGAAAAGATGGATTTAAGATTATTTTATAAAGCCAGATTAATCCTTGGCCAATCTTTGATAATTAAAAAACATTTTATTCTAAATAAAATTAGCAAAGGTTTATTTAAAATAAATTAATAAGGATTTAATATCCAAGTTTTATTAATAAAGGTTCTATCATTTATAAACCATCAAAAAACTTATTTGTTTACTTTAGTAAGTTTTCCAAACACTTAATATTCACAAATAAAACCTACTAAAGTGTTTTGGCTTTATTTTAGATTTTAAATAAATATTCTCAATAAAACAAACCCTAGTTGAATTAATAATGAGAGTCTATTTTATTTAATTAATAATGGACTCTAAAATAAAATGTTATTTTGTTTTAAAACAAGATTTACAAATGAATTGTATTTTCAAATAAAACCTACTGATTTGGTTATGAAAATATTTGGATTTCAAATGGAGATTTTATTAAAATAAATCAAACCCAATTTGATTAAATAACTATGGTCTATTTTATTTAATTATTAAATAGATCCTAATAATAAATAAAAATATTATTTTATTTTGAGATTGGTTATTGATAAACAGAACTAAAAACTCATTACAATTGTTTGAATTGTTTGAATGCTTGAATAGTTGGATGAAATTCAAATCAGAAAATAGAAATAGAAAAGAATAAAACAAACAGGCAGAAAAAAATATGGAAAAGGACAACCCAACAAGGCCCAGCCCAACAGCCCAACTCGCAGCCCACCTCCTTTCCCCGAACCGTTTTCTTCACCGCCGAATCAGCCGCGGAGCAACTGACATGTGGACCTTCCCCTCCTTTCTTTTCCCACTGACCAGCGGACCCCACTTTCCCAGCCGTCTCCTTCCTCGCGACGACCACGCCGGCCGTTTCTGCCGTTGATGCCGCGGCTTCAATTCGCAGTAATGCCACGCCTTAACCATGCTGCGACCACGGCCTATTAATCGCCAGCGTTTCCTCCTCCTTTCCCCTCACTCGCCACTCCCTCTCTGCCCCGAGGCTGCTACAATTTGAGCTCGCACTGCCGCCGTCTCCGAAGAGCTGTCGCAGCAATTCCGGCAACCCCTCGCCGCCCCTTTCCTCCTCGACCATCCTCTCGTGATCCCCACCTCCTGGCGATCATCCCCGTAGCACCAGCTTGCCCCCGAGCGATCCAGAGCATTGACAACCACGACGACCACCGTCGCCACCGTCTGCCCCTTTTTCCGATGAGCTCCACAGGTAGATTCCGGTCACCCCTCTCCTCCCCGAGAACATGATGATGATCTCCAAGCTCATACGAACCTAACGGCACTTCTCGTTTGTCTTAGGGCGCCCCCAATCCTTGCCATCGTCAAGCACAGAGCGCCGCCGTGTCTGTTTCTTCTCCGACGATGACTCCCCGGTAAACCAGACCGCCCCTCTCCTTCTCGATCACGCTCACAGCACCCCCGTGAACTCCTGCATCTAACCATAACCTCGGTTGGCCTTCTCGTGATTTGTAGCGATGTCATCGACCACGACTGATACCACCCGACGCCGTCTTCAACACCGGCGAGCAATCAAGCCCGACCCAGTGCGCCCCATCACAAACCCGTACCACGTTGAGCATCAGCGAGCGTTAGCGAACCCGGTGAGCACACTTCCCCTCTGCTTCGCTTCCTGTATCGCCGGCGCCGCCGTGAAACAGAGTCGCCGCCGCCAGCAGCCGTCGCAGTGCCGCCCGTCTATGGTCGAACACCCCACAGCCGTCAGATCTAGTTTGAACGAGCGAGATTAGATCACTTAAACTCGAAGAGGTACACAGCCAGCGCCGTGCGATCCCACTTAGATCCAACGATCCAGAGAGATCGATCCACCCGAACCGGTATTGTCCAGTTAAAACACGCCGCGTGTCACCTATTGGATTTAAAACAGATTTGAAAAACAGAAACTTTTGCAAACTTCAAACCCTTATATCTTTTGATCCACACGTCCAAATTTTACAAATTTTATGTCGTTGGATTCAGGAGAACAAGCCCTAGCTAACCATGGCCTCAGTTTTGAAAATAGTATCTGTTAGCTTGATTGAAATTGCAGAAACATTTGTGTACTTGTTTAGAGTATAAAAATTGTTTAAAATTGATTTTAGGATTAAAACCTTTGCAAAATGGAATTATGTGACCATACTGACCCTAGGAACCAACCCATAGTGTTAAAAGTGATTTTGGTAAAATATAAGTTGAATTATTTAACTTAGCCATTTTCTAACCAAATAAACCCCTTGATTTTATCATGGAAATGTTTTTGCAAGGAAAACTTTGGGAAAATGTTTTGGACCAAAACTTACTAGCCCAAAACCTCAAAACTTTGCCAAGGGCAACTCACTTGGTGAAAAACCTAAAGTTTTGCTTTGATAAGAATAATTTTCACCACATAAAATGTTGAATGGATTTTAAAATATACTTTGAGCAAAACCCTCTAACTAATGACTTTGCCATTTTGGTAAATGACCAATGTAGGCCTTACAAAGTTTATAAACCTAATAGAAACCAACCTTGCAAAAGAACCCCTTTGCATGACTTAGACTCCATTGCTATGTGTGTGAAATTGTTTGTTTAACCTTGGTTTGGAATGTTAGTTGATTTGGTGATTTGCTTGATTGACTTGTAGTGAAATTAGCCAAAGTGTGAAACTATCAAGATCAAGGAAGTGAACCCTCATTCCCTACCAAAAAGGCAAGTTACACTATCATACAAAAGTCCTACTAATTTTATTATACTTAGTGGATTTTGAAAATATGCATGAAAAGATATTTCTATACTTATGCTATGCTAAATACTAATAGGATTCCCTATACACTCCTTAGTGAAAATATTGAAGTTGTACATGCTTAGCCATGCTATATGCTATATTTTGAAAAAGAGATACATGTTGAGATTTACAAAGGTTGAGAAAAGGACTTGTGTTTTTACATAATAAAACAAGGACTCAATGAACCACCTAGGTGGAGGCTACTTTAAGTTTTGGAGAAGGTGATAACAAAAGGGAACCATGTCTATGGCAATCACTTTGTGTTGTGCTCCAAAAGAAAACTACCTAGGAAACTTAGAGATCAAACATGTTTCTCCAATTGTGGCTTTCGTGTGCAACCACATGCTATTATGGCTCTGGCTTAGTCAATTACATTAGGAAGACCCATACATTGTCTTTAGTTACTGGACATGGGGATCTGGAATGCTTCATGGGGGCTGAAGACAAAGCTAGCAATGATGTATGGGAGGACCTTTTGGAAAGACTTCGTCACATTCTCAATCTGCCAGTACTCCATCTTGATGAGCACTAATCCAGTAGGCCACTGGTGGCAACAAGATGGGATTGTGTCATGTGGGTAAAGTGTACTCCTTCTGCAGAGTTAACAAAATCTAAGTACTTAGCCGTGTCCCCGGTTATGGACAATACTGAGCAACTAAAGTTTGAACTATGGGAGATCTCGACATTCCAACTTCTAATATAAAAACTTGATGCCCTTGTGTGTCTACCAAGGAATTCAAAGAGATTTTGTAAAGCTTGTTGCACTTGGGGTTACCAAGGTGCTCAAGAGCATGATGTACTTGGGGGCTTTACCAAGGAACTCATGAAATTTTATAAACTTGATGCACTTGGGGTTACCAAGGTGCTCAAGAGATTTGACAAGGATTTGAACACTTGAGTTTCTACCAAGGAGTTCAAGGAACTTGGAAAAGAAATTTGACAAAGGACTTTAAAACCCTTTTGAAAAGATAGGATAAAATATTGCTTTATGCAAATAAGCCTTAAACTCTACTTAGCCAAATATGCATATAATGATAGGATCCACTCTTATTATACATAAAAGTGAAGCTTGCCAATACAATTCAAAATGTATTGACCCTTGTGGCTGTAACTTGTAATGTTGCAGGTTGATTGTTTTAAAAATGAAGATTGTTTGATTGACTAGGACTACAAAATCTACAACCAACATCTGCCTGTGGCACTTTGAAGATGATGGACCCATACTTATAGTTATTCCGCTGCAAATGTAATAGCCATATGAGCTATGTTTGATGTAATAAACATATGTTATTCCTGGTTATAAATTTATATTATGACCTTTGTATCTTGATATTACATCTTAACTGTGGATGCTAGCTATTGATCCAGGGACTAGCATTGTAAAACACAGGAGGACTCTACCTTATTGGGTTGGGACCTCTACACTGTACCTCCCATTCAACCGCGGGCGCCCCAGAACGCCGTCTTCGACAAGCTCTGAGCGCCGCGCGTTTGTCTTCTTCTCCGGCGAGCTCCCTAGGTAGAATCCGACCGCCCCTTTGCTTCTAGATCATGCGAGCATCTTCGCCTTGGTCTTACGCACCTAATCCTGCCCTCTGTTTGGCTTCTCGTGATCGACAGCGTCGCCTTCGACTGCGAACAGAACCACCCGTCGCCAGACCCTACTCCGGCGAGGAATTCCTCCTGTCCTCGTGCGCTCCTTGCCCAGACGACTGCACGTTGAGCTTCCCCAGGCCTCTGCGATCACGGTGAGCATACTCCCCTCCCTTCTAGCTTCCTGTATCGCCGGCACCGCCGTCACCTGACCGTCGCCGCTGCTAGCCACCACCAGCGCCGCTGCGTTTTGGTCAAAAGCATAGGATCCGTTAGATCTGAAATGGACGCATCATATTAGAATCAAGTCAAAGGGGTATCGTAGGATCAGAGCCGCACAGATCTCTTTTAATCCAACGGTCTGCAGCACGCGATCCGTGCGAAGCGGTACTTCCCAATAGAAACTTGACGCGTGGCCAGTTCTTATTTAAAACAGAAATTTGAAAAACAGAATTGTTTGCAGATTTGAAAACACTATAACTTTTGATCCACACGTCCAAAAATTGCAAACTTTATATCGTTGGAATCAGTGGAACAAACCCTAGCCAACTATGGAATTTGTTTAGCAAATAGTATCTGATAGATTGCTTGATTTTGCGGAAACTTTTGAATGCTTGTTTAGATTAGAAAAATTGTTTAAAAATGTTTTTAGGGTTAAAACCTTTGCAAAATGGTTTGTTGTAAACTCACTGACCGTAGGAACCAACCCATGGAGTTAAAAATGAATTTGGTTAAATTTAGGATATAATAATTGATTTGGTCCATTTCTAGCCAAATAAAAATAATAAATCTTGTTATGAAAATGTTTTTGGAATAAAAACTTTGGGAAAATATTTTGGATCAAACCTACTGACCATAAACACCAAGTTTTGAGAAACCTCAACTTTTGGTGAACCACTTAAAATTGTTGCTTGATAAAAATGTTTTTCCACCACATAAAAATGTTGAATGGATCTAAAAATGGTTTATGGACTAAAGCCCTTTTGCAAATGACTTTGCCACTTTGGAAAATGACCAATTTGGAACTTACAAAGTTTAGAAGCCTAGTGGAGACCATCTTTACAAATAGAACCATCTCTTGCATGCTTACATGCATGATTTAAATCCCATAGTTTTATGTGTGTGTGAAATGTTGTTTGATTGATTATTTGGAATGCTAGTTGATTTGGTGTTTGCTTGATTGATTGTAGTGAAATTAGCAAAGTGTGAGACTAGCAAGATCAAGGAGTGAACCATCATTCCCTACCAAAAAGGCAAGTGACACTATCATCTAAAGTCCTACTATTTTCATTATACTTAGTGGATTTTTGAAACATGCATGAAAAGAATTTTTATACTTATGCTATGATAAATCCTAATAGGATTCCCTATACATTCCTTAGTGAAAACATTGTAGTGGTTACATGCTTAGACATGCTATATTTTGAAAAGAGATACATGTTGAGATTTTATGAAGTTGAGAAAAGGACTTGTGTTTTTTATATAATAAAACAAGGACTCAATGAACCACCTCGGTGGCCAAGGATACTTTGAGTATTGGAGAAGGTGGCAACAAAAGGAACCATGACTATGGCAATATCTTTGTGTTGTGCTCCAAAGGAAACCACCCAGGAAACTTAGAGATTGAACATGTTTCTCGTACAGTGGCTTCCGTGTATAGCCACATGCTAAATGGGCTCTGGCTTAGTCAACTACATGGTGGAAGTCCCAAGCATTGGCATCTTCAGGTTAACTAGATTTGTGTAAGGGAGCAACCCTACATTTGTGCCTGGTAGACAAGCTAGCATTTTGTATTGGGAGGACTCCTATGGAAAGACTTTGTCACATTCTCAATCTGCCAGTACTCCATCTTGGTGAGTACTTATCCAGCGGCCACTGGTGGCATCAAGATGAGATTGTGTCATGTGGGTAAAGTGTACAACTTCTGCAGAAGATAATAAAAATCTAAGTACTTAGACGTGTCCCCGGTTATGGACAATACTGAGCAACTAAGGCCTGAAGCTATGGAAGATCTCGACACTCTAATTTCTAAAAGAAAACTTTTAAAACTTGATGCACTTGGGGTTACCAAGGATCTCAAGAGATTTTTGACAAGGACTTGAACACTTGAGTTTCTACCAAGGAGTTCAAGGAACTTGGAAAAAGAGATTTGACAAAGGACCAAAACCATTTTGAAAAGATAGGATAAATTATTGCTTTAAGCAAATGAGCCTAAAACTCTACTTAGCCAAATATGCATGTATTGATAGGATCCACTCATAATATACATAGTAGTGAAGCTTGCCAATACAATTCAAATGTATTGACCCTTGTGGCTGTAACTTGTAATGTTGCAGGTTTGATTGATTTTAGTGAAGATTGTTTGATTAGGATTACAAAGTCTACAACCAACATCTGCCTGTGGCACTTTGAAGATGAAGGACCCCATGACTATAGTTATTCCGCTGCAATGTATTGTAATAGCAAATGAGCTATGTATGATGTAATAAAATTATGTTATTCCTGGTTATAAAGTTATGTTATGACCTTTGTATCTTGATATTACATCTTAACTGTGGATGCTAGCTATTGATCCAGGGACTAGCATTGTAAACACAGGGGATACCACCTTATATTGTGTAAAGGTTGGGACACTCCCTCTACATTATGGATTCACCATAGTGTTGTGATAGTTTTGTAAACTGATGGCTAAAGTATATGGAAAAGATTTTATTTAATCACAATTTATTCTTGAAGAATTTATATTGGACAAGAATCTTTTTAGAAAATAAACTACATATATGGTTGGAATGGTAATTCAATGTAATTGTATTTAAAATGTGTTGAACCAATTAGACCTTACATTATAATATTTAAGGCTAATATTGCTTATTAGACCTAAATTGACAATTTTAGAAATACTAACAAATTTTATTTACCCTTGTATGAATTTTAAACTAAGGAAATAGGTTTAAATTCAAATTACTAGAGTATTAAGTCTTTTATTTTTTTAAAAGTGGAATATTATATTTTTAATAAGTAGGTATTATTTTTGTGATCATTTTGATATATTACATTTATTTTGTGTTTTATAAATAATAAGATATGATTTTTATAAGATTTATTACTTTCTAAATTCTTATTAAATAATAAATACTTTTTAAGTGAAATAATAATGTATGATTATAGTTTTAAAGTATTGTTTTTATTTTTCAAGATTTTTGGTATTTTATTTATATTTTTCACACTTATCAATATTAAACATGAATTGTTTAAATTTTATTACTTATAAAACCTTTGTTAAATAATATTTTATTTAAATGGTTATTATAATAATTTTTGATAATAGTTTAATGTTATAGATTTTATTTATCTAAAAAATTCCATATATTATACAGATTTTTCTAAATTATAAAACAAAGTTATTGTTTTAATAAGATTTAATCATTTATTTCATTTCTGGAATATGTATGTTTGGATTTATACTTTTTATTCTTTCTTAAACAGGAAATAACTTTTTACACCGCACCCACACCTAGCCCTATTCACTGACCGGTGGGCTAGTGGCCACCTCAGCTTTCAGATTAGTAAATGCATTTGTTACCGACTGGATTGCTACCCCCAGACAATGACAGATGGGCCCTGGGCCACGTCACACGCCACGCTAGCAAGGACTGGTCAAACTAGCTGACGTGGCTAGAACTCGATGTAGGCATGACGTCACGCGAGTTGATCCTCACTGGTTGAGGATCGATCGATCGATCTAGTGCGCGCGGGGGGCTGTGACTAGATACGTTAGAAAGAGCATGCGCTGGCGAGTTAAACTATGGTCGCGCCGCCCCTAAATGGTCACTAACGAACTATCCACGGCGGTGCACGACAGCACACGGCGAGACCTCGATACAGGACGCAATTGAATCAATGAAGACTCCTGGAATATAGAGGAGCTCACCCTGGTTGCGATGGAGTGCTTTGAGAAGTGAGAGGAGACGTGTAGACGACGAATCAACGACGTTGGACACGATGACTGCCAAAAGGGAACGCTCGATTTTGCTTGATTCCCGACGCGCCAACCTCCGTTATTGGTCCTAATCGAACGAGTCCATGATGGAGCTTCTAACGGTGGCCTTGGCGAGGCGCGGGGTGGTCGGACATGGCCGGAGTGATTAACACCGACGAGCTAGGGTTTCTACATGGTTGGGGAACAAGGCAGGGAGAGTTTTTAGAGGGAGGAATGGGGATGAGGACGAGCAGAGACGTCATGGAGTTCTTATCCCCTCCTCCAGGAGCGGCGGCACGCATCATACCGCGGCGGTCGATCGACGATGGAGCTTCGGCCAGCGATCTGTAGGGTTCGCAGCATAGAAAACAATTTTTTTCCTACGATGTGAACTATGTACCAAGATCTATCTACTAGATACAAACAACGGGCGGATGTATATCCGTAGAGAACATACCCTTGAAGACCGACTAAGCTTAACGAGTTCGACTCGTGGTTGATGTAGATGATCTCTTGCCGATCTCAAGATCGAGAGGAAGTCCTAGCACCGCAAAACAGCAGCGCATCCGTGCTCGCACACACGTTCGAGGCACCGAGCAACCTCCGCCTCCTCGCTCCAGCGATGTCACATCCCAAGATTTTCCAAATCTTGTAATGTGAAATATAAATAAACAAAATAAATAATTGTTGAATTTTAGGGTGAGAAGAAACTTTTTGATTTCAATTGGAAACATCAAAACCTATTTTGATCCAATAAAATCCTAAAGGGATTTAAAAAGATAAATAATTAATAAAGAAAGTTTTAATAATTGGAATCACTATTTTTGGGTCTTTAGATATGGGTTTCAAAAGCAAAGGTAGAAATATAAATAAGGATTATTTTATAGAGCCAAATTAAATATTGGCCAAGCTTTTGAAAAGAGTAAAGGTTTATTTAAATAAAATAATGAGGATTTATTAATATCCAATTTTATTTAAGTAAAGGCTTTTCCATTTTAAATAAGCACTAAAACTTATTAAAGTATTTTAAATAAGTGATTTCCAAGTGTTTTAGTTTTTCAAATGAAACCTACTAAAATATTTTGATATTATTTAGATTTCAAAAAGAGTTTTAAAATAAATTAAAACCTATTTGAATTAAAAGACTATGGTCTATTTATTTAATTATTAATAGATCCTAAAAGAATAAAAGAATTATTTAGACTTTGAAATATGTTGATAAACATAATTAAAATTCACCAAAAGTTTGGTGGTGATTTGAATTCAAATGGAGATTGAAAAATATTATTATATCTTATTTAATTAAAACTAGAGCCTATTTTAAATAATGAAAAGACCCTAAAAAGAATAAAAGATTTATTCTAATTATGACTTCAGAATGTATTTCTAATCAGTGTTTGATTATCCACAAAATTTGGCATAGGTTTGAATTCAAATGAGTGTTTGAATTGATTAATAAAAATCAAAACAGAATATTAGAAAAGAAAAAGGGAAAGCATTCAGATAAAAAAAATGAATCTGGCCAGCCCAGCCCACTAAGCCCACTCGCAGCGCACCTCTCCCTCTCTCCCCCGAAACATTTTCTCACCACGGAAAGAACCCACTATGTCGCTGACGACCAGGCCCCACTCCTCCTCTCTCTCACTCGCTGCCAAACGGACCCCACTCGGCCGCGTCATCATCTTCCTCGCCCCGCTGACCCTGCCCTCACTTCGCCGGCCGTTGCAGTCGATTAAAGCTCGGCTTAATTCGGGTTAACTCCGCAGTAAAACCACCCCGCGACCATGCCTTCTTAATCGCCTGTGTCCCCTCTCTCTTTCCCCCCAGTCGTCGCCCCACCGGAGCCCCCAGGATGTCCCTAATTCCCCCTGCACCGTCCTCTGCTCCGGCGAGCTCCGACGGCAATTCCGGCCAGCCTCCTCCGCCCCTCGACTCCTCGACCACGCGAAAACATTCCCCAGCCTCTGGCGCACACTCCAGCGCCACCAGCTCACTCTCTCTTGCCCTGCAACCTCGACTGCATCTTCGACGAAATAGCACCGCCGTCTGCCTCGTTTCCGGCGACCTCTCCCCGGTAAACCCGACCGCCCCTCTCTCCCTGGTTGACACTCCCGTATTCGCATTTCTCTCGTGAACCTGATGGCGTTGTTTGTTTGGGTTGGAGTGAACCGTAGACTCGCCCCCGTCGACGAACAGACGAGCCCGAGGCGCAGCACAACTCCGGCGAGGAATCCACGCCACCACCGTGCGCCCCTTGCCTTCTCGCAAGCATGACAAGCATCAGCGACACCACACGAACCTGGTGAGCCATTCCCCTTCCTCCCTTTCTTCCTGTAATCACAGCGACGCCGAAGCCAGAGCCAGCGCCGCCACCTGCCGCCGCTAGCACCGCCACTCGATGGCAGGCACGTTGTGCACCGTCCGATCTTGATCGCGTGGCCACGATAGAATTTAACTGAAGGGGTACACTTGCTTCTAAGCCGTGCGATCCCACTTAAATCCAATGGCTGTCAGCAATCGATCCGAGCGAAACGGTATGGGCGAATAGAATCGTGACGCGTGGCCCTATCTGTTTGAATAAAAACAGAAATGTTCTATTTGAAGTGCCAATTTGAAAATTCATAACTTTCAAACCACACGTCCAAATTTTGCAAATTTTATATCAATAGATTCAGCAGAACAAGTACTTTCTGACCATGCACTTTGTTTAGTAAAATGTTTCTGTTAAATTGAATGTTTTTGCAGAAACTTGTGTAGGCATATTTGGAATAGAAAAATTGTTCTAAAATGATTTTTGACATAAAATCTTTGGAAAATGGTTTTTTTTGAACCTACTGACCATAAAAATCAATTTGTGGTTTCAAAAACATATTTGGTGAAGCAAAATAATAAAACCTTGAATTAAAGCATTTCTAGTCAAATAAAAATATGGTTTAATTGTTAAAAATGATTTTGGAGGAAAAGCTTTGGGAAATGTTTTGATTTAAACTCACTAACCCCAAGAACCAAGTTTTATGATTTAAAAATGTATTTAGTGAACCCTATAAAGATTACTACTTTGATAAAGGCATTTTCAACAACATAAAATAATGATTTGGTTTAAAAATGGTTTATAGGTAAAATCTTTTACAAATAGTTTTGCCACTTTATAAAATGACCAATAAGTGTTTTAGAATGTTTATAACCTATTATAAGCCACTTTTGTAAATAAAACAAAGTTTGGCATGCTTGCATGCATTGTTTTGTTTCTATTATTTTATGTGATGTTTTGCTTGAATGGTAGATTGAAATATCGCTTGCTTGATTGAATTGTAGTGGAATTTGAAGAGTGTGAGTATTGCAAGATCAAGGAGTGAAATTATATTCCCTACCAAAAAGGCAAGTGATGCTTCATACTTTTGTCCCATTATTTTCACTATGCATTAGTGATATTTCTAAGTAGGACTTGCATGGAATTTTGCTAAGTGTAAACTATGCCATGGGAAATCCTAGTAGATGAAACCTTAGTAGAAATTTCCTAAGTTAAGATTCCTACTACTATCATGCTTAGCTTAGCTAATAGAAAACAAGGGTGGATTATATTTCATGCTATGGAATATTTCTAAGTCTTTGGACTTATGTTTTGTTTAATAAAACAACTAAGTGAATGAATCACCTGGGTGGAATGGAAGGAATGGTTTATGTAGAGTGGTTCACAAGGCCCATTTTTATGGTTTACCTTGTGTATCTCACTTGTGGATGGACACCCAAGAACAAAGAGATTTGAGATGTCAAATGTTGAGAAGCTTCAAGTGCAGCCACTTGGCATTATGGGCTCTGCCTGGATCATATAGGTTGCAATAACTTAGCCAAATGGACTGTTGGTGGTAGGGGAAGATAGGTTGGAACGCGTCCATTCTGGTCTATGGGAAGGCTTCTGAAAGGTCTTGTCTTGGTGAAACCAAGTCTTGTGGGGAAAGTGCACCAACTCTGCAGAGTGTAAAATCTAAGTACTTAGCCATGTCCCTAGTAAAGGACAATTTGAGCATCAAGACATGGAATATATCATGAATCTCCTCATCCCAACTTCTAAGTTAAAAACTTGTGGTTGAACAGGGGTTGAAGGATCATCAATTTCTATTGGGAGATGCCTTGGGTGATTTTGTCAAGCAAAAACTTAGTGTTTTCAAATGATAAGGAAAATCTATTTTGAGCAAAGCAAGCCTAAGCTCCACTTAGCCAAATGCATATAGATGATAGACACCACTATACTACCATAGTATCACTTGCCAATACAATTCAAATGTATTGACCCTTATGGCTGTAACTGGTTATGTTGCAGGTTTGTTTGATATTAGTGAAGTTTAATGATTAGGATTACAAGTCTACAACCAACATGTCTGCCTGTGGCACTTTGAAGATGAAGGACCCCATGTTATTGTTATATTCTGCTGCATTGTAATGAGATAGCCAAATGAGCTATGTAAGATGTAATAAATTATTTTATTCCTGGTTATAAAGTTGTATTATGACCTTTGTTTCTTGATATTACATCTTAACTGTGGATGCTAGCTATTGATCCAGGGACTAGCATTGCAATCACATGGATCCATTTCCTTTATAAAGGAGGGATCTTACAGGTGGTATCAGAGCATTGTGTTGCCTTAAGGATTTGTAACCCTAGGATTGGACAAAACCCCTTAGAAAAATAGGAGTTGTATTTGTTCCAAAACTTATTTACAAACAATCTTGTATACTCTTTCCTCAACCATTTTGGTTTTAATTCTACATCTCTTCTAATTCAACTTGATGGACAAAGCCTTCTCCATGGCCAAATACTTCACCATGTGCAAAGGACTTCATCAACTCTAATGACTTCAACATCTTCAAGTGATCTCAACATTATTCTCAACAAGGACTTCAACTTTGGATATCACTAAGGACTACAAGTGAGACAAGAAATATTGCTCAAGACTAGAAGACTAAGGAAACACAACTTAGAAGAAACCATCATCACCTTGAAGTTTTGATACGAAGATGCAAGAAATTCTCTAAGGATACAAACATCTTGTTCATGAAGAATCAACTAAGAAGGAAGGAATGATCTCAAGTGAACCATATAGTTGGACCACCATGTTTAGTTTAAATTAAACACACCAACTTATGTGGTGTAACAAAAATATTTTTGTTGCCTATAAATGTGCTTGAAACTTGTTGTTTGAATGGAGTCTTTGTTTGTGATTGCTTGCACATTCCTTGAGTGAATTGTGATGTGTGTGATTAGAATTGATTCCTTAGAAATCTTTTGCCTATTCTAATCCCAAACCAACCCAAACAGATGACTTCTCCAAGAGACTCCAACATCAAGAAGGGTGACACCAACAACCAAGAGGTCAACATGAGAGAACAACTACTAGTAAACCAAACCCATTTGAATCAGAAGACAACTCCGTTTTTAGCCAACAACAAGGAGATAGACCCAACCATACAAAAGTTTTTGGTAATCCAATCCCAATTGCTGCAAGGGATGACCACTCAAATGATCAACATGGGAGACAACTCTTCCTAAGGAGTTTATGACAACAAGGATGTCAAAGATGATATTCTAGAAGGAACTCAAGCTTGCAATGTTTGTGGAGACAAGGATCACACTTCCAAAGATCATGAAAATCAATGCCCCAATTGTAAAGAGAAACATCCCACTAATCAATGCCCCACAACCCAAGCTACTTGTTTCCTATGTGAAGGAAATAATCATGTCCCTATCCAATGCCCCATCTATTCCATAGTTCAACAAAGGAAACAAGGTGGAGTGCATCAACAGTTTGTAAACCTTCATAAAGGAACAACTTCTACCAAGAAGGATGAAGGCAAAGTCAAAACTATGCACCATAAGGCCAAATCCAAAGTGATCACAAAGTGTTGCTACTCTTGTGAAGAAGAAGTTCATATTTCTAGTAACTTCCCCAAGAAGAGAGAAATATTTCCCACCTTTGTGGTGAAGTATGAAGAGCATGAACTAGAAGAACTCCTAGCTTTGGAGAGACCCAAGAAGAAGAAGAAGAAGAAATGCCCCAACCCAAGCAAGAAGGATATTACCCAAGAGCAATGTTACACTTGCAAAGAGATGGGACACTATGCCAATGAATGCCTAGAAAAGAAGAAGAAACAAGGAAACAAACAAGAGGCAATGATACCAAAGGAAAAGAAAGATATCAGCCAAGTGATGTGTTTCAACTGCAAAGAACCAGGACATTATGCAAGAAATTGTCCAGAAAAGATGAAGCACAAGATAAACAAGCCTATCAAGGATCACAGCCTTGTCACATGTTTCAAGTATAGAAACAAAGGACACAAAGCAGATGATTGCCCAAAGAAGTTTCAACAAGATCCCAAGCAAGCCAAGAAGTAATCTAGTTGGAAAATTTTTAAGGGTGGTAGTACCCTAGTTGCTTTGAGCCAACTTGTAACCCTTGCTTCCCCAAATCTCGGGATGAGATTTATTTTAAGGGTGGTAGCCTGTCACATCCCAAGATTTTCCAAATCTTGTAATGTGAAAAATAAATAAACAAAATAAATAATTGTTGAATTTTAGGGTGAGAAGAAACTTTTTGATTTCAATTGGAAACATCAAAACCTATTTTGATCCAATAAAATCCTAAAGGGATTTAAAAAGATAAATAATTAATAAAGAAAGTTTTAATAATTGGAATCACTATTTTTTTGGGTCTTTAAATAAAAAGATATGGGTTTCAAAAGCAAAGGTAGAAATATAAATAAGGATTATTTTATAGAGCCAAATTAAATGTTGGCCAAGCTTTTGAAAAGAGTAAAGGTTTATTTAAATAAAATAATAAGGATTTATTAATATCCAATTTTATTTAAGTAAAGGCTTTTCCACTTTAAATAAGCACTAAAACTTATTAAAGTATTTTAAATAAGTGATTTCCAAGTGTTTTAGTTTTTCAAATGAAACCTACTTAAATTTTTTGATATTATTTAGATTTCAAAAAGAGTTTTAAAATAAATTAAAACCTATTTGAATTAAAAGACTATGGTCTATTTATTTAATTATTAATAGATCCTAAAAGAATAAAAGAATTATTTTATTTTGGACTTTGAAATATGTTGATAAACATAATTAAAATTCACCAAAAGTTTGGTGGTGATTTGAATTCAAATGGAGATTGAAAAATATTATTATTTCTTATTTAATTAAAACTAGAGCCTATTAAATAATTAAAAGACCCTAAAAAGAATAAAAGATTTATTCTAATCATGACTTCAGAATGTATTTCTAATCAGTGTTTGATTATCCACAAAATTTGGCATAGGTTTAAATTCAAATGAGTGTTTGAATTGATTAATAAAAATCAAAACAGAATATTAGAAAAGAAAAAGGGAAAGCATTCAGATAAAAAAAATGAATCTGGCCATCCCAGCCCACTAAGCCCACTTGCATCCCACCTCTCCCTCTCTCCCCCGAAACGTTTTCTCACCGCGGAAAGAACCCACTCTGTCGCTGACGACCAGGCCCCACTCCTCCTCTCTCTCACTCGCTGCTAAACGGACCCCACTCGGCCGCGTCATCATCTTCCTCGCCCCGCTGACCCCGCCCCTCACTTCGCTGGCCGTTGTAGTATATTAAAGCTCGGCTTAATTCGCGTTAACGCCGCAATAAAACCACCCCGCGACCATGCCTTCTTAATCGCATGCGTCCCCTCTCTCTTTCGCCCCAGTCGTCGCCCCACCGGAGCCCCCAGGCTGTCCCAAATTCCCCCTACACCGCCCTCTGCTCTGGCGAGCTCCGACGGCAATTCCGGCCAGCCTCCTCCGCCCCTCGACTCCTCGACCACACGAAAACATTCCCCAGCCTCTGGCGCACACTCCAGCGCTGCCAGCTCGCTCTCGCTTGCCCTGCAACCTCGACTGCATCTTTGACGAAACAGCAGCGCCGTCTGTCTCGTTTCCGGCGACCTCTCCCCGGTAAACCCGACCGCCCCTCTCTCCCTGGTTGACACTCATGTATTCGCATTTCTCTCGCGAACCTAATGGCGTTGTTTGTTTGGGTTGGAGTGAACCGTAGACTCGCCCTCGTCGACGAACAGACGAGCCCGAGGCGCAGCACAACTCCGACGAGGAATCCACGCCACCACCGTGCGCCCCTTGCCTTCTCGCGAGCACGGCGAGCATCAGCGACACCACACGAACCTGGTGAGCCATTCCCCTTCCTCCCTTGCTTCATGTAATCACCGCGACACCGTAGCCAGAGCCAACGCCGCCACCTGCCGCCGCCAGCGCCGCCACTCGATGGGAGGCACGCTGTGCATCGTCCGATCTTGATCGTGTGGCCACGATAGAATTTAACCAAAGGGGTACGCTTGCTTCTAAGCCGTGTGATCCCACTTAAATCCAACGGCTTTCAGCAATCGATCCGAGCGAAACGGTATGGGCGAATAGAATCGTGACGCGTGGCCCTGTCTGTTTGAATAAAAACAGAAATGTTCTATTTAAAGTGCCAATTTGAAAAATTCATAACTTTCAAACCACACGTCCAAATTTTTCAAATTTTATATCAATAGATTCAGCAGAACAATTACTTTCTGACCATGCACTTTGTTTGGTAAAATGTTTATGTTAAATTTAATGTTTTTGCAGAAACTTGTGTAGGCATATTTGGAATATAAAAATTGTTCTAAAATGATTTTTGAGATAAAATCTTTGGCAAATGGTTTGTTTTGAACCTACTGACCATAAAAATCAATTTGTGGTTTCCAAAACATATTTGGTGAAGCAAAAGAATAAAACCTTGAATTAAAGCATTTCTAGTCAAATAAAAATATGGTTTAATTGTTAAAAATGATTTGGAGGAAAACCTTTGGGAAATGTTTTGATTTAAACTCACTGACCCCAAGCAGCAAGTTTTATGATTTAAAAATGTATTTAGTGAACCCTATAAAGATTACTACTTTGATAAAGGCATTTTCAACCACATAGAATAATGATTTGGTTTAAAAATGGTTTATAGGTAAAATCTTTTGCAAATAGTTTTGCCACTTTATAAAATGACCAATAAGTGTTTTAGAATGTTTATAACCTATTATAAACCACTTTTGTAAATAAAACAAAGTTTGGCATGCTTGCATGCATTGTTTTGTTTCTATTATTTTATGTGATGTTTTGCTTGAATGGTAGATTGAAATATTGCTTGCTTGATTGAATTGTAGTGGAATTTGAAGAGTGTGAGTATTGCAAGATCAAGGAGTGAAATTATATTCCCTACCAAAAAGGCAAGTGATGCTTCATACTTTTGTCCCATTATTTTCACTATGCATTAGTGATATTTCTAAGTAGGACTTGCATGGAATTTTGCTAAGTGTAAACTATGCCATGGGAAATCCTAGTAGATGAAACCTTAGTAGAAATTTCCTAAGTTAAGATTCCTACTACTATCATGCTTATCTTAGCTAATAGAAAACAAGGGTGGATTATATTTCATGCTATGGAATATTTCTAAGTCTTTGGACTTATGTTTTGTTTAATAAAACAACTAAGTGAATGAATCACCTGGGTGGAATGGAAGGAATGGTTTATGTAGAGTGGTTCACAAGGCCCATTTTTATGGTTTACCTTGTGTATCTCACTTGTGGATGGACACCCAGGAACAAAGAGATTTGAGATGTCAAATGTTGAGAAGCTTCAAGTGCAGCCACTTGGCATTATGGGCTCTGCCTGGATCATATAGGTTGCAATAACTTAGCAAAATGGACTTTTGGTGGTAGGGGAAGATAGGTTGGAACGCGTCCATTCTGGTCTATGGGAAGGCTTCTGAAAGGTCTTGTCTTGGTGAAACCAAGTCTTGTGGGGAAAGTGCACCAACTCTGCAGAGTGTAAAATCTAAGTACTTAGCCATGTCCCTAGTAAAGGACAATTTGAGCATCAAGACATGGAATATATCATGAATCTCCTCATCCCAATTTCTAAGTTAAAAACTTGTGGTTGAACAGGGGTTGAAGGATCACCAATTTCTATTGGGAGATGCCTTGGGTGATTTTGTCAAGCAAAAACTTAGTGTTTTCAAATGATAAGGAAAATCTATTTTGAGCAAAGCAAGCCTAAGCTCCACTTAGCCAAATGCATATAGATGATAGACTCCACTATACTACCATAGTATCACTTGCCAATACAATTCAAATGTATTGACCCTTATGGCTGTAACTTGTTATGTTGCAGGTTTGTTTGATATTAGTGAAGTTTAATGATTAGGATTACAAGTCTACAACCAACATGTCTGCCTGTGGCACTTTGAAGATGAAGGACCCCATGCTATTGTTATATTTTGCTGCATTGTAATGAGATAGCCAGATGAGCTATGTAAGATGTAATAAATTATTTTATTCCTGGTTATAAAGTTGTATTATGACCTTTGTTTCTTGATATTACATCTTAACTGTGGATGCTAGCTATTGATCCAGGGACTAGCATTGCAATCACAGGGATCCTTTTCCTTTATAAAGGAGGGATCTTACAAGCGATGCAGCGGAAGCACAACTCTTTCTTGCCGAATAGCCACCGGGAACATGTATCTCGCTAGTCCAAGACCATGGGGGATAAATTCTAGAGGGGGAGAGAGATCCTTCACGAGGAGGTGTGAGTGAGAGAGAGGAGAGGGGTGCCTTTTATAGGAGGAGGGGGCACCCAAGGGGTTGGCCGCCGGCCATGGGGACTTCCCCCTCCCCTCCTTCATTCATGTGGGTGGACACTCCACTCACAAAAATCCATTCAAATTTGCCATTAAATTTCCACCAAATTTAATGCAAACTCTGATTAAATAAAACTCTTTTATTTTATTCAGAATTTTGTCAATTACTTTAATGACAAACATTCACAAATAACCCCTTGCTAGAATTCTATTTCACATGCATAACCACTTTATGCAATTTCACCCGAAAACCTGTTTCGGTATCTAGTGAAATAAATTCCAGCGCTTGTTTATTCTTTCGGGATGAAACTTTTGCTGCAATTGGATGTCGGTGTCTCTTAAGTGTGTCACCCTACGATTTGTGAATAATGCGGACATAATCGAGACCCTTCTCGGATCAATAATCATAAGCGGGATCTGGAGACCCATACTGACTCCCACACATTCAACGATGACTTTCTTGTGATCGTCGGAACCTTTTATGCTAGTATCTTAATCCCTTTGTTTCGGATATATTACATGTCTGAGATTCGATCATCGGTATCTCCATACCTACTTTTATCTCGTTACTGACATGCATTCTTTTCCCGTTCCCGTGATATAACATTCTAGTGATCAAATCACTTGCTTGCAAGTTAACCAATGTGATATCACCGAGAGGGCCCAAAGTATATCTATCCGTCATCGGGATGAACAAATTCCACTCTCTATCCATGGGCCTCAACATAACACTTTATTAGTCCTGAACCCATCTTTATAATCAACCTATTACGGTGTGACGTTTGATGTTATCAAGAAACTCTTCCGGTGTTAGTGATTGACATGATCTAATGGTCTAAGGATTAGGATCACTTCGTAAGTTATTATAGCAATATAAACTCAATGACTTTGATCGTAATGCTATACTTCGGATGAATGTTCATCACATCATTACACTAATGTTGTGATCCCGTTATTAACAACATCCAATGTCTATGATCAGGAAAGCTTGATCATCTTGTTAATCAACGAGCTAGTTTATGAGAGAGGCATAACTAGGAACTTTCTGTTTGTTTATTAAACACACATGTATTAACGTTTCCGTATAAATACAATTATAGCATGCAAAATAAACATCTATCATATACTTGGAATACACATAATAAACACTTTATAATTGCCTCTCAGGGCATATCCCCTTCAGTCTCCCACTTGCACTAGAGATAATAATCTAGTTACATAGTGATAAATCTAACACCCATTGAGTTCTGGTGTTGATCATGTTTTGCTCTAGGGAGAGTTTTGTCAACGGATCTGCTACATTGAGATCTGTTGTACTTTACAAATCTTTATATCTCCATCCTTGACATCCTCGCGGATGGAGTGAAACCGGCGCTTAATATGCTTGGAATGCTTGTGAGACCTTGGCTCTTTGGCATTGGCAATGGCACCATTGTTGTCACAATAGATCACCATTGGGTCCAATGCGTTTGCAACCACTCCTAGTTCAGATATGAACTCCTTCATCCAAAACGCTTCCTGAGCCGCTTCCGAAGCAGCAACATATTCGGCCTCCGTTGCTGATCCCATCACCACAGGTTGTTTGGAGCTCCTCCAACTAACCGCTCCGCCATTCATGAGAAATACGTATCCGGATTGAGACTCAGAGTCATCCGGATAGGTGTCAAAGCTTGCGTCGACATAACACTTAGCGACAAGCTCTTCTTCACCTCCGTATACAAGAAACATATCCTTAGTCCTTCGTAAGTACTTAAGGATATTCTTGACCGCTATCCAGTGTTCCGAACCTGGATCCGATTGGTACCTACTAGTCAAACTAATAGCATGTGCCACATCTGGTCTTGTACATAGCATGGCGTACATTATAGAGCCTATGGCTGAAGCATAGGGGACTTTGTCCATTATCTCTCTTTCTTCCGTCGTAGCCGGACTTTGAGTCTTACTCAATGTCTTGCCTTGCAACATAGGTAAGAACCCCTTCTTGCTTTCGTCCATTTTAAACTCCTTTAAAATCTTATCAAGGTATGTACTTTGCGATAGCCCTATTAGGCGCTTAGATCTATCTCTATAGATCTTTATGCCTAATATGTATGACGCTTCACCTAGGTCCTTCATTGAAAATTTGCTGTTTAGATAACTTTAACACTGTTTAAAAGATCTATATCATTTTCGATCAATAATATGTCATCCACATATAATGTCAGAAATGCCACATTGGTCCCACTCACTTTCTTGTAAATACAAGCTTCTCCATAAGTTTGGACAAATCCAAACTCTTTGATCACCTCATCAAAGCGGAGATTCCAACTTCGTGATGCTTGCTTCAATCCATAGATGGATCGCTGAAGCTCACCTTGTTAGCATCCTTAGGATCGACAAAACCCTTTGGTTGTATCATATACAACTCTTCTACAATATTACCATTGAGACACGCGGTTTTGACATCCATCTGCCATATCTCATAATTGAAATATGCAGCAATTGCTAACATAATCCTAACTGATTTTAGCATCGCTACGGGAGAGAATGTCTCATCGTAGTCAACTCCTTGAATTTGTCGAAACCCCTTTGCGACAAGTCGACCTTTATAGATGGTCACATTACCATCAGCATCAGTTTTCCTTTTGAAAATCCATTTGTTCTCCACGGCCTTTCGGTCGTGAGGTAATTCTACAAAGTTCCAAACTTGATATTCATACATGGATTCCATCTCGGATTTCATGGCTTCCAACCATTTGTTGGAATCCGGGCTCATCATCGCTTCTTCATACGTCACAGGGTCATCATTTTCATCAACCATAAAATTCATGACATGATTTCCGTATAGCTCGGGAGCTGCACGCGTCCTGCTAGACCTGCGAGGTTCGGTAGTATTCTCTTTCGGAGATTCATGATCATTATCATTAGTTCCCTCTTCAACTGGTGGAGCGAACTCCGGAACGACTTTCGGCGCTACGCTACTCGCCATACTTTGAAGAGAAGGTTCAATAACCTCTTCGAGTTCTATCTTCCGACTACTCACACATTTCGTGAGAAACTCTTTCTCTAGAAAGGATCCATTCTTGGCAACAAAAACTTTGCCCTCAGATCTGTGATATAAGGAATACCCAATAGTTTCCTTTAGGGTATCCTATGAAGACACATTTTTCTTCTTTGGGTTCGAGTTTATCCGGTTGAAGTTTCTTCACATAAACATCACATCCCCAAACTTTAAGAAATGACATCTTAGGTTTGTTTCCAAACCATAATTCATACGGTGTCTTTTCAACGGATTTAGATGGTGCCCGATTTAAAGTGAAAGCAGCAATTTATAGTGCATAACCCCAAAATGACAATGGCAAGTCCGTCAGAGACATCATAGATCGAACCATATCCAATAAAGAATGATTACGACGTTCTGACATACCATTTCACCGTGGTGTTCTGGCAGGTGTGAGTTGTGAAACAATTCCACACTCTTTCATGTGAGTGCTAAACTCGTAACTTAGATACTCACCTCCATGGTCAGACTATAGAAATTTGATCTTTCTATTACGATGATTTTCAACTTCATTCTGAAATTCCTTGAACTTTTCAAAGGTTTCAGACTTGTGTTTCATCAAGTAGATGTAACCGTATCTACTCAAATCATCCGTGAAAGTAACAAAATAACGATATCCACCTCGTGCCGACACACTCATTGGACCACATACATCAGAATGTATGATTTCCAATAAATCTGTCGCCCGTTCCATTGAACCGGAAAACGGCGTTCTAGTCATCTTGCCCATAAGGAATGGCTCACATGTATCAAATGATTCAAAATCAAGTGATTCCAAAAGTCCATCCAAATGGAGCTTCTTCATGCGTTTAACGCCAATATGACCTAGACGATAGTGCCACATATATGCGGATATATCATCATTAAGTTTAATCCTTTTAGCATCAATATTATGAATATGTGTAACATTATCATCGAGATCTAATAGAAATAAACCATTCATCATCGGTGCATGACCATAAAAGATCTCATTCATATAAATAGAACAACCATTGTTCTCAGATTTAAATGAATATCTACTTCGCATCAAACACGATCCAGATACAATGTTCATGCTTAGTGCAGGCACTAGATAACAATTATTCAAGTTTATAACTAATCTCGACGGCAAATGGAGAGGTAGCGTTCTGACGGCGATCACATCAACGCTTATCCATTGCCGACACGCATCTTGACCTCACCCCTTGCTAGCGGTTGCTTGTTCCGCGGCCCCTGATTCGAGTTACAAATATTAGCAACTGAACCAGTATCAAATACCCAGGTGTTACTGCAAGCACTAGTCAAGTACACATCAATAACATGTATATCATATATACCTTTGTTTGCCTTGCCGGCCTTCTTGTCTGCCAAATACTTGGGGCAGTTGCGCTTCCAGTGGCCAGTCCCCTTACAATAGTAGCACTCGGTATCAGACTTAGGGCCAACTCGGGGTTTCTTTTCAGGCACGGCAACCGTCCTGCCGCCCTTACTTCCCTTCCGTTTTCCCTTCTTGTCTTTCTTGAAACCAGTGTTTCTATTGATCATCAACACTTGATGTTCCTTTTTGATCTCCATTTCTGCAGTTTTAAGCATTGTCAGAAGCTCGGGGAGAGACTTCTTCATTCCTTGCATATTATAGTTCATCACGAAGCTCTTATAGCTAGGTGGCAGAAACTGCAGAACACGATGGATGCCTAAGTCAATGGGAATTGTTATTCCCAAGGACACAAGCTTATCTGCGTAACCCTACATCTCGAGTACATGCTCACTAACGGAGCTGTGCTCTTCCATCATGCAGCTAAAGAACTTTTCTGAAGCATTGTAGCTCTCTACAGCAGCATGTGTGTCAAAAATCATTTTCAACTCACCCATTGTATCAAATGCATTGCCGTTTTCGAAACGCTTTCGAAGTTCCGGCTCTAGCCCATACAATATGCCGCAATGAACTAAGTTGTGGTCCTCCTGATGAGTCTGATAGACATCCTTCTCCTCGTCAGAGGCATCCTCAAAAGGAGGGGGGCCTTGAAGGGAATATGCCCTGAGAGGCAATAATAAAGTGATTATTATGTGTATTCCAAGTATATGATAGATGTTTATTTTGCATGCTATAATTGTATTAATACGGAAACGTTAATACATGTGTGTTTAATAAACAAACAGAAAGTTCCTAGTTATGCCTCTCTCATAAACTAGCTCGTTGATTAACAAGATGATCAAGGTTTCCTGATCATGGACATTGGATGTTGTTAATAACGGGATCACAACATTAGTGTAATGATGTGATGAACATTCATCCGAAGTATAGCATTACGATCAAAGTCATTGAGTTTATATTGCTATAACAACTTACGAAGTGATCCTAATCCTTAGACCATGAGATCATGTCAATCACTAACACCGGAAGAGTTTCTTGATAACATCAAACGTCACACCGTAACAGGGTGATTATAAAGATGGATTCAGAACTAATAAAGTGTTATGTTGAGGCTCATGGATCGAGAGTGGAATTTGTTCATCCCGATGACGGATAGATATACTCTGGGCCCTCTCGGTGATATCACAATGATTAGCTTGCAAGCAAGTGATTTGATCACTAGAATGTTATATCACAGGAACGACAAAAGAGTGCATGTCGGTAACGAGATCAAACTAGGTATGGAGATACCGATGATCGAATCTCGGACATGTAATATATCGTGAAACAAAGGGATTAAGATACTAGCGTAAAAGGTTCCGACGATCACAAGAAAGTCATCGTTGAATGTGTGGGAGTCAGTATGGGTCTCCAGATCCCGCTTATGATTATTGATCCGAGAGGGGTCTCGATCATGTCCGCATTATTGACGAACCGTAGAGTGACACACTTAAGAGACACCGACATCCAATTGGAGCAAATGTTTCATGCCGAAAGAATGAACAAGCGCAGGAATTTATTTCACTAGATACCGAAACAGGTTTTCGGGTGAAATTGCATAAAGTGGTTATGCATGTGAAATAGAATTCTAGCAAGGGGTTATTTGTGAATGTTTGTCATTAAAGTAATTGACAAAATTCTGAATAAAATAAAAGAGTTTTATTTAATGAGAGTTTGCATTAAATTTGGTGGAAATTTAATGGGAATTTGAGTGGACTTTTGAGTGGAGGGAATTTAAAGGAGATTTGTGAGTGGAGTGTCCACCCACATGAAGAGGGGAGGGAAAGGGGGCAGCCCCCATGCGCCGGCCACCCCCTTGGGGTTCCCCCCCTCCTCCTATAAAAGGAGCCCCCCTCCTCACTTGTCTCTCACACCTCCTCGTGAAGGATCTCTCTCCCCCTCTAGAATTTATCCCCCATGGTCTCGGACTAGCGAGATACATGTTCCCGGTGGCTATTCGGCAAGAAAGAGTTGTGCTTCCGCTGCATCGCTGGAGCGAGGAGGCGGATGTTGCTCGGTGCCTCGAACGTGTGTGCGAGCACGGATGCGCTGCTGATTTGCGGCGCTAGGACTTCCTCTCGATCTTGAGATCGGCAAGAGATCGTCTACATCAACCACGAGTTGAACTCGTTAAGCTTTGTCGGTCTTCAAGGGTATGTTCTCTACGGATATACATCCACCCGTTGTTTGTATCTAGTAGATAGATCTTGGTATATAGTTCACATCGTAGGAAAATTTTTGTTTTCTATGCTGCGAACCCTACAGGCCTAGCGGGGCTTCTAGCACATATTCCTTTTGTGCAGCAGAGAGGAGAATCCTCAAATTAATGGCCCATTCGGTAAAGTTGCTACCGTTCGTTGCAAGTTTCTCTTTCTCCATGAACACATTGAAATTAAAAGCAGGTGGTGCCATCTACAACAGAATTTGTAAAGTTTAGACTAAGTTTATGATAGATTGAGTTCAACTAATACATATTACGAATGAACTCCCACTCAAAAACGACATCACTCGTGCCTTTTTGGTGATTACATGAACCAAATCCACTACACCAAGTCCGATCATCACGTGAGTCGGTGTAGCTTCAAAGGCGAGCATCAAATGGGCATCATATCAACTATATGACTCATGCTTAACCTTTCGGTCCATGTTCCGAGGCCATGTCTGTACATGCTAGGCTCGCCAAGTACGAACCTTAGTATTCGCGTGTGTAACTGTCTTACACCCGAAATATGGTCGTGGATCCAAGAACACCCGATCATCACGTGATGTCTTGGAGCAACGAAAACATAATTGGTGCATACTAAAGGAAGAACACATTCTTATCTTGAAATTTAAATGAGGGATCATCTTATTATGCTAACAAAGCGCTAAACAAGCAATATAAGATGCTATCAAACATCACATGTTTATTAGTGGAATGATATGGTTCCTGTATATGATCTCTATCACGTGCACCGTGGTATGATCACAATCATACCTATATGTGTAATTCCAAGGTCTATGGAGTTTACACGCTATGTGTGTTGTAAGAGTATCATCTCATACTTCTATTTACAACATCACCATATCATGACACTAGCCTAGCAATAATCTAAACTAGACGCCTCTAATTTATCCATTGCAAATTTTACGTGGCTTAGGGCTTTCGAGATAGAACCGTTCATAGCTACGAACATGAACCACAACGAGGATAACCAAATTGTTGACAACTCATTGCAAAATAGATATTGACTATAGTAGGAGAGACAGACACCCGCTAGCCACTTATGCAAACTAGTTGCATGTCAAGAGTGGAACAGGTCTCATGTGTGAGGACATGTAAAGTTTGTCCGGGCCGCTTCATCCCACTATGCCACCAATATCCAAAATTACAACTAAGGAGCAACAACATGATCATCATCGCCCACATACTCATATGTGTACTACCCGTGTAAAGTATCTACGCATAGATCCGGCTCTTATACTACTGTAGGGTTCGCAGCATAGAAAACAAAAATTTTCCTACGATGTGAACTATGTACCAAGATCTATCTACTAGATACAAACAACGGGCAGATGTATATCCGTAGAGAACATACCCTTGAAGACCGACAAATCTTAACGAGTTTGACTCGTGGTTGATGTAGACGATATCTTGCCGATCTCAAGATCGAGAGGAAGTCCTAGCCCCGCAAAACAGCAGCGCATCCCTGCTCGCACACACGTTTGACGCACCGAGCAACCTCCGCCTCCTCGCTCCAGCGATGCAGCGGAAGCACAACTCTTTCTTGCCAAATAGCCACCGGGAACATGTATCTCGCTAGTCCGAGACCATGGGGGATAAATTCTAGAGGGGGAGAGAGATCCTTCACGAGGAGGTGTGAGCGAGAGAGAGGAGAGGGGTGCCTTTTATAGGAGGAGGGGGGCACCCAAGGGGTTGGACTCCGGCCATGGGGCTTCCCCCTCCCCTCCTTCATTCATGTGGGTGGACACTCCACTCACAAAAATCCATTCAAATTTGCCATTAAATTTCCACCAAATTTAATGCAAACTCTCATTAAATAAAACTCTTTTATTTTATTAAGAATTTTTTAAATTACTTTAATGAAAAACATTCACAAATAACCCCTTGATAGAATTATATTTCACATGCATAACCACTTTATGCAATTTCACCCGAAAACCTGTTTCAGTATCTAGTGAAATAAATTCCTGCGCTTGTTTATTCTTTCGGCATGAAACTTTTGCTCCAATTGGATGTCGGTGTCTCTTAAGTGTGTCACCCTATGGTTCATGAATAATGCGGACATGATCGAGAACCCCTCTCAGGTCAATAATAAGAAGCGGGATCTGGAGACCCATACTGACTCCCACACATTCAACGATGACTTTCTTGTGATCGTTAGAACCTTTTACGCTAGTATCTTAATCCCTTTGTTTCGCGATATATTACATGTCCGAGATTCGATCATCGGTATCTCCATAGCTAGTTTGATCTTGTTACTGACATGCAGTATTTTCTCGTTCCCGTGATATAACATTCTAGTGATCAAATCACTTGCTTGCAAGCTAACCAATGTGATATCACCGAGAGGGCCCAGAGTATATCTATCCGTCATCGGGGTGAACAAATTCCACTCTCGATCCATGGGCCTCAACATAACACTTTATTAGTCATGAACCCATCTCTATAATCACCCTATTACGGTGTGACGTTTGATGTTATCAAGAAACTCTTCCGGTGTTAGTGATTGACATGATCTCATGGTCTAAGGATTAGGATCACTTCGTAAGTTGTTATAGCAATATAAACTCAATGACTTTGATTGTAATGCTATACTTCGGATGAATGTTCATCACATCATTACACTAATGTTGTGATCCCGTTATTAACAACATCCAATGTCTATGATCAGGAAACCTTGATCATCTTGTTAATCAATGAGCTAGTTTATGAGAGAGTCATAACTAGGAACTTTCTGTTTGTTTATTAAACACACATGTATTAACGTTTCCGTATTAATACAATTATAGCATGCAAAATAAACATCTATAATATACTTGGAATACACATAATAAACACTTTATTATTGCCTCTCGGGGCATATCCCCTTCACGAGCTGCTTCCAGCTGGAGGAAGACGACGATGCTCGGTTTTATAGAAAACCCCCTAGTGAAATTTCAAACTCAACCCGCAGTCCTACATCTGGTCCCACTCGTCAGTCACTGCGTGGATGAGATGGGCTCGCTGTTGGGCCGAAGAGGTTGCACATGTGCGACAGGTATGAAAAGAGGAGTTGGGCCACGACCAGGAAATGTTTTTTATTTGTTTTCCTTTTTTCTATTTTCTGTTTTACTTTCAGATTTGAATTTTACTTATTTGATTTGAATTCTCTTTATATAATTGATTTGCTAAGTGATTGTAGCATTAATAAAGTATATTAAGGTTCTTTTACGAGTTTGTAATATAGTGGTATTATTTATGTATTTATTTTCTATCAGGACCCCTTTTATATTATGTAGAAACCCTTATTATTAATTTTCTCTCTATACTAAACCATGGCTTTATTATATGATATTTTCTTATTTGTTTATAAAACTTAACTGTAGTTGGTCATAGTTTGAATAGAAATTTTTTATATGTATAATGATCCTATATCATGATTTGATGCATGAAATACAAAAGAAATTAATATGGTTAATACTACTTCCATTAACTTAGAAAATGGCAATGTATATATTGTACTATGATAAACATAAAAGTGTAGGGTTTGAATTGTAAATGTTTACCCAAGGGTTTAGGGTTCTTAATTTTCTTATTTTCTTTTGTTAATGTAAGTAAAGATTTAATAGCTAAGCATATTGTCTTCTGTTGGTGATCTTTAATGATATCACTTTTTTTAAAATAGAAAACTATTAATTAAAATGTCTTATGGAAAAGAGTTGATAAGAATACTCCTAAGCACATATAATTATGGTAATTGGAATTGACAGAGATGTGCTTAAGTGATTTGCTAAATAACTATTCCTATAAAATATTGTGGAGATAAAATGATTTATCCAACAGATGAGCTGGATGTTAAGCTTGACCATAGATTTAGGGTTTAGGGTTTTACTAAGAATTCTTATCCTCCCTAGTTCATAAGTATGGACTTCTGATTAAGGAATTCCTTTCCTAGATATACTACTTCTTCCTATCCATCATCATGGTTAACATGATGAGCTTTACTTCACAACAATATTCTTATTCACCTATTATTCTTCTAAACTCATGGATGAATCCAATGAGTTTGATACTAAAGCATTTCATAGTTTTCTCATATCCTTTCTTGGTTATACCCACTACTCTACTGTTGATAATCTTCAATCCAACAAGTAGTTCTTTCAAACTCCACTCATAATCTTCCTTAATCATCCATCACTAATATTTCTTCATTAGATGCATACATCCAACTACCTTTCTCTAAATCTTACTATCCTTTAAGATGAATAACACTACTTCCATAACTCTATGCTATACTAGCTTTAATTTAATCATTCTATCCTACATTTACTTTACTCTAATAACTCATACTCCAACCTCACATTATATTAATGTGACTTGTAATAACTACTCTAGGATCACTTATCTATACTAGGTTTTCAATTATGTTCTACCCACCAATGTCACTGAAACAAGATATAAGTATACAACCCTGGTGATCAAGGAATGATCATTATAATTCTTTTAATCATTGATAGCTTAGATTTTTAGTTGGCTAAGCAAGGATTTTTCAATACAACCTTACAATTGCATTGGAATTATCTTCTTAGTATCTTTAATTGGATTAAGGCTGTTATTCATGGACTATGCCCACTTGATCCAATATAATTACTACTTGTAACTATCTTCAGGATTCATACTTGTAAGCTTCTGTACTACCATATAATTAGATAATATAAATAATTCTTCTATTTATTTAGGAGTGATTTAACTCCCATCAATTATCCTATTGATTTGATTCTCTTCAATCATTCCCATCCTATAGATGATATCTAAAACTAGCATTACTATTTCCCTCTTCTTAGTTGTTTCTTTATAGACACTTAAATGTATGCTATGGTATGGTCAGGAGTTGATAGATTAAGAATTGGAGAATCAATAGTTGATTTCTCAACATTGATGAACAACAGATATTGGAATATAACTCAATAGAGATGATAAGGATTGATATGGAAGAAAGATATATAGTGAATGATCTAAACTTAGTTTCTTTCCTACTCAATGTTACTTAAGAAGTAGGGTTAGGTATTACCATGATACTCATGGTATAAGCAGATGATATGAAGATATAGTTGTTACATTCTTATTATTTGTGTTATATCCTTAACTTCGTGCTCATGAGTGATTATAATGAATACTATGATATGATCACCTAAGGATCAAATATAGATCATAATGTATTGGGGTTTATCTTTTATTACATTTGATCTACCCTTAGATCAAATCTCCCTTACCCAAAATAAGGTTTTAGCAAAGATCATATTGAAACTTATCGCAGTAAACTTGATGATCTACTTCAATTCTATCAAGTTAACAGAAGCTTCACTCACTTTGACAGGTTTTGTTCAAAAGCGCGAAAATTATTCGGGTTTTCTATGCATGAATGCAATGCACACATCTGGGTTTAGCTTATTTCTAGGCTCTAATGCTGGGATGTTATAGTTTCTTCTAATGTGATGCTGTCATGTGGGACCCAACAGGTTGTATAAACGGTTGATGCATCGAGCAATGTTGCCAAGTTCGAAACACGGAGGCGCGGACGAGAAAACGTCCAACATGCACTGTTGGGGAGGTGACCCCGGATAGGGTCAAGATAGGGGAAGACAAAAGGAGTGTCCCTTGTCATATGTCGAGTTACTGTTTATATCGGCTGAGTCATATAAAAGTCGGCCGAGATAAGCATGGCCATGGCACCTACGGAAGGAGCAATACCTTATCCGGCCAACATACGAGTTAAGTCGGCCGAGTAAGCCTGAATAACTTGAATGCAGGTGAAGGCCGAGCCGAGTTATGCGAGACAGGGCCGAATAACACGAAGCTTGCAGGAGAAGGAGGTGAATATAGTCAAACCCAAGTCACAGGCTAGGAGGAATCTGAACAGAGCCAAGCACAAAGGACAAGGAGCAGAGCAGCAGAAGGGCACAAGGAGGTCACGGAGGTGATAGTCATGGAGCCCGAGGCATGCAGGTGGGGTTCTCTGGAACATTGCCGTCGTTAGAAGGGGGACACGGAAAGGAGGTCGCCGAGTTACCATATTGGGACAAGCATATTCCTCGAATATGCTTGCCACATCAGCCCTAGAGGAGCCAAGGCACCCCTTTATAAGGGGAGACGCGTGATCCTGAGGGGGGGATCAATTCATTCTACGCCGTAAGGCTCGTGTAGTAGCTCTCTTCTTCCTGCAAACATCTCGAGGAGCACTTGTAGTCCAAGAGAAGAGAAATAAAGATCTGCATGTTAGTCATTTGAGTGTAGACGTAACTACATCTTCCCTCCTCAGATCCCTCTAGCATCCATTGGCCCCATACTTTAGCCTACCCATGGCATCTGCCGTGCCACCACCATGACAGTTGGCGCCGACCGTGGGGCCAGCAGCGGTGCTAGCTGGAGTCAAGATCCGGACAGGAAACTTCATCCTCACCGGCGAGCGCGTTGTCTCTGGCTTAGTCCAGAGATTTGATCTCTGTGACTATGTCAGCGATAACGCAGGCAACTTTAGGAGAAAAGCTCCTCCACGCAATGGCGTCTTCATCAACTTGGGCATGCACCAGATCTACGTCGGCGTTGACACCTCTTGCGTTTACCCTCACCAAGTTATTGATGCAGGAGAGCCCCCCCTCAGCGTTGCAAATGGTCCACGTGGAGAACACCCCATCAGCAGCGTCGAGGTGATGGTCACTGCCGGGGTACAGGCGGCGGCAGCAGGCGCCTGATCAAGCAAGGACCCGACGGCGGGGGGACAAGTGGCCACGAAGTAGGCGGCTCCAAAGCCCATCGAGGTAGATCTGTCCACAGCCAAATCGACCGAGGTACAGGAGACAACCCCAAAGGCAAAAAGGGTAAGATGGCCACCTCTGGAAAGACCAGAGAAAATTCTTCAGGCAACTATAGATAACTTAACCACACCTGTGGCACCAATACTTGATCCGGCTAATGCTCAGGCAGAGTTGGAAGAAACTAGGCAGAAAGTGCTAGTAGAGGAAAAAAAGGTGTCGGCCTTGCGGGAATCCTTGAACAGGACCCTGCGATAATATGCTAAGGCAAATAAGCTAGATGTTTCCCCCGAGCGGGTCGATGAATTAAGATTAAGAGGGAAAAAAACCTCATGAATGATATCAACAAAGAACATGAGACTCATAAGGCAGATTCAGTCAATCTAGGCTTGCCGAGGTATAGCACCCCGACAAAGAACCTAAGGGCGGCAAATGCCGCTGCGCTGGAGTTGGAAGGGTTGACCGGCGAAGCCCGGCAGAAACAGCAAGAAAGAGTGAATGAGCTGGTACGCATTGCAAACCAGCAGAATGAAGAAATGCTTAAGGCAGACCCGACAAGATCGGGAGCCTCACGTATGGTTCATTCAGCTGGAGCAGCGCCCGCGCTATCAGTGGCAGCATCATCTTCACCTAGAAACAATGCGCGAAAAGATAGAGCAGTAACTTCAGGAAAAAGAAATAAGCAAATTGTACCGTATGATCCAGCTATAGCCAGAAAGGTCAATGAGAACAGAGGCAATGGAAGCCGAGGTAACAGTGGCGAAAGAAACCCCGTCCGTGCCAACAAAGGAAATGGAAGCCGAGGTAATGGAGACCTCGGAAGAGGGAATCATGAGAACGATATCCCGGCGGAAGGAAGGAGGGACCCGCCGCCCAATCCTCAGCCAAGGTATGAACCTCGGAAAGAACGGGAAGTAAGACCAGCTCACCATAATCAGGCAAATGAGAGGCACAATGATGGTTACTCAGATATGGAGTATGCAGGGCATGGTGGAAATAACCATTATGGAATGCAGGAGAGAATCATGTACAGAAACTTGCCATCAAATGACGCAAGATTAAAGTTGGACAGGTTGTACCGGTCCGAGTTGTTAGAGGAGCAGGGTCCGTCGGGTCTGGCATGTTTCAGACCTCGGATCATGGGCGAGCCACCAGTGCCGAACTTTCAGCTGGCAAGGGGCAAACATACAATGGGAGCACCAAACCACAATATTGGTTGATTGACTATGCCACTGCAGTAAAAATAGCTAGCGGAAACTTGCGATGGGCGGTAAGATATGTCCCGCAAATGTTGGAAGGACCGGCCAGAGTATGGCTAAATAATCTTCCAGCGGGCAGTATCAACTGTTGGCTAGATTTTGAAGAGATGTTTGTCAGCAACTTCACCAGTACTTACAAAAGTCCAAACAGGCCACATCAGCTTGCTATGTGCAAGCAGAGGCCGAATGAGACAGATAGAGAATTCTTGACTCGGTGGTGTAACCTTAGGAACTCATGTGAGGGAGTTATAGAATCTAAAGCGATAGCTTGGTTTGCTCAAGGATGCCGATACGCCAGTGTATTATGGCAGAGACTGCAAAGAGATATGCCAACCACTTTGGCAGAAACCATTAGGATAGCGGATTCGTATGCATTAGGCGATCCGACACAACCGGAACTAATGTCGGCAGAGCATCGGGAGCATCAAGATCAATATACAAGGGATGCAGCCGGATCATCAAGGCGCAATGAGTTCAGAGGTAGAAGAAGAGAGGAAAGACCAGAGTACAGATATGCCTCCAATCAGGTGTCATCGGTAGCGCAAGATCAGTCGAGTCACGGAAACAGTCAGCGGCAGAAAAATGGTCCTCAGCAATGGACACCAAGGAATGAAGGGAAAAGATAATGGACACCAGAACAGAAGAAGCAGTGGCAGGAAAGGCCGAAGTACACATTTGAATCCATGTTGGATCAACCGTGTAAATTTCACACTCCAAACCCGGCCAAGCCGGCTAACCATACAACTCGGCAATGCGCCTGGATGAAAAATGCAATGGGGAACCCGACGGCCATGCAAGCGTCTTCTCATCAAGCGCATCAGCAGAAATAGCCACAGTTGACTGGGGCAAATGCACAACAGTTAATGTTACCCCCTCCTCCCCCGAGGTATGATAACTCGGACCGGAGAGATGCAGTGCATCAAGTAATAAACCAAGGTCAGGATGGAAGGACAAACCCCGGAAATAATGGACGTAATGATTACAGGGAACATCATCAATCATATTGCGTGTGCACAACAGATTAGCAAGACAGGCAAAGTGTACATCGCCGGCATATGGAAGTGAATGCAGTTATGCCGGCGGTACCAAGATATGTACCTTGGTCAGACCAAGAAATAACTTGGAGCATAAAGGATCACCCGAAAATAATTCCGAATCCAGGGTCGTACGCACTCGTACTAGATCATACTTTTTTCGGGCCTAGCATTAATGTGAAATTTTCAAAAGTACTCATTAACAATGGGAGTAGTATCAATATCATGTACAAAGATACGATGCATAAACTCGGAATAACGCAGAATATGCTGCAATCCACAAGAACCACGTTCCATGGAATAGTGCCGGGACTTTCATGTGAACCCATTGGGAAGGTCCGAGTTGATGTATTATTCGGCACGAGGGAGAATTGCAGAGCAGAAAATTTGGAGTGTGAAGTGGTGGACCTGGAAAGTTGCTATCATTCCTTACTCGGACGGCCGGCATTGGCCAAATTCATGAGCAGCTGCCACATTACTTACTTGAAAATGAAGTTTCCCGGACCACAAGGGGTGATAACAGTGGCAGGAGATTATAGGAAGTCGATGGAATGTGCTTCGGCCGGATCAAACCTGGCCGAGTCATTGGTGATCGCAAGAGAAAAAAGAAGGATTCAGGAGGTAGCGGCTCTCGCTCGACACAGCTGAATATGCCAGCACTAGCCAACCCGCATGGAAGTGTTTCTTTCCAACCGACTAAAGAGACAAAAAAGGTCCAGATACATGAGCAGTTCCCAGAGCGCACCATCACGATTGGTGCCGGCCTAGATGCCAAATAGGAAGGCGAGCTCACCAACTTCCTCCATGATAATCGGGACATCTTTGCCTGGTCAACTCAAGACCTGCAAGGTGTGTCGAGGGAGTTGGCTGAGCACTCTTTGCATGTAAGGCCAGGAGCAAGGCCGGTGAAGCAACCTCTCCGCCGCTTCGCCGAAGACAGGAGAAAAATAATAGGGGAGGAGATAGCTCGGCTCCTGGCGGCCGGGTTCATCATGGAAGTGCTTCATCCGGATTGGCTATCAAATCCGGTATTAGTAGAAAAGAAAAGGGATGACCCAAATGTAGCCATCGTATGGCGAATGTGTATTGATTACACGAACCTAAACAAGGCATGTCCCAAAGATCCTTTTCCTTTACCTAGGATAGACCAAGTCATTGATTCGACCGCTGGTTGTGAGCTGTTGTCATTTTTAGACGCGTATTCTGGTTTCCACCAGATACAGTTAAATCCGGCCGATCAAATAAAGACTGCATTTATTACCCCGTACGGGGCTTATTGCTATTGCACCATGCCATTCGGCCTGCGCAACGCAGGAGCAACGTACCAAATATGCATGCAAAAGTGTCTACATGACCAGATAGGAAAGAATGTACAAGTATATGTAGACGATGTGGTTGTAAAAACCAAAGAGAGCAAAACACTCCTGGATGATATTTGGCAGACATTCGCAAACCTGAGAAGGTTCCGAATGAAGCTTAACCCGAAAAAATGCACCTTCGGTGTAACAGCTGGGAAATTACTCGGTTTTCTTGTGTCCAGCAGAGGTATAGAGGCAAATCCAACTAAAATACGAGGGGTAGAAAGAATGGAGTTGCCGAGGTGTCTAAATGATGTACATAAATTCACGGGATGCCTGGCCTCGCTTAGTCGATTTGTATGTCGGCTGGGAGACAAATCATTACCTCTCTATCAACTGATGAAAAAGTCTGATAAGTTCATTTGGACACCGCAAGTAGATAATGCATTTCATGAACTGAAAAGGATGTTGGTCACAGCACCAATCCTGGCCTCTCCATTGTCAAAAGAGCCTATGTTACTTTATGTAGCTGCCACAAACAGAGTGGTAAGTGCGGTGGTTGTTGTGGAACGGAATGAGGATGATAAATCAATACAAAGGCCGGTATATTACCTAAGCGAGGTACTATCGGCCTCCAAACAAAAATACCCACACTACCAGAAAATGGCCTATGGAGTATACATGTCAGCAAAAAAACTTAAACATTACTTCTAAGAGCATCCGATCAAAGTGATCTGTGAAGCGCCTATAGCCGAGATATTGAGTAACAAGGATGCAAGCGGCCGAATAGAAAAATGGGCAATTGAATTATCACCTTATGCTCCGCAATTCAATAGGCGAGATGCAATCAAATCTCAGGCAGTGGCCGACTTCTTTGTGGATTGGGCCAAGGTACAATATGAACCACCGTTACCAGATCCGAATTATTGGATAATGCAGTTCGATGGATCCAAGCTGAGAAAAGGCTTGGGAGCAGGGATAATGTTGACCTCACCGAAAAAAGATCAGCTGAAATATGTGCTGCAAATACATTTCGCCGCATCAAACAATATAGCCGAATATGAAGCACTCGTCCATGGATTAAAGGTGGCAAAGGAAATTGGTATACATCAGATTCTATGCTACGGGGACTCCGATTTGGTAGTACAGCAAGTATAAAGCAATTGGGACGCACTAGACGCGAATATGGCCCTATATAGGTTCCATGTGCAAAAAATCAGTGGATATTTCGATGGATGCGAGTTTCATCATATACCTCGGGCGGAAAATGACGCTGCGGGCACATTGTCAAAAGTCGGATCAACTAGGCAGTCAATTCCCCCAGGTATCGCCTTAGAGAACCTGAGAAAACCATCGATTATACCATCACCAGAGTCCGAGTCCATTCATATCTCGGCAGAATTAAAAGAAGGAAGTGTGCCAATGGAAATTGACAAAGAGTGCAACCCAAGCTCTCTGAAAGCGAACCTGGCCATCGCTCGAATAAATACAGAAGGGTTCAAGGCCGTTATGTCAGCAGAAAACATGGAAGTGGATAGTGAAATTGTCCTAGAGAAAAGCACGCCGACATGGGCGCAGCCTATATTCTCCTTCCTCAAGGATGCAATCTTGCCGAGTAATGAGGTACTGGCTAGACAGAAAATAAGAAGACCAAAAGCTTACACAATCATAAACAATGAGTTGTACAAGTGAAGCGTCACAAGCATGCTGCAGAGATGTGTCGACTCGGCAGAAGGCTAGGAAATACTCCTGGATATACATTAGGGATAATGTGGGCATCACGCATCGTCCAGAGCGTTAGTAGCCAAGGCATTCAGGCATGGATTTTATTGGCCGACGGCGTTAAAAGAGGCAAAAGAGCTAGTAGAAAAATGTAACGGTTGCCAGAGATACGCTAGCAAGATACATATGCCATCATCCGAATTAAAGACAATACCAATCACTTGGCCATTCTCTGTATGGTGCTTGGATATGGTAGGCCCCTTCAAGTCAGCTCGAGCCAGAATGACTCACATTCTGGTCATGGTGGATAAATTCACAAAATGGATCGAGGTAAAACCTATAAGAAAATGTGATGGACAAACAACAGTGAAATTCCTCAAAGATATTATCTTGAGATATGGTTATCCACATAGTGTTATTACACATAACAACACAAATTTTGCTGAAGGAGCCTTTGCTAGATTCTGCCAAGAGAAGCACATAAGACTAGATGTTGCCTCGGTGGCTCACCCGGCATCGAACGGGCAAGTAGAAAGATCAAATGGACTGATATTGTCCGGAATAAAACCCCGGCTCGTTGAACCTTTGCAAAGGTTGGCAGGATGTTGGATCGAGGAACTACCAGCAGTATTGTGGAGCCTCAGGACTACACCGAACAGGTCGATAGGGTAAACCCCATTCATTCTGGTCTATGGAGCAGAAGTTGTACTTCTAGCTGACATAATTCATGATTCGCCACGAGTGACCCAGTACACGAATGCCGAGGTAAATGAGGTAGCTCGGCAAGACGACGTCGATTTACTAGAGGAGGCAAGGGAATTGGCACTGTCAAGATGAGCTATTTATCAGCAAGATCTACGGCGATATCACAGCAAGAAAGTCAATCCAAGAGTCTTTAAAGAAGGAGATTTGGTTCTTCGGCTAGTACAGCGCACAACCGGCATGCACAAACTATCACCCCCATGGGAAGGACCATTCATCATGAGTAAAGCATTGCACAATGATGCATATTACCTAATCGATGCCCAGTCACCAGAAAAGAACAAGGCAAACAAAGCCGGCGACGAATCGAAAAAGACCATGGAACATAGCTTTACTTCGTCCATTCTACTCCTGGGAGCCATATATGGTGCGATGTAATATGACGCTTCAAGTCGGAGTATCAACCGTGTATTAAACCTCGGCACCTTGAGCAGTGACTCGGGGACTGCCCTATGTTATTTCTTATTCTGAGTTATGTGTTAAACCTCGGCACCTCGAGTAGTGACTCGGGGACTGCCCTATGTTATTTCTTATTCTGAGTTATGTTTTAAACCTCGGCGCCTCGAGCAGGGACTCGGGGACTGTGCCATGTTATTTCTTATTCCTGAATTATGTGTCAAGTTTCAAGACCTCGAGCAGGGACTCGGAGACTGCGCCGTATTATCCCTTATCTCGGATCATGCATTAAAACCTCGGTACCTTGAGCACTGCCTCGGCGACTACCTCGTGATTATCTCTTGTTCTAAACACACGTATTAAACTCCGGCACCTTGAGCAATGACTCGGGGACTACCCCGTAGTATTCTCTGCACTAACCCATGAAATATATTTCGGCAACTCGGCTTGTAACTCGGGGACGACCACATGGTCCAAGGTAAATCTTTGAGCACACGTAAGAACTCGATAACCCAAGTGATAACTCAGGGACTAATGGGTATAATCGACTATTTGTCACCAGACACATAAAAGTTCCATAGCTCAACAAATAAAAATCTCTAAGGATAGTGCAAAGTAATAATGATTACCATCATCCATGCCTTAGCGGCAAAAGGCAAAAAAGGTTCGCATCACAAGCCAAACAATTGTTCCATAGACATCATATGCCCGGCATACCGGGGAATGGAAATAACTTAAGAGGTTTTTTGAACATAAACAGTGAAAAAGGCCAGAGCACCCTTAAGGGGCAGCAGCGTGATCAGGGGCATCAGGAGCGGCTATCTCGGATGATGGCGGCGCGACCTCGGTCTCCTGTGTAGGGGCATTTTCAGGAACTAGGCGCTCCGAGATAGACGGCGCCTCGGCCGAAGTTACTTCTCCTTCAACAGAAGCAATAGTAACCTCGGGGGAAATCCTGGGCTGCTGAGAAACATTAGTTTGAGCCCGAGAGTGCCTAGTCCCTTTGGAAGATGATCGCGCACCATCGTCCCCATCCAAGCTCGCATTGGAATCACAGGAGTTGTCCAAGTCATCATCCGCCTAATCCTCGCTGGCCGAATCATCATTAGAGGCGTCCTCAATCTCGACGTCATCCGCTGGATTAGGAAGAAAACTCGGCCCCTCAATCCAATTAGGCACATCAGCGTACTCAACCAGCTGGAAGGCACGAGCTTGGCGGCGAGCGACGAATTCTGGATCCTCAACCCAACGAGAGCCAGTGCGCAAGTTTATCAAAGTAGGGAGTGAAATGTCCTCGTACCAAGACAGAACAGCTGTAAGTGCCATGTCAGCACCAGCCCTCCTAGCAGATTCCCTCTAGAGATTTAATTGGGTCTGGGATGCCATCAATCTCTCCACAAGAATTTTGACCTTGTCAATATCAGGAGTTCCAGAAGTATTCGGCCAGAGAACATGGTAGGCCCGAATGGCTGCTTGCACCAAATCCCTGCCCATAATCTTCATTGGCCCAATAGCAGCGCCAACAGCAATCAAGAAGTCTTCTATTGAATATTCTAGACTCGAATTTGCGGGGACACCTCAACGCTGACGAGCAGAAATCACTGATTTAGAGCTCACGGGTCTAGCTTCCGGAAAATGATCTACGTGAAATAAAAATATATCAGTTAAAAGTAAGAAAGAGAAGAAGATAACTCGGCCATAGTCGAAAACTTATGATGAATATAACTCAGCATTTTCTGGAGATCCTGGGTCCAGTCGGCCTTATTTTTCTCAAAGCGAGTGATTTCCTCGCTCATCATCCGACTCTTTAGCTCGGCAGCATCGAGGAGCTCTTTGTCTTTCTGCAGTTGCAGGCTTAGGCGATCCTTCTCTTTAGAGAACTCCTGATCAACTTTCTCTAACTCAAATTTCTGAGAAAGCTTGAGAGACTCAACCTCGGGACATAACCGGGCTATCTCGTCATCTTTCTCTTTCAGTTGCGCCGAATGAGTGGCGGCTTGCTCTAAAAAATGCAGCATCATATCAGGCATGGGTATGCATTCTTAATGCGACGCTGCAAGTGTTTGTAACTCGGCTATACCAAAGCCAGAAGGTTATAAGAAACCCAGGATAAGTCTCGAACGAAAATCAATAGAGGAAAAGAATAACTAACCTTCCAGAGCTTTGACCTCCTTGTTAAGATGGATATTAAGATTATTGATATTACCTCTTTAACAGCAAAAAATGGGTTAGCACCTCAAGTAGAAAATATTAAGAACTAAAGGGACAATACAAAGATTTGTGAAGTTACCAGTTTTCTTCACCACGGGGAGAACTTTCTCATACTTCTCTTCCAATTTCTTGTGCGCAAAAAGCAACCTTTGGAATTCGGCTGTCCGCCGATCATGGGAAACCCTAGTGCCAAAATGAGTTACACAATTAGATATTCGAAGTTAAGACAGATCCGAATCAAGCAAAGCTTAACTCGTATCTAGGTGGCTAGATATTCAAATCTAAGACAGATCCGAATCAAGCAAAGCTTAACTCGTATCTAGGTGGCTAGATATTCAAAGCTAAGACAGATCCGAATCAAGCAAAGCTTAACTCGGATCTAGGTGGCTAGATATTCAAAGCTAAGATAGATTCTAATCAAGCAAAACTTGTCTCGGACATAAATGGCTGGATAATAAAGGTCAAAATAGATCCGGATTCAGCAACACTTAATATGGAATATGGATGAACCACAATGAATTAAAGTCATACAAGAAATTTACTCGGCAAATAACGCACTTTAAGCCTAACAAAGCTTCACAAAAGAACAACAAGTTATTCGCTTGCAAGCTTCGGGGACTAGGGTATGTATACTATCATTTGAATAACTGACCAGACATTAATAGAAGCACTTACCTCGTTCATCTTGTCGCTTTCAAGAACGATCTTAGCAGCCATATGCAAGCGACTGCTGATGTCGGAGAGATCAAATGGCTGATTGCTCGGATTGCCCTCAAGCTGATCGGCAACATTCCAATTATTGGCGTATTCCACCAATGAGCCGAGGTTGTTCCCACTCTCAGTGCGGGTCAGCACTTTACCTCGGTCCCGTTGTGTAACCACCGCCGCCGCGGGACTCTTGTGGAGAGTAAGCTGAGTATCAGCGGTCGGGGTGACAACAGGCTTAGCAGAGGAAACCCCCTTGCGGAGCGCATCAGCGATGGTGGGTTGAGAAGAGCTAGCCGGCCCTTTATGAGATGATGAAGGTTTGGTGACAAAAACCTTCTTAGCCTTAGAAGAGGTGTCGGTAGGGGCAGCAACCTCGGCACTAGGAGTGACATCTTTGGAGGCAGGAGGAACTATGGTTTCCGAGGGGGCCAAGATGGTGATATCCTCGGCTGGAGTTGGAGTCGCAGTTGGAATTGGGGGGGTCAAAGGAATTTCGTGGGAAACTTCGAGGGTCGTAACGGAGGTAACAAGTTCGGTAGGAGGATCTACTGACGGAGTGATGTCGGCGTCAGCAATAGAAGCTGTGGGTACATCTTGCCGAGGTGATGTCTGAGTCGGCGCAGGAGGAGAATCAACACGAGCGGGACTAGGAGCCCGAGTATCTTCAGGGGGCGGAGGAGAAGGCAGCTGAGTTGTATGACTCGTCATACTCGGACTACTTGGCTTGGCAGAGAGAGGAACACTTCAAAAGCACAAAAAGTCGAATCAAAAGACAGAAAGAGAGAAGCAAGAAATACAAATGAAAATGAACTCACCCAGTAACTCCGGGCATGGTTTTACGCCTCAGAAGGTGCTGGGCTGATTTCTTGGTTCGCTTCTTGGGAGCAGCTTCGGAGGGACCTGCAGGAGCACTACGCTCCCTCTAGGTAGCAGGATCTTGAGAGGCGAGAGGCTCGGCGTCGTGCACCTGACCGGCCTGATTAGATGAGAAAGTAGAAGCGGGAAATGCATAAGAGATAGGCATCGCGGCGACTACCTCAAGAATTTGGACGTCGTCCGAGTCACCTTCCTCCCCATGGGTCGAGGTCTTGCCACGGGTGCGAGCCGGAGCGGCGTCCGACTTAGGAACAAACTCCTCCGAGTCAGGTTCTCCGCTGTTCGGGGTGTTCCGATCTGCGGTCCACGGAAGGGCCAGAACCTCGGCATCCTCGATCTTTTGCTCCGCAAACCTCTGCGAGAAAAAAAACAAAGCGGAGTTAGAGAAAGAAGTCACAGACGCAATTAGGAAGCAAACACAAATGCGTAAATTTACCTCGGGAGGGGGATTCCCGCGAGTAAACGGCTTCAGCCCCCATGTCCAGTCCTCCGGCATATCAGTCTTGAAGATAGCTCGGACACGCTTGTAGATAAGATAGTCGTCGAGCTCAACCGTCGAAACTCGGTTGGGATCGAGAGGACCGCTCATGTAGTAGAGCTTGTGCGAGCGGAGCTGGAAAGGGCAAATCCGGCTGCTGACAAATGTGGTCATCAAATCCTCACTACGGAGCCCGGCGCGGATCAATTCCTTCAGCCGAATCTCGAATGCCTCGGCCAGAGCATGGCTCTTCCTAGGGTTGTAGTTCCAGTTCAGTTTGGAAGGGGGGCCGATAGAAAAGGCAGGGAGCCGAATCTTGTCCTCCTTTCCAGTATTTTTGACATAGAAAAACAATCTATGCCACTTTTTGCAAGACTCGAGGCCAGCGACACGAGGGAACTCAGATTTTCTCCGATGTGTGATGGACGCGGCTCCACGCTGGGTAAGATATTTCTCAGAGGGGTGAAGAGATTTGTCTGGAACGACGTTAGATCGGATCTGGAAAAATTTGGACCAAACGGACATAGAGGGCCAGAGGCCGAAGTATCCCTCCGAGGCCGAAATATAAGCTGATAGGGAGGCGATGGCATTAGCCGGAAGGTGATGCGGCTGAAGGCCGAAGAAATCAAGGAATCCCCTAGAAAAATCGCTAAGGGGAAGGCTGAACCCACGAGTACTCGCCTTCGTTGAGTACAGGAGACGATTCGCTGTCGGGTAAGCGACTGCTTACCTCGGCAGGAATCCGGCGAGTCCTAATTAGCCACTCAATCTCACGACGAGTGACAGAGGAGCCCTGCCAAGAGCCCCGCTCTGGGCCGTACGCTACGTCGTCGTCTTCGACGATCGCACCACTAATTGAACTAGACATAGGGTCGCCAGAGAATCAACGGAAGAAGGGCTAGCGGCGGAGAGAGGCTTGGAGGCGCAGGGCCCCGTCGTGGTTCTAAGCGAGCATGGCGGCGGAACGGAAACGATCCACCGCAGGAAGTCTAGAAGATAACAGATGCGCCTAGGGAAGGAGCCTAGCAAGGAGGCCATAGAAAAACTCACCGACAATGGCGCCGGAGCAAGAGCACGGCGACGAGCTCGTCAGGGCGGAAGGACTGCGGCGTCGCCGTCGAGGATATCGACAATGGCGCAACCGCCGGCGCACAAACAAATGCATGGGCGCGAGGAGGAAGAAGGGTAATGGTGAGCGAAGGGGGAAAGTGAACCCTCTAGCCCCGTGCCCCTCTTTATAACCACGCAGCCCTGGCGGTAGTGGGATCGTGCGTGCAAGCGCTAACCGTGTAAATCGTGCGTGCGACTGAACCGCTCGCGGCTGAGTGGAGCCACACCGAAGACCACACGACGCAGGAGAGGATCAGGCCCACTGACCGATGCGGTACACGAGGCGTCGCAGCGCCGACGCGACAGGCGCAACAATCACTGTAGCTTGTCAGTGGGCACTGTAGAGGAACAGAGAACTAGAGGAATAATGATGAGTAGTACCCGTAGGACGAGGCATGCACAAGAAGCTGCACAGATACCTCGGACAGGAAAAAGTAACTCGGAAGAAAGGAGAAATGAATGTTGAGAAACTAATGTGGCCCGGCCGAGGTTACGAGCAGGACCACACCAGCTTCGGGGACTAATTTTGGGGAGGTGACCCCGGATAGGGTCAAGATAGGGGAAGACAAAAGGAGTCTCCCTTGTCATATGCCGAGTTACTATTTATGTCGGCCGAGTCATATAAAAGTCGGCCGAGATAAGCATGGCCATGGCACCTACGAAAGGAGCAATACCGTATCCGGCCGACATACGAGTTAAGTCGGCCGAGTAAGCCTGAATAACTTGAATGCAGGTGAAGGCCGAGCTGAGTTATGCGAGACCAGGCCGAATAACACGAAGCTTGCAGGAGAAGGAGGTGAATATAGTCAAACCCAAGTCACGGGCTAGGAGGAATCTGAACAGAGCCAAGCACAAAGGACAAGGAGCAGAGCGGCAGAAGGGCAGAAGGAGGTCACGGAGGTGACAGTCATGGAGCCCGAGGCGCGCAGGTGGGGTTCTCTGGAACATTGCCGTCGTTAGAAGGGGGACATGGAAAGGAGGTCGCCGAGTTACCATATTGGGACAAGGATATTCCTCGAATATGCTTGCCACATCATCCCTAGAGGAGCCAAGGCACCCCTTTATAAGGGGAGACGCGAGATCCTGAGGGGGGGTCGATTCATTCTACGCCGTAAGGCTCGTGTAGTAGCTCTCTTCTTCCTGCAAACAGCTCCAGGAGCACTTGTAGTCCAAGAGAAGAGAAATAAAGATGTGCATGTTAGTCATTTGAGTGTAGAAGTAACTACATCTTCCCTCCCCGCATCCCTCTAGCATCCATTGGCCCCATACTTTAGCCTACCCATGGCATCTGCCGTGCCGCCACCACGACATGCACACGTTCTTCTAATAAGATGCTGGCATGTGGGACCCAACTGCATGACCAAATGGTAGATTCATCGAGCAACGCTATCTAGTTAGGAACATGGTAGCACTAGAGAAGGAAACTATTCAATTGCGACCGAAAAGTTTGGTCTGCTAGAGTCACTGACATCCGGGACCCACACGCAAAAAAAATACTTTGGCAAGTCAACATCTTGCAAGGAAGAGAAAATCTTACTTCTGCCACGCGCTCGTCGAGCTTCATCCATGTTTTTAGCGGTGTTGTCATAGTAGAGGGGCGCGAAACCGGAAAAAACAAGTTTTCCATCGGCCACGGTCGAGCCGAGAATTTTGGCGTGGAAGACGTGCCTTCTACAATGACCGATGGGCCTAGTCGTTGCGGAAGGAAACATTTCTTGTAGTGGACCATCTCCTAAAGGTGACTTACGACCTCTCCAAAGCCAGCAGCCAACTCCCAACCGTCTGCGGGCACCTCCCCAAAGAGACCTTGCAGCGTCTGAAACTGATGGGTTAGCTACCCAAGGTGATGCATTAGCTACCCAACATTTTTTTCAGGTGCTCACGGCGAGGAGTCAGGTACCTAATGTGAGGGTCAGGTGTCAGCTACCCGATATTATGGGTCAGCTACCGAAGATGGGGACTCTGATCCTACCCGTGAAGATCCACATCAAGACTGGAGTGATTGGTCCCGACCTCTAGGTAATGTGTTAAACAAATTGCTTGCTCTACAACAATCCATTAAATTGCATCATTTACTTTGGAACTCTAAATCAACACATTGTATTGCTCTAGATTATTATGGGTACAATCAGTCTCAAGACACTAATCCACCTTGTTCTGAAGACATGAAAACCCGACATTCTTAAGATATAGTTTTGCATGATGATCGTGAAGTGGTGTTTACCGGGGAAAACATGGGGAAGAGTCTTGACAAGATGTCCGAAGTAGGGAGGCTTTCACTTACCGTTCCTCCAGGAAGAATTATACCAGCAAAGCTAGACATTGCTACCAAGTTTTCCAATGAGTGTGCAGTAACAGTCGGGACTCGCCTGCCTATCTTCCCCCACTAGAAAGAGTACAAGGAAATGTTCTGATGAAGTGAAATACATGACCGATGAGCAGTGGTGCAAGATTGTTGATACTTGGTCTGACCCTAAGAAACATGTCACTTTGTGCTGACTCTTGTACTGTTACTATCTGGGTTTGAACTGTTTGACTGGAACTGCCTCTTATATTGTATGCTCTTTTTTCCGTGTAGAGTACTTATTTACAAAACAAGAAAAAAAGGAGCAATGTTTTGTACCCTACTTCCATAGGTTCTCGTAGCTACGAGGTTGTGCGCAACGGCAAGGAATATGCCTTCAAACTCTTCAAAAAGACACACCACATTCCGAAAACTGGCTACACTGACATTGTTAAGGAAGAAATTGTAAGTTCTCTAGGATACTTTTCATCTTTGTGAAATCCAATGTCTTATTCATCTCTGAAATGTATACAATGTGGTTTTAATTTGCATGCTTTTTTTCCTAATGTTCAGTTCTATCCACAAACTACAGGCAGTCATTAAGAAGAAGATGGCTCCATCCGTTTTAGAAAATGGCACTGATTAAGAACAACTTTCTACCATTGAGGCTGTGTACTTTGCACTCTCCAAGAACAATGAGAGAAAGCCAACGTTCCTAAAGAACATAGGCCTCTATCCAAGTACTTCAAGACAGAGAAGGTCTATCCTTGAAGAGGAACTAGATATTGAGAGAGCAGGCAGTGAAAAATTGCGCTCTGCCATAGTGGAATTAAAAAAATCCAAATAAGCCACTGAGGTAGTGATGCGGATTAGATCACTTTAGATCTTCGTTGGGAAACCCAAAGAGGAAGGTATGGTGAGCACAATAGTAAGTCTTCCCTCAGTATGAAACCAAGGTTATCGAACCAGTAGGAGGAAGGAAACGACCCCAAGGTGTTTCTAACAACTTGGAACCTGCACAACATAAACTCAAGACTTTGCCCCAACAAACAGTGAGGTTGTCAATCTCACCGGTTTTCTAAAAACAAAGGATTAAACATATGGTGTGGAAGGTAATGGTAGCTTGTAGAAAGTAAACAGTAATAGTGGAAGATGTATCAATGGTACAGATTGGACCGGGGTCCACAGTTTACTAGAGGTGTTCTCCTTAAGATAAACAACATAACATGCTGGGTAAACAAATTACAGCGGGGCAATTGACAGGACAGAGCAAGTCATAATAATGCAATACTAGTCATTCATGATCCCATGATATTTGATTGGGCATTACAACAATATACATAGACCGCCATCCAACTGCATCTATGACTAGTAATCCACCTTCAGGTTATCATCCGAACCCCCTCCAGTATTAAGTTGCAAGCAACGGATAACTGCTTTAATCAATGTGTGTAAAGTAAACAATACAATTTTTCAGTGAACAAGAGATTGTTGTTTTCTCCCTTGTAGCAACAGCACATCTACAACCTTAGAGATTTCTGTCACTTCCCCAGATTCAATAGAGGCATGAACCCACTATCGAGCATAAATACTCCCTCTGGGAGTCACTAGCATCTACGTGGCCAAGATAGCTACTAGAAACGGAGAGCATGCAAGTTCTCAAACAACACAGACATGATAGAATCAATAATCATAATCGGAGGAGAAACAACATAGATGATCCCTGCAAACACAACATGCATGATTACAAATAGATGATCTTGATCATGAACGGAGCTCACAATATCTAAACATGATAGCACAAAGGAGGAGAAACAACCATCTGGCTATTGTATGGACCCATAGTCCAAGGTGGAACTACTCAAGCATCATACCGGAGGCTGGCATGGTGATGAAGAAGGCCTCCGGGATGATCTCTCCCCTCTGGCAGGGTGCCGGGAAGAGCTTCAGACCCCCCGAACTAGGGATGATAGTGGTGGCGGCTACGGACTGTTTCATGGAGATCTGATCGGGTACTTAGGGTTTTTGCATCATGGGGATTATATAGGCGAAGATGCGAGGCAGGAGGGCGGCTAGGGGGACCACACCCTACCCAGGCGCGGCCCAAGGGGGCCGCGCGTGGGGGGGGGGTGGCCACCCTTTGGCGCCCCTCCGGTCGCCCTTCAGTCTCTGTATTCTCCTCGGTGAAATATTGACTTTGGCTTTTGTCCCGTACAATTCCAAGAATATGTCCTTATTAACTTTTTTGAAACCAAAAACAACAGAAATTATGTCCCTTCAAAGGGAAGAAGGGATTTCAAGTTTCACAAATAGCTTCCAAAAATTATGGTACTTGTTAGCTTTTAGCTCTCATTGCCCCTATCATAAGCATCTTGAAGTGATTAAGGTTAAAGTGAACAAAGTATGGAGTATATGCTTGACAAAGTATAAGTTGGAAATCTCATGTCCCTTGAGTACGAGGGCCGTTCCTCATGCTACTCAACTTTAGTTACCGGTAAGTTCTTGTCATAGTAAGTACATGTGTATCATAGAGAACCGCCAACGGGGTACCCCTTGCCCCATGATACAAGAGCTATCCCATATCAAAATGACAAGGCAAGCATACAATGAGCATCTTAACAATCTTCTTATTCACCATGGGAAAATGGTGCTTTTTTCTCTCTTTCCTATTTTCTCATCTTTTTTGTTTTTCTCAATCTCTTTTTTCCATCTCTCTCTTTTTTTATAAGAAAAATGCTTCATAGATTGCTCACTATGGTGATGCTGCAAGTTTCCACCATGATTAGGCATGGCTTAGGCTAGCGGCTCAGGCGTTTCTCTAACACATATACATAACTCCATGGACTTATAAGCTCTCCTTTTATTTCACACCGCCGACATCCATAAACAAAAGAGCATGATATCAATTGGGTAGATATTTACAGGTGTTGAAAGCGTTCCCCATGATAGCACGGTTCTGCTAATTCCCAAATTATAAGTGCAAGCATATACAACATAGATGACACAATGGTTCAAGTTTATTAGGGGCAAGAAAAATAAAGTGTGCCATCAAGTTTGTGAGAGCTTTAATCACTAATTTTCACATAACAAGTTTAATTTGGAAGATAGATAAAACAAGAATATACTTGGAATGGTGTAACACACCATGCATAGGAATTTATGATGGACTCTTTGGAATAACTTGGTTTCTTGGGAGTTGGATGGATGAGTAGAGCTTACTCGGTACAAGTGGAGACTAGCAAAAGACGGGGGCGACCAACTAAGAGAGCAATAATGACCATAATCATGTAGAGCGACAAAACATTATCAATCAAAGCATAAAGTGGTACCACAAGTCAAAAACTAAATGATCATAGAGGCTAAGGTGACTGGTTCATAGTCATAACATGCTGTGAGCATGTGCCAAGTCAACCCAAACAAAGCATCAAAGGAGAGTACCACAATACTATGCTTTTGTATGCTAAAACAACGCATGATTCTTTCAAGGCAGATTAAGAAATCTCAATTGTTTGGAACAAGTCATGCTACAACAATAATCACTAAGAATAAGGGCAAAACAACATCTAGCATGACATGATAAAGTCTAAGCCACCGTCAAAACATGCTCCCTTTTGTACTACTATAAGCAAAAACTTCCTACTCCTTTCCAACACCAATCAACTTATTTAAAACAGCACAACAAAAGCGGGGGTACAACTACTTTATTCAAGCAAACTACGCAAACAAAAACCAAAAACAAAAGCTAGACGCTCCAAGAACAACACAACTGGGTATGAAACGATAAAAACGAAGTGTCTAGAAAGACCTCAGATTTTTATTGATGAAGAAGGGGATGCTTTGGGCATCCCCAAGCTTTGACGCTTGTACCTTTTGAATATTTGTTGAGATTTTGTCCATTCTTCATCTCATTACATCATTCTTTCCTTACACCTGAATTTTTTCTTCATACAAAACTTCACACAATCTTCATTAGCAACATTAGTGCATTCAAAAGATAATAAACCTTTAGGGTTTAGTTTCAAAAAAGCAAAACTTTCACGAAAGACACAATCTACTGTAGTAATTCCCTCAAAAATCTCAATTTACCAAAGAAAACCCAAAAGGAAATCAATAAAGAGGCAAATGCAAATAATGGCAAAAATCTGTCAAAACAGACCAGAAGGTAAAAACCGATTTTTTCAAAGATCTTCTGTTGATCAAATCAAAAAGTGTTGAACTAAACAATGTTAGATAATAACATAGTGGATTTATTCAGAAAATTACAGCTCAATCCGACTTACAAATATTTTTCATGAATTTTTACAGTGGAGCACGAAAATCTGTTTCGGGACAACACTTCCCCAAATCTTATTTCCCTATCATTAGAGGTTATTCTTGGCACAAAAATCAAACAAAAAGGATAAGGAGAGTTTATTACTGTAAGGGTCCCAAACTTTGATAAGGTAGAGATCCCTGTGTTTACAATGCTAGTCCCTGGATCAATAGCTAGCATCCACAGTTAAGATGTAATATCAAGAAACAAAGGTCATAATACAACTTTATAACCAGGAATAACATAATTTTATTACATCTTACATAGCTCATTTGGCTATTACATTACATTGAAGCAGAAAATCTATAAGCATGGGGTCCTTCATCTTCAAAGTGCCACAGGCAAACATGTTGGTTGTAGACTTGTAATCCTAATCAATCAACTTCACTAATATCAATCAAACCTGCAACATTACAAGTTACAGCCACAAGGGTCAATACATTTGAATTGTATTGGCAAGTTTCACTACTATGTGGAATATGAGTGGATCCTATCATTACATGCATATTTGGCTAAGTAGAGTTTAAGGCTCATTTGCAGAAAGCAATAATTTATCTATCTTTTCAAAATGGTTTTGATCTTTTGTCAAATCTTTCTGAACTCCTTGGTAAAACCCCAAGTGTTTCAAGTCTTTGTCAAAATCTCTTGAGCTCCTTGGTAAATCCCCAAGTGCTTCAAGTTTTCATCAAAATCTCTTGAGTTCCTTGGTACCCCCAAGTGCTGCAAGTCTTTTGTTGTTACTTTAAGGTTTTTATTTTTGAAATTGGAATGTCGAGATTTCCCATAGCTTCAAGATTTAGTTGCTCAGTATTGTCCATAACCGGGGACACGGCTAAGTACTTAGATTTTATTATCTTCTGCAGAAGTTGTACACTTTACCCACATGACACACTCTCATCTTGTTGCCACCAGTGGCCGCTGGATAGGTACTCACCAAGATGGATTACTGGCAGATTGAGAATGTGACGAAGTCTTTCCAGAGGGTCCTCCCATGCACCATTGCTAGCTTGTCTTCAGGCACCCATGTAGGGTTTCGAGTTCCCTCATTTTCAGTACCTGGAGACAATGCATGGGTCTTCCCAATGTAGTTGACTAAGACAGAGCCATATGTAGCATGTGGCTGTACACGAAAGCCACAATTGGAGAAACATGTTCAATCTCTAAGTCCCTGGGTGGTTTTCTTTTGGTGCACAACACAAAGAGATTGCCATAGACATGGTTCCTTTTGTTGCCACGTTATCCAAAACTCAAAGTATCCTTGTCCACCCAGGTGGTTCATTGAGTACTTGTTTTATTATATAAAACATAAGTCTTTTCTCAACTTCATAAAATCTCAACATGTATCTCTTCTCAAAATATTTAGCATGGCTAAGCATTTTACAACTACATTGTTTTCACTAAGGAATATATAAGGGTATCCTATTGTCACATCCCAAATTTTAGATTTGGTCTTGCACATAATTTATAGCATTGCATCATATCTTTCCATGCAAAACCGTCGGGTAGAAAGGTTCGGCGAAACGCCACCTTCAAAACCCTATTTTGTTTCGCTACGAGTTTCCTGCGGGAGGCTTTAGAAGGACTTGCGACAACCACCCCTGTAGGTTCGAGTTTTCGCGCAAACTTCGACTGAAGGTTGTTCCCCTCGACGATACGAACCCGTAGGCGCGAGAATCGCTCCAATCGGAGTTCGTATGCAAAAGACTCGGACGTTTTAGTAAACCGCCAGAAAACGGTCCGAAAATCTGGACCGATTTCCGAGTTCGTGTCTAATTCTGGACCGTTTCTGTTTAGGATTTCAGCGCGCAGGACTTCTTAAAGAGGACCCCACATGGGCCCTCGATTCCCGTGCCCGCACTCCTGCCCCACGCGCCGACCCCGCCGCCTCTCCTCCTGCCGCGCGCGCGCCTCCCCAGGCGCCGTCGCCGCCGCCGCCTCCCGGCCACCTCGCCGCCGCCGGCCATCGCCGCCACCACCGTCGGGTTCGCCTCCTCCTCCTCTATCCGTTCCCGCCCTTCTCACCGCCGTTCGTCGCCGTCACCGATCCCATCTACCGCCGCCGCCGCTCGCCTCCACGGCCACCGGCCATCACTGCCGCCATCACCGCCGCCGCGCGCCAGCCGCCATCGCAGCCTCCGCGCGGGCCACCGCCCGCGGCTGCCCCGCGCCACCCGGCCGCCACCGCCCGCGAGCACCGCCGCCGCCAGCGCCGCCCTCGGCCGCTGTGTCGCGTGCTGCTGCCTCGCCGCGCGCGCGCCTCGCCGCCGCTCGTTGCGCCGCACTGCGCTGCCGCGTGCGCTGCCGCGCGCACACACGCACGCACGCATACGTGCGCGTCATCGCATGCGCGCTTGCATGCACACATACACGCACGTACGCGCGCCGCCTCGCGCGCAAGTTTAATTGTCGACCCGTAGTTGACTGTGTGTACGTCCATGCAGGAAGAACCCCGACGCCGGAACCGATCGCCACCGCCGTCCGGAGTCCGTTTCGCCATCCGTTTCCGGTAAGACAGCAGCCACCGTCAGATCTCAGATCAGCGGCCTAGATTGTTCGTTGACTGATCAGCACCCCAGGCGTTGACTAGTCAGACGCCCATTCAGCGCCCAGTCAAACAGACACAGTTGACTGGGTCAAATTCGTTAATTCCTTTAGTTGACAGATTTCGGTAGAATCTTGTAAATTGCGTAGAAATTCAACCGCTTGGCCAAAAATTGCAAATAAAATATGTACGAGTTCAGTGAGTCGTGTAGAATCTCGCTGTAGCTTTGGTCCAGACTTTTACTCTCAGGTTTAGTACATTTTAATCAAACTAGTTAGTGGCCTTTTCGGAGTAATAAATTCGTAGGAAAAGCTCCGTAGCTCCAAAAATCGCGTGTGATATGTCCCTGAGCTCGTGTGAACGAGGGGAATCTCATCATGAATTAAAACGGTAGGCTTACAGTAAAAACTTCTGCAGTATTTGTCTAATGGCCTTCTGCAGTGTTTTAATTACTCGGGGAGTTTTATAATTCCTTTTCGAGTAATTCCAATTGGTACAATTTCTATTCAGCGATGCCTATGCGATAGAATTTTTCCAAGATTTTACAAACAGTATACTACCGGTAGTGAATTATTTAAGTTCTAGCTCTAGTTTGGAGCATTGCTTTTGTCTAATAGTTTTCCTAGCGCCAAAACTATTTTTCATGCATGCAATCGGTAGTGTTATGTTATAGGATGTTGTGGTGCAGCTGTAGCACCAATTCACTTGCCGTTCTTGCATTCATGCATCATATTTGTTGCATATGTTGTGGATTGTTTGTTTATGAATGCAATTGTGTCGTGTAGATTGTGTTGAGTGCAACGCTTGCTCGTGTGAGGATTGTGCTCCAGACCGCTACAACCAAGGCAAGTAGATGCTACTTTGTTCATGAATATCGTCCTACTATTTTCTATGCATTGTCGTGTATTTTGTAGATGCATGTGTAGGATGATACTATCGCTATGCTATGTCCTATTATGTGGTAGGACCCTCTTTGTAGATGAACCACCGTTGGTAGATGTGCTTAGCCATGCTTGATGAACGAGGGCTGGGTAACATCATTGATACTTGTTTTCTCAAAGTATTGGTTTGTGAAAACTAAAAACAACATAATCAATGAACCCCCTGGGTGTGATGGTATTGATAAATTTTGGTGGTTTCATTGCGGAAAGGCACCCAGGTACCAAGAGAGAATGATTGGCTTCTTTATTGTGTAGCTTACGTGTACAACCATGTGCCAATAATGGAATGGGCGGTTGGTTGGACTTAGTAGGTCGTGGTAACTCGAACCCGCGTATCCAGAGATGTAGAATTTTGGTAGGTTGGACCGGTGCGCGTCGGGATTGAGGAGCTACTTCCCGAACAGTCTCTTCTTGGTCTTCTCCCTATCATTACCCAAAATGAGAGTGATGGTACGAGCTGGGCTGGCCAAGTCACATGGGTAAAGTGTACTAACCTCTGCAGAGTGTATAATCTAATCGATTAGTCGTGTCCCCGGTTATGGACATCTGAGTTGCTAGATATTGATTCCATGACATGTTTCTCGCTCATTCTAATTTCATAATTGTTTTAATATTGTTGGGCTAACTTAATTGGGATCTTTTCAAACAAAATCAAAACTGTTTATGAAAGTAGGACAAATGTATTTGCAAATGCAAGCCAGACACAGCTCCACTTGCCAAATATGCATGTAGATGTTAGTACTATTGTCGCCATTACTAGCTCTACTTGCCATACATTCCATGCATTGACCCTTCGGGGCTGCTACGTTTCATGTTGCAGGTTATTCCGATTCTGATTGATCGTTATAGGCCACGGTACTCCACTCGGCACTTGTTCACTTGTGGGCAATTTGAAGATTGGAGATTTTATTTGTTTATGTTGCTACCTAAATAATTTGATCTAGCTTTATGCTAAGCTTTCATTGTAATAATGGTACTCTGGATCTTTGTAGATCATGATACACGGTTATTTGCTATGATTATCTATCTTACTCTATTGTGGGCCAATGAACCGATCCAGGGATTGGCATGTCACATAGAGGCCATGGTCTTTTCAGAACCGGGGTGTCACAGGATGGTATCAGAGCCCGTGTGTCGACTGTAGGATCGTGACCTAGGATTGGATTAGGAAGCCATAGAATTATTAAAGCCTATATTAACTCTGCCTTTCCTCTTATGCCTTTCACCCTCGTATATTCTTACCATATGCTATTCTCACACTTTCCTCTTTTACTTGATAGATGGGAGATGTCAGGACTGAGTATGTCACCATGGAGTCACCAAGGCCCTTTGCAAGGCAGTTAGCTCAGCTCTCTCAGTCATTGGGATTGCCACTGCCTATGTTCAAGGGAATAAGGCTGTACACCTATGGATATGGAGAGGATGCATGGGAGATCACTACCTTCATATTCAGAGATGCCGCCTTGCCAAACCCCGCGCACTTGGTCTACACCAAGATATACTGCAACTGGGGACTTGGAATCAACTTGGCCGTACATGAAGCCCTGTCTCGCAGATTGCTGTTTTAGTTGTTTAGTTGATCAACTGTTTAGTTAACCATTGCCAACTCTTGCAAAACTATTTCAGTAGTTATATACTGCTAGGATAACACCTGGGATGTTGCTGGATCGCTTGTTTGTTGACGTGTTGCTTTCTTGTGATTGTCTGCTATTGCTTGTTGTTGTTTGATCATATGCATGGGTAGAATCCTATTATCGTAGTTGATTCTTTCTAAACTTACCTATGCTGAACCGCAGATGCCTCCCCGTCGCCAACCCACTGAGATGGAGCAGCTCATGGCAGCTCAAGCACAGCTGACCAAAGTGATGACCCAGTTCATGGCGAATCAGAACAACAACAATGGAAACAATCAGCCTCAGGGAGATGCTCTCACCAGATTTCTGAGGTTAACGCCAGCTAAGTTCTCTACTGCAACGGAACCAATGGTTGCTCTCGACTGGTTGCGTTCAGTCAACAAGGATCTAGTAACTGTCGGATGCACTGATGCTGAGAAGGTGAGGTTTGCCGCTCACCTACTGGAGGGACCAGCCGCTTCTTGGTGGGACACATTTCAGATCACCCACCCGCTGGATACCGTGACTTGGGCTATGTTTGAGGAAGGTTTCAGGACCAACCACGTGTCTTCAGGAGTTCTGAGCCTGAAGAGGAAGGAGTTCCGCAACTTGCGCCAAACCAATCGCACCGTGGCCGAGTACATTGAGGAGTTCAACAACCTGTCCCGTTATGCACCTGAGGATGTTGACACTGATGCCAAAAGGAGGGATAGATTCCTGGATGGCCTCAGTGATGAGCTTTCAGTACAGCTACTTGTGGTTTACTGCCCCACTTTCCAGGAGCTTATGGACAAGGCTAGGATCTTGGAAGGGAAGCACAAGCAAGTGGAGAACCGCAAGAGAAAGAGCAATACTCATCACTCTGGTTCACACCACAAGACTCGCACTTCATATGACGGATACTCCAAGCATGGAGGAAATGACCATGGGAGCCATGACCGCCGCGATGGGCATCGTCATGACAACCATAGGAGCAGCCACCACAACCACAAGGGAGGACACTCTCACCATTCTGGAGGACACGGTGGACATGACTGCAACCGTGATCGCAACTTCGTGAAGAAGGATCTGAGTGAGGTGACGTGCTTCAAGTGCAAGCAGAAGGGACACTATGCTGACAACTGTCCGGAGAGGAAAGGACTGAAGCCAACCAATAGCGAGAAGGCCACAGTGAACCACATGAATGTGGAGGAGATTCCAGATGAGCCTGACCTTGTGATTGGTAAGTTCCCAATCAACACTTACCCTGCAATTATACTTTTCGATACTGGTGCATCGTATTCATTCATATCAAGGGTATTTGTGGATAAGTATAAGTTACCTACTGAGTCTATGAAAAGGTCTATTAGAGTGAGTTCACCTGGAGGAGATATGATAGCTAGCGCGGGATGCCGCGACTTAACTGTGAGGATTGGGACACACAACTTCATTGCACATTTGGTAGTGTTGGATTCACAGGGATTAGATGTCATTCTGGGTATGGATTGGATGTCTATGCATGGGGGACACATAGATTGTGCACAGCGAGCTGTTTCACTCAAAACCCCGGATGGTAAGAGGATTAGATTCAAGTCGGCTGCACGACCGGGAAGGTGTAAGTTGAATTCTCTTAAGGGGGTTAGCATGGATACTGTGCTAGTGATTAGGGATTACCCCGATGTGTTTCCGGAAGAGCTGCCAGGGATGCCACCTGACAGGGATGTAGAGTTTCTTATCGACCTGATGCCGGGAACAGGACCTATAGCAAAGAAACCATATAAGATGGATGTCGATGAGCTGAAGGAATTGAAGAAGCAGTTGAAGGAACAGCTGGAAAAGGGATTCATTCAGCCTAGTGCGTCGTCATGGGGAGCACCTGTTCTGTTTGTGGAGAAGAAGGACAGCACCAAGAGATTAGTGGTGGACTATCGCTCGCTGAATGAAGTAACCATCAAGAACAAGTACCCTCTGCCGAACATAAATGACTTGTTTGATCAACTAGAAGGAGCAAAGGTGTTTAGCAAGATTGATCTGCGATCAGGCTATTTCCAATTGAAGATCCGGGAGGAGGATGTACCGAAAACCGCCTTCACCACTAGGTATGGTTTATATGAGTATACGGTTATGTCTTTTGGACTAACGAATGCCCCGGCATACTTCATGACCATGATGAACAAGGTATTTATGGAGTACTTGGACAAGTTCGTGGTGGTGTTTATTGATGACATACTGAGATATTCCAAGGATGATGCTGAGCATGAGAAGCTTCTGCGACTTATTATGGGAAAGCTGAGGGAATACAAGCTGTATGCCAAATTCAGTAAGTGTGAATTCTGGCTTAACACTGTTGGATTTCTTGGACACGTAGTGTCAGGAGAAGGAATTGCTGTTGATCCAAACAAAGTGACTGCAGTAACTGAGTGGGAAGCGCCCAAGAATGCTGGAGAAATTCGAAGCTTTTTGGGACTTGCTGGATATTACAGGAGGTTTATCGAAAACTTTTCCAAGATTGCTAAGCCGATGACTGAACTTCTGAAGAAGGAGAGGAAGTTTGAATGGTCAGACGTATGTGAAGCCAGCTTTCAGGAGCTGAAGCGTCGACTAGTGACCGCGCCTGTTCTGTGTTTACCAGATCTTCAGAAGGATTTCCAAGTGTACTGTGATGCTTCTCGACAGGGACTTGGGAGTGTGCTGATGCAATATGGGAGAGTAGTGTCATATGCCTCGCGACAACTCAAGCACCATGAGCGGAATTACCCCACACACGACTTGGAGTTAGCGTTAGTGGTTCATGCGCTCAAGGTATGGAGGCATTACTTAATGGGAAAACATTGTGATGTGTACACCGACCACAAGAGCCTGAAGTACATATTTACACAGAAGGAATTGAACATGAGACAAAGGAGATGGTTGGAGCTTATCAAGGATTATGACATGAATCTACAATACCACCCAGGAAAGGCCAATGTAGTAGCAGATGCTCTGAGCCGGAAGGTTTATGCCAATGGATTGACAATTGGTGAATTGCCTGAGGACTTGTGCAAGCAATTCAAGGATCTTAGACTGGAGGTAGTATCTGAAGGATATTTGGCTACAATGGAAGTCCAACCGACGCTACAGGACAGGATCATAAAGGCTCAGGTAGGAGACAAGGAAATAGAAGAGATAAAGGAAAAGATGAAGGAGAACCGGGAAAAGGATATTCGCGAGGATGAAAATGGTACCTTGTGGTATGGAGACCATTTGTGTGTGCCCAGCGACCCGGAGATAAGGGAGTTGATTTTGCAGGAGGCTCATAACTCGCCATACTCCATACATCCGGGCAACACAAAGATGTATATGGATTTGAAGAGCAGATTTTGGTGGAACAACATGAAGGGAGATATCGCCAAGCATATTGCCCTATGTGATGTATGCAGCCGAGTGAAGGCAGAACACCAGAAGCCAGCAGGATTGCTACAGCCATTGCCCGTGCCGGATTGGAAGTGGGATAGAGTGGGAATGGATTTTATCACAGGACTGCCCAGGACCAGGTCAGGATATGACTCTATTTGGGTAGTGGTCGATCATTTGACCAAGGTATCCCACTTTATACCGGTAAAGACGACCTATACGAGTGCAAAGTTGGCTAAGATTTACATGGACAGGATTGTGTGCCTACATGGAGTTCCCAAGAGTATCGTATCTGATAGAGGTACCCAATTTACCTCACACTTCTGGCGCCAGCTGCACGAGTCACTTGGTACTAGATTGGAGTTTAGCACAGCGTTTCACCCACAGACCGATGGACAGACCGAGAGGGTGAATCAGATTTTGGAGGACATGCTGAGAGCTTGCGCTTTGGCTCATGGTTCTAGTTGGGATGAGAATTTGCCGTATGCGGAGTTTTCCTACAACAACAGCTATCAAACCAACATCAAGATGTCACTGTTCGATGTGCTATATGGGAAACGGTGCCGGACACCATTGCTATGGGATGGAGTAGGAGAACGTCAGCTGTTTGGACCCGATTTGATCAAGGACACTGAGGAGAAGGTCGCCTTGATTAGGGACAGGCTGAAGGTAGCACAATCGAGACAGAAGAGCTACGCTGACGCCAAGCGCAAGGAAGTGGTGTATGAGATAGGTGATAGAGCATACCTCAGAGTGTCGCCGCTTCGTGGAATCAAGAGATTTGGTATTAAGGGTAAACTGGCACCTCGATTCATTGGACCATATCGGGTCTTAGCACGCAAAGGAGAAGTTGCTTACCAGTTGGAGCTGCCAGAGGCTCTGTCTGCTGTTCATAACGTGTTCCACGTATCCCAACTGAAGAAGTGCCATCCGGAGATGGTGGACACACCATTGAGAGACACTTTACCACTAGAGGAGGTTCAGCTTGAGAATGATTTGACCTATGAGGAGAAATCGGTCAAGATTCTGGAGACAGCAGAAAGGACTACCCGTACCAAGACAATCAAGTTTTGCAAAGTACAGTGGAGTCACCACACCGAAGAGGAAGCCACTTGGGAGCGTGAGGATGACATCCGAGAGGACTACCCACACCTATTTGCTAGCCGCGCCGAATCTCGAGGACGAGATTCATCTTAAGGGGGTTAGTCTTGTCACATCCCAAATTTTAGATTTGGTCTTGCACATCATTCATAGCATTGCATCATATCTTTCCATGCAAAACCGTCGGGTAGAAAGGTTCGGCGAAACGCCATCTTCAAAACCCTATTTTGTTTCGCTACGAGTTTCCTGCGGGAGGCTTTAGAAGGACTTGCGACAACCACCCCTGTAGGTTCGAGTTTTCGTGCAAACTTCGACTGAAGGTTGTTCCCCTCGACGATACGAACCCGTAGGCGCGAGAATCGCTCCAATCGGAGTTCGTATGCAAAAGACTCGGACGTTTTAGTAAACCGCCGGAAAACGGTCCGAAAATCTGGACTGATTTTCGAGTTCGTGTCCAATTCTGGACCGTTTCTGTTTAGGATTTCAGCGCGCAGGACTTCTTAAAGAGGACCCCACCTGGGCCCTCGATTCCCGTTCCCGCACTCCTGCCCCACGCGCCGACCCCGCCGCCTCTCCTCCAGCCGCGCGCGCGCCTCCCCAGGCGTCGTCGCCGCCGCCGCCTCCCGGCCACCTCGCCGCTGCCGGCCACCCCGCCGCCGCCGGCCATCGCCGCCACCACCGCCGGGTTCGCCTCCTCCTCCTCTTTCCGTTCCCGCCCTTCTCACCGCTGTTCGTCGCCGTCACCGATCCCATCTTCCGCCGCCGCCGCTCGCCTCCACGGCCACCGGCCATCACCGCCGCCATCACCGCCGCCACTCCGCCGCCGCGCGCCAGCCGCCATCGCCGCCTCTGCGCGGGCCACCGCCCGCGGCCGCCCCGCGCCACCCGGCCGCCACCGCCCGCGAGCACCGCCGCCGCCAGCGCCGCCCTCGGCCGCCGCCGCCGCATGCCGTCGCCGCCACCGGCCGCTGCACCGCGTGCTGCTGCCTCGCCGCGCGCGCGCCTCGCCGCCGCTCGTTGCGCCGCACTGCGCTGCCGCGTGCGCTGTCGCGCGCACACACGCACGCACGCATACGTGCGTGTCATCGCATGCGCGCTTGCATGCACACATACACGCACGTACGCGCGCCGCCTCGCGCGTTGTCGACCCGTAGTTGACCGTGTGTACGTCCGTGCAGGAAGAACCCCGACGCCGGAACCGATCGCCACCGCCGTCCGGAGCTCGCCGCGCCGTCCGGAGTCCGTTTCGCCATCCGTTTCCGGTAAGACAGCAGCCACCGTCAGATCTCAGATCAGCGGCCTAGATCGTTCGTTGACTGGTCAGCACCCCAGGCGTTGACTAGTCAGACGCCCAGTCAGCGCCCAGTCAAACAGACACAGTTGACTGGGTCAATTTCGTTAATTCCTTTAGTTGGCAGATTTCGATAGAATCTTGTAAATTGTATAGAAATTCAACCGCTTGGCCAAAAATTGCAAATAAAATATGTACGAGTTCAGTGAGTCGTGTAGAATCTCGCTGTAGCTTTGGTTCAGAATTTACTGTCAGGTTTAGTACAGTTTAATCAAACTAGTTAGTGGCCTTTTCGGAGTAATAAATTCGTAGGAAAAGATCCGTAGCTCCAAAAATTGCGTGTGATATGTCCCTGAGCTGGTGTGAACGAGGGGAATCTTATCGTGAATTAAAAAGGTAGGCTTACAGTAAAAACTTCTGCAGTATTTGTCTAATGGCCTTCTGCAGTGTTTTAATTACTCGGGGAGTTTTATAATTCCTTTTCGAGTAATTCCAATTGGTACTGTTTCTATTCAGCGATGCCTATGCGGTAGAATTTTCCCAAGATTTTACAAATAGTATACTACCGGTAGTGAATTATTTAAGTTCTAGATCTAGTTTGGAGAATTGCTTTTGTCTAATAGTTTTCCTAGCGCCAAAACTATTTTCCATGCATGCAATCGGTAGTGTTATGTTATAGGATGTTGTGGTGCAGATGTAGCACCAATTCACTTGCCGTTCTTGCATTCATGCATCATATTTGTTGCATATGTTGTGGATTGTTTGTTTATGAATGCAATTGTGTCGTGTAGATTGTGTTGAGTGCAACGCTTGCTCGTGTGAGGATTGTGCTCCAGACCGCTACAACCAAGGCAAGTAGATGCTACTTTGTTCATGAATATCGTCCTACTATTTTCTATGCATTGTCTTGTATTTTGTAGATGCGTGTGTAGGATGATACTATCGCTATGCTATGTCCTATTATGTGGTAGGACCCTCTTTGTAGATGAACCACCGTTGGTAGATGTGCTTAGCCATGCTTGATGAACGAGGGCTGGGTAACATCATTGATACTTGTTTTCTCAAAGTATTGGTTTGTGAAAACTAAAAACAACATAATCAATGAACCCCCTGGGTGTGATGGTATTGATAAATTTTGGTGGTTTCATTGCGGAAAGGCACCCAGGTACCAAGAGAGAATGATTGGCTTCTTTATTGTGTAGCTTACGTGTACAACCATGTGCCAATAATGGAATGGGCGGTTGGTTGGACTTAGTAGGTCGTGGTAACTCGAACCCGCGTATCCAGAGATGTAGAATTTTGGTAGGTTGGACCGGTGCGCGTCGGGATTGAGGAGCTACTTCCCGAACAGTCTCTTCTTGGTCTTCTCCCTATCATCACCCAAAATGAGAGTGATGGTACGAGCTGGGCTGGCCAAGTCACATGGGTAAAGTGTACTAACCTCTGCAGAGTGTATAATCTAATCGATTAGCCGTGTCCCCGGTTATGGACATCTGAGTTGCTAGATATTGATTCCATGACATGTTTCTCGCTCATTCTAATTTCATAATTGTTTTAATATTGTTGGGCTAACTTAATTGGGATCTTTTCAAACAAAATCAAAACTGTTTATGAAAGTAGGACAAATGTATTTGCAAATGCAAGCCAGACACAGCTCCACTTGCCAAATATGCATGTAGATGTTAGTACTATTGTCTCCATTACTAGCTCTACTTGCCATACATTCCATGTATTGACCCTTCGGGGCTGCTACGTTTCATGTTGCAGGTTATTCCGATTCTGATTGATCGTTATAGGCCACGGTACTCCACTCGGCACTTGTTCACTTGTGGGCAATTTGAAGATTGGAGATTTTATTCGTTTATGTTGCTACCTGAATAATTTGAGCTAGCTTTATGCTAAGATTTCATTGTAATAATGGTACTCTGGATCTTTGTAGATCATGATACACGGTTATTTGCTATGATTATCTATCTTACTCTATTGTGGGACAATGAACCGATCCAGGGATTGGCATGTCACATAGAGGCCACGGTCTTTTCAGAACCGGGGTGTCACACCTATTAGGATTTAGCATAGCATAGGTATAGAAATTATTTTCATGCATGTTTCAAAATCCACTAAGTATAATGAAAATAGTAGGACTTTAGATGATAGTGTCACTTGCCTTTTTGGTAGAGAATGTTGGTTCACTTCTTGATCTTGCTAGTTTCACACTTTTCTAACTTCACTACAATCAATCAAGCAAACACAATATCAACTAGCATTCCAACCAATAATCAAACAATCAAACACACATAAAATAATAGGATCTAAGTCATGCATGCAAGCATGCAAAATATAGTTTTATTTGCAAAGATGGTTTCTAATAGGCTCTAAACATTGTAAGGTTCCAAAGTGGTCATTTTCCAAAGTGGCAAAGTCATTTGCAAAAGGGTTTTATCTATAAACCATTTTTAAATCCAATCATTATTCCATGTGGTGGAAAATGTTTTTAGTAAAGAAACAATTTCATGTTCTTCACCAAATAAGTTGTTAGTTCACAAAACTTGGTGTTTAGGGTCAGTAGGTTTGACTTAAAACAATTTCCCAAAGTTTTTACCCCAAAAACATTTTCATAGCAAAGTCAATATTTTTATTTGGTTAAAAATGGGATAATTCAATTAATCCATCCTAATATTCACCAAAAACATTTTTAAATCCATGAGTTGGTTCCTAGGGTCAGTAGGTTCACCACAAACCAATTTGCAAAGATTTCAACCTCAAAATCATTTTGGAATAATTTTTATAATCTAAACAAGCATACAAATTTTTCTGCAAAAACAAACATTTTACCAGAGGCTTTTTACTAAACAAATTGCATGGTTGGCTAGGTCTTGTTCCACTGATTCCATTGATATAAAGTTTGCAAATTTTGGACGTGTGGATCAAAAGTTACAAGAGTTTCAAATTTGCATCTAAATCAGATTCAAAATTTCTTTTAAACAGAACTGGTGCCACGCGGCGCAAAACTACTGGTCGATACCGGTTCGGGTGGATCGAGTGATGCTGGCCGTAGGATTAAACTAACAACGCACGGCACAGATAGATCGATACCCCTCGGCTAAGATTCTATCGCGTGCATACGATTAAGATCCAACGGCGCGCAGCACGCTTGCCAACTAGTGGCGGCGCTGGCAGCGGCGCTCTGGCGGTAGCGCTCAGACGAGGTCGTCGCCGGTGATACAGAACGCAAGGGAAAGGCTGAGGGTGCTTACAGTGTTCGCGATGACGCTCTGATGCTCAAGGTACGGTCAGCTCATCGAGGGGCGCTCTGGTTCTAGCGGGATTGCTCGCCGGAGTGGGGGACGGCGTCGGGCGGCTCTGGTCATTGTGGGGGACGATGCTGTGGTTCACTCCGAGGCAAAATGAGGACATGGTTAGATGCAGTCGAGTGTGGCGAGTGTGGGAGTATCATCGAGGAGTGCTGGGGCGAATGGAGTTTACCTGTGGAGTTCGCCGGAGTGGAAAGCAGACGCGGCGACGCTCAGAGGTTGTCGGAGTCGACATTCTGGGGCACCCGCGGTTGAATGGATGGCACAGGGAGAAGCGCCAGGGGCTGGGGGTCACGGTCGTGTGCTCAGGGAGGCAAGGGGTGGCGAGGTTCGGCCGGAATCAAGGAGGAAGCTCGTCGGAGCAGTGAGGGGTCTCTGGGGAAATTAGCGTAGCCTGGTGGCGAGCTGGTGCGTGTGAGGGAGGGGAATGCGTTTAAAGGAGCGTGGTCGCCGGGGGAGTAATGGCCGTTAACAGCGCGAATTGATCGCCGGAGTAAAGGACAAGAAACGGCGAGGCGACGCAGTCAGGGGGAAAACGATGAACAGGAGAGGTGGGGTCCTGGCGTCAGTGAGGGAGAGTGGGGGAAAAAGGGTCCACCAGTCAGTGTCTGCGTGGGGTGCGAAATGTTTTCTTCGGGAGAGAGGGAGTGGGCTGGTTGTTGGGCTTATTGGGCTGGCCAGCTGGGCTGTGTCCTGATTCTATTTTTTTTCTTTCTGAATGTTTTATCTTTTTCCATTTCTAATTTCGGTTTGGAATTTCAAACAACTAATCAAACACTCAATTCAAATCAATTCAAACTTTCACCAAACTTTGTACTGAGTTTTGGTTCTGTTTAACAACATAAACCAAAGTCCCTAAAAACAAAAATAATATTTTTATTTTAGGGTCCATTATTAATTAAATAAATAGACCTTGATCATTAAATCAAATGGGTTTTGATTTATTTTAAATCTCATTTGAAATCTAAATATTTACAAAACCAAATCAGTAGGTTTTATTTGAAAATAAGGAATATTTGGAAGCTTGTTTTAAAATAAATAAATAAGTTTTGATGTTTAATTAAAATAATAAAACCTTTACTTTTAAATAACTTGGATATTAAATCCTTATTATTTTATTTAAATAAACCTTTGCTATTTTTATCAAATAGAAATATTTATTTCAAAGGCTTGGCCAAGTTTTAATTTGGCTATTAAATAATCCTTATTTATATTTCTTCCTTCTTATTTGAAAGCCAAAAAAATTTTTATTACAAGATCCAAAATAGTATTTCCAAATATTTTTATTTTCCTTTATTAAATGTTTATCTTTTCAAATCCTTTAGGACTTGTTTGATCAAATAGGTTTGAAGGTTTCCAATTGGATTCCAAAAAAGTTTCTTCTCACCCTGAAAATCAACAAAGTTTTATTTTATTCAATTATTTTTCACATTACAAGATTTGGAAAATCTTGGGATGTGACAATTACAGAAGTAATAACTTCCAAGACTCAAGAAAACTATTGGGTTATCTCCTAAGAAGTACTTTTCTTTAACGCCTTTAAGTTAGGCACAAGAAGCAAGAATCAAGTATTTTCAAATGAAGAAGCATTGACATCAAATTTTGCTTTAAAAGGAGGATCAAAAGGTAACTTCTCTCTCCTCATAGGGAAGTGTTCAATACCTTTCTTGAATGGAAATTGATATTTAATGGTACCTTCTTTCATATCAATGATGGCACCAACAGTTCTAAGAAAAGGTATTCCCAAAGTAATAGGACAAGAAGCATTGCATTCGACATCCAAAACATAGAAATCAACAGGGACATAGGCATGGTTAATGATGGGTTCCCAACTATCTTCTACTTTCCTGGGAATAGAAGCTTTGTGTTTCAACTTTTCTTCCTTAAATTTAATGAGAGCATCTATAATGTGTTTGATGAAATCCATATTCATATCACTAGCATTTGGACTTCTAGCAAGATTTTGTAGGAACATAATCACTTTAGAGATATTGCAACCATCAAGATTAAAATCAAACTTAGCATTACAGGTAGTAGACTTATTGGGTTTAGGCATTGTTGTAGAAGGAATGGGGGCTTCTTGTGGTTTGGTAGCATCCTTATTGGTGGTGGTAATTGTACAAAGACTATTGTTTCTAGCAATTTCAAGTTATCTTTCCCATTTAGCATGTAGTTTAGCTAACAGTCTAACATTTTCATGAATAGTAACTTGTATGGCATGAGTAGCAGCAAAGGTACTTTCCAAGGTTTCAGGTTTAGCGGCCATTTTATTAATCAAAGGGGACTGTGCTTCAGACAAAGATGAAATACTTTTCTCAGCACTCCAAATTTTGGACTGTAAACTAGGAATTTCCCTATTCAAATTCTCGAGTTGATGACTAATATTTTTCAAAATAGCAGATTGTTCTTCCATAGTTTTAGTGAATATTTTGTTCTGCTCATATTGCATTTGCATGAAGTTTTTAGTGGATCTTTCAACTTCTTGAATCCTATCTTCACTAGGAATTCTAGATCTACCATGATAAGTATTGCCATTATTAGGAGGATAAGGCCTATTGTTATTATTACCATAAGCATTGTTGCCAAAAATTATTCCTATAGGCATTGTTGTTGAAATTGTTGTTTCTAATGAAGTTCACATCAACTTGATCTTGTTGAGCAACTAAAGAGGCTAAATGAACATTATTTGGATCTATATGAGCTTTTCCATTAACAAGCATAGCCATGATAACATCAATTTTATCACTCAAAGAGGAGGTTTCTCCAACAAAATTTACCTTCTTGCCATGTGGAGCTTGATGGTGGGCGTGTTGATGATGCCTTGTTGGGAGACCCCAAGAGCAAGGTGTGATGGGCACAGCAGCAAGTTTTCCCTCAGTAAGAAACTAAGGTTATCGAACCGGTAGGAGGAAGGAAACGACTCAAAGATTTTGCTAGCAACTTGGAGACCTACACAACACAAACTCAAGACTTTGCCCCCAACAAATAGTGAGGTTGTCAATCTCACCGGTTTGCTGTAATAAAGGATTAACTGTATGGTGTGAAAGGTAACAGTGGTTTGCAACAAGTAAACAGTAACAGTGGAAGATGTATCAATGGTAAAGATTGGACCGGGGTCCATAGTTCACTAGAGGTGTTCTCCTTAGATAAACAAACATGGAATTCTGGGTAAACAAATTACAGCATGGTAATTGATAGGAATGAGCAAGGCATAACAATGCAATACCAGGCATTCATGATCCTATGAGATTCGATTTGGCAATACAAAAAGATACATAGAATGCCATCCAACTGCATCTATGACTAGAAATCCACCTTCGGGTTATCATCCGAACCCCCTCCAGTATTAAGTTGCAAGCAACAAATAACTGCTTTAAGCAAAGTGTGTAAGGTAAAAAATCCACTTGTTCCATGAACAAGAGATCGTTGTTTCCTCCCTAGTGGCAATAGCACATCTACAACCTTAGAGATTTCTGTCACTTCCCTTAGATTAAATAGAGGCATGAACCCACTATCGAGCATAAATACCCCCTCTTGGAGTCACTAGCATCTAATTGGACAAGATAGCTACTAGAAACGGAGAGCATACAAGATCTCAAACAACACAGACATGATAGAATCAATAAGACAAAACCATTAATCAATCTGACATAGTAATCTCAATATCCATCGGATCCCCGCAAACACAACATGCATGATTACAAATAGATGAGATTTTGATCATGAACGGAGCTCACAAGATCTAAACATGATAGCACAAAGGAGGAGATACAACCATCTAGCTACTACATGGACCCGTAGTACAAGGTGGAACTATTCACACTTTATTCCGGAGGATGGCATGATGACGAAGAAGGCCTCCGGGATGATCTCCCCTCCGGCAGGGTGCCGGTAAGAGCTTCAGATCCCCGCCCCCGATCTAGGGACGATGGTGGCGGCGGATACAGACGGTTTTGTGGCATATTGATCGAGTACTTAGGGTTTAGGCATCAGGGGGTCTTTATAGGTAAGTGGCAAGGCGGGGGGCGGCCAGGGTGGTCACACCCCCAGGCGCTGCTAGCCCTAGCCCGCGCCACCAGGGGGTGTGGCCCCCTAGTGCCTCCGCCCCGTCTCGTATTCTGGCTCCGTGTTCCCCACGTAAAATACTAACTTTGGCTTTTGTCCCGTCCAATTACGAGAATATTGATTTTCTGCCTTTCTGGAACCAAAACAGAAGAAAACAGGAAACTGGCACGGTGGCATCTTGTTAATAGGTTAGTACCAGAAAACATATAAAAACACCTCAAAGTGCAGACAAAGCAAAGGAAAGTAGATACTAAACAAGCATGGAACATCAAAAATTATAGATACGTTTCCGACGTATCAAGCATCCCCAAGCTTAACTCATGCTCATCCTCGAGTAGGTAAGTGATAAAAAGAATAATTTTTTAGGTGACATGCACCATCAAAACCAAGATCAAACCATTTGCAAGCATTGAAAGCTAGGATCAAAGAACTCTAAACATGAGCATGAAAGATGGATTTCTAACTGTAAGACAAAGTAACTAATGCATGCAACATGAAAGTCTACAAACAAAGATCATGAATAACGATGCATTGAAAGACGTTTGTTTGTTTCACATATAGAAAACATAGCATAGTGGCATTCAGTTTGTCCCTCATGGAGTAGCAAATATATGCATAGGACACCTTCAAAGTTCATAAGAGTGACTAGATACAAATAGTACAAGAACAAGTAATATCAACAATATGCATCAATCAATAAGTTTTGGGACAATGCACATAGAACTAAGAATGGCAACTATGCTCTCTTAACTGGTGCCTAAGGATAGAAGGTGGAGACTCAATATAATGGTGGAAGAAAGGCCCTTCATAAGGGAAGCAGGGATTTCAAGTATCAAAAAGAGCTTCCAAAAATTATGGTACTTGTTAGCTTTCAGCTCTCATTGCCCCTATCATAAGCATCTTGAAGTGATTAAGGTTAAAGTGAACAAACAATGGAGTATATGCTTGACAAAGTATAAGTTGGAAATCTCATGTCCATTGAATACGAGGGTCGCACCTCATGCTACTCAACTTTAGTCACATGTAAGTTCTTGTCATAGTAAGTACATGTGAATCATAGAGAACCGCCAACGGGGTACCCCTTGCACATGATACAGGAGCTATCCCATAACCAAAATGACAAGGCAAGCAGACAATGAGCATCTCAGCAATCTTCTTCTTTACCATGGGAATATGGTGCTTTTTTCTCTCTTTCCTCTTTTCAATATGTCTCTTTTTTTATATATGAACAAAGCTTCATAGATGTCATTATGCTGATGCTGCAAGTTTCCACCATGATTAGGCCTGGCTTAGGCTAGCGGCCCAGGCGTTTCTCTAACACACATACATAACTCCATGGACTTATAATCTCCCCTTTCATTTCACACCGACGACATCCATAGACAAAAGAGCATGATATCAATTGTCTACAAAGTACAAGTGCAATGTCGAAAGCGTTCCCCATGACAGCACAGTTATGCTAATTCCAACGTATAAGTGCAAGCATATACATCATAGATGACATAGTGGTTCAAGTTTATTAGGGGCAAGAAATATAAAGTGTGCCATCAAGTTTGTGAGAGCTTTAATCACTAAGTTTTCACATAACAAAATACTTTTTAATTGGAAGATAGATGAAAACAAGAATATACTTGGAATGGTGTAACACACCATGCTTAGGAATTTATAGTGGACACTTTGAAATAACTTGGTTTCTTGGGAGTTGGATGCATGAGTAGAGCTTACTCATACAAGTGGAGGCTAGCAAAAGACTAGGAGCGACCAACTAAGAGAGCAATAATGGCCATAATCATGCAGAGTGACAAAACATTACCAATCAAAGCATCAAGTGGTACTACAAGTCAAGGACGAAATGATCATAGAGGCTATGGTGACTTGTTCATAGTCATAACATGGTGTGATCATGTGCCAAGTCAACCAAAATGAAGCATCAAAGGAGAACACCACCATACTATGCTTTTGTATGCTAAAACAACACATGATTCTTTCAAGGCACACTAATCAATCCCAATTGTTTGGAAAAAGTAATGCTACAACAATAATCACTAAACATAAGGTCAAAACAACATCTAGCATGACATGATAAAGTCTAAGTCATAGTCAAAGCAAGCTCTTTCTTGTACAACTCAAGCAAGAACTTTATACTCCTTTCCAACACCAATCAACTTATTTGAAGCAACACAGCGAGAACGGGGGTCCAAACTACTTTATTCAAGCAAACTAAGAAAATCAAACGAAAACTAAGACGCTCCAAGAACAACACTACAATGCATGAAACAATAAAAACGAATTGTCTACAAAGACCTGAGCTTTTTATTGATGAAGAAGGGGGTGCCTTCGGCATCCCCAAGCTTTGACGCTTGTACCTATTGAATATTTCTTGGGGTGACACGGGGTGGCATCCCCAAGCTTGAGCTTTTGCCATTCTTCATATCATTACATCATCCTCTCTCTACACCTGGAATTTTTCCTTCATACAAAACTTCACACAATCTTCATTAGCAACATTAGTGTATTCAAACGATAATAGACCTTTGGGTTTAGCTTTAGAACAGCAAAACTTCACTAAAAACACAAGCTACTGTAGCAATTCCCTCAAAAAGCTCAATTTCCTAAAAAGAACCTAAAAGGAATCAATAAGAAGCAAAAGCAAAAAATGGCAGAAATCTGTCAAAACAGACTAGCAGGTAGAAACCGATTTTTCCAAGGACCTCCTATTGCTCAAATCAAGAAGTGTCGAACTAACGAAAGTTAGCTACAGCTCAATCCGACTTATAGAGATTCCTCACGAATTTGTATGCTGGAGCACAAAAATCTATTTCGGGACAACAACTCCCCAAATCTTACTTCCCTCTCATTAGAGGTCATTATTGGCACAAAATGCAAACAAAAAGTATAAGGAGAGGTCATTACTGAATTAATAACTTCCAAGACTCAAGAAAACTCTTGGGTTATCTCCCAACAAGTACTTTTCTTTAATTCCTTTAAGTTAGGCACAAGAAGCAAGAATCAAGTATTTTCAAATGAAGAAGCATTAACATCAAACCTTGCTTTCAAAGGAGGAGCAAAAGGCAATTTTTCTCTCCTCATAGGGAAGTGTTCAATACCTTTATTGAATGGAAATTTATATTTAATGGTTCCTTCTTTCATATCAATGATGGCACCAACAGATCTAAGAAAAGGTCTTCCCAAAGTAATAAGACAATAAGCATTGTATTCAACATCCAAAACATAGAAATCAACAAGGACATAAGCATTGTTAACCATAATAAGAACATCATTAACACTCCCCATGAGTTTCTTCTTAGCATTATCATTAAGTGGTACATCCAAATAACAATCTTCCAATAGTGGCAAATCAAGCATTTCATAAATCTTTCTAGGCATAATAGAGACACTAGAACCAAGGTCACATAAAGCTTTGAGATCAAAGTCATTCACTTGCATATTAATAATGGATTCCCAACTATCTTATAATTTCCTAGGAATAGAGGCTTTGTGTTTAAACTTCTCTTCCTTAATTCTAATAAGAGCATCTGTAATGTGTTTGGTGAAAGCTACATGCATATCACTAGCATCAGGACTTCTAGCAAGCTTTTGTAGGAACATAATCACTACAGAAATATTGCAACCATCAAGATCAAAATCAAAGTTCGCATCACTAGTAGTAGACTGTAGAGGTTCCAACCTTTAATAAGGTAGAGATCCCTGTGTTTACAATGCTAGTCCCTGGATCAATAGCTAGCATCCACAGTTAAGATGTAATATCAAGAAACAAAGGTCACATTACCACTTTATAACCAAGAATAAAATAATTTATTACATCTTACATAGTTCATTTGGCTATCACATTTCAATGCAGCAGAATATCTATATAGCATGGAGTCCTTCTGTAACATCCCTAAAATCATGTTTCAAAACTCATGCATATCATCCATGCATCCATGATCATTTAGGGTTCCTTTTCAAAACCAATTCAAAAATAGGAGCATTTGATGCTCATTATTTTATGTAAGCAAACTATGGTTTATTGCCACCTTCTAATAAGAAAGATACTATTTTGATCAGTAATGTTGAGCTTGGGTGATGCTTCTAAAGTTTGGTCAAAGTTTCAAAAACAAATTATGATTTAAAAACCATTTCATCACCACTTATAAATATTTAAATAAAGCTTTTTTAATTCCTTTTCCAAACCTTTTTTGTTTTTTCCCTCATGCTTGAATAGTTGTTACACCTCCTAGGAGACAGGTTTCAGCAAACTATGATTTGGAGAAAGTTTCATTTGAAACAGAATTGATTTGAACTTTCAAATTCAAACCAGAAATCCATTCAGAAAAGGAAAAAGATTAAAGGGAAAAAAATAAAACAGACCAGCCAATCTGGCCCAACCCAGCCGTTTAGCCCATTTAGCCCAGCAACCACTCCCGCGAGGAAATTTTTTTGCACCAGTTGCTCGACCCGCCCCCTCACTGACGTCTGGCCCCCACCACACCTCTTCTTTTCTCGCTGACAACAGTGGCCCACGCGTTGTCATTGTCCTCCCCAAATTTCCGCGCGATGAACACGTCGTCGCCGCCGTTACCTCGCGGATTAAATCGAATCAATTCCCTTGATTCCGGCAGTAATTCGCCCAGCCTTCACCTGCTACTTAAACCCCGCCCCGTCACGGTCATTTCCCCCCAAACGCCCACACCCAATCGCCCCCAGGCTGCTCGTATTGAAGCTCGAACCACCGCTGCCCGACGAACTCCGGTGAAGTGTTCCGGTGAGCCTCGTCTGCCCCGTGCCTGCTAACCCATACTGTCGTGTTTCCCTTGTCCTTACGCTTCTTATGACACCTTTGGTTCGACTTGTACTGCCCCAGGTCGTCGACTCCGTCAAGCACCGCAAAATCTCGACGCCGTCTCCAACTCCGACAAGGAATTGCGATGAGGTTCGACCGCCCCGTGCCTTTTCCTTGACCCTATCAAGTTCGCCTGAAAATTGTGCACACACTGATGCCTTCCGTTTGTGTTAGGGCGGATCAGAACTTCGCCAACGTCGCTGTCCACCTAAGCCCAACGTTGTCCCTGACTCCGACGAGCTCCCACGGCCACAGCAGCTTGCCCCTGTCCACGCCAACAACATCTGGAGCTTCCTCGCAACCTTGCAACGCTGGTAAGCATCACCACTGTCCCCAGCCCTCGCTAGAATCGCCGATCCATCGTCGGCAGAACCGTCGCCGCCGCTGTGCCCATTTGCGCCGCTGGTTTAAGGTCAAAACGATTAGATCCACTGGATCTAGATCCAGTGGTCTAGATTAGACGCTAGGCCGAAGAGGTACGAGTAGATCTGAGCCGTTGGATTTTATTTAGATCTGACGGTGCACGAGTGTGATCCAGTGCGAATTGGTACCAACCAACCAGATGCTGCCGCGTGGCATGTGTTTCGTTTTAAAAATATGAATTATATCTATTAGAGGTTTAAACTTGTTTAATTCATAACTTTTGATTGCCACGTCCAAATTTGAAAAAAATTATATCGTTCGAATCAGGAGAGAAAAAAATTTATGTTTATGCAATGTGTTTAATGTTTTGCCTCTGTTAAAATGGTTGTTTTTGCAGAAACATTTGTAGGCATAATTTGAGTATAGTAATTATTTGGAAAATGATTTGTTTTTCAAATAAAGTTTATTTGGCTTGTTTTGTACTTGTTTATGATTCAGTAATGTGCACTTGTCTTGTTTGGTGTAGAAAATCATCACATGGCATTTTGCATGCATTCAAATATTTTTGCTTGTATATATTTTGTATGTGATTTGGTGCCATTATTTTATGTGTAGATTTTGGTGAAAATAGTGATTGTGATTGTGGAGATTGTTGCTACTCCCAAAACTACCAAGGCAAGTGGTGCTTCATGATTTTATTCCTATGTTTTTCAACTATGCACTAGAAATATTTTGCTAGACTTGCATGAATATTTTTGATCTAAATGCTATGCTTGGGAAATCCTAGTAATTGTAGAATTGCTAGAAATTTCTAAGTTAAGATGCTTATCAATGCCATGCTTAGCCTAGCTAGTAGCAACCAAGGGTGATTATATATTCATGCTATGAGTAAATATTTCTAAGTCTTTGGACTTATGTTTTTGCTTAATAAAACAACTAAGTGAATGAAACACCTGGGTGGAATGGAAAGAATAGGTTATGTTGAGTGGTTACACAAGGCCCATTTCTATGGCTTACCTTGTGTATCTCACTTGTGGAAAGCCACCCAGGAACAAAGGGATTTGAGAGGCCAAATGTTAAGAAGCTTCTAGTGCAGCCACATGGCATTATGGGCTTTGCCTGGATCATATAGGTTGCAATAACTTAGCCATTTGGACAGTTGGTGGTAGTGGGATGATAGGTTGGAGCGCGTCCATTTGGTCTAAGGGAAGGCTTCTGAAAGGTCCTGTCTTGGTGAAAATCAAGTCTTGTGGGGAAAGTGCACAACCTCTGCAGAGGGAAGAATCTAAGTACTTAGCCATGTCCCTGGTATTGGACAACTTGAGCATCAATACATGGAAGCTATCAAGAATCTCCTCATCCCAATTTCTAAGTTAAAACTTGTGGGTGAACAAAGGTGAAGGTACACCAATTTCTATTGCTGTTTCCTTGGGAAGATTTTGTCAAAGAAAAACTTAGTGTTTTCAACTAATAGGTAACACCTATTTTGAGCAAAGCAAGCCTAAGATACACTTAGCCAAAATGCATATAGTATCTAGTCTACCAATATTCTACTAAGGTATCACTTGCCAATACTATTCCAATGTATTGACCCACTGTGGCTGTAACTTGTGATGTTGCAGGTTATTATGATGATGATTAGGGGTTATGAGTCTACACTCAACATGCTTGCATGTGGCACATGAAGATGAAGACTTATTTATCTTATTATATATTTGAAATCTTGTATTAGGTCTGTGGCCATGGAGTTTGTAAAAGACTATGTTTGTCTCTGGAATGATATGTAATAATGACCTTTATTTCTGTGTACTTCATCTTAAACTGTGGATGCTAGCATTGATCCAGGGACTAGCATTGCAATCACAGGGATCCTTACCTTTATGAAGGGAGGGATCTTACAGATGGTATCAGAGCACTGTGTTGCCTGTAGGATTATGACCCTAGGATTGGAAACCACTAAGGAAAAAAAATTCAACAACTTCCACACTTGTCTTTTCTTCTCGTAAACTTATCTAATCTTCTTTCTCATCTCTATTTGTAGATGAACTCCATCAACGAAGCCGTGAAGAAGGGACCACTCATGACTATGACTTTGGAGTGTGAGACAAAATTCCCCAAGGCTCTCAAGGACCTCATGGTTGCCATGGGAATACATGGTGCAGCTGTGTACAAAGGTTTTCCTGTGATGGATGAAGGAGTTGAGTACTGGTGGGTGCAACTTCACTTGTATAAAAACAAGGAAGACAACCACAAGGACTCAGGATTCCGCATGGTCACCAACTTAGTGATGCACACCACATTCTTTGAGTCAGCAAGGGATGCATCTTGGAAGGCCATCAAAGAGCTTGGTGATAGAATCAAGTGCAGAATGCTAAACACCAAGAATGACCTTAGGGAAGAAAAGAAGCATACCCAAGAGTTAGAGGCTACCAATCAATGTTTAAGAGAGGACATCATAGACTTAGACATTGAGTCATGTGATCAAGATCGACAGATTGCCTCTACGGATGCCCTGTTAGCCAAGTTGGCAAGTGAGATGGGATTGTAACGTACTTCGTTAGTTGGACCACCACACTTATCATTTTATTTCCCAAATGTTGTTTAAAATAAGTTGAACCTTGGATGCTTGTAATGGTTTTATGTATGCCATGACTTGAATGTTTTGATTATCAAATATATGCATGTGATGCCTTGTCTTGTGATTTATCTCTATGTATGCTGATTCTAACTTTTTCTGTCATATAAAATAGATGCCTATTTAGCATCAGCACGGCTGAAGAGTTCAAGGGAACTCGTTTTGGCACTCATATTATTGAGCTCACTAGTTTGCTCAATCTCCCACTTCCTACCATCATGATGCTTCTGTAAGAGGTCTCAACCTAATAAGGTAGATTCCTCCTGTGTTTACAATGCTAGTCCCTGGATCAATAGCTAGCATCCACAGTTAAGATGTAATATCAAGATACAAAGGTCATAATATAACTTTATAACCAGGAATAACATACTTTCATTACATCATACATAGCTCATTTGGCTATTACATTACATTGCAGCGGAATAACTATAGTCATGGGGTCCTTCATCTTCAAAGTGCCACAGGCAGATGTTGGTTGTAGACTTTGTAATCCTAATCAAACAATCTTCACTAAAATCAAACAACCTGCAACATTACAAGTTACAGCCACAAGGGTCAATACATTTGAATTGTATTGGCAAGTTTCACTATTATGTGGAATATAAGTGGATCCTATCATTACATGCATATTTGGCTAAGTAGAGTTTAAGCTCATTTGCATAAAGCAAAGTTTATCCTAACTTTTTCAAAATGGTTTTGGTCCTTTGTCAAATCTTCTTTTCCAAGTTCCTTGTCAAAATCTCTTGAGCTCCTTGGCAACTCCAAGTGCATCAAGTTTTATTAAAATCTCTTGAGCTCCTTGGTAACTCCAAGTGCATCAAGTTTTATTAATTTTCTTTTAGAAATTAGAATGTCGAGATCTTCCATAGCTTCAGGCCTTAGTTGCTCAGTATTGTCCATAACCGGGGACACGGCTAAGTACTTAGATTTTATTATCTTCTGCAGAAGTTGTACACTTTACCCACATGACACAATCTCGTCTTGACGCCACCAGTGGCCGCTGGATAAGTACTCACCAAGATGGAGTACCGGCAGATCGAGAATGTGACAAAGTCTTTCCATAGGAGTCCTCCCAATACAAAATGCTAGCTTGTCTACCAGGCACAAATGTAGGGTTACTCCCTTACACAAATCTAGTTAACCTGAAGATGCCAATGCATGGGACTTCCACTATGTAGTTGACTAAGCCAGAGCCCATTTAGCATGTGGCTGTACACGGAAGCCACTGTACGAGAAACATGTTCAATCTCTAAGTTTCCTGGGTGGTTTCTTTTGGAGCACAACACAAAGAGATTGCCATAGTCATGGTTCCTTTTGTTGCCACCTTCTCCAATACTCAAAGTATCCTTGGCCACCCAGGTGGTTCATTGAGTCCTTGTTTTATTATATAAAAAACACAAGTCTTTTTCTCAACTTCATAAAATCTCAACATGTATCTCTTTTCAAAATATAGCATGGCTAAGCTTGTATCAACTACATTGTTGTCACTAAGGAATGTATAGGTAATCCTATTAGGATTTAGCATAGCATAAGTATAAAATTATTTGCATGCATGTTTTCAAAATCCACTAAGTATAATGAAAATAGTAGGACTTTAGATGATAGTGTCACTTGCCTTTTTGGTAGGGAATGATGGTTCCCTCCTTGATCTTGCTAGTCTCACACTTTGCTAATTTCACTACAGTCAATCAAGAAAACACAATATCAACTAACATTCCAAATCAAAGTCAAACAAACAATTTCACACAAAGCAATGGATTCTAAGTCATGTATGGGAACATGCTTAAGATGGTTTTATTTGCAAGGATGGTCTCCACTAGGCTTCTAAACTTTGTAAGGTCCAAATTGGTCATTTACCAAAATGGCAAAGTCATTTGCAAATGTGTTTAAACCATAAACCATTTTCAAAACCTTTCATCATTTTATGTGGTGAAAACATTTTTCTCAATGCCACAACCTTAAGTGGTTTCACCAAATAAGTTGTTGTTTCACAAAACTTGATGTTTATGGTCAGTAGGTTTGGTACAAAACATTTTCTCAAAGTTTTCTTTGCAAAAAAAAAACATTTTCATAATAAAATCAAAATTTTTATTTGGCTAGAAAATGGCTAAGTCAAATAATCCAACCTACACTTTACCAAAATCATTTTCAACACTAAGGTTTGGTTCCTAGGGTCAGTATGGTCACAACAAACCATTTTGCAAAAGTTTTAATCCAAAAATCATTTTTAAACAATTTTTCTAATCTAAACAAGCACTCAACTGCTTCTGCATATTCAACCAACCTAACAGTTACTATTTACTAAACTAAGGGTATGGTTGGCTAGGGCTTGCTCCCCTGAATCCAACGACATAAAATTTGTAAATTTTGGACGTGTGGATCAAAAGTTATAGTGTTTTCAAATCTGCAAATAATTCTGTTTTCAAATTTCTGTTTTAAATAAGAACTGGCCACGCGTCAAGTTTCCATTGGGCGGTACCGCTTCGGGTGGATCGCGGACTGTAGGCCGTTAGATCAAGTGGCATCGCACGGCGCTGGCTGCGTACCTTTTCGAGTTTAAGTGATCTAATCTCGCTCGTTCAAACTAGATCCTACGATACTGATTCGCTGGACCAAAAGTAAGCGGCGCCGACGGCGACTAGCGGCGGCGCACGGCCAGGCAGTGGCGGAGCTGGTGTAACAGGAAGCTAGAAGAGAGGGGAGGATGCTCACCGTGATCGCAGGGATACGGAGATGCTCAACGTGTGGTCAACGTGGCAAGGGGCGCTCTGGTATAGCAGCGATTGCTCGCCGGAGTAGAGAACTGCGTCGGGTGGTCCTGGTTGCGGTCGGAGGCGACGCTGTCGATCACGAGAAGCCAAACGGAGGGCATGATTAGGTGCGCAAGACCAAGGTGAAGATGCTAGCATGATCGAGAAGCAGAGGGGCGGTCGGTTTCTACCTGGGGAGCTCGCCGGAGAAGAAGACAGATGCGGCGGCGCTCAGAGCTTGTCGAAGACGGCGTTCTAGGGCGCCCGCGGTTGAACGGAGGGCACGAACAGAAGCGCCAGGGAATGGGGAGTGTGTGTGCGTCGTTAACGAGACAAGGGGCGGCGCTGAGTCGCCGGAATTGGCAATGGAAGTCGTCGGAGACAGAGGAAGTGCTAGGTCGAATTGTGGCAGCCTCGGGGCGGAGAAGGAGTGACGACAGAGGGGAATGGAGGAGAGAGCGTGGGCGATTAAATGTGTGAGGTTACTGGGAGAATTCATTCAGTCATTTACTCGAATTGATGCGAGTTATTTAGAGGCAGCAACGGCGACGTGGGGGGAAGAACAGGTCGTGCGGGTGTGGACGATGGACAGGGGGAGTGGGGTCCGCTGGTCAGTGGGAAAAGAAATGAGGGGGAGGTCCACTGGTCAGCCTCTCTGCGGGTCAGATACTGAGTGTGAATCGTTTTCTTCGGGGAGGAAAACTGGGCTGGCTTGCTGGGCCTAGTTGGGCTTCTCGGTTGGGTTGAGTCTGGCTTCTATTTTTTTCTTCATGTAATCCTTTTCTTTTTCTGAAACTAATTTCTGTTTTGAATTTTTAAACAAACAAACATCAACCAAATCAATTCAAACAACACCACACTTCATAATTTGAATTTGGTCCTGCTTATGAGCATAAACCTAAATTCCAAAATAAAATAATATTTTATTCTTTTTAGGATCTTATTTAATAATTAAATAAAATAGACCAAAGTTATTTAATCAAATTGGGTTTGATTTATTTAATAAAATCTCCATTTGAATCCAAATACTTTCAAAACAAAATCAGTAGGTTTTATTTGTGAATATCAAATATTTGGAAAACTTATTTTAAATAATTTAATAAGTTTTGATGTTTCAATTAAAATGGTAAAACCTTTTATTTATACAATATTGGATATTAAATCCTTATTAATTTATTTAAATAAACCTTTGCTATTTTTATTCAAAACAAAATGTTTTAATTCCAAAGCTTGGCCGAGGTTTAATTTGGCTTTCTAAAATAATCTTTATTTATGAATCCACCTTTTCTTTTGAAAACCAAATCTTTTATTAAAAGATCCAAAATAGTAATTCCAAAATATTTTGTCTTCCTTTATTTAAAATGTATTATCTTTTTAAGTCCCTTTAGGATTTTATTTAATTCAAATGGGTTTGATGTTCCAATTGAATTCAAAAAGTTTCTTCTGGCCCTGAAAATCAAACAAAGTTTTATTTCATTCATTTATTTTCACATTACAAGATTTGGAAAATCTTGGGATGTGACAGGCTACCACCCTTAAAATAAATCTCGTCCCGAGATTTGGGAAGGCTTGGGTTACAAGTAGGCTCAAAATAACTAGGGTACTACCACCCTTAAAAATAAAGTATCATAGGGTTACATTGATGGCTCTCTTGGCTAAAAGTTCAACTCAATAATCAGACAAGGAATCCTTATTTGACTCTTCTGAGTTTTCTAAATCCTGACATCCACTTCTTCTATCTCTTCAAAGTTTCCATTCAGGTCAATGTGGTTCACATGTCCTTTTTGGGTCACATTGGAGTCATTTCCATTGGCTCTTCTGGCATCCTTTTTCTTTTTCTTCTCTGGACAGTCTGATGCATAGTGTCCAAGTTCCTTACAATTATAGCATTGCAACTGGCTAATGTCCTTTTTCCTGTATGTGTCATGTTGGTTCTGACCAAGGTCATCTCCATTGTCAGTATCATTTCCATTATTCTCACTTTCATTGTTGTTGTGGTGATACTGATGTGGTTCAGAATCTTCATTGCTCTTTCTGTATGAATGCTTCTTCTTTGATGATCCTGAATAGTTCTTGAGTTTATGTTTCCTCTTTCTGTTCTCAACTTGATTCATCTTGTTTTCCAATATTGTGGCTTTGTCACAGAGTGATTGATAAGTTGGGACATAGGCAACAGCTAGCTGCAAGTTCAACTCATCATTAAGTCCTTCAAGAAATTTATCCTTTCTCTTAGCATCAGTATCAACTTCATCCGGTGCATAGCGTGCCAGATTGTTGAATTCTTCAATATACTCAGCCACACTGAGGTGACGCTGTTTCAAATTGTGAAACTCCTTTTTCTTCAAATACATCACTCCAGGTGAGATGTGAGTGGTTCTGAATCCATCTTCAAAAATAGCCCAAGTCACATCTTCAAGGGGAGTGGTGATTTGAAAGTTGTCCCACCATGTTGTTGCTGGTCCTTTAAGCAGAAATGCTGCAAACCTTACTTTTTCTTCATCAGTGCAACCAACAGTCATTAAGTCTTTGTTTACTGAACGTAACCAGTCATCAGCTTCTATTGGATCAGTTGTTCCAGAGAACCTTGCAGGCCTAAGTTTCAGAAACTTGGTGAGCATGTCAAGTGCTGGAGGATTATTCTGATTGTTGTTGTTGTTGTTGTTGTTGTTGTTGTTGTTGTTGTTGTTATTCAAATTCTGTATGAATGTGGTCATCTGCTGCATCAACTGTGTCTGAGCTGCCATCATCTGTTGCATCTCAGGGGTGAGGTTGTTGTTGTTTTGGTTGGGGTTGGCACGACGGGGAGGCATCTGTTGGTTTGATAGGGATAAGTATTGATGGATAGGTTTTTAAAAAAAAATCCTAACTCAAAACAATCAAGTTCAATCAAACCATCAAACATTCAACAAGCAACCAATCACTTAACAACTTATGAGCTTAACTCATGAGTTGAAGGAAACAACAAGTTTTTCTTGAAATAACAACTTAGTATAATCATACCTCATAGGACAATATGATCCATACACTAACTTGATTTCAATGTCTTTGGTAGGTAATCTAATGTCTTCTTGGTTTTCACTAGTAGTCCTTAGTAATATCCAAGTTGGAAGTCCTTGGTGAACATGCTGAAGATGTTGAAGTCATTAGAGTTGAAGAAGTTGAAGAAGTCCTTGGCACAGGTGTAGTCTTTGGCCATGGGGTAGGTTTTTCCATCAAGTTGAAATAGATGAGAAGTAGAGTTGAAACCAAAATGGTTGAGGAAAGAATTTACAAGATTTTGTAAATAAGTTTTTGGAACAAAATACAACTCCTATTTTTCTAAGGGGTTTTTGTCCAATCCTAGGGTTTACAAATCCTACAGGCAACACAATGCTCTGATACCATCTGTAAGAGGTCTCAACCTAATAAGGTAGATTCCTCCTGTGTTTACAATGCTAGTCCCTGGATCAATAGCTAGCATCCACAGTTAAGATGTAATATCAAGATACAAAGGTCATAATATAACTTTATAACCAGGAATAACATACTTTCATTACATCATACATAGCTCATTTGGCTATTACATTACATTGCAGCGGAATAACTATAGTCATGGGGTCCTTCATCTTCAAAGTGCCACAGGCAGATGTTGGTTGTAGACTTTGTAATCCTAATCAAACAATCTTCACTAAAATCAAACAACCTGCAACATTACAAGTTACAGCCACAAGGGTCAATACATTTGAATTGTATTGGCAAGTTTCACTATTATGTGGAATATAAGTGGATCCTATCATTACATGCATATTTGGCTAAGTAGAGTTTAAGCTCATTTTCATAAAGCAAAGTTTATCCTAACTTTTTCAAAATGGTTTTGGTCCTTTGTCAAATCTTCTTTTCCAAGTTCCTTGTCAAAATCTCTTGAGCTCCTTGGCAACTCCAAGTGCATCAAGTTTTATTAAAATCTCTTGAGCTCCTTGGTAACTCCAAGTGCATCAAGTTTTATTAATTTTCTTTTAGAAATTAGAATGTCGAGATCTTCCATAGCTTCAGGCCTTAGTTGCTCAGTATTGTCCATAACCGGGGACACGGCTAAGTACTTAGATTTTATTATCTTCTGCAGAAGTTGTACACTTTACCCACATGACACAATCTCGTCTTGACGCCACCAGTGGCCGCTGGATAAGTACTCACCAAGATGGAGTACCGGCAGATCGAGAATGTGACAAAGTCTTTCCATAGGAGTCCTCCCAATACAAAATGCTAGCTTGTCTACCAGGCACAAATGTAGGGTTACCCCCTTACACAAATCTAGTTAACCTGAAGATGCCAATGCATGGGACTTCCACAATGTAGTTGACTAAGCCAGAGCCCATTTAGCATGTGGCTGTACACGGAAGCCACTGTACGAGAAACATGTTCAATCTCTAAGTTTCCTCGGTTGTTTCTTTTGGAGCAAAACACAAAGAGATTGCCATAGTCATGGTTCCTTTTGTTGCCACCTTCTCCAATACTCAAAGTATCCTTGGCCACCCAGGTGGTTCATTGAGTCCTTGTTTTATTATATAAAAAACACAAGTCTTTTTCTCAACTTCATAAAATCTCAACATGTATATCTTTTCAAAATATAGCATGGCTAAGCTTGTATCAACTACATTGTTGTCACTAAGGAATGTATAGGTAATCCTATTAGGATTTAGCATAGCATAAGTATAGAATTATTTGCATGCATGTTTTCAAAATCCACTAAGTATAATGAAAATAGTAGGACTTTAGATGATAGTGTCACTTGCCTTTTTGGTAGGGAATGATGGTTCCCTCCTTGATCTTGCTAGTCTCACACTTTGCTAATTTCACTACAGTCAATCAAGCAAACACAATATCAACTAACATTCCAAATCAAAGTCAAACAAACAATTTCACACAAAGCAATGGATTCTAAGTCATGTATGGGAACATGCTTAAGATGGTTTTATTTGCAAGGATGGTCTCCACTAGGCTTCTAAACTTTGTAAGGTCCAAATTGGTCATTTACCAAAATGGCAAAGTCATTTGCAAATGTGTTTAAACCATAAACCATTTTCAAAACCTTTCATCATTTTATGTGGTGAAAACATTTTTCTCAATGCCACAACCTTAAGTGGTTTCACCAAATAAGTTGTTGTTTCACAAAACTTGATGTTTATGGTCAGTAAGTTTGGTCCAAAACATTTTCTCAAAGTTTTCTTTGCAAAAAAAAACATTTTCATAATAAAATCAATAATTTTATTTGGCTAGAAAATGGCTAAGTCAAATAATCCAACCTAAACTTTACCAAAATCATTTTCAACACTAATGTTTGGTTCCTAGGGTCAGTATGGTCACAACAAACCATTTTGCAAAAGTTTTAATCCAAAAATCATTTTTAAACATTTTTTCTAATCTAAACAAGCACTCAAATGCTTCTGCATATTCAACCAACCTAACAGTTACTATTTACTAAACTAAGGGTATGGTTGGCTAGGGCTTGCTCTCCTGAATCCAACGACATAAAATTTGTAAATTTTGGACGTGTGGATCAAAAGTTATAGTGTTTTCAAATCTGCAAATAATTCTGTTTTCAAATTTCTATTTTAAATAAGAACTGGCCACGCGTCAAGTTTCCATTGGGCGGTACCGCTTCGGGTGGATCGCGGACTGTAGGCCGTTAGATCAAGTGGCATCGCACGGTGCTGGCTGCGTACCTTTTCGAGTTTAAGTGATCTAATCTCGCTCGTTCAAACTAGATCCTACGGTACTGATTCGCTGGACCAAAAGTGAGCGGCACCGACGGCAACTAGCGGCGGCGCACAGCCAGGCAGTGGCGGAGCTGGTGTAACAGGAAGCTAGAAGAGAGGGGAGGAAGCTCACCGTGATCGCAGGGATACGGAGATGCTCAACGTGTGGTCAACGTGGCAAGGGGCGCTCTAGTATAGCAGCGATTGCTCGCCGGAGTAGAGAACTGCGTCGGGTGGTCCTGGTTGCGGTCGGAGGCGACGCTGTCGATCACGAGAAGCCAAACGGAGGGCATGATTAGGTGCGCAAGACCAAGGCGAAGATGCTAGCATGATCGAGAAGCAGAGGGGCGGTCGGTTTCTACCTGGGGAGCTCGCCGGAGAAGAAGACAGATGCGGCGGCGCTGAGAGCTTGTCGAAGACGGCGTTCTGGGGCGCCCGCGGTTGAACGGAGGGCACGAACAGAAGCGCCAGGGAATGGGGAGTGTGTGTGCGTGGTTAACGAGACAAGGGGCGGCGCTGAGTCGCCGGAATTGGCAATGGAAGTCGTCGGAGACAGAGGAAGTGCTGGGTCGAATTGTGGCAGCCTCGGGGCGGAGAAGGAGTGGCGATAGAGGGGAATGGAGGAGAGAGCGTGGGCGATTAAATGTGTGAGGTTACTGGGAGAATTCATTCAGTCATTTACTCGAATTGATGCGAGTTATTTAGAGGCAGCAACGGCGACGTGGGGGGAAGAACAGGTCGTGCGGGTGTGGACGATGGACAGGGGGAGTGGGGTCCGCTGGTCAGTGGGAAAAGAAATGAGGGGGAGGTCCACTGGTCAGCCTCTCTGCGGGTCAGATACTGAGTGTGAATCGTTTTCTTCGGGGAGGAAAACTGGGCTGGCTTGCTGGGCCTAGTTGGGCTTCTCGGTTGGGTTGAGTCTGGCTTCTATTTTTTTCTTCATGTAATCCTTTTCTTTTTCTGAAACTAATTTCTGTTTTGAATTTTTAAACAAACAAACATCAACCAAATCAATTCAAACAACACCACACTTCATAATTTGAATTTGGTCCTGCTTATCAGCATAAACCTAAATTCCAAAATAAAATAATATTTTATTCTTTTTAGGATCTTATTTAATAATTAAATAAAATAGACCAAAGTTATTTAATCAAATTGGGTTTGATTTATTTAATAAAATCTCCATTTGAATCCAAATACTTTCAAAACAAAATCAGTAGGTTTTATTTGTGAATATCAAATATTTGGAAAACTTATTTTAAATAATTTAATAAGTTTTGATGTTTCAATTAAAATGGTAAAACCTTTTATTTATACAATATTGGATATTAAATCCTTATTAATTTATTTAAATAAACCTTTGCTATTTTTATTCAAAACAAAATGTTTTAATTCCAAAGCTTGGCCGAGGTTTAATTTGGCTTTCTAAAATAATCTTTATTTATGAATCCACCTTTTCTTTTGAAAACCAAATCTTTTATTAAAAGATCCAAAATAGTAATTCCAAAATATTTTGTCTTCCTTTATTTAAAATGTTTTATCTTTTTAAATCCCTTTAGGATTTTATTTAATTCAAATGGGTTTGAAGTTCCAATTGAATTCAAAAAGTTTCTTCTGGCCCTGAAAATCAAACAAAGTTTTATTTCATTCATTTATTTTCACATTACAAGATTTGGAAAATCTTGGGATGTGACAGCTTCCCCTCACCAAGTTTGAGAGGAAAGACCTTTGGGGCTTGAAGGTTAATCAGCCAGGACGCCAGAATGAGCCTGCCACGGAGGCAATCATCTTCAAGCTCATGCATGATGACAAGGAGAGAGGCCTAGAGGTAGTCATGCAGGATTTGCTTGGACGTTTACTAGGGAGACACTCTCGGGAGATTAGAGGTACTCACTTCCACGCCTTCGGTAGACGTGATGAGGATGGTGAGGCCATTGACTTCGAAGATACTGCTAGAGAGACGGCAGAGCCGATTCGTCTATACCTCCAGGACTTAGAGGTTCTTCTTAGGCACCTAGATACTGATAGGACTAACGTCATGCTCAGCAAGGACGAACTCCAGGTGTAGCTTCGTGAGAAGGACAAGCTCTTCACAGAGCAAGATGAGATAGTCAAGGAAATGGAGGCCAAGTTTGAGAGTCAGGATAGAAAGTTCAAGAGTCAAGAGAAGAGAGTCCAAGATAGGAATAAGAGGATTCGAGACATGACTGCAGAACTAGAGGCCAAGGACTTTGAGCTCGAGCATCAGCAAGGTGTGATTGAGAGGCTTCGTGCACAGAAGAGGGCTCTCAAAGCCAAAGTAGAGACCTTGACCACCAATGTCGACGAATACAAGACCGCTATGGAGAATGCAGGTCTTACACTTGTTGATGAGGAGGTTGATGCAGAGGAGTAGTGATGACTACTCATTTACCATTTATTTACCATGCTTTTGATTATTGATTCGCAATGACCATCCAACATGTGGATGGCTTGCTATTGGTGTGTTTACTTTTTCAAAAACTTATTGTCTATGTTGTTGAACTTTTTACTACTATGATGCATGATTGTGGTTTGTTATGTGATGTATTGTGCATGTTAGCATCTATGGGTATCTCATTCTTATCCTTATTGAAAACCACAGATGCCTCCCCGATGTGCCAATCCCAACCCCAACAACAACAACATCACCCCTGAGATGCAGCAGATGATGACAGCTCAGACTCAGTTGATGGAAATGATGACCACGTTCATCCAGAATCAGAACAACAACAACAACAACAACAACAACAAAAACAACAACAACAACAACAACAACAACAACAACAACAACAACAATAACAACAACAACAACAATAATAACAACAACGACAATCAGAACAACCCACCGGGTTTTGACATGCTTACCAGATTCTTAAGGCTGAGGCCAGCAAAGTTCTCAGGGACTACTGATCCTATGGTGGCCAATGATTGGCTATGCTCTGTGAACAAGGACTTGGTAACTGTTGGCTGTACTGATGAAGAGAAAGTAAGATTTGTAGCACACTTGTTGGAAGGACCAGCAGCCACTTGGTGGGATAACTTCCAGATCACCACTCCCATTGCGGATGTGACATGGGATATCTTTGAAGATGGATTCCGTACTGATCACATCTCATCCGGAGTGATGAGTTTAAAGAAGGGAGTTTCATAACCTGAAGCAGCGCCACTACGGCGTGGCAGAATATATTGAGGAGTTCAACAATCTGGCGTGTTATGCACCGGATGAAGTTGACACAGATGCCAAGAGGAAGGAGAAGTTCCTTGAAGGATTGAACGATGAATTTAACCTGCAGTTTGTTGTGGCCTATGTCCCCACATATCAGTCTCTTTGTGACAAGGCTCCTATTTTGGAGAGCAAGATGAAACAAGTTGAAAGAAGGAAGAGAAAGCATTCTGACAAGCACAGCTCGGGATCGTCTCACAAGCGTTCCCATTATGATGACAGTGGGAATTCTGGATCCCACAAGCATGGGAAGTACAACAAGCACCACAACCACAACCGTCATCATGACAATAAGCACCATCATAGTCATGACAATGACAAGTACAAGAATCACAAGAGTGGATATAAGAGCCATCACAATGGAAGTGGAAGTGGTAGTGGAAGCCAGCCTGTCAACAAGGATCTTAGTCAGGTTGAATGTTTCAAGTGCAAGAAGATGGGGCATTATGCAAATGAATGCCCAGAAAAGAAAGTTGAAGGACCCAACAAGCCCAACCCTTTCCAGAAGGGGCAAGTGAACCACATCAATGTGGAGGAAATTTATGAAGAGTCAGATGTTGTGGCTGGTAAGTTCAAACTCAATTCTATTCCAGCACTTGTTATTTTTGATACTGGTGCATCACATTCATTCATATCAAAATCATTTGTTGATAGAAATGGGTTTTCAACTGAAAACATTGGGTGTCCAATAAAAGTAAGTTCTCCAGGTAGAGATATGATAGTAAGTCTTGGATGCCGGGATCTAGTAATAGAGTTTAGAAAGCATAAGTTTCCAGTGAGTCTGATAATCCTAGATTCCCAAGGACTCGATGTAATTTTGGGAATGGATTGGATGACCAAGTATGAAGGAATACTAGATTATGCTAATCGAACAGTTGCACTCACAACCCCGAAAAAGAAACGGATAAGATTCAAGTCTAACTTTGAATCGAAAGGGAGTAAGCTAAATTCTCTTAAGGGGGTTAGCATTGACAGTGTGCCAATTGTGAGTGAGTATCCGGATGTGTTTCTAGAAGAATTGTCGGGAATGCCACCGGATAGAGATGTGGAGTTTCTTATTGATTTGCTACCAGGATCTGGACCAATAGCAAAGAGACCATACAAGATGTCAGTTGATGAGTTGAAAGAACTCAAGAAACAATTTGGAGAATAGTTGCAGAAAGGATTTATTCAACCAAGTTCTTCATCTTGGGGAGCACCAGTGTTGTTCATGGAAAAGAAAGATAGAAGTCAAAGGTTATGCATAGATTACCGTTCACTCAATGAGGTAACTATCAAGAACAAGTACCCTTTGCGAAGAATCAATGACTTGTTTGATCAGTTAGATGGAGCTTGTGTGTTCTCAAAGATTGATCTCTGATCAGGTTATTTCCAGCTCAAGATAAGGGAACAAGACATACCTAAGACAGCTTTCACCACAAGGTATGGATTGTATGATTATACCGTGATGCCATTTGGTTTGACCAATACACCAGCGTACTTCATGAATATGATGAACAAGGTGTTCATGGAGTTCCTTGATAAGTTTGTTGTCGTTTTCATCGATGACATTTTGATCTACTCCAAGAGCAAACAAGAGCATGAAGGACATCTACGTTTGATACTTGAGAAGCTTAGAGAGCATAAGCTGTATGCCAAATTCAGCAAGTGTGAATTTTGGTAAAATGAAGTAGGTTTTTTTGGACACATTGTGTCAGGAGATGGTGTAGAAGTTGATCCTGCTAAAGTTTCAGCTGTAACTGAATGGGAATATCCTAAGTCATTGAAAGAAGTTCGTAGTTTCCTTGGCTTGGCAGGATACTACAGAAGATTTATTGAGAATTTCTCCAAGGTAGCTAAGACAATGACCGAGTTACTAAAGAAAGACAAGAAATTTTCTTGGTCTGAACGATGTGAACTCAGTTTTCAAGAACTGAAGAAGTGACTAGTGACAACACCAGTCTTATGTTTGCCAGATTTGGAGAAAGATTTCCAAGTATATTGTGATGCATCTCATCATGGATTAGGTGCAGTACTTATGCAAGAAGGGAAAGTTGTGGCTTATGCCTCGAGACAACTCAAAACTCATGAGGTAAATTACCCTACTCATGATTTAGAGTTAGCCTCTGTTGTCCATGAACTCAAAACATGGAGACACTATCTTTTGGGAAAACGATGTGAAGTGTTCATAGATCACAAGAGTTTGAAGTATATCTTCACCCAGAAAGAAATTAACATGAGACAAAGAAGCTGGCTAGAACTCATCAAGGACTATGACTTGAGTCTGCAATACCACCCTGGTAAAGAAAATGTTGTAGCGGATGCTCTAAGCCAAAAAAAAAAATTGTGAATGGCCTTACTGAGGGAGAATTTCCAGATGATATGTGTGCCCAATTCAGAGATCTCAGATTGGAGATTGTGCCAGAGGGACATCTCATGTCTTTGGATGTTCAACCCACTTTGTTGGACAAGATCAAAGAAGCCCAAAAGACAGATAAGGAAATTGAAGAGATTAAGGAAAAGATTGGCAAGGGAAAAGCCAAAGGATTCCATGAAGATGAACAAGGTACTTTATGGTATGGAAAACGCATCTGTGTTCCACAAGATCCAGAGCTTCGGAAACTGATTTTACAAGAAGCCCACAACACACCATATTCCATTCATCCGGGTAACACCAAAATGTACATGGATATGAAGGAAAGATTTTGGTGGAATAATCTCAAGAAGGACATTGCTGAACATATTGCTTTGCGTGATGTATGTAGTAGAGTGAAAGCGGAACATCAGAAACCAGCAGGATTGTTACAACCACTACCTATTCCTGATTGGAAGTGGGACAAGATTGGAATGGATTTCATTACCGGATTGCCAAGGACCCGGTCAGGATATGATTCTATTTTGGTAGTAGTGGATCGCCTAACTAATGTGGCTCATTTCATACCCGTGAAGACAACTTATACAAGTGCTAAGTTAGCCAAGATTTATATGCGTAGAATTGTATGTCTACATGGAGTACCCAAAAGTATTCTGTCTGATAGGGGAACTCAATTCACTGCTCATTTTTGGAAGTCATTGGGAACGAGGTTGGAATTCAGCACTGCTTTTCATCCTCAGACTGATGGACAAACAGAAAGGACCAACCAGATTCTTGAAGATATGTTGAGGGCATGTGCCCTAGACTATGGAGCCAATTGGTATGAAAGTCTGCCTTACGCAGAATTCTCTTACAATAACAGCTATCAAGCAAGTATTGAGATGGCACCATTTGAATTTCTCTATGGGAGAAAGTGTACCACCCCATTGCTATGGAATGGCGTGGGAGAAAGAAGTTTGTTCGGGCCAGAACTAATCAAAGAGGCCGAAGAGAAAGTCAAGCTAGTTAAGGACAGATTGAAGATAGCACGGTCCCGACAGAAGAGCTACGCAGATCCTAAGCGTAGAGAAGTCACCTATGAAGTGGGTGATAGAGCTTATCTTAGAGTGTCACCGCCTCGTGGAGTGAAGAGGTTTGGAGTCAAAGGAAAATTGGCCCCAAGATATGTTGGACCATTCAAGATTCTGAGTCGTAAAGGAGAAGTAGCTTATGAGATTAAATTTCCAGAATCATTGTCTGCCGTTCACAATGTGTTTCATGTGAGTCAGCTTAAGAAATGCCATCCAGAAATGGAAGAGACTTCTTTGAAGGATATTATACCTTTGGAAGAGGTTCAATTGGAGAGTGACCTCACTTATGAGGAGAAGCCTATCAAGATTCTTGAGACTGCAGAAAGAATTACTCGGACTAAGAATATCAAATTCTGCAAAGTTCAATGGAACCATCATTCCGAAGAAGAAGCAACATGGGAAAGAGAAGATGATCTTCGGAAAGACCACCCTCACCTATTTGCTAGCCAACCCGAATCTCGAGGGCGAGATTCACCTTAAGGGGGTTAGATCTGTAACATCCCTAAAATCATGTTTCAAAACTCATGCATATCATCCATGCATCCATGATCATTTAGGGTTCCTTTTCAAAACCAATTCAAAAACAGGAGCATCTGATGCTCATTATTTTATGTAAGCAAACTATGGTTTACTGCCACCTTCTAATAAGAAAGATAGTATTTTGATCAATAATGTTGAGCTTGGGTGATGCTTCTAAAGTTTGCTCAAAGTTTCAAAAACAAATTATGATTTAAAAACCATTTCATCACCACTTATATATATTTAAATAAAGCTTGTTTAATTCCTTTTCCAAACCTTTTTTTCCCTCATGGTTGAACAGTTGTTACACCTCCTCGGATACATGTTTCAGCAAACTTTGTTTGGAGAAAGTTTCATTTGAAACAGAATTGATTTGAACTTTCAAATTCAAACCAGAAATCCATTCAGAAAAGGAAAAAGATTAAAGGGAAAAAATAAAACAGACCAGCCAATCTGGCCCAACCCAGCCATTTAGCCCAGCAACCACTCCCGCGAGGAAAACGTTTCGCACCAGTTGTTCGACCCGCCCCCTCACTGACATCTAGCACCCACCTCCTCTCTTCTTCTCTCGCTGACAACAGTGGCCCACGCGTTGTCATCGTCCTCCCCAAATTTCTGCGCGATGAACACGTCGTCGCCGCCGTTACCTCGCGGATTAAATCGAATCAATTCCCTTGATTCTGGCAGTAATTCGCCCAGCCTTCACCTGCTACTTAAACCCCACCCCGTCACGGTCATTTCCCCCCAAACACCCACACCCAATCGCCCCAGGCTGCTCGTATTGAAGCTCGGACCACCGCTGCCCGACGATCTCCGGTGAAGTGTTCCGGTGAGCCTCGTCTGCCCCGTGCCTGCTAACCCATACTGTCGTGTTTCCCTTGTCCTTACGCTTCTTCTGACACCTTTGGTTCGACTTTTACTGCCCCAGGTCGTCGACTCCGTCGAGCACCACAAACTCCCGACGCCGTCTCCAACTCCGACAAGGAATTGCGGTGAGGTTCGACCGCCCCGTGCCTTTTCCTTGACCCTATCAAGTTCGCCTGAACATTGTGCACACACTGATGCCTTCCGTTTGTGTTAGGGCGGATCAGAACGTCGCCAATGTCACCGTCCACCTAAGCCCGACGCTGTCCCCGACTCCGACGAGCTCCCACGGCCACAGCAGCTTGCCCCTGTCCACGCCAACAACATCTGGAGCTTCCTCGCAACCTTGCGACGCCGGTAAGCATCACCACTGTCCCCAGGCCTCGCTAGAATCGCCGATCCATCGCCGGCATAACCGTCGCTGCCGCTGTGCCCATTTGCGCCGCCGGTTTAAGGTCTAAACGATTAGATCCACTAGATCTAGATCCAGTGGTCTAGATTAGATGCCAGGCCGAAGAGGTACGGGCAGATCTGAGCCGTTGGATTTTATTTAGATCTGACGGTGTGCGAGTGTGATCCAGTGCGAATCGGTACCAACCAACCAGATGCTGCCGCGTGGCATGTGTTTCGTTTTAAAAATATGAATTAGATCTATTAGAGGTTTAAACTAGTTTAATTCATAACTTTTGATTCCCACGTCCAAATTTGACAAATTTTATATCGTTGGAATCAGGAGAGAAAAACCTTTCTGTTTATGCAATGTGTTTAATGTTTTGCCTCTGTTAAAATGGTTGTTTTTGCAGAAACATTTGTAGGCATAATTTGAGTATAGTAATTATTTGGAAAATGATTTGTTTTTCAAATAAAGTTTATTTGGCTTGTTTTGTACTTGTTTATGATTCAGTACTGTGCACTTGTCTTGTTTGGTGTAGAAAATCATCACATGGCATTTTGCATGCGTTCATATATTTTTGCTTGTATATATTTTGTATGTGATTTGGTGCCATTATTTTATGAGTAGATTTTGGTGCAAATAGTGATTGTGATTGTGGAGATTGTTGCTACTCCCCAAACTACCAAGGCAAGTGGTGCTTCATGATTTTATTCCTATGTTTTTCAACTATGCACTAGAAATATTTTGCTAGACTTGCATGAATATTTTTGATCTAAATGCTATGCTTGGGAAATCCTAGTAGTTGTAGAATTGCTAGAAATTTCTAAGTTAAGATGCTTATCAATGCCATGCTTAGCATAGCTAGTAGCAACCAAGGGTGGTTATATATTCATGATATGAGTAAATATTTCTAAGTCTTTGGACTTATGTTTTTGCTTAATAAAACAACTAAGTGAATGAAACACCTAGGTGGAATGGAGAGAATGGGTTATGTTGAGTGGTTACACAAGGCCCATTTCTATGGCTTACCTTGTGTATCTCACTTGTGGAAAGCCACCCAGGGACAAAGGGATTTGAGAGGCCAAATGTTAAGAAGCTTCTAGTGCAGCCACATGGCATTATGGGCTCTGCCTGGATCATATAGGTTGTAATAACTTAGCCATTTGGACAGTTGGTGGTAGTGGTATGATAGGTTGGAGCGCGTCCATTTGGTCTAAGGGAAGGCTTCTGAAAGATCATGTCTTGGTGAAAATCAAGTCTTGTGGGGAAAGTGCACAACCTCTGCAGATGGAAGAATCTAAGTACTTAGCCATGTCCCTGGTATTGGACAACTTGAGCATCAAGACATGGAAGCTATCAAGAATCTCCTCATCCCAATTTCTAAGTTAAAACTTGTGGGGGAACAAGGGTGAAGGTACACCAATTTCTATGGATGTTTCCTTGGGAAGATTTTGTCAAAGAAAAACTTAGTGTTTTCAACTAATAGGTAAAACTTATTTTGAGAAAAGCAAGCCTAAGCTACACTTAGAAAAAATGCATATAGTATCTAGTCTACCAATATTCTACTAAGATATCACTTGCCAATACTATTCCAATGTATTGACCCATTGTGGCTGTAACTTGTGATGTTGCAGGTTATTCTGATGATGATTAGGGGTTATGAGTCTACACTCAACATGCTTGCCTGTGGCACATGAAGATGAAGACTTATTTATCTTATTATATATTTGAACTCTTGTATTAGGCCTATGGCCATGGAGTTTGTAAAAGACTATGTTTGTCTCTGGAATGATATGTAATAATGACCTTTGTTTCTGTGTACTTCATCTTAAACTGTGGATTCTAGCATTGATCCAGGGACTAGCATTGCAATCACAGGGATCCTTACCTTTATGAAGGGAGGGATCTTACACCTTCATCTTCAAAGTGCCACAGGCAATCATGTTGGTTGTAGACTTGTAATCCTACTCAACACACTTCACTAACATACAACAAACCTGCAACATAATAAGTTGCAACCACAAGGGTCAATACATTTGAATTGTATTGCAAGTTTCACTATTATGTAGAAGTAAGTGGATCCTATCATTACATGCATATTTGGCTAAGTAGGGTTTAGGCTATTTTGCAGAAAGCAATATAGTTTTATCCTATCTTTTCAAAATAGTTTTGATCGTTTATCAAATCTTTCTGAACTCCTTGGAAAACTCCGAGTGCTTCTAATCCCTTGTTGTCACCATCAAGTTTTACTTTGAGAAATTGGAATGTCGAGATCTTCCATAGCTTCAGGCCTTAGTTGCTCAGAGTTGTCCATAACCGGGGACACGGCTAAGTACTTAGAATTTGATCTTCTGCAGAAGTTGTACACTTTACCCACATGAGACAATCTCATCTTGACGCCACCAGTGGCCGCTGGATAAGTACTCACCCAAGTGGAGTACTGGCATATTGAGAATGTGACAAAGTCTTTCCATAGAATTTCTCCCAATACACAATGCTAGCTTGTCTACCAGGCACCAACGTAGGGATATATTTCCCATAAACAATTCTAGTTAACCTGAAGATGCCAATGCATGGGTCTTCCACTATGTAGTTGACTAAGCCAGAGCCCATTTAGCATGTGGCTGTACATGGAAGCCACTGTACGAGAAACATGTTCAATCCCTAAGTCCCTGGGTGGTTTTCTTCTAGTGCACACACAAAAAGAGAGCCATATAAACATGGTTCCCTTTGTTGCCACCTTGTCCAAATCTTGAGTATTCTTTTCCACCCAGGTGGTTCATTGAGTACTTGTTTTATTATATAAAACATATATCTTTCCCAACACTTCATATAATCATATCATGTATCCCATCCCAAATATATAGCAGGGCTAAGCATACTACAACTACAATGTTTTCACTAAGGAGATATAAGGATATCCTAATAGGATATAGCATAGCATAGAAATATAGTAGTCCTATCATGCATGCTACAAAAATCCACTAAGTGTAATGAAAATAGTAGGACATGGATGATAGTGTCACTTGCCTTTTTAGTATAGAATGTTGGTTCACTTCTTGATCTTGCAAATATCACACTCTTCTAACTTTACTACAATTCAATCAAGCAAACACATATTCAACTAGCATTCAAACAATTTCACCACATAAAATATCAAAACATGGCAATGCATGCAAGCATGCAAAAGATGGTTTTATTTAGAAAAGTGGTTTCTATTAGGCTCTAACCATTTTAAGGCCCATATTGGTCATTTACAAATGTGGTAAAACCATTTGCAAAAGGTTTCACTCCATAAACCAATTATTATACCAAGGTGATATTTTATGTTGTTGAAAATGCCTTTTGCCAGGTAATAATTTTATAGGGTTCATCAAATATATTTTTAAATCTCAAAACTTGGTGTTTAGGGTCAGAGAGTTTCACTCAAATCATTTTCCCAAGATTTTACTCAAAAAGTATTTTTAACACATAAACAATATTTTTATTTGACTAGAAATGTTCTAATTCAAATATTTATTCCTTAACTTCACAAAATACATTTTTAAATCCATAAGTTGATTTGTAAGGTCAGTAGGTTCAAAACAAACCATTTAGCAAAGATTTCACCTTAAAAATATTTCTAGAACAATTTTTATATTCAAATTATGCCTACACAAGTTTCTGCAAATTCAACCAATTTTCCAGAAGCAAAACATTAAACAAAGTGCATGGTTGCAAAGTACTTGTTCTGCTGATTCCAATGATATAAAATTTGCAAAATTTGGACATGTAGATTAAAAGTTATGAATTTTGCAAGTTTGCATATCTAATAGATCAAAATTTCTGTTTTAAATCAACTCTGTCCACGTGGCTCTATCTTATTGGACGATACCGGTTCGGGTGGATTGTGCTCTGTGGGCTGTTGGATTTAAAACGCATCGCACGGCTCAGATCAAACGTACCCCTTCGATTTAATGAATCTATCCTAGCCAACGGATCGAGATCCAACGGATCACAGCTGCTCGACCATGGTCTAGCGGCGCTGGCGGCGGCTGACGGTGGCGCACGCTCGGGCAGAGACGTTGCCGAGGGACTAGGTCACGCGAGGGAGGGAGAGGATGCTCACCGTGCTCGCAGGAGTGTGGCGAAGCTTAAGGTGTAGTCAGTTCATCGAGGGGCGCTCTGGTTCCCGAGGAATTGCTCACCGGAGACGGCGTCGGCGTCGGATGCTCTCTGTTGAAGACGGTGGCGAGGTTTGAGGGTGCGCTAAGGCAAACAAAGCATGGGGTTAGATGCGTACGGTGCTGGGGATCATGGGAGCATCATCGAGAAGTACCGGGGCGGTCTGTGCTTACCAGAGAAGCTTGCCGGAGCAATGGCAGACACGGCGGCGCTCAGATGTCGAGGTTGTCGAGGCTACGGTGCTCGCGCGGGTGTGGGGTTGGTGCTGGAAGATGCACAAGAAGAGGGGGAGCAGGCTCTCGTGCTCTGGGAGGCGTGGGGTGGTCGGACGGCGCCGGAATCGGCCAGAGAAGCTCGTCGGGGCAGTGGTGCTCGGGCTTGCAATTTGTGCAGCCTAGAGGTAGAGGGGAGGCGGTGTCTGGGGGAAATGAGAGAGGGGCGAGGCGTATAAGGGCGCGTCATTGCTGTCGACAATTATTCGTGCATTCACTCAAATTTACAAGGATTAAAATGCGGCATAAATGGCGAGTGCGAGGTGGGAACAGTCGTCGCGGGGTGGAAGAGACGGCTCACAGCGTGGGGTCGCGCCGACAGTGAGAGAGGGGGAGAGAGAGTGGGGTCCGCAGCTCAGTGACTTAGCAGGTTTGATTTTGGGTAAAAAACGATTCGCCAGAGGGGTAGCAGGTGGGCTGCGAGTTGGGCTAGACTGGGCCTTGCCAGTGGGTTGGGTTTGATCCTTTTTTTATACAGAATGTTTTTATTTTTCTATTTTGAATTTCTGTTTTGATTTTTATTAAAACAATTCAAACTCCATTTGAATTCAAAGTTCTACCAAACTTTGTCTAGATTTAAATACTGTTATTTAACATAATCTAAAGTCAAATATAGAATAATTAATTCTAGGGTTTATTATTTATTAAAAATAACTAAATAGACATTAGTCTTTATTTCAAATAGGATTCAAATATGTTTTAGAACACTATTTGAATTCTAAATTTTCAAAAACCTTTTCAGTAGGTTTTATTTGAAAGATAAAACACTTTGAATTTTTATTTAAAATACTTTATTCAGTTTTAATGTTCATTCAAAAGTAGGAAAAAGTCTTTACTTAAATAAAATTGGATATTAATAAATCCTCATTATTCAAATAATCCCTTACTCTTTTTATTAAACAAAAAATATTTTATTTCCATTGCTTGGCCAAGATTTAATTTGGATCTTTAAAATAGTTCTCATTTATTCATTTCTACCTTTGCTTATAAAAACCATATCTTTTTATTTAAAGATCCAAAAATGGTGGTTCCAACTATTATAACTTTATTTATTATTTGTTTATTTTTTTAAATCCCTTTAGGATTCTATTTGATAAAAATAGGTTTTCATGTTTCCAATTGGAATCCATAGTTTCTTTTCACCCTAAATTTCAACATTTATTTATTTTGTTTATTTATTTTTCACATTTCAAAATTTGGAAAATTTTGGGATGTGACAGGCTACCACCCTTAAAAGAAATCTCGTCCCGAGATTTGGGAAGGCTAGGGGTTACAAGTCGGCTTGAAGACAACTAGGGTACTACCACCCTTAAAAGAAAATATCATAGGGTTACATTGATGGTTCACTTGACTATGGGTTCAACACTTGATATCCAGACAAGGAATCCTTATTTGACTCTTCTGAGTTAACTAATTCTTGACATCCACTTCTTCTATTTTTTCAAGGTTCTCATCCATGTCAATGTGGTTCACATGTCCTTTCTGGGTCACATTGGAGTCATTTCCATTGGAGTTTCTAGCATCCTTTTTATTTTTCTTCTCATGACAGTGTGATGCCTAGTGTCCAAGTTCCTTACAATTATAGCACTGCAACTGGCTAATATCTTTCTTCCTGAAATTGTCATGTTGGTTCTGACCAAGTTCATCTCGATTGTCAGTATCATTTCCATTATTATCACTTCCATTGTTTTTGTGGTGGTATTGATGTGGTTCAGAATCTTCATTGCTCTTTTTGAATGAGCGCTTCTTTTGTGATGATCCTGAGTGATACTTGAGTTTATGCTTCCTCTTTCTGTTCTCAACTTGATTCATATTGTTGAAAGTGGTTTGTTTACTAATAAAGTCTTTGAGCATGATTCAAGTTCAGAGTGGTTTGCTTCCTCTTTCTATTATTGTTGTAGGAGTTTCCATAGGTATTGCCATTATTAGGAGGATAAGGCCTATAATTGTTGTTACTACCAAAATTATTCCTATTCAACAGAATTTACCTTCTTACCATGTGGAGCTCTCTCCGTGTGCCATTCAGAATAATTAACCATCATATTATCAAGGAGTTTTGTTGCAGCACCCAAGGTGATGGTCATAAAGGTACCTCCAGCAGCTGAATCCAATAGGTTTCTTGAAGAGAAGTTCAAACCTACATAAAAAGTCTGGATAATCATCCAAGCAGTAAGTCCATGAGTGGGACAATTCTTAACCAAAGATTTCATTCTTTCCCAAGATTGAGCAACATGTCCATTATCAAGTTGTTTAAATTTCATAATATCGCTTCTCATAGATATAATCTTAGCACGAGGGTAGTACTTTCCAATAAAATCATCTTTGCACTTAATCCAAAAATCAATACTATTTCTAGGAAAGGATAGCAACCATTATTTAGATTTTCCTCTCAAAGAGAAAGGAAACAACTTGATCTTAATAATATCTCCATCTACATCCTTATATTTTTGCATATCATAAAGTTCAATGATGCTACACTCAACAGGGAGGAAGAGTGCTTCGTTGGAAACCCCAAGAGCAAGGTATGAAGAGTACAACAGCAAGATTTCCCTCAATAGAAACCGAGGTTATCGAACCAGAAGGAGGAAGGAAACGTCACACAGGTGTTGGAAGCAACATGGAGACCTGCACAACACAAACTCAAGACTCTGTCCCAATGAATCAGTGAGGTTGTCAAGCTCATGGGTTTGCTGTAACAAAGGATTAAACGTATGGTGTGGAAGGTATTGGTTTGCAGCAAGTAAACAAGTAACAGTGGAAGATGTATCAATGGTAAAGATTGGACCAGGGTCCATAGTTCACTAGAGGTGCTCTCCTTAGATAAAAAACATGGCATGAAGGGTAAACAAATTACAGCGAGGCAATTGACAGGAACTGAGCAAGGCATAACAATGTAATTACTAGCCAGAAAGATCCTATGAGGTTGATTGGGCAATACAACAATATACATAGACCGTAATCCAACTGCATCTATGACTAGAAGTCCACCTTCAGGTTATCATCCGAACCCCCTCCAGTATTAAATTGCAAGCAACAGACAACTGCTTTAAGCAAAGTGTGTAAGGTAAACAGTCCACATGTTGCATGAACAAGAGACCATTGTTTTCTCCCTAGTAGCAACAGCACATCTACAACCGAAGAGATTATTGTCACTTCCCTTGGAAACTAGAGGCATGAACCCACTATCGAGCATAAATACTCCCTCTTGGAGTCACTAGCAACTACTTGGCCAAGATAACCACTAGCAACGGAGAGCATGCAAGATCACAAAAAACACAGACATGATAGAATCATAAAGATAGAACCATTAATCAAACTAACATAATAATCTCAATAACCATCGGATCCCCGCAAACACAACATGCATGATTACAAATAGATTAGATTTTGATCATGAACGGAGCTCATAAGATCTATACATGAAAGCACAAAGGAGGAGATACAACCATCTAGCAACTACATGGACCCATAGTCCAAGGTGGAACTACTCACAAATCATGCCGAAGAGAAGGCCTCCGGGATGATCTCCCCTCCGGCAGGGTTCCGGGAAGAGCTTCAGATCCCCCCGATCTAGGGACAATGGTGGCAACGGCTACAAACAGTTTCGTGGAATATTGATCGGGTACTGAGAGTTTCTGCATCGAGGGCTTCTTATAGGCGAAGGGGGAGACCGAGGCGGCCGCCAGGGCAGCCAAACCCTAGCCAGGCGCGGGCTAGGGCCCACCTGCGCCTAAGGGGGGGGGGTCTGGCCCCTCTGTTCTGCCCCTCGGGCTCTCCTCTAGACTTCTTGTTCCCCACTGAAAGTTATTGACTTTGTCCTTCGTCCCGTCCAATTCCGAGAATATTTCTTTACTGTCGTGGGAATGACCACGGCAGATGTTGCAATCGGCAGCGAGTAGTAGAACGAGGGGCAAGGGCGGCCAGCCATCTGCGGTGCGAGATGAGGGCGGAGACACAGGGGTTTACCCAGGTTCGCCCCCCGGAGGGTAAAGACCTACTCCTGCTAGATTGTATTATGGTGGAAGTACAATGGGGTGAGCTCGGCGGCTAGGTGGCGAGTCGCTTGGGTGGATGATGGAACGTATCCTCTACACGCCCTCTAGGGAGGTTTATATAGACTCACCCCCTAGGGTTTACATATCTCAACCGAATCAGTTAAGGTCTCGGCAATCGTTTAACCTAATCCGACTGGGCCTATCTACTCTCCCCGGCCTTCGGCTTCTAGTCGCTTGAATCTACGCCAGGCCTTGATCCAGTCGCCGTCCTGCAGGCCCACTCGCCAGTTCTTGGGCCGGTCGGAAACGTCCTGCTAGGTATACCCTAGTAGGCATATCCCCATCAGTAGTCCCCGAGGCCGTCGTTGATTGGTCGCAGGTGTTCGTTGGCAGTCGTAGTACACGGGTCCAATGCGGACGCCCAGTTGAATCGGCGGCGGACTCCTGAATAAAGGAAAAAACCAGTTATTCTAGTCTCAATGACGGCGGTCAATCGGGTCACAGCTCGGCGAACGGGTCGGCGAGTCAAATGGACGAAGTTGGACTGTCAGATGCAGTCAAAACTAGCCGTTGGGGCAATCCAACGGTAACTTTGGCGTAATCACCGCGTAGTAACGGCTCCTGAAATTGGCGGGTAGCAACCGCTATATAAGGGAAATGGCAGGCGATCGGTGAACCATTCTTCCGTCATTTCCTTCACTTTTCGCCCATCTCCGTCTTCCCCCGCCCCACGATCCGATCGATCCGAAAACCTTCGACCTCTGCGAATATTTCTTCCAATGGCCCCCTTCACCTAACCATGGGGCAGGTCCAAGTGCACCAGAGCGCTACTGGCATCCTACGAGGAAGCCGGGATCCTGCGCGCCGGCAGGTGGCGCATCCCCGCGGCCGGAGAGGTGACTCCGGACCCGCGCGAGGGAGAATTTATTTGCTTCACCAGCCACCTTGAGCGGGGGCTGGGGTTTCCCACATCTCTCTTCTTCCGGCGCTTCTGCGCCTTCTACGGGATCCAGCCGTCAGACCTGGGCCCGCACAGCATCGAGCAGCTCGCCATTTTCATGGCGTTCTGCGAGTGCTATCTGGGCTGCAGGCCCTACTTCCCCCTATGGAAAGATCTGTTCCACGGGAGGATCAGTCGCGAAGAATCAGGTGGCCCGATGCTTGCTGCGGGTGGCTTGACGTTTCAGTTGAAGTCGAAGGCCTCCTTCTTCGACCTGATGCTACCTGCCAAGACGGCGAGCGAGTGGAAGAAGTCCTGGTTTTACGTCACCGAGGCGACTCCAGAAGGCGAGGTGGCGATCCCAAGATACTCCTCCGACCGACCCGAGCCGCGCCGACTCCAAGTCGGCAAGCTCCCAGTAGACCAGCGGATGGTCGTGGACGAGATGCTTCAAACCATCCGCGGCCTGAAGAAGAAGGGTCTTCAAACCATCAACTTGTACAACTGTTGGCTCGGGCGGCGACTCGTTCCCCTGGCCCACCGTGACCATTACATGTACGAGTACACGGGCAGGGAGGACTCAACGAAATCCTGCCTCGCCAAGTGGAAACTCGAAGACTATACCCTGGCGTTGAAGAAGATCACCCAGGCGGCATACCTGGACGCGAAGGCTGGGGTCGCCCCCTACACCGTGAAGCATCCAGCTCCGACGGTAAATCGTTGTTTCACTATCATTCGCAGTCGCAGTTGATGATGTCGCGGTTATACTGATATTGTCTCGTGCCTGCTGCAGCTATTCCAGGTAGTGGAAGGGTGGCTCCCACCCGCGGACGACGAGAACTCGAGCTCGTCCGTCCAGGACGGGGATGAGTCACCTCCTGCCAAGGGCGGCGTCGGGAGCGACGCGAGTGATGACGACGATGACGACGATGACGAACCCAGGGAAGAACCACCCCGATGGTCCGCAAAACTCGCGGGCAACATCAGCGCGAGCTTGACGCGAGTAGAAGCCTCGAACGTCATGACGATGACGACGAGCTTCCCGAGAAGACCTCGCGTCGTGAGGCTACACCATTGAAAAATAAGAAGAAGGAAGTGAAGGCTCCACCAAAGAGGAAGACGAAGCCGGCAAAACAGGCATCTCCGCCTCGTTCGATGAGTAGTTCCGACGCCACCAGCTTGGCCAAGGACGAAGCGCCGCGGACGACAGCAGCACCAGATGCTGCTGCCGCCCTTGATGAGGTACCCCTGGCCTCGCTTCCCCCCTATTTGCCCCAGTCTCTGGGTTGGGGGTTGCTCCAGCCGCAGCAGCTTCGCCTCCCAGGAGAGATCTTGCCGAAGTTGTTTCGGAGGCTCCTGTCGCGGCCTTGTCGTCGAAGAGGCCTTCCGTGTCTTGGGCACATGATGTTTTGGAGATGGGCCTCAGTCGGAAACTGGGCCCCGAACTGGAGAAGCCGGCCAGCATCCGCACGGGGCTGTGGTTCATACCAGTCGCCAAGTAAGTTTTGTTCATCTACTTGCCTTTCATTGTAATCGGATCATTTTGCTCATATAATCAATTCGCAGGACTGGAGTTAAATCGATAGGCCACCCGTCCGTGGCCAAGGTGCCTCCAGTCGTCGTCGAGGAGGACCCCTCACGGAAGAGGAAGGCTGATGAGGTCGCTGCCCCCGCAGACATTGCCAAGAAGGCCAAGGGCGATCATGTCGTCACGCTGTCTGACGACACGACGGTTGCTCCGAGTGGTCCTCCGACTGCGACGGAGGCAGCCTCGAAGACCAAGGAGGATATTTCCTCGCCTGGGATGGCCGAGCTGACTTCTCTTGGTGCTGGAGCGTCCACCGCGACCTTCTCCCGCTTTATGGCCAAAGCGGCTATAGCGAGTGGTATCGCGCCATCTAGTCGCACGCACGAGGTCGCCGAAACGGAGGTCGAGCAGCGTCGCGGACACACTCCGGCTCTTCTCGCATCTGTGGACGCGCTGCAGCTCCACGGCATGCTGGGCGCAGCCATCTAGGTATATCCAGTCCCCGAGGATCGGGCCACTGAGTTTCAGTGGTCAGATTCTTATAGTGTTTGTTTTTATTTGTAGCACCCAGTCCCCGAGTGCCTAGTCGCTGAATTTCAGCGGGTGGGCACTTATGATTTTTGATCTCCAGTCCTCGAGTGTCCGGTCGCTGAATTTCAGCGGGTGGGCACTTAGGATTTTTGATCTCCAGTCCCCGGGTGTCCGGTCGCTGAATTTCAGCGGGTGGGCACTTAGGATTTCATTGTTGTTAGCTGTCTATATTGTACGTAGGGCTTGCAGCGTGAGTCAACCGATCGGCTTGCTGCGAAGTGTCGCGCGGAGGAGGAACTTGTTACCATCCAAGAAACGAACAAAGGACTCCGGGCGATTGCTGACAAGGAGGAGGAGGTCCGCCAGGGCCTTGTCCCGGCGAGTGAACTGACGGCGGCTCGGTCTGCATTGAGTACAGCCGAGAGACGGATCGCTGATCTGGAGCGCGAGCTCAAGGAAGCGAAAGAAGAGGCGAGCGCGGCGGATGGGCGAGCAAAATCTGTTGTCACGGCTGCCGCTGAAGACGTCACGGCCCTCGTTGCTGGGCTACAAGACGACTTCTCCTCTCTTCAAAGCTTCATCACGGGCCTCTGTCATCCTTTGATTGGTAAATTTTCCTGCCTCTGCCTGTAGTAGCTACATTATGAAATCATCGTTGTACTTACTGCCGGACCCTATCCGCAGGTCGGATTAGCGACAGCTCGGAGGAGGCGCAGTCATACGACGCGCGGCAGTGTGTGACCACTCTGGTCGACTCGGCCACGTTGTCCGCGGCTTGCATTCGGGCGTATCTTCAGGAGGTGTCGCCTACGGAGGTGATTCCCAGCGACCTCGTCGAAGTATGGAGGTATCTGGAGAAGACGCCGTCAGTCGTCGAGTTCATGACGCAGTCGGCGTTCCAGCGCGGGGCGGCAACGACGCTTAGCCTTGGTCTTGCCCACTTCCCGGAGGACTTTGACCTTCATGACGTGACGAGTGGTTATCCCTCGTCGACGGGCTCGGTAGAGATCGCCGAAGTGCTGAAGCTGACGGACCGGGCCTCGGTATTCTCCGATCGCGTCTGGGTGATGGGCGACCTCCTCCCTTATCAGGAGACGATTGTCGCGTCCAACGATCCCGAGCCGCCGCATCGGGACTTCAAGGTCGAGCAGCCCTTCCGTGCGGCGATGGCGGGTGAGTTGACGATGTATCCCTCGAACCCGTACGTGCCCTTCATTCGCAACCGAAGGGGTGGCGGCGAGTCGACGTCGAAGCCTGCGGAATAAAACATTGTGCCCTGGGGCGTTAGTAGTGATTCGGCCAATGGGCTCAATTTGTATTTTGTAACGACTTTGTTTTGCTGAAATTTATTTTGTGAATTGTCTTGCGATTTTGATTGTTGATTGGACGAGTCCCCGAGCGCGTCCGCCCTTTTTATGGGGTTTACCTCGTTTGTTAAGTGTTTGTGGTTTTGAACGTTTTGTCAGTTGTTTTGTTTTTTAGGTCGACTTGCCCGAGCTTGGAAATCCAGTCGCAGGGCGACTCCCATGAGTGCTCTTTACTTGACCGTTTTCCCTTGCGCGAACGAGGTCGGGTAACCGAGTCCCCGAGCGTGGTACTTGGTGTTTCGAGTCGCGGCTCTAGGGTGGGTGAGGACTGTGCGCGTTAGAGTGAGCGCATCACTCCTGCATGACCCATAGGATCAGTCGCATGGTGAGTCCTGGGCACGCTCTCATACTTGGCGTTTTTCCCTAGTCGCTCGTGCTTAACTGGTCGTCAGTCCCCGAGCGTGGTACTTGGCCGTTCGAGTCGCTCTGTCGAGGACGCGGAGGATCATGGTCGCTGTGAGGAGCGAAGGCAGTTGTCTTGGCTCGTTAAGCTAGTCGTGCTAGGCGACTCCAATGGGGCTCCGGGTAGGCGTTTTTCGTGGACGTTACGAGTCCTGGGGTAACCCAGTGCCCTCGTAACGCACTACTTGTCCGTGCCAGTCGCTTTACCGGAGGTTGACTTCTGCAGTTAGCTTGACGCTGTTATTACGAGTGTGAGTGGCACAAGACGCGGAGAGTAGACGCAATTTGCGGTAACCAATATATTTTATTTCATAGCTACATGTATGGAGTTCTAGGAGTAGAACTTCCAGAGTAGGTTTACAATCCACGGTCGCTTGACGTCGAGTTTCCCATCTCCGCGGACGTCGGTGAGGTAGTAGGCGTCGTTGCCGAGTACTCGCCCGATGGCGAATGGTCCCTCCCACGGGGGGAGAGCTTGTGCATGCCCTTCTTGTCCTGGATGAGGCGTAGCACCAGGTCGCCTTCCTGGAAGGTGCGAGTCCTCACCCGCCGGCTATGGTAGCGACGGAGTCCTTGCTGGTAGATGGCGGTGCGGGAGCGAGCTAGGTCGCCTGCCTCGTCGAGTTGATCGACTCCATCCTGGCGTGCGAGTTCGTTCGCAGCCTCCGTGTAGTGGACGACCCTTGGCGAGTCGTGCTCTAGGTCGGTGGGCATGACTGCCTCGGCGCCATACACCATGAAGAAGGGGGTGAACCCTGTCGACCTGTTGACCGAGGTGCGGATACCCCAGATGACGGAGGGTAGCTCCTCGACCTAGCACCCGGCGGTGCGCTCGAGTGGTACTTGGAGCCGTGGCTTCAGGCCGTGGAGGATGCTCTGGTTGGCCCGTTTCGCCTGGCCGTTGGACTCCGAGTGGGCGACTGAGGCAATCGAGTCGGATGTGATGTTCCTCGCAGAACTCGGCCATGGCTCCTTTGGCGAAGTTGGTGCCGTTGTCCGTGATGATGCTGTTTGGGAATCCGTAGCGATATATGAGCTCGCGTAGGAACTTGGTGGCGGTCTTCCCGTCGCATTTCCGGACTGGCTTGGCCTCCACCCACTTTGTGAATTTGTCGACCGCGGCCAGGAGGTGGGTGAAGCCGGAGGGGTCCTTTTTGAAAGGGCCTACCATGTCCATACCCCACACGGCGAACGGCCAGGTGATGGGGATTGTCTTGAGCGCTGAGCTCGGCACGTGTGTCTGGTTGGCGTACTTCTGGCACCCGGCGCACCGCTGGACAATGTCGATGGCGTCTGCGTGTGCGGTGGGCTAGTAGAAGTCGTGCCGCATAGCCTTTGCGACCAGAGAGCGGGCGCCGGCGTGGTGGCCGCAGTCGCCGGAGTGGATGTCATGGAGGATTTTGCGTCCTTCAGCGGGTTGGACGCAGCGTTGGAACACGCCGGTCACGCTGCGCTTGTGGAGCTTGCTGTCGATGATGACAAAGGATTTGCAGCTGCGTGCTATCAACCGGGCGTCAGTTTCGTCTGCCGGCAAGGTGCCTCCCTCCAAGTAGGCGATGTACGGCGTAGTCCAGTCTTCTGGCTCGGCGATGAGTGCGACCAGGGTTGCCTCTGGTTGCAGCGGGACTCCGATGTCGATCTCCCTTGGGGGAGAGACGGAGGGCTTGGTGATGGTGTCGAGGAAGACGCCGGCGGGTGGTGCGAGTCGAGCCGAGACGATACGAGAGAGTGCGTCGGCCTCTTCGTTTTTCCGCCTATCGATCCACTCGGCGGAATAGCCTGCGAAGTGTCCGCCCAGCTTGTCCACTGCGTGGCGGTATGCTGCCATGGTGGGGGAGACGGTGTCGCAGGTACCAGCGACCTTCCCAGCGACGAGGTCGGAGTCTCCGTAGCAGCGTAGGAGGTTGACATTCATCTCCTTGGCGGCTCGCATGCCATGGAGTAGTGCCTCGTAATCGGCCATGTTGTTGGTGCAGGGGTGAAGTCAAGGCAGAGGACGTAGCGGAGCTTGTCTCCCTTCGGGGAAGTCAGCACGATCCCTGCTCCTGTGCCGTCTGCATTCTTGGAGCCGTCGAAGTGCAGGTTCCAGTAGTGGAGGTACGGCAGCTTTTCCGGCTGCTGGGCTTCTTCCCAGTCGGCGATGAAGTCCGCGAGAGCCTACGACTTGATTGCTTTGCGTGGCTCATATTTGATGTTGTGGACGCTGATTTCGACGGCCCACTTGGTGACTCGCCGGTCGCCTCACGGTTGCGGATGATGTCCTGCAACGGTGCTGATGAGACGACCATGATCGGGTGCTCCTGGAAGTAGTGCGGCAGTCGCCGCTGTGCTCTGAAGACCGCGTATACCAGTTTCTGGTATTGCGGGTATCGCTGGCGCGACTCGGTGAGGACCTCGCTGAAATAGTACACCAGTCGCTGTACCGGGCGCTCCTTTCCTTCCTCTGGCCGTTCGACGACCATGACGGCGCTGACGACGCGCTCGGAAGCCGCGACGTAGACCAGCATGGGTTCTTTGTCGACGGGGGCGGCGAGTAGCGGTGCTGCGAGTAGCACCTTCTTGAGGTCGCGGAGCGCGTCGTCCGCCTCCTTGTCCCACTGGAAGGTGGGGTTCTTGCGCATCAGGCGGTATAGGGGCATCGCCTTTTCGCCCAATCGGGGGATGAAGCGAGTGAGAGCCGCGACTCGCCCGGCCAGCTTCTGGATGTCGCGCAAGCACTCAAGTTTGCCGAGTCGAGCGATCGTGTCGATCTTGGTGGGGTTCGCCTCGATCCCGCGCTTGGAGACGACGTAGCCCATTAGTTGCCTTGCTGGTACATCGAAGGTGCATTTGCCTGGGTTTAGCTTTATCTTGTATTTCCGAAGATTGGCGAATGTTTCCGCCAGGTCGGCGAGTAGGTTGCTCTGGCGAGCGGACTTCACTACCACGTCGTCGATGTAGACATGGATATTGCGGCCAATTTGGCTCGCAAGGCATTCCTGCATGCACCGCTGGTAGGTCGCCCCGGCGTTCTTGAGGCCGAAGGTCATGGCAGTGTAGCAGAAGGCTACGAATGGCGTGATGAACGCCGTCTTTTCCTCGTCCTCGACAGCCATTTTGATCTGGTTGTACCCAGAGTAGGAGTTGAGGAAACACAGCGACTCCGAGCCCGCGGTGGAATCGATTATTTGGTCGATCCGTGGGAGGATGAATTGTTCCTTCGGGCAGGCGCTGTTTAAGTTTGTGTAGTCGATACACATCCACCAGGTCCCGTTTTTCTTCTCGACCAGGACTGGGTTTGCCAGCCACTTGGAGTATTTTATTGGCCGGATGAAGCCTGCAGCGAGTAGACGCTGCACCTCCTCGGCGATGGCTCGGCGGTGCTCTTCATTGAAGGGCCGCAGTGACTGCTTGACAGGTCGCACTTCGGGGTCGGCGTTGAGTTTATGCTCAGCGAGTTCCCTAGGGACACCAGGCATGTCAGAGGGCTTCCATGCGAAGATTTCCCTGTTCTCACGGAGGAATTCGATGAGCGCGCCTTCCTATGCTGGGCTCAGGCCTGTCCCGATCGTCACCGTCTGGCTGGAGTCGCCTGGGACCAGCTTGACGGTGCGGGTATGTGTCATTGCCTCGAAGGCTGAGGTGTTGCCGCCCTCCGAGTTGGGCTTCTTGAGTATAGTGGGGTCGTCGTTGTTGACCCCTCTCACGTATTTGGCGAGCTCGTCGGCATGGTTGGCCTCTGTCGCGATGACGGTATCGGCGAGTTCGGCTCCTTTGGCCTCACACTCGGCGGCCATGTCGGGGTCGCCGTGTATGGTGATGATGCCACGCGGTCTGGGGAGCTTCATCGCGTTGTACGCGTAGTGGGGCGCCGCCATGAACTTGGCGAATGCCTGGCGCCCCAGGACGCAGTGGTAGGGGCTATCGAAGGGCACCAGCTCAAAGACGATCCGCTCGGTGCGGAAGTTTGCTGGTGTGCCGAAGGTGACTGGCAGCGTGACCTTGCCGATCAGGTACGCCTTATGACCGGGGACGACGCCGTGGAACATGGTGTAGGTCGTCTCAACCATCGACTATGGGAGCCGCAGTCGCCTGAAGGTGTCCACGTACAGGATGTTGATGGAGCTGCCGCCGTCCATCAATGTCTTGGGGAGACAGTAGTCTCCCACCTTGGGCTTGACCACCAGGGCGACTCGGCCTGGGTACTCGATGCGTGGCGAGTGGTCCTGGCGGCTCCAGGTGATGGGTTGCTCCGACCAGTTGAGGAACTGGGGAACGTCCACCAGGGCCACCGCGTTGACGGCGGCGGCGCGGGCGATGACCTTCTTCTCGCGCTTCGTGTTGAAGCCTGTGAAGGTGTGGAGCGAGACGGCCATGCTGCCGAATTTTCCGCCATTTGGCGGGTTGTTGTCGGGGTCCTCCCGCGCTTGCCGTGCCTTCTCGATCTCCTTGAGAGAGTGGCAGTCGGCGGTCGTGTGCGTGGCGGGCTTCCCTTCCCTGCTGTGAAACGCACAAGGTTGGCTAAGGAGGGCCGCGGGGTCGAACCTTGGTTTCGCCTTGTAGTTTCCGCCGTCATGGCGTTGCCCTCCGTCGTGACGGAAGCTCTTGGGCTCGCACTGCGCGTGCCCAGCGTTGGCGACAAAGTTGACTCGCCGTCATTGCGGCGCTTGCCAGTGAGGCGAGTGTTGCTGTAGCGTAGGTCGGACCGTCGCCCGTTGTCGTTGCCGTTCGTGCGACGTTGACCTCCCGACTCGTCGTCGGTTTCCTGGTTTGGGTCTTCCTCCGCGTATCTTTTGGCGATCTCAAGGAGGTCCGGTATGTTGTCGAGTGTGCGGTATGCTCGTTTGAGCTTGGCAACCAAGGGCTCGTAGCGGCACGAGGTCTTGAAGCAGTGGATCGCGGTGTCCGGGTGGATGCCGACCGCGTTGTACCATAGTTCTTGCCACCGTTGGACCCAGCTGCGGGTCGACTCGCGGGGTCCCTGGACGCATCGTTCCAGGTCCTCGATGGTGGTGGCGCGGGTGTAGGAACCCTCGAAGTTCCTGACGAAGGCATTGCGCGTCTCTTCCCAGGAGTCGACGCTATCCGGGGGGAGAGTGTTGATCCACTGCCTGCATGCTCCCTCCATCGTCAGGGGGAGGTAGCGGGTGGCTAGCAGGTCGGTGTGGCCAGCGATCCCCATCGCCATGAGGTAGGTGTCCAGCCACACGGAGGGGTCGTACGAAGGGTCGTACTTCTCTATTTCCTTCGGCGCTTTGAAGTTCGCCGGGTATTTTTCACCTCGGATCATTGGTCCGAAGCATCGGGGCCCGAGTCGGCTTAGCGACCCCATCGGCTCTCCGTCGCGGCGATTGGTTAGGGTGTGTCGTAGGTCGTTAGGCTGGCGTGCGCGCCAGCTCTGGTTGTTGATGATGTGGGTGCGGGCGTCGACGGGCTGACCATTGGCGGTGACGAAGTTGGTCGCTGGCCTAGGGTCGTTGGTGGAGAGTGCCGCGTTCGCGGGTCGGTGTTGGAGCTGCAGTGGTTCGGGTGGCGGGCAGTTGAGGGTGTTTGCCGCCAATGGACGGCCGCTTGAGGCTGCTCTGCTGCCTGATGAACGCGAGTACATCCGACCTTGTGAGTCGACGCCTGCGTTTTGTTGCTCGGCCTCCTTTGCGAGCAAGGACTTGACGTACTGGATCTGTAAGGCGCCGTCACCGGTGGCCGTGATGTTGTCGGCCGCTGCTCGGCCCGCCACGAGGTTGTCCATCGGGGTGGAGAACAGTGGGAGGCCGTTCGCGTCTCGCTCCCGTGAGGAGACAACAATCCGCGGCTGGTCCCTGGGGGGTGCGCGGTTGGGTGGAGGTGGGGCGCCATTCGCCGTGGACCCTGGTGGGGGCCGGGCGCTTCCTCCTGGTGGCGCGTTCTCGCAAATCGCGCGCTCGGCCACGCGGGCCGGGTCGTTCTCGTCGTCGAAGTTCAGGGCGCGCCCGTGGACAGTGGGGTTCAGGCGCGACCTGATTCGTTGCTGGTGGTAGCGCGACAGCTCCTGTGCCGTCACCTGCTCGAGGCGAAAATTTTCGCGCTCGGCTTGCTCCTTGCGGACTGCTTCCGCCAGCTTCAGGCGGAGTTCCTCGACTTCCGTTGCCGTTGCGTTGGGGGGGATCGGGGTGGAGAAGGGATCCTTCGGTGGGTCGGTGCCAGTCGCCATATAGGTCGCGGCATGGCGACCGGTCCCGTCGTGAAGATCGGCGGAGTTTTCCGATCCGGAGTCGAAGTCGAAGATCCCAAGGATGGAGGGATCCTCGAAGTCTCCGACATTGGAGACCTGGGTGATGGAGCCCGCGGGCGAAGCTGCGATGATGGATCCGGCGAGTGATGCCGGGGTCGCCGAGTCGGCGTCGTCGTTGAGGGCCGCGTCTTCCGCGGCCGCGGTGGTTTCGGCCACGTCGCTGTGGGCCAAGTTGTACTCGGAGGCGAGGCGGTGGATCATGCGGACCTGGCTCTCGGAGAGCCGGTCGCGTGGCGGCAACTCGCGGATGCGAGCCGAGTCCTCCGAGACGATGACGTCGGTGAGGCCGACGAAGAGACTGATCGTGCCAACCGGCAGGATCATGCTATGTGTGACGGGTCGAGCCGCCAGGACGTAGCTGCTCGGCAAGATTTGGAGCATCTCGCCGATCGCTATCATGCGGCCGGTGGCGACCGACTCGTTGATGGGCAGATTGGATCTCGCCGCAGAACACCGGCCAGACCGGCCAGGCCCCACGGTGGGAGCTATTGTCGTGGGAATGACCATGGCAGATGCTGCAATCGGCAGCGAGTAGTAGAACAAGGGGCAAGGGCGGCCAACCATCTGCGGTGCGAGATAAGGGCGAAGACACAGGGGTTTACCCAGGTTCGGCCCCCGGAGGGTAAAGACCTACTCCTGCTAGATTGTATTATGGTGGAAGTACAATGGGGTGAGCTCGGCGGCTAGGCGGCGAGTCGCTTGGTTGGATGATGGAACGTATCCTCTACACGCCCTCTAGGGAGGTTTATATAGACTCACCCCCCTAGGGTTTACATATTTCAACTGAATCAGTTAAGGTCTCAGCAATCGTTCAACCTAATTCGACTGGGCCTATCTACTCTCCCGGGCCTTCGGCTTCCAGTCGCTTGAATCTACGCCAGGCCTTAATCCAGTCGCTGTCCTGCAGGCCCACTCGCCAGTTCCTGGGCCGGTCGGAAACGTCCTGCTGGGTATACCCCAGTAGGCATATCCCCATCATTTACTAACTTTTCTGAAACCAAAAATAGCAGAAAACAGGCATCTGACACTATTGCAACTTGTTAATAGGTTAGTACCAGAAAACATGTAAAAAGCACCTCAAAGTGTAAACAAGTAAACCAAAGTATATACTAAACAAGCATGGAGCATCAAAAATTATAGATACGTTTCCAACGTATCAGCATCCCCAAGCTTAACTCCTGCTCGTCCTCGAGTAGGTAAGTGATAAAAGAATAATTTTTCAGGTGACGTGCACCCTCACAATAAAGATCCAACCATTTGCAAGCATTGAAAGATGGGATCAAAGAACTCTAAACATGTGCATGAAAGAATGAAATTCTAACAATAGACATAGTAACTATGCATGAAACATGGCAAGCTACAAACATAGATCATGAATAGCATGCATTGAAAAACATTTGTTTGTTTCACATACAGAAAACATAGCATAGTGGCAATCAGCTTGTCCCTCATAGATTAGAAATATAGATGCATAGGACACCTTCAAAGTTCACAAGGGTGACTAGAAACAAGTAGCACAAGAACAAGTAATAACACAATATGCATCAATTAATAAGCTTTGGAACACTGCACACAGAATGACAATTGTGCTCTCTTAATGGTGCCTAAAGGTAGAAGGTGGAGACTCAATAATGATGGAAGAAAGGCCTTTTTGTAAAGGAAGCAGGGATTACAAGTTTCAAAAAGAGCTTCCAAAAATTATGGTACTTATTAGCTTTCAGCCCTCATTGCCCCTATCATAAGCATCTTGAAGTGGTTAAGGTTAAAGTGGCAAAGCTGGAGTATATGCTTGACAAAGTATAAGTTGTCAATCTCAAGTCCCTTGACTATGAGGGCTACACCTCATGGATACTCAACTTAGGGCCCATGCAAGTTCTTGTCACTGTAAGTATTTGCATATCATTGAGAACCGCCAACGGGGTACCCCTTGCACATGGTACAGGAGCTTTCCCATAACCAAAATGACAAGGCAAGCAAACAATGAGAATCTCAGCAATTCTTCTTATGTACCATCGGAATATGCTGCTTTTTTCTCTCTTCCCTCTTTTCTCAATGTGTCTCTCTTTTTTATAAGAAGAATGCTTCATAGATGTCACTATGGTAATGCTGCAAGTTTCCACCATGATTAGGCATGGCTTAGGCTAGCGGCCCAGGCGTTTCTCTAACACAGAATACAAACTCCATGGACTTACAAGTTCCCACTTCATTTCACACCGGTAACATCCATAGACAAAAGAGCATGATATCAACAGAGTACAAAAAGTACAAGTGCAATGTTGAAAACGTTCCCCGTGACAGCACGGTTCTGCTAATCCCAACTTATAAGTGCAAGCATATACAACAAAGTTGCCTCAATGGTTCAAGTTTATTAGGGTCAAAGAATAAAATGTGCCATCAAGTTCGTGAGGGATTTAATCACTAAGTTTTCACATAAAAAATAGTTTTTAATTGTAAGATAGATGAAAACAAGAATATACTTGGAATGGTGTAACACACCATGCATAGGAGTTTATAGTGGACACTTTGGAATAACTTGGTTTCTTGGGCGTTGGAAACATGAGTAGAACTTACTCATACAAGTGGAGGCTAGCAAAAGACTGGGAGCAACCAACTAAGAGAGCAATAATGGCCAAAATTATGCAATGCAACAAGGCAAACTAATCAAAGCAAAGAGTGATACTACAAGTCAAGGACTAAATGATCATAGAGGCTAATGGCGACTTGTCATGTCATAACATGGTGTGAGCATGTGCCAAGTCAACCCAAGCAAAACATCAAAGGAGAATACCACAATACTATGCTTTTGCATGCTAAAACAACGCATAATTTCTTCAAGGCACACTAAGCAATCCCAATTGTTTGGAACAAGACATGCTACAGCAATAATCACTAAGCATAATGCTAAAACAACACCTAGCTTGTCATGCCAAAGTCTAATTCATAGTCAATGCAAGCTCCTCTTGCACTTCAATAAGAACTTACTACTCCTTTCCAAACACCAAGCAAACTTATTTGCAAAACAACACAACGAGAACGGGGGTCCGAACTACTAAAGCAACCTAAACAAACTAAGCAAAGCAAAATAAAATAAAACTAAGACGCTCCAAGAACAACATAACTGTGCATGAAACAATAAAAGTGAAGTGTCTAGACAGACCTGAGCTTTTTATTGATGAAGAAGGGGATGCCTTGGGCATCCCCAAGCTTTGACGCTTGTACCTCTTGGATATTTCTTGGGGTGACACCATGGTGGCATCCCCAAGCTTGAGCTTTTGTCCATTATTCATCTCATTGCATCATTCTCTCTCTACACCTGAAATTCTTCCTTCATACAAAACTTCAAACAATCTTCATTAGCAACATTAGCTTATTCAAAAGATATTAGACCGCTGGCAAAGCTTTGGAACAGCAAGGCTTTTCATTAAAAACACAAGCTACTAAAGTAACTCCTTCAAAGAAACTCAATTTACCTGAAGCGAGCTCAAAAAGTAATCAATAAGAAGCAAATGCAAATAATGGCAGAAATCTGTCAAAACAGACCAGCAGGTAGAAACGAATTTTTTCGAACATCATCTGTTCTCAAATAAAAAAGTGTTGAACTAATGAAAGTTAGCCAACATACTGGGGGATTTATTTGTAAATTTTGATCTCAATCCGAGTTACAGATCGTCCTCACGAATTTTTTTGGTGGAGGATAGAAATCTGTTTCGGGACAACAACTCCCCAAATCTTACTTCCCTCTCATTAGAGGTCATTCTTGGCACAAAAAGCAAACAAAAAGGATAAGGAGAGGTTATTACTAAAGTAATAACTTCCAAGACTAAAGGAAACTCTTGGGTTATCTCCCAACAAGTACTTTTCTTTAACGCCTTTAAGTTAGGCACAAGAAGCTTGACAAGATGCTCACATAAGAATTATGAATTGAAGTCAAAGAGAGCATCAAAAAGCAAATTAAAAACACATTTAAGTCTAACCAACTTCCTTTGCATGGGAATTTTGTATTAAAATAAATACACAAAGAACAAAATGACACGCATAGGAAGATGAAACAAGAGTAACTTCAAAACTTTCAGCCAATAGAGAGGTGTTTCAGTACCATGAAAAATTCTACAACCTTAGTTTTCTCTCTCATAATAATTTTCAGTAGCATCATGAATAAATTCAACAATATAGCTATCACATAAAGCATGTTTCTCATGATCTACAAACTCATGATTTCTATCAAGCTCAAAAATAGTGGGATTAAAACCTTCACAGGTTTTATCCAAAGTAGATATTTCAAAAGGATCCACAGGAACATAACATTCATCCTCCTTTAGTAAGCATGGAGGACAATCAAATAATATAAGAGGTAAAGAGTTACTCTCATTAGAAGTTAGGCATGGGTATATCCATTCTTCCTCCTTTTGTTCATCACTCTCCTCCTCTCTTTTCATCTAATGAGCTTCTAGTTTCAACAATTTATTCTTCCAAAGGCTCCTGTAAGGCATTAGTCTCTTCCATTTGTGGAAAGCATCTATTAAAATATTCAAGAATATAGCCATTTGCTTCCTTGTAATTATCAAAGTAAAATTTAAGTATCTCATAAACCTCACATTCATAAGGTGCATCATCAGTATTTTCAAGCAAACTGGCAAGTTCAAATGCACCCTTGAAAGCAATAAATTCTTCAATTTGTTCCACATCATAAAAGTCATAATTTCCCTTAACATAAGAAGATATGGTAACATTATCATTATACGCACATTGAAAAGGCAGGTTGTAACATCCCTAAAATCATGTTTTCAAAGCTTTGCATATCATTCATGCATGCATACTCATTTAGGGTTCAATTTCAAACTCATTTGAAAGAAACATAAACTTTGAGTGCTATGATTTTATGTAAGCACGCATTGATTCAATGCCACTCTCAAAGGAGAGAATATTTTTTTTAAACCAAGTTTTGTTTGCTCATAAGTTGGATTGATTGAGTGTTAAAGCTTGGACAAAATTTCCAAAATAAAAATGGTTTTAAAACCCTTTTGAAATCTTTATCAAACCATGTGCTAAGGCACTGTTATTTTAAAATTTTCAAAGGAACTATGCAAGTCCAACAAGACAGCATGGTTTTATACCCAAAATTATACAGGATTCATTTTATAAAAGCCCAGAAAGATTTGGAATTCAAATGATTTTGAATTCATTTGAAAAAGGTTCCTGAAAATCAATTTAGAAAAAGAAAAGGAATTAGAAAACACAACTGGGCCTGGCACCACCTTTCCAGCCCAACAGCAGAACCGGCCCAAAAGCCCACCCGGGCCATTCCCCCTCCGCTCCTTCTCTCACCCGCGAAGAACCAGCCCCGCAGCCACTGAGCACTGGGCCCGTCGTCTTCCCCATTTTCTCGCGCGCAGACACCGCTCCGCCGTTACCACCGTGCAGTGACGCCGCGATTAAAACTCACTTAATTCCCATTGAATCAGCGCGATCCTCGCCCCGCTTCTGGCTACTTAAACGCCTCGCCGCCGCGGTCATTTCCCCCCACTTTCCTCGCTCACTCCGCCACCAGGCTGCGCGCATTCGAGCTCAAACCCCCGCAGCACCGACGACCTCCGGCGATTGATTCCGGTGAGCTCCGACCGCCCCCCTTTCTCTGGTTCAAACAAACGTGACTAGCATGTTCTTGTGTGTTCTCTGATACCTTCCGTTTGCTTTCTCGTAACCCAGCTCACCGTCCCCGTTCACGCCCGCAAGCGACAGAACCGTCGTTCGACTCCGGCGAGCAATTGAGGTATAATCCGACCGCCCCTTGTATTCTCCTTGATCCAGTAGTGTTCGCCGTAGACTTGCGCACCCCCTAATGCAACTGGTTCATGCTAGGGTGACCCAGAGCGTCGCCAACGTCTTCTTCACCGTGCACCCGACGCTGTGCTCAACTTCGACGAGTTCCTACGGCCACATCAACTCGCCCCTGTCCACGGCAGCAACATCTTGAGCTTCCTCGTGATCTTGCAAGTCTGGTAAGCCACCCCACATCCCCCAGCCCCTCCTGTATTCGCCGGACCATCGCCGCCAGTAGCGCCGCCGCCAGCATCCATCTGCGCCGCCCATCCTTGGTCGCATGCTTAGTAGCCGTAGGATCTAGATCCGGCGCTCTAGATTAGATCTACATCGAAGCGGTAAGTGACGATCTGAGTCATACGAGTTAAGTTAGATCTGACGGTCCACGCTGGTTGATCCGTGCGAAGCGGTACCGACGAATCAGAAAGCGCCGCGTGGCCTGTGTTTAAATTTAAAACAGAAGTTTGATCTATTAGTTAACCAAACTTGTAAAATTCATAACTTTTGATCCACACGTTCAAATTTTACAAATTTTATATCATTGGAATCAGGAGAGAAAATACTTTCTGTTTATGCAATGTGTTTAATGTTTTGCCTCTGTAAAAATGGTTGTTTTTATGGAAACATTTGTGGGCATAATTTGTGTATAGTAATTACTTGAAAAATGATTTGTTGATCAAATAAAGTTTATTTGGTGTGTTTTGGACATGTTTAGGATTCAGTACTATATACTTGTATTTTTTGTGTGGAAAAATCATCACATGGCATTTGCATGCATTCATATATTTTTGTTTGTATATTTTGATATGTGATCTTAGTGCCATTATTATATGTATAGATTTTGGTGCAAATAGTGATTGTGATTGTGAAGATTGTTGCTACTCCCCAAACTACCAAGGCAAGTGGTTCTTCATGATTTTTTTATTCCTATATTTTTCAACTATGCATTAGAAATATTTTGTATAGGACTTGCATGAATATTTTGATTTATATGCTATGCTTGGGAAATCCTAGTAGTTGTAGAATTGCTAGAAATTTCTAAGTTAATATGCTTACCATTGCCATGCTTAGCCTAGCTAGTAGCAACCAAGGGTGGTTATATATTCATGTTATGTAAAAATATTTCTAAGTCTTTGGACTTGTGTTTTGCTTAATAAAACAACTAAGTGAATGAAACACCTGGGTGGAATGGAAATAATGGTTTGTGTTGAGTGGTTACACAAGGACCATTTCTATGGTTTACCTTGTGTATCTCACTTGTGGAAAGCCACCCAGGAACAAAGGGATTTAAGATGCCATGTGTTAAGAAGCTTCTAGTGCAACCACATGGCATTATGGGCTCTGCCTGGACCATATAGGTTGCAATAACTTAGCCATTTGGACAGTTGGTGGTAGTGGGATGATAGGTTTGGAGCGCGTCCATTTGGTCTAAGGGAAGGCTTTTGAAAGGGCCTGTCTTGGTGAAAATCAAGTCTTGTGGGCAAAGTGCACAACCTCTGCAGATGGAAAAATCTAAGTACATAGCCATGTCCCTGGTATTGGACAACTTGAGCATCAAGACATGGAAGCTAACAAGAATCTCCTCACCCCAATTTCTAAGTTAAAACTTGTGGTTGAACAAGGGTGAAGGATCACCAATGTCTATTGGTGATTCCTTGGGAAAGTTTTTATCAAAGAAAAACTTAGTGTTTTCAACTGATAGGTAAAACTTATTTTGAGAAAAGCAAGCCTAAGCTACACTTAGCCAAATGCATGTAGAACCTAGATGCTAATATTCTACTAAGGTATCACTTCCCAATACTATTCCAAAGTATTGACCCACTGTGGCTGTAACTTGTGATGTTGCAGGTTATTCTGATGATGATTAGGGGTTATGACTCTACACTCAACATGCTTGCCTATGGCACATGAAGATGAAGACTTATTTATCTTATTATATATTTGAACTCTTGTATTAGGCATGTGGCCATGGAGTTTGTAAAAGACTATGTTTGTCTCTGGAATGATATGTAATAATGACCTTTGTTTATGTGTACTTCGTCTAGGGACTAGCATTGCAATCACGTGGATCCTTACCTTTATAAAGGGATGGATCTTACAGATTGTATCAGAGCACTGTGTTGCCTGTAGGATTATGACCCTAGGATTGGATTAGAAACCACTAAGGAAAAAATTTCAACAATTTCCACACTTGTCTCTTTCTTCTCATAAACTTTTCTAATTCTTCTTTCTCATATATATTTGTAGATGAACTCCATCAACGAATCCATAAGGAAGGGACCACTCATGACCCTGACCCTAGAGTGTGAGACTGAATTTTCAAAGGCCCTCAAGAACCTTATGGTTACCATGGGGATACATGGTGCTGCTGTGTACAAGGGTTTCCCTGTGATGGATGAAGGAGAAGAATATTGGTGGGTGCAACTTCACTTGTACAAAAACAAGGAAGACAACCACAAAGAATCAGGATTATGCATGGTTACCAACTCAGTGATGCACACCACATTCTTTGATTCTGCAAGGGATGCATCTTGGAAGGCCATCAAAGAGCTTGGTGATAGACTCAAGTGCAGAATGCTCAACACCCAGAATGACCTTAGAGAAGAAAAGAAACATACCCAAGAGTTGGAGACTACCAACCAACAACTAAGGGAAGACATCATAGACTTGATTTTGGAATCTTGTGAACAAGATAGGCAGATGGCTACTAAGGATGCTTTGATAGCCATTTTGTCTAGTGAGTGAGAGTTGTAACGTACTTCGTTAGTTGGACCACCACACTTATCATTTTATTTCCAAATTTTTTGTCTAAGTTATGTTGAACCTTGGATGCTTGTAATGGATTTATGTATGCCATGACTTGTGTTTGGTTTGCAAATGATATGCTTGTGCTACCTTGTTTTGTGTTTTCTGTTGATGTTATTTCTAACTTTTCTCTATCTTATAAAATAGATGCCTAATGTTACTATCAGCACAGCTGAAGAGTTCAAGGGAACTCGTTTTGGCACCCGTCTTATTGAGCTCACTAGTGTGCTCAATCTCCCACTTCCTACCATCATGATGCTTCCCCTCACCAAGTTCGAGAGGAAGGACCTTTGGATCTTCAAGGTTACTCAGCCAGGACGCCAGACTGAGCCAGCCACGGAGGCCATCACCTTCAAGCTCATCCATGATGACAAGGAGAGAGGCCTAGAGGTAGTCATGCAGGATTTGCTTGGACGTTTGCTAGGGAGACACTCTCGGGAGATTATAGGTACTCACTTCCACGCCTTCGGTAGACGTGACAAGGATGGTGAGGCCATTGACTTCGAGGATACTGCTAGAGAGACGGCAGAGCCGATTCGTCTATACCTCCAAGACTTAGAGGTTCTTCTTAGGCACCTAGATACTGATAGGACCAACGTCATGCTTAGCAATGACGAACTCCAGGTGCAGCTTCGTGAGAAGGACAAGCTATTCGTGGAGCAAGATGAGATAGTCAAGGAGATGGAGGCCAAGTTTGAGAGTCGGGATAGAAAGTTCAAGAGTCAAGAGAAAAGCGTCCAAGATAGGAACAAGAGGATTCGAGAGATGACTGCAGAACTAGAGGCCAAGGACTTCGAGCTCGAGCATCAGCAGGTGGTGATTGAGAGACTTCGTTCATAGAAGAGGGCTCTCAAAGCCAAAGTAGAGGCCTTGACTACCAATGTCGAGGAATACAAGACCACAATGGAGAATGCAGGTCTTACATTTGTTGATGAGGAGGTTGATGCAGAGGAGTAGTGATGACTACTCATTTACCTTTTATTTACCATGCTTTTGATTATTGAGTCGCAATGATCATCCAACATGTGGATGGCTTGCTATTGGTGTGTTTACTTTTAAAAACTTGTTGTTATGTCGTTGAACTTTATGTCATTTTGATGCATGTTTGGTGATTGTCTATGTGATGTATTGTGCATGTTAAGCATATATGGGTATCTCATTCTTATCCTTATTGAACACCACAGATGCCTCCTCGACGTGCCAATCCCATCCCGAACAACAACAATGTCACCGCAGAGATGCAGCAGCTGATGACAGCTCAGACACAGCTGATGCCGATGATGACCACCTTTATGCAGAATCAGAACAACAACAATAACAACAACAACAATAATAACAACAACAACAACAATTAGAACAATCCACCAGGTTTTGACATGCTCACCAGATTCCTAAGACTGAGGCCAGCAAAGTTCTCAGGGACTACTGATCCCATGGTGGCCAATGATTGGCTACGCTCAGTGAACAAGGATTTGGTAACTGTTGGCTGTACTGATGAGGAGAAAGTCAGGTTTATAGCACATTTGTTGGAAGGGCCAGCAGCTACTTGGTGGGATAACTTCCAGATCACCACTCCCATTGAGGATGTAACATGGGCAATCTTTGAATATGGTTTCCGTACTGCTCACATCTCATCCGGCGTGATGAGTTTGAAGAAGAAGGAATTTCATAACTTGAAATAGCGCCACCGCAGCGTGGCTGAATATATTGAGGAGTTTAACAATCTGGCGCGTTATGCACCGGATGAAGTTGACACTGATGCAAAGAGGAAAGAGAAGTTCCTCGAAGGATTGAACAATGAACTGAACCTGCAGCTATCTGTGGCCTATGTCCCCACTTATCAGTCTCTTTGTGACAAGGCTGCCATCTCGGAGAGCAAGATGAAACAGGTTGAAAGCAGGAAGAGGAAGCACTCGGACAAGCACAGCTCGGGATCGTCTCACAAGCGTTCCCATTATGATGATAGTGGGAATTCTGGATCTCACAAGCATGGAAAGTACAACAGCCACCACAAACACAACCGTCATCATGACAACAAGCATCACCGTAGTCAAGACAATGACAAGTACAAGAATCACAAGAGTGGGTACAAGAACCACCACAATGGAAGTGGAAGTGGTAGTGGAAGCCAGCCTGTCAAGAAGGATCTTAGTCAGGTTGAATGTTTCAAGTGCAAGAAGATGGGACATTATGCAAATGAATGCCCAGAAAAGAAAGTTGAAGGACCCAACAAGCCCAACCCTTTCCAAAAGGGACAAGTGAACCACATCAATGTGGAAGAAATTTATGAGGAGTCCGATGCTGTGGCTGGTAAGTTCAAACTCAATTCTATTCCAGCACTTGTTCTTTTTGATACTGGTGCATCACATTCATTCATATCAAAAGCATTTATTGATAGAAATGGGTTTCCAACTGAAAACATTGGGTGTCCAACAAAAGTAAGTTCCCCAGGTGGAGATATGATAGTGAGTCTTGGATGCCGGGATATAGTAATAGAGTTTGGAAAGCATAAGTTTCCAGTGAGTCTGATAATCCTAGATTCCCAAGGACTAGATGTAATTTTGGGAATGGATTGGATGACCAAGTATGAAGCACTACTAGATTGTGCTAATCGAACTGTTGCACTCACAACCCCGGAAAAGAAACGGATAAGATTCAAGTCTAACTTTGAATCAAAAGGGAGTAAGCTTAATTCTCTTAAGGGGTTTAGCATAGATAGTGTCCCAAGTGTGAGTGAATATCCGGATGTGTTCCGGAAGAATTGCCGGGAATGCCACCAGATAGAGGTGTGGAATTTTTGATTGATTTGCTACCAGGATCTGGACCAATAGCAAAGAGACCGTACAAGATGTCAGTTGATGAGTTGAAAGAACTCAAGAAACAACTTGGAGAACAATTGCAGAAAGGATTTATTCAACCAAGTTCTTCATCTTGGGGAGCACCAGTTTTATTTGTGGAAAAGAAAGATAGGAGTCAAAGGTTATGCATAGATTACCGTTCACTCAATGAGGTGACTATCAAGAACAAATACCCTTTGCCTAGAATCAACGACTTGTTTGATCAGCTAGAAGGGGCCTGTGTGTTCTCAAAGATTGATCTCCAGTCAGGTTATTTCCAGCTCAAGATAAGAGAACAAGACATACCTAAAACAGCTTTCACCACTAGGTATGGATTGTATGAGTATACCGTGATGCCATTTGGTTTGACCAATGCACCAGCTTACTTCATGAATATGATGAACAAGGTGTTCATGGAGTTCCTTGACAAGTTTGTTGTCGTATTCATCGATGACATTTTGATCTACTCCAAGAGCAAAGAAGAGCATGAAGGACATTTGTGATTGATACTTGAGAAGCTTAGAGAGCATAAGCTGTATGCCAAATTCAGCAAGTGTGAATTCTGGTTGAATGAAGTTGGATTTCTTGGACACGTTGTGTCAGGTGACATGGTTATACCCTACGGGTACGTAACTTCAGCATACCTAGTCCAGCCCAAGGAAGGCCCACTGCGGATATACGCTGGCCCATGAAGATTTTCGGGTGACCAAGGCCTAGGATGTCTTCGGATCCTTGGGGAACAAGACTAGTTTAGATAGGAAACCCAAAAGGGCAACGCCCTAGAACTTGTAACCGACTAGGACTATGCCCGAGACCTGCCTAAGTCTATATAAAGGCCAGGAGGGCACGTCCTAGGGAAACTCAACCAACCTCGACTCATACTTTCGCACACGCATCCACGCCAGATCGAATCTGCGCACCCTGTAACTTTCGGTTCCGCCGTAATCAAGAGCAGACAAGCAGGAGTAGGGTTTTCCCTCCGGGGGCCTAAACCTGGGTAAATCTCGTGTCCCCTGGTTGCTTGTCTGTTAACCGTGCCACGATCTCCAGCATCCCCATCTTCTCCAAAACCCAAGTCCATAACAATGGGCATAGACGAGATTAAACCTCGTCAATTGGCGCCGTCTGTGGGAACTGGGGCTGCTGATTGTGCGGTTGTGACGGTTCCGACCCGATCGATCTACAACTCCGCGGCGACGGAGAATCACCTCCTCTTCGGCGCTTTCGACTTCACCGCCCACTCGCCGGCCACCATGAAGGATTTCGAGCCCATAGGCGACAGACTCAAAATTTTGTTCGGGAGCTTCTGCTTCCAGGTGGGACAAACTGGCACCCTCCGCCTCTCCGAGCGGGTGCCCGTACCGTCAATCAGGCCCGCTTCATGGGATCCACACCCCGTGCTACGCACGTCACCATCAACAGATGAGTTCTACAGCAGCAGCAGCTGCAACTCCGATCTGTGCGATCCACCTTTGGATGAAGGGACCTACGGCTCCGGATCCGAAAGCTGTGGCAGCAGCCAACCAATCTGAAGGCGCTACCTGTGCGCCGCAGTCATCCAAACTGACGAGGAAACGCCTAACCCGCCGCCCAACCCTAACCCGGATAGAAACGGCGAAAACGGTGGAAACGGCGATAACGGGGAAAACGGCGGCCACCTCATCCAACTTAGCAAAGAAGGATGGGTCGAAGCACGCCGCGTTGTCTCAGGCGAAATAGTCCTACCTCTGGACTCCCCACGTGATCTGCTGAGGGCATACCACTACCTCCTCATCGAGGAGCACAAGAAGCAAGTCGAGATGCAGAAGACGCTCGACAAACGCAAGCAAGCAGCCTCTGAATCCAGTGCGCGACGAGTTGCGCTCTCCGCCATGGAACCTGGCTCAAGCACAAACAGAAACCAGGGGAACAAGCACCGTTCTCGGGTGGAAAACATGGACCCGAAGGAACGGCGTGACGTGACCCGAACTCTCCATACATCATTCATGGACATGGATGCTGACGGCAACATCATCCCGAAGACGCCACAAGCTGCGATCATGGCAGCCACTGCGTACCTCGCGGCTCACCCACCTCTGGAGGGGGACCCGAAAAGTGCCATGCATAAGTCCGCACTCACCGGACTAGGACTAATCGGAGCTGCGCTCCACGAAGACGCTCCTGCGGAGCCGAAGAAGAAAGCTCCGGCCAGGCGCGACCGGAGCCCCACACCCTCATCTGAAGAGGAAGAGGAGCACGATCTTCCTCAAAGGAATAAGAGCTCCAACCGCCATAAACGCGACTACGACGCCAGAGACAAACTTACACAGCGCAAGATCGACAAGGCACGCGCCAAGCGCGCATGCTCGTCTGAATCTGAGATGGATGAAGACGAAGGAGAACTCTGTGGAGCCCGATGCTTCAGCAGATCCGTCCGGCGAACGCAGATGCCACGAAACTTCAAGCTTCCTTCGGACACTCCGAAGTTCAACGGCACACAAGATCCAAAATCCTGGCTCAGTGACCATCTGTCATCCGTCAAGCTTCACGGAGGCAACAAAGAAACCGCCATGCAATGCCTTCAGCTGCAGCTGACAGGCGCGGCGCGAGTCTGGCTCAGCAGCCTATCATCAGGATCCATCCGAAGCTGGGAGGAGCTCACTTACAGTTTCATCCGAAACTTCAAAGGCACCAGCAAGAGGCCCGCCTCAATCGAAGAATTGCGAGCCTGCACTCAAAGAACGAGTGAATCTATTCGCTCATACATACTGCGCTGGTCTACGACCAAGAACTCCGCAGCACACATCTCCGAAGAGAGGGCCATCGACGCCTTCAGGGACGGCGTCAAGCGCCCAGACTTCAAGGAGGAACTTGGGCGTGTAAAGCCCAAGACACTCGATCACCTCATGGAAATCGCCAACAGCTGGGCAGACGGCGAAGATTGCATCCAGCGACCGCAATCAGATGAAGAGGACGACTACGGTCGAAGACGCGAACGCCGCAGCAAGAGGAGATCACGCATCTACGAGGACCGCGACGGACCCGACATGGTCGCGGCCGGCTACGCCGACCGCCGCAACGACAACAGCCGCAACAGCGGAGGATACCGCAGCGGAAACTTCCGCGACAGCGGACGACCAACGCAGTCGTGGCAACGCCGCGACCGCGACAGCGGACCCTCGGCATTCGACAAACTTTCGGGTCCATGCACCATCCACTTCTACATCGACAAACAGGATGGCAAAAAGAAAGCCAGACACATGCTCAAGGACTGCCGCGAGTTCCAAAAACTCAGCGAAGGCATGATGCCGCACCAGCTCCTTGACATTTCCGGCATTCCGAAACTTCGTCAGAAGACCCGCAAGAGTCGTTGGCACGGCATACAACGGAAACATGACGTGCAGTACCGAAGACAGTGATGTCTGCACCTGGCGGAGCACCCGCGAAACCTGGTAGACGCGATCCTGCACCGTCGCCAGAACCATGGCGCGATCACGGTCCATCCAGAAGAAGCCGCCGGCCTCCATGTCCTGTTGAGTCAAACAGTTGACTCGAACAACAATAGGCTCTTTCTCTTCCCTCGGAGCAATATTGGCACATGTGACAAACGCACAAAACAAGAGTAAGGCAAGCAGGCTCACCCGAAGAACTGGGCTACAGCCCGAAAGAAGGATCAACTTACATTGCATCTGCTCGGACAGTCGACCCAGCTCTGCCATCAAATACTCCTCTCTGGCTGCACCACGGTCTGCTTTGGATTTCCAAATGTCAGCACGACCGCGTAACCCAAGCAAATCCCTCTCCAAGCTACGCACGCGATCCTGAAGAAAAGCAAGCTGCGAGGAATCATCCAATGATGCTCGCAAGGGCCTTTTGGATGAAGTATCAACTGGGTCAGCACCCGAAGGAACCTATAGCAGCAGAAAGGCACACAGACATTCAGCCAAGGATAAAAGCACAACACGGAGGAATTCATTAAAATAAGGCCACTACGTGGCACAAGGATAGTATCACAAAAGATATTTACAATAGAAGCAGACTACAAACTACTCTACGCCTACTATGCCTAAGGTGCAGGACACTGAGTCGCCTTAGAGCCAGACTGCCTAGCCTTAGCCTCGCCCTGCTGCCGCAGCGCGTACTCAGACAACAAGTCAATGAGCTTGGGCCCATATCGTCGGCAGCGAACGGAGTAGGCGGCGAAAGCTACCTCGGATCCATCCGCAGCCGACGGCATCCGAGAAGTGATCTGGGGCAGGTCCAGCTCCGCCCCAGCCGCCATGGCCATCGCCAGCCCGACAGACGCCCCGATGCCTTTCTGCTTGCACTTGTACGTGGCAGACGCTTCGCCTGACAGAGCCTCTGCCAGGGAATCCACATCTTCAAGAGAGGCACCCTTCGGGAAGAGCTCCTGGTAGAAGCGACCAAGGACCTCCTTCGCCTTGGCAAGGGAGTTGACGACGGTGCTGAAGCGGTCTTCGACCGCTACAGTGGCATCATCCAGAGCACTCCCGTGCTCCAGAGCACCGCGGTCGAACTCAATGCCTGCGGCATCTGAGACAAAACACAAGAAAGACATGAAGAAAGATAGCATACAAAGAAGATTCGTCGAAAAAGAAACAAGTCCCAAAGCTTGTACTCACTCGAAATGGCCTTGGCAGCAGCCATGATCTTATCTGCCACCCCCTTTTCACGAGCAGCCGCAACGGTGGCCAGCTGCTCCTCACGATCTGCAGCCTCCTGCTGCAGACGCTCCTTCGCTTCGGCTGCCTTCGTCAGCTCCAGCTCAAGGCGCTCTTTCGCACCAGCGGCAGCTTCGACCTTCTGCTCCAATTGGCCAAGGCTCTTCTTCAGAGCATCAACCTCACGGAGAGAGGCATTATGCTCCTCTGCATTTACAACAAGCACACGTCAAAGAACAGGACCAGGACAAAACAAGAGAAGTACTACGAGGCAGACGAATACCTTGAAGCTGCCGCAGTTTCGCCTCTAGCGTCAGGCGCTCCTCCACCAGCCGCTTGGCCTCTTGGACAAAAGGCTACAGAAAACAGCAATAGAAGTAAGAACAGGACTTGGGGGCTACGCCCAATACAACGCAAAAACAACATCAGCACTCGAAGACACTTGGGGGCTCCCCCCGTAACATCAAGCAGAAAACTTACGTGCTCCGAAGGCGAACCTGACAGGCTCGTCTGCGAAATTCTGGGGCGCAACCACCAGCCTCTCCTGCACCGGAGGAACTGGCGCAATGTCACCCGAAGTCGCCACCGTCTGAGGAGGAGGCGACGCAATGTTCGACTCCCCCATCATCTCGTGCGCTCCATCACTAGAGCCGTCGGAAGATTGCCTGCACACGAACCAATCAACACAGGTGCAAGAACAACAAGGGAACCAAGGAAAACAGGAGCAAACAAGAAAACTTACGAGCCCAACGCGCTCAGGTCGAAGATAGGAGAAGCCCTTCGGGCCCTCTTCTCTTCCTTCTTTTCTTCCTTCTACTCCTCCTTCTTTTCTTCCTTCCTCCGCTTTGCTGGCGGGTGCGGAGCAACAGCTCGCACAGGAATGGCATGAAGAGGAGAGGAAGAACCCTCATGAACATCACCCTGACGCTCAAGGCCCAGAGGATTCCTGGGAGTCGGAGGAGTCGAGGCATCCGAAGATTCGCTGGAGCTCCGTGATCGCTCGCGCGAATGATCCTCACTCGACTCGTCGGCATCCTCCGCTGGAGACCGCGCTGACGGTAGCTCGGACACGGAGTCCACCACTTCATTATCCGGGGCATTTGGATACCTTTCGGGCAATGGTGGTGCCATGCCCGGCACTTTGAAGCTCTGCAAAAGGAAAAGGGACTTTGTTAGCAAACAAAGGAAAAAGTGCACAGCCGATAAAAATAAAAAGGGAACACTACGTGCGCAAATCTACACCTTCGGTACGGCCAGCGTCGAAGAAAAGGGAGGAGTCTACGACTTCCCCAGAATTTCTTCGTCTGCCTTGAACTTCAACAACGCGCGAAGAGTCTTGTCAAGTTCCGCCTCGGAGATTTTCTCACTCGAAACCCTCGTCGGATCACGGCGCCCAGAGTAAAGAAACATCGGATGCGCCCTCGCTTGGAGAGGCTGCACCCGACGCTCAAGAAACGTCCGGATGACGTCGACACCGTTCACCTCCTTCTCAGGAATCAGTTGGAGATCCTCCACTCGACGGTACAGGGCCTCAATCTCCGCCACCTCACCATCTAAGATTTGGTTTTTCCAGGATCTTTTCTTCTCAATCAACTGGGAGGGGTCAAAAGGAACGAGACCAAAATCTTGCCCAGGCAGTACGGAGTCACGGATGTAAAACCATTTCCTCCGCTAGTACTGGACAGATTCCGACATGGAAAAGGAAAAGAATTGGACATTGGGACTGAGAGAGATGATGAAACCCCCAATGGGATACACACCATCCGAACCAGATTGCCTCTTCACGGAATAAAGCTTCCGGAAGAGGCCAAAGTGCGGCTCAATGCCAAGCCAACACTCGCAAAGCGTGATAAAACACGCAATGTGGAGAAGGGAGTTGGGAGACAGATGATGCAACTGAACCCCATAGAAGAAGAGCAGTCTACGAAGGAAGTCATGGACTGGATACGAGAAACCACACAAGACAAAGGCAAGAAACATAACCCGATACCCAGCTGGGGGACGGGGGATTACCTCATTGCCAGGGAGTCACACGGACGTCGTGTCCTGCGGGATCAGGCTCCGCTCACGCAGCTTGCGGAGATCGCTCTCCCGCGTTTCCATTCGCGGCCATCCACCATCGGTGACGCGCGCAGCGGCGGTGCCCTTCTTGCCTCCGGCGGCGCTGGTCCCAACCGCAGATGAGGATTTCTTCGTCTTCCCCATAACACTACAGCGGTGGTGCCGTTAGCAAGGACGAAGGACAAAGGAAATGTGGAGGAAAAGATCAATGCGCAGCAAGAATCGCTCAAGAACAAAGAGGAAGAAAGCAGATGAACTGGTGCGGTGAAAAACAAAATCACGATTTCACTCAGGATTATAACAGCAAAGACGATGCACGCCAGCCGTCCATCAAGAAGACCTAACGCCAACGGTAGATCTGACCGTACACGTGTCAACACCACAACGAACCGTCGTTACCACGCCGTCCACTACACGCGGAAATCGAGGAGGCACCGTGATCATCTCCACGCCGCGCGTGACCAGTCAATTCAAAGTCAGCAAATGGGACCCACGCTTCGTCTAGTCAAGTCACCTCTGGCATAGCAGACGCCTAAGGTCATCGATCGTAAGCACTGACGTCATCAAAAGCTATACTAGCATCACTTCGGCTCCACGTCTAAGAGTACTCACTCGAATCTGCGATTCGACTAAATACTCGGGGGCTACTCCTATCAGGAGCGCTGGCCGCGCACCCGACAGACAAATGAGGACAAAATTACTTCTCTTAGTCCTACGTCGAGTCTACGACTCCACTACGGACTCGGGGGCTACTCCCATAGGAAGGATGGATTTAAGCATCCGAAAATTTTTGAGTCCTGCGGACCTAATGACTGAAACAATGCTTGAACTAAAAGTCGGGAGTAGCCCCCAAGTCTCCGTTCGAGTCTACGACTCGAACAGACACTTGGGGGCTACTCCCATAGGGAGCGCTGGTCGCGCACCCTATGAAATCTTCGACTGCGATCTTTCGGATCAGCACGCAAAAACTTTTTGGCAACTTTGCCCCAACAAAACGCTGAGCGAGCGACAATCTCCTTGGCCACCCGAAACACCTCCGAGGTGATAAATGTTCGGATGCTGCGTCTATGACGCAAAGATAAGACCTACAGACATCATCTGATGGCCTGGCAACGCACCTGACTGCGCTCTGCTAGTATGAATCCGTACCAACAGGTACGATGAAAAATCCTGACGGACGCGTTGGGTACACCAATTAAAATCACTGGAATTCCTCTCCTGTAATTCCTCCGCGGCCTGAGTTGAATTACACCAGCATATGTTCCAGGCCCGGGTTAAGGGACCCGAACCTGAAGAAGATCGTGTTGTTTCGTCCTAGGACAGTTAACTGACCCTGATCCGTCGGATGAGTCAGGCACACGTATCAGCAAACCCTACACATTCTCTTGAAAGACAGAGTTGCACCCGAAGGATTGAAGAGTCCTCAGCCGAATCTACGATTCGACTGACCACTCGGGGGCTACTGACATGGTTATACCCTACGGGTACGTAACTTCAGCATACCTAGTCCAGCCCAAGGAAGGCCCACTGCGGATATACGCTGGCCCATGAAGATTTTCGGGTGACCAAGGCCCAGGATGTCTTCGGATCATTGGGGAACAAGACTAGTTTAGATAGGAAACCCAAAAGGGCAACGCCCTAGAACTTGTAACCGACTAGGACTATGCCCGAGACCTGCCTAAGTCTATATAAAGGCCAGGAGGGCACGTCCTAGGGAAACTCAACCAACCTCGACTCATACTTTCGCACACGCATCCACGCCAGATCGAATCTGCGCACCCTATAACTTTCGGTTCCGCCGTAATCAAGAGCAGACAAGCAGGAGTAGGGTTTTCCCTCCGGGGGCCTGAACCTGGGTAAATCTCGTGTCCCCTGGTGGCTTGTCTGTTAACCGTGCCATGATCTTCAGCATCCCCATCTTCTCCAAAACCCAAGTCCATAACAATGGGCATTGACGAGATTAAACCTCGTCAATTGGCGCCGTCTGTGGGAACTGGGGCTGCTGATTGTGCGGTCGTGACGGTTCCGACCCGATCGATCTACAACTCCGCGGCGACGGAGAATCACCTCCTCTTCGGCGCTTTCGACTTCACCGCCCACTCGCCGGCCACCATGAAGGATTTCGAGCCCGTAGGCGACGGACTCAAAATTTTGTTCGGGAGCTTCTGCTTCCAGGTGGGACAAACTGGCACCCTCCGCCTCCCCGAGCGGGTGCCCGTACCGTCAATCAGGCCCGCTTCATGGGCTCAACACCCCGTGCTACGCACGTCACCATCAATAGATGAGTTCTACAGTAGCAGCAGCTGCAACTCCGATCTGTGCGATCCACCTTCGGATGAAGGGACCTACGGCTCCGGATCCGAAAGCTGTGGCAGCAGCCAACCAATCTGCAGGCGCTACCTGTGCGCCGCAGTCATCCAAACCGACGAGGAAACGCCTAACCCGCCGCCCAACCCTAACCCGGATAGAAACGGCGAAAACGGTGGAAACGGCGATAACGGGGAAAACGGCGGCCACCTCATCCAACTTAGCAAACAAGGATGGGTCGAAGCACGCCGCGCTGTCGCAGGCGAAATAGTCCTACCTCTGGACTCCCCACGTGATCTGCTGAGGGCATACCACTACCTCCTCATTGAGGAGCACAAGAAGCAAGTCGAGATGCAGAAGACGCTCGACAAACGCAAGCAAGCAGCCTCTGAATCCAGTGCGCGACGAGCTGCGCTCTCCGCCATGGAACCTGGCTCAAGCACAAACAGAAACCAGGGGAACAAGCACCGTTCTCGGGTGGAAAACATGGACCCGAAGGAACGGCGTGACGTGACCCGAACTCTCCATACATCATTCATGGACATGGATGCTGACGGCAACATCATCCCGAAGACGCCACAAGCTGCGATCATGGCAGCCACTGCGTACCTCGCGGCTCACCCACCTCCGGAGGGGGACCCGAAAAGGGCCATGCATAAGTCCGCACTCACCGGACTAGGACTAATCGGAGCTGCGCTCCACGAAGACGCTCCTGCGGAGCCGAAGAAGAAAGCTCCGGCCAGGCGCGACCGGAGCCCCACACCCTCATCTGAAGAGGAAGAGGAGCATGATCTTCCTCGAAGGAAGAAGAGCTCCAACCGCCATAACGCGACTACGACGCCAGAGACAAACTTACACAGCGCAAGATCGACAAGGCACGCGCCAAGCACGCATGCTCGTCTGAATCTGAGATGGATGAAGACGAAGGAGAACTCTGTGGAGCCCGATGCTTCAGCAGATCCGTCCGGCGAACGCAGATGCCACGAAACTTCAAGCTTCCTTCGGACACTCCGAAGTTCAACGGCACACAAGATCCAAAATCCTGGCTCAGTGACCATCTGTCATCCGTCAAGCTTCACGGAGGCAACAAAGAAACCGCCATGCAATGCCTTCAGCTGCAGCTGACAGGCGCGGCGCGAGTCTGGCTCAGCAGCCTATCATCAGGATCCATCCGAAGCTGGGAGGAGCTCGCTTACAGTTTCATCCGAAACTTCAAAGGCACCAGCAAGAGGCCCGCCTCAATCGAAGAATTGCGAGCCTGCACTCAAAGAACGAGTGAATCTATTCGCTCATACATACTACGCTGGTCTACGACCAAGAACTCCGCAGCACACATCTCCGAAGAGAGGGCCATCGACGCCTTCAGGGACGGCGTCAAGCGCCCAGACTTCAAGGAGGAACTTGGGCATGTAAAGCCCAAGACACTCGATCACCTCATGGAAATCGCCAACAGCTGGGCAGACGGCGAAGATTGCATCCAGCGACCGCAATCAGATGAAGAGGACGACTACGGTCGAAGACGCGAACGCCGCAGCAAGAGGAGATCACGCGTCTACGAGGACCGCGACGGACCCGACATGGTCGCGGCCGGCTACGCCGACCGCCGCAACGACAACAGCCGCAACAGCGGAGGATACCGCAGCGGAAACTTCCGCGACAGCGAACGACCAACGCAGTCGTGGCAACGCCGCGACCGCGACAGCGGACCCTCGGCATTCGACAAACTTTCGGGTCCATGCACCATCCACTTCTACATCGACAAACAGGATGGCAAAAAGAAAGCCAGCCACATGCTCAAGGACTGCCGCGAGTTCCAAAAACTCAGCGAAGGCATGATGCCGCACCAGCTCCTTGACATTTCCGGCATTCCGAAACTTCGTCAGAAGACCCGCAAGAGTCGTTGGCACGGCATCCAACGGAAACATGACGTGCAGTACCGAAGACAGTGATGTCTGCACCTAGCGGAGCACCCGCGAAACCTGGTAGATGCGATCCTGCACCGTCGCCAGAACCATGGCGCGATCACGGTCCATCCAGAAGAAGCCGACGGCCTCCATGTCCTGTTGAGTCAAACAGTTGACTCGAACAGCAATAGGCTCTTTCTCTTCCCTCGGAGCAATATTGGCACCTGTGACAAACGCACAAAACAAGAGTAAGGCAAGCAGGCTCACCCGAAGAACTGGGCTACAGCCCGAAAGAAGGATCAACTTACATTGCAGCTGCTCGGACAGTCGACCCAGCTCCGCCATCAAATACTCCTCTCTGGCTGCACCACGGTCTGCTTTGGATTTCCAAATGTCAGCACGACCGCGTAACCCAAGCAAATCCCTCTCCAAGCTACGCACGCGATCCCGAAGAAAAGCAAGCTGCGAGGAATCATCCAATGATGCTCGCAAGGGCCTTTCGGATGAAGTATCAACTGGGTCAGCACCCGAAGGAACCTATAGCAGCAGAAAGGCACATAGACATTCAGCCAAGGATAAAAGCACAACACGGAGGAATTCATTAAAATAAGGCCACTACGTGGCACAAGGATGGTATCACAAAAGATATTTACAATAGAAGCAGACTACAAACTACTCTACGCCTACTATGCCTAAGGTGCAGGACACTGAGTCGCCTTAGAGCCAGACTGCCTAGCCTTAGCCTCGCCCTGCTGCCGCAGCGCGTACTCAGACAACAAGTCAATGAGCTTGGGCCCATATCTTCGGCAGCGAGCGGAGTAGGCGGCGAAAGCTACCTCGGATCCATCCGCAGCCGACGGCATCCGAGAAGTGATCTGGGGCAGGTCCAGCTCCGCCCCAGCCGCCATGGCCATCGCCAGCCCGACAGACGCCCCGATGCCTTTCTGCTTGCGCTTGTACGCGGCAGACGCTTCGCCTGACAGAGCCTCTGCCAAGGAATCCACATCTTCAAGAGAGGCACCCTTCGGGAAGAGCTCCTGGTAGAAGCGACCAAGGACCTACTTCGCCTTGGCAAGGGAGTTGACGACGGTGCTGAAGCGGTCTTCGACCGCTACAGTGGCATCATCCAGAGCACTCCCGTGCTCTAGAGCACCGTGGTCGAACTCAATGCCTGCGGCATCTGAGACAAAACACAAGAAAGACATGAAGAAAGATAGCATACAAAGAAGATCCGTCGAAAAAGAAACAAGTCCCAAAGCTTGTACTCACTCGAAATGGCCTTGGCAGCAGCCATGATCTTATCTGCCACCCCCTTTTCACGAGCAGCCGCAACGGTGGCCAGCTGCTCCTCACGATCTGCAGCCTCCTGCTGCAGACGCTCCTTCGCTTCGGCTGCCTTCGTCAGCTCCAGCTCAAGGCGCTCTTTCACACCAGCGGCAGCTTCGACCTTCTGCTCCAATTGTCCAAGGCTCTTCTTCAGAGCATCAACCTCACGGAGAGAGGCATTATGCTCCTCTGCATTTACAACAAGCACACGTCAAAGAACAGGACCAGGAAAAAACAAGAGAAGTACTACGAGGCAGACGAATACCTTGAAGCTGCCGCAGTTTCGCCTCTAGCGTCAGGCGCTCCTCCACCAGCCGCTTGGCCTCTTGGATAAAAGGCTACAGAAAACAGCAATAGAAGTAAGAACAGGACTTGGGGGCTACGCCCAATACAACGCAAAAACAACATCAGCACTCGAAGACACTTGGGGGCTCCCCCCGTAACATCAAGCAGAAAACTTACGTGCTCCGAAGGCGAACCTGACAGGCTCGTCTGCGAAATTCTGGGGCGCAACCACCAGCCTCTCCTGCACCGGAGGAACTGGCACAACGTCACCCGAAGTCGCCACCGTCTGAGGAGGAGGCGACGCAATGTTCGACTCCCCCATCATCTCGTGCGCTCCATCACTAGAGCCGTCGGAAGATTGCCTGCACACGAACCAATCAACACAGGTGCAAGAACAACAAGGGAACCAAGGAAAACAGGAGCAAACAAGAAAACTTACGAGCCCAACGCGCTCAGGTCGAAGATAGGAGAAGCCCTTCGGGCCCTCTTCTCTTCCTTCTTTTCTTCCTTCTACTCCTCCTTCTTTTCTTCCTTCTTCCGCTTTGCTGGCGGGTGCGGAGCAACAGCTCGCACAGGAATGGCATGAAGAGGAGAGGAAGAACCCTCATGAACATCACCCTGACGCTCAAGGCCCAGAGGATTCCTGGGAGTCGGAGGAGTCGAGGCATCCGAAGATTCGCTGGAGCTCCGTGATCGCTCGCGCGAATGATCCTCACTCGACTCGTCGGCATCCTCCGCTGGAGACCGCGCTGACGGTAGCTCGGACACGGAGTCCACCACTTCATTATCCGGGGCATTTGGATACCTTTCGGGCAATGGTGGTGCCATGCCCGGCACTTTGAAGCTCTGCAAAAGGAAAAGGAACTTTGTTAGCAAACAAAGGAAAAAGTGCACAGCCGATAAAAATAAAAAGGGAACACTATGTGCGCAAATCTACACCTTCGGTACGGCCAGCGTCGAAGAAAAGGGAGGAGTCTGCGACTTCCCCGGAATTTCTTCGTCTGCCTTGAACTTCAACAACGCGCGAAGAGTCTTGTCAAGTTCCGCCTCGGAGATTTTCTCACTCGAAACCCTCGTCGGATCACGGCGCCCAGAGTAAAGAAACATCGGATGCGCCCTCGCTTGGAGAGGCTGCACCCGACGCTCAAGAAACGTTCGGATGACGTCGACACCGTTCACCTCCTTCTCAGGAATCAGTTGGAGATCCTCCACTCGACGGTACAGGGCCTCAATCTCCGCCACCTCACCATCTAAGATTTGGTTTTTCCAGGATCTTTTCTTCTCAATCAACTGGGAGGGGTCAAAAGGAACGAGACCAAAATCTTGCCCAGGCAGTACGGAGTCACGGATGTAAAACCATTTCCTCCGCCAGTACTGGACAGATTCCGACATGGAAAAGGAAAAGAATTGGACATTGGGACTGAGAGAGATGATGAAACCCCCAATGGGATACACACCATCCGAACCAGATTGCCTCTTCACGGAATAAAGCTTCCGGAAGAGGCCAAAGTGCGGCTCAATGCCAAGCCAACACTCGCAAAGCGTGATAAAACACGCAATGTGGAGAAGGGAGTTGGGAGACAGATGATGCAACTGAACCCCATAGAAGAAGAGCAGTCCACGAAGGAAGTCATGGACTGGATACGAGAAACCATGCAAGACAAAGGCAAGAAGCATAACACGATACCCAGCTGGGGGACGGGGGATTACCTCATTGCCAGGGAGTCGCACGGACGTCGTGTCCTGCGGGATCAGGCTCCACTCACGCAGCTTGCGGAGATCACTCTCCCGCGTTTCCGATCTCCGCCATCCACCATCGGTGACGCGCGCAGCGGCGGTGCCCTTCTTGCATCTGGCGACGCTGGTACCAACCGTAGATGAGGATTTGTTCGTCTTCCCCATAACACTATAGCGGTGGTGCCGTTAGCAAGGACGAAGGACAAAGGAAATGTGGAGGAAAAGCTCAATGCGCAGCAAGAATCGCTCAAGAACAAAGAGGAAGAAAGCAGATGAACTGGTGCGGTGAAAAACAAACCACGATTTCACTCAGGATTATAACAGCGAAGACGATGCACGCCAGCCATCCATCAAGAAGACCTAACGCCAACGGTAGATCTGACCGTACACGTGTTAACACCACAACGAACCGTCGTTACCACGCCGTCCACTACGTGCGGAAATCGAGGAGGCACCGTGATCATCTCCACACCGCGCGTGACCAGTCAATTCAAAGTCAGCAAATGGGACCCACGCTTCGTCCAGTCAAGTCACCTCTGGCATAGCAGACGCCTAAGGTCATCGATCGTAAGCACTGACGTCATCAAAAGCTATACTAGCATCACTTCGGCTCCACGGCTAAGAGTACTCACTCGAATCTGCGATTCGACTAAATACTCGGGGGCTACTCCTATCAGGAGCGCTGGCCGCGCACCCGACAGACAAATGAGGACAAAATTACTTCTCTTAGTCCTACGTCGAGTCTACGACTCCACTACGGACTCGGGGGCTACTCCCATAGGGAGGATGGATTTAAGCATCCAAAAATTTTCGAGTCCTGCGGACCTAATGACTGAAACAATGCTTGAACTAAAAGTCGGGAGTAGCCCCCAAGTCTCCGTTCGAGTCTACGACTCGAACAGACACTTGGGGGCTACTCCCATAGGGAGCGCTGGTCGCGCACCCTATGAAATCTTCGACTGCGATCTTTCGGATCAGCACGCAAAAACTTTTTGGCAACTTTGCCCCAACAAAACGCTGAGCGAGCGACAATCTCCTTGGCCACCCGAAACACCTCCGAGGTGATAAATGTTCGGATGCTGCGTCTATGACGCAAAGATAAGACCTACAGACATCATCTGATGGCCTGGCAACGCACCTGACTGCGCTCTGCTAGTATGAATCCGTACCAACAGGTACGATGAAAAATCCTGACGGACGCGTTGGGTACACCAATTAAAATCACTGGAATTCCTCTCCTGTAAGTCCTCCGCGGCCTGAGTTGAATTACACCAGCATATGTTCCAGGCCCGGGTTAAGGGACCCGAACCTGAAGAAGATCGTGTTGTTTCGTCCTAAGACAGTTAACTGACCCTGATCCGTCGGGTGAGTCAGGCACACGTATCAGCAAACCCTACACATTCTCTTGAAAGACATAGTTGCACCCGAAGGATTGAAGAGTCCTCGGCCGAATCTACGATTCGACTGACCACTCGGGGGCTACTGACATGGTTATACCCTACGGGTACGTAACTTCAGCATACCTAGTCCAGCCCAAGGAAGGCCCACTGCGGATATACGCTGGCCCATGAAGATTTTCGGGTGACCAAGGCCCAGGATGTCTTCGGATCCTTGGGGAACAAGACTAGTTTAGATAGGAAACCCAAAAGGGCAACGCCCTAGAACTTGTAACCGACTAGGACTATGCCCGAGACCTGCCTAAGTCTATATAAAGGCCAGGAGGGCACGTCCTAGGGCAACTCAACCAACCTCGACTCATACTTTCGCACACGCATCCACGCCAGATCGAATCTGCGCACCCTGTAACTTTCGGTTCCGCCGTAATCAAGAGCAGACAAGCAGGAGTAGGGTTTTCCCTCCGGGGGCCTGAACCTAGGTAAATCTCGTGTCCCCTGGTTGCTTGTCTATTAACCGTGCCACGATCTCCAGCATCCCCATCTTCTCCAAAACCCAAGTCCATAACAATGGGCATTGACGAGATTAAACCTCGTCATCAGGAGATGGTGTAGAAGTTGATCCCGCGAAAGTGTCAGCTGTAACTGAGTGGGAATCTCCTAAGTCAGTGAAAGAGGTTCGTAGTTTCCTTGGCTTGGCGGGATACTACAGAAGGTTCATTGAGAACTTCTCCAATATAGCTAAGCCAATGACAGAGTTGCTAAATAAAGACAAGAAATTTGCTTTGTCTGAAGGATGTGAACTCAGTTTCCAAGAATTGAAGAAGAGACTAGTGACAGCACCAGTCTTATGTTTGCCAGATTTGGAGAAGGATTTCCAAGTATATTGTGATGCATCTCATCATGGATTAGGTGCAGTGTTAATGCAAGAAGGGAAAGTTGTAGCTTATGCCTCGAGACAACTCAAAACTCATGAGGTAAATTACCCTACTCATGATTTAGAGTTAGCCTCTGTTGTCCATGCACTCAAAACATGGAGACACTATCTTTTGGGAAGCGATGTGAAGTGTTCACAGATCACAAAAGTTTGAAATATATCTTCACCCAGAAAGAAATCAACATGAGACAAAGAAGATGACTAGAACTCATCAAGGACTATGACTTGAGTTTGCAATACCACCCTGGTAAAGCAAATGTTGTAGCAGATGCTCTAAGCCGTAAAGTTTTTGTGAATGTCCTTACAAAGGGAGAGTTGCCAGATGATCTGTGTGCCCAATTTAGAGATCTCAGATTGGAGATTGTGCCTGAAGGACATCTCATGTCATTGGATGTTCAACCCACTTTGTTGGATAAAATAAAAGAAGCCCAAAAGACAGATAAGAAAATTGAGGAGATTAAGGAAAAGATTGGTAAAGGAAAAGCCAAAGGATTACATGCAGACGAACAAGGTACTTTATGTTATGGAAAACGTATCTGCGTTCCGCAAGATCCGGAGCTTCGGAAACTGATTTTATAAGAAGCACACAACTCACCGTATTCTATTCATCCGGGTAACACCAAAATGTACATGGATATGAACGAAAGATTTTGGTGGAATAATCTCAAGAAGGACATCGCTGAACATATTGCCTTGTGTGATGTATGTAGTAGAGTGAAAGCGGAACATCAGAAACCAGCAGGATTGTTACAACCACTACCTATTCCTAATTGGAAGTGGGACAAGATTGGCATGGATTTCATCACCGGATTGCCAAGGACCAGGTCAGGATATGATTCTATTTGGGTAGTAGTGGATCGCCTAACTAAAGTGGCTCATTTCATACCCGTGAAGACAACCTATACAACTGCTAAGTTAGCCAAGATCTATATGAGTAGAATAGTATGTCTACATGGAGTACCCAAGAGTATTGTGTCTGATAGGGGAACTCAATTCACTTCTCATTTTTGGAGGCAACTACATGAGTCATTGGGAACAAGGTTGGAATTCAGCACTACTTTTCATCCTCAGACTGATGGACAAACGGAAAGGACCAACCAGATTCTTGAAGATATGTTGAGGGCTTGTGCCCTGGACTATGGATCCAGTTGGGATGAAAGTCAGCCTTACGCAGAATTCTCTTACAATAACAGCTATCAAGCCAGTATTGAGATGGAACCATTTGAATTTCTCTATGGGAGAAAGTGTACCACCCCATTGTTATGGAATGGTGTGGGAGAAAGAAATTTGTTCGGACCAGAACTAATCAAAGAGGTTGAAGAGAAAGTCAAGCTAGTTATGGACAGATTGAAGATAGCACAGTCCCGACAGAAAATCTACGCAGATCCTAAGCATAGAGAAGTCACCTATGAAGTGGGTGATAGAGCTTATCTTAGAGTATCACCACTTCGTGGAGTGAAGAGATTTGGAGTCAAAGGAAAATTGGCCCCAAGATATGTTGGACCATTCAAGATTCTGAGTCGTAAAGGAGAAGTAGCTTATGGGATTGAATTGCCAGAATCATTGTCTGTCGTTCCCAATGTGTTTCATGTGAGTCAGCTTAAGAAATGCCATCCAGAGATGGAAGAGACTTCTTTGAAGGATACTATACCATTGGAAGAGGTCCAATTGGAGAGTGACCACACTTATGAGGAAAAACCCATCAAGATTCTTGAGACTGCAGAAAGAGTTACTTGGACTAAGACTATCAAATTCTGCAAAGTTCAATGGAACCACCATTCCGAAGAAGAAGCAACATGGGAAAGAGAAGATGATCTTCGGAAAGACCACCCTCACCTATTTGCTAGCCAATCCGAATCTCGAGGGCGAGATTCACCTTAAGGGGGTTAGATTTGTAACATCCCTAAAATCATGTTTTCAAAGCTTTGCATATCATCCATGCATGGATACTCATTTTGGGTTCAATTCAAACTCATTTGAAACAAACAGAAACTTTGAGTGCTATGATTTTATGTAAGCAAGCATTGATTTAATGCCACTCTCAAAGGAGAGAATATTTGTTTTAAACCAAGTTTTGTTTGCTCATAAGTTGGATTGATTGAGTGTTAAAGCTTGGACAAAATTCCAAAACAAATATGGTTTTAAAACCCTTTTCAAATCTTTATCAAACCATGTGCTAAGGCACTGTTATTTTAAAATTTTCAAAGGAACTATGCAAGTCCAACAATACAGCATGGTTTTATACCCAAAATTATACAGGATTCATTTTATAAAAGCCCAGAAAGATTTGGAATTCAAATGCTTTTGAATTCATTTGAAAAAGGATCCTGAAAATCAATTTAGAAAAAGAAAAGGAATTAGAAAACACAACTGGGCCTGGCGCCACCTTTCCAGCACAGCAGCAGAACCGGCCCAAAAGCCCACCCGGGCCATTCCCCCTCTGCTCCTTCTCTCACCCGCGACGAACCAGCCCCGCAGCCACTTAGCACTGGGCCCTCTCCACGTCAGCGTCGTCTTACCCATTTTCTCGCGCGCAGACACCGCTCCGCCGTTACCACTGTGCAGTGATGACGCGATTAAAACTCGCTTAATTCCCATTGAATCAGCGCGCGATCCTCGCCCCGCTTCTGGCTACTTAAACCCCTCGCCGCCGTGGTCATTTCCTCCCACTTTCCTCGCTCACTCCGCCACCAGGCTGCGCGCATTCGAGATCAAACCCCCGCAGCACCGAAGACCTCCGGCGACTGATTTCGGTAAGATCCGACCGCCCCCCCTTTCTCTGGTTCAAACAAATGTGACCAGCATGTTATTGCGTTGTAAGGGTCCCAACCTTTAAATAAGGTAGAGTACCCTGTGTTTACAATGCTAGTCCCTGGATCAATAGCTAGCATCCACAGTTAAGATGTAATATCAAGAAACAAAGGTCATAATACAACTTTATAACCAGGAAGAAAATAATTTATTACATCTTTCATAGCTCATTTGGCTATTACATTACATTGCAGCAGAATATCTATAGGCATGGGGTCCTTCATCTTCAAAGTGCCACAGGCAGACATGTTGATTGTAGACTTTGTAATCCTAATCAACACACTTCACTAAATCAATCAAACCTGCAACATAACAAGTTATAGCCGCAAGGGTCAATACATTTGAATTGTATTGGCAAGTGATACTATGGTAGTATAGTGGAGTCTATCATCTATATGCATTTGGCTAAGTGGAGTTGAGGCTTGCATTGCTCAAAATAGATTTTTCCTTAACATTTGAAAACACTAAGTTTTTGCTTGACAAAATCATTTCTCCCAATCAAAGATTGAAGATCCTTTAACCCTTGTTCAACCACAAGTTTTTAACATCGAAATTTGAGTGATGAGATTCTTGATTGCTTCCATGTCTTGATGCTCAAATTGTCCTTTACAGGGACATGGCTAAGTACTTAGATTTTCCATCTGCAGAGGTTGTGCACTTTCCCCACCAAACTTGGTTTCCCAAGACAGGACCTTTCAGAAGCCTTCCCTTAGCCAAAATGGACGTGTTCCAACCTATCAAACTCTACCACCAACTGTCCATATGGCTAAGTTCTTGCAACCTATATGATCCAGGCAGAGCCCATAATGCCAAGTGGCTGCACTTGAAGCTTCTCAACATTTGACATCTCAAATCTCTTTGTTCCTGGGTGGCCATCCACAAGTGAGATACACAAGGTAAACCATAGACATGGGCCTTGTGAACCACTCAACCAAAAACCACCAAGCAATTACCATTCCACCCAGGTGATTCATTAACTTAGTTGTTTTATTAAACAAAAACCCAAGTCCTCGGACTTAGAAATTTTTCCATAGTATGAATGTATAATCCACCCTTGTTTTCTATTAGCTAAGCTAAGCTTGATAGTAGTAGGAATATTAACTTAGGAAACTTTCTACTAAGGTTTCATCTACTAGGTTTTCCTATAGCAAGGTTTATACTTAGCAAAATTCCATGCAAGTTTTACTTAGAAAAATCACTAATGCATAGTGAAAGTAATGGGACAAAAAGTATGAAGCATCACTTGCCTTTTTGGTAGAGGGTATAAGTTCACTCCTTGTCCTTGCAACAATCACACTCTTCAAGTCACTACAATTCAATCAAACAAGGCACAAACTCAATCTACCAATCAAGCAAAACATCACATAAAATAACAAAGTCAAGGTAATGCATGAAAACATGCCAAGCTTTGTTTTATTTGAAAAGGTGGTTCCTAATGGGTCACAAACACTTGAAAACACCTAATGGTCATTTTGTAAAGTGGCAAAGTCATTTGCAAAAAGGTTTCACTTCATAAACCATTTTCAAAACAAAGTATCATTTTATGTGGTGTAGAAATGTTTTTACTAAGGCATAAATCTATAGGGTTCACCAAATATGTTTTCAAACCATAAAACTTGGTGTTTAGGGTCAGAGAGTTTAAAACAAAATATTTCCCAAAGGTTTTCTTCAAAAACCATTTTTAATAAATAAACTATATTTTTATTTGACTAGAAATGGTTTTAAATCAAAGAATCATTCTTTTGCATCACCAAATATATTTTTGAAACCACAAAGTGTTTCCTATGGTCAGTAGGTTCAAATCACACCATTTGCCAAAGATTTTATCCCCAAAATCATTTTTGAACAATTTTTATAATCTAATCAAGCATACAAATGTTTCTGCAAAATCAAACATTTTTCCAGAAGCTTTTTACTAAACAAATGGCATGGTTGGCTAGGGCTTGCTCCACTGATTCCATTGATATAAAGTTTTCAAAATTTGGACGTGTGGATCAAAAGTTACAAGGGTTTCAAAATGGCATCTAAATCTGATTTCAAATTCTATTTTAAATCGCCCAGTGACACGCGGCTTGTTCTGATTCGTCCATACCGTTTCGGTTGGATCTATTGCTCTGGCGCGTTGGATCAAGTCAGATCGTGCGGCACAGGATCACTCGTACCCCTTCGGCTAAGGATCTATCGTGACGCTTGGATCATCATCTAACGGCTATTATCGCATTGACCAAGCTCTGGCGGCGCAGCGACGGTGGCTGGCGGCGGCGAGGTCAGATGGCGGCGGCGCTGGTGAAACAGGAAGCGAAGGAAGGTGGGGATATGCTCACAGTGATCGCAGGGTGACGCCGAAGCTCAACATGGAGTCGTCTTGGCGAGGGGCGCACTAGAGCGGGCTTGATTGCTCGCCGGAGTGGAGCTGCGCCTCGGCCACGCTCAGTCGTCGTCGAGGACGGCGCTATGGATCACTCGGAGACAAACGAAACGCACGGTCAGACGCGCAAAGACATGGTGATGATGTGTGCGTGATTGAGAGGGGTTGGGGTAGTCTGGTTTACCAGAGGGAGGTCGCCGGAGAAGAGCCAGACGGTGGCGGCGGCGGTTGTTGTCGTTGCCGATGCTCAGGGGCGCGCGCGAGTGAGATGCGGTTGCAGAAATGTGCGCCAGGAGATGGTGATCACCGCTGCGTGCTCGAGGAGGCAAGAGGTGGCGTGGAGCTGCTAGAATCCTCGCCAGAGCGTCGTCGGACAGTGGCGGTGTCGAGTGAAATTCGGCAGCCTGGGGCGCACTTGGGGGAGGAGACAGAGGGGAAAGGAGGAGAAGGGCGAGGCGATTAAGACAGCGTGCTCGCGGCGAGAGATTAACGCTGCATTAAGGTGTATTCAACCGGAGAAATCAATGGCAGCAACGGCTGGCGAGTTTAACGCGAGGAGGAAGAAGATGAGCTGGAGGGGTGGGGTCTTGCTGTCAGCGAGAAAGTGAGAGGGAAAAGAGGTCCACCAGTCAGCGTCTGCGCGGATCAGTAAGTTGGTGCCAAACATTTTCTTCGGGAGGGAGAGAAGCTGGGCTGGTTGGGCCTTGTGGGCTGCTGGGTTGGGTCGACTGGGCTGGCTCCTTCTCATATATTTTTTTGTACAACAAGCTTTTCTTTTTCTATTTCCTATTTCTGTTTTGAAATTCAAACAACAAATCAACATTCAAATCAATTCAAATAATCAACACACTTTACAACTTTGAATTTGGTTCTGTTCAGCAACATAAACCAATTCCTAAAATAAAATAATATTTTTATTTTTAGAGTCCCTTTATAATTAAATAAAATGGACCTTAGTTCTTAAATCAAATAGGTTTTAATTTATTTTAAAACTCCATTTGAAATCTAAATATTTTCAAAACCAAATCAGTAGGTTTTATTTGAAAATAAAGAACACTTGGAAAGCTTGTTTAAAATAAATAAATAAGTTTTAGTGTTTATTTAAAATGGAAAAGCCTTTACTTAAATAAAATTGGATAGTAAATACCTTTATTTTATTTAAATGAACATTTACTATTTTTATCAAATAGAAATGTTTTTATTTCAAAGGCTTGGCCAGCTTTAATTTGGCTCTATAAAATATTCCTTATTTGTAAAACTTCTATTTCATTTGAAAACCAAATCTTTTTATTAAAAGATCCAAAATAGTAATTTTAAATATTTTGAAGTTTATTGTTTATTTAACTTTTTAAATCCCTTTAGGATTTTATTTGATCCAAATAGGTTTTGAAAGTTCCCAATTGGATTCAAAAAGTTTCTTCTCACCCTGAAAATCAACAAAGTTTTATTTTATTCATTTATTTTTCACATTACAAGATTTGGAAAATCTTGGGATGTGACAGGCTACCACCCTTAAAATAAATCTTGTCTCGACATTTGGGAAGGCTAGGGTTACAAGTATGCTCAAAACAATTAGGGTACTACCACCCTTAAAAATTTTCCAACTAAATTACTTATTTGCTTTCTTGGGATCTTGAGGAAACTCCTCTGGGCAAGCATCTGCATAGTGTCCTTTGTTTTCACATTTGAAACATGTGACAAGGCTGAGATCTTGAGGTGGCTTCTCTGGACAATATGATGCATAATGTCCTAACTCTTTGCAGTGGTTGCACATCACTTGGCTAAAATCCTTCCTTATCTTGGGTTTCACCAGCTTTTGTTTGTCTTCTTGTCTCTTCTTCTTTTCTGGGCATTCATTGACATAGTGTCCCTTTTCTTTGCAATTGTAACATTGCACTTGAGTAATATCCTTCTTCTTCTTGTTGGGTCTCTCCAAAGCTAGGAGTTCTTCTAGTTCATGTTCTTCATATGTTTTCTCATAGGTAGGAAATCTTTCTCTCTTCTTGGGGCATTGATCTTCATGCTCCTTGGATGTATGATCCTTGTCTCTACAAATATTGCTAGCTTGGGTTCCTTCTGGAATAGCATCTTTGTCATCCTTGTTGTCATTAGCTCTTTGGGAATAGTTTTCTCCCATGTTGATCATTTGAGTAACCAATCCTTGCAACAATTGGGATTGAAGTTTCAAAATCCTTTGTATGGCTGGGTCTAGTCCATTGTGGTTGGCTAAAAGCTGAGTTGTCTCTTGGCTCAACTGGTTTTGGGTTGCTATAAGTTCTCTCATGTTGTCCTATTGGTTGTTGTTGTTGTCATCAACCTTGATGTTGGAGTCTCTTGGAGTAGTCATCTGTGTGGGTTGGATTGAGATTAGGATAGGCAAAAATATTCCTAAGGGAATAATTCTAATCACACACATCACAATTCACACAAGCAATGTGCAAGCAATCACAAACAAACATTCCACTCAAACAACAAGTTTCAAGCATATTTTTAGGCAACAAAATATTTTTGTTACACCACATAAGTTGGTGTGTTTGACTTAACTAAAATATGGTGGTCCATCTATATGGTTCACCTGTGTTCTTTCCATCCTTCTTGGTTGATTCCTCTTGCATGAGATCATGGTTTCCTTGGGAAAACTCTTGGTCACAAAACTTCAAAGGTGATGATGGCTCCTTCTAAGTTGTGTTTCCTTAAACTCCAAATCTTGAGCAAGATTTCCTTGTCTCACTTGTAGTCCTTAGTGGTATCTAAGATTGAGGTCCTTGGTGAATATGCTGAAGATGTTGAAGTCATTAGAGTTGAAGAAGTTGAAGTATTAGAGTTGAAGAAGTCCTTTGCACATGGTGAAGTCTTTGGTCATGGGGTAGGTTTTTCCATCAAGTTGAAGTAGAAGAGATGTAGAGTTGAAACCAAAATGGTTGAGGAAAGAGTTTACAAGATTGTTTTGTAAATAAGTTTTTGGAACAAATACAACTCCTATTCTTCTAAGGGTTTTTGTCCAATCCTAGGTTTACAAATCCTACAGGCAACACAATGCTCTGATACCATCTGTAAGGGTCCCAACCTTTAAATAAGGTAGAGTCCCCTGTGTTTATAATGCTAGTCCCTGGATCAATAGCTAGCATCCGCAGTTAAGATGTAATATCAAGAAACAAAGGTTATAATACAACTTTATAACCAGGAATAAAATAATTTATTACATCTTTCATAGCTCATTTGGCTATTACATTACATTGCAGCAGAATATCTATAGGCATGGGGTCCTTCATCTTCAAAGTGCCACAGGCAGACATGTTGGTTGTAGACTTTGTAATCCTAATCAACACACTTCACTAAATCAATAAAACCTTCAACATAACAAGTTACAACCGCAAGGGTCAATACATTCGAATTGTATTGGCAAGTGATACTATGGTAGTATAGTGGAGTATATCATCTATATGCATTTGGCTAAGTGGAGTTGAGGCTTGCATTGCTCAAAATAGATTTTTCCTTAACATTTGAAAACACTAAGTTTTTGCTTGACAAAATCATTTCTCCCAATCAAAGATTGAATATCCTTTAACCCTTGTTCAACCACAAGTTTTTAACATTGAAATTTGAGTGATGAGATTCTTGATTGCTTCCATGTCTTGATGCTCAAATTGTCCTTTACCAGGGACATGGCTAATTACTTAGATTTTCCATCTGCAGAGGTTGTGCACTTTCCCCACCAGACTTGGTTTCCCAAGACAGGACCTTTCAGAAGCCTTCCCTTAGCCAAAATGGACGCGTTCCAACCTATCAAACTCTACCACCAACTGTCCATATGGCTAAGTTCTTGCAACCTATATGATCCAGGCAGAGCCCATAATGCCAAGTGGCTGCACTTGAAGCTTCTCAACATTTGACATCTCAAATCTCTTTGTTCCTGGGTGGCCATCCACAAGTGAGATACACAAGGTCAACCATAGACATGGGCCTTGTGAACCACTCAACCAAAAACCACCAAGCAATTACCATTCCACCCAGGTGATTCATTAACTTAGTTGTTTTATTAAACAAAAACCCAAGTCCTCAGACTTAGAAATTTTTCCATAGTATGAATGTATAATCCACCCTTGTTTTCTATTAGCTAATCTAAGCTTGATAGTAGTAGGAAACTTTCTACTAAGGTTTCATCTACTAGGTTTTCCTATAGCAAGGTTTATACTTAGCAAAATTCCATGCAAGTTTTACTTAGAAAAATCACTAATGCATAGTGAAAGTAATGGGACAAAAAGTATGAAGCATCACTTGCCTTTTTGGTAGAGGGTATAAGTTCACTCCTTGTCCTTGCAAAAATCACACTCTTCAAGTCACTACAATTCAATCAAACAAGGCACAAACTCAATCTACCAATCAAGCAAAACATCACATAAAATAACAAAGTCAAGGTAATGCATGAAAACATGCCAAGCTTTGTTTTATTTGAAAAGGTGGTTCCTAATGGGTCACAAACACTTGAAAACACCTAATGGTCATTTTGTAAAGTGGCAAAGTCATTTGCAAAAAGGTTTCACTTCATAAACCATTTTCAAAACAAAGTATCATTTTATGTGGTGTAGAAATGTTTTTACTAAGGCATAAATCTATAGGGTTCACCAAATATGTTTTCAAACCATAAAACTTGGTGTTTAGGGTCATAGAGTTTAAAACAAAATATTTCCCAAAGGTTTTCTTCAAAAACCATTTTTAATAAATAAACTATATTTTTATTTGACTAGAAATGGTTTTAAATCAAAGAATCATTCTTTTGCATCACCAAATATATTTTTGAAACCACAAAGTGTTTCCTATGGTCAGTAGGTTCAAATCACACCATTTGCCAAAGATTTTATCCCCAAAATCATTTTTGAACAATTTTTATAATCTAATCAAGCATACAAATGTTTCTGCAAAATCAAACATTTTTCCAGAAGCTTTTTACTAATCAAATGGTATGGTTGGCTAGGGCTTGCTCCACTGATTCCATTGATATAAAGTTTTCAAAATTTGGACATGTGGATCAAAAGTTACAAGGGTTTCAAAATGGCATCTAAATCTGATTGCAAATTCTATTTTAAATCGTCCAGTGACACGCGGCGTGTTCTGATTCGTCCATACCGTTTCGGTTGGATCGACTGCTCTGGCGCATTGGATCAAGTCAGATCGTGCGGCACAGGATCAGTCGTACCCCTTCGGCTAAGGATCTATCGTGACGCTTGGATCATCATCTAACGGCTATTATCGCATTGACCAAGCTCTGGTGGCGCAGCGACGGTGGCTGGCGGCGGCGCTGGTGAAACAGGAAGCGAAGGAAGGTGGGGAGATGCTCACAGTGATCGCAGGGCGATGTCGAAGCTCAACATGGAGTCGTCTTGGCGAGGGGCGCACTAGAGCGGGCTTGATTGCTCGCCGGAGTGGAGCTGCGCCTCGTCCATGCTCAGTCGTCGTCGAGGACGGCGCTATGGATCACTCGGAGACAAACGAAACGCACGGTCAGACGCGCAAAGACATGGTGATGATGTGTGCGTGATTGAGAGGGGTCGGGGTAGTCTGGTTTACCAGAGGGAGGTCGCCGGAGAAGAGCCAGACGGTGGCGGCGGCGGTTGTTGTCGTTGCCGATGCTTAGGGGCGCGCGCGAGTGAGCTGCGGTTGCAGAAAGGTGCGCCAGGAGATGGTGATCACCGCTGCATGCTCGAGGAGGCAAGAGGTGGCGTGGAGCTGCTGGAATCCTCGCCGGAGCATCGTCGGACAGTGGCGGTGTCGAGTGAAATTCGGCAGCCTGGGGGCGCACTTGGGGGAGGAGACAGAGGGGAAAGGAGGAGAAGGGCGAGGCGATTAAGACAGCGTGCTCGCGGCGAGAGATTAACGCTGCATTAAGGTGTATTCAACCGGAGAAATCAATGGCAGCAACGGCTGGCGAGTTTAACGCGAGGAGGAAGAAGATGAGCTGGAGGGGTGGGGTCTTGCTGTCAGCGAGAAAACGAGAGGGAAAAGACGTCCACCAGTCAGCGTCTGCGCGGGTCAGTAAGTTGGTGCCAAACGTTTTCTTCGGGAGGGAGAGAAGCTGGGCTGGTTGGGCCTTGTGGGCTGCTGGGTTGGGTCGACTGGGCTGGCTCCTTCTCATATATTTTTTTGTACAATAAGCTTTTCTTTTTCTATTTCCTATTTCTGTTTTGAAATTCAAACAACAAATCAACATTCAAATCAATTCAAATAATCAACACACTTTACAACTTTGAATTTGGTTCTGTTCAGCAACATAAACCAATTCCTAAAATAAAATAATATTTTTATTTTTAGAGTCCCTTTATAATTAAATAAAATGGACCTTAGTTCTTAAATCAAATAGGTTTTAATTTATTTTAAAACTCCATTTGAAATCTAAATATTTTCAAAACCAAATCAGTAGGTTTTATTTGAAAATAAAGAACACTTGGAAAGCTTGTTTAAAATAAATAAATAATTTTTAGTGTTTATTTAAAATGGAAAAGCCTTTACTTAAATAAAATTGGATAGTAAATCCCTTTATTTTATTTAAATGAACCTTTACTATTTTTATCAAATAGAAATGTTTTTATTTCAAAGGCTTGGCCAGCTTTAATTTGGCTCTATAAAATATTCCTTATTTGTAAAACTTCTATTTCATTTGAAAACCAAATCTTTTTATTAAAAGATCCAAAATAGTAATTTTAAATATTTTGAAGTTTATTGTTTATTTAACTTTTTAAATCCCTTTAGGATTTTATTTGATGCAAATAGGTTTTGAAAGTTCCCAATTGGATTCAAAAAGTTTCTTCTCACCCTGAAAATCAACAAAGTTTTATTTTATTCATTTATTTTTCACATTACAAGATTTGGAAAATCTTGGGGTGTGACATGCGCGTTTCTAATCCAATCCTAGGGTCATAATGCTACAGGCAACACAGTGCTTTGATACCATTTGTAAGATCCCTCCCTTATAAAGGTAAGGATCCCTGTGATTGCAATGCTAGTCTCTGGATCAATTGCTAGCATCCAGAGTTTAAGATGAAGTACACATATACAAAGGTCATTACTACATCGTCATTCCAGAGATAACATAGTCATTTACAACTCCATGGCCATAGGCCTAATACAAGAGTTCATTCATAACAATAAAAATAAAGTCTTCATCTTCATGTGCCACAGGCAAGCATGTTGAGTGTAGACTCATAACCCCTAATCATCATCAGAGTAACCTGCAACATCAGAAGTTACAACCACAGTGGGTCAATACATTGGAATAGTATTGGCAAGTGATACCTTAGTAAAATGTTAGCATCTAGTTACTACATGAATTTGGCTAAGTGTAGGTTAGGCTTGCTTTGCTCAAATAGGTTTTACCTATTAGTTGAAAAAACTAAGTTTTTCTTTGGCAAAACTTTCCCAAGGAACCACCAATAGAAATTGGTGAACCTTCACCCTTGTTCAACCACAAGTCTTTAACTTAGAAAATTGGGATGAGGAGATTCTTTCTAGCTTCCATGTCTTGATGCTCAAATTTTCCAATACCAGGGACATGGCTAAGTACTTAGATTCTTCCATCTGCAGAGGTTGTGCACTTTCCCCACAAGACTTGATTTTCATCAAGACAGGACCTTTCAGAAGCCTTCCCTTAGAGCATCTCCAGCAGCGGCGCTAAATATGGCGCATGCCCAAAAAACCGCTTTTTTAGCGCGCGGCGCCTTGTTTTCGGCGCTCCAGCAGCGGCGCAAAAATTTCGAGCGCTAGATCTACAGCTCATGTTGGCGCGCGCTGGAAACGCGAGCAACGCGCGCGAAGTCGCAACCGCCGCGCTGAAGAATCCCGCGCGCCCCTGTCCCTCCCGCCTCGCGCCGGTGCCGGCGATGGACGGCTACTCCGGCACCCCACCGACGCCGCCGTACACCTTCGCGCCCGCCGGAAGCAGCGCCGGATCGATGCGGCCACCTCTCGCGCCTTCTTCCGCCACCGCCGCCGCCGGGAACCCTAGCGGTCCGCTCGCGCGTGGGCTTTTCACGGCGCCGAGGACTGCCGGCGCGCAACCCAACTTCGCCACCGGCGTGATTCCGTCGCAGCGCCAGAAGAAGATGGCCAACAAGCGCCCCGTCGCCGCCGCCGCGCAGCAAAAGAAGGGGAGGAAGGCCATTGCGCCACCCAAAGTCCCGCGCGCTCCGCTGCACCAAGCGTCGGCGGCCCAGTTCAACTTCCCGGCGCCGCAGCCGGCGCTCCCCCAAACCAATTTCGCCGCGCCCGAAGCCGCGCACGAGGTGTTCGATGAAACGACCACAAGGTAAAAACTCATCTTTTTCCTCGTCTTTGTGTCTTTGATGTTCGATGGTGTGTTTGATGTGATCAATCACAATGTAGTGTGGACAATGAGACATTCATGGACACAATGATTGTCTCATCCAACAACTATGTGGAGGAAGAAGAAGAGGAGGAAGAGCCATTTGATGATGAGGGAGAGGGGTTGATTGAGCCATACAAGGGAAGATCGGCGAACTACACCATCGTCGAGGATGTTTTGCTTTACAAAACATGTTGCAATGTGAGCATGGATGCGACCGTTGGCGCGGACCAAAATAGAGATACCTATTTGGCTCGCATGAAGGAGTACTTTGACAAGCGCAACAAGAGTGGCATTGAAAGGACCGATCGTTCTCTTCGATCAAGGTGGTCGTCAATTAGCACCGATTGTCAAAAGTGGGCGGGATGCGTGGCGAGCTATGAAAGGGCCGAGGAAAGTGGCAGAGACGAACATACAAAGGTAAAATTGAGCTCATCCTCTCGTCATATGTACTCTTGTCACATTTATTTTCCTCACATGAAATTGATCTCATCTCTACTCTCTTTCTTGCGTGTAGTTGACCTCCATTATGAACATGTATCGAGGAGAAGGGAAGCTAGGAAAGAGAGCCAATGTGATCAAAGGGAAGGCATTCACCTTGTTCCATTGCTATCGCGAGCTTGAGAACGAGGAGAAGTGGAAGAACCGTGATGTCTTTTTTGTGCCAAATCAAGCTATCAAGGAAACATATGAGGCTCAAAAGGTGGATGAGGAGGACGCCACAAGTGGAGACGGCAAGAGAAGCGCCACTCCATGCTCCATTCCCAAAGGCAAGCGCCCCATTGGAAGAAAGCAAGCCAAGGAAGCAAAAAAGAAGGCGGGAGGAGAGGACGATTTGACAAAGGCGGTTATGTCTATTGCGGATGCAAGAAGGGAAACGGTGGAGGAGCGCAAGAAGGAGAGGTCCATGGACTTGGCGACCGAGGCGCGCAAGGCGGCGGTTGAAGAGAGGCGACTTGCTTTGGAGGAGAAGAAGGTCGCCATGGAAGAGCAACAACGCCTCATGGACGAAGAGAAGAAGTTCATGTTCATGGACACCTCCAACCTCGATGCAAGGCAAGTGGAGTACATCAACATGATGCGTGACCAAATCTTGGCTCAAAAGAGGATGTCTATGGGTGGAATGGGTGGCATGGGAGGCATGGGAGTCTTTGGTGGCATGGGTGGCATGGGAGGCTATGGTGGCATGAGAGGCTATGGTTCACCACCGACTTCCAGTGACTACGGAGGCATGGGTGGCATGAATGTCGCTCCCGGGGGTTTCATGGCAACTATGATGAACATGGGTGGCATGGGTGGCATGGGCGTCACGGGATATGCTCAAGCTCACGTTGATGAACATGCTCAAGGACAAGTTAATGAAGGCAAAGAGGATGGCAAAGATAAGGAGATGGATGATGAGGAGGATGAAGCATGATTGATGTTTCATATGGCTATGTGAGCTTTTGGTGGCGATGTGTTTGTGAACATCGATGAACATGTTTATTTTGCATGCTTTTGAACTTTGTGATTGCTTGTTTGATGAACTATGTGGATTGATCATCTATCTTTGTGCTTTGATCATATTTGTGTTCATTTTTCTAGCGCCATATGTGCGCGCGCGCTGCATTTTACAGCGCCTGTCTTTGCGCTTATTTTTTGCGCGCGCGCTAAACCCTGTTTTTACAGCGTCTGTCTTTTGCCGATACAAGTCACGCGTGGCAAACGTGATACAGCGCGCGACAAAGTGGTTTTATAGCGCCAAAGTTTTGCGCTGCTGCTGGAGATGCTCTTAGACCAAAATGGACGCGCTCCAAACCTATCATTCCCCTATCACCAACTGTCCATTTGGCTAAGTTATTGCAACCTATATGGTCCAGGCAGAGCCCATAATTCCATGTGGCTGCACTAGAAGCTTCTTAACATTTGGCATCTCAAATCCCTTTGTTCCTAGGTGGCTTTCCACAAGTGATATACACAAGGTAAACCATAGAAATGGTCCTTCTGTAACCACTCAACACAAACCATTCTTTCCATTCCACCCAGGTGTTTGATTCACTTAGTTGTTTTATTAAGCAAAAAAAAGTCAAAGACTTAGAAATATTTCTCATAGCATGAATATATAATCCACCCTTGGGTGCTACTAGCTAGGCTAAGCATGGCAATAGCAAGTATCTTAACTTAGAGGAAATTCTAACATTACTATATCTACTAGGATTTCCCAAGCATAGCATATAGATACTTAGCAAAATAATCATGCAAGTCCTATACAAAATATTTCTAATGCATAGGTAGAAATATAGGGATAAAAACATGACGCACCACTTTCCTTGGTAGTTTGGGGAGTAGCAACAATCTTCACAACCACAATCCCTATTAGCACCAAAATCTACACATAAAATAATGGCACCAAATTCACATATCAAAAATATACAAGCAAAAATATATGAATGCATGCAAATGCCATGTGATGATTTTCTACACCAAACAAGACAAGTATACAGTACTGAATCATAAACAAGACCAAGACACACTAAATAAACTTTATTTGATCTTTAAATCATTTTTATAATCATTTCTATACTCAAATTAAGGCTATAAATGTCTCTGCAAATATAACCAATTTTTCAGAAGAAAAACATTAAAAACATTGCATAACTGGATAGCATTCTTTCTCCTGATTCCAATGATATAAAATTTGCAAAATTTGAACGTGTGGATCAAAAGTTATGAATTTTGCAAGTTTGAATCACTAATCGATCTAATTCAGATTTTTAAAACAAAGAACAGGCCACGCGGCAGCGTCTGATTGGACGATACCTCTTCGCACCGGATCACGCTCGCACACCGTTGGATCTATCTAACTGCGCATGGTCCAGATCAAAACGTACCCCTTCGCTACAGATCTAATCCTAAGCGCTGGATTCAGATCTGACGGCTATCTATCAAGCGACCACGGATGGGCGGCGCTAGCGACGGTGGCGCGGCTCTGCCAGTGATGTTACGGCGGCTACGGAGGGGGCTGGGGTCAGCAGAGGGGCTTACCAGACTTGCGATGACATGAGGAAGCTCAACGTGCAGACGGGCAGGGTCAGGGCGCGCTGTAGAGGTTGTTGGGTCTCGTCGGACTTGAGGACGTCGTCGGGTGCTTGCAGATGAAGACGTTGCCAACGATATAGACCTACCTAGCACAAACTAGTTGTGTAAGAAGGTGCGCAAGACACTGGCGAACACGTCCATGTGATTTAGAAACAGAGGGGAACGCGGGGCTCACCGGAATTAGTCACCGGAGTCAAGTTGAGCTTCAGTCACTTCCAGAGGTGGACGATGGCGACGGACTAGGGCGATTCAGAGCAAAAGAAAGGCATGAGAAGATGCGCAAGGATATACTGATCACGCTCGTTTGAATCAGAGACAGGGGGCGGTCGACGCTTACTGGAATCGCACGTCGGAGTCCATCGGGCAGCGGCGGTTTGAGCTTGAATGCCCGCAGCCTGGTGGCGGAGTGAGCGGGGAAAGTGAGGGGAAATGATCGCGGCGGGGTGGGGTTTAAGTAGCAGGTGAAGGCTGGGCGAATTACTGGTGAAATCAAAGGAATTGATTCGTCTTGATTGCGCGAGGTAACGACGGCGATGACGTGTTCATCGCGCGGTTTCTGGGGAGGACGATGACGACCTGGCGATGGGGCCACTAGTCAGCGACTGGTTGGGTTGGTTCGGCACGCATGAGAGAAGGACAGAGGGAAATGGCTCCGGTAGGCTTAATGGGCTGCAACTGCTGTTGGGCTGAAAGAGTGGCGCTGACCCTTTTTCTATTCTTTATCTCTTTTCCTTTTCTGTTTGAATTTCCAGGAATCAAATTCAAATGAGTTTTAAACCAAGTTGAATTCAAATTTATTCTGGATTTTTGTAGAGTGAAAATTGTACACATTTGGTTGCAGAACAATGTTGTACTCTTTAAAAATAATTTGGCACTTTAGAATTTTAAAATAAGCAATGTTTTACCCATTGCTTAAATAAGACAAAGAAATGGTTTAAGTTTGTTTCTTTGTTTTGAAATCTTTGTCCAAGCTTTGGAAATTATCAAACAAACATCATTGGTTTAAAACAAACAATCTCTCATTAGAGAGTAGCATTGGATCAATGCTTTGCTTACATAAAATAATAAGCATTCAAATGCTTATGTTTTGTAATAACTTTGAAAATGATCCTAAAATGATCATGAATGCATGGATCATATGCAAAACTTTGAAAACATGATTTTAGGGATGTTACACAATCTCACTGGTTTTCTGAAAACAAAGGATTAAACGTATGGTGTTGAAGGTAATGGTAGCTTGCAGAAAGTAAATAGTAACAGTGGAAGATGAATCAATGGTAAAGATTGGACCGGGGTCTACAGTTCACTAGAGGTGTTCTCCTTAAGATAAACAACATAACATGCTGGGTAAAAAAATTATAGCGGGGCAATTGACAGGACAGAGCAAGGCATAACAATGCAATACTATACATTCATGATCCTATGAGATTTGATTGGGCATTACAACAATATACATACACCGCCATCCAACTGCATCTATGACTACTAATACACCTTCAGGTTATCATCCGAACCCCCTCCAGTATTAAGTTGCAAGCAACGGATAACTGCTTTAACCAATGTGTGTAAAGTAAACAATACAATTGTTCCATGAACAAGAGATTGTTGTTTTCTCCCTAGTAGCAACAGCACATCTACAACCTTAGAGATTTCTGTCACTTCCCCAGATTCAATAGAGGCATGAACCCACTATCGAGCATAAATACTCCCTCTTGGAGTCACTAGCATGTACTTGGCCAAGATAGCTACTAGAAACGAAGAGCATTCAAGATCTCAAACAACACAGACATGATAGCATCAACAATCATAAAGACAAGATAGAATCATTAATCTATAGGGTTTGCAGCATAGAAAACAAAAAAATTCCTACGATGGGAACAACTATGTACCAAGATCTATCTACTAGATACAAAAAACGGGTGGATATATATCCCTAGAGAACATACCCTTGAAGACCGACAAAGCTTAACGAGTTAAACTCGTGGTTGATTTACACGATCTCTTGCCAATCTCAAGATTGAGAGGAAGTCCTTAGCACCGCAACTTAGCGGTGCATCCGTGCTCGCACACACGTCCGAGGCACCGAGCAACCTCCGCCTCCTCACTCCAGCGATGCAGCGGAAGCACAGCTCTTTCTTGCCGAATAGCCACCGGGAACATGTATCTCGCTAGTCCGAGACCATGGGGGATAAATACTAGAGGGGGAGAGAGATCCTTCACGAGGAGGTGTGAGTGAGAAGTGAGGAGGGGGGCTCCTTTTATAGGAGAGGGGGAAACCCCAAGGGGTGGCCGGTGCATGGGGGATGCCCCTTGCCCTCCCCTCATTCATGTGGGTGTACACTCCACTCACAAAAATCCTTTCAATTCCCTCCACTCAAATTCCCACTCAAAATCCCATTAAATTTCCACCAAATTTAATGCAAACTCTCATTAAATAAAATTCCTTTTATTTATTCAGAATTTTGTCAATTACTTTAATGACAAACATTCACATATAACCCCTTGCTAGTATTTCATTTCACATGCAAAAACAATTTCACCCGAAAGCCTGTTTCGGTATCTAGTAAAATAAATTCTCGTGCTTGTTATTCTTTCCAGCATGAAACTTTTGCTCCAGATGGATGTCGGTGTCTCTTAAGTTCGTCACCCTACGGTTCGCGAATAATGTGGACATGATCGGGACCCCTCTCCGATCAATAATCAAAAGCGGGATCTGGAGACCCATACTGACTCCCACACATTCAACGATGACTTTCTTGTGATCGTCAGAACCTTTTACGCTAGTATATTAATCCCTTTGTTTCACGATATATTACATGTCCGAGATTCGATCATCGGTATCTCCATACCTAGTTTGATCTCGTGACTGACATGCACTCTTTTCTCGTTCCCGTGATATAACATTCTAGTGATCAAATCACTTGCTTTCAAGCTAATCAATGTGATATCACCGAGAGGGCCCAGAGCATATCTATCCGTCATCGGGATGAACAAATTACACTCTCGATCCAGGGGCGTCAACATAACACTTTAGTAGTACTGAACTCATCTTTATAATCACCCTGTTATGGTCTGATGTTTGATGTTATCAAGATACTCTTCCAATGTCAGTGATTGACACGATCTCATGGTCTAAGGATTAGGATCACTTCGTATGATGTTATAGAAATATAAACTCAATGAATTTGATCGACATGTTCGTGGATGGAGTGAAACCGGCGCTTAATATGCTTGTAATTCTTGTGAGACCTTGGTTGTTTGGCATTGTCAATGGCACCATTGTTGTTACAATAGATCGCCACTGGGTCCAACGCGCTCGCAACCACACCAAGTTTGGATATGAACTCCTTCATCCAAACCGCTTCCTGAGCCGCTTCCGAAGCAGCAACATATTCGGCCTCTGTTGTTAATCCCGCCACCATAGGTTGTTCGGAGCTCCTCCAACTAACCGCTCCACCATTCATGAGAAATACGTATCCGGATTGAGACTTAGAGTCATCCGGATCAGTGTCAAAGCTTGCATCGACATAACACTTAGCGACGAGCTCTTCTTCATCTCTGTACACAAGAAACATATCCTTAGTTCTTCGCAAGTACTTAAGGATATTCTTGACCGCTATCTAGTGTTCCGAACCTAGATCCGATTGGTACCTACTACTCAAACTAATAGCATGTGCCACGTCCGGTCTTGTACATAGCATGGCATACATTATAGAGCCTATGGCTGAAGCATATGGGACTTTTTCCATTATCTCTCTTTCTTCCGCTGTAGCCGGACTTTGAGTCTTACTCAATGCCTTGCCTAGCAACATAGGTAATAACCCCTTCTTACTTCCGTCCATTTTAAAATTCTTTAAAATCTTATCAAGGTATGTACTTTGCGATAGCCCTATTAGGCGCCTAGATCTATCTCTATAGATATTTATGCCTAATATGTATGACGCTTCACCTAGGTCCTTCATTGAAAATTTGTTGTTTAGATAACATTTAACACTGTTTAAAAGATATATATCATTTCCGAGCAATAATATGTCTTCCACATATAATATCAGAAATGCCACATTGCTCCCACTCACTTTCTTGTAAATAAAAGCCTCTCCATAAGTTTGGACAAATCCAAACTCTTTGATCACCTCATCAAAGCGGAGATTCCAACTCCGTGATGCTTGCTTCAGTCCATAGATGGATCGCTAAAGCTTGCACCACCTTGTTAGCAGCCTTAGGATCGACAAAACCCTTTGGTTGTATTATATACAACTCTTCTTCAATATTACCATTAAGGAACGCGGTTTTGACATCCATCTGCCATATCTCATAATCGAAATATGCAGCAATTGCTAACATAATCCTAACTAACTTTAGCATCGCTACGGGAGAGAATGTCTCATCGTAGTCAACTCCTTGAATTTGTCGGAACCCCTTTGCGACAAGTCGAGCTTTATAGACGGTCACATTACCATCAACATCAGTTTTCCTTTTGAAAATCCATTTATTCTCCATGGCCTTTCGGTCATGAGGTAAGTCCACCAAGTTCCAAACTTGGTTTTCGTACATGGATTCCATCTCCGATTTCATGGCTTCTAAACATTTGTTGGAATCTGGGCTCATCATCGCTTCTTCATACGTCGCAGGGTCATCAATTTCATCAACATGAAATTCATAACAGGGTTTCCGTACAGTTCGGGAGCTGCACGCATCCATCTAGACCTGCGAGGTTTGGTAGTACTCTCTTTTGGAGTTTCATGATCATCATCATTAGTTCCCTCTTCAATCGGTGAAGCCAACTCCGGAACCACTTCCGACACTGTGCTACTCGCCATACTTTGAAGAGAAGGTTCAATAACCTCTTCGAGTTCTACCTTCCGACTACTCACGCCTTTCGCGAGAAACTCTTTCTCTAGAAAGGATCCATTCTTGGCAACAAAAACTTTGCCCTCAGATCTATGATAGAAGGAATACCCAATAGTTTCCTTAGGGTATCCTATGAAGAAGCATTTTTCCACTTTAAGTTCGAGTTTATCCGGTTGAAGTTTCTTCACATAAACATCGCATCCCCAAACTTTAAGAAATGACATCTTAGGTTTGTTTCCAAACCACAATTCATACGATGTATTTTCAACGGATTTAGATGGTGACCGATTTAAAGTGAATGCAGCAGTTTCTAGTGCATAACCCCAAAATGACAGTGGCAAGTCTGTCAGAGACATCATAGATCAAACCATATCCAATAAAGTACGATTTTGATGTTCTGACACACCATTTCGCTGTGGTGTTCCGGCAGGTGTGAGTTGTGAAACAATTCCACACTCTTTCATATGAGTGCTAAACTCGTAACTTAGATACTCACCTCCATGGTCGGACCGTAGAAATTTGATTTTTCTATTATGATGATTTTCCACTTCACTCTGAAATTCCTTGAACTTTTCAAAGGTTTCGGACTTGTGTTTCATCAAGTAGATATAACCGTATCTACTCAAATCATCCGTGAAAGTAACAAAATAACGATATCCACCTTGCGCCGACACACTCATTGGACCACATACATCATAATGTATGAACTCCAACAAATTTGTCGCCCATTCCATTGAACCAGAAAATGGCGTTCTAGTCATCTTGCCCATAAGGCATGGCTCACATGTATCAAATGATTCAAAATCAAGTGATTCCAAAAGTCCATCCGAATGGAGCTTCTTCATGCGTTTAACGCCAATATGACCTAGACGGCAGTGCCACATATATGCGGATATATCATAATTAAGTTTAATTCTTTTAGCATCAACATTATGAATATGTGTAACACTATTATCGAGATCCAACAGAAATAAACCATTAATCATCGGTGCATGACCATAAAAGATTTCATTCATATAAATAGAACAACCATTGTTCTCGGATTTAAATGAATAACCACTTCGCATCAAACACGATCCAGATACAATGTTCATGCTCAGTGATGGCACCAGATAATAATAATTCAAGTTTATTACTAATCCCGATGGTAGGTGGAGAGTAGAGTTCCGAGGGAGATTACATCAACACTTGATCCATTGCCGACACGCATCTTGACCTCACCCCTTGCTAGCGGTCGCTTGTTCCGCAGCCCCTGATTCGAGTTACAAATATTAGCAACTGAACCGGTATCAAATACCCAGGTGTTACTGCGAGTACTAGTCAAGTACATATTTATAACATGTATATCATATATACCTTTGTTTGCCTTGCTGGCCTTCTTGTCTGCCAAATACTTGGGGCAGTTGCGCTTCCAGTGTCCAGTCCCCTTACAATAATAGCACTCGGTATCATACTTAGGGCCAACTCGGGGTTTCTTTTCAGGCATGGCAACCGGCTTATCGCCCTTACTTCCCTTCCGTTTTCCCTTCGTGTCTTTCTTGAAACCAGTGGTGTTATTGATCATCAACACTTGATGTTCTTTCTTAATCTCCACTTCTGCAATTTTAAGCATTGACAGAAGCTCGGGGAGACACTTCATGCCTTGCATATTATAGTTCATCACGAAGCTCTTATAGCCAGGTGGCAGAGACTGCAGAACACAATGGATACCTAAGTCAATGGGAATCGATATTCCCAAGGACACAAGCTTATCGGCGTAATCCAACATCTTGAGTACATGCTCACTTACGGAGTTGTGCTCTTCCATCATGCAGCTAAAGAACTTTTCTGAAGCATTGTAGCTCTCTACAGCAGCATGTGTGTCAAAAATCATTTTCAATTCACCCATTGTATCAAATGCATTGCTGTTTTCAAAATGCTTTCGAAGTTCTGGCTCTAGCCCATACAATATGCCGCAATGAACTAAGTTGTGGTCCTCTTGACGAGTCTGATAGACATTCTTCTCCTCGTCAGGAGCATTATCGAACGGTGGGGGGCCTAGCGGCGCTTCTAGAACATATTGCTTTTGTGCAGCAGAGAGGAGAATCCTCAAATTCATGGCCCATTCGGTAAAGTTGCTACCGTTCGTTGCAAGTTTATCTTTCTCCATGAACACATTGAAATTAAAAGCAGGTGGTGCCATCTACAACAAAATTTGTAAAGTTTAGACTAAGTTTATGATAGAGTGAGTTCAACTAATCCACATTAAGAATGAACTCCCACTCAAAAATACATCCCTCGTGCCTTTTTGGTGATTACATGAACCAAATCCACTACACCAAGTCCGATCATCACGTGAGTCCGTGTAGCTTCAAAGGCGAGCATCAAATGGGCATCATATCTACCATATGACTCATGCTTAACCTTTCGGTCCGTGTTCCGGGGCCATGTCTATACATGCTAGGCTCGCCAAGTAAGAACCTTAGTATTCGCGTGTGTAACTGTCTTACACCCGAAATATGGTTGTGGATCCAAGAACACCCGATCATCACGTGATGTCTTGGAGCGACGAAACATAATCGGTGCATACTCAAGGAAGAATACATTCTTATCTTGATATTTAAATGAGGGATCATCTTATTATGCTAATAAAACACCAAACAAGAAATATAAGATGCAATCAAACATCACATGTTTATAAGTGAAATGACATGGTTCCCGCACTTGATCTCCATCATGTGCATCGTGATATGATCACTATCATACCTCTATGTGTAAGGCCAAGTTCTATAGAACTTACACGTTATGTGTGTTGTAAGAGTATCAACTTATACTTCTATTTACAACATCACCATATCATGACACTAGCCTAGCAACAATCTAAACTAGACGCCTCTAATTTATCCATTGAAAGTTTACGTGGCTTAGGGCTTTCGAAGATAGAACCATTCTTACCTACGAACATGAACCACAACAAGGATAACCAAATTGTTGACAACTCGTTGCAAATTATATATTGACTATAGTAGGAGAGACAGACACCCGCTAGCCACTTATGCAAACTAGTTGCATGTCAAGCATGGAACATGTCTCATGTGCGAGGACATGTAAAGTTTGTCCGGGCCGCTTCATCCCACTATGCCACCAATATCCAAAATACGACTAAGAAGCAATAACATGATCTATCTACTAGATACAAACAACGGGCGGATGTATATCCATAGAGAACATACCCTTGAAAAACGACAAAGCTTAACGAGTTAAACTCGTGGTTGATGTAGACGATCTCTTGCCGATCTCAAGATCGAGAGGAAGTCCTTAGCACCACAACTTAGTGGCGCATCCGTGCTCGCACACACGTCTGAGGCACCGAGCAACCTCCGCCTCCTCGCTCCAGCGATGCAGCGGAAGCACAACTCTTTCTTGCCGAATAACCACCGGGAACATGTATCTCGCTAGTTCGAGACCATGGGATAAATACTATAGGGGGAGAGAGATCCTTCACGAGGAGGTTTGAGTGAGAAGTGAGGAGGGGGATCCTTTTATAGGAGAGGGAGGGGGACCCCAAGGGGGTGGCCGGCGCATGGGGGCTTCCCCTTGCCCTCCCCTCTTTCATGTGGGTGGATACTCCACTCACAAAAATCCTTTCAATTCCCTCCACTCAAATTCCCACTCAAAATCCCATTAAAATTTCCAACAAATTTAATGCAAACTCTCATTAAATAAAACTCCTTTTATTTATTCAGAATTTTGTTAATTACTTTAATGACAAACATTCACATATAACCCCTTGCTCGTATTTCATTTCACATGCAAAAACACTTTCTGCAATTTCACCCAAAAACCTGTTTCGGTATCTAGTGAAATAAATTCCTGCGCTTGTTATTCTTTCCGGCATGAAATTTTTGCTCCAAATGGATGTCGGTGTCGCTTAAGTGTGTCACCCTACGGTTCGCGGATAATGTGGACATGATCGAGACCCCTCTCCGATCTGGAGACCCATAGTGACTCCCACACATTCAACGATGACTTTCTTGTGATCGTCAGAACCTTTTACGCTAGTATCTTAATCCCTTTGTTTCGCGATATATTACAAGTTTGAGATTCAATCATAAGTATCTCCAGACCTAGTTTGATCTCGTTACTGACATGCACTCTTTTCTCGTTCCCGTGATATAACATTCTAGTGATCAAATCACTTGCTTGCAAGCTAATCAATGTGATATCACCGAGAGGGCCCAGAGTATATCTATCCGTCATCGGGGTGAACAAATTCCACTCTCGATCCATGGGCCTTAACATAACACTTTAGTAGTACCGAACCCATCTTTATAATCACCCTGTTGCGGTGTGACATTTGATGTTATCAAGATACTCTTCCGGTGTTAGTGATTGACATGATCTCATGGTCTAAGGATTAGGATCACTTCGTATGATGTTATAGCAATATAAACTCAATGACTTTGATTGTAATGCTATACTTAGGATGAATGTTCATCACACCGTTACACTAATATTGCGACCTCGTTATTAACAACATCCAATGTCCATGATCAGGAAACCTTGATCATCTTGTTAATCAACGAGCTAGTTTATGAGAGAGGCATAACTAGGAACTTTCTGTTTGTTTATTAGACACACATGTATTAATGTTTCCATATTAATACAATTATAGCATGCAAAATAAACATCTATCATATACTTGGAATATACATAATAAACACTTTATTATTGCCTCTTAGGGCATATTCCCTTCATAATCAATCTGACATAGTAATCTCAATATCCATCGCATCCCCGCAAACACAACATGCATGATTACAAATAGATGATATTGATCATGAACGGAGGTCACAAGATCTAAACATGATAGCAAAAAGGAGGAGAAACAACCATCTAGCTACTATATGGACCCATAGTCCAAGGTGGAAATACTCACGCATCATACCGAAGGCTGGCATGGTGATGAAGAAGGCCTCCGGGATGATATCTCCCCTCCGGCAGGGTGCCGGGGAGAGCTTCAGATCCCCCCGATCTAGGGACGATGGTGGTGGCGGCTATGGACTGTTTCGTGGAGTTCTGATTGGGTACTTAGGGTTTTGGCATCGGGAGGGTTATATAGGTGAAGAGGCGAGGTAGGAGGGCAGACTGGGGGGCCACACCCTGCCCAAGCGCGACCTAGGGGGAGAGCGTGGGAGGGTGTCCACCCTGTGGCGCCCCTCCGGTCGCCCTTCGGTCTCTGTATTGTCCTCGGTGAAATATTGACTTTGGCTTTTGTCCCATCCAATTCCGAGAATACTTCCATACTAGCTTTTCTGAAACCAAAAACAACAGAAAACAGGCAACTAGCACTATGGCATCTTGTTAATAGGTTAGTCCCAGAAAATGTATAAAAATACCTAAAGTATAGACAAAGCATAGCAAAGTGGATACTAAACAAGCATGGAACATCAAAAAGTATAGATATGTTTACGACGTATCAGGTAGACAGACTATAGTATCTTCAAGACATATGAGACATGAGGAACAATCAAGAAGAGTTGCAGGTTAAACAAGACCATTCAACTCACTTGCTTCAACAAGTGTTGTCTCACATGACTCAGCAGAAGCAGTAGCAGCAACAGCAACATCAGCTTCAGCTGTTGCAGGTAAGTGAACTAGTGTGTTTGAAACTTGAGTTTTTGGGAAGGGAAATCTATGGTGGGAAGGAATGTAAACTGGTGTGGAAAAAATTGTGAGGCTTTTTGGGCAGTGAAACTTGTGAAGTGGTGGTTGAAACTTATAATTTTATGGACAGGGAAAGTTAACTGGTGTGGGAACTTGTGAGGATTTTGGCTTTGGGAGCTGCTTTCGAAATGTATGTGCAAACTCAAGACCAGGTTAGTATCCTCACATCTCTGCAAGACTCTATGAAGTTTATGAAGACAATGATTAAATAAAGTTCCATAAACCGAAAAATCATCCATGAACACTTCCATAATACTTTCAACATAGTTGGCAAATATAGCAGTCATGCATCTTTAGAAAGTAGCTGGTGCATTAGAAAGACCAAAAGACATATGTTGGTAAGCATATAATCCATAAGGACAAGTGAAGGTTGTTTTAAGTTGATCATTAGGGTGGAACAATTTGGGAAAATATGGAGTAACCGTCTAGATAACAAAAATGGGAATGCATAGCAAGCCTTTCTAAAGTTTGATCTATAAATGGTAAAGGGTAGTGATACTTTCTTGTTTCCTTATTAATTTTTCTATACTCAATGCACATCCTATGACCAACTACAGTTCTTGTTGGTACTGGTTCATTGCGTTCGTTTTGAACAACGGTAAACCCACCTTTCTTAGGAACATAATGAACAGGGCTTACCTAATCACTTTCCTCTACATGAAAGATAATTCTTGCATCTAATAAGAGAATTACCTCATTCCTCACCTCTTCTTTCATGTGGGGTTTTAACCGTCTCTAGAAGTCTGCAACGGGTGGAGCTCCTTCTTCCATAAATATCCTATAAGTGACTATCGAGGTACTAATCCCCTTCAAGTCACTCATCGAATACCCAAGAGCATTCCGATGCATTCTGAGAACCATCATCAAGTTTTCCTCTTCTCTTTCTGAAAGGTTAGAACTTGTAATAATAGGAAAATTATTGTTATCTTCATCAAAAAAAACCTATATTTTAATTCCTTGGGTAAGGTTTTGAGTGTAGGAGGTGGAGGTGTCTTGTCTCCTTTTCTTATAGGTTCTTCATAATTTTGATTTATCTCAGAATCCACCGTGGGTGTGGAGTCAAGATAATAATCTATTTCAATTTTATCCATATCTCGAGGCATATCATCATTATCAACTAAACTCCTAACCAAATCATCATCGGGAGTTTCAATGACTATAGAGGCAAGATTAATCATATTACCTTCTTCCTCTTGCCCAAACTCATATTCATCTAAGTCCTCAATAGCAGGTTTATGTTGGAATTTTAACAAGTGAAATGTGACACCCCCGGGATTAAGGCTAGACAAATCCCAGACCTCTGTCTGATATAAGCCTAACCTAAATATCGAAAGCATACAAAGAGAGAATGGATAACACAACAGTGACCCTACGACACAAAAATTATTACAGTGAGCTCATAACTGAGCAGAGAACCAAAATATTACAAGCTGAGGTCACTGACCACAAACATCAAGCAACGAAAGGCAAATTATGCTATTAAGAAGAGCAAACTTAACAAATGGCCTAAGAGGCCTGAATCATAACGATGACGTCCAATCCATAGATCCCAGACTGCCGATTGGGAAGTCCAAACTACTCGTCGATGTCGATGCCATGAAGAACTCATCTTCTTATGGTAACACTTACTCTGCTGCAAAAGTATCAACGAAGCAAGGGTGAGTACAGGGTGTACTCCGCAAGACTTATGGCTGGTGGAGTTATTTTGCATAAAGCCATCTTTCTTTGTAAAATAAGCGGGATAAGAATCTCGACTAATCAGAATATTTTAAAAGGGTATAAGAGAGCGACATCTCTAGCTTTGATCATATTTTGATATCCACCGAATCATCATCAACTGAACCTATCTAGGATAACCCCCTCATACCCATGAGGAAGCATCCTTAAGCACACGTTGATCAACTTGCCAAGTTTTACGATTAGGTTAAAGTTCTCTATGATCTTAGAATCTGGTCTCCAAGTTCGTCCATAATCGTGGACACGGCTTTTCAAAAAGATTTAACCCTGCAGGGGTGCACAACTTTACCCACACGTACCAACCGATTCTTAATGCCAACGTTATTAGCCCTCTTCCTTGGAAGGCCGGCAGAGAGTGGTTGACCACGACCTTTACCTTGCTTTGCCGAGACCATGAGTCACACACTAGGGAGATGCCGCCGTAATGGGTCGAGTCTCGAAGTCGGTCCCTAATGATATGAACAGGGTTTGAGATTACGGATGCCGGGCATCTCCCATTCCCTGCCACGCTTACCTACCTATATGAATGCACCTCCTTCACCTCCTTTGAGAAGAACCAAAATGTGTATGTCGAATCGAACGCCCGAACTATGTGACTCATGGAATCTACTAGGCAAGTTAGTTGGTCGAGGGGGTTTCCAGGCCCCCGTGTGGCTATACGCTCATCTTGGACCATAGGCAAGAACTCAGGTCCTAGTAGTGGCAAGTATGGGACTACAAAAACCACAACCCACCATGGCCTCCCATACAAGCCTTAGCATGTTTAACTTTCATCTCTGATTTTATCACATCATCCTATCGAACTAGGTTCATTTGTAGCTCTGATTCATCAAACAGATGGACCAGCGGTAACAGCTAAGCATGGCTAAGCGCAACCGATGTAACAGCTCTAGCAACGCTTCACAAGCCAAAACCTAGTTATGCTAGGAGCAGTGGATCAGGGAGTATAGGCTTGAAAGGTAACATGCATTAGATAGGATTACTCCATCTATCGATAAAAGACTTTAGAATCGTATGCACATGGCAAGAATTGAAATGCTTGGAAACATAGGATTATATCATGTGTGGGGCTTCGCTTGCCTTTGATAGTTGATATCTAGAAGGCAGGGCTTCGGACACCTGATACTTGACTTGATTATAGTTGGTCAAGTATTGTTCTTCAAGCTTCGATGGTGTTGATCTCGACCTTCGATAGTGTTGACCTTGATCTTCAATCTCGAACTCGATTGCTCACATTCATCTCCGAGTACTACCGAGAAGCGGAAACACCATAAAAGAAATACAACAATCAACACATGGCATCGATGCAATGCTTAGGCAAGGATGATGATATGATAAGTTAAAATTTGTTGAATTGTAACCCTAAACATGCTCGACCATTTTAAACAGGGTCCGAGAGGTGCAAACCCTAGAATAGGGGGATCCTCGGGATCACCTATGGGGTTCATTTTGTTCTTCTAATTATACTTGCCATGAGAGTTTCTTAACAATGCATGATTATAGCTCTATTGGACAGCTCTAATTTTTCTAAACATTTTGATATATTATTTGTATTTTTCTGATTTAAAATGAATTAGTTATAAATTTCTTCATTTTTAATTCATTTTTGTAATATTATAAAATAATTTATATTTTGGAATTACTTTTTCATTTTATTTAATCAGAAAATTTTCTGAAATTTTTTATATTACTTACAGGGTGGACCCACCTGTCAGCATTTATTATTTACAGAAATGATTTCAAAAATTAATAAAAGAAAAGAAAAAGGGAATATTGCACAGGCATGACGTCATGTTGACGTCATCCATGAAAAATCCTTGCAGATCATGGATGGATCGATCGATCCAGAGCTCGCGGGGAGGCATGGTTGGGGGCGTCGGAGAGAACGCGGCGCGGGCTACCTAAAGATGGTGGCGCCGCCCTGGATTGGTCACCGGAGCACGATACACGACGGCGCGCGACGACGAGGCTTGCTGGTGGTTGCTGTGCCGATGACAGAGAGCGATAGGAGGCGAGTGGAGAGGTCCATGATGACCAGGAGCTCACCAGGAAGCGAACGGAGGCGACGGCAAGGCGCGGGGTGGCCGGAATTGATGGCGAGAACGGCGGCCGGAGCTCGGGAGGGAGACATCGATTGGGGCTTCTGGGAGCTCGCCGGCTCAAGCGAGCAGGGTAAATAGACATAGTTGACGAAGGCGGTCATCCCCACATGCTCAGAACAACAGGAGGAGGCGAGGAATGACGTCGATGGAAGGCTCTGGACGGAGCTAGGGTTCGACCTCTTCTCGCGAGCGGCACATGGCGAGAGAGAAAGGGATAAGGGTATGGGGAGAGAGAGGGGAGCGTTTGCGTTCTTATCCTCGACTCCAAGGGCGGTGGCGAGCATCACAGCGTGCGCGGGATCGACGGCCGGCGGCAGGGCACGTAGCAGCTTCACTGCGTCCTTCTGGCAGAGGAGGAAGAAAGAGAAAAGAACGAAGGGGTACGCGGTCCAGTGGCGGGCTGCGGATGGGCTGAGTGGTCCACGGGGAAGGAAGAGAGAGGGAGGCTGCTGCTGCGCTGAACGACGAAGAAGAGAAAGGGAACATGGGTTGCGGCCTAGGTAGAGTTAGGAGCAGGTTTTTCTTACAATTTTTTTTCTTTATATGTTTTCTATTTTTTCTTTAGTATATTCATTTGTAAAACAGTTTTGAATAGATTCAAAATACAAGAAACTTTTGTGATTATTTAAAATAGTGTGGGACCCTTTATAACCATTTGGGTTCCATAACATTTTGTGTTTTTTTCAAAATTCAGAACCATTTTGAATGTGTTTCAAATAGATTGGGGTAAAATAGGGTTTAGGGTTTTATTTCTTGCATGCATTTTAAATGATGATGCTCATGAATGCACAACCAATTCATATTTACTATTTAATAAAACTAGGGTTGTTACAATTCTATCCCCCTTAAAAGAATCTCGACCCGAGATTCCTAGGTAGGAAGATAGAAGGAATAGGGTCACACTAAACTTCAACGATCTTCTCGAAGAGGTTGATCCATGCCACCATGACGAGTGGACGAAGCGCTTCATAATCTTCAAGGTGGGTGCTCACACTAAGGGAGAGAGGGAATGAAACATACCCACAAACTAAGTATCTCATGGTTAACTCATGGATAGATGTTTCACAAACATCTCTAAATCTAATGACATGAAACACGCCAAGGTAGAGGAGGAAACAAAATGAGATGGTTTTCAAGGTGACAGATAACTGGTCTTCATAAGGATTGAGAGCATGGATCTTGCAGAAGAATTTTGACTTCTGAGGGAAGGAGACGTCCAACAGATGAAGAAAGTTACGCGGATTTCGAGAGGTAAACCTCTACTAAACATCTTAATAGAGATTTACATGTGGAAAAGATAGATATCAACAAAACCAAGCTGTTGAACTACTTTTGACACAGAAGGGTCACTCTTTAATTCAACAGAAGGCCTAGAAAGATAGTTTCTTTGGTGGAGAGGACTCGTAAGAGCCACAAGGAACATGTAACAAGAGAAACTATTGATTACCAAAATCATAGTCGCTCTTCAAACACGTTTAAGAAAGCGGAAAGGAAACTATTAATTCATCCAGGACTATCAAAATCCTTGCCAAAGATCATGATATCACTTTACACCACCAAGATGAATAGTTGAGAAGATTCCTGATGACACGAGAAGAAAGAAACTTCATTCTCAGACTCTAAGTACTTGGCAGAACAAGACGCTTGCCATCATAAAAGGGTTTGGAAAATTAACTGAGGGACATTTAGCAACACTACGTTAAATGTTATCCTTGATGTTTGAAACACCGATAGGAGGCAACTGATAAGCCTTTAACCAGTCATCAATTAAAGGTCAGACTTCGAATACAAGGAAACCATAAGCACAACTCCTATAATAAAATATATAAGAAGCCTCATGAAGAGTGGTTGTTACTGCTGAATCAAGATGTTATGACAATAGGTCTTCCGGCTATTTGTTTCAACCACTACACAAATCTTGTCGGATTCACAAAGAAACCTATGTCAAAACCTTCTGGAACACCAACCATTACTGCTGCTTGAGATTCAGCTTTGGTTAGGTCGAATGATACTTCAGACTCAGCATGTCCAAATATATAAAGGGTGCAACATTTACACAGAGGTAAAGTCATTGGATTCTCAAGACATGGACTTCAGTGTCAATCTCCAAAAGATGAGCTACATTGTGGAACCCATGTGATAACAAGTTAACAAAATATAATTGCATCTACATGAATTGTTTGTAACGAAACACAACTGAATCCTATTTAGGAAGCATTTAGGATGGTATAGAAGTTTTGTTGGACTTCTTATCTTCCATGACAAATCAGTCAGTGGCTTAAGATGCTTGGAGGATCTTCTTGATACGTGAAGGTATCAACCTACCATATCAAGAATTCTTTGCACATGCTTGACTAACTTGAAATGATTTCCGTGGAAGCAATGATAACTCTACTAAAATCCACAGCAACATCTTTTGACAATTGCACGTGAACCAGAGTAGGTTACTCTAACATCCAGAAAACATACTTCAAGATATCACGAAGATGGTTCTCAAAAGTTTCCAACATTAATGCCAATTGTTCCATATGAGTCTGGTATAACATGGAGAAGTTAAGAATGTCATCGATGGGCTCAATAACAAACTTATCTATACACTCCAAAAATATGGAATCATATGTTGTATGAACAAGGCAGAAATACTGGTCAGACCAAAGAACATGAAGATGTACTTAAGTGAAACATCACGAGTAGATACACCATCAGGATAGTCCTTAGAACTGAGTTTGATTTGATGATTGCCCAACTCAAATCAAAGGAGGGAAGATAACATATCCACAAAGGACATAATATCTTACTTCAACACGAACAAAACTAGACATCCCTTTAAAGAGGAACAGAGTTGGATAGAACTTTTGTCTTACAACTCTCCAAGTTGTTGTTCAAGCTCAACCAACTAGTTCAAGGTTATCCAGTATGGATCCTTGGAGAAATGAGTGGTTTAAAGAAACAACTTACTCAGGAACCTGGCAACACGGTCATGTGGAAACATGGCGACACTTCTATAAGAAATCTAGAATATCACAGACCACCGATATGTCACATAGTTCTAGAGGGAAACTTGCTTGGTAAGGCAAGAAGACATAGGCTCAGAGCTTCGATATGAACCTAACTCTTTGACTCAGGAGAGCGCACCGGAATAACGTACTTGGTAGCACAATCATCCTTTGCTCATTAATTAGATTAACCATCACGCTAGGAATGATATAGATGTCCTTGAAGTTCAAAGCAATAAGAATTGCTAAGAATCTCAAATTACCACATTATTACGTACACGCAACATTTCCTGAGCGCGAACATCTTAGTGGAAGGGTGGGTAAAATGTGTAAGAGCATCACTTCATTACGAGGTCATGAATCTCAGCACGATCTCTTAGTATAAAAGGGTGTGATGTTTTAAGGTAGAACAGAACGTAAGCTAATCAACGCTTATTGATTCTATGGATTACAACACTTTGACCTAGTCTTAGAAATGATGAGGTACTGGAGTTTGTTTCTCCTGACATCCCAAACTGGTTTGTCATGATGGACCACAAGAGTATCTTGCATCGGAAGACACCAATGCACATTTACTACTTGGCTACCAACTAGTAGACAAAGGTCGGAAAACAACAAGGAAAAAGGAACATGCTCAGAATAGAATCTCAAGATGTGGATGCATAAGTCAACAATCTTCCGAGGACCAATGCAGGAAGAGTTAAGGTGTGGCAGAGTCACGAGTATAGAAGTGAGACTCACGAGGAGCACTCTTGCCGTGATCTATTTGGTTATATTGAAGAACATCTGCCAAAGCTTGTGTTAGGGGAAGTCCTTTATTGTCATTGTTCAATAGCGATAATATCCACAAGCTTGAAGGCTATACTAGAAGGTAATAGCCATCCTGAGGTAATGTTTGAACATTAACCACAGGGATCAACAAAATGGATCTTGGGTTAAAGGCCAGCTTCATGTACAAGATTCGCAAAACTAGAATCCAGCATAATCGGGGACCTTAAATTCAATTCCAAGGGTTAAAACCCAAAGAAATAAGTAACTACTACTTGAGTGACAAAGCGTACGCTACAGGCTAGCAATCACAAGGTATCTTCCAAGAGAAGATTGACTTCTGGAGTACCCAAACAAACAAAAGGAGGCACACGAGGCGAAAGGAAACTTCGAGGCCTAGAACAAAACATTGTGAAACCATCAACATGATGTTGTAGTCCATAAGATAGAGAGACCATGCTAGAAAGAAATCTCTCACAAGAAACAGAACAAGGGAAACAAGGAACACACACAACTCTAGAGAACTCAACACTAGGTAAAATGGTTGAGAACCGACATGCCTGAAGAGGCACCTAAGTTTTGAAAGACTAGATGAGATAGCAAAACTTTTCCAAATCAACATAAGATACGATGACCCAGAAGTAGAGCGAAACTGGATAAGAAGAAAAACAAGCATACCAGAGTTTTCAAACATAATTTTCATCTTTGAAAATAGTTTTCACAAGTACTAGACTCAACATTGACCAATAGAAAGGTTTCCTACAGTCGGTACTGCTCTGATACCAAAACCTGTGACACCCCCGGGATTAAGGCTAGACAAATCCTAGACCTCTGTCTGATATAAGCCTAACCTAAATCACGAAAGCATACAAAGAGAGAATTGATAACACAACAGTAACCCTACGACACAAAAAATATTACATCGAGCTCATAACGAAGCAGAGAACCAAAATATTACAAGCATAGGTCACTGACCACAAACATCAAGCAACAGAAGGCAAATTATGCTATTAAGTATAGCAAACTTAACAAATGGCCTAAGAGTCCTGAAGCATAACGATGACGTCCAATCCATAGATCCCAGACTGCCGACTAGGAACTCCAAACTACTCTTCAATGTCGATGCCATGAAGAACTCATCTTCTTATGGTAACACTTACTCTGCTGCAAAAGTATCAACGAAGCAAGGGTGAGTACAGGGTGTACTCCGCAAGACTTATGGCCGGTGGAGTTATTTTGCATAAAGCCATCTTTCTTTGTAACACAAGAGGGATAAGAATCTCGACTAATCAGAATATTTTAAAAGGGGATAATAGAGTGACATCTCTAGCTTTGATCATCTTTTGATATCTACCGAATCATCATCAGCTGAACCTATCTAGGATCACCCCCTCGTACCCATGAGGAAGCATCCTTAAGCACACGTTGATCAACTTGCCAAGTTTTCCGATTAGGTTAAAGTTCTCTATGATCTTAGAATCCGGTCTCCAAGTTCGTCCATAACCGCGGACACGGCTTTTCGAAAAGATTTAACCCTGCAGGGGTGCACAACTTTACCCACACGTACCAACCGATTCTTAATGCCAATGTTATTAGCCCTCTTCCTTGGAAGGCTGGCAGAGAGTGGTTGACCACAACCTTTACCTTGCTTTGCCGATACCATGAGTCACGCACTAGGTAGATGCCGCCGTAAAGGGTCGAGTCCTGAAGTTGGTCCCTAAGGATGTGAACAGGGTTTGAGATTACAGAGGCCTGGCATCTCCCATTCCCTGCCATGCTTACCTACCTATATGAATGCACCTCCTTCACCTCCTTTGAGAAGAACCATAATGCGTATGTCAAATGGAACGGCCGAACTATGTGACTCATGGAATCTACTAGGCAAGTTAGTTGGTCGAGGGGGTTTCCAGGCCCCCGTGTGGCTGTACGCTCATCTTGGACCATAGGCAAGAACTCGGGTCCTAGTAGTGGCAAGTATGGGACTGCAAAAACCACAACCCACCGTGGCCTCCCATACAAGACTTAGCATTTTAACTTTCATCTCTGATTTTATCACGTCATCCTTTCAAACTAGGTTCATTCGTAGCTCTAATTCATCAAATGGATGGACCAGCGGTAACAGCTAAGCATGGCTAAGCGCAACAGATGTAACAGCTCTAGCAACGCTTCACAAGCCAAACCCTAGTTATGCTAGGGGTAGTGGATCAGGGAGTATAGGCTTCAAAGGTAACATTCATCAGATAGGATTACTCCATTTATCGATAAAAGACTTTAGAATCGTATGCACATGGAATGATTGGAAATGCTTGGAAACATAAGATTATATCATGTGTGGGGATTCACTTGCCTTTGCCAGTTGATATCCAGAAGGCAGGGCTTCAGACACCTGGTCCTTGACTTGATTATAGTTGGTCAAGTATTGTTCTTTGAGCTTCGATGTGTTGATCTCGACCTTCGATGGTGTTGACCTCGATCTTCGATATCAAACTCGATTTCTCACATTCATCTTCGAGTACTACCGAGAAGAAGCGGAAACACCGGAAAAGAAATACAACAATCAATACATGGCATCTATGCAATGCCCAGGCAAGGATGATGATATGACAAGTTAAAAGTTGTTGAATTGTAACCCTAAACATGCTAGACCATTATAAACAGGGTCCGAGAGGTGCAAACCCTAGCATAGGGGGATCCTCGGGATCACCTGTGGGGTTCATTTTGTTCTTCTAATTATACTTGCCATGAGAGTTGCTTAACAATGCATGATTATAGCTCTATTGGACAGCTCTTATTTTTCTGAATATTTTGATATATTATTTGTATTTTTCTGATTTAAAATGAATTAGTTATGAATTTCTTCATTTTTAATTCATTTTAAATCATTTTTGGAATATTATAAAATAATTTATATTTTGGAATTACTTTTTCATTTTATTTAATCAGAAAATTTTCTAAATTTTTTTATATTACTTACAGGGTGGACCCACCTGTCAGCATTTATTATTTATAGAAATGATTTTAGAAATTAATAAAAGAAAAGAAAAGGAGAATATTGCACACGCATGACGTCATTCTGACGTCATCCATGAATAATCCTTGCAGATCATGGATGGATGGATCGATCTAGAGCTCGCGGGGAGGTGTGGTTGGGGGCGTCGGAGAGAGCATGGAGCGGGCTACCTAAAGATGGTGGCGCCGCCCTGGATTGGTCACCGGAGCACGACACACGGCGGCGCGCGGCGGCGGGGCTTGCAGGAGGTTGCGGCGCCGACGACAGAGAGCGATAGGACGCGAGTGGAGAGGTCCATTGATACGTCCAAAATGTATCTACTTTCTCGAACACTTTGCTATTATTTTTCCTCTATACTTGTGTGATTTTGGATGCAACTAACACGGACTGACGCTGTTTTCAGCAGAATTACCTTGGTGTCTTATTTTTGTGTAAAAAATAAACTATTAGGTAAAATCCCGGAAAATATGCCAAAAATTATATTTCACCAGAAGATCCACGGAGCCAGAAGGGGAGACAGAGGGGAGGCCTGGGGGCCTAGACCCACCCCAGGCGCGGGCCCACTGACCCCACGCCTGGGGGAGGTTTGGCCACCCAGACAGCTTCTCGGCCTCCCTCTGTGTCTATAAGTTGCCTTCTAACGTAAAAACAGAGGGGGGTTCAATAGTTTTTCAGAAAGAGTTCCGCTCCGCCGCCGCCACAAGAAATCAAGATTTGGATCCAGAAACTCCGTTCTGGCACCCTGCCGGGACGGGGATTTTGGAAAGGATCATCGCCATCGTCATCACCAACGCATCTCCATCAACCACCGATGTTACCCTCATCCATGAGTGAGTAATCCGCCGCTGTAGGCTTGAGGATGGTAGGGATTGGATGAGTTCTATCATGTAATTGAATAAGATCTGTTAGGGGCATAGTGCCTAGTATCTCTATTAGTGCTATTTGACTTTGTTGCAACTTGTTGTGCTTAATGCTTGTCACTAGGGCCCGAGTGCCATGATCTCAGATCTGAACTTATTATTGAATCATTATGATAGTATTGTTTATGATCTTATCTGGAAGTTGTGTACACATATCATTGTCCGGATCCAAAGGCCCCAAAGTGACAATAATTGGGACAACCGGAGGGGATGGTTGTGGGGTGAGGATCACATGTGTTCACGGAGTGTTAATGCTTTGCTCCGGTGCTCTATTAAAAGGAGCACCTTAATTGCCGGTAGTTCCCTAGAGGCCCCGTTGCCACGAGCTGGCTGGATAGAAGATGTTGTGCAAGTTCTCATTGCGAGCACATATGACTATATTTGGAGCACATGCCTAGGATTGTTTAGTACTTGGATGCTTATTATTATTTATCTGCAATGTCCTAGTTCTTTGAAGTTACATGTTTAGACTCGTCCATGCAACGCCCGTCCATCCATCCCTATGCCTACCGCACTCGAATCCTACTTTTACCGTTACTGTTACTATTGCTACTGTTCCACTGTTGCTATTACTGCTGCTGTTGCTTTGTTGTTGCTACTACAAACTGTTGCTACTGATAAACTTCTGTGAGAAAGAACTATTTCTAGGTGCAGCTGAACTGACAACTCAGTTGTTAAGTCTTGCAAGTATTCTTTGTCTCCCCTTGTGTCGAATCAATAAATTGGGTAATACTACCCGCGAAGACTGTTGCGATCCCCTACACTTGTGGGTCATCATCCATGACGACCAGGAGCTCACCAGGAAGCGAACGGAGGCGATGGCGAGGCGCGGGGTGGCCGGAATCGATGGCGAGAACGGCGGCCGGAGCTCAGGAGGGAGACCTAAATTGGGGCTTCTGGGAGCTCGCCGGCTCAAGCGACCAGGGGCAATCAACAGAGTCGACGAAGGCGGTCATCCCCGCACGCTCATAACAACGGGAGGAGGCGAGGAACGACGGCGATGGAAGGCTCTAGCCGGAGCTAGGGTCCGGCCTCTTCTCGCGAGCAGCACAGGGAGAGAGAGAAAAGGGATAAGGGTATGGGGAGAGAGGGGAGCGTCGGCGTTCTTATCCTCGACTCCAAGGGCGGCGGCGAGCATCACAGCACGCGCGATCGACGGTCGGCAGCAGGGCAGGCAGCAGCTTCGCTGCGTCCTTCTAGCAGAGGAGGAAGAAAGAGAAAAGAACGAAGGGGTACGCAGGCCAGTGGCGGGCTACGGATGGGCTGAGTGGGCCTCGGGGAAGGAAGAGAGAGGGAGGCTGCTGCTGCGCTGAGCGACAAAGAAGAGAAATGGAAGATGGGCTGTGACCCAGGTAGAGTTAGGAGCAGGTTTTTCTTATAGAAACATTTTCCTTATATTTTTTCTATTTTTTCTTTGGTGTATTCATTTGTAAAACTGTTTTGAACAGATTCAAAATACAAGAAACTTTTGTGATTATTTAGAATAGTGTGGGGATCCTTTATAACCATTTGGGTTCCATAACATTTTGTTTTTTTCAAAATTTAGAACCATTTTGAATGTGTTTCAAATAGAGAGGGGTAAAATATAGGGTTTAGGGTTTGAGGTGTGATTTCATAGACCCCCACTCTGAAAAGGTTGTAAACATCCGAAAGGGTAGAATTGCCCCCATACATATTAGAGGAGGACACGCGAGGGTAGTCCGCCAACGGGCCCAAAAGAACTCACCCTAAAGCACGTACATAGTGTTTCCACGAGAGCGAATATGTGCAAGTGTTATATCCGAGTTGGACTTACGTTTCCATGCTTCTTGCACAAAATACATGCATACTGACGTGCTTCAGTCCTATACGGGCTTTGGCGGGCAGTACATATGCGGTCTAATTTTTGAAACTCGATCATATGCCCCCACACGCGAAGAGGATCGGTCGATCCGAGCCGTCGATCTAATTTGTCTCTTTTTTTGTTCTTTTGGGGGTCTATTGAATCAGAAGTCTTAGGGTTTTATTTCTTGCATGCATTTTAAATGATGATGCTCATGAATGCACAACCAATTCCTATTTACTATTTAATAAAACTAGGGTTGTTACATGAAATTCCATTTTCTCTTCACCAAACTTGAGGGATACCGTTTCTTTCTTGCAATCAATATTTTCTCCTGTAGTGTTCAAGAAAGTTCTTCCATAATTTATTGGATAATAAACATCAGTAGGCATGTCAACAAGTACAAAATAAACATGATACTAGTAGGTTCCAATAAAAATTGGAACATCTCTAGTTACTCCCATAGGAACTCTGAGTGTTTTATCAGAAAGCATTATTGTCATATCGGTATCTTCTATTTCAGCTGGGGATAATTATTTTTGTATTTTCAAATAAAATTTAAAGGGAATTACATTAATTTATGTTCCTATATCATAGAGGCCATAATAAGAAGATCCACCAAAAGTTCAAGGGAGAATAGGTTTACCAACTTCTTTATCTTTTACCTTCCCTTCAGCAAATTTGTGAAGCTTCGCTATCTAGCTCTATTACGTTGCAATGTGCAAACATAGTTAAGATATCTTCTTTTGTTCGTCCTCGGGTCTCCTCCTTACTTACCTCATTAGTTTTTTCTTGCTTGTGTCTCTTCTTCTATCATTTTGAGGAACATTCTTTATTCTTCACGTTGGTCTTCGAGTTGCTAGGCCATCATATGTTTCCTCGCAGTCCTTTGAAAAGGAAGGGGTTCAACATACTGATGGACCTTCCTCGATGGATCTTCATGAGCTACAGTTATTACATTAACATGTTTGACTAGTTCAGGAGTATAATGAAGCCAGTCCTTCTTTGAAGCTTCAATGTGTTCCGTAAAAAACTGAAGGATTTGCACAACAATATCATCATTAAGTTGAAGATCATTAGCATTTTCTTTTATCGTATCGGATTCTTTATAAGCATTGAGACAATCATATTCAATTTTTACTCCTCCTTCGCCACCTAAATCATATCCCCATGTTTCTCTATTACGGCGAATGTGTTCTAGGAGTTCCCAAGCTTTAGTTAGTTAGCTCCATAAAAGAGCCTCCGAAATTTGCATCTAACTCATATTTAATTTCTTAGTTAAGTCCCCCATATAAAATATGTAACACATACCATTGCGGTAAATCATGGTGGGGACATGTATTAAGGATAGATTTGTACCTTTTGAAGGCTATTACCAAGCCTTCACCCTGGTGGTTCTTGAAGTTTATAATTGCCCTTCTCACTTCAGCAGTCTTTACCTTGGGGAAGAATCGGAATACGAATTCCTCCTTGAGCTTTTCCCAGGTATCAATTTTCTCTACAAGGCAAATTCTATACCAAGCTAAAGCAGTGTTGGTTAGAGATTGGCTAAACAATTTAAGTTTCAGTTCATCATCAGAATAGCCTCTCAATTTAAGGGCCCAACATAACTCGGTAAAATGCATTAAATCATTGGAAGGATCCTCATTCGGATCATCTTTTGAAAAAAATTCTTTAATTATAGCAATAAAATGAGGGTTAACCTCGTACTCAGGTTCAGCCCCACTCGAAAATTCTTTTACAAGTCCTTGATTAAATTTACCGAGGTGTTCAGCGGCATCTAGATGATTCATTAGTCCGAGTGTAGCCATGGTGTTTACCTGAAACTAGTAAACAACTTTAGTAAAACAATTAATAAAATTAGCAACTAAGAACAAAGACCAAAAATGCTTAGCTTCTCGGCAACAGCGCTAAAAAATAGCTTGATGACTGCAAGTACACGGATCAATTGTAGCTAGTTTCGAAATAAGAGTATCAAACCCATAAAGAGATAATTGGTTAGGGTCTTTATGCCCCTCGTCACTATCTACCAAAAGATACATATGAGCTGCCTTTGATTTCTAGTAAACGGGTGTTTGAAAGGTTTTTGGTTTAAGTGTAGGAAAGTAAATAAAACAAGTAAAAACAAAGCAAGTAAAAAGAGTGTTTGGAATAGTGTTTGAACTCAATCGGGCTAAGATGTTCTCGGGGATATAGGATACACCACTATCATGTTGTAATAAATCATAATTAGGATAACCTATTTCTTTTGTCATGATATGTGTGGAGAGCGTTCCGTAATAAGATGTTCACCAAGGCTCGTAGGCAGTCACTTTATTGAGCCAAGAATGAGGTCATCTCTAAATAACCACTGCGATGCCTGGAAGAAATCACCATGCAGACCATCGCAATTAAGGGTTTACATGGATATCGTAATTAGCTTAGTGAATCTCCCTTTGTTCCCCCTTCGACCCCGTTGGATGATAGAGCTGCTTATAGTCACAGTAGCAACTAGCACAAACACTCAAACATGTCCAAAGGGTTTCACCCTCTTACTTTAGACCCGAAGGCAAATGATATGTGGATGACTACACATACCATCTAAAGGGAGAGATCAAACACATATCATAGATCAATGGATCCTCTACACAAGTAATAGTTCATCTTTATTTCATTTCATAATAATACTAGGGTTTCTCCACCTCTCTAAGAATGAAGGGAACTACTCATACATGGAAGCAATCAACAACATCATCATAATCAAATGGATGGATAAAAGTAATGGGATGAATCTAGTGCAAACAACAATTGAATCTGAAATTACAACAAGATCTAATGAATGAAAGATGAGGGTAGATATGGTGATGGAGATGTAGTGGTTGATGATGTAGGAGATGATGCGTTGTCCTCCAATAATCCGGGCAGCAGCAAGGACTTTCCCTTCTCCAAGTTCCTCCTTCAGACCCCTTTCTGGTGTGGTTTTTCGTGACTAGAGGTTTGTATGAATGTTGGATGTTTGATCTGCTTTCGCGAGAAGGAAGTATTTGACGAGGCAGTCACGTCACCGGGTTGTAGGGGCGCGCGGTGTGGTATGGGCTACCACTGGTCGTTACGCTGTCTGGAACATCTTGGGCATAGGTAATTGTTCTAGGTGCGAAGATAAATCAATAAAATGACTTTTATCACTTAAAAATATCATATTACCGTGTAATATGGTAATCTCAATTGATATGTTCATTAAAGACTTGGTAAATTGGGATCTTGTTGGAATAAGGGACAAAAAGGTGCACGCAAACACAGTAAAATACTAAAAACCATAATCCACTTGTGTAAAAAACTATAAGTAAAAGTGCTCAAATTTTGGATTTATCATCGACCTCCAAAGAGCGGATGGTGTTATGGAAGCGTGGAGGCCGCTAAGGCATGAAAGAATTCGGTGTTCTCCTCTCCTTCCAGAATGTACTTAAATTTTGCACGGGTATGCCAATATAGAAAGCGTTAGAGCATCTCTAGCAAATACGCTAAACGCTCATATGCAAAAGTGATTTTTAGTTTACCGCAGAAAACCACTTTTGCAGTACGAAATCATCGGTGCAGAACAGATACCGTATCAAGAACTGCATATTCAAAAAATAAAGCTTGGCGCCAGATTGATCTCAAGTTCGTTCATTGTGGATAGTTTGATCTTTTATAGATCAACAATTACAAAACAAATCGATGTCGTTGCGGCACCAATGCAAACACTAGCGTGTCCTATTCCTACCGGCGGTGCCTAGTCACCGAAGCTCTCTCCCGCGGCACCGTGCCTACTCGCGGAAGTCATCATCGTCGGAGGAGGAGCCATCGGTGTAGTTCATGACGAAGAAGCCGAGACGCGCCTGGTTCTCGCGCTGGGAGCAGCGCATCGCACGATGGAGCTTCCGCTGCTCGTTCTCCCGAGCGACGCGGCGGCGCTTGGTGTGGTCCCACACATTGAAGACGAGTGTCCCAAGTGAACTAAACTTTCCCTCACGGATGTCTTCGTCCTCCATGACCGCGATGTCATCGTCCTCGTCGTCAGACTCGATGATGACATGCGTCATGCGCAGCAGACATAGCTCGGAAGGCGGACGCCGGTGCTGGAGGCGGAGCACGGACGGCAGGCACGGCCCGCCACCGCGTCGTTGCGGCCAGGGACAAACCACCCGAGGCCAGCCCAAACCAACGAGGTGGCACGGGTGCGAGAAAGGGCTCCGCGCACACGGGCGACCTCAGAGCACCCGCAAGCGGCCTCCTGCGTGGAGACCGGCAACGGGCGAGCTCAGGAGCTCGAGCTCCAGCCGTGGTGTTGAGAGGCGCCGCCACGGCCGGCCAAATTGCAGCACGATTGGCCGACCATGGGTGCGGGGTGGCCTGATGCAGCGTTGGGTGGCGGCGATTTGAGCGGGGGCGGCGCGAGGTTGGATGGGGTTCTGCGGTGGGGAATAGGGAGTTAGAGGATGCGGTTTACCGCATCCGAGCCCTCATGTCCCGAATATATGCCGGACGAACGGGCCATTTTGTGGGAAACCGCAGAAAAATTACGAGCCAAACCGGTTTACAACATCTAGACCAAAAAGTTTATGGACCGACCGACGGTAACTGCTAGATATGCTCTTAGAATATTCTTCTGATTTCGAAAACAAATCTGATCCCAAAAGAAAGTCGATCTAACTTTTAATGGAGATACGATAGTTTTTTTTGACAATCAATACCATATTATATTAATAGAAGCAAATAGTATATGGTAGAGATACTTGAGCTGAATTACAAAATAAAGTCTAAAAAAACTAGCAAATTTCCATGGTCTTCATACTCTTTCTTCTTCCATGACACAATCTTGCACTTTCTTGAAGCCAGTCGAAATAAACTGACATAGAAACCAAACCAGAGACCTGTAAATACCAACGTTGGTTCTCCCATAATTTTAATTTGTGCAGCAATACCAAGGCTGCGTGCACGCGTACAGCCATTAAAGTAATCAACAAACATCAACAAAAGTATCAACACCAATATTTTAGGAAAGAATAACCAAACAGCCTGATCAACGTCGCTGATAAACCGATAGAAGGAAACATCATTTCGATGACGTAGCCGCCGGGACAAATTTTGCAAGGAAAAACTTCGTTGCAACCATGAGAAAAAATCTAAAATAGATCTGGTGAAACAAGATCTGAAGATCTATACCTAGAGAACTTTAATGTTCCAACATCACCATTGATATCACGAAAGAGATCTCATTGTCGAACAAATGACCAAAGATTACTTATTATAGATAACTAGTTGAATGCCGGTGCGTTGAAACGATATGTAAAAATCTTTGTCAAGCATGTCGCAGCATTGAGCATTATTTTTATTTTGCCAGGTGATATTGATTAAATCCCTCTAAGACGATCCGATACCGTAACTCTATTTATCTTGCATGGTGACAGAGATGTGGAGGTGGACGAGTTTGAGTTGCTTGCACGAAGATGAATCAAAAGTTTGTATATCATATTTGGTTGGTCATATTTCTTTCTCCCTAGCCCCCTTTTTCCTCTCATATATTTTGTAAAATTGAAAAAATAAAAATGATATTCTTTAGCGACAGGCAGCCCAGCCTACCCAAATGGGCCTAGCAAGGCCCAGCCAGGCCGACGACTTCCACATCCCTAGCCGCATGTAACCCCTCCACTCTGCATGATCCCCTCCCGAGTTCCCATCGACAACCACCATTCTCTGTCCCTATCGCCCCGACCATGGTCGATTTTCCTCACTAGTGGAAACAAGGTCTTTTGTTGATCCCGAAAAGGGCTTTAACACCGGTTCTTCTACGAACCGGTGTTAAAGGGGGGGCCGTACCAGCGTGGCCCCTGTGGCATTAAAGGAGCCCCCTCCCCTTTAACACCGGTTCGTGCCACGAACCGGTGTTAAAGGTCCCAGCACTGGTGGCCCGCGCACCACCCCCCCCCCCCCCCTTTAACACCGGTTCATGGCATGAACCGGTGTTAAAGGGGGGGCTATATAAGACACCACCCCAGCCCACACACACCCCACTCTTCCATTCTTTCACATTTTGGAGCCTAGCAAGAGGGTGTGAAGAGTGCTAGTTTGTGTTTTTTTCATATGCACTAGAGGTGTTTGGTGAAATGCCCGAGAGCTCAAAATAAGCTTTCTTGTTGCTCTTTCCGTCTCGGTCGAGGTCGGCAACTATAGTTTCATGTGTCATTGATGTACTATATATATAAATGGTCATCTCCCTATTATTTTTTGATATATACTACATATTAATGCAGATGAATCGGCAATGGATGTACGGTGACCGCCGCACTTCCGAGTACATTACGGGCCTCCAAAATTTCATCGTTGTGGCTAATGCAAACCGTGGTCACAATGGTTTTATGTGCTGTCCGTGTGTTCACTATCAGAACAAGAAAGACTACTCAAATACCAGAACCATTCACGCCCACCTGCTTCGATCCGGTTTCATGCCCAGCTATAATTGTCGGACCAAGCACAAAGAAAAAGGGGTTGTGATGGAAGACAACGAAGAAGAAGAGGATGATGAAAACTATCATAATATGTATCCTGAATATGATGATAATGCAACGGAGGTAGATAATGAAGATCAAGAGGGAGCAGATGGGCCCGCTGATGACGATCTTGGTCGGGCCATTACTGATGCAAAGGAAGAATGTGAAACGGAAAAGGAGAAGGAGAAGCTGGAGCAGATGTTAAAGGATCACAAAACATTGTTGTATCCAACTTGCGAAGATGGCCACAAAAAGCTAGGTGCCACACTGGATTTGCTGCAATGGAAGGCAGAGAATGGTGTGACTAACAGCGCATTTTCAAAGTTGTTGGTAAAAATGAAGAATCTTCTTCCAAGAAATAATGAGTTGCCTGACAGTACATACCAAGCAAAGAAGGTTGTCTGCCCTCTAGGATTAGACGTGCAGAAGATACATGCCTGCATTAATGACTGCATCCTCTACCGCGGTGAGAAGTACGAGAATTTGGATGCATGCCCGGTATGCACTGCACTGCGGTATAAGATCAGACGAGACGATCCCGGCGATGTTGAGGGCGAGGCCCCTAGGAAGAAGGTTCCCGCCAAGGTTATGTGGTATGCTCCTATAATACCACGATTAAAACGTCTCTTCAGAAATAAAGAGCATGCCAAGTTATTGCGATGGCACATGGAAGACCGTAAGAAAGACGCGATGTTGAGACACCCCGCTGATGGGTCACAGTGGAGAAAAGTCGAGCGAGAGTACCCGGACTTCGCACGTGACGCAAGGAACTTAAGGTTTGGTCTAAGTACAGACGGCATGAATCCTTTTGGTGAGCAGAGCTGCAGTCACAGCACCTGGCCTGTGACCCTATGTATCTATAACCTTCCTCCTTGATTGTGTATGAAGAGGAAGTTCATTATGATGCCAGTGCTCATCCAAGGCCCGAGGCAACCCGGCAACGACATTGATGTGTACCTAAGGCCATTAGTTGAAGAACTTTTACAACTGTGGGCCAAACCAGGTGTACGTATGTGGGATGAGCACAAAGGGGAGCCATTTGACCTACGAGCATTGCTTTTCGTAACCATCAATGATTGTCCTGCTCTTAGTAACATTTCAGGGCAGACAAACAAGGGATACAATGCATGCACACACTGTTTAGATGATACTGAAAGTGTATATTTGGATAAATGTAAGAAGGTTGTGTACCTAGGGTATCGCCGATTTCTTCCGAACCTGCATCCAGTAAGAAAGAAAGGCAAGCATTTCAAACGTCTGGCAGAACCCCGGAGGAAGCCTGTCCTCCGTACCGGTGAGGAGGTATTTGGTATGGTCAAGGACCTAGAAGTAATCTTTGGAAAAGGTCCTGGCAGTCTATCTGTTCCGAATGACGATGCCGGACACGCGCCCATGTGGAAGAAGCAATCTATATTTTGGGACCTACCCTATTGGAAAATCTTAGAGGTCCGCTCTTCAATCGACGTGATGCACGTGACGAAGAATGTTTGCGTGAACCTGCTAGGCTTTCTAGGAGTGTATGGGAAGAAAAAAGATACACTGGAAGCACGACAGGACCAGCAACGTCTGAAGGCCCCTGAAGAGCCTATGCATCCTGAGAACGAGAAGGGTAAACGATGCCACTTAACTCCTGCCAGCTACGCTCTTACCAAAGCAGAGAAGGAAATCTTTTTTGAATGTCTGAGCAGTATCAAGGTCCCGTCTGGCTTCTCGTCGAATATAAAGGGAATAAATAAATATGGCAGAGAAAAAATTCCAAAACCTGAAGTCTCATGACTGCCACGTGATTATGACACAATTGCTTCTGATTGCATTGAGGGGGCTTCTACCTGAAAATGTTCGAGTACCCATTGTGAAGCTATGTGCATTCCTCAATGCAATATCTCAGAAGGTAATCGATCCAGAAAGCCTACCAGGGTTACAAACAGATGTGGCCCAATGTCTTGTCAGCTTTGAGTTGGTGTTCCCACCATCCTTCTTCAATATTATGACGCATCTCTTGGTTCACCTAGTAGAAGAGATTGCCATTCTCGGTCCTGTATTTCTACACAATATGTTCCCCTTTGAGAGGTACATGGGAGTCTTAAAGAAATATGTTCATAACCGTGTTAGGCCAGAAGGAAGCATCTCCAAGGGCTATGTAACAGAGGAGGTCATTGAGTTCTGTGTTGATTTTATTCCTGACCTTAAGGCGATTGGTGTTCCAGAATCACGACATGAGGGGAGACTGCGTGGAAAAGGCACCCTAGGATGTAAAGCAATGATATGTAGGGACGGGCATTCTCTCAATCAAGCACACTACACGGTTTTACAAAGATCTATCTTGGTTGCCCCGTATATCAATGAACACAAGAATTTAATATGCCTCAAACACCCAGGGCAGTCTGATGAATGGATTATAAGTGAACACATGGCAAGTTTTGGCGGCTGGCTGCAAAGACTTCTCACGAATAACAACACTGTTGGGGATCAGCTGTACTTGTTGGCCAGGACACCGTCTTCGACTGTATGTACTTTCCAAGGGTACGAGATAAATGGGAATACATTTTACACGATAGGCCAAGATAAAAAGATCACCAACCAAAACAGTGGTGTCCGCTTCGATGCAGCAGAAGACAATGGGCAAAAGACCACGTATTATGGGTTCATAGAGGAGATATGGGAACTTGACTATGGACCTAATTTTAAGGTCCCCTTGTTTCGATGCAAATGGGTCAAGCTAATAGGAGGAGGGGTTGAGGTAGACAAGAAGTACGGAATGACAACGGTGGATCTCAACAATCTTATGAAGAACTTAGACGAATCATTCGTCCTAGCCAATGATGTGGCTCAGGTTTTCTATGTGAAGGACATGTCCTCCAGACCAAAAAAAAGAAAAAATATGCAAACGAATACATCATATGATGAGCCAAAGCGTCACATAGTTCTTTCAGGGAAAAGAAACATCGTGGGAATCGAGGACAAGACAGACATGTCAGAAGATTATAATAAGTTTGATGAAATTCCGCCCTTCACAGTGAAAACTGACCCAAGCATTCCGTTAAGTAAAGAAGATGCTCCATGGTTACGTCTGAAGCGATCATAAGGAAGGGCATATGCCAAGAAGTTCATGCTCATATTATGTAACTCTAGTTCATGTTTTTAATATTAATACATGTCTTGAGTGTTAGTCATGTTTTGTGGATGGACCGGGACTATGATAAGAAGTTGTCCCGATTCGTACTTACCATTAAGATCTGATCTCCAAACGCGCGCGGTCACATATTAGGGAGTGCCTCTATGACCAGTTTCTTGGAGATGCCGGAGGACTAGGCTCCGTCGGCATCTCCTTGAAACTGGCCGTAGTGGTGTCCCTGCTCTCGAAAACCATCTTGCAGCTTTGTAACTTCTCTAACTAGATCAATACACCAGGGAGCTAACTAATTTCACATATTAGGGAGTGCCTCTATGACCAGTTTCTCGGAGATGCCGGAGGACTGGGCTCCGTCGGCATCTCCCTGAAACTGGCCGTAGTGGTGTCCCTGCCTCAAACTGGCTGGAGGACTGGACTCACAAGGATGCCTATTTATAGTACAAGCAGCTCGACATAGTGTTGACACTTACAAAATAATGTCGACACTCACCCCTATTATTAGTGCTGACTCGTGTTTTGTGCCGGATGGTGTCTACAACCGGGACTAAAGGTTCATCTTTAGTCCCGGTTGGTGTCTCCAACCGGGACTAAAGGTTCATCTTTAGTCCCGGTTGGTGACACCATCCGGGACAAGGTACACGCCGCACGACATAATGTCGACATGCACTCACCCCTATTATTAGTGCTGACTCGTGTTTTGTCCCGGTTGGTGTCTCCAACCGGGACTAAAGGTTCATCCCGCCATTTTTTCCCGCCATTTTTCTTCCCGCCAGTTCTTCCCTCCAGTTCTTCCCGCTAGTTCACTATATATATATGTAGGGGGTTGGCCTCCATTGTCATTGCACATCTCTAGACTCATATCTGCAACCTCATCACTCTTTCCCATGGCTTCCACCGTAGCACTAACCCCTAGGGAGGCGGAGGCGCTTTGCGCCTCGAACTACCCCTGCCCGCCGGGCTACTGTGTCCCCGTCGGCTGGATGATGAGCGCCGGAGGCGTGCCGGTTCCTCCTGTCCCTCTAGGTGTGGCGCGCCGGATGGCCATCACGAACCACTACTACTTCGAGCTCACGCCGGAGCAGCAGAGGAATCCCAGATGGCATCCCGACTATTTCCCTACTTGGGAAGCCTTCTTTGTGGATCGGCATGAGAGGGCGCTCGCCAGGCACGAGGAGGACGGACCACCTCCTCCTAACTTCAACGAGGCCGGCCGTCGGCTATGGTGGCGCGGTCGGACTCTCCAGAGCGTCATGGCCTATGACACTGCCGCCGACTCTAACCCCCGTCTGCGCTACCCTCAAGTCCAGCCCACGCGCTACCCTCAAGTCCAGCCCACGCGTACTCTCCAGAGGTTCAATTACGGCGACCCCGACGACGACAGCGATGACGGCGGCGGCGAGTACGACGACTACAGTGGCGAGTATTACAGGTGTAGGCAGGAGCATGACTGAATCACTCCAACATTCCGAAACAAGTTCGGTCGATTGTTACTTAATCTGGACATGTATCTTAATTTTCAGTTCTTTTATGTATCTTAATTTTCAGTTCCAGTTCGGCTTTATGTAACTGTCTCAAAATGACCTATCTCATTCGAGGTTTCTTGGCTTTCGGGTCAAATGACCAATGTTATGGACGGTTTTGTGAAGCAACAACCAAATGGCTAATTCAAAAAACCACCAACACATTTTTAGGTTCACAATATGCTATTTTATCAAAAAACAATGCAAGTTGAGCGAGGCTTGGTGAGATTCAAGTGTATACAAAAGATGCGACATTTAAATATCCAATCAATTCAAAAATGTTAATACAAAAGATGCGGCATTAAAATATGATTTGATCTATTAAAAATCATTTTTTAGATGATTAATATTTCTTATGTTCAAAGTTTTAGGATTTAACAATTTATTTTTGTTTGAATTGAATAATCAAAATTTATATGTAAGTGTTTTAATTATTTTAAAAAAATTTCATGTAAAGTAAATATAAAATGATTTACATGAAAGGATAGATATTATTTTTCTGAAAATTATGATATATTATTCATATTTTTCTGAGTTGAAATGAAAAAGATATGAATTTTCTAAATTCATATCATATTTTTTGAATTAAAAAAGCCCCTTTAATGCATGAAATAAATGCCCCCCCTTTAACACCGGTTCCAGACAGGAACCGGTGTTAAAGGGGGGCATTTATTTCGTTTCCCGCGTGCACCCCCCCCCCTTAACACCGGTTTGTGGCTGGAACCGGTGTTAAAGGGGGGGTAATAAATGCGAGCGGGAAACGAATTCCCCCCCCCCCTTTAACACCGGTTCCTGCCACGAACCGGTGTTAAAGGGGGGTATTAAATTCACCTTCCCCTTCCTTTCTTCCCCGCAGAGCAGCCAGATCGCCATCGCCACCGTACGTACCGCCACCGCGTGCGCCATCGGAGCAGAGAGAAGCGCCGCGCCGCCACCTCTGTCCGCCGCCGTTGGAACCGCCTCATCGCGAAGATCATCTCCACCGAAGGAATCGACCCCGCGTGCTTCGAATCCTCGCCATCGACCTCTTCTCTTCCGACGCCGTCCGCCACTCTCCGATGACGAATCCGACGCTTCTCGACCGCACCTCGCCTCGCCGACCCCTCCGTTCCATCCGTGGTGAGCCTGCGGTCCTCACAGAACTCCTCTCTCGCCTCCTCTCGCTCTCTGTCGCTGGCGCCACGAGCATCTGCAAGCCCCGCCGCCGCGCGCCGTCGTGTGTTGTGCTCCGACGACCATTCCAGGGAGGCGCCGCCACTATCTGGCTCCCCGCGACGCCCTCTCTCTATCTCGCCCCTCCGCGCATCCAGGCGAGCACGGGATCATTGGATCCTTGCTCGATCTGAGGGTGAGCTCCATTGCTGATGTCATGCTGACATCAGCATGAGGCAATAACTCATTTTCTTTTATTAATTATTTTGTAAATAATTTCAGTAAATATTAAATATGACAGGTGGGCCATGCATGTCAGGGTTTTAATCAATTCTGTAATATTTTCTGAAAATAATAAAAGTCTGACATGTGGGCCCAAGTTTGGAAATTAATTTAAATATTCCAAAAATGTTTAAAATGAATTAAAATTTGGGAAATTCATAACTAATTCATTTTAAATCAGAAAAATACAAATAATATACCAAAATGTTCAGAAAAATGAAATCTATCTAACTAAGCTATAATTATACATTGTTAATCAACTTTGATATCAAGTTTAATTATAAGAAGCAATTGAACCCCATAGGTGATTCTGATGATTCCCCTGTTTTAGGGTTTGGATCCTCGGAACCCCCTCTAAAGTGATCAAGCATGTTTTAGGATTCATTTCAACACCGTTTAACTTGTCATATCATCCATATTGTATGAGCATTGCACATGCCATGTGTTGAGAGTTGTTTTCTCTTTTCCGATGATTGGTTCTCACGAATAGGAACCGAACCCGAAGCTGAAGTCAACGCCACCGAAGAGCAGAACCAGTTAGTATGGATCCACTTAGTAGAAACCTTGAAGAAGAAGAAATAATGGAGAACATTATTGATGAGGACACCTCACAATATCTGAACTTGGAGGGACATGATGACGACAACTCAAGTACTAGTCATGGAGAAGATGAAGACTCCGGTGAACGCAATTTAATGGTTACAAAGTCCGGCGAGGTATATGCATTGATTAAGCCTCTGCTGACTTTCACCAACAATCTTCTTCTACATGTATTAATTAACGCTTCTTTCTTCTTTTAGCCCTCTGGATCGACCTGCGCGCAACCATCTTTTTCTACGAAAAAGAGCAAGCGAGGAGCGAGCCAGCGGTTGAAAGATCGTGCAAAGTTCACGATCGAAGCAGTCCGTGTTGATGGCAGGCCGATGGAGCCCAAGAAGGCCGCAGATAAATTTGTACGTCAGGCTGGAGTTCTTGTTAGGGACCAAATCCCAATCACAATTGAAAATTGGAATAAGCCAAAGAAGGGCAACGGTACCTTTGTCGATGACAGATCCAAAGAAACGCTTTGGAATTCGTTGTTGGTAAATTTCACCCTTCCGCCAGAGGAGGATGAAAACAACCCGGTTATAAAGGAAAAGGTCAAAGAGTGGACTCTAAAGAAGATGGCCGAGGCTTTCCGCAACTGGAAGACAAAATTGAACAAATTTATCAAATTTGGCGAGACTCCAAATTTCGAAGACGCATATTATGCAAAGATAAGACCTCACTGGCCCGAATTTGAGACATATAAAAAAAGTTCTATAGCTAAAAAGAGGTCAGAAACCAATACGCTTAATGCCCTGAAGAAGGAATATCACCAGAGGACGGGGTCAGATGGCTACATATCTCAGAGGCCTAAGTGGGAGGAAGCTGAGAAGGCCCTACGCGAGAGAGGGATCACACCCCAGACAGATGGGTGGGACCTACGTGCAAAGACTTGGTTCTACGGAATCGGGGCAAGGTTGGACCCAGAAACAGGATTGTGTATCTTCCCAACCATCCTTGCCAAACCCGTCACTGAACTCATCACGGCATACGAGGAAACATCCGCCAGGACTTTCCATCCCGACAGAGAGAATGACCAGCTCACACGCGCCATCGGTAAAAAAGAACACCCTGGACATGCACGAGGCACAGGGGGTATGACATGGAAGGATGGGTTTGCCGACTGGAACGACTCTTACAGATGGCGCGGCAGAAAAGAAAAAGAGCGTACAGAGCGGATGACACAGATAGAACATGCACTTGCGGCACTGCAGGCGCAAGTGAATGCACAACAGAGCCATCAAGCTACCGGCCCATCTCAGCGGCACGAAGAGCCTGCATTGGAAGCTGCCCGCGGCCCAGACTCTGCGCAGAAAAGCAGTGTGGCTTCCACGGAGAACGTGCAGCCCACGCTTGAAATGACGGATCCTCGATACCCCGTGGATGAGATCACGGAGAGCGAACACGCTGAGCTGCATGTGAGATTAATGGGCTTATCCATTAAGGTGGCTGTCGGTTATGCCTTACCTCCTGTAGCTGGTGGAACTTACCACTGTCGACCGATTCCAGATGGCTATGCTATTGTCGGGGTGGATGAGGTTGTGAAGGAATATGAGGAAGCACAGCTTGACCATGCTACAGGTGAAGGGGAAACTCAACTCAAATTTGCAGTGAAAACAACCATTCTTTGGAAGAAGGAACACATTGTGCTTCCAAATTGGAGGTCACTGGCACCCCCGCCGTCTCCGCAGCGTCAGCAGTCTGAGCCGCTTCAGCTATCTCCTGCGCGGCAGCCATCTCCGGCGCGGCAGCCATCTCCTGCGCGGCATCCATCTCCGGCCCGTCAGCCATCTCCTGCGCGGCAGCCATCTCCGGCCCGTCAGCCATCTCCGGTGCTTCATCCATCTCCTCAGCGTAAGCGGAAGAGCACTGCCACGAGGAGCATCAGTAGCACTGCCACAAAGAAATCCGCAGGAAACCGTACGCCAAAGAGTTCAAAAAACTACGTCCCGCAGCCTTCCGCCAAGCCATTGCCGGTTTTACCGTGGAATCGCAGCGACGAGGAGACCAATAGGATCTCGGAAGAACAGGTCAAGAAATTCTTTGCACCTAGACGGGCCGAGCCAAAGGAGAAAATAGATCCGGCGGTGGTGGAGAAGTTTTACAATAATCTTTTGAAACCTGAAACCCCACTTGTGCCGGACTACGAGCGCCAGATTTTGAAGGCGGATGCAAGGCGCCGTAGGGAGACTGAAAGTAGCAGTCGTGAGGCACCCCAGAAAACAGTTCCCATGCTCGGAGAGCAGGAAAACCAATCATGTGCCCCGCTCCAAATGTTCGACACACGAGACGCTCCTCCCGTAAATGATTACGAGGCAGAGCTACAAAGAAAGGCCAATGAGATGGGGATGACTTACATTGCATACTTGAACGTCATGGGAGACAACTTGCCCAAATGCGATGCCAACCCCATACAGCCATGGAAGTATGGAAAGAATCTCGTCAAGAAAGAGGAGCTCAAGACTCTACCAACAAAGATGCGAAAATTGCACAAGTGGTACCTTCATTTCTGCAAGACGAGAAAGGTAGAATGGATCACGGCGCATATAAGAGATCAGATTTTCTTGTGCGGAGACGACGCAATCGACTTCAACATTCAAGACTTGCATTTTCTATTCAATCAGAAGGAACTCGACAAATCTGCCATCAGCCTTTATTGTGTGTAAGTACTATTTCTATAATTTTTATCTCATCTCATTCACTTCATTAATTGCATGTATATATATATATATATGCTCACCATATATGTATATACTATTATGCAGGAAAAAGGTTATGGAATGCATGAAAGGAGGCCCTTTTGACATTGGGTTCGTTGACCCAAATAGAGTTCATGAACAAGGGGTAAGAGACAAACCCGGGCAAACAGAAGATTACTTGCTAAAGTCTTTACTGAGACAACAAACCAAAAGGGAAATACTATTGCCTTACAACTTCTCGTGAGTACTGTTACCCTCTCTCTTGTACACATTCTGTTTCGGCTTACTCGATGTTAAGTGTAATTGATGATGAGTTATGCGTGCGTAGGTTCCACTTTATTCTGCTAGTCATTCAACCCGACTCAGGAAAAGTCCTTGTCATGGACTCGTTACGAAAAGAAAAAGAGCTATGGGCAGACTTTAGAGAGATGCTCCAGAGGTAATTTCAATCATATTATCGCACTAGATCGGCAACTTTCGTGACAATAAGTAATTAATTACTCCTTTATCCATTTTCTTTGTCGGACAGGGTTTGGAAAAGGTTCACGGGCAGGGCCGTGGGTGAATGGTCAGAAGAACTAAAATTTGTAGACCAAAATGTAAGTAATACTAGCTAGCTTCCAATTCCATTATATCATGCTTTATTGATTATTATTTTGATTGAACTCTCTATTCTCGTAAAGTGCGCGCATCAGAAACACGGCAATAACTTATGTGGGTACTATGTTTGCGAATTCATTCGCAACACGATATGTGCGACGGGCCAAGCCGCACTAGAACAACTTAGAGTAAGTAAACAAAGTCCACAACATTATTTTATTACCATCAATTGTGTTGAGTTTTATTCTTATATATATATTGACGGTCCATTCTTCATATATATTCAGATCGAACGGATGCGGGACCAACTCCTACCATTTGAATGCATACGAGCCATTCAAGAGGAATTGGCGGGGTTCATACTTGATGAGGTCGTCACGCCTGGCGGAGAACTCTTTAGATATCCACCAAAATGAACGATGACGATGTATGTGCCGATGATGATGTATGTGCCGATGACGATGTATGTGTCGATGACGATGTATGTGCCGATGACGATGTTTGTGTATAATAATAGTTGCTTAATTATTCATGTACTCGTATGTACCGTTGACGATTTATGTGTATACCGCTCCCGATCGATTCCCCCTAACTCCCCCCCCCTCCCGCAGAAATACGCCCAGAACGGGGCAGAGGCAGAAGTCTGCCGCGGCAGAGATTTAGGCCGTTTTCCTGCAGCCCCACGTGCGCCACCCTTTAACACTGGTTCGTATAAGAACGGTGTTAAAGGGGCCCCCCTCTAACACCAAACCCTCAACAGCGGTTGGGGAACCGCTGTTAGAGGGCCCTCCCAACCGGAGTTAAAGGGGGGGCTCTGCATGTCGCCCCGACCGGTCCCTATAGCCAAGTCTCAGACCATGCCATCCCCTGGCCGACGACCCCGACATAGCACCGCCTCCTGCCCCCTCTCATGTATGTCTGTGTCAGTCCTCCAAGGCTCTATCATGCACGGGACCTGCGCGTCCTCGAAAGCGCCTCCTCGTATTTGGTCCGACAGACGATTCCTTCCTCAAATACGCGCTCCTCTGTCAGTTCCCCTCGGCGCGAAGATCACATCTCCCCACACACACAAACCCTAATCAAATCCTACCAAACCACACCGCAGCCACAAGCATGCACACACGCACCCCGCACTCAACTCAACACCACATGCACCCAACACAACTCCACACCACACACACACACACACACACACACACACACACACAACAAATCCACGACGCACACCCGACACACCGTTTTGCAAAAAGCCCTCTACGCCGCCTCTAGGAAAAGCCATCGGGTCCCTTCCTCTAGCTCCTCTCTATCCCCGCACACGAGCCTCCCACCATCTCTCCCTCAGCTCCTCATCTCTAACTGCTTCCCTGCTCCCCGTCGCATGCAGGCTCTCGCTGCCGTCGTAAGCTCCTGCCCCGCCATGGCGCCGCCAGGAGGACTTCCCCATCGACCTTGCCCCCACCTCGTCCATGCGCGTGCGCCGCCGCCTCCCCCTCCGCTCCTCCATCGCTGACCGTTCACGCCTACCTTGAACTCACGGATGCCCGGATTCCCTTCTCGCCTACGTCCTTGTCGGTTGTTTCCGTGAAGCAGCCGCCGCTAGGAGCTCGCGTGCGTCCACTGCTTCCTCGGCCAGGGACGTGCACTCCACTTCGAAGGCAGGCCACCGCTGCCGAGATCTCCTCTGTCCTTCGTCGTCGACCATCGCCCTCCACCGCGTGACCTCGCCCTGCTGCCATGTGCTGCAGCACCCGAGCTGTTTCTCGCTCCCATCCTCGACGCCCACCTCGCATGTGTGTGCCCAACGACGGCCGTGCCCGGCCGCCCTGCACGCTGTCTCCAAGATCGACGCCCACGCCGTCCTCCTGCCCTCTGCCTACGGCCACCCTCCATGAAGGTCGGGGGCGAGCTACCCTCGAGCTAGAGAAGGCTAGGCATGCGGACATGTGTAGAGGCGGAGTGAGCGTGAGAGAGAACGAGGAGGAGGCCTCCTTAGATACGGCCAGATGAAGACGATCGGCTGCATGGGCACCGAGTTGGCCCGCCGGAAGGGCTGGCGACGGTCGACGACGTGGGAACCGAGCTGGCCCGGGCCACCCCTTCCTAGTGACTGACCTATTATAATCATCTAAATTGGGGAGGAGGGAGGAGGCCGGCAGCCTCGAGGATAGAGCAGCCAGCAGCGGAGGGGGGTCGAGCGACCAGCAACGGAGAGGGATTTTTTTGTCACGTGAACGCGTGGCAGTAGCCATTATTTCTCCTAAGAATTAGGGGCAAAACCGCTACCCATCATTCATCTTTCACAAAACAAATGTCAGATGAAAGTTATTATTCTACATTTCACTTGTATACCACAAGGCAATTAGCACATTCAAGTACAAATATTCTCCACCGGAGTTTTACTGCATGAGCTCCTTGTTGCATTGACAAAACCTACTACTACATAAATTTATTTTTTTAGAAAAAGAGAAAGTACTTCAGTTTGCATCCCACAACAATATACTACTACAACGGAAGGGGTATAATAAACTTATTTAGTACAGCAAAGAGGAAAACAGCATCTTCCTTCATTGTTTGACATGAAAATTTCTTTTACTTCAGAGTTCGGAAGACACATGTGTAGCGCACAATTATATTATATTCTCTGCATCAAATCTGCCGCACGCTATCTAGTTTCACTCATGTAGTCATGCCAAGAACAACAATATCTAACACATAGCAATTCTGAATCCAGTGGCTTCAAAAGGAAATTCAGCATGCGGTTCCAGATCGACAACTACGACTGTCTGCTGGCTATATGAGGATCAGCACCGAGCGTCCATTGGAAGTCAAGAAACCAGTGGAGCCAGTTCCGCAATGATTTCCAGGTCCCCGATACGGCGACACGGCAGCGCGGGATCTCAATATGGCGATAGCGACGGCAATGGGGAACCAAGGGCAGCGGTGACGCGCAGTATCGGGCCCTGCGATGGCGGTGACCAGCGTTTGGCGGCAACGCCCGCGAGCCCGAGAGGCAGCCATCTTGGCGTCCACTTTCTTACCGCCGTCGGTACAAGTTGCATCGTGGCCCGGTCCGCCTATGACGACCTAGTGAACCGTGGCCACGCGGGTCCATCGCCGGCAAACCCTAGGTTTCCTCGGGGGCAAAGTGGAAGCGCGGGGGTGTGCAATGGCACTGAAGACGAGCGGCCTCCCGCCGGGGGCCAAGCGGAGGCGTACAGCGGCGCCTAAGATGGGCGGCTACGGGCCAGAGCAGAGCCGGCAAAACATGGTATCGTAGGCGGCAGAGGGAATCAGAGACATTTGACTTCACGGTGGCATGTTTGTAATATGTCCAAACAGTCAAGGGTAAAACCAACCTAAAAATTTCGGACATAAAAGATTGGGTGACAAACCTACCTCTAGAGGAATTAGTAGATAGAGATAGATATCACCCGAAGATAGCAAGCAAAACCCTAAACCTAATCTGACAAAATCTGTACTATTAATAGAAACTCCACTCATATATCGGGTTCCCCACCCCTCCCGACGCCGGCCGGAGGAGAAGGAACCGATCCACAAAGGAGGCGGAGGTGAGAGATGGCGACCTTTTCTTCTGTCGGCGGCTGTTTCCGTAGGTAGGAATCAACAGATATGGTAGATTGTAAGTGTTATACTCCACATGGAAAAGGATTCCCGATGGTGAGGAAAGATAAAGCGTAAAAGAAAGGAGAGCGCTATGCGTCCCCCGGAGGATCCGAGGCCTCCGATCCCCCGGTTCCTCCGTTCGACACGTGTCCTTTCAGGTCATCCACGTTACGCGAGGAAACAAACAACTCCCCCGAGAAAAAAGGAAACAGCTCCCACGAGCCCCGCGTGCGTCGCTCAGGCGCACGAGGCTTTCTCCGACCCCGTCGCCGTGAGCGAACCTTGACCGCCATCCAGCTCTGGCGGCGATCCTTAACCGCTGTCTAGCTCCGACGAGGATCGGTTGGAGCAGTATCCGTCGTCGTTGGTAGCAAAATCCCACAGCCGTTGGTAGCAGAGCTCGCCTTCGCCGGTAGCAGAGTCCACAGTCGCAGGTAGCAGAACTAAAAAATTCTTCGCCGTCGACAGCAGAGCTTGCCCCAGCCGGTAGCAAAGCTCGCCGCTCGCGGTAGCAGAGCTCGCCTCCGTCGGTAGCAGAGCTCACGGCCACGGGTAGCAGAGCTTGCCTCCGCCGCCGGTAGCAGAACTCAAAAATTCGTCGCCGTCGGTAGCAGAGCTCGCCTCTGCCGGTAGCAGAGCTCACGGCCACGAGTAGCAGAGCTTGCCTCCGCCGCCGGTAGCAGAACTCAAAAATTCGTCACCGTCGGCAGCAGAGCTCGCCGCTGCAGGTAGCAGAGCTCGCCTTCGCCGGTAGCGGAACTCAAAAACTCGTCACCGCTGGTAGCAGAGGTCGCCTCCGCCGGTAGCAAAACTCGCCGTTGTCAGTAGTAGAGCTCACGGCTGGTAGCAGAGCCCGCCTCCGCCGGAAGCAGGCCTGCGGTCGTCGGTAGCAGCGCCGCCTTGCCCTTGCAGCATGCAAATCAGGCTCAGGCTCACAGAAACGATGTAGCCACTTAGCACCGCCCATGGCTGGAAGGCGCTCGCAGAACCACCGTGAGTAGCCTAGTACTTGCAATGGCGACGACCGCCGGCTCGAAAAAGGACATGAACGAGAGTGCATAAAAAGGGAGGAAAAAAGCTACAGTTAGGAGGCGAGGCTGATAGCAGCACAACCGCAAGCATCCATGGCAGCACAACGTCAAGCGCCGGACTCGAGGTGAGAGGAGCGGCGGCGGGGCGAGCTCTGGCAGCGTCTATGGCGGCGAGAGAGCGCCGGACTTGAGGTGGGAGGAGCAGCGGCAGGGCGAGCTCAGGCGACGGAAGGGTGGCAGCTATGGCGGCGGGGAAGCGCCGGACTCGAGGAGGGAGGAGAGGCGGCGGGGCGAGTTCAGACACCTAGAGGAGCGGTGGTGGGGCAAGCTCAGGCGGCGGGGGAGCGCCGGACTCGAGGAAGAGGAGCGGCGGCGGCTTGGTCACGATGGAAAAGAAAGAGAAACGGGTGGTTGGGAAGGAGATACGTGGGATCGTCCAGTGCGGGGCGAAGCACGCGTGGGTAGCGACCCGGGGGATCATTTTCTTCGATCCCCCGGAGGATCTGTATCGTTTTTCTAAAAGAAATCGTATGGCAGCTGAACTTTCTATAAGTCTTGTTAACGTCTTTGAATATCAACCGCTCTACTAATTCTTTTTAAGAAAATCTTTAAAATCTCATGCCTCTGACGTTTGTTGTAACTAATATACGTAGGTTCTTCAGTTATGGCCGACGAAGCCGCCATGGCGGAGCCCGGCGACGCCTGGCCAATCGATCTAGTCTGGGGACAGAGGATGCTGGATTTGTTCGTGAACCGCAACCCCAACCAAGGCCAGGGCGCGGTGGTGGCGGAGCCACATGACCATAGCAGGTGGATCCTCGTGTGCCTTCTCAGTGCCGTCTATGTTTTCACGCTTTTTGCCGCATTATGGGTGGCTAATATCGGAGGTGTGATCAGTATCATGGCTTGTATACTATTGCTGGTCCCAATCTTTAGTTGCCTTTCACTGTTTGCTTGTGGTTCCGTCGTTGATTGGTTAAATGGGTTTCCAGGTGGTGAGAATCATAGGCTCGTAGATGACTTGCTCCAGGTATAGCTGGCTAGCAAGTTACCGATTTGACTATGCTTCTCTCTACAATTATATTGTTCATGTGCACATCGTGGACAAACTATTTGTAATTTTTATTACTTTTGTTGCTATTTATACTACCGTTGATGATGATTAATAAATGGAAAATGATACGGTTTCTCGGAGGGGGGGGGGGGGGGGGAGATCGATCCCCCGGTGGCTTCTTTCCGTGTACAACGTCGAAGCCGGCGGACTTCGTTCACGTGTACGACGTCGCTGCCGGGTACACCTGTGCGCAAGAGATCGACCTGTTCGAGGAGATCGCTGGGGTGTCCTTCAGCCCGGATGACGGCGCTGAGGCGCTGTTCGTGGGTATCGCCGACGGGACGTACGGCAGCCTAGTCGAGTTCAGCAAGGGCACCGGCACGGCTACCTGGACTGCTACTTTTGAAGTGTAACACCGTGTCTTCTGCGTGCAGCGTGTTAGTCTTAGTGCTGATATGTACTAGTACGGAACAGTTGGTGCGTGACCTAGATATCGCCATGTTTTTTTTTTTTGCCGTGGAACTGAAGGTGCCTACGCCCTACGCGCATGTTACACGAAGTGGCTTGTTGGTGCTGGCAGCCTTTTTATTTTGGAAAATGATACGGTTTCTCCAGGGGATCGATCCCCCGGGTGGCTTCTTTCCGTGTACGTACGATACTGTCCTCTGGCTCCACACACGTTCTTCTCAAACCCAATTCCCCATCTGTCTTTAAGTCATCGCTGCTATCTCCCGATGTGCTGCTGTCGTCGTTCCTCAACCACCGCCCTAGATCCCGTGCAGGCCGCCACCGTCCTTGCCTCAGCACCCCACCATAGATCCTGGCAGGCCGCCGCCACCATACCTCCCAGCGTCGTGTCTTCGCCAGAGATGGAAGGTCCCGTGTGGCTGCAGCAATGGGTATTCCGCCACCGGCATCGCCGACGCCCCGCCGCCATGGCCACCACTCGGTGCTCCGTCTTCGCATCCTGAAACAGTGCCCGTCGCCGGAGCCAGAGGCAAGGCTTTGTCCTCGTCCTATCCCACACCCACGTTTCTCCGCCATGGCTATGGTACAACCCTTGTCATCACTAACAAGCTTCTCCGGTGAGCCATATTTCTCTTGGGCCGGTGCTGCGAGGGATGACGGCTGCTACAACTACGTGTTGGGATTTGCTACATGTAGTCGGTGACGCTGCTACGTACGGCGTCGAGGGTTGCTACATGGGCCAATGGCGACGCTATGTGCGCCTGACAGTGGTGCTACAAGCCTGTCGGGGGTTTGCTACATGCGGCTGGTGTTGGTGCTACAAGCGGGCATCACATTTGCTACATGCGGCTGGTGGTGGCACTAGGAGACCTCCGACGGTGCTACTGTAGCGCTGTATTTTGCTACAATCTTTTTGCTACAAAAGTTTTATTGCTTCGCTACATCAATATATAGATTTTGCTACGAGATCTCCGGCGAGGTCTCCGACGAGATCTTCGGCGAGGTTGGATTTGCTACAATAAAATATTTTATTTGCTACAACTGTTTTATCATTTTGCTACATTAGCGCAAATCTTTTGCTACATGGTCTCCGACGAAGTCTTCCGGCGAGGTCTCCGGTTAGGTCGGGTTTGCTACATTAGCACAACATTTTTGCTACACGGTCGCCAGCGAGGTCTCCGGCGAAATCTCCGACGAGGTCCAGTCTGTTTTTCTATTTTCTGGACTGAACCGTTTTTTGCTACAATGTAGCAAAAGCGGGGCAAATGTAGCAAAAACGGGATTTTGAATCCAAAAAGAGGACAAGTGGTTGGCTGTGGACCGGGGGATAAAAAGCACAGATCCCCGGGGGACGCGTAGGGTTGGCCTTAATAAATTGGTTGAATTTTATGGAAAAAAGGTATGACTATTCCTTTATTCGACTGAGAATTAGTTACATCTTAACTAAGTGACATTAACATATTAATTGTAACCGGGAAACCTCTGTTGCGATCTCACTTGGGACCGCATTTAGACAAAGTTACGATCTCACTTGCAACTGGGAAAATCTCAGTTGTGATCCCACTTACAACCGAGAGAGTCTTAATTATGATCCCATTTATAATGGAGAAAATCTTAGTCGCAACTCCACTTACAGCTTGGAAAATCTTAATTTTGATAGCACTTTAAACTGAAAAATCTTAGTTAGGATCTCAATTGCAACTGGAAAAATATCAATTGCGAGCCCACTTACAACTAAGAAAACCTCACTTGTGACCAATTTGTTGTTTTTGACTATGCTTCTGTCTACAGTTATATTGTTCTAGTGCACATTCTAAACAAACTATTTGTAACTACTGGAAGTTACAAATAAGGTCATTACCTGGACATGTGAAGTAAAAAAAAAGATCATTACCTGGAATAAATGCCGAATCACACCCGAATATTAGGCAAACATGGAGTTTAAGAAATATGTTTGACTACAAATTTGATCAACGGAATACGAATCACATGTCATAAAAACTATATTATTGGAAAAGTATTTTAAATATAAATCCAATGGTATAATTTTAGTGACATATAATTCATGTCTTCGACCAATTTCATGGTCAGATTTTTTTTAAACTCTGTGTTAGTCTAATAAACCGGTATAGAGGTAGTATTTCCGCACAAAAGATAAGCCAAGAGAAATCGTATGGCAGCTGAACTTCCGATAACTCAAAAAAAAAAAAAAAAAAAACTGAACTTCCGTAACTCAAGTTACGTCTCTGTATCTCAACCGTTCCGCTAAGTCGTTAAAATCTCAGCATCTGACGTTTGCTGCAACTAATATATGTAGGACTACCTTGGGCGGATCCTCCTCCAGATCTCGTAATTCTACCGGCTACAAAATTAAGAATCCGCTTAGGTCATTCAGCTATGGCCGACGACAACGCTGCCATGGCGGAGCCTGGCCACGCCTGCCACATAGTTTGTGTCTGGGAAGCGAGGCTGCAGGATTGGTTCGCGGACCCAAACCCCAACCCCAACCAAGGCCAGGTCGCGGTGGCGGCGGAGCCACATGACCATAGCAGGTGGATCCTCGTGTGCCTTCTCAGTGCCGGCGCTGTTTTCATGTTTTCTGCCGCATTATGGGTGGCTAATATCGGAGGGGTGATCAGTATCATGGCTTGTATACTATTGCTGATCCCAATCTTTACTTGCCTTTTACTGCTTGATATGGTTGCCATCGATGATTGGCTCGCAGGGTTTCCACGTGGTGAGAATCGTAGGCTCGTAGATAACTTGCTCCAGGTATAGCTGCCTAGTAGCTTCTTTTTTACGGAAAAGTGATAATTTTATATGTTTGTTTTGCTTCTGAATCATGATTTTTTTTATTTGTGTTGTGCAAAGTCATCTAGATAGGTCATGCACGTTGGTCATCTCTTCTTGTTTTTTTTGCTATCTACTAGTTAAGTGCACGTACGTTGCTACGGGTAATGATAACTAAATTTATAAATGTTATTCATACTATTTTTTCTCACCTTGTGCCTCTTTGACGACCTATGTTCTTTTAACTTCATTTCCAGTACACATAATTCTCAGTTGTTTCTTTAACCCTATTCTTTGACCCCTCCTCCCAGTTTGTTCACTCAACGTTGATATGTTGTCACATGTTAGCATTGCATAGTTCGAGAGAATATTATCATGGCTTACATTATACGAAGATTGATGGTAGTGCTTTTATTATGTGTCTCACAAATTGCATTGGCTAGTCAGTTGCTTAAATTTTTTATTTACCAAATTTAGCCTAAATTTCTTGTGTTCTATAAATCAAAGAACAACGTAATCTTAGTGTCATCAAAATAGCAGCATGAATCTTTTGGGTGAATTTTGCAAGAAGACTAGTTTCATCAACTCCTCTTGTATTGCACTCATTATAATCATTAAATCAGCAACTCTTGTATGCAAATGTATTCTATTTTCCAACATACTTTAGCCTGAACACGTAATCTGCCATAGTATATGGTGCCATAGTGAGAAGCTAAGATAAAATGGCATCACATAAAAACTTATATAATGATTTCCTAAATGATAGATAGCAAAGTTAGTTGATATATTCTAAACCGGGACCAAAGTACAACAAACATAGAAACTAAGGTATGTATCTTCTAAATCTGAACTGAGGTTTCGCCAAAACACGGAATCACCTTATGTGTTTTCTGAGTCTGGACCAAATTGTGGTTAGCTAACCAAAAAGAAACAGAACCTTGTTATAACAGCGAATTTTTTTTAAATAATACGAATTAATTAATTAATTTGAGTTATATTATGCGTTTTTCGAAATTCCAGATCTAGCGCTTTGTCGGCCAGGGGCAAGCCAACTGGGCCAATCGGCCAGGCCCTGGCCGACTGCATGTGGCACCATGCAGTCGGCCCTGCCCCACACATGCAGTCGGCCAGGAGCAAACCGATTGGCTCAGTCGGTCTGGCCAGGCCGATTAGTGCAATCGGCCAGACCTAGACCGATTGCCTAATCGTCCTGCCCCTAACAAAATCCTGCATGATCAATGCAGCCCTAATCGTCCACCGCTGTTTTCCTCGCCAATCCTTCGCGCCGATTTTTCCCGCCAGTACTTCCCGCCCTTTTTTTTCCCGCCCTTTTTTCCCGCCACTACTTCCCGCCTTTTTTCCCGCCTATTCGCTTCGGTGCCTCTATAAATCCGGGCAACGAGATGTATCCTTTACCAGTTCATCTCTTCCTCCTCTTACTCTCTCATTTCCCTCCTCTCCTCTTGCTCTCGCATTTCCCTCCACTCCTCTCCACTATGACCGACGCGTCTCCCTGGCCTGTAGATATGTCCATTGGGCTTTTCTTCATAGCTAGAACTGTTGTGATAGGCGATATGTATCCCGACTGGGATACGTTGGTAACGAACCATGATGCTCTCGTTATGCTTGGTAAGTCACTTCATCGAAGAGGGTGGAAACTGAAGACCCCAGATCAGGTACGAGCAGAGCTTTTCAGGATCCAGGCAAGGTGGAACAAGCTCACCTCGGTCCTGGGACAAGCTCGCAGTTTGGAGCGGGTGGATGCACCTTGGTCCTAGATAGAAGAGAGCGAAGATGAGGATGATATCTTCATGCCGCCACCCGTTGGAAGCAAGGCAAAAGCTGAGTGGGACAAGAGGCAGGAGAAGAAGAAAGAGTAGGCCAAGAAGAGTCAAGCTGACATGACGAAGCAGGCTGTGGCACGTAGGGCCTGGATAGAAGAGAGCGAAGATGAGGATGATATCTTCATGCCGCCACCCGTTGGAAGCAAGGCGAGAGCTGAGTGGGACAAGAGGCAGGAGAAGAAGAAAGCGCAGGCCAAGAAGAGTCAAGCTAACATGATGGAGCAGGTTGTGGCACCTAGGGCCTGGATAGAAGAGAGCGAAGATGAGGATGATATCTTCATGCCGCCACCCGTTGGAAGCAAGGCGAGAGCTGAGTGGGACAAGAGGCAGTAGAAAAAGAAAGCGCGGGCCAAGAAGAGCAAGTGCGAGGGATCGTCCAAGGGAAAGGGCGAGGCATCATCGAAGGGAAAGGGAATGGCACCATGCTAGGGATTGATAGGACTCTTATTTATGTACCGCAATTTATGTTGAACTGTGTTGCAAGTTATGTTGAACTGTGTTGCAATAAAAATCGTGAAATGATAGAATGATGTCTCATATATAGGTAGATATATGTCTCATACATAAGTAGATGTCTCATGCATAGATAGACATGTCTCATACATAGATAAATATATGTCTCATACATAGATAAATATATGTCTCAGCGATGTCGTCTGCCGCGACGCTCGGGTGGTGGGTTAGGAGGCGTCGTCCAACCGAACCTGTGGGGCGGCCGAACCTGTCGGGGAGGAATCACCGACCCGTGCTCATCGTACTGAGTCTCCTGTGTGGGGTCAGGTGCAGGAGTCTGAAAAATGTTCAGCCAACTGCTCTGCGTCATGAAATCCTGAGTGTTATGATCAACGTCCTGATCAGTCCAGGCGGATCCGGACACAGACGACTGATAGCCAGGCATAGACCCCTGCATTCCGAATGCTCCTGCACATAAAAACAAAGTATGTAAGAACTTGACATGAACTGAGCCTCGACGCTTATCTTGTAAGACACATACCCTGTGGCTGTGGCTGTGGGCGAAACCCGTAGTTTGGCATGGGAGGGTGACCCCAAGGCTCCTGCTGCTGGTGCTGCCACGACGAACCTCCATCGTGCAAAGGTGGCTCCTGCTGCTGGTGCTGCCACGACGAACCTCCATCGTGCAAAGGTGGCTGCTGCTGCTGCCAACAGTCGAAAGAAGACTGCTGATGCCACGTCGAACCTCCAGCCTGGTCTGGGGGAGGAGGTCTCGGAGCCGTCTGTGGTGTAAGCCGTGGACGGGGAGCCTGTCGTAGGGGCGAGGGTGGCTGCTGCTGCTGGTGGTGCGTCGAGTGCCGCGGAGGACGCTGTGGTGCCGGGTGGTGAGCAATGTCCGAAGGACGGGTGCACGTGATAACCCCGTAGATACGCCGTATCTTCTCCTCCAGGCGACTCAGCCAGGTCTCCTGGTCCTGCCGGTGAATAAGTAGGGGTCCGGACGAAAGAGAGCGTCTGTACTCAGCACTCTCCGTCTCAAGATCGACTAACAGCTGTGCCTGCAAGAGACACCACAAGGTTCGTCATATATAGATGGAAAACTATGTAATAAATAGGTGCATTAGATGAAGAACATACCGCGTGTTGTCTGCTGCCCACAGTCGACTGGCTCGGATAACTATCCCAAGTAGCCGCGCCCGGCATCTCCTCTGGGTGAGATTGCTGCGTGATGCGTAGTCGTGTGGCGCTCATGTAGCTATCCAAATACCTGTTGAACTCTTCCATGTCAAACGCGTCGTTCGAGTCCCAGACTCGGGCTGTAGCGGTGTCCCACTCTTGAACGTACACCCCAACCCTGTGTAGCCAACCCGTGGCGGTCTTGCTACTTCCCTTCCTCGACAACCTAACATTTAACATGGTTAGTGTCATGTCAATAAATCATGTTATTATGGAAGTAATGTGTAAATGAAACATACGTGTGTATGACTGAAGGTATGGCGCTCTCCGTAGGACGAGGATCAGCCAACTGGCGAAGACCAAACTGCCTCATTACTCTATGTAGGCTCATCTCCCCTGCCTGCATGTCGAAGATGATCTTCGATTTTGTGAGCCAATACGGCTCGTCCCTGGCGCATAGTAAAGACATTTGTGCGGCGTCCCCATCCCTCTGGAATCTATCAGCGACAGCTTCATTACCGTAGGGCTCCCACATCACCGAACTCGCTAGCAGTATGTCAAACTGCTCGGACAGTGCGGGGTAGCAACCCCTCACCTGACTGTGAGAAAAGCGTCTCTGCGAATAATAATTTGTTAGCTCCATGCATAGTTTATGTCAACTAAATAATGAATGTAACAAGTAACTTTGCACATACCTGGCGATGTGTCCAAACTGAACCGAAAGTAGGCAAGTCAATGTGGTCTGGATCTGGATCCAACAGTCCAGTCAGAGGGTCGCCCAAAGTAGCTGTAGGGTAAGGCGTCTCAACCATAACGTCCGGACGGCCGATAGGAAACCGCTCCCAGGACCAAAGCTGCAACAGTAGTGGGCATCCAAGCAGGCCTGACTTCGGCGCCCTCCGTTGGCAACCGCTGCACATACCTCGGTACGTGGCCGCTAAGACCACAGAACCCCAACTCCTCTGTATAATCATGTCAGCGCTAGTTGCATTGGCGATCTCCAATGCGATAGGGATGTAGCGAGCGGTGATATTGGTGACATGGTTCTCGGTGAACATCACCTTACCGAGAAGCCAAAGTATGTATGCCTCCAAGGACCGATTGATTTGTGCCTCTGTCAACTGAGTCTCTGGATAGCCTAGCTGTTGGATCTGCATTAATGAAATATGGTTCGATAAGTAACCAGTAGCCAGTAATGTGTAATGTCTTACAGATTAAAAAGAAGTTAGCAAACACACCTGACATCCTAGTAACCAGTCGAACTTGGGCCCGTGTTCTTCATACTCCAATGGTCTAGTAATACCCTGGAATCGTTGTGCCATATCTTGTTGCCAACCCGCCGGTGCCTATAGCGGTCCAATGGGCTGTCCAGCCAAAGGAAGTCCCAACAGGCATGACACGTCCTGGAGAGTAGAAGCCATCTCTCCCCAGCGAAAGTGAAAAGTGTGGGTCTCGGGCCTCCAACGGTCGACCAAGCATGTGAGCAACGAGTGGTCATATAGTAGGCGTGTAGAGTCTGCAGTGCCCTCAACCAAGCGAACAAAAGGTAAAAGCCCAGCCCACTTCAACCTGCATGACCAAAAACGTGATCAATCATGTATCGCAACCCAAAAATACTCATATAATTCATGATTAAATCGTACCTAGGAACCCAAGCGGGGTGTATCCTCCAGTTAACATTCGGTGTGCGAGTGACCAAAGGCTCAAGTGAGTTGGGCTCATCCTCCAAAATTCTAGCCCGATGCTTCTTTTCAATGTCTAGATCGAGCAACCTGTATCTTCTCGCCATTTCTGAACAATTTAAAAATTAACATAAGCATTTGCATATTACAACATAAAACATAGTTCGCCACATATTACAAAATAAAATATAGTTCGCCACATATTACAACATTAAACATAGTTCGACACATATTACAACATTAAACATAGTTCGCCACATATTACAACATAAAACATAGTTCGCCACATATTACAACTTAAAACATAGTTTCACCCGCGTCCTCTACCTCTTCGACCTCGCGCACCCCGTCCTCGCGTAGGTGTGCCGCATGTACCGAAAGTGGGACAATGAGTATCCATGTGACCAAATTCATTGCATAGAAAACACTGCCGAGTTGGGCCGCCAGCTTCTGGTTCGTCCATGTCATTCCGGATGCGTCTACACTGGCGTCTGCCTCTGCTTGTTCGCATTAGAGAAGGGTGTGGGATGTACTGCCTTTCACCAGGGTTCACGGTGTTGAAATTACCCATTACTCGAAATCCTGACATCTCACCCGTCCAAGTATTGACCACAGATTCTTTCAGGTAGTAGGGAGACACGAACGATATGGCGTCCAACCCTAGCTGCCGACAAGCAGCAAGCACATGAGAGCAAGGCAGGTGAAGCAACTTTGGTTTGTTGCAGGTGCACTCGCAGGTTGGCCATTGCTCATTACCGATCTTCACCTCATGCGTTCTCAGTTCATTACCACACCCAAAATTATCGGTGGCTAGCCGCACCTCAAACCTTCTGTCCTCATTACCTATGCACACGACGGTGTGTGACATAGTCTTTGCCATCTTCTTATCCATGTACCTCATAACCTTTTCACAGAAGCGGATGTTCGGATTGTTCATGATATGCATCTGACCACCCTGTCATCTGGTTCTAAAATATGAAATCGTGCCATACAGAATACCTTCGACTATGGCTGTCAGTGGAAGTGCCCTGCTACCTCTGAGGACAAAGTTATATGACTCAGCTAGGTTTGTAGTCATGACACCATACCTAGCTCCATGTGTATCGTGTAGCAAAGACCACCTCTCCAAAGGCTCGTGCTCTATCCACTGTTGGAAGTTCTTGATCGATCTGCCGAGCCTTCTCCTTGTACCAGGTGGATCAAATCCAGGCAAGTCACAAAGCCCTACAAGATCTTCCTCCACAGGCGCAGCTCCAGTAGCTTGATGTGCAGCTACTGCTGCTTGATGTGCAGCTACGGCTGCGTTTTGCGCAGCTTTCCTTGCCCTCACATGTTTTTGAGTAAATTCATCGAGCTTTGCGCGTATGAAATCGTGCTTCCATTCTTGGTTCTGCTTGCACAATTTTTTGAATAGATTCATGAGGTTCTTGTTTTTGAACTGTGAGAAGAAATTAGCACCCAAATGGCGCATGCACCATCGGCTTTGCATGTCAAGCCAAGGTGTTTGCTCTTCTGGCCCTGGCTGTGTCAGCCGTTTTACGGCATTGAGTATACCTGCATGCCTATCATGAATGATGCACACATTGGGCTTGTCTTTCACAACTGCTATTTTGAGCTGCCTGAAGAACCATGTCCAACTTTCAGTGTTTTCGCCCTCCACGAAAGCAAATGCGAGTGGGACAATCTAATTGTTGCAGTCTTGACCAATGGCGGTAAGGATCTGACCCTTGTACTTTCCAGTTAGAAAAGTACCGTCTACACATATCACTGGACGACAATAAGTGAAAGCTTGGATGCATACAGCAAAAGAGAAGAACACTCGATGAAGCACCTTCACGGATGGATCCTCGGATATCACATAATATTGTATGTCGACATAGGTGCCCGGGTTTCTATCCTGCAGTGTCTGAAGTTGTCGGACCACGGAGTCATACGCGTCTCTAAATGAACCAAACCTCTCCTCAAGAGCCCTTTGCTTTGCCCTCCAAGCCTTGCCATACGAAATGGAGTACTTAAATCGGGTCTTTACTTTCTTCTGTATACTGGGTACTGTCATCGCTTTGCACTCTACTAAGTCCGTGTAAAGCAGCCGAGCTAGAAGTGTGGAGGAGAGGTTAAGATGATCTTTAGGAACATTGTGTAGCTTACATGTGTGCTGCACATAGTCACTCACCAATCAAGTTGTGTCATACGTAGGGACATAGGCATGCACCCTGCCTGGACAATTTATATCCACGCATTCCATTGTCAAGTATTTCTTAGAGGACACGGTTGTTTTCAAAACCCTGTGTGTTGACATTGCCCAAGCAACGACTGCATCTTGCAAATGTTGCTTGTCTTGATATCTGGCACCCTGGGCAATTCTGTTGCTGTGATATTCCCACGCAGAATCATGACCATCATCAACGGTCATTCCGGTTGACATGTTTTGATTCCATGAAGCAGGAATCGGCATGTCCTCTCCGCCATTGCCTTCTCCATCAGAATCATCTGGGTCATCAGAATCACCACTCTCGCCGTCCATGTAATCCTCCTCTTCCATCATGTTCTGCATGCCTCCATCTTCCTCGTCCGCATCTGCCTCTCCACTATAGTCTTCTCCACCTCCGGCCTGACTGCTCTACCCCGATTCATAACCACCGCCTCCTCCTCCTCCTATCTCACTGCTCTGCCCCGATTCATAACCACCGCCTCCAGCACTGGACATAGAGTACATCCCGTAACTTGAATCAACACTATGGCGCGAAACATGTCCACCATCGATCTCCTTCAGGACAGGAAGCACTAATGCGCGAGGGTTTACATGCCTATCTTCGCAGCCTTTTAACCACTTAAACCAGTCTCTGTCTGTATCTACATGCCTTAAAGTCTAGAAAATATTTTTTCTTGACTTTGTCCATAATGCTTGCACGCTGACGGTGTACGTCTCGATGTTATAGCCTAAACATCCTGTCAACCATTCCTTCAACTGACTAACACTCCAGGTTTGAGGGACAGTCAAATCTAACTGTGTACACATAAACTCTCCCAGATCTGCTCCAAAGTCATTTGTTCGAACATTCCCATGACCATAATAAAACACGAACTTCACTAAATTGGTCATCTCTGCTGACATAAAATAAACAACCTAATCAATTAATTATCGACAACGCGTATAACTTTGGGCAATGCTTGCAAATATTCTAAAAATTATGATATTATTGCTACCGGTCAAATATTGCTACTAATCCACCGGCCAAATATTTGTGTCTAACCCATCAGTCACCAAATATTCTAAAAAATATGATATTATTGCTACCGGTCAAATATTGCTACTAATCCACCGGCCAAATATTTGTGCCTAACCCATCGATCAAATATTATTACTAATCCACTAGGCAGGTATTGTAATAGACAAGCATACACACGTACGTAACCATATACAATAACCGTGATTATCGAGGGATTAAAGTTTACCCTTGAAGCGAGAGAAGCCGCTCGGTCCACCACCACAGCTCCACCACGGACAGCCTCAGCTCCTCCACCACAGCTCCACCACCATTGCCATTGCTCCACCGCAGCTCCACCACCGTTCCTCCAACAAATCAACACCAAATCGCGCTATGAGCTAACCCATCCGTAGACCGGGCTTCCACTATCTCTCTACTGGCTTTGGATTGAAGTTTCTGTGGTCAAATCGGGAAAAAAGGTGGTTTTTTGGGCTAGAACGACGAATAGGAGAGAGAAGAAACGGCTCGGTCGCGTGGAGAAGAAAGGGCGCTGGCGGCGCGGGGCGCGGCGTCGCTCGCCCCTTATCCTGGCCCCAGTCGGCCTGAGCCTGGCCGATTGGGCAGTCGTCCAGCGCCTGGCCGACTGGACCTGTCGACCATTGTGGGTCCCGCGGCCCCACTGGCCGACCTGTTGTCGGCTGTCTGCTGGACGATTGGGTTGCAGTCGGCCAGGGCCTGGCCGATTGGCCCAGTCGGCTTGCCCTTGGCCGACAAAGTGCTAGATCTGGAATTTCCTAAAAATGTATAATATAACTCAAATTAAATAATTAATTCGTATTATTTAAAAAAATTCACGTTATAACAACCACACACTCACATCTCGACAATTGAGTAAAACATGAAGGTGAATCTGATAAGAGAATTAACCAACATGGAAAATCCCACACCTCAATTTTGCTTAGTCTATTGGAGGGAAGAAGTATAGAAGGAGAACCAGCTCCCACAGTCCCACCCCATATTTCGTTGGCTTATCTATTCCACTGTCAACCAAACAATCCCACCTGCTTCTCTGCCATTTCAGCCTTTCTTCCCTTGATGCTTCCCTTGATAGTGGAAGGGTAAACATACTGACAGATCAAGGCATGTTGTCGATCACCTGTGGACATCATCTCATCTTTGTCAGCTACTGCAGATTTCTCGCATCACCTGCCAGACAGCCTTATCAATTTCACAAGACTAATCTGAGAAGTAATACAAAATCTTTATAGATCTACATTAAATAGTACAAAATAAACACTATAAATGAATTACTTGCATTTCAGTGCGAACTCAAGCAAAGTACAATGCAAATAACTTATGATTAGTAAAAATCTCCAAAAGGAAGAGATGAAACATACACCTAAACTTGCAATGGCACAATAGTTTATCATCACCTATTCAAAATTCTGAACTCTTCGAAGGTAAGTTGATGTTGTTCAGTGTACCGAGCAGCCTAGCAGTAGGGTGCAATGAAACTCCAGGAAAATAAATCAATGATAGCTATCTTTTATTTTAATCTAATTATATTGATAGCTAAGTGTCCATGCGTTGCTACGGAGATCCTAAACTTCAAGTAATTTTCATGTTCTCCAGAACCAATTGTTTCCTTAAGTTGGGTATTAGTGAATAACTTTGAGTTTAACTAACCGTTTCTTCTTCATTTGGATGGGTCGTGAAATCTAAGAAGTGACTATTCACACTAAAACACATTCTAATGAAAAAATGAATACCACACACTATATATGAAATGTTCAAATTCCATACATATTATATATTACATATACACTGAGGGGATGTGGTAAAAATGAAGCAATATGGCTCATTGCTTCAACAAAGCAACACTGAGCATACTTTGGAACAAAATAATAGTGCATGTATATGATAAGCAATTGCCATGTTTTTTAGTCACTTTGCAAACAGTCCTACAAACTGAGTTAATAGTCTAGTGCTACGAGTCTGGCAGTAACTTAACATTGTATGCTTAGCTAAGAGAAATGAGTACAATAGAGTGTTTGGTACTTTGATTCAAACTTATCTGTCTAGGGGAAAGTTTTTTCGCCGGCGTTCCCAATAGGTCTCACTGTCTCTATAAGTGGCCGCTCAATAAGTTCCAGATATTTACAACTTCAAATTATGGTTAAAAAACCTATAACTTAGTGGCATTGTTGTTCATACATAAAACTGAAGATGGATTATATAGAACAATCATTTCCTGTAAAAAGCTGCCCCAAGAGGATAAGGTTCAGACTGCAATATTGTTAGTGCAAGGAATTGTACAAAATAAAATGAACAATATATTCTCAAAATAGATCAAAAAACATTAAAAGCAATGAAATCTTTTATGGGGTGTAGACGGTTGTAGTAGAAGTGCTGAGTAATTTATTTTCAGAACAACGAGTGAAATTACGATTTAATAAAGCTAAGCTATAATGTTTCTATTATTCTTGTACTAAGTAGCGCACTGACTGTTTCCATCTGACAGTTCTAACCATTGGTCAATCATTACAATTTAGAATCATTGTTCACACACACAAAAACTCACAAATCAATCTTACCAAGCATGGATTCAAGGGGGGCACAAATACCTGCAGGAGGTGTAGTGGTGAAGACGATGCAGATGCTGCTGAACTCCTCAAGTCTTGTGGGGCTCCTATTTTTCTGCGTCGATCTCGTCGTCCACATGAAAATCCTCTCATCTTACTGCATCATCTTCACCCCCACCAATCCATTTTTGCCTTTTACTTCCCTCGACAACCTGAGCTGATTGGTGCTATTTTGGCTAATATCGACAGACGACAGTGCAACATCTATCATGTTCTTTCAATTTGGCAATGCATTTTCAGAGATGCTTGGCGTTGGTCAAGCAACAGAACTCCCGGCCATCTTCCTAGTCATTTGAATAATTAGCAAATGGCAAAAAAATCAGGAGGACATGAGCTCCTGCATTTTTTTTAGATGGCGCCCGCGTCTTGGTAGGACGCGACTTCGGAAGCTCGACGAAAGAAACACGTAACGAATCGGCAGAAAACGGAACGCTGAAAGTTCAACATTTGCACCAGAGTTAAAAGCACCGAGACCAAATTTGGAGCATGTGAAAGAAATATGAAACATGTGTGAGGGTTCAATGCTTACATCTCACTCCTCCTCTGGCAGCGATGCTATGCACCTCTGCCGCCTCGTCTGATCTCATGCCGGAATGAACGGCACCATAGCTGCTTGGTGGAGCAGAAAGATGTTCTAGAGCCGCAGCAAGCCAGTGCCGTGGTCAGTCGAGCCCTCTATCAATTTCTCCTTCTATGGCATATTCATTTCAAAACAACACTAATAAGACGTGATATTCAGTCTGTAATTGTTTCAAGCTAAGTAAGAACTATAGAGTATATGTATCTCTAGACGGAGTATGAAGCTAACATATAAAACTTCACCTTGGGTTATTGGAGGACTGAACTATTTTCTCAAGCTTCAGCTTCAGCTTTATGAACCTTCTTGACATCACTGAATTTTGTGCTTGAACCTCCTCATGCAATCCAAGGCCTGTTTATTTATTATTCATAGACAATATAATTTATTTCTGAAATAGATTAATAATCAGGAGATAGCTGTTCTTGTGAGTAAGGAACACAACTATTGAAAGGATAGGATCAGGAGGTTACCTGATGAGATCCTAATTATAATTCTTGATAAGGTAGAAACACGCAAGCGACAGATACATCTTCCTCGGCAACTGCACACATGTTACCAGATTTGGGGAAACAATTCATGACCAAGCAAATTGAAATCCATATTGACCTCTTCGATCTTGAGTTGTCCACGTTCTCCTCCCAGAGCAAGAATCTTGAGCACAGGATTTGCAATTCTAAACCAAACAACCAGAATTAATTTAATTATATAAACACCTATACTCCCTCCGGTCCATATTAATTGACTTGGATTTATCAAAATTTGAATGAACCTATATATTAAATAGTGTCTAGGTTCATTCAAATTTAGACAAATGTGAGTCAATTAATATGAATTGGAGGGAGTACCTGAAAATCGGGCATGACTAAGCAGAGGTGAGACTAAGATGCTTACATAAATCTGGGCCTCCCCATCGTGCTCTTCGTCCACAGCAAGGTAGTTCGCTTCTTGTGGCGGTGGCACAGGCTTGAGACCTCATTTGATATGGACGCCACCTCCGCATCCTTGGAGAAGCTTCAGCACCGGCGGCTGCCTAAAGGCACGCGTTGACCTCCTCCTTGGTGCCCATCTCGAGCGAGCCAGCTAGGTGCACACGTATGGTTGAAGCTTTATCGACGGGGAATCCGCCAGCGATGCTAGAGCATAGGGAATCTGTGGCGGCGCTGGGATTAGTCAAATCAGGGACTGGATTCGGCGCTGGGAGTGATAGAATTCCTTCTAATCTGCTTCGGCGGCGGCATCGTCTTCGACCTGCAAACGGTGCGAGGGTGCGCTGGTAGGCATGGGCGGCACGAGTCATCCTTCGTGGTCTTGGACCCAGAAGCTATGCAGCCTCGGTGGTGCACGAGGTAGGCAGTGCGCCAGACGCCGACGGTGGCCTGGAGATGGGTCGAGGGCTGGTATGGAGGGTGGAGGAGCACGGGCTCGATGATAATGGGGGAGAGGTACCGTTTCCATATATTTCGCTCGGGAGTTAATGGATATTAATCAAGAAACGGGAATCGCGCCTTCTTCTTTTTTTAGATGGCGCTTGCGTATTGATAGGACGCGACTCCGCGAGCTCGACGAAATGGACGACACAGTGAATCCGGCAGAAAACGGAATCATAATGTTCTTTTTAGATAGTAGAGATAAGTTTTACGTCGTCCTAAATATGACCTGGGGTTTGACGACAAAGCATGCAGAGCTAGCAAATAAAAAGCCACCAATCGAATCTTCTTCCCAATAGAGTCACAGTTTGGTTCGGACTAGTTATAGTGGGAATATTATGATAGTAACATACATGCATGTACATGCAGTGCCAATTAGACATTTTGGTCATGATGTGTGATTATAAATAATAAAAGAGACCCTTGTAATAACTAGCTATGTTACCATAATCTTTACTATTAATTTCAAAAGCGTGGTGAATGTCTGGTGTCATACATGCAAAAATTATAGAAAGTGCCACCGCTAACAAATTGCCTAAACTCCATAAAAAAGACTAACAAACCTTATCTAACAAGACTAAAAAATTTTATCTTATCTATCTCTACTATCTAAAAAGAAGGTGTTCTGTTTTCTGCCGTTCCGCACTACGTCGATTCTTTTATCGCGCGTCGCTCCGCACGCCCCGCACGCACCTAATGGCTAAGCCCAACATCAGGCACCCTGCCCGGTCCACCCGATCTTCCACCCCACCTCTGCCGCCGCAGAGGGGATCTCTCCTTCCGTCGGCGCCGGTTTCCCTTCATCATCGGGATGTCGACCGTCTCCACAACTATGGAGTTCGGCTTCACCCGCATAGCAAGCGCGATCCACGCCCTTGTTGTCCCGGCTGCGGTCTCTATCGAGCTCCAAGACGCGCGGCCACTCCAGGATCAGAACACCAATGGAGTGTCGGCGAGAGGTGCACGATTTCAGGCGACTTCTCCACGCCCTCGCTGTCATGAGGCGCGGTCTCTGTCAAGCTCCGGGATGCGCGGATGCCTCGGAATCAGAGCGTCAATGGAGTGCCGGCGGGAGGTGCGCGATTTCGGGCGACTTCTCCACGCCCTCGCAGTCCTCCCGCGGTCTCCGTCGAGCTCCAGGAGGCACGTCGCCCCAGGATTAGAGCGCCAATGGAGTGCGAGCGGGTGGTGCACAAGAACGTCCTGCAACGATGAGATCAAGACCATCATTGTGATGGTCTTCGTGTCGGAGGTGATCATCTCGGCGGACGGACGCCACATGTGTGCAACCAAGGTTTGCGGCGATGAGATCAATATAGCAACCGTCGCCTCTGCTGAATGCCGATGAGGGTAGTTGACACTGCACCCTTACTCCTCAGGTTTCCCCTACCCCGCTCCACCCTCCCATCTCTCTATCATGCACACCTAGACCACCCTTTTTCTCATGTCATGATTCCTAGCTTAGATCATATCGGAGGCTCGTTTGGTACCTGTGTCAGATCGAGCCACTCCTAGGATTCATGTTCCGTGCCGCCACCTGGTTGATCTCATGTCACCGTTGTTCTTCTCCTGTAGGAGGAACGGAACCCCCGGCCGCTGAATCCCCATCCCCGAACTGCGGCCCTGCCGTTCATCGCCTCCCTGCTACATGTAGAACTCCTGCGGCCTCCTGACTTCGGCGCCTCTGGATGTGGCTGCTCGCTGAAGCCGTCTGGCTGTCGACTCGAGATACTGCCCCCATTCAATGACGCTAGGTCTAATGCCCCCATTCAACTCCACCGGAGCCCCCATGGTCACCTCCAGTACGTCCACTTCCCTCACATTAATGAAAAGTTTGAAGGTCTGATCACTAAATTTGAAGTTTTTGTTTGAAATGTATATGCATCTCCGCACTGCTATTGCATTTGTTGTATAAATTTGTACCCACATCTGATATTTTTTTGTTTCCAAAGATTTGCTAATTTTCTTGGAAATGAAATGAATCCTTGACCTCCCTGAGACCCTGAAACTCAACCACATAGGATTTTTTCCGTACTAACTTGATTTGTTATCTCAACAGGTCAACATGGAGTTCTAATGTATGTACCGTACTGTGAAGAGGCAATTTGTTGTAAGGTTGATTTGTGATTGAAATAAGGTGTTTTATAAAGTAAATTTATACATCTATGAGGAGTGTAATTTATTGGAGATCCTGTGTTTTTTTTGCGATTTATACCCTAGGTCTATTAAGGAGGAGAAGTGGTGTACACAACACCACACTAATAAATAAAATACTACTCCCAAGTCCGTGGTATACAACTCAACACGAGGTCCACCGTGCTGCCCTGTCGCTGCCACTCCCACCTAGAGTCGCCGTGAACTTTGTATCTGTAGAGGTCCACTGTACCGCTATCGCTGCCACTCCCACTCTGAGTCGTCGTGAACTTTGTATCCGCAGATGGGATCTCCATTGTCACAAAGTTTTCGACTTTTGTATCTCCATACCAACACTAGAAAGCAACATCAAGTTGAAGAACCACTAGTGCCAAGGTCCTCCCCTCCCACTCCTACATCATCGAAAGGAGGCAAAATTGGCGCCTTGTGACTACCTCATGTACAAGGTCTCACGCACTCCACGACACCGGAGGATGTGCCGTCGCCACGACATCGTAATCGCGACACCCACACCTAGCGCACCAAATCTCGCTCTCTCCAAGAGGAAGCATGAAGACGCTGCTGCCAAGTACTTAACGTAGCCGTCAAAGTGGGGCTGGAGCTGCAGTAGATTATTCCTCACTGTCATTGTCACCACCACCCGAAAAATATAGCCAGAACCCTAACCCTACCACTACCTAGACGCAGGAGACACGATCTGTGGTCCCTCTACTCTCCCACCAATGAAGTGGATGATGGAGAGGGAGGGACCGGCGGTCTGGCTAGCTACGGAGCGGGGGAAGCGGAGTTCCTCCATTTTGTCTCTCTTTAACTATAGCAAAGGGAAAGAGACAGAGAATGATAACATCTTGTGTTGTCGGTTTAACCAAAGAGTGAATTTGGAAAAAATAGTAAGTGAACCATATCAGAGATATTTGACAAATTGAAAGATGAAAATGTACCATGACAACTAAATAGAGCGTGACATGAAAATTTAAATACCCGTGGCAACGCACTGACATTCAACTAGTATCCTACAATCCAAGACACGATAAGTCTATGAGCTACAAATAAATAAGACATTGCATGATACTACCTAATATAAAGGTGATAATATAGGTTACTAACATATGCATAATACTAGCCTATATTACTCGGGTGTTAGCATGTGGGCCTTTAGCAAGCAACCATGTTCGACGCATGCGTTCTTGCGTGTCTGCCTTTAGTGCATCAACGAGTGTACTCTAATTTTTATTCGGGCAGTTTAAATAGCAGATCTACTCATGCCTTTAGTGCATCAAGGAGTGTACTCTAATATAACAAGTACTGGTTGTGGAGTACTTGTTATCGAAAACCAGTAGTATCACGGTCGTAGTGCGCTACACCACAACGTGAACTGCCCTAACATGTTGCTAGCTATGCCGGCCCAATCGACGTACCGTTTTCCAAGGGTTTCTTGCTTTTATAGCACAGTATTTGATGATGTCTTGTTTGCCTTTTGGAGAACAAAGGTCTAGCTAGCCCAAAAATTCAACCGCAACAACAAAGAACAAATTACAAACTAGACGACAGCCCAACCGGTAGCCCAACAAGACAAAACCGGATGCGATAGCCTAAAACGTTTTAGCCTAACATCAGCTAACTGCGCCATAGAGAAAATTACAAAAAACCATCACATTACAGGCTAGGGTTTCAAAAAGCCACCACCTTACGTTAGGGTTTTAAAAAAACACCAATTCAGAGTTAACTTGTGACAGATTGCACTGACTGCGCTAATTAGGTTGGCTAACGATGTTTCTGACGCGTGGGACCCACTGTCAGGATGACGTGGCAAGGCAGAAACAGTCAAGGTGACAGACGATAGACTGCTTTAAATTTTGGGGCTTTTGTAATTTGTTGGGCCCATATGTCAGCCTCCCTCTCCCCTCTATCTAGTTATTTTAGATCTAGGCCCACATGTCTGCCTTCTTCTCTCTCTCTCTGATTTTGTGACGGCAGCAGAATGCATCGGGTGGCTTGACCGGAGAACGGCGGAGCTCCACCGGAGCTAGGGAAGACGGGGCGTCCTAGGTGGCATGTGTGCCCCTACCGTTGCCGTGAAGGAGGGAGACGAGGGTCGCGAGGAGGGGCCGCTTGGCGCCGACGATGGGACAATAGGCATCGAAGCAGAGGAGGCTGGCCGCGGTGGCCGCAGCGTGGTGCGCGGCTGCGAACTCCTCGGACAGCGACAACCGCGAGCTCGTCGAGGATCTCCGGGGCCGGACAATTTCACCTTCGTCGTCGCGTCTGATGGATGGCATCAAGCGAGGAGCAGAGCGGTAGGGGCATCGCGGCGCCGACAGCCAGTGGCGTCTGCATCCGTGGCCGCGCTGGTGGCCTACGAGATCCCGGCCGTGGGCATGCTGGTGGCCGCCGTCGTGCCTCCTCGGCGTCTTCCTGCGGCAAGCCGCCGGCAATGGAGGGACAAAGACCGGATCAGGAGGAGGAAGATGGGGGTGCGGTGGGGATTTTTTTGGAGGAGAGAGGTGACATGTGGGCCCTGGCCGTTATTTACACAATAGTCCAAAATTTAGAATCATCTAACATATGTCACCCCAAACGTTATATGTTTGGTCTGACAGTGGGTCCCACACATCAGAAACTTCGTTAGCCAACCTAATTAGCGCAGTCAGTGCAATCTATCACAAGTTAACTCTGAACTGGTGGTTTTTTGAAACCCTAACGTAAGGTGGTGGCTTTTTGAAACCCTAGCCTGTAATGTGGTGGTTTTTTGTAATTTTCTCTGCGCCATAAGACATGTCTCAGTCAATTGTGCCATAGAGACTCTCAAAAAATAAGGTCATTACCTTTGCCAAATCACACCCGAGCATTAAGGGAGACTAGCTAAATGGCCGTGCGGTGCTACGGATGTATAAATATAACTATTGTCAGCATATTTTGCAAATGCATTAACTCTCACTTGACAGTTGTTTTCGCTTAGCTCGGTCTAATAGTGGTCGCATGATGCATATAAATCGATGGATAGACAAGTGGATGGTGCTTGAGCACGAAGGATACATGTTGTGACCATAACGATTTCATGGGACAGTTCAATAGATAATACTAAATATGCGACATGCAAACTTGATATGGCTAAACATCAAGTAGTTATGTTACGGATGTCATTTTTAATATACTACACATGATACATGTTGCCATGAAGGAAAAGTAAGAAACACATATATATCATAACATGATAAAGACTCCAATAAGTGTACATGTCAAAGTATGTATGTTCCATTGTATGCAAAAACAAAATGAGCCAATATTGCAAACATGTTGGATGGCATGCAACTAAAGACGCCTTGTCTCTGGCATCACATTGAGTACATCATGAGATGGGAAATGTCCATGCTATTCTAAACATGATTTATGAGAGGATCATATTAGAATGTTCGATAGAATAAAAGATGCAGAATTAACCTTTTATTTCTGTTCTTTCCACTTAAGAAGTACTACTCAGTAGTGAAGATATAGTGAGATCCTAAGTTTGAATATGTCACGAATCAGGAAGACATAGTGAGATCCTAAGCTGCCGACCGAGCCATCCGGCTTACGTAATTTCCGTATCTCTCTAATCCAATCAAAATCAAGGTTATTTTTAAAGTGTGGGGCGAGAGCATGTGCGGACGCGGCTTGAATGTGTCCAACCCGCCATATATGTGACCAGTGCACATGGCGTCCATCTGGAGCGTCTGAGCCTTCTTTTGTTTGCGCTCGTGCTTTTATGTTGTATAAAAAAGAATTACTGACAAATACAGATCCCGAGAAAATGCTATGTTCCTTTCCATACATGCTCAACATCTTCTCCGTTGTTCGTGTCACGGACGTGGCCAAAAAATGTGTGCTTTCCCGATCGGCGCGGATCCAACTGAATCATCCTCCACAACAACCACCACCTCATGCCCATAGCATGAAGTTTACATGCTTTGACGGCTGTCACCGAAGACATGACCGGTGATCTAGCTCACTACCCGTGTCACCGTTGGCGGAAACCATAGTTCAGTGGAAAAAAGGAAAGGAACTTTATCTACCTAGAGGTGTCGTTGCCGCCTAGCCATGGACGAACATGTCACAATGGCATCGGGCTGCATAAGTTATCTCTGGCATTATTCTTGCCAAGACAGTAATTCATTGACATCTATCCCCTTCCTTCCATGATAAGATCCTCACCAGGGACTCTCGACATGCTTATTGTTGGAGGAATAATCACGTATATTCCAGAGGGGCCGAAGGCCATAATATATAATACATGTACAAGTGTAAATATGCAGGAAGCCCCCTAATCTAGTAGGGAAAATACAATATACAAATATCTCTCTAACCCCCCCCCTCAAACTCATGGGGGGGTCCATAACACTGAGTTTGGAGAAAGAGAAACTATGTTGTGCTCTAGTCTAGGCCTTCGTAAAGAAATCTGCCAACTATAACTCTGAAGGCACATACTGGAGTACAATAACCTGATCATGCACACTAGCACGGACAAAAGAAGCATCAATACCGATATGCTTGGTAAGCTCATGCTTTACCGGGTCACGTGCAATACTGATAGAACCTGTACTGTCAGACAAGAGAGTAGTTGGTGTCGTCACGGAGACACCAAAATCAGCAAGTAACCACCGCAACCAAGTCACCTCATCAGTCAAAAGAGCCATAGCTCACAACTCAGCCTCTGCACTCGAACGGGAAAGTGCAGTATGTTTCTTCGTCTTCCATGCAATAAGAGAACCACCAAGAAACACACAGTAGGCAGAAAGTGAGCGGCGATCCAAAGGATCACTAGCCCACGTAGCATCAGAGTAGGCCTCGAGGTGTAAGGAGATGGAATGAGAGAATAATATACGACGTGTGATTGTGCCATGAAGATAGCGAAGAACACGAAGGAGGTGACTATAATGAACCAAAGTGGTAGTAGATACAAACTGACTCAGAATATGAACAAGATAGGAAATATCCGGGCGAGTGACAGCAAGATAGACAAGGCTCCCAACAAGATGACGATAGCGTGTCGGATCAGAGATAGGATCACCATCAAAAGCGCGAAGCTGGACATTGAGCTCCATAGGAGTCTCAACAGTGCGCTCATCACCAAGAGCGGCACAAGTAAGGAGATCCTGGATATACTTTTCCTGGGAGATATAAAATCCATCAGAAGTGGAGGAAACCTCAATCCCAAGAAACTAGCAAAGAGGACCGAGATTAGTCATAAGAAACTGCTCACGAAGACGGGCCTTAACAAAGGCAATGTACTCAGAGTCATCGCCGGTGATGATCATGTCGTCAACATAGAGGATTAGAAGAGTGCGTCCACGAGGAGAAGTGTGAGACAATGCGGGATCATGAGCACTAGGAGAGAAACCAGCTGAAAGAACATTTCTTAATCCCTAGTGTTTTGTGTGTTAGATAACAATACCAAGGATCATTTAATGTGTGTTGAAGTGTTGCAGCTCTATTTGAGAATAAAGGGGAAAGATCTCTGCCTTTGGGGGCGGATAATCCGGCCCCACCAGGGGCGGATAATCCGCCCCTCCCTTTGCCCAAGCAGGCGCAAGCCCCAGAAGGGGGGCGGATTTTTGGCCGGATTTTCCGGCCCCGCCGGATAATCCGCCCCTCGGGGGGGCTGGATAATCCACCCCCTTGCTCATCGCCAAGGCGCAAGCCCTAGAGAGGGGGCGGAATTTTGGCCGGATTTTCCGGCCCCGCCGGATAATCTGCCCCTCAGGGGGGCCGGATAATCCGCCCCCAAGATCTTCACCAAGCTTCACCATGGCGCAAGCCCCAGAGAGGGGGCGGAGTTTCCCCCGGAGAATCCGCCCTTGGGGCGGAGTTTTCCCAGGGGGCGGATAATCCGCCCCAAGTGGGAGGCGGATAATCCGCCCCCAAAGTTGTGCAACGGCCAGATCTGGGGAGGGGGTATTTAAGCCAGCCTTCCCCCTCCTTCCAGAACTCTTGATTCATCACGAAAAAGACCAGATCAGATCTGAAAGCTTCATCCAAGAGTGCTCCACCTAGATCCACCCAAAGGCCCCATACCTTGGGGAATCGAAGGAGGAGAACTCTATCTTCATCATCAGCAATCAAGCGCTTCATATCCTCTCCATTCATTTGGAGAACCTCCGATCTAGTATTTCTTGCAAATATCTAGATCCTCGTTTTTGTTTATATTGATAAACCTTGTTCTTGTGGCAGCTTGTTGTCATCTCGGGAGCCCCCAATTCGGTTGTGGGTGTGTGCCCCGATAGTGTTATAAAAGGCACCGGTTCCCGCCTCGAAGGGATCCAATAGTGGAGAAGGTGGATCAGGCCTCTCGTGGCGAGATCCATCGGAGAATAGGGTGAGGCCTATTGTGGCGTGGTGGTCTTAGAACCGCCCACCCCTCCAACGCAGATGTACTTCCCTTAACAAGGAAGGAACTGCAGTAAAACAAATCCCTGTGTCTCCGCGTGCTCCAGTACGGTTTCCTCGCTCCTCTTTTACGTGCTTAGTAGTTAGGGTTACATATAGGGAAATTCTCGTAGTTGCATATCTAGAGAATTTACTTTGTGTCAAGCCTAAATTGAAAAAGTATTAAAAATTGGTTAGCACCTTTTCACCCCCCCCTCTAGGTGCCCATACGATCCATTTCAATTGGTATCAGAGCCTCGGCTCTTATTTCGGGCTTAACCGCCTAAGAGAAGTATGGGTTCCAAGGGAGATGGGAGTGATGCTCCGGAGGTAGTCACCATGAACGATCTCAAGACGTTGGAAACAACCTTGGTGAGTTCAATGGAGGCTAAGATGGAAGAGATGCGTCAATTGATAATGCGTCTCTTCACATCCACAGCATCACCTCCATCTAACTCTGAGGATACCACTCCGCAATCCAAGGAAACGGGTAAAACTGTTTCCAAAGATAACAAAGTGGTAGGTGATGATACTAGTAAGAGCTCCTCCTCGAAAAAGGATAGCGGTAAGGATGGATACAATGAGGTTTCTCATGTGTATTCCCCTGATCGCCTATTCCTCACCCACATATACATAATAGGGGTGATCCACCCAAACTTTCAGCATCTACTTTCTCTCAATGGCAATTTTTGATGAAATCTCATGTGTGCAGTTCCTCCATAGAGTTGTGGAAGATCATCGAAAATGGTCTTCACGTTGGAAATCCTAACAATCTCACAAGGAGAGAAGTGGTCGATAGCCAACTCAATGCTACATCTCTACACATGATACAACTTGGTGTGGGTGACAAAGACATGCCACACATTCAGCATCTTAGCACACCTAAAGAAGCTTGGGATGCTCTCACCAAGCTCTTCATCGGAAATGAAAGTATGAGAAGGAATAGATATGATGCCTTGAGCAATGAAGCTGAAGGATTTTATATGCTGGATGGAGAAGACCACGAGGACATGTATAGGAGGCTCAAGGCAATAGCCACAACCTTCAGAAACCACGGTGCAGCTCATGTTGATGATGCTTGGATCAAGCGCAAGTATGTCAGTGCTCTTATGCCATTTGAGCCCACAGATTTGAAAAGTCTCCAAGGTAGGCATAACTATCACCTCATGTCATCCAATGAGGTAATGCAAGAAATGGCCGCCTTCAAAGTGGCTGCCAAGAATGCCGAAGATGCTCGTGCTCGAGCTATGGGGATGCAAAAGGTGGTCAACATGGCCTTGAAGACTAGTGTGATTGATCATGATGAATATGCGGTAGAAGGTCTGGACTATCCCGAAGATATAAAAAGGATCCACGGACAATACTTGGCTCTTTATGCAAGAAACTTTTGGAAAGATCCAGCCAAGGCTAAAGCTGAACTAGATCACAAGAGTGGAGCCTATGGAAGAAAAGAAAATGGTCCCAAGCTGAGAACATGCTTTAATTGTGGTGACCGGCTGCACTTCGTAGCTGAGTGTCCATATCAAAGTAGAGAGGATAATGGAGGAAGACTCATTTTCAAGGACAAATCAAAAGCTCCACGTAAGAAACAGTTTGTAAAGAAGAATGCTCCTTTCAAGAAGAAACCAAAGATTGTTCTAGTGGCTCAAGAAGAATATTCATCGGGGAGTGAAGATGAGTACGAGGACGATAGCTCTCAAGAGGTGGCTGCTATAGCCACCACATCTACATCAACATCTCTCTTCGACTCTCCGAACGAAAACATCATCAACAAGAATGCTACTTGCCTCATGGCAAGAAGCTCCGAGGTAACTTCTTCTAACTCTTCTTTTCCCAAGGCTATGATAGACATGGATGATTCTGCTAGTCTTAAGGTTAAAGAAGAGATTATTGCTTTGGATTATTTCTATACTAACCTGCAAGGTGAGCACAAAGTTCGTTTTGAGGCTCTTATGGATCAGCTGGCCCAAAACGAAGCACTCCTCGAAGAAAAGGGCAGAATTGAAAGGGAGGATGCAATGGAAATTGCATCCCTAAAAAATGCTCTTGAAGAAGAAGCTCGGGTCTCTCTTGAAGAGAGGCTTGAGTCTATGGAAGAGTCACATGAAGAAATTGTGACTAAACTTGTTAAGGAACGTGACAATGCTGTCACCAAGGCAAAGAAGTTAAAGAAGGAAAGGATTGACTTTGGGGTTGCTCATGATAGACTCTCCGAGGAATTGGAGAAACTTGACAATGCTCACAAGGCGTTGAAAAATGAGTTCTCTATTCTCAATGAGTCACATGATCAGCTTCAAAGTCGATTGGCCAAATATGACACCCCTAGCTCGTCCAACTCAACATATAGTAACAAGAAAAATGCTAGTGTGGAAAAAGAAGTGATCAAGGACATCACTACAAAGGACAAAGGTGTGCTTGATGAAGTCCTTGGAAAGCAAAGGTCAAATCATGGTAAAGAGGGACTTGGGTATGTCACCAAGTCCAAGAAGAAGAAAACCATGAAGAACAAGACCAAGAATGTGCAATTAAAGACAAGCACTGCTGAGAAGGTCGTCACAAAAGACAAGACTAATAATATTGGTTTTGCAGGGTCTCACAATCCGAATTATGAACTCTTTTGTGATGACTATGGCGATGTTTATGCTTATTATGTTGGTCCTTTTGATTAATATATTGCTTGGTCTATTTGGGTCCCAAAGAACCTTGTTACTAACATGAAAGGACCCATTGAAAAATGGTACCCAAAACCAAGAAGTAATTTTCTTGCAGGGCTATGCTTCCGGTGGGTCGAAATGGGTGCTGGATAGTGGCTACACTAGTCATATGACCGGAAGCAAGGAGATCATCACGGAGATGCGTCCAAATCATGATAATATCACAGTCTCCTATGGTTATAAGTCTAAATCTCAGGTATTGGGTCTTGGCAAGGTTGTGGTTGCCCACGATATCTCTCTCGTGGACGTCATGCTTGTTGAGACCCTTGGCTACAACCTTCTTTCTGTTCGTGCCCTTGGCAAGATGGGTTTTGCTATTTTTATCGATGATGATTTGGTGGTACTCTTATGGAGCAAGTCTCTAAAGGTCTCTTTTGTTGGATACGTCGAAAATGACCTGTATGTGGTGGACTTCTCGGGGAAAACCACTTCGGGTCCGATGTGTCTATTCGGAAAGGCCGACGTGGGCTGGCTATGGCATCGCCGTTTAGCCCATGTCAACATGAGAACTTTGCAAAGTCTCCAAAAGGGTGGCCACATCCTTGGACTAAAAGACAATGTCTCTTTTGCCAAAGATCGTGTTTGCAGGGCTTGTGTTGAAGGAAAAATGCATGATTCTCCCCACAAGAGGAAGACTATTGTGTCATCAAAGAGGATCTTAGAATTACTTCATGTGGATTTATTTGGTCCTCCTTCTCATGCAAGTCTTGGTGGGAAGAAATATTGCTTGGTCATCGTCGATGATTACTCAATATATACATGGGTATATTTTTTCAAGCTAAAAAGTGAGACTCAATAAACTGTCATCGACTTTTCCAATGAAGTCCAACGTCAACACAATGTTCCCATCTTGCCAATTAGAAGTGACAACGTCTCAGAATTCAAGAACTACACTTTAAACGAGTTTCTTAGCGAAGAGGGGATTAGACACCAATATTCCGCTGCGTACACCCCTCAACAAAATGGTGTAGCCGAGAGGAAGAACCGGACTTTGATGGATATGGCAAGATCTATGCTAGCTGAATTCAAGTCTCCTTATAATTTTTGGGCTGAAGCCATACCCACTGCTTGTCACTCATCAAACCGGCTCTACCTTCAGAAGATCTTGGACAAGACCCCATATGAAATACTTACCGGTAACAAACCCAACATCTCATACTTCAGGGTATTCGGGTGTAAGTGTTTCTTTCTTATTAAAGGTGTCCATTTATCAAAATTTGAATCCAAGGCTTTAGAAGGTATTTTTGTTGGTTACGGTGCCGAATCCCACACTTATAGAGTCTACAACAAGCTCACTGGGATTGTTGTAGAATCTTGTAGTGTGGAGTTCGATGAAAATAACGGCTCCTTTGTAGGGCAAGTTGATGTTGGAATTATGCCCTAGAGGCAATAATAAAGATGTTATTATTATAATTCTTGTTCATGATAAAGTTTATATTCCATGCTAGAATTGTATTAAGCGGAAACTTTAATACTTGTGTGGTTTGTGAACAACACCGTGTCCCTAGTACGCCTCTATGGACTAGCTCATTGATTCATGATGGTTAAGGTTTCCTAACCATGGACATGAGTTGTTGATTAATAATGAGATCATATCATTGGGAGAATAATATGATGGACATACCCAAACTAAGCGAAGCAATTAGATCGTGTCATCGTGTTCGTCTTTGCGAAGCTTTTCTTATGTCAAATATTGTATTCCTTAGACCATGAGATAATAAAACTCCCTGGTATCGGAAGAAAGATTTGAGGTCATCAAACATCATCCTATAAGAGGGTGGTCATAAAGGTGTCTCTCAGGTGATCGGAAAGTATCTGTTGGGTTGTATGTATCGAGATGGGATTTGTCCCTCCCAAGTCGGAGAGATATACTTTGGGCCCACTCGGTAATCGATATCAACACCTCTTGCAAGCATGTGGTTAAGGAGTTAATCACATAGTGATATCGGATTACGGAACGAGTAAAGTACTTGCTGTGAACGAGATTGAACTAGGTATGATGGTACCGACGATCGAATCTCGGGCGAGTAAAATACCGCGAGATGAAGGGAATATATATATATATATGGGATTGATTGAATCCTGGCATCGTGGTTCATCCGATATGATCATCGATGAATGTGTGGGAGTCAATATGGGTTTCCAGACCCCGCTGTTGATTATTGATAGAAGATCATGTCTGCATATTCTCGAACCCGCAGGGTCACACACTTAACGTGTCTTGACGCTAGGATAGATTGGATAATTGGTTTATGAGTTTTTGTTCGGAGTCTCGGATGGGATCCGGGACATCACGAGAGGTTCCGGAGTGGTCCGGAGAATAAGATTCATATAAGGCAGTGCAGTTTTTGGAGTTCGGAATTGTTCCGGGTTAATCGGTATTGTACCGGAAGCTTCTAGAACCTTCCGGAAGGGGACCAACGTGGCCACACCTTCCGGGAGGGGGAATGGGCCTATGAGGGAGTGCCCTGGCCGCATTGGGCCAGGGGCACAAGGCCCTATAGGGCCCAGCCGGCCAAGAGGGTTTTAAACTCGAGATAGAGCTTCTAGAAGGGGGGGTTTCCTTGCCCCCCACTCCTTCTCCTTGGGGCCGCCGGCTTGGGCTTGGGGGAGGGGCTAGGGCTGCGCCCACCCCTCTATATATAGAGGGCTGGGGGCGCACCACCAACCCACACCTTCCCCTCCAACCCTAGCCGCCCTGCTGCCCTCCTCTCTCCCTCCCGACTGTTTGTAGGCGAAGCCCTGCTGCAGAAATTCTCCACCATATACACCACGCCGTCGTGTTGTAGATCCAATCCGTCTCTCCACCATACTTGCTGGTCCGAGGAAGGAGGAGACGTCGAGGTGCTGCACGTGTGCATCTCACGGAGGCACCGCCACTTGTGGTGCTAGATCGGATCGGATCGCGAGGAGGAGAAGCGAGTACGACTACATCACCCACGTTCCGACGAACGTTCCGCCGTGCGAATCTTCAAGGGTATGAAGATCTAATCCTATCTCTCTTGTTGTTTGCATCTCCTAGATTAGATCTTGGCTTTCCCTCTGTTCGCATCCGTAGAAAATTTTGATTTACTATGCCGCGAAACCCTTCGGTGGTATCAGAGCTAGATCTATGCGTAGATGTGTTTCACGAGTAGAACGCAACATGGTTGTTGCGGGCATTGATGTTTTCTGTTGCAAGCCTCTTGTTTGTGTTCTTCTTATGACACGGGATAGTGAGATTGAAGCGGTCCAGGCCAACCTTACGCGACGTCGTTCGCGAGACCGGCTCCGCACTTGACGTGTGGCTTGTTCCACACATGCGGCTGGTGGATGTCAGTTTCTCTCACTATAGTTGTCATGGGATTAACACCAGAGTTTGTCAACCATAATATCACCGTTGTGGCTTTCCGTAGGTAAGAATCGTTCTTAGCATCTACTCCCACAAGCCACGTAAAACATGCAACAACAAAGTAGAGGCGTCTAACTTGTTTTTGTAGGGAGTGTTTTCTGTGATATGGTATGGCCCAAGATGTGATGTGTATAATGTATGCGATGATCATGTTTTGTAATGTTTCATGACTTGCATGTCGATGAGTACACAAAGGGCAGGAGCCATATGGTTGTCTTTATAATTGTGTATGACCCGTGTGTCAACTTCTTATGCACCATGTAATAGTTTCACTTTATCGCTAAGTAGTTAGCAATAGTTGTAGTTGCTATTCATGGTGGAGGCAATCATGGTGGAGTGATGGAGATCATGCCGGAACGCACAAGATGGAGATCATTGCGCGAAGATTGGCTATACCATGTCACATAAAGTTATATGCATGTGATGTTTATCCTTTTATGTATCTTATTATGCTTAGATCGCGACGGTAGCATTATAAGATGATTCCTCACTTAAAGATCAAGATAAAAACTGTGTTCTCCCCATGTATGCACTGTTGCGAAAGTTCGTCGTGTCCAAGCATCACGTGATGATCGGGTGCTATAGACTCTACGCTCGCATACAACGGGTGCAAGCCAGTTTTGCACATGCGGAAATACTTGGGTCTAACTTGACGAGCCTAGCATGTACAGACATGGCCTCGGAACACATGAACCGAAAGGTTAAGCATGAGTCATATGAATGATATGATCGACACTTCGTTGTCCACCATTGAAGCCACATCTCTTCTCGTGATGATCGGATTAGGTGTGGTGAATTTGGATCATGTTCACTAAACAACTTGAGGGATGTTGAATTTAGTGGGAGTTCATCTAGTAATTTGATTAAGTTGAACTATTTATCATGAACATAGTCTAAGTTGTACTTGCAAATACTGTAGATCACATGGCCAAGTCCAACTTCAATTTCAATGTTTTTGCTGAGAAGGAAAAGCTTAGAAACAATGGGTCTAACTTCACCAATTGGTTCCACAATCTAAGAATCATTCTCTCTGGCGGTCAAAAGGACTATGTCCTTGGGAAAGCGTTAGGTGACCCCCCTGCTACAACTATGCCGGCTGATGAGAAAGCTGTCTATCAGTCGCGCAAAGATGATTATGGTGTGATTAAGAGCACCATGTTGTTTGCTATGGAACCGGAACTTCAAAATCGTTTTGAAGACTATCCCGGGCCCTTTGAGATTCTCGAAGAACTGAAAACCATGTTTCAGACTCAGGCCCGTTCTGAGAGATATGAGATCTCTGAGAAGTTCTTTAACTGCAAGATGGAGGAAGGGAGTTCCGTTAGTGAGCACGCCATTAAGATGACGGGCTACACTCAACGCCTTGAGCAACTGGAATGCACGATTCCAGAGGAGCTCAAGATTGACAGGGTTCTGCAATCACTCCCTCCTAGCTACAAAAGTTTTGTAGTGACTCATAATCAGATTGGTTCCACTGATACGATCACCGAGCTCTTCGCAAAGCTGAAGGCTGCGGAGGTGGACATCAAGAAGGATAATCATGTGTTGATGGTCAACAAGCCCTCCTTTAAGAAAGGTAAGGGAGCAAAGAAGCCCTTCAAGAAAGGCGGCGGCAAGCGCGTTGCCCCTGCTGAGAAGAAGCTCAAGTCTGGTCCTAAGCCGGACACTGAGTGCTTCTATTGCAAGGACAAGGGTCACTAGAAGCGCAACTGTCCGAAGTACTTAGCGGACAAGAAGGCTGGCACCATCAAAGGTATATTTGATATACATGTTATTGATGTTTTCCTTACTAGCCCTCGTTGTAGTGCCTGGGTATTTGATACCGGTTCAGTTGCTAATATTTGTAACTCGAAACAGAAGCTACGGAATAGACGGCGGCTTGCGAGGGATGAGGTGACGATGCGCGTTGGCAACGGATCAAGAGTTGATGTGATGGCCGTCGGCACGCTCTCCTTAGTACCTTCGGGATTAGTTTTAAACCTTAATAAGTGTTATTATGTGCCTGCGTTGAGCATGAACATTATTTCTGGATCTTGTTTATTGCAAGACGGTTATTCATTTAAATCGGAGAATAATGGTTGTTCTATTTATATGAGTAACATATTTTATGGTCATGCACCTATTGTGAATGGTTTATTTCTTCTAAATCTCGAAAGGGATGAAACACACATCCATAACATTGAGGCTAAGAGATGCAAAGTAGATAGTGATAATACTACTTATTTGTGGCATTGTCGTCTATGTCATATTGGTGTAAAGCGCATGAAGAAACTCCATTCTGATGGACTTTTGGAGTCTCTTGATTTTGAATCATTTGACACATGCGAACCATGCCTCATGGGCAAGATGATCAAAACACCGTTCTCCGGTATGATGGAGCGAGCAACGGACTTGTTGGAAATCATACATACCGATGTATGCAGACCGATGAGTGTTTCGACGCGCGGTGGATATCGCTATTTTTCTCACTTTTACCGATGACTTAAGTAGATATGGGTATATCTATTTAATGAAACATAAATGTGAAACATTTGAAAAGTTCAAGGAATTTCAGAATGAAGTGGAGAACCATCGTAACAGAAAGATTAAGTTTCTACGATCCGATCGTGGAGGTGAATATTTGAGTTATGATTTTCTCACGCATCTTAAAGCAAGCGGAATTGTTTCGCAACTCACGCCACCCGGAACACCACAGCGCAATGGTGTGTCTGAACACCGGAATCGAACCTTATTAGATATGGTCCGATCAATGATGTCTCTTACTGATTTGCCGTTATCATTTTGGGTTATGCATTAGAAACCGCTGCATTCACTTTAAATAGGGCTCCATCTAAATCCGTTGAGACGACACCGTATGAACTGTGGTTTGGTGCTAAACCTAAGTTGTCGTTTCTTAAAGTTTGGGGATGCGAAGCTTATGTTAAGAAGTTGATGCCGGACAAGCTCGAACCCAAAGCGGAGAAATGCGTCTTCATAGGATACCCTAAGGAAACTATTGGGTATACCTTCTATCACAGAACCGAAGGCAAAGTGTTTGTCGCAAAGAACTGTTCCTTTCTTGAGAAGGAGTTTCTCTCGAAAGAAGTGAGTGGGAGGAAAGTAGAGTTAGACGAGGTTATTGAACCTTCTCTTGAGTTGGAGAGTAGCACAGCACCTGAAATTGTTCCAGTGCCGCCTGCACCAACGATAGAGGAAGCTAATGACAAGGATCATGAAGCTTCGGACGATGCTGCTACTGAACGTCGCAGGTCGACAAGGTCGCGTGCCCCTCCTGAGTGGTACGGCAACCCTGTCTTGACTGTCTTATTGGTAGAAGACAGTGAACCTACGGACTATGAGGAAGCGATGATGAGCCCAGACTCTGAGAAATGGCTGGAAGCCATGAAATCCGAATTGGGATCCATGAGCGAAAACCAAGTATGGACTTTGGTGGACCCTCCTAGCGACCGAAAGGCCGTTGAGTGCAAATGGATCTTCAAGAAGAAAACGGACGCGGATGGTAATGTTACCGTCTATAAAGCACGGATTGTCGCGAAAGGTTTTCGACAAGTTCAAGGTGTTGACTACGATGAGACTTTCTCTCCCGTAGAGATGTTTAAGTCCATTCGGATTTTATTAGCAATTGCTGCGTTTCATGATTATGAAATATGGCAGATGGATGTCAAGACTGCGTTCCTCAATGGCAACATTGATGAAGAGTTGTATATGATGCAGCCCGAAGGTTTTGTCGATCCTAAGGATGCTGATAAAGTATGCAAACTTCAGCGTTCCATTTATGGACTGAAGCAAGCATCTCGGAGTTGGAACCTTCGTTTTGATCAAGTGATCAAGAGCTTTGGATTTGTTCCAAATTGCTACGAAGCTTGTATCTACAAGAAAGTGAGTGGGAGCTCGGTGACGTTTGTGGTACTATATGTGGATGACATATTGATTATTGGAAATGACATTAACATGCTTAACGATGTGAAGAGTTATTTGAACAAGTGTTTTTCAATGAAAGACCTAGGTGAAGCTGCTTATATATTGGGCATCAAGATCTATAGAGATAGACAAAGACGCCTGATAGCTTTAAGCCAGAGTACATACCTAGACAAAGTTCTGAAAAGGTTCAGAATGGATAAGGCAAAGAAAGGTTCAGTGCCTATGTTGTCAGGTAAGATATTGAGCAAGGCTCAGTGTCCAGCTACGGTAAATGATAGGGAAGCTATGAGCAAAGTGCCTTATGCCTCGGCCATAGGTTCTATCATGTATGCCATGTTGTGTACTAGACCGGATGTGTCCAATGCTCTTAGTTTGACGAGAAGATATCAAAGTGATCCAGGAGTGGAACACTGGACAGCCGTGAAGAACATCCTAAAGTACCTAAATAGGACTAAAGAAATGGTCTTAGTCTATGGGGGTGATGAACAGCTTGTCGTAAAAGGTTACGTCGATGCTAGTTTCGACACCGACAAGGATGATTCTAAATCTCAGAGAGGATACGTGGAGGAGCTGTGAGCTGGAGAAGCTGCAAGCAAAGCGTGATCGCGGGATCTACAGTAGAAGCGGAATACATGGCTGCTGCAGAAGCATCAAGTGAAGGAGTTTTGATCAGGAACTTCATCACTGAGCTTGGCGTGGTTCCAAGTGCATTGGAACCACTGGAGATATTGTGTGACAACACTGGCGCCATAGCACTCGCTAAGGAACCAAGATATCATCCAAAGACCAAGCATATCAACCGCAAGTTTCATATAATCCGAGATTATATAGCAGATAGAGATCTAAAGATTAGCAAAGTACATACAGATCTGAATGTCGCAGATCCATTGACTAAACCTCTTCCACGTGTAAAACATGATCAGCACCTCAGTGCCATGGGTGTGAGATTTTTTCCAGATGTAAACTAGATTATTGACTCTAGTGCAAGTGGGAGACTATTGGAATTATGCCCTAGAGGCAATAATAAAGATGTTATTATTATAATTCTTGTTCATGATAAAGTTTATATTCCATGCTAGAATTGTATTAAGTGGAAACTTTAATACTTGTGTGGTTTGTGAACAACACCGTGTCCCTAGTACGCCTCTATGGACTAGCTCATTGATTAATGATGGTTAAGGTTTCCTAACCATGGACATGCGTTGTCGATTAATAATGAGATCATATCATTGGGAGAATGATATGATGGACAGACCCAAACTAAGCGAAGCAATTAGATCGTGTCATCGTGTTCGTCTTTGCGAAGCTTTTCTTATGTCAAATATTGTATTCCTTAGACCATGAGATAATACAACTCCCTGGTATCGGAAGAAAGCTTTGAGGTCATCAAACGTCATCCTATGAGAGGGTGATCATAAAGGTGTCTCTCAGGTGATCGGAAAGTATCTGTTGGGTTGTATGTATCGAGATGGGATTTGTCCCTCCCAAGTCCGAGAGATATACTTCGGGCCCACTCGGTAATCGATATCAACACCTCTTGCAAGCATGTGGTTAAGGAGTTAATCACATAGTGATATCGGATTACGGAACGAGTAAAGTACTTGCTGTGAACGAGATTGAACTAGGTATGACGGTACCGACGATCGAATCTCGGGCGAGTAAAATATCGCGAGACGAAGGGAATATATATATATGGGATTGATTGAATCCTGGCATCGTGGTTCATCCGATATGATCATCGATGAATGTGTGGGAGTCAATATGGGTTTCCAGACCCCGATGTTGATTATTGATAGAAGATCATGTCTGCATATTCTCGAACCCGCAGGGTCACACACTTAACGTGTCTCGACGTTAGGATAGATTGGATAATTGGTTTATGAGTTTTTGTTCGGAGTCTCGGATAGGATCTAGGACATCACGAGAGGTTCCAGAGTGGTCCGGAGAATAAGATTCATATAAGGCAGTGTAGTTTTTGGAGTTCGGAATTGTTCCGGGTTAATCGGTATTGTACCGGAAGCTTCTAGAATATTCCGGAAGGGGACCAACGTGGCCACACCTTCCGGGAGGGGGCATGGGCCTATGAGGGAGTGCCCTGGCCGCATTGGGCCAAGGGCACAAGGCCCCATAGGGCCCAGCCGGCCAAGAGGGTTTTAAACTCGAGATAGAGCTTCTAGAAGGGGGGGTTTCCTTGCCCCCCACTCCTTCTCCTTGGGGCCGCCGGTTTGGGCTTGGGGGAGGGTCTAGGGCTGAGCCCACCCCTCTATATATAGAGGGCTGGGGGCGCACCACCCCCCCACACCTTCCCCTCCAACCCTAGCCGCCCTGCTGCCCTCCTCTCTCCCTCCCGACTGTTTGTAGGCGAAGCCCTGCTGCAGAAATTCTCCACCATATACACCACGCCGTCGTGTTGTAGATCCAATCCGTCTCTCCACCATACTTGCTGGTCCGAGGAAGGAGGAGACGTCGAGGTTCTGCACGTGTGCATCTCACGGAGGCACCGCCACTTGTGGTGCTAGATCGGATCGGATCGCGAGGAGGAGAAGCGAGTACGACTACGTCACCCACGTTCCGACGAACGTTCCGCTGTGCGAATCTTCAAGGGTATGAAGATCTAATCCAATCTCTCTCGTTGTTTGCATCTCCTAGATTAGATCTTGGCTTTCCCTCTGTTCGCATCCGTAGAAAATTTTGATTTACTATGCCGCGAAACCCTTCAGTTGATGTTTGTGATGCATATGTTGAAATACCCCAAGATGCCATAAGAAGAATGGGCGTGGGATTTTTCCGCCCCATTGAGGAACCCCTTGTGGCGGATCGGGAAGGACAATGCTCCACACATGTGGAGCCCTCATCTCAACAAGATCAACATGCTCCTACTGTTGGAGACAATCCTACACCAACACCACAATCTGCTGAAGACCATCTGTCCCCTGGACAAGCTGGTAGTCCCAGGCCGGACTATCCGCCCCCTCCAAGGGGCGGACAATCCGCCCCTGGCACTCCAACTCGTTCCAGAGGATCCGAAGGAGAAGTCAACAACTCTGAAGCTCCCAGGTAGGATTCTCCGGCCCCCAGGGGAGGATTATCCGGCCCTGGGTCTCCAACTCCAGTAAGGCTTTCTCAGGAAGATGGTTCTGGTACTTCACCTCCCAGGCCGGATAGTCCGGCCCCTCCAGGGGGTGGATTATCCGGGCTTGAAGAAAATGTTCAGCAACAATCTTCTGGCAGTAACGGTGATCAAGATCAAGGGCAAGGCAGTAATCAAGACAAGGATACAACAATTGAATCCACTCCTACTCGAAACAATAAGGACATTGAGGCTCGTCGCAAGGCTCGTGCTGATCGCAACCTTGAACTAAGAGGTCACACTCTTGACAAGGTTGTTGGTGATCTACGACGAAGGGTATCCACTAGAAGAGAGCTTGCAAGCTTCTGTGATCATCAAGCTCACATTTCCATGGTTGAACCGAAGAAGGTTTTTGATGCTCTTGAAGACCCCGATTGGGTTGTTGCAATGCATGAAGAATTAAAACAACTTCGAACGCAACAAAGTTTGGAAGCTCATAGAAAATCCAAAGGATTGCCGCAATGTTATCGGCACCAAGTGGATCTTCAAGAACAAACAGGATGAAAATGGCATTGTTGTGAGGAATAAAGCATGACTCATGGCTCAAGGATTCTCTCAAGTAGAAGGAATTGATTTTGTCGAGACCTACGCTCTTGTGGCTCGCCTTGAGTCCATCCGTATCCTTCTTGCATATGCATCCCATCATAATTTTAAATTACAACAAATGGATGTTAAGAGCGCTTTCCTTAATGGTCCTCTACATGAGTTAGTATACGTCAAGCAGCCCCCAGGGTTTGAGGACCCCAAATTTCTGAACCATGTCTCCAAACTCGATAAGGCGCTCTATGGCCTTAAACAAGCCCCACGTGCGTGGTATGAGCACCTTAAAGAGCTTTTGCTAGACCGTGGATTCGAAGTTGGGCAAATCGATCCCACTCTTTTTACTAAGAAGGTTAATGGGGAGCTTTTTGTATGCCAACTTTATGTAGATGACATTATTTTTGGCTCTACTAACCAAGCTTTTAACGATGAATTTTTGAAGCTTATGACTGACAGGTTTGAGATGTCCATGATGGGTGAGCTCAGGTTCTTTCTTGGATTTGAAATCAAACAACTTAGAGAGGGAACCTTTATTAATCAAGCTAAGTACATCCAATACATGCTCAAAAGGTTCAAGATGACGGATCTCAATGGCGTTGCTACCCCAATGCAAACAAAGTGTCATCTTGAGCTCAATCCCAAGGGTAAAGACGTGGATCAAAAGGTATACCGATCCATGATCGGCTCTCTCCTTTACCTTTGCGCATCTAGGCCCGATATCGTGTTAAGTGTAGGAGTGTGTGCAAGGTACCAAGCCGCTCCTAAAGAAAGCCACTTAGTGGCAGTCAAGCGAATCTTCCGATATTTGGTTCATTCCCAAATTTTGGGCTATGGTATCCCAAGGGTTCAAGTTTCTCTCTATGTGGTTACACTAATTCAGATTGGGCTGGTGACAAAGATGATAGGAAATCAACCTCTGGTGCATGCCAATTCTTGGGCAGGTCTCTAGTGTGTTGGTCATCAAAGAAACATAATTGTATTTCACTCTCAACCGCCGAAGCTGAATATGTTGCTGCTGCAAGTTCTTGTACTCAATTGTTATGGATGAGGCAAACTTTAAAGGAATATGGTGTCGATTGTGACAAAGTGCCTCTTTTATGCGACAATGAAAGTGCTATCAAAACTGCTTACAATCCCGTGCAGCATACAAGAACAAAACATATAGAGATTCGCAACCACTTTATTCGGGATCATGTTGCTCATGGAGATATTGCTCTATCTTTTGTGAGCACGAAGAACCAACTTGCTGATATTTTCACGAAGCCTCTTGATGAAGCAAGATTTTGTTATTTGAGGAATGAGCTAAATATCATAGATTCAAGGAGCTTGGCTTGACTACCCTTGCACACTCACTTGCGCTTACTCATGTATTTGGTTTAGATGCGAGCATAGAAATAGGGGGAGTGTGGTCCTAATTGATTGGGCCATCCCTCCCCCCATAATGCCGAAAGCAAGTCAAATCATTTCCCTTAATATCATTTTGTGATATGTGGGTCATCGATGAGCATTGGTTTTGAACTCAAGATACATCTTCGCGGTGTCATGCCATGCGCTCCAACATGGTGGCTTCGGCCACCGCCCTCTTCCTTGAGAAGAGTTGGTTTTTCATGGGTCTCGTTGGATTTTCATGTGTTAACAAATCTCCAGGGGCGTTAGCTTCGCTCTTCTTCCTTTTTGGCGTTTCGATGCCAAAGGGGGAGAAGTAGTTCTATTAGGTCTCGTGGATTTGTAAGGGTCAGGCACAAGCTTTTAGAGTTTAGTCGTTCTTATTTGCTTGCTTGTGCCCTTTTCTAGCGTGAACTCATTTGCTATTTGTGTGTGCTTATGTAAGACTGTGTCGTACTCCACTCTGTTTGGTACTATGTTTGGTATTCACGGAATTCTGGATTTATCTATTATGGACCTCATGGAATTCTGGAATTGTGGAGCATACTTGATGGCATATGGATTCATGGGATTATCTATGTATACTTTGGCTGTTTTCTCATCCCGGTGGTATGACCTTGTTTCCCAAACCACCTCGTTTCAATTATCTTGGTTATGGAAGTAGTGTTCTCCCTAGTGTGTGTATTTGTATTCAAATGAAAATCTTAAATATGCACACATCTAGGGGAGTGTCTTTCATTATTTAAGGTGGCGTTTGCCGGTTTTATTGCAAATCCTAGTATTGTCATCTAACACCAAAAAGGGGGAGATTGAAAGAACATTTCTTAATCCCTAGTGTTTTGTGTGTTAGATAACAATACCAAGGATCATTTAATGTGTGTTGAAGTGTTGCAGCTCTATTTGAGAATAAAGGGGAAAGATCTCTGCCCTTGGGGGCGGATAATCCGCCCCTCCCTTTGCCCAAGCAGGCGCAAGCCCCAGAAGGGGGGCGGATTTTTGGCCGGATTTTCCGCCCCCGCCGGATAATCTGCCCCTCGAGGGGGCCGGATAATCCGCCCCCTTGCTCATCGCCAAGGCGCAAGCCCCAGAGAGGGGGCGGAATTTTGGCCGGATTTTCCGGCCCCGCCGGATAATCCGCCCCTCAGGGGGGGCGGATAATCCGGCCCCCAAGATCTTCACCAAGCTTCACCATGGCGCAAGCCCCGGAGAGGGGGCGGAGTTTCCCCCGGAGAATCCGCCCTTCGGGCGGAGTTTTCCCAGGGGGCGGATAATCCGCCCCCAAAGTTGTGCAACGGCCAGATCTGGGGAGGGGGTATTTAAGCCAGCCTTCCCCCTCCTTCCAGAACTCTTGATTCATAACGAAAAAGACCAGATCAGATCTGAAAGCTTCATCCAAGAGTGCTCCACCTAGATCCACCCAAAGGCCCCATACCTTGGGGAATCGAAGGAGGAGAACTCGATGTTCATCATCAGCAATCAAGCGCTTCATCTCCTCTCCATTCATTTTGAGAACCTCCGATCTAGTATTTCTTGCAAATATCTAGATCCTCGTTTTTGTTTATATTGATAAACCTTGTTCTTGTGGCAGCTTGTTGTCATCTCGGGAGCCCCCAATTCGGTTGTGGGTGTGTGCCCCGATAGTGTGGTAAAAGGCACCGGTTCCCGCCTCGAAGGGATCCAATAGTGGAGAAGGTGGATCAGGCCTCTCGTGGCGAGATCCATCAGAGAATAGGGTGAGGCCTATTGTGGCGTGGTGGTCTTAGAACCGCCCACCCCTCCAACGCATATGTACTTCCCTTAACAAGGAAGGAACTGCGGTAAAACAAATCCCTGTGTCTCCGCGTGCTCCACTACGGTTTCCTCGCTCCTCTTTTACGTGCTTAGTAGTTAGGGTTACATATAGGGAAATTCTCGTAGTTGCATATCTAGAGAATTTACTTTGTGTCAAGCCTAAAATTGAAAAAGTATTAAAAATTGGTTAGCACCTTTTCACCCCCCCTCTAGGTGCCCATACGATCCATTTCACCAGCAACTGTCACCATAGAGGCGAAGCGCTCAAACCAGGCACGAGGAGCCTGTTTCAGGCCATAAAGAGAGCGCTGAAGACGACAAACCATGCCATCAAGGACAGAGTACCCTGTAGGAGTCTGCATGTAAACCTCCTCACGCAACTCACCGTTGAGAAAAGCATTCTGAACATCAAGCTGAGACACAGACTAGTAATGAACAGAGGCCACGACAAGAAGAGTACTGATGACCCACAAGTATAGGGGATCGCAACAGTCTTCGCGGGTAGTATTACCCAATTTATTGATTCGACACAAGGGGAGCCAAAGAATACTTGCAAAGCTTAACAACTGAGTTGTCAGTTCAGCTGCACCTGGAAATAGTTCTTGCTCACAGAAGTTTATCAGTAGCAACAGTTTGTAGTAGCAACAGCAACAACAATAGTGAAACAGTAGCAATAGTAACAGTAATGGTAACAGCAAGATTCGAGTGTGGTAGGCATAGGAATGGATGGACGGGCGTTGCATGGACGAGTCTAAACATGTAACATCAAGATCTAGGGCATTGTAGATAAATAATAACAAGTATCCAAGTACTAAACAATCCTAGCCATGTGCTCCAAATATAGTCATACGTGCTCGCAATGAGAACTTGCACAACATCTTCTGTCCAGCCAGCCCGTGGCAGCGGGGCCTCTAGGGAACTATTGGAAATTAAGGTGCTACTTTTAATAGAGCACCGGAGCAAAGCATTAACACTCCCTGAACACATGTGATCCTCACACCACAGCCATCCCCTCCGGTTGTCCCAATTATTGTCACTTTGGGGCCTTTGGATCCGAACAATGATATGTGTACACAACTTGCAGATAAGATCACAAAGAATACTATCATAATGATTCAATAATAAGTTCAGATCTGAGATCATGGCACTCGGGCCCTAGTGACAAGCATTAAGCACAACAAGTTGCAACAAAGTCAAATAGCACTAATACAGATACTAGGCACTATGCCCTAACAGATCTTATTGATTACATGATAGAACTCATCCAATCCCTACCATCCCCAAGCCTACAGCAGGGGATTACTCACTCATGGATGAGGGAAACATCGGTGGTTGATGGAGATGCGTTGGTGATGACGATGGCGATGATCCTCTCCAAATTCCCCATCCCGGCTGGGTGCCAGAACGGAGTTTCTAGATCCGAATCTTGGTTTTTGGTGGCGGCGGTGGATCGGAACTCTTTCTGGAAAACTATCGAACCCCCCTCGGTTTTAGGTCGAAAGGCAACTTATAGGCGCAGAGGGAGGCCGAGGAGGTGCCTGGGGTGGCTGCACCCCCTCCAGGCGCAACCAGTGGTGGGCCCGCGCCTGGGGTGGGTGTGGGCCCCCCAGGACTCCTCTCCGTCTCGTATTCTGGCTCCGTGGATCTTCTGGTGAAATATAATTTTTGGCATATTTTCCGGAATTTTTCTTGATAGTTGATTTTTTGCACAAAAACAAGACACCAAGGTAATTCTGCTAAAAATAGCGTCAGTCCATGTTAATTGTATCCAAATCACATAAGTTTAGAGGAGAAATAATAGCAAAGTGTTCGATAAAGTAGATATGTTTTGGATGTATCAACTCCCCCCAAGCTTAGCTTATTGCTTATCCTCAAGCAATTCAGTTGAAAATTGAGTGTGATAAAAGAACTTTCACGAACACTTTGCTTCATATGATGTAAATATTCTCAGCACAGGAGTAGATGCTTAGACAATTCATAAAAAAGAGTATGCAACTAAGTCTACTCAATAGTCATTGCAATCTATGAAGAGAAACCAACTCCATAATAATAAGTATCATGGAACATAAACATAAGCAATATTGCAATGCTCATAATAAGGTATGATAGAGTGGTATCTCGCTTGCCTTTGTTTGAAGAGTACAATATAAATGCCAAGGCACCTCTGAAGTTCACATGAAGACTAGAAGTAAAGATATCAAAGATACAAGCATCAATGTCATGACATAATAAACCAAGTTTTGGAACAAACACAAGAATGACAAATATGCTCTCAAGAAGGTGCTCATAGAATAAGTGGTGACTCAACAAGGTTGTGAAAATGGTTTTGTGAAGGTTTGAAAGCCTTCCCAATGCTGAAAGGAAGGTACTCATTAGCTTTGAGCTCTCATTGCCCCTATCATAGGCATCTTCATGTGGTTAAGGTGAAAGTGTGGTCCACTCTGAATCATATGCTTGACAGATCATAAAATGGAAATCCCAAGTCCCTTGAGTACGAGGGTCGCTCCACATCCTACTCAACTTTGGTCACCTGAAAGTTCTTGTCATTGTAAATACATGCATATCATCGAGAACCGCCAACGGGGTACCCCTTGCACATGGTACAGGAGCTTTCCCATAACCAAAATGACAAGGCAAGCAGACAATGAGCATCTCAGCAATCTTTTGATTTACCATATGCATAGCTTTTTATTGAGGATGCTTCATAGATGCTCATTATGATGATGCTGCAAGTTTCCACCATGATTAGGCATGGCTTAGGCTAGCGGCCCAGGCGTTTCTCTAACACAATGAATAAACTCCATGAACTCACAACCTCCCCTTTTATTTCACATCATCAGCATCCGTAAACAAAAGAGAAAGGGATCAACTGGATGAGATATCCAAAAAGTGTTGAAAGCGTTCCCCATGACAGCACGGTTCTGCTGACTCCCAGCATATAACTTTCATGGACTAGTCACAATGGTTAGGACTATTAAGCGCAAAGAATAAAGTGTGCAATCAAGTTCGTGAGAGCTTTACTAACTAACTTTCTCAAAACAGACAAACATTTTTATTTTGGAAGAAAACACGACATATATAAAATATGTACTGAAATAGCAAATGATGCTAATAGGTAGGTATGGTGGACACTGCTGGCAATATTGGTTTTGGGGAATAGGAAACACAGGTAGAGCACATACTCAGTGCAAGTGAAGGCTAGCAATAGAGAGGGAGCGACAAACGAGAGAGCAATAGCTATCATAATCATGCTTGCAACAAAACAGGACTAATTATGGCATGAAAGTGATACAAGAACTCTTAGGTAAAATAAATCATCGAGGCTTATTGACTATTGATTAGTCATATGCATGCGTGAGCATGTGCCAAGTCGATTCAAAAGAAAAGTGAGAGGAGGATATCACAATATCATACCAAAATATGAATAAAACAATGCAAGCAAACATTTATATGACATGCTACAAACTATTAGCAAGCTGGAGCTAATCATAGAAAAGCAAGAACTACTAAGCATCCATAATGACATACACCTTACACAAACAGGCTAAGCATGCTCACAATGATGAGTATATGTACAAAAATGAAACAAACAGAGTTCGTTACCAGCCTCTTACCACACCTCAAGTTCTCTTAATCTTCATTATTTCCCTTCACTTGTGTGACTTGAATAATTAACATGAAACCAAAATCCACTGAGGAAGGCTGAAACCTGCAAACAACTCACAAAACCAAAGAAGAACAACAAATATTTTTGGTGTTTTCGAATTTTTTTAGAAACAAGCAAACAAAGAAAAAACCAAACAAAAACAAAGCAAACCAAAAAAAGCAAAATCTTTTTGGATTTTTCTTTTAAGGCAAACCAAAGCAAAGAAACAAACCAAGAGAAACAACAAAAATATTTTTGGTATTTTTGTGTTTTTAGAAAGAAGCAACAAAAACCAAAAAAAAGCGAAAACAAGGGATGTACAAAGAACCGACTGAACATGATATATATATATATATATGAATGTGATGTCGGTATACCTCCCCCCAAGCTTAGGCTTTTGGCCTAAGTGGGGATCAATCCCATGGTGCCTAAGTAGATGCACCCTCGTAGTATGTCGAGGAGGCTCCCTCGTCTTGGTACGAGCTCGAGGACTCCCCTGTGTAGTGTACCGCGGGGTCATATGAGGGCGCTTCCTCCTGATAGTGCCCATGGAAGTTGAGAGAGCATAGCTTGTAATCCATCTCCGCCTTCGAGCATGACCAAGGTCCCTGAGAAATACTGAACAAAGTGGTTTGGGGTAGAGGGATCTCTCTCTCTTCCCGTCAACAAATAACATTCTATAAACGAAGTTATCAAGAGTAGAGATATTGGTGACAAAGTGGTGCGCCTTCATGGCAGTAAGATCAAGCCTCTGAGGAGCCAAGACTGTATCATGTGGGTCAACAGCAATGTTCAAGGCAGCAGCAATACGAGTAGCAATAATTCCCCCATAAATGGGTCCCTTAGCAGCTAAGCGACGGGCAATGATAGAACCAAGATTATATGTATCCTCATTGTTGAGCACAACAGCTAAGAAGGCCAATTGATAGTTGGAAATATTACTAGTGTTCTCCCTACCAAGAACACTGGTGGCAAGATAGTAGGCAAAGTACCTGATGGCTATTCTTTATCTTTCCTTGTTGAGCTTTGCGGTCATCGTCATTGGTTATTCCTCGGTAAAGCTCCAAAAAATCAGCGGGAAGAACTGGAATCTTCTTTGATGACCTAGCTGTACCAAGTCCCAGGGCCTTGCAAAATTTCTTCAAAGTCATAGAGTGAGCCCTGCCATAAATTTTGAAATACACTGAAGGATTGAACATGCTGTTAGTAAAGGAGAAACTCTCCACAAATGTTTTAGTAAGCAAAGCATATTGTGCACTCTCATCCTGCATGTAACTTGTTAGACCAGCCCTCTGTACCAAAGTCATAAAATCTTTAAGAATCCCAGCATCTTGCAAGAAAGTTTGGCAAGGAAAGGTTGAGGGGTGCGCATCCCCTTCATCTCCCTCGTCACCAAATCGCGAAGTGATGAGATCCTCATTGTATGAGGGTCTAGTACTGGTGGATGACCTTGGAAGCCTTTCCCTTCTAGGTGCATCACTCTCAAATATATCACCAAATGTGTGATGGTCCATGACTTCACTTTACTGAAATTTTAAACAACCATCAAACCAAGTGATTTCTAAGTTGATAAATGATGAGAAACTACTATAGGAACTTGCTAGAGGACTACACATGCATCAAAACAAAGTTTCTAAGCATAGAACAAGCATGCAAGCTCAAACAACCTGACACCTATAGCAGCAAAATACTCAAGATACAATCTACCAATTACAAATCTAATTGGACAAGTGGAGGAGTCACATACCAAGGAGCAATCCCTCCAAAAATCAGCACTTGAGATGGGCTGAACAAGGAGATCGAAAATCGCGAGCAAGAACAGCAAGAACTCGAGCTTGAGCAAGTTTTCCGGTGTTTTTCGGGAGAGAAAAAGAAGATGGCTTTGAGGAGGCAACCTGGAGGGGCCCGGGTGGGCTAGACCTCCTAGGCGCCGCCACCTAGTAGTTCCCGCCTACCATAGGTGTGGTGGCTTGGGGTGGCCCCCTGGGTCACTTCAGGTGCCTCTTTGCCCCTTTTTTCGAGGAAACATTTATTTTGAATTTTTGGGGATTTTTCGGGAAACTTTATTTTTGGCCAATTTTCAGGGTATGAAAATTGATTTTCTCGCAGAAACAACTTTTTCAGAAGAAGCAAAAGCAAACCAAAAGCCAAACTACAGGAGCTCTAAGAAACTCAAACAAGCAAACAACTAGAAAAACTAAAGCTAAAGCAAAGACTAGGAAGGAGAAAGAAAAAAGAAAGCAAGTATAACCAAAGTGGAGGCATTATTTTGTTCATTAAAATCCTTTGTTAACAAGGTTGATCAAGTCTTGTTATGAAAACAATCTTATATGAAACAAACTTTGCATTCCACAAGGTGATTATGTTACCTCATACTTGATAGCAATGGTCCCAATCATAATAGTTTCAAAATTTTCTTGTGGAATGGGACAATATATTTCTCCAACCTTGATGCTCTCAATATTTTCAATAGAATTCAGGCAATAGCTCTTAACAACCTTCTAGGGGAAATAGATTGTGTGCTCTTTATCATTAATATTGAATGTTACTTTTCCTTGATTGCAATTGATGACAGCACATGCAGTATTAAGAAAAGGTCTCCCAAGAATAATATACGTGTTATCATCTTCAGCCATTTCAAGCACAACAAAATCAGTTAAAACCATGCAATTATGAGCTACTTGAACAGGAACATCCTCACATATACCAACAGGAATAGTAGTTGAATTATCAGCCATTTGCAAAGATATATCAGTTGGTATCAACTTCTCTAACTGGAGTCTCTTGTAGAGAGAAAAGGGCATAACACTAACTCCATCTCACAAATCACATAAAGCAGTTCTAACATAATTATTCTTAATAGAGCAAGGAATAGTTGGTATACCTGGATCACCAAGTTCCTTTGGAACCTTACCATTGAAGGAGTAATTAGCAAGAAAAGTAGAAATCTCCTCATTAGGAATCTTCCTTTTATTAGAGACAATATCCTTCATATACTTTGAATAAGGAGGCAACTTCATAGCATCGGTCAAAGGAATTTGCAAGAATAAAGGCTTCATCCACTCACAAAACTTGTTGTAGTGTTCTTCCTCCTTTGACTTGTGTTTCTTACCTGGAAAAGGCATAGGTTTCTGCACCCAAGGTTCTCTCTCTTTACCATGTTTATTAGCAATAAAATCTTCCTTTGTGTACCTAGTGTTCTTAGTGTGCTTCTCAGGTTCTTCCTCACCTTCCTCCTTGTCAGGAGACTCATTTTTATTATTACCACTCTCAGTTTCAGCATTAGAGACAGACATACTATTAGGATCTACAGTAGGTTCAAGTGGTTCCTCAACTACCTTATGTTTATTTTTCTTTCTCTTACGAGGACTACCACTATATTCACCTTGTTGGGAATCCTGCTCTATTCTTTTAGGGTGTCCTCCAGGATATAAAGGATCTTGAGTAGCTATACCACTCCTAGTTCTAATTCCATAAGCATGTTTATCTCCTGAAGCATTAACTAGCATATCCTTTTGTACCTTAGCAAGTTGATCAAGTTGCGTTTGAACCATTTGAAAGTGTTTACAAAGCATTTTAATATCATTAGAAGTTATTTCCATAATATCTTTCAACTCATGGATAGCTCTAGATTTTTCCAATAAATGATTCTGAACTTTTTTTTATTAAAATACCCTTGTTTAACAATAAATGTGTCAAGTTCCTCTAAACATTGATCAGGAGGCTTACCATAAGTAATATCACCTTCATCAAAGTGTTGGAGAGAGTGTACCTCAATAGTAGATGAGTGGGGAACTGGCTTACATAATTCTTCTATAGGAGGTAGATTCTTCACATCTTTAGCTCTAATACCTGATGACCCACAAGTATAGGGGATCGCACCAGTCTTCGCGGGTAGTATTACCCAGTTTATTGATTCGACACAAGGGGAGCCAAAGAATACTTGCAAGCTTCAACAACTGAGTTGTCAATTCAGCTGCACCTGGAAATAGTTATTGCTCACAGAAGTTTATCAGTAGCAACAGTTTGTAGTAGCTATAGCAAAGCAACAGCAACAGTGAAACAGTAGCAATAGTAACAGTAACAGTAACGGTAGGATTCGAGTGCGGTAGGCATAGGGATGGATGGATGGGCGTTGCATGGACGAGTCTAAACATGTAACTTCAAGAACTAGGGGAATGCAGATAAATAATAACAAGCATCCAAGTACTAAACAATCCTAGGCATGTGCTCCAAATGTAGTCATACGTGCTCGCAATGAGAACTTGCACAACATCTTCTGTCCAGCCAGCCCGTGGCAGCGGGGCCTCTAGGGAACTACTGGCAATTAAGGTTCTCCTTTTAGTAGAGCACCGTAGCAAAGCATTAACACTCCGTGAACACATGTGATCCTCACTGTCACATCCCAAGATTTTCCAAATCTTTTAATGTGAAAATAAATGAATAAAATAAAACTTTGTTGAATTTCAGGGTGAGAAGAAACTTTTTGAATCCATTTGGAAACTTTCAAAACCTATTTGGATCAAATAAAATCCCAAAGGGATTTGAAAATTTAAATAAACAAGAAACTTCAAAATATTTAAAATTACTGTTTTTGGATCTTTTAATAAAAGATTTTGTTTTTAAAAGAAAAGGTGGATTTATAAATAAAGATTATTTTATAAAGCCAAATTAAACCTTGGCCAATATTTTGAAATAAAATGTTTTGTTTTGATTAAAATTAGTAAAGGCTTATTTAAATAAAATAATAAGGATTTAATATCCAATTTTATTTAAGTAAAGGCTTTTCCCATTTTAAACAAACACTAAAACTTATTTATTTATTTTAAATAAGTTTTCCAAGTATTTTATATTCTCAAATAAAACCTACTGAAGTGTTTTTGGTTTTATTTTAGTTTTCAAAATAAAGATTTTATTAAAACAAATCCTATTTGATTTAATAACTAAGGTCCATTCTATTTAATTATTAATGGAACCTAAAATAAAAATGTTATTTTGTTTTAAACAAGATTTCCAAATATCTTTTATTTTCAAATAAAACCTACTGATTTGGTTTTGAAAATATTTGGTTTTCAAATGGAGTTTTTATTAAATAAATCAAACCCTATTTGATTAAATAACTAAAGGGCCATTTTATTTAATTAATGAATGGATCCTAAAAAGAATAAAAATATTATTTTATTTTGGGATTTGGTTTATGTTGATAAACAGAACCAAAAACTCATTACAAGTGTGGTGAGTGTTTGAATTGTTTGAATGATTGTTTTGTTGTTTGAATTGTGAATTGAATTTCAAATCAGTAAATAGAAATAGAAAAGGTTAAATCATTCAGACAGAAAAAAATAGTGCAAAGGACCTAGCCCAACAAACTGGCCCAACAGCCCAGTCCAGCCCACCTGTTCCCTCGCCCCCGAACCGTTTTCTTCACCGCAGAAGCAACCCGCGAAGACACTGACAAGTGGACCCCTCCCACTCACTTCCTTTCTCGCTGACAAGTATGCCCCACCCCTCCTGTTCATCGTTCTCACCCGCAGCGACTCGTTCTTCCCCCGCTCCTGCCGTTGATTCCTCAGGCTTAATTCATCATAACACGGCCACCATTACTCGCAGTAACCATGCCCCTTTAAACGCCAACGAATCTGCTCCGTTTCCCCTCTGTCTCCTTCCCCAAGCACGCCCCCAGGTCGCCCCAATTTCTCCCCGAGCAGCTCTGTCTCCGACGAGCTTCCACCTTCGATTCCGGCCGAGCCACACCACCTCCTGCCTCCCCGAGCACACGAGCACACTCACCACATCCAGGCGCATCCACCTGTGCCCTTCGTACGACCGCGGGCGCTCCAGAGCAACGTCTGCAACAAGCTCTGAACGACGCCGCCGTCCGCTCCAACTCCGACGAGCCCCACAGGTAGTTTCCGGCCGCCCCTCTACCTCTCGTTCACACACACAACTTTGTTTTGAACCTGCGCATCTAACCGCGTCATCATTTTGTCTCGAGGTGATCCTCAGCACCGTCCCCAACCACAACCAGAGCACGCCGTCGCCAGAACAAACTCCGGCGAGCGATTACTCCTACGACCGTGCGCCCCTTGCCCCGTCGACCACACGACGAGCTTCCCCAGCCTCCTGCGATCTCGGTGAGCCTACTCCCTCCCTCTCTCGCTTCCTGTTTCGCCAGCGCCGCCACTGTCAGACCGTCGCCGCCGCTAGCCACCGCCGGCGCCGCTCACATTTGGTCAATACGATGATAGCCGTAGGATCTGGATCGAACGAACTAGATAGTACACTTAAACGACGAAGGGGTACGTGTTCTGGGCCACGCGACCTGTTTAGATCCAACGGTCTGCAGTGTGATCCACACTGAACCGGTACCGTCCAATTAGAGAGCGACGCGTGGCCAGCTCTAGTTTAAAACAGGAATTTGAAAACAGATTTGTTTGTGAATTTCAAACCTCTGTAACTTTTAAACCACACGTCCAAATTTTGCAAACTTTATATCGTTGGAATCAGTAGAACAAACCCTAGCCAACCATGCCTTTAGTTTAGCAATAGTATTTGTTAGCTTGTTGGTTTTTGTAGAAACTTTTGATTGCTTGTTAAGGATGTAAAAATTGTTTAAAAATAAATTTGGGGTTAAAATCTTTTGCAATTGGATTGCTTTGAACATACTGACCATAGGAAACACTTTGTGGATTCAAAAATGTATTTGGTAAAACAAAATAATGATTCTTTGATTTAAAACCATTTCTAGTCAAATAGAAATGTGGTTTATTTATTAAAAAATGGTTTTGGAAGAAAACCTTTGGAAAATGTTTTGTTTTAAACTCTCTGACCCTAAAAACAAGATTTTGTGGTTTGAAAATATATTTGGTGAACCCTATAGATTAATGCCTTAGTAAAAATATTTCTACACCACATAAAATGATACTTTGTTTTGAAAATGGTTTTGAGGTGAAACCTTTTGCAAATGACTTTGCCACTTTACAAAATGACCATTAGGTGTTTTCAAATGTTTATGACCCATTAGGAACCACTTTTTCAAATTAAACAAAGCTTGGCATGCTTGCATGCATTACTTTGACTTTGTCATTTTATGTGTTGATTTGCTTGATTGGTAGATTGAGTATGTGCCTTGCTTGGTTGATTTGTAGTGACTTGAAGAGTGTAATTGTTGCAAGGACAAGGAGTGAACCCATAATCTACCAAAAAGGCAAGTGATGCTTCATACTTTTTGTCCCATTACTTTCACTATGCATTAGTGATTTTCTCTAAGTAAAACTTGCATGGAATTTTGCTAAGTATAAACCTTGCTATAGGAAATCCTAGTAGATGAAACCTTAGTAGAAATTCCTAAATCAAGATACCTACTACTATCATGCTTAGCCTAGCTAATAGAAAACATGGGTGGAATATATATTCACACTATGGAAAATTTCTAAGTCTGAGGACTTGTGTTTTTGTTTAATAAAACAACTAAGTTAATGAATCACCTGGGTGGAATGGGTCTTGCTTGGTGGATTTTGGTTGAGTGGTTCACAAGGCCCATGTTTATGGTTTACCTTGTGTATCTCACTTGTGGATGGCCACCCAGCAACAAAGAGATTTGAGATGTCAAATGTTGAGAAGCTTCAAGTGCAACCACTTGGCAATATGGGCTCTGCCATGATCATATAGGTTGCAAGAACTTAGCCATATGGACAGTGGGTGGTAGTGTTTGATAGGTTGGAGCGCGTCCATTTTGGTCTAAGGGAAGGCTTCTGAAAGATCTTGTCTTGGGAAACCAAGTCTTGTGGGGAAAGTGCACCACCTCTGCAGAGTGTAAAATCTAAGTACTTAGCCATGTCCCTGGTAAAGGACAATTTGAGCATCAAGACATGGAAGCAATCAAGAATCTCATCATTCAAATTTCAAAGTTAAAAACTTGTGGTTTGAACAAGGGTTGTTTGAAATCTTCAATCTTTGATTGAGAGATGCCTTGGTTAAAGGATCTTCAAATCTTTGATTGAGAAAAATGATTTTGCCAAGCAAAACTTAGTATTTTCAAATGTTAAGGAAAAATCTATTTTGAGCAATGCAAGCCTCAACTCCACTTAGCCAAATGCATATAGATGATAGACTCCACTATACTACCATAGTATCACTTGCCAATACAATTCAAATGTATTGACCCTTTGTGGCTGTAACTTGTATGTTGCAGGTTTGATTGATTTTAGTGAAGATTGATTGATTAGGATTACAAAGTCTACAACCAACATCTGCCTGTGGCACTTTGAAGATGAAGGACCCGATGACTATAGTTATTCCTCTGCAATGTAATGTAATAGCCAAATGAGCTATGTATGATGTAATAAAACTATGTTCTTCCTGGTTATAAAGTTATATTATGACCTTTGTTTCTTGATATTACATCTTAACTGTGGATGCTAGCTATTGATCCAGGGACTAGCATTGTAAACACAGGGGACTCCACCTTATATTGTATTAAGGTTGGGCCACTCCCTCTACAGATGGTATCAGAGCATTGTGTTGCCTGTAGGATTTGTAAACCTAGGATTGGACAAAAACCCTTAGAAAAATAGGAGTTGTACTTGTTCCAAAAACTTATTTACAAAAACACTTGTAAACACTTTCCTTAACCATTTTGGTTTCAACTCTACCTCTCATCTATATTCAACTTGATGGAAAAACCTACCCCATGGCCAAAGACTACACCATGTGCAAAGGACTACTTCAACTTCTTCAACTCTAATGACTTCAACATCTTCAGCATATTCACCAAGGACTTCCAACTTGGATACCACTAAGGACTACAAGTAAGACAAGAAAATCTTGCTCAAGATGTGGAGACTAAGGGAATGCAAAATAAGAAGGATCCATCAACAACTTTGAGATATTGCAACCAAGAGTTTATCTCAAGGAAACCATGATCTCATACAAGAAGAATCATGAAGGAATGAAAGCTCACAAGTGAACCATATAGATGGACCACCATATTTTAGTTAAGTCAAACACACCAGCTTATGTGGTGTAACAAAAATATTTTGTTGCCTAAAAATGTGCTTAAACTTTGTTGATTGAGTGAAATGTTTGTTTGTGATTGCATGCACATTGTTTGTGTGAATTGTGATGTGTGTGATTAGAAATTTTCCCTTAGAAATATCTTGCCTATTCTAATCTCCATTCAACCCCAAACAGATGACTACTCCAAGAGACTCCAACCTCAAAGTTGATGACACCAACACCAACCAAGAGGACAACATGAGAGAACTTATTGCAACCCAAAACCAGTTGAGCCAAGAGACAACTCAGCTTTTAGCCAACAACAATGGACTAGACCCAGCCATACAAAGGATTTTGAAACTTCAATCTCAATTGTTGCAAGGATTGGTTACTCAAATGATCAACATGGGAGAAAACTTTTCCCAAAGAGCTAATGACAACAAGGATGACAAACATGTTATTCTAGAAGGAACCCTAGCTAGCAATACTTGTGGATACAAGGATCATGCATACAAGGAACATGAAGATCAATGCCCCAAGAAGAGACAAAGATCTCCCACCTATGAAGAACATGAACTAGAAGAACTCCTAGCTTTGGAGAGACCCAAGAAGAATAAGAAATGCCCCAACCCTAACAAGAAGGACATTACTCAAGTGAAATGTTACAATTGCAAAGAGATGGGACACTATGCCAATGAATGCCCAGAAAAGAAGAAGAACCAAAGAAACAAACAAGAGGCAATGATACCAAAGGAAAAGAAAGATATCAGCCAAGTGATGTGTTTCAAATGCAAGGAACTAGGCCACTATGCAAGCAATTGTGCAGAAAAGATGAAGAACAAGTTAAACAAGTCTATGAAGGATCTCAACCTTGGCCCATGAGTCAAGTATGGAATCAAAGGACACAATGCAAATGTTGCTTAGAGAAGTTTTCCCAGGATCCCAAGCAAGCCAAGATGTAATTTAGTTTGAAAATTTTTAAGGGTGGTAGTACCCTAGTTGTTTTGAGCCAACTTGTAACCCTAGCCTCCCCAAATCTCGGGACGAGATTTATTTTAAGGGTGGTAGCCTGTCACATCCCAAGATTTTCCAAATCTTGTAATGTGAAAATAAATGAATAAAATAAAACTTTGTTGAATTTCAGGGTGAGAAGAAACTTTTTGAATCCATTTGGAAACTTTCAAAACCTATTTGGATCAAATAAAATCCCAAAGGGATTTGAAAAGTTAAATAAACAAGAAACTTCAAAATATTTAAAATTACTGTTTTTGGATCTTTTAATAAAAGATTTTGTTTTTAAAAGAAAAGGTGGATTTATAAATAAAGATTATTTTATAAAGCCAAATTAAACCTTGGCCAATATTTTGAAATAAAATGTTTTGTTTTGATTAATATTAGTAAAGGCTTATTTAAATAAAATAATAAGGATTTAATATCCGATTTTATTTAAGTAAAGGATTTTCCCATTTTAAACAAACACTAAAACTTATTTATTTATTTATTTTAAATAAGTTTTCCAAGTATTTTATATTCTCAAATAAAACCTACTGAAGTGTTTTTGGTTTTATTTTAGTTTTCAAAATAAAGATTTTATTAAAACTAATCCTATTTGATTTAATAACTAAGGTCCATTCTATTTAATTATTAATGGAACCTAAAAAAATGTTATTTTGTTTTAAACAAGATTTCCAAATATCTTTTATTTTCAAATAAAACCTACTGATTTGGTTTTGAAAATATTTGGTTTTCAAATGGAGTTTTTATTAAATAAATCAAACCCTATTTGATTAAATAACTAAAGGGCCATTTTATTTAATTAATGAATGGATCCTAAAAAGAATAAAAATATTATTTTATTTTGGGATTTGGTTTATGTTGATAAACAGAACCAAAAACTCATTACAAGTGTGGTGAGTGTTTGAATTGTTTGAATGATTGTTTTGTTGTTTGATTGTGAATTGAATTTCAAATCAGTAAATAGAAATAGAAAAGGTTAAATCATTCAGACAGAAAAAAAAATAGTGCAAAGGACCTAGCCCAACAAACTGGCCCAACAGCCCAGTCCAGCCCACCTGTTCCCTCGCCCCCGAACCGTTTTCTTCACCGCAGAAGCAACCCGCGAAGACACTGACAAGTGGACCCCTCCCACTCACTTCCTTTCTCGCTGACAGGTATGCCCCACCCCTCCTGTTCATCGTTCTCACCCGCAGCGACTCGTTCTTCCCCCGCTCCTGCCGTTGATTCCTCAGGCTTAATTCGTCATAACACGGCCACCATTACTCGCAGTAACCATGCCCCTTTAAACGCCAACGAATCTGCTCCGTTTCCCCTCTGTCTCCTTCCCCAAGCACTCCCCCAGGCCGCCCCAATTTCTCCCCGAGCAGCTCTGCCTCCGACGAGCTTCCACCTTCGATTACGGCCGAGCCACACCACCTCCTGCCTCCCCGAGCACACGAGCACGCTCACCACAGCCAGGCGCATCCACCTGTGCCCTTCGTACGACAGCGGGCGCTCCAGAGCAACGTCTGCAACAAGCTCTGAACGACGCCGCCGTTCGCTCCAACTCCGACGAGCCCCACAGGTAGTTTCCGGCCGCCCCTCTACCTCTCGTTCACACACACAACTTTGTTTTGAACCTGCGCATCTAACCGCGTCATCATTTTGTCTCGAGGTGATCCTCAGCACCGTCCCCAACCACAACCAGAGCACGCCGTCGCCAGAACGAACTCCGGCGAGCGATTACTCCTACGACCGTGCGCCCCTTGCCCCGTCGACCACACGACGAGCTTCCCTAGCCTCCTGCGATCTCGGTGAGCCTACTCCCTCCCTCTCTCGCTTCCTGTTTCGCCAGCGCCGCCACTGTCAGACCGTCGCCGCCGCTAGCCACCGCCGGCGCCGCTCACATTTGGTCAATACGATGATAGCCGTAGGATCTGGATCGAACGAACTAGATAGAACACTTAAACGACGAAGGGGTACGTGTTCTGGGCCAGGCGATCTGTTTAGATCCAACGGTCTGCAGCGTGATCCACACTGAACCGGTACCGTCCAATTAGAGAGCGACGCGTGGCCAGCTCTAGTTTAAAACAGGAATTTGAAAACAGATTTGTTTGTGAATTTCAAACCTCTATAACTTTTAAACCACACGTCCAAATTTTGCAAACTTTATATCGTTGAAATCAGTAGAACAAACCCTAGCCAACCATGCCTTTAGTTTAGCAAATAGTATCTGTTAGCTTGTTGGTTTTTGTAGAAACTTTTGATTGCTTGTTAAGGATGTAAAAATTGTTTAAAAATAAATTTGGGGTTAAAATCTTTTGCAATTGGATTTCTTTGAACCTACTGACCATAGTAAACACTTTGTGGATTCAAAAATGTATTTGGTAAAACAAAATAATGATTCTTTGATTTAAAACCATTTCTAGTCAAATAGAAATGTGGTTTATTTATTAAAAAAATGGTTTTGGAAGAAAACCTTTGGAAAATGTTTTGTTTTAAACTCTCTGACCCTAAAAACAAGATTTTGTGGTTTGAAAATATATTTGGTGAACCCTATAGATTAATGCCTTAGTAAAAATATTTCTACACCACATAAAATGATACTTTGTTTTGAAAATGGTTTTGAGGTGAAACCTTTTGAAAATGACTTTGCCACTTTACAAAATGACCATTAGGTGTTTTCAAATGTTTATGACCCATTAGGAACCACTTTTTCAAATTAAACAAAGCTTGGCATGCTTGCATGCATTACTTTGACTTTGTCATTTTATGTGTTGATTTGCTTGATTGGTAGATTGAGTATGTGCCTTGCTTGGTTGATTTGTAGTGACTTGAAGAGTGTAATTGTTGCAAGGACAAGGAGTGAACCCATAATCTACCAAAAAGGCAAGTGATGCGTCATACTTTTTGTCCCATTACTTTCACTATGCATTAGTGATTTTCTCTAAGTAAAACTTGCATGGAATTTTGCTAAGTATAAACCTTGCTATAGGAAATCCTAGTAGATGAAACCTTAGTAGAAATTCCTAAGTCAAGATACCTACTACTATCATGCTTAGCCTAGCTAATAGAAAACATGGGTGGAATATATATTCACACTATGGAAAATTTCTAAGTCTGAGGACTTGTGTTTTTGTTTAATAAAACAACTAAGTTAATGAATCACCTGGGTGGAATGGGTCTTGCTTGGTGGATTTTGGTTGAGTGGTTCACAAGGCCCATGTTTATGGTTTACCTTGTGTATCTCACTTGTGGATGGCCACCCAGGAACAAAGAGATTTGAGATGTCAAATGTTGAGAAGCTTCAAGTGCAACCACTTGGCAATATGGGCTCTGCCATGATCATATAGGTTGCAAGAACTTAGCCATATGGACAGTGGGTGGTAGTGTTTGATAGGTTGGAGCGCGTCCATTTTGGTCTAAGGGAAGGCTTCTGAAAGATCTTGTCTTGGGAAACCAAGTCTTGTGGGGAAAGTGCACCACCTCTGCAGAGTGTAAAATCTAAGTACTTAGCCATGTTCCTGGTAAAGGACAATTTGAGCATCAAGACATGGAAGCAATCAAGAATCTCATCATAATTTCAAAGTTAAAAACTTGTGGTTTGAACAAGGGTTGTTTGAAATCTTCAATCTTTGATTGAGAGATGCCTTGGTTAAAGGATCTTCAAATCTTTGATTGAGAAAAATGATTTTGCCAAGCAAAACTTAGTATTTTCAAATGTTAAGGAAAAATCTATTTTGAGCAATGCAAGCCTCAACTCCACTTAGCCAAATGCATATAGATGATAGACTCCACTATACTACCATAGTATCACTTACCAATACAATTCAAATGTATTGACCCTTTGTGGCTGTAACTTGTATGTTGCAGGTTTGATTGATTTTAGTGAAGATTGATTGATTAGGATTACAAAGTCTACAACCAACATCTGCCTGTGGCACTTTGAAGATGAAGGACCCCATGACTATAGTTATTCCGCTGCAATGTAATGTAATAGCCAAATGAGCTATGTATGATGTAATAAAACTAGGTTCTTCCTGGTTATAAAGTTATATTATGACCTTTGTTTCTTGATATTACATCTTAACTGTGGATGCTAGCTATTGATCCAGGGACTAGCATTGTAAACACAGGGGACTCCACCTTATATTGTATTAAGGTTGGGCCACTCCCTCTACAGATGGTATCAGAGCATTGTGTTGCCTGTAGGATTTGTAAACCTAGGATTGGACAAAAACCCTTAGAAAAATAGGAGTTGTACTTGTTCCAAAAAATTATTTACAAAAACACTTGTAAACTCTTTCCTTAACCATTTTGGTTTCAACTCTACCTCTCATCTATATTCAACTTGATGGAAAAACCTACCCCATGGCCAAAACTACACCATGTGCAAAGGACTACTTCAACTTCTTCAACTCTAATGACTTCAACATCTTCAGCATATTCACCAAGGACTTCCAACTTGGATACCACTAAGGACTACAAGTAAGACAAGAAAATCTTGCTCAAGATGTGGAGACTAAGGGAATGCAAAATAAGAAGGAGCCATCAACAACTTTGAGATATTGCAACCAAGAGTTTATCTCAAGGAAACCATGATCTCATACAAGAAGAATCATGAAGGAATGAAAGATCACAAGTGAACCATATAGATGGACCACCATATTTTAGTTAAGTCAAACACACCAGCTTATGTGGTGTAACAAAAATATTTTGTTGCCTAAAAATGTGCTTAAACTTTGTTGATTGAGTGAAATGTTTGTTTGTGATTGCATGCGCATTGTTTGTGTGAATTGTGATGTGTGTGATTAGAAATTTTCCCTTAGAAATATCTTGCCTATTCTAATCTCCATTCAACCCCAAACAGATGACTACTCCAAGAGACTCCAACCTCAAAGTTGATGACACCAACACCAACCAAGAGGACAACATGAGAGAACTTATTGCAACCCAAAACCAGTTGATCCAAGAGACAACTCAGCTTTTAGCCAACAACAATGGACTAGACCCAGCCATACAAAGGATTTTGAAACTTCAATCTCAATTGTTGCAAGGATTGGTTACTCAAATGATCAACATGGGAGAAAACTTTTCCCAAAGAGCTAATGACAACAAGGATGACAAACATGTTATTCTAGAAGGAACCCTAGCTAGCAATACTTGTGGATACAAGGATCATGCATCCAAGGAACATGAAGATCAATGCCCCAAGAAGAGACAAAGATCTCCCACCTATGAAGAACATGAACTAGAAGAACTCCTAGCTTTGGAGAGACCCAAGAAGAAGAAGAAATGCCCCAACCCTAACAAGAAGGACATTACTCAAGTGCAATGTTACAATTGCAAAGAGATGGGACACTATGCCAATGAATGCCCAGAAAAGAAGAAGAACCAAAGAAACAAACAAGAGGCAATGATACCAAAGGAAAAGAAAGATATCAGCCAAGTGATGTGTTTCAAATGCAAGGAACTAGGCCACTATGCAAGCAATTGTCCAGAAAAGATGAAGAACAAGTTAAACAAGTCTATGAAGGATCTCAACCTTGGCCCATGAGTCAAGTATGGAATCAAAGGACACAATGCAAATGTTGCTTAGAGAAGTTTTCCCAGGATCCCAAGCAAGCCAATATGTAATTTAGTTTGAAAATTTTTAAGGGTGGTAGTACCCTAGTTGTTTTGAGCCAACTTGTAACCCTAGCCTCCCCAAATCTCGGGACGAGATTTGTTTTAAGGGTGGTATCCTGTCACATCCCAAGATTTTCCAAATCTTGTAATGTGAAAATAAATGAATAAAATAAAACTTTGTTGAATTTCAGGGTGAGAAGAAACTTTTTGAATCCATTTGGAAACTTTCAAAACCTATTTGGATCAAATAAAATCCCAAAGGGATTTGAAAAGTTAAATAAACAAGAAACTTCAAAATATTTAAAATTACTATTTTTGGATCTTTTAATAAAAGATTTTGTTTTTAAAAGAAAAGGTGGATTTATAAATAAAGATTATTTTATAAAGCCAAATTAAACCTTGGCCAATATTTTGAAATAAAATGTTTTGTTTTGATTAATATTAGTAAAGGCTTTTTTAAATAAAATAATAAGGATTTAATATCCGATTTTATTTAAGTAAAGGATTTTCCCATTTTAAACAAACACTAAAACTTATTTATTTATTTTAAATAAGTTTTCCAAGTATTTTATATTCTCAAATAAAACCTACTGAAGTGTTTTTGGTTTTATTTTAGTTTTCAAAATAAAGATTTTATTAAAACAAATCCTATTTGATTTAATAACTAAGGTCCATTCTATTTAATTATTAATGGAACCTAAAAAAAATGTTATTTTGTTTTAAACAAGATTTCCAAATATCTTTTATTTTCAAATAAAACCTACTGATTTGGTTTTGAAAATATTTGGTTTTCAAATGGAGTTTTTATTAAATAAATCAAACCCTATTTGATTAAATAACTAAAGGGCCATTTTATTTAATTAATGAATGGATCCTAAAAAGAATAAAAATATTATTTTATTTTGGGATTTGGTTTATGTTGATAAACAGAACCAAAAACTCATTACAAGTGTGGTGAGTGTTTGAATTGTTTGAATGATTGTTTTGTTGTTTGATTGTGAATTGAATTTCAAATCAGTAAATAGAAATAGAAAAGGTTAAATCATTCAGACAGAAAAAAAAATAGTGCAAAGGACCTAGCCCAACAAACTGGCCCAACAGCCCAGTCCAGCCCACCTGTTCCCTCGCCCCCGAACCGTTTTCTTCACCGCAGAAGCAACCCGCGAAGACACTGACAAGTGGACCCCTCCCACTCACTTCCTTTCTCGCTGACAGGTATGCCCCACCCCTCCTGTTCATCGTTCTCACCCGCAGCGACTCGTTCTTCCCCCGCTCCTGCCGTTGATTCCTCAGGCTTAATTCGTCATAACACGGCCACCATTACTCGCAGTAACCATGCCCCTTTAAACGCCAACGAATCTGCTCCGTTTCCCCTCTGTCTCCTTCCCCAAGCACGCCCCCAGGCCGCCCCAATTTCTCCCCGAGAAGCTCTATCTCCGACGAGCTTCCACCTTCGATTCCGGCCGAGCCACACCACCTCCTGCCTCCCCGAGCAGACGAGCACGCTCACCACATCCGGACGCATCCACCTGTGCCCTTCGTACGACCGCGGGCGCTCCAGAGCAACGTCTGCAACAAGCTCTAAACGACGCCGCCGTCCTCTCCAACTCCGACGAGCCCCACAGGTAGTTTCCGGCCGCCCCTCTACCTCTCGTTCACACACACAACTTTGTTTTGAACCTGCGCGTCTAACCGCGTCATCATTTTGTCTCGAGGTGATCCTCAGCACCGTCCCCAACCACAACCAGAGCACGCCGTCGCCAGAACGAACTCCGGCGAGCGATTACTCCTACGACCGTGCGCCCCTTGCCCCGTCGACCACACGACGAGCTTCCCCAGCCTCATGCGATCTCGGTGAGCCTACTCCCTCCCTCTCTCGCTTCCTGTTTCGCCAGCGCCGCCACTGTCAGACCGTCGCTGCCGCTAGCCACCGCCGGCGCCGCTCACATTTGGTCAATACGATGATAGCCGTAGGATCTGGATCGAACGAACTAGATAGAACACTTAAACGCCGAAGGGGTACGTGTTCTGGGCCACGCGATCTGTTTAGATCCAACGGTCTGCAGCGTGATCCACACTGAACCGGTACCGTCCAATTTGAGAGCGACGCGTGGCCAGCTCTAGTTTAAAACAGGAATTTGAAAACAGATTTGTTTGTGAATTTCAAACCTCTGTAGATTTTAGACCACACGTCCAAATTTTGCAAACTTTATATCGTTGGAATCAGTAGAACAAACCCTAGCCAACCATGCCTTTAGTTTAGCAAATAGTATCTGTTAGCTTGTTGGTTTTTGTAGAAACTTTTGATTGCTTGTTAAGGATGTAAAAATTGTTTAAAAATAAATTTGGGGTTAAAATCTTTTGCAATTGGATTGCTTTGAACCTACTGACCATACGAAACACTTTGTGGATTCAAAAATGTATTTGGTAAAACAAAATAATGATTCTTTGATTTAAAACCATTTCTAGTCAAATAGAAATGTGGTTTATTTATTAAAAAAATGGTTTTGGAAGAAAACCTTTGGAAAATGTTTTGTTTTAAACTCTCTGACCCTAAAAACAAGATTTTGTGGTTTGAAAATATATTTGGTGAACCCTATAGATTAATGCCTTAGTAAAAATATTTCTACACCACATAAAATGATACTTTGTTTTGAAAATGGTTTTGAGGTGAAACCTTTTGCAAATGACTTTGCCACTTTACAAAATGACCATTAGGTGTTTTCAAATGTTTATGACCCATTAGGAACCACTTTTTCAAATTAAACAAAGCTTGGCATGCTTGCATGCATTACTTTGACTTTGTCATTTTATGTGTTGATTTGCTTGATTGGTAGATTGAGTATGTGCCTTGCTTGGTTGATTTGTAGTGACTTGAAGAGTGTAATTGTTGCAAGGACAAGGAGTGAACCCATAATCTACCAAAAAGGCAAGTGATGCTTCATACTTTTTGTCCCATTACTTTCACTATGCATTAGTGATTTTCTCTAAGTAAAACTTGCATGGAATTTTGCTAAGTATAAACCTTGCTATAGGAAATCCTAGTAGATGAAACCTTAGTAGAAATTCCTAAGTCAAGATACCTACTACTATCATGCTTAGCCTAGCTAATAGAAAACATGGGTGGAATATATATTCACACTATGGAAAATTTCTAAGTCTGAGGACTTGTGTTTTTGTTTAATAAAACAACTAAGTTAATGAATCACCTGGGTGGAATGGGTCTTGCTTGGTGGATTTTGGTTGAGTGGTTCACAAGGCCCATGTTTATGGTTTACCTTGTGTATCTCACTTGTGGATGGCCACCTAGGAACAAAGAGATTTGAGATGTCAAATGTTGAGAAGCTTCAAGTGCAACCACTTGGCAATATGGGCTCTGCCATGATCATATAGGTTGCAAGAAGTTAGCCATATGGACAGTGGGTGGTAGTGTTTGATAGGTTGGAGCGCGTCCATTTTGGTCTAAGGGAAGGCTTCTGAAAGATCTTGTCTTGGGAAACCAAGTCTTGTGGGGAAAGTGCACCACCTCTGCAGAGTGTAAAATCTAAGTACTTAGCCATGTCCCTGGTAAAGGACAATTTGAGCATCAAGACATGGAAGCAATCAAGAATATCATCATTCAAATTTCAAAGTTAAAAACTTGTGGTTTGAACAAGGGTTGTTTGAAATCTTCAATCTTTGATTGAGAGATGCCTTGGTTAAAGGATCTTCAAATCTTTGATTGAGAAAAATGATTTTGCCAAGCAAAACTTTTTAGTATTTTCAAATGTTAAGGAAAAATCTATTTTGAGAAATGCAAGCCTCAACTCCACTTAGCCAAATGCATATAGATGATAGACTCCACTATACTACCATAGTATCACTTGCCAATACAATTCAAATGTATTGACCCTTTGTGGCTATAACTTGTATGTTGCAGGTTTGATTGATTTTAGTGAAGATTGATTGATTAGGATTACAAAGTCTACAACCAACATATGCCTGTGGCACTTTGAAGATGAAGGACCCCATGACTATAGTTATTCCGCTGCAATGTACTGTAATAGCCAAATGAGCTATGTATGATGTAATAAAACTATGTTCTTCCTGGTTATAAAGTTATATTATGACCTTTGTTTCTTGATATTACATCTTAACTGTGGATGCTAGCTATTGATCCAGGGACTAGCATTGTAAACACAGGGGACTCCACCTTATATTGTATTAAGGTTGGGCCACTCCCTCTACACTCACACCATAGCCATCCCCTCCGGTTGTCCCAATTATTGTCAGTTTGGGCTCGTTGGATCCGGACAATGATATGTGTACACAACTTGTAGATAAGATCATAAACAATACTATCATAATGATTCAATAATAATTTCAAATCTAAGATCATGGCACTCGGGCCCTAGTGACAAGAATTAAGCACAACAAGTTATAACCAAGTCAAATAGCACTAATAGAGATACTAGGCACTATGCCCTAACAGATCTTATTCGATTACATGATAGAACTCATCCAATCCCTACCATCCCCAAACCTACAGCGGGGGATTACTCAATCATGGATGATGGAAACATCGGTGGTTGATGGAGATGCGTTGGTGATGACGATGGCGATGATGCTCTCCAAATTCCCTATCCCGGCAGGGTGCCAGAACGGAGTTTCTGGATCCGAATCTTGGTTTCTGGTGGCGGCGGCGGAGCGGAACTCTTTCTAGAAAACTATTGAACCCCCCTCTGTTTTTAGGTCAAAAGGAAACTTCTATGCGCGGAGGGAGGCCGAGGAGCTGCCTGGGGTGGCCAGACCTCCCCTAGGCGCGAGCTCAATGGGCCCACGCCTGGGATGGGTCTGGGCCCCCCAGGCCTCCCCTCTGTCTCCCCTTCTGGCTTCATGGATCTTCCGGTGAGAAATATTTTTTGGCATTTTTTCCGGGATTTTTCCTGATAGTTCATTTTCTGCACAAAAACAAGACACCAAGGTAATTCTGCTGAAAACAGCGTCAGTCCATGTTAGTTGTATCCAAATCACACAATTTTAGAGAAGAAACAATAGCAAAGTGTTCGAGAAAGTAGATACGTTTTGGACATATCAACTCCCATAAGCTTAACTTATTGCTTGTCCTCAAGCAATTCAGTTGAAAACTGAGTGCGATAAAAGAACTTTCACAAACACTTTGCTTCAAATGATTTAAATATTCTCAGCACAGGAGTAGATGCTTAGATAATTCATAATAAAGAGTATGCAACTAAGTATACTCAATAGTCATTGCAAGCTATGAAGAGAAAGCAACTCAATAATAATAAGTACCATGAAACATAAACATAAGCAACATTGCAATGCTCATAATAACGTATGATAGAGTGGTATTTCTCTTGCCTTTGTTTGACGAGCACAATATAAATGCCAAGGCACCTCTGAAGTTCATATGAAGACTAGAGATAAAGATATCAGAGATACAAGCATCAAAGTCATGACATAATTAACCAAGTTTTGGAACAAACACAAGAATGACAACTATGCTCTCAAGAAGGTGCTCATAGAATAAGTGGTGTCTCAACAAAATTGTGAAAACGGTTTTGTGAAGGTTTGAAATGCTTCCAAATGATGAAAGGAAGGTACTCATTAGCTTTGAGCTCTCATTGCCCCTATCATAGGAATCTTCATGTGGTTAAGGTGAAAGTGAGGTCCACTCTGAATCATATGCTTGACAGACCATAGACTGGAAATCCCAAGTCCCTTGAGTACGAGGGTCGCTTCGCATGCTACTCAACTTTGGTCACCTGAAAGTTCTTGTCATTGTAAATACATGCATATCATCGAGAACCGCCAATAGGGTACCCCTTCCACATGGTACATGAGCTTTCCCATAACCAAAATGACAAGGAAAGCAGACAATGAGCATCTCAGCAATCTTTTTATTTACCATATGCATAACTTTTTATTGAGGAAGCTTCATAGATGCTCATTATAGTGATGCTGCAAGTTTCCACCATGATTAAGCATGGCTTAGGCTAGCGGCCCAGATGTTTCTCTAACACAATGTATGAACTCCATGAACTAACAACTTCCCCTTTTATTTCACATCGTCGACATTCATAAAAAAAGAGCAAGGAATCAACTGGATGAGATATCCAAAAGAAGTGTTGAAAGCGTTCCCCGTGATAGCACGGTTCTGCTGACTCCCAGTATATAATTAGCAAGCATATAACTTTCATGGACTAGTCATAATGGTTCAGGATTATTAAGCGCAAGGAATAAAGTGTGCCATCAAGTTCGTGAGAGCTTTACTAACTAACTTTCTCAAAACAGGCAAACATTTTATTTTGGAAGAAAACACGACATATGGAATATGCATTGAAGTAGCAAATGATGCTAATAGATAGGTATGGTGGACACAGCTGGCAATATTGGTTTTGGGGAGTTGGAAGCACAGGTAGAGCACATACTCAGTGCAAGTGAAGGCTAGCAATAGAGAGGGAGCGACAAACGAGAGAGCAATAACTATCATAATCATGCTTGCAACAAAACAGGACTAACTATGGCATGAAAGTGATACAAGAACTCTGAGGCAAAATAAATCATCGAGGCTTACTAGCTATTGATTAGTCATATGCATGCATGAGCTTGTGCCAAGTCGATTCACATGAACAGTCAGAGGAGGATACCACAATATCATACCAAAGTATGAATAAAACAATGCAAGCAAACATTCATATGACATGCTACAAACTATTAGCAAGCTGGTGCTAAACATGGACAAGCAAGAACTGCTAAGCATCCATAATGACATACACTTTACAAAAACAGGCTAAGAATGCTCACAATGATGAGTATATGTACAAAAATGAAGCAAATTGAGTTCGTTACCAGCCTCTTACCACACCTCGTGTTGTCTTAATCTTCATTATTGCCCTTCACTTGTGTGACTTTAATAATTAACATGAAACCACAATCCACTGAGGACGGCTGAACCCTGCGAAGAACTCACAAAACCAAAGAAGAACAACAAATATTTTTGGTGTTTTTACTTTTTTTAGAAACAAGCAAACAAAGAAAAACCAAACAAAAACAAAGAAAACCAAACAAAGAAAAATCTTTTTGGATTTTTCTTTTAAGGCAAACCAAAGAAAAGAAACAAACCAAGAGAAACAACAAAAATATTTTTGGTATTTTTGTGTTTTTAGAAAGAAGCAACAAAAACCAAAAAGAAAGCGAAAACAATGGATGTACAAAGAACTGACCGAACATGATATATTTATGAGTGTGATGTCGGTGTACCTCCCCCGAGCTTAGGCTTTTGTCCTAAGTGGGGCTCAATAACGCGGATAGTAACCCCATGCTGGTGGGTCATCATAGGAATGATCATAGTCAGGCACCTACGATGAAGAAGAAGACGCACCCCAATCAAATGAGGGCTTCTGGTATGAAGACTCTCCCAAGTTGGAGGGCTGAACCGAATTGTCTTCGGCATCCTCTTCAACATTCTCCTCTTGTTGGAGAGTTCCCCCACATAAGTGTCAACCTCCTCCTCCGTAAGTGACCATCCTTGCCTGTTATCAAAGTTAAACAAAGCAGGTGCAGGCAAATAAACTATTTTCTCACTCCTACCCTTTCTCCGACCTTGCTAGACAAAAGATAGTTCAAATGGAAAACTTCTCACATTAGCCCCCAAAGAAACAAAACCATGCTGAATCATGGATTCAATCAAGCCTCTCTATGTGAAACTGAAAATCTGAATAATGAGGCTCTAAACCATGGAAAGCTAGCAACCTATAAGCAATGAGACCTCCACAAATTCCACCCTTCTCACGGTTGGTGGTGATACGGTGAGCTATCAAAGCACCCAAACTATAGGAACTATTCCTACTAAGAGCAGCTGCAATAAAAGCTAGATCAAAAGAAGACAACTTTCTAGCAGTCTTTCTAGCAAGAACGCACTTGTAATGAAATAGGCAAAGTATCTAATAGCTGGGAGCTGGATGCTCTGAATTTTACCACTTTCCTTTGAGAAGTCGAAACCTTGGCAAACCTCAGCATACAAATCAACAAGTGACTTGGGCCTCTCCTTGATATTCTCACAAGATCCCCACTGAGGTACTCTAATTGTTGCACAGAAATCAGCAAAAGGCAGGTTGACAGGTATATTATATATTTTGTAATGGACCATGGGATTAGAAGTAGACCAGGTGATCCGGAAGTCCTGCACAAAAGCCATGGTTAGCTTAACATATTGGATTGGTTCACCTTCAACAAAGTGCTCCAACCATGCATTTGTAACCAAAGTTTGGAAATCTTGGAGGATCCCCGCAGCTCTCATAAATTCATGGCATGGATATATGGAAGGAAAAACTGCCTCCTCACGATGAACCTTCATTGTCTCATGCACCATCAAGTCATATTGATTCAGTGGATAAGCACTCATCTTCCTTGCTGAAATTTTTAGACAACCATCAAACCAAATGATTTCTAAGTTGATAAATGATGAGAAACTACTATAGTAACTTGCTAGAGGACTACACATGCATCAAAACAAAGTTTCTAAACATAGAACAAGCATGCAAGCTCAAACAACCTGTCACCTACAGTAGAAAAATACTCAAGATACAATGTACCAATCACAAATCTAATTGGACAAGTGGAGGAGGCACATACCAAGGAACAAACCCTCCAAAAATCAGCACTTGAGATGGGCTGAACAAGGAGATCGAAAATCGCGAGCAAGAACAGCAAGAACTAGAGCTTGAGCAAGTTTTCCAATGTTTTCGGGAGAGAGAAAGAAGGTGGCTTTGAGGAGGCAGCCTGGAGGGTCCCAGGTGGGACAGACCCCCTAGGAGCCACCACTAGGTAGGACATGCCTACCATGGGTGTGGGGCCTAGGGTGGCCCCCTGGGTCATCTCAGGTGCCACTCTGCCCCTTTTTTCGAGAAAAAAATTATTTTGAATTTTCTGGGATTTTTCGGGAAACTTTATTTTTGGCCAATTTTCAGGGTATGAAAATTGATTTTCTCGCAAAAACAGTTTTTCAGAAGAAGCAAAATCAAACCAAAAGCCAAACTACAGGAGCTCTAAGAAACGCAAACAAGCAAACAACTAGAAAAACTAAAGCTAAAGCAAAGACTAGGAAGGAGAAAGAAAAAAGAAAGCAAGTATAACCAAAGTGGAGGCATTATTTTGTTCATTAAAATCCTTTGTTAACAAGGTTGATCAAGTCTTGTTATGAAAACAATCTTATATGAAACAAACTTTGCATTCCACAAGGTGATTATGTTACCTCATACTTGATAGCAATTGTCCCAATCATAATAGTTTCAAAATTTTCTTATGGAATGGGACAATATATTTCTCCAACCTTGATGCTCTCAATATTTTCAATAGAATTCTGGAAATAGCTTCTAACAACCTTCTTGGGGAAATAGAGGTGTTCTCTTTGTCATTAATATTGAATGTTACTTTTCCTTGATTGCAATTGATGACAACACCTGCAGTATTAAGAAAAGGTCTCCCAAGAATAATAGACATATTATCATATTCAGACATTTCAAGCACAACAAAATCAGTTAAGACCATGCAATTATGAGCAAATTGAACAGAAACACCCTCACATATACCAACAGGAACAGTAGTTGACTTATCAGCCATTTGCAAAGATATATCAGTTGGTATCAACTTTTCTAGCTGGAGTCTCAATAGAGATAAAAAGGCATAACACTAACTCCAGCTCCCAAATCACATAAAGCAGTTCTAACATAATTATTCTTAATGGAGCAAGGAATAGTTGGTATACCTGGATCACCAAGTTTCTTTGGAACCTTACCACTGAAGGAGTAATTAGCACGCAAAGTAGAAATCTCCTCATTAGGAATCTTCCATTTATTAGAGACAATATCCTTCATATACTTTGAATAAGGAGGCAACTTAATAGCATAAGTCAAAGGAATTTGCAAGAATAAAGTCTTCATCCATTCACAAAACTTGTTGTAGTGTTCTTCCTCCTTTGACTTGTGTTTCTTACCTGGAAAAGGCATAGGTTTCTGCACCCAAGGTTCTCTCTCTTTACCATGTTTATTAGCAATAAAATCTTCCTTTGTGTACCTAGTGTTCTTAGTGTGTTTCTCAGGTTCTTCCTCACCTTCCTCCTTATCAGGAGACTCATTTTTATTACCACTCTCAGTTTCAGCATCAGAGACATATATACTATTAGGATCTACAGCAGGTTCAAGTGGTTCCTCAACTTTTTTATGTTTCTTTTTCTTCCTCTTACGAGAACTACCAGTATCCTCACCTTGTTGGGAATCCTGCTCTATTCTTTTTGGGTGTCCTTCAGGATATAAAGTATCTTGAGTAGCTGTACCACCCCTAGTTCTAATTCCATAAGCATGTTTATTTCCTGAAGCATTAACTAGCATATCCTTTTGTACTTTAGCAAGTTGATCAAGTTGGGTTTGAACCATTTGAAAGTGTTTACAAAGCATTTTAATATCATTAGAAGTTCTTTCCACAATATCTTTCAACTCATGGATAGCTCTACAGTTTTCCAATAAATGATTCTGAACTTGTTTATTAAAATTATCTTGTTTAACAATAAATGTGTCAAGTTCCTCTAAGCATTGATCAGGAGGCTTACCATAAGGAATATCACCTTCATTAAATTGGAGAGAGTGTACCTCAATAGTAGATGAGTGGGGAATTTGCTTACATAATTCTTCTATAGGAGGTAGATTCTTCACATCTTCAGCACTAATACCTTTCTCATTTAAACACTTTTTAGCTTCCTTCATCACTTCATCATTTAATGCAATAACTCCCCTCTTCTTTGTTGTTGGTGTTGGAACTAGTTCGGGAGTAATAGGCTTAGGTGTATTCAGCTCAGTTGAAGTCTAATCATCATAATTCTTGCTTATCTTGTTCATTAATTCTTCAGCATCTGTAGGAGTCCTTTTCCTGAAAAAACAATCAGAAATGCTATCTAGGTAGGTCCTAGAATCATCAGTTAGTCCATTATAATAAATATCAAGAAGCTCATTCTGAGCTAATGGACATCCAGGATATGCATGAATCAAGGAACAGAATATTTTCCATGACTCAGGCAATTTCTCTTATGCTCCCTGTTTAAAATCAAAAAGTCTCTGCAAAGCAGCATGTCTAGCACTAGGAGGAAGATATTTATGGAAGAAAGAAGCAATCAAGCATCAAGGCTATCAATGGAACTAGGAGGTAATCTATTAAACCAATCCCTAGCTTCTCCTTTTAGTGAAAAGGGGAAGATATTAGCAACAAAGTACTTGCGCATTATAAAATCATCAGAGAACAAAGCACTCATAGTAGAAAGCTCATTCATAGGAGCCACATCACTCTCATTTTCAGTACCACAAAAAGGTTCTTTCTCCACAATATCTAAATAAGATAAATCAAGAGAGAAATCATAATCTTTATCTTTAATATCTATGGGAGAGGTGGCAAACTTAGGATCATAGGACTTCTTAGGCATAATAGTACGTCTATCAAGGATATTCTTAATAGCACTAGACCCATGTGTGTTTTGGCACTCTTCAACAAATTCATCAGTGAGCTCTATGTAACCATCATTACTATCATAACTCTCACTAGACTCAGGTGAGCTAGCAAGTGTAACAGTGTATTCACTAGGAGTTTAGGTATTTCCTAGACTAGCCATAGTAGCATCTAGAAAAGGACCTAATGAACCACTCGCATCAAGCATAGTAGAAGTAACATCATGAGTATCAAAAGCAGTTTCAGATTCAGCAGTAGTAGCAATGTGTGTAGCATGCGCATGTGGTGCTGGTGTGACAATCTTACTTATAACAGACGGTGAATCAAGAGCAGCAGAGGTATTTAGGACTGTAACTCTTCTTGTAGTGGATGGTAAAATAGGGAACTTTCCATCACGAGACTTCCCCTAGATGAAAGGAGTAGCAGTGAACAATAATAGATCCAAGTGAACTTACAAATAAAGCTATGCTCCTCGGCAACGGCGCCAGAAAATAGTCTTGATGACCCACAAGTATAGGGGATCGCAATAGTCTTCGCGGGTAGTATTACCCAATTTATTGATTCGACACAAGGGGAGCCAAAGAATACTTGCTAGCCTTAACAACTGAGTTGTCAGTTCAGCTGCACCTAGAAATAGTTCTTGCTCACAGAAGTTTATCAGTAGCAACAGTTTGTAGTAGCAACAACAAAGCAACAGCAACAGTGAAACAGTAGCAATAGTAACAGTAATGGTAACAGCAGGATTCAAGTGCGGTAGGCATAGGGATGGATGGACGGGCGTTGCATGGACGAGTCTAAACATATAACTTCAAGAACTAGGGCATTGCATATAAATAATAACAAGCATCAAAGTACTAAACAATCATAGGCATGTGCTCCAAATATAGTCATACGTGCTCGCAATGAGAACTTGCACAACATCTTCTGTCCAGCCAGCCTGTGGCAGCGGGGCCTCTAGGGAACTACTGGCAATTAAGGTGATCCTTTTAATAGAGCACCGGAGCAAAGCAACACTCCGTGAACACATGTGATCCTCACACCACAGCCATCCTCTCCGGTTGTCCCAATTATTGTCACTTTGGGGCCTTTGGATCCGGACAATGATATGTTTACACAACTTGCAGATAAGATCATAAACAATACTATCATAATGATTCAATAATAAGTTCACATCTGAGATCATGGCACTCGGGCCCTAGTGACAAGAATTAAGCACAACAAGTTGCAACAAACTCAAATAGCTCTAATAGAGATACTAGGCACTATGCCCTAACATATCTTATTCGATTACATGATAGAACTCATCCAATCCCTACCATCCCCAAGCCTACAACAGGGGATTACTCACTCATGGATGAGGGAAACATCGGTGGTTGATGGATATGCGTTGGTGATGACGATGGCGATGATCCTCTCCAAATTCCCCGTCCCGGCAGGGTGCCAGAACGGAGTTTCTGGATCCGAATCTTGGTTTCTGGTGGCGGAGGCGGAGCGGAACTCTTTCTGGAAAACTATCGAACCCCCCTCTATTTTTAGGTCAGAAGGCAACTTATAGGTGCGGAGGGAGGCCGAGGAGCTGCCTGGGGTGGCCAGACCTCCCCCAGGAACGGGGTCAATGGGCCCGCGCCTGGGGTGGGTCTGGGCCCCCTAGGCCTCCCCTCTGTCTCCCCTTCTGGCTTCGTGGATCTTCTGGTGAGAAATAGTTTTGGCATATTTTCTGGGATTTTTCCTAATAGTTCATTTTCTGCACAAACACAAGAAACCGAGGTAATTCTGCTGAAAACAGCGTCATTCTGTGTTAGTTGTATCCAAATCACACAAGTTTAGAGAAGAAACAATAGCGAAGTGTTCGAGAAAGTAGATACGTATTGGACGTATCAATACCTTTCTCCTTTAGACACTTCTTAGCTTCCTTCTTCACTTCATCATTTAATGCTATAACTCCCCTCTTCTTTGTTGTTGGTGCTGGAATTGGTTTAGGAACAACTGGTTCAGGAGTAATAGGCTCAGGTGTATTCAGCTCAGTTGAAGTCCAATCATTATAATTCTTTCTTATCTTGGTCATTAATTCTTTAGCATCTGTAGGAGTCCTTTTCCTGAAAACACAATCAGCAAAGGTATCTAGGCAGGTCCTAGAATCATCAGTTAGTCCATTATAATAAATATCAAGAATCTCATTCTTAGGTAATGGACATCCAGGATGTGCATGAATCAAGGCACAGAACCTTGTCCATGACTCAGGCAATTTCTCTTCTTATCCCTATTTAAAATCAAAAAGTCTCTGCAAAGCAGCATGTCTAGCACTAGGAGGAAAATATTTCTGTAAGAAAGAAGCAATCAAGCAATCAGGGCTATCAATGGAACCAGGAGGTAATCTATTAAACCAAGCCCTAGCTTCTCCTTTTAGTGAAAAAGAGAAGATCTTAGTAACAAAGTACTTACGCATCTTAAAATCATTTGAGAACAATGCACTCATAGTAGAAAGCTCATTCATATGAGCCACAACACGCTCATTTTCAGTCCCACAAAAAGGTTCTTTCTCAACAATATCTAAATAAGACAAATCAAGAGAGAAATCATAGTCCTCATCTTTAATATCTATGGTAGAAGTGGCAAACTTAGGATCAGAGGACAACTTAGGCATGATAGTACGTCTAGCAAGGAGACTCTTAATAGCACTAGTACCATGTGTGTTTCGGCACTCTTCAACAAAATCATCAGTGAACTCAATATAACCATCATTAATATCATAACTCTCACTAGACTCATGTGAGCTAACAGGTGTAACAGTGTCTTCACTAGGAGTTTTGGTATTTCCTAGACTAGCCATAGTAGCATCTAGAAAAGGACATAATGAACCACTCGCATCAAGCACAGTAGAATTAACATCATGAGCATCAAAAGCAGTTTCAGACTCAGCAGTAGTAATAGTGTGTGTAGCATGTGTATGTGGTGGTGGTGTAACAAGCTTACTTATAACAGACGGTGAATCAAGAGCAGCAGAGATGTTTAGGACTGTACCTCTTCTTGTAGTGGATGGTAAAATTTCCATCACCAGACTTCCCCATGATGAAATGATTAGCAGTGAATAATAATAGATCCAAGTGAACTTACAAATAAAGCTACGCTCCCCGGCAACGGCGCCAGAAAAAAGTCTTGATGACCCACAAGTATAGGGGATCGCAACAGTCTTCGTGGGTAGTATTACCCAATTTATTGATTCGACACAAGGGGAGCCAAAGAATACTTGCAAGCCTTAGCAACTGAGTTGTCAGTTCAGCTACACCTGGAAATAGTTCTTGCCCACAAAAGTTTATCAGTAGCAACAGTTTGTAGTAGCAACAGCAAAGCAACAGCAACAGAAACAACAATAGTGAAACAGTAGCAATAGTAACAGTAATGGTAACAGCGGGATTCGAGTGCGGTAGGCATAGGAATGGATGACGGGCGTTGCATGGACGAGTCTAAACATGTAACTTCAAGATCTAGGGAATTGTAGATAAATAATAACAAGTATCTAAGTACTAAACAATCCTAGGCATGTGCTCCAAATATAGTCATACGTGCTCGCAATGAGAACTTGCACAACATCTTCTGTCCAGCCAGCCCGTGGCAGCGGGGCCTCTAGGGAATTACTGGAAATTAAGGTGCTCCTTTTAATAGAGCACCAAAGCAAAGCATTAACACTCCATGAACACATGTGATCCTCACACCACAGCCATCCCCTCCGGTTGTCCCAATTATTGTCACTTTGGGGACTTTGGATTCGGACAATGATATGTGTACACAACTTGAAGATAAGATCACAAACAATACTATCATAATGATTCAATAATAAGTTCACATCTGAGATCATGGCACTCGGGCCCTAGTGACAAGCATTAACCACAACAAGTTACAACAAAGTTAAATAGCGCTAACAGAGATACTAGGCACTATGTCCTAACAGATCTTATTCCATTACATGATAGAACTCATCCAATCCCTACCATCCCCAAGACTATAGCGGGGGATTACTCACTCATGGATGAGGGAAACATCGGTGGTTGATGGAGATGCGTTGGTGATGACGATGGCGATGATCCTCTCCAAATTCCCCGTCCCGGCAGGGTGCCAGAACGGAGTTTCTGGATCTGAATCTTGGTTTCTAGTGGCGGCGGTGGAGCGGAACTCTTTCTAGAAAACTATCGAACCCCCCTTAGTTTTTAGGTCGAAAGGCAACTTATAGGCGCAGAGGGGGGCCAAGGAGGTGCCTGATACGTCGGAAACGTATCTATAATTTTTGATGCTCCATGCTTGTTTTGTATCTACTTTACTTTGCTTGGTCTATACTTTGAGGTATTTTTATATCTTTTCTATAACTAACCTATTAACAAGTTGCCACAGTGCCAGTTGCCTGTTTTCTTCTATTTTTGGTTCCAGAAAGGCAGAAAATCAATATTCTTGTAATTGGACGGGACAAAATCCAAAGTTATTATTTTTCCCGGAGCAACATGGAACCACGAAGCAGAGCCAGAGGGGGGGCACAGGGTGGCCAAACCCCCTAGGCACGGGCAAGCCCTGGAGGTGCCTGGAGGGGGTGTTGGCCCCCTGGACCCCCCACCGACCTTGATTCATGCGCCTATAAGAAGCCTCTGACCCAAAAACCCTAGAGAATCCATAAGAAATCTACGAAAACCTATGTAGCGCCGCCTCCACCGAAGGGGAGATTCGGGGGACAGAAAGTCTCTGTTCCGGCACCATGCCGGGACGGGGCAGTGCCCCTGGAGCCATCTCCATCGATCTCCATTGCCATCTTCATCACTGTTGCTGATTCCCATGATGAGGAGGGAGTAGTTCTTCCTCGAGGATAAGGGCTCTACCGGTAGCTATGTGTTCATCTCTCTCTCTCTATGCATGGTCATATTGTGATCATGAGCTTGTAATCAAGTAGATCTACCTTGATACTCAAGTGCTTCATTAGATCTTTGCTCTCCCCATGTGTGTGAAAGTGACAGCGTGCACGCCATGGTGGCACTTAGGTTTGAGTCTACATAAATACTCTTTGTGCTTTAATAGATCTATGCTTTTCCCCAGGTGTGTGAAAGTGACAGCATGCATACCGTGTGTGGCACTTTGGCTAGATTGAATATTTGTTATGAATTATATTTGGAGTTGGATGTCTCTATGAAATTGTGGTGTTTGTTGGAACCATCTAGCGCTCAAGGTGACAGTGTGGGCTTATCTAGATTGGGGAAGGCGGACTTTGAGGAGTGTTGTTATATCCCTACCGTGGATTAGAGTATCCAACCGGAGAGTAGTTAAGAGTAGTATCATGAAGAGAATATATTTATATGAGAGAGTGTTCACTAGTGAAAATATGATCCCTAGGTCTTGTTTCTAAACATTGAAACACCGTTTGCTTCTAGATCTGTTGCATGTTTGCTTGCTTCCTTCAGTTTTCCTTTAGTCTATTCCTCCACGCCATCAGCTCTTTTCTGGCACCATTACGCCACGTCAACAACAAGTCAGAAGCTATTTTCTGGCACCGTTACCACTTGTATTTCACTATCTCTTCGCCGAACTAGTGCACCTATACACCTGACAAGTGTATTGGGTGTGTTGGGGACACAAGAGACTTCTTGTATCTTGATTGCAGGGTTGCTTGAGAGGGAATACATTTGACCACTTCCTCCCTGATTTCGATAAACCTTGGGTAATCCACTTAAGGGAAACTTGCTGCTATTCTACAAACCTCTGCACTTGGAGGCCCAACAACTGTCTACAAGAATAGAAGTGCGTAGACATCAAGCTCTTTTCTGGCGCCGTTGCCAGAAAGGTAAGGTAAAAGGTACTCACATCCTCCGGTGTGAGTGCTCGAAGTTATTTCCTTTAGATTCTGCAATTTTGTCTTTTTGTTTCTTGTTTTCACTAGTTAGGCTTAATGGAAAACAACAACAAAATTAGAGAGCTTTATAGTGTTTATCTTGAGTTAGGACATGAAGTGTTTGAAGAGAAAATTAAAAAACCTATGGAACATTATTTGCATGCTAATATCAATGTTATTAGTATGAATTCTTTGGACGCCATTATTGCTAATGCTATGGAAAAGTCTAAGCTTGGGGAAGCTAGTTTTGATGGAAATGATCTTTTTAGTCCCCCAGCTTTGGAAGATAGCAATTCGATTCCTTATGATGATACCAAACCTCCAATATATGATGATTACAATGATGAGTATGGTATTTTCAGTCCACCTACTATTGAGGAGAAAGTTAATTGTGATTACAATCTGCCTCCTATATTTGATGACTATGGTGATGAGAATAATAATGATAACTATTTTGTTGAATTTGCTCCCACTATAATTAATAAGAATGACTATGCTTATGTGGAGAGTAATAATTATTTTATGCATGTGGATCATGATAAGAGTTTTTTATGTGATAGTTATATTTTTAATTTCATTCATGATGCTACTGAAAGTTATTATGAGAGAGGGAAACATGGTCTTATGCATCTCAAAAATATTAAGTTGCCCCTCTTTATGTTGAAAGTCTTGAAGTTGCACTTGTTTTGCTTTCCTATGCTTGTTGCTTTGTGCTTTCATGACTTGTTTCTTTACAAGATTCCTATGCATAGGAAGTGGGTTAGACTTAAATATGTTTTGAATTTTCTTCTTGATGCTCTCTTTTAAATCAATTCATATTTCTTATGTGAGCATCTTCTCAAACTATCAAGCCTAACTTAAAGGCGTTAAAGAAAAGTACTTGTTGGGGATAACCCAAGAGTTTTCTTGAGTCTTGGAAGTTATTACTTCTGTAATGACCTCTTCTTATCCTTTTTGTTTGCTTTTTGTGCCAAGAATGACCTCTAATGAGAGGGAAGTAAGATTTGGGGAGTTGTTGTCCCGAAACAGATTTCTGTCCTTCATCATAAAATTTCATGAGGAGTATCTGTAACTCGGATTGAGCTCAAAATTTACGAATAAATCCCCGAGTATGTTATATACCTTTCGTTAGTTCAACAATTTTTTATTTGAGTAACAGAAGATGTTCGAAAAAATCGGTTTGTACCTGCTGGTCTGCTTTGACAGATTTCTGCCATTATTTGCATTTGCTTCTTATTGATTCCTTTTTGGGTTCTTTTTGGGAAATTGAGCTTTTTGAAGGAGTTTATACAGTAGCTTGTGTTTTTAGTGAATTTTTTTCTTTTCTAAAGCTAAACCCAAAGGTCTATTCTCTTTTGAATACACTAATGTTGCTAATGAAGATTGTGTGAAGTTTTGTATGAAGGAAAAAATTTGCAGGTGTAGAGAAAGAATGATGAAATGAGATGAAGAATGGACAAAATCTCAAGCTTGGGGATGCCACCATGGTGTCACCCCAAGAAATTGTAGGGGTTCGTAGCATGGAAAACAAAAAATTCTACCGCATGCACACAAACAAGCCAAGATCTATCTACTAGATTGTAGCAACGAGTCGATAGAAGCACTCACCCTCGAAGATTCCAAAGCGGTTAACGAGAGCAGATTCTCGTGGGTGATGTAGTTGTACACTTGCCGATCTCAAGATCGCGTAGACGATCCTTCCGGTGCTGCGTTCTGGCAGTGCTTCCGTAGTCGGTCACACGTTCGGTACTCGATGAAGACCTTCCTCTCCCTTGTTCCAGCAGGCAGCGGAGGTTATAGTTCTCCCCTCGTGATTCCGGCAGCACGAAGGCGTGGTGTCGGAAGTAGAGGGAAGATCCCGCAGGGCTTCGCCTAAGCCGGTGCGAGTTATGGTGGATCTAGGGTTTCCCGGTGATCAAGGGTTTAGAAGACCGGGAGGATAAGGAGGTGTCGTCGACGGCTAGGGCGGCGGCGCGGGGCGGCGTCTGCGAGCGGCGGCGGTGGCAGCTCGGGTGGAGAGAGGGGCTGGGCTTGGTGCTTTGGGGCAGCCCTCCCCCTCTATTTATGAGAGGGGGCAGCCTTGGGAGGGGTGAGTTTGAATCCACTTTCAAACCCAAGTTGGAAGGACTCTCTCCTACTTCCACTATGAAACTATTGTTCCAGTTTGACTTTTCAAACCTTCCGTTTGACTTTCAATTTAGAGCTTTAATTCTCTCTCACAAATGACCACACCAAGTGACCTAGGATATGATCTAATCATTCCACTTATCCATGACACATTCATGGACCATTCTCCTTCCGGACCGGTGAACCTTCTAGAACCTTCTAGAACCTCTCCGATGAAAAATTGGAATGTTTCCCGAACTCCAGAATCGGACTTTCCTTATATGAATATTATTCTCCGGACCATTCCGGATCTCCTCATGATATCCCGAATCCCATCCGATACTCCGAACAACATTCGGTATCCCTTATTAACATTCCATATGTACTAAACAACATCGAATCCTTAAGTGTGTCTCCCTACGGTTCATGAATTATGCGGACATGACCGAGAGAATTCTCCGATCAATAACCAATAGAGGAATCTACAAATTCATATGGCTCCCACATATTTCAACGATTACTTTGCAATCGAATGAACCACTTACATACGATACCAATTTCCCTTTGTCTCACGATAGTTTACTTATCCGAGGTTTTGATCGTCGGTATCTCTATATACCTAGTTCAACCTCGTTAACGATAAGTACTCTTTTCTTGTTCCTGTGATATGTGATCCCTTGTGAGCCAGCCACATGCTTGCAAGCTAATTGGATGACATTCCACCGAGAGGGCCCAGAGTATATCTATCCGTCATATGGATTGACAAATCCCACTCTTGATCCATGTGCCTCAACCATACTTTCCGAACACTCAATGCCACCTTTATAGCCACCCAGTTACGGTGTGGTATTTGATGTCATCAAAGCATCCTTCCGGTGATGGTGATTAGCATGATCTCATGATCGAAGGAATTAGGTTACTATGTATCAGAAAGCTTATATCAAACAAACTATTGAAATAACTTGATCTTTATGCTACGCTTATCTGTAGGAGCATGTCCATCATACCATTCTCCTAATGATATGATCTCGTTGTTAACAACATCTCAATGTTCATGATCGAGAAACCACGATCATCTATTAACCAACAAGCTTGTATTATTAAAGAGGCTTTACTAGGGACTCTAATTTAGTTAACAAATCACACAAGTATTAATGTTTCCGGTTAATACTGTTATAGCATGAATGTAAACATTTATCATAAACACAAAGATATAATAATAACCACTTTTATTATTGCCTCTAGGGCATATCTCCAATAGTCTCCCACTTGCACTAGAGTCAACTAATCTAGATTACATGGTAATATACCGAACACCCATGGCGGTTTGGTGCTGGTCAAGTTTTGCCCTCGGGAGAGGTTTAGTCAACGGATCCGCCACATTCATATTTGTGTGTACTTTGCAAATATTTATTTCACCATCTTGGACATGCTCTCGAATAGCGTGAAAACGTAGCTTGATATGCTTCAGCTTCTTGTGTGACCTTGGTTCTTGCGCATTGGCTATGGCGCCCATGTTATCACAATAGATAGACATTGGATCCAGCGCACTTGGAACTACACCGAGCTCTGTAATGAACTCCTTTATCCATATTGCCTCTTGTGAAGCCTCCAAAGCAGCTATGTATTTCGATTCAGTTGAAGATCTCGCCACAACGCTTTACTTTGCACTCCTCCAGCTAACTGTTGCACCATTCAAAGTAAATACGTATCCAGATTGTGATTTAGAATCATCCGGATCGGTGTTCCAACTAGCATCGGTGTAGCCATTAACAACGAGCTGTTCATCACCTCCATAAGAAAGAACCATATCCTTAGTTCTTCTCAAGTACTTAAGGATGTTTTTGACCGCTGTCCAATGATCCACTCCTGGATCACTTTGATATCTGCTAGTCAAACTAACAGCATATGCAATGTCGGGTCTAGTACATAGCATGGCATACATAAGAGATCCTATGGCTGAGGCGTAGGGAGTCTTACTCATTCTTTCTCTATCTTCTGCCGTTGTAGGACTTTGAGTTTTACTCAAGGTCGTATTGGGCAACATGGGAAAGAACCCTTTCTTGTTATCTTCCATTCCAAACCTCTTTAGAACTTTTTCCAAATATGTACTCTGTGACAATGATATTAGGCGTCTCGATCTATCTCTATAAATCTTTATGCCTAATATGTAAGCTGCTTTGCCAAGATCTTTCATTAAAAACTATTATTCAAATAATCCTTGACACTATTAAGAAGGTCTACATCATTCCCAATCAACAATATGTCATCTACATATAGTATTAAGAATGCTACAATGCTCCCACTCACTTTCTTGTAAATACAAGCTTCTCCATAAGTTTGTATAAAACCAAAGCTTTTGATCACCTTATCAAAACGTTGATTCCAACTCCAGGATACTTGCTTCAATCCATAAATGGACCGTTGAAGTTTGCATACCTTGTTAGCATCTTTAGGATCGAAAAAACCTTTGGGTTGTACCATATACAACTCTTCATCAATGTCTCCATTGAGGAATGCCGTTTTGACATCCATCTGTCATATCTCATAATCATAATATGTAGTGATTGCTAACATAATCCTAACAGACTTTAGCTTCGCTACTGGTGAGAAAGTCTCATCGTAGTCAACTCCTTGAATTTGTCGAAACCCTTTTGCGACAAGTTGAGCTTTATAGACGGTAACATTACCATCAACATCTGTTTTCTTCTTGAAAATCCATTTGTTCTCGACAGCCTTCCAGCCATCCGGTAATTCCACCAAAGTCCATACTTGGTTTGCGTACATGGATCCAATCTCGGATTTCATGGCTTCATGCCATTTATTGGAATCTGGGCTCATCATCGCTTCCTCATATGTTGCAGGTTCATCGGTGTTGTCCACCAACATGACATTCATAACGAGATCATACCAATCAGGAGTGGTATGATTTCTCGTTGACCTGCGAGGTTCCGTAGTAACTTCAACCGAAGTTTCATGATCGACATCATTAGCTTCCTCTCTTATTGGTGTAGTCGCCACAGGAACTACTTCCGGTGCTACGCTACTCGCAAGTTCGAGAGAAGGTTCAACAACCTCGTCGAGTTCTACTTTCCTTCCAGTCACTTCTTTCGAGAGAAACTCCTTCTCTAGAAAGGATCCATTCTTGGCAACGAAGATTTTGCCCTCGGATCTATGATAGAAGGTATACCCAATAGTTTCCTTTGGGTATCCTATGAAGACGCATTTTTCCGCTTTAGGTTCAAGATTTTCTGGCTGTAACTTCTTTACATAAGCTTCACAACCCCAAACTTTAAGGAACGACAATTTAGGTTTCTTCCCAAACCATAATTCATACGGTGTCGTTTCTACAGATTTAGATGGTGCCTTATTTAAAGTGAATGCGGTTGTTTTTAATGCATAACCCCAAAATGATAGCGGTAAATCTGTAAGTGACATCATAGAACAAACCATATCTAAGAGAGTTCGATTACGACGTTCGGACACACCATTACGTTGTGGTGTTCCCGGCGGTGTCAATTGTGAAAGTATTCTGCATTTCTTCAAATGCTCGCCAAACTCATAACTTAGATATTCACCTCCACGATCAGATCGCAGAAATTTAATCTTGTTATTATGTTGATTCTCTACCTCAATTTGAAATTCCTTAAACTTCTCAAAAGTTTCAGACTTATGTTTCATGAAATAGATATACCCATAGCTACTCAAGTCATCTGTGAAGGTAAGAACATAGCGATAACCACCGCGCGATGCTACACTCATTGGACCACACACATCGGTATGTATGATTTACAACAAGTCCGTAGCTCGCTCCATCATACCAGAAAATGGAGTCTTAGTCATTTTACCCATCAGACATGCTTCGCATCTTTCAAGTGATTCGAAATCAAGTGATTCAAGAAGTCCATAGGAATGGAGTTTCTTCATACGCTTCACTCCAATATGACCAAGACGACAGTGCCACATATAGGTTGAGTTATCACTCAATTTCAAACGTTTAGCTTCAATGTTATTAATGTGTGTATACAATTGAGATTCAATAAGAATAGACCATCTATCAAAGGTGCATGTGCATAAAACATATTACTCATATAAATCGAACAACCATTATTCTCGGATTTAAACAAGTAACCGTCTCGCAATAAACATGATCCAGATATAATGTTCATGCTCAACGCAGGCACCAAATAACAATTATTTAAGTATAAAACTAATCCCGATGGTAGATGAAGAGGTAGCATGCTGACCGCGATCACATCAACCTTTGATCCATTTCCTACGCGCATCGTCACCTCGTTCTTCGCTAGCTTCTGTTTATTCTGTAGTACCTGTTTCGAGTTACAAATATGAGCAACCGAACCAGTATCAAATACCCAGGCACTACTACGGGTACTAGTGAGATACACATCAATAACATGTATATCGGATATACCTTTATTCTTTATGTTGTCGTTCTTCAAATCCGCTAAGTACTTTGGGAAATTCCGCTTCCAGTGACCCTCTCCCTTGCAGTAAAAGCACTCAGTATCAGCCTGAGGCCCAGCCTTGGTCTTCTTCGCCGGCACGGTAACCTTTTTACCGCCCTTCTTGAAGTTTCCCTTTTTCTTAGACTTGCCTTGCTTCTTGAATTTGGGGGTCTTATTAACCAACAACACTTGGTGCTCTTTCTTGATCTCCACTTCTGCAGACTTCAACATGGAGAAGAGTTCGGGCAACGACTTGTCCATGTTTTGCATATTGTAGTTCATCACAAAGTTCTTGTAACTTGGTAGTGATTGGAGGACGCGGTGCATCCCCAAAGCATTAGGAATCACTATACCTAAGCTTTGAAGCTTGCTTGCGTGCCCAGATATCTTAAGCACGTGCTCACTGACGGAGCTGCCCTCTTCCATCTTGCAGTTAAAGAATTTTTTAGAAGCCTCGTAACTCTCAACTGCCGCGTGAGCCTCAAATATCATTTTGAGTTCACGGAAAATATCATGTGGGTCATGGTTCTCAAACCTTTTCTGAAGCTCCGATTCCAAACCATACAATATAGCACACTGAACTGTGGAGTACTGATTCTTCTGAGCGAGGAAAACATTCTTTACCTCATCGGTAGCATCAGCTGCAGGCGGGTTACCCAGCGGTGCATCCAGCACATAGGTCAAATTACCAGCTTTGAGGACAATCCTCAAATTGCGGAACCAATCCGTGAAGTTGCTTCCATTGTTTTTCAACTTTTCTTTCTCTAGGAACGCATTAAAATTGATGGTAGGGGCCGCCATTGATCTACAACATATTTGCAATAATTTAGACTAAGTTTATGACAAATTGAGTTCTAATTAATAGTTAAATTAATCTAGGTGAACTCCCACTCAAAACAATATCCCTCACATTGTTTTAGTGATCACACGAACCAAATCCACCAAATCAAAACCGATCACCACGAGAGATGATGTAGATTCACTGGCGAACAATCAACATGTTCATCATATCTACTATATGACTCATGATTTACCTTTCGGTGATCCGTGTTCCGAGACCATGTATGTATATGCTAGGCTCGTCAAGATCAAACCTTAGCTTCCGCATGAGCAAATCTGGCTTGCTCATGTTGTATACACTCGCAGAATCTAACACACCCGATCATCACGTGGTGCTTCAAAACAACGAGCTTTAGCAACGGTGCTTACTAAGGATGAACACTTTAAAACTTGAAATTGTGTGCTTGAGGGATCATCTTATAATGCTACCGTCGTGAACTAAGCAATACAAGATTCATAAAAGGATTAACATCACATACAATTCATAATATGTTATATGATATGGCCTTTCTTCTTGTGCTTCCGATCTCCATCTTCAAGCACGAACATGATCTCCATCATCACTGATTTGGCGTCAAGGTCAATGGCGCCTCTTCATGGTTGTCGTCCACCAGCATCAACTATTACAACTACTTGAATAGACACGTAGGTCTTAACGGAATTTTAAAAAAACAACCATATGGCTCCTGCCGGTTGCCAACTTACAATAAGGAACATTGCATACATCATATATAATCACAATCATGGCCATATCACATCACAGCACACCCCTGAAAAACAAAGTTAGACGCCTCTAATTTTCTTTGCATATTTTACGTGGTTTGGGGCTTTCAATAAGTGTCGCTCTAACTTACGAACAAGAACCACAACATTGATGTTTGAACTCTCTAGTGCCCGTTGTAAATTGAATCTATACTATGATGGGAGAGACAGAAACCCGCAAAGCCACTTATGAAATACAAGTTGCATGTTAAGCGTGTAGCAAGTCTCATGAACGATGTCATGTAAGGTTAGCCCGGGCCGCTTCATCCCATTATACCGCAAGATGCAAAGTACACAAAAAGCAGTTGATAATAAAAGCACCACCGCCCACAATGAAAATTGTGTTCTACTCGTGCAACAGATCTACATATAGACACGGCTCTCATACCACTGTAGGGGTTCGTATCATGGAAAACAAAAAAATTCTACCGCATGCACACAAACAAGGCAAGATCTATCTACTAGATTATAGCAACGAGTCGATAGAAGCACACACCCTCGAAGATTCCAAAGCGGTTAACGAGAGCAGATTCTCGTGGGTGATGTAGTCGTACACTTGCCGATCTCAAGATCGCGTAGACGATCCTTCCGACGCTGCGTTACGGCAGCGCTTCCGCAGTCGGTCACACGTTCGGTTCTCAATGAAGACCTTTCTGTCCCTTGTTCCAGCAGGCAGCGGAGGTTGTAGTTCTCCCCTCGCGATTTCGGCAGCACGACGGCGTGGTGTCGGAAGTAGAGGGAAGATCCCGCAGGGCTTCGCCTAAGCCGGTGCAAGTTATGGGGGATCTAGGGTTTCCTCGTGATCTAGGGTTTAGAAGACCGGGAGGAGAAGGAGGTGTCATCGGCAGCTAGGGCGGCGGCGATGAACCGGCGGCGGCGCGGCGGCGGCGGCGAGCGGCGGCAGCGTCGATAACTCGGGTGGAGAGAGAGGCTGGGCTTGGTGCTTTGGGGCATCCCTTCCCCTCTATTTATGAGAGAGGGGCAGCCTTGGGAGGGGTGAGTTTGAATCCACTTCCAAACCCAAGTTGGAAGGACTCTCTCCTACTTCCACTAGGAAACTATTGTTCCAGTTTGACTTTTCAAACCTTCCGTTTGACTTTCAATTTAGAGCTTTAATTCTCTCTCACAAATGACCACACCAAGTGACCTAGGATATGATCTAATCATTCCACTTATCCATGACACATTCATGGACCATTCTCCTTCCGGACCGGTGAAGAACCTTCTAGAACCTCTCCGATGAAAACATCGGAATGTTTCCCGAACTCCAGAATCGGACTTTCCTTATATGAATCTTATTCTCCGGACCATTCCGGATCTCCTCGTGATATACCGGATCCCATCCGAGACTCCTAACAAGATTCGGTATCCCTTATTAACATTCCATATCTACTAAACAACATCGAATCCTTAAGTGTGTCTCCTCCCTACGGTTCGTGAATTATGCGGACATGACCGAGACACTTATCCGATCAATAACCAATAGAGGAATCTAGAAATTCATATGGCTCCCACATATTTAAACGATTACTTTGTGATCGAATGGACCACTTACATACGATACCAATTTCCCTTTGTCTAACGATAGTTTACTTATCCGAGGTTTTGATCGTCGGTATCTTTGTATACCTAGTTCAACCTCGTTACCGATAAGTACTCTTCTCGCTCCCGTGATATGTGATCCCTTGTGAGCCAGTCACATGCTTGCAAGCTAATTGTATGACATTCCACCGAGAGGGCCCAGAGTATATATATCCGTCATATGGATGGACAAATCCCACTCTTGATCCATGTGCCTCAGCCCATACTTTCCGAACACTCAATGCCACCTTTATAGCCACCCAGTTACGATGTGGTGTTTGATGTCATCAAAGCATCCTTCCGGTGATGGTGATTAGCATGATCTCATAGTCGAAGGAATTAGGTTACTATGTATCAGAAAGCTTATAGCAAACGAACTATTGAACTGACTTGATCTTTATGCTACGCTTATCTATAGGAGTATGTCCATCATACCATTCTCCTAATGATATGATATCGTTTTTAACATCTCAATGTTCATGATCGAGAAACCATGATCATCTATTAACCAACAAGCTAGTATTATTAAAGAGGCTTTACTAGGGACTCTAATTTAGTTTACAAATCACACAAGTATTAATGTTTCCGGTTAATACTGTTACATCATGAATGTAAACATTTATCATAAACACAAAGATATAATAATAACCACTTTTATTATTGCCTCTAGGGCATATCTCCAATAGAAATATCCAAGAGGTACAAGCGTCAAAGCTTGGGGATGCCCAAGGCATCCCCTTCTTCATCAATAAAAATGTCAGGTCTTTCTAGACACTTCGTTTTTATTGTTTCATGCATTGTTATGTTGTTCTTGGAGTGTCTTAGTTTTCGTTTTTGGTTTTCATTTGCTTAGTTTGCTTGAGTAAGTTGGTTGGTTACACCACACTTCTTTTGAAGAGAGACACACTCTGTTTTCATTGCCTAGAACACTCTAGTTTTCACTCTTATTGTTTTGTGAGTGTTCTCTTTTGCTAGCACTGTGTTTAGCCTTAGTTTTCTTGTGCTTTCAGCTTAGAACTTTTTAGTTCTTCTTTGTGGATTTGTGAGTCAAGCTCACTGGTATTTATTGATTATTATCTTTGTGAGTTGTTTCAAATAGGTTGATTGGTGTTGGAAAAGAGTAGTAAGTTCTTGCTTGTAAGTGCAAGAGGAGCTTGCATTGACTGTGACTTAGACTTTAGCATGACATGCTAGGTGTTGTTTTGACCTTATGCTTAGTTATTATTGCTGTAGAATGTCTTGTTCCAAACAATTGGGATTGCTTAGTGTGCCTTGAATAAATTATGTGTCATTTTATCATGCAAAAGCATAGTATTGTGGTATTCTCCTTCGATGCTTTGTTTGGGTTCACTTGGAACATGGTCACACCATGTTATGACTATGACAAGTCACCATAGCCTCTATGATCATTTAGTCCTTGACTTGTAGTACCACTTTATGCTTTGATTAGTAATGCTTTGTTGCTCTGCATGATTATGACCATTATTGCTCTCTTAGTTGGTTGCTCCCAGTATTTTGCTAGCCTCCATTTGTATGAGTAAGCTCTACTCATGCTTCCAACTCCTAAGAAACCAAGTTTTTTAAAAGTGTCCACTATAAACTCCTATGCATGGTGTGTTACACCATTCCAAGTATATTCTTGTTTTCAGCTATCTTCCAATTAAAAAATATTTTGTTATGTGAAAACTTAGTGATTAAAGCCCTCACAAACTTGATGGCACACTTTATATTCCTTTCCCCTAATAAACTTGAACCATTGTGTCATCTTTGTTGTATATGCTTGCACTTATACGTTGGAATTAGCAGAACCATGCTATCATGGGGAATGTTTTCAACATTGCACTTGTACTTTGTACTCAGTTGATATCATGCTCTTTTTTCTATGGATGTCACCGGTGTGAAATAAAAAGGGAACTTGTAAGTCCATGGAGTTAGTATCCTATGTTAGAGAAACGCCTAGGCCGCTAGCCTAACCAATGCCTAATCATGGTGGACACTTGCAGCATCACCATAGTGACATCTATGAAGCATTATTCTTATAAAAAAAGATACACATTGAGAAAAGAGGAAAGAGCTAAAAAAGCACCATATTCCCATGGTAAATAAGAAGATTGCTAAGATGCTCATTGTCTGCTTGCCTTGTCATTTTAGTTATGGTAAAGCTCCTATACCATGTGCAAGGGGTACCCCGTTGACGGTTCTCAATGATATGCAAATACTTACAATGACAAGAACTTACCTGGACCCAAAATTGGGTATGCATGAGGTGTGGCCCTCGTATTCAAGGGACTTGAGATTGCCAACTTATACTCCGTCAAGCATATACTCCATCTTTGTTCACTTTAACCTTAATCACTTCAAGATGCTTATGATAGGGGCAATGAGGGCTGAAAGCTAACAAGTACCATAATTTTTGGAAGATCTTTTTGAAACTTGAAATCCCTGCTTCCCTTTGTGAAGGGACTTTCTTCCACCATTATTTGAGTCTCCACCTTCTACCTTTAGGCACCATTAAGAGAGCATAGTTGTCATCCTGTGTGCAGTGTCCCAAAACATATTGATTGATGCATATTGTGATATTACTTGTTCATGTTCTATTTGTTCTAGTCACCCTTGTGAATTTTGAAGGTGTCCTACACATCTATTTGCTACTCTATGAGGGACAAGTTGATTGCCACTATGGTATGTTTTCTGTATGTGAAACAAACAAACGTTTTTCAATGCATGTTATTCATGATCTTTGTTTGTAGCTTGCCATGTTGCATGCATAGTTACTTTGTCCTATTGTTAGAACTCCATCTTTCATGCACATATTTAGAGTTCTTTGATCCTAGTTTTCAATGCTTGCAAATGGTTGGATCTTTATTGTGAGGGTGCATGTCACCTCAAAAATTATTCTTTTTATCACTTACCTACTCGAGGACGAGCAGGAGTTAAGATTGGGGATGTTGATATGTCGGAAACGTATCTATAATTTTTGATGCCCCATGTTTATTTTGTATCTACTTTGCTTTGCTTTGTCTATACTTTGAGGTGTTTTTATATCTTTTCTGGAACTAACCTATTAACAAGTTGCCACAGTGTCAGTTGCCTGTTTTCTTATGTTTTTGGTTCTAGAAAGGCAAAAAATCAATATTATCGGAATTGGATGGGACAAAAGCCAAAGTTATTATTTTTCCCGGAGCAACACGGAACCACTAAGCAGAGCCGGAGGGGGGCCACAGGATGGCCAAACCCCCTAGGCACGGGCAAGCCCTGGAGGCGCCTGGAGGGGGTGTGGGCCCCTTGGACCCCCACCGACCTTGATTCATGCGCCTATAAGAAGCCTCCGACCCAAAAACCCTATAGAATCCAGAAGAAATCCACGAAAACCTATGTAGCACCGCCGCCACCAAAGGGGAGATTCGAGGGACAGAAAGTCTCTGTCCCGGCACCCTGCCAGGACGGGGAAGTGCCCCCGGAGCCATCTCCATCGATCTCCATTGCCATATTCATCACCGTTGCTGATTCCCATGATGAGGAGGGAGTAGTTTTTCCTCGAGGCTAAGGGCTCTACCGGTAGCTATGTGTTCATCTCTCTTTCTATGCATGGTCATATTGTGATCATGAGCTTGTAATCAAGTAGATCTACCTTGCTACTCAAGTGCTTCATTACATCTCTGCTCTCCCCATGTGTGTGAAAGTGACAGCATGCATGCCATGGTGGCACTTAGGTTTGAGTCTACATAAATACTCTTTGTGCTTTAATAGATCTATGCTTTACCCCACGTGTGTGAAAGTGACAGCGTGCATACCGTGTGTGTGGCACTTTGGCTAGATTGAATATTTGTTATGAGTTATATTTGGAGTTGGATGTCTCTATGAAATTGTGGTGTTTGTTGGAACCATCTAGCGCTCAAGGTGACAGTGTGGGGTTATCTAGATTGGGGAAGGCGGACTTTGAGAAGTGCTGTTATAGCCCTATCGTGGATTAGAGTATCCAATCGGAGAGTAGTTAAGAGTAGTATCATGAAGAGAATATATTTATATGAGAGAGTGTTCACTAGTGAAAGTATGATCCCTAGGCCTTGTTTCTAAACATTGAAATACGGTTTGCTTCTAGATCTGTTGCATGTTTGCTTGCTTCCTTCAGTTTTCCTTTAGTCTGTTCCTCCACGCCATCAGCTCTTTTCTGGCACCGTTACCCCACGTCAAAAACAAGTCAGAAGCTATTTTCTGGCACCGTTACCACTTGTATTTCACTATCTCTTCGCCGAACTAGTGCACCTATACACCTGACAAGTGTATTGGGTGTGTTGGGGACACAAGAGACTTCCTGTATCTTGATTGCATCGGTTGCTTGAGAGGGAATACCTTTGACCACTTCCTCCCTGAGTTCGATAAACCTTGGGTAATCCACTTAAGGGAAACTTGCTGCTGTTCTACAAACCTCTGCACTTGGAGGCCCAACAACTGTCTACAAGAATATAAGTGCGTAGACATCGGTGCCTGGGGTGGCTGCACCCCCTCCAGGCGCGGATAATGGTGGGCCCGCGCCTGGGGTGGGTGTGGGCCCCCCAGGCCTCCTCTCCGTCTCGTCTTCTGTCTCCGTGGATCTTCTGGTGAAATATAATTTTTGGCATATTTTCCGTGATTTTTCCTGATAGTTCATTTTCTGCACAAAAACAAGACACCAAGGTAATTCCACTGAAAAATAGCATCAGTCCGTGTTAGTTGTATCCAAATCACACAAGTTTAGAGGAGAAACAATAGCAAAGTGTTCAAGAAAGTAGATACGTTTTGGACGTATCAAGTACGGACAGTGGTCATATGGGCCACCAGAGCAAAAGTCTCATCATAATCACGGCCCTGCTCTTGCTGGAAGCCACGAGCCACAAAGATGACCAAGAAGATGATGCCACTGTTGAAAAGATCCGGTAGCAGAGGCGACAACAGCAGGAGAACTGGCGGACGAGTTAGCAGCGGAAGGAACATGAAGCCAGTCTAACTCCCAAAGCCCCTGAGAATTACGGCGGCGAGGGCCAGCCCCAACCAGCGCATGTGTGCGACGATCCTGAATAGAACAAGAATTAGCGTCAAGAATGACGCGACAACCAGAGTCAGTAAGCTGGCTAGAATAAAATAGGTTCATGGTAAGTCGAGGAACATGAGAAATATCGAGAACAAAGAAGGAAGAAGTGGAAAGAGTGCCCTGACTAGAGACAGAAAGAGGAGTACCATCAGCGGTGAGAACACTAAGGGGAGAATCAAGAGGCCGAATAGAGGACAGAGTGGAAGAATCGGAAGTCATATGAAAAGAGGCTCCAGAATCGAGAACCCACGGTGACGTACCTGACTGTGTGGATGGTGGTGGTCTCGTAATGTCAGAAGAATCAGTCACAGAGCCAGCAGTACCTGTCGAAGAAGAGCCTGCAGCAGCGAGCAACCTCTTGAGTCACAGAATGTCCTGATCAGTGAACTCAACCGTAGAGGAGCCAGAGGAACCAGAATGATCACGAGGTCTGGGAGAAGCAGACGACTTCTGCTGACGCATATCTCGCTCCTTCGCATAGCAGCGAGACTCAAAGTGGCCATCTGCATCACAGTAGGTGTAGTGATAGCATGGACGACCCTGTCCACGAGCCTGGCCACGACCCTAGCCCTGACTCCGGCCCTGACCCTGGGGAGTGGGTAGCAGTTGAGCAGTGGACTGCGAGGGAGTCAGGGGAGCAGGCGACGATGGAGGACCGCAAGCAACAAGAACAGAAGAAACCTCAAGCAAACCAGCAACACGTAAACGATTCTCCTCAGCGCGAAGCTCTGACAGCACCTCAGTGATAGGGATACGACCACGGGCAAGGAGGTTAGCACGCCGGGTCTCAAACTCCTTGCGGAGCCAAGACAAAAACTCAAATGTGCGATGAAACTCCAAGTCGGAATGCAACGTCTCACAAAACGGGAAGGTTCCACAAACAGCAGTGCGAAGAGAATCCAGCTGACGCTATATAGCAGCACTTTGAGTATAAAACTGGTCAATAGTTGAGTCACCCTGCTTGAGCTCATGTTCCTGGCGAACCACAAATAGATAGAGAACATCTCCTGACGGCTGATAGCGCTGGCGAAGGTGAGCCCACATGGCAGCAACAGTACCAAGACTCATAAACTCAGACGCAAACTATGGGAGAATGCTGAAAGTGAAAATAGCTGCAGCACGAGCATCATCATCGATCCACTGAGTATAAGTATCCAGATCCAGGCGGTAGGCTGCCAGAGCGTCGGAATACTCCTGAGTCTGCCGAGTATATGTGGCAACAGCATCATCGTCCGCCTTCTTGACGGTGTCCTTGACAGCCTGAGTAGCATCGGCAACAACAGCTGGTGGAGTCGGCAGGGTAGGAACCACAGGAACAAGGGGGCACGGCGGACAGGAGACCTCACCGGAAAACACACCCCACAAATATAGACCACGCATATGAATACGCATGAAGGCAGCAAAATTAGAATAATTGGTGCCATAAAAAATCACCGTACAGCGAGAGGAATCGCAGCGTACCAGAGGAAGAAGATATTTTTTTCATTTTTTTTGCTTTTTTTCAGCTAGCAATCGAATCAATCTGATCAGAAGCGCTCGCGCTCAGAGCAGAACACCCAATTTGGATCAATCCAATCCAATCGATCTGGATCAGGACAGACACAGCTCGCACGCCCGAGCAGAGGAGAACACGGAGGCTGCACTCGCACGCGCTAGCAGAGAAGAGCACGGCAGCTGCACTCGTCAGTGGAGTCGGGCAGCTGGGCGAGCGGCGGCCGGGCATAGCAGGTGCGCGCGTGAGTTGCAGAGGGCGGCTGCGGCCGAAACGGGAGGGCGGCGGCCGGTCGGACGGGAGATGGCGGCCAGAACCGAAGGGCGGCGGCCAGACGGACGGGAGGCGGCGGTCGGACTGGAACGGCGGTGAATTTAGTGGACCAAAAAAAAAACCTAACCTGGGCTCACATACCATGTTAGAGGAATAATCACGTATATTCCAGAGGGGCCAAAGGCCATAATATATAATACATGTACATGTGTAAATATGCAGGAAACTCCCTAATCTAGTATGGAAAATACAATATACAAATATCTCTCTAACACTTATCACCCTCCTCATCGATAGGCCTCTTCTGTGTTGTTGTCTTTTAACATAGGGACGATAGTGAAGAAATAGGTCAATAAAACATCATCTACAGTCGACGTGACGACACTGCTCATCTCGCCAGCGTTATTCGTTTTCCTTTGGCGTTCATGGCCTTGAGGCCCAAGCTATAGAGCGTGGTGGCGGATGGCGTGGCCGCTTCGCCGGAGTACACCAATACTTAAGACGTTGACAAGACTGTTGTAGCATGAAAATTACTAATAGTATAGACGGGTGCATGACTTATTCACAAAAATGGATGGGCGCATGACGTGGGCAAAGATAAGCCACGAGCATGTGCGATTTCTTAATTTTTAGTTACCAATTAAATGTTGGAAATATAAGCAATAATCCATATGATTTAATCCAAATAATAAATTGATAAAGCATGATCATACAAACGGTACTAAAACCAATTATGCAGATCAACAAAGTAGATGAACATATTACATCTATAGGAAATAAACCTATCACATCTACACCAAACTCTAGAACAAAGAACTCTAGCATAATCCGAAAAAGAGAAATCGAGATCACATACGATGTAGGTTGAATAGCAGCCGCAGCAGCGTCGCCATGTTGAGGTTATCGAAGAGGTCGCTCACGTCCGGGAAGAAGTCCTCGTTCGGGAACTCGTCGTCGGACGACGTCGTGGTTGCCAGTAGTCGCGCTTGAGCGCTCCCCAAAAACCTGATCGCCCTTCACCCGTATAGGTTCACGAGAGGCGGGGTTCCGGAGGCCTACTGTCTCGATCTGCGATGCACGCCGCAAGCCGGGATGAGGAAGACGAAAGCGGCGGTGCAAGGTTCTGGAGGGTAGGCGCGTGTGTGGATTGATTCGGTGCCGATTAGGTTTTGCCCGGACGCTTATATAGTGCAGGTTAGGAAGATTGTGGGCTCATCCCACGTCCGAGTCGGTAACAGCCACGTCGATAAAAACTGGAAACGGCTGCAATTAACGCGTCCGTTAATGACTCATAATCAGTTTTCCCAACCAGCAAAATAAAGCTCGTCTCGGCGAGATTCCCACAACCTATGGCGCGCGCGCGTCGTGACAAGGCGAGGCGTGGCGAGGCGAGGCGGGCGGCGTCGGAGGAGGAGTGCGCGAGGGCTACTCTTCTTGTCACACCTTAGTGAGTGGTGCAACACTCTACTATATAAGGTGGTCCAACTCCCCTTCAACTAGCAATGTGGGACTAAACTTTAGCACCACTAGCACAACCATATGCTGCCATATACAAGTGGGCCAAAGAGAATTTCAGAATTTGTCTAATGGGCCAACAACCCAATATACACCAAATTCCAACAATCCCCCACAAAGTCTCATTGGCACATCACAACACTTTTCTTCTAGAACATTGTTTTATATACCGGTGTGTAGTGGATACTGTTAAGTTGAACTTCCATGTTAAACTTCATGCTACACTAGCTAGTAACTTGAATAGTGGACTATTCCTTGAACTACAAGTTTTCTGCGCGCTAGTTTCACATAAAATCTAGACCGGTACAGGGCTACCGTCGGCTTCCCCGCGGTTTGGAGTTTATGCGTCATACTCCAGGGCCTTTCATGAGTTTATTAGAGAGCACCCAACTCTCACGGACTGCGACGTTTGATAGTCAGACTCATATAGGTGTGTTCCTCAAGAGATGTTCTGCAGGACATCTCCGCTTATAAAAAGCCACTTGGAACACATTAAGATAAATATCAACCTGCCATACAGATTAAGAGAGTATTGCATCTTTATGGAGATGTAAATATAATATAGGGATACTCTCCTCTCAGCTGACCAATAGCTTGTCTCCCAGCTCTAATTCACGGGATCTCCGATCACATAGAGTGGGTTTCCACTGGGATCAACTCATAACGTGGGTCTCAAACCCATCTCTCTCGATGCATTATCTATCACATTGCGTGATAAACCCTTTGTGAAGGGATCTGCCAGGTTCTTAGATGTTTGGATATAATCTAACGCAATAACTCCGGAGTTTCTCAGTTTCCTGACAGATTTCAATCTCCTCTTCACATGCCTTGATGACTTCTTATTATCCTTAGAACTGTTTACTTTGATGATCACAGTTTGATTATCACAGTTCATCGGGATGGCGGGTATTGGTTTTTCAACCACAGGTAAGTCCTGTTAGGAATAAGCAACTTGTATTACTCTGGGGGCCAAAGGCCACAATATATAGTACAGGTACATATGGAAATATGCAGGAAGCCCCCTAACATATGGGGAAAATACAATATACAAATATATACATCTAACACCCCCTCCCCCTCAAACTCATGGTGGATCCACAACACTGAGTTTGGCGAGTAAGAAATCATGCTTTCGTAAAGAAATCCGCCAACTATAAATCTGAAGGCACATACTGAAGCGCAACAACCCGAGCCTGCACCTGAGCACGTGTATAGAAAGCATCAACACCAATATGCTTGGTAAGCTCATGCTTGACCGGATCACGTGCAACACTAATAGAACCTGTACTGTCAGACAAAACCAGAGTGGGTGTAGTAATAGAGACCCCAAAATCCGCAAGTAACCACCGTAACCAGGTCACCTCAGTAGTCAACAAGGCCATAGCACGCAACTCAGCCTCAACACTCGAACGGGAAACCGCTGTCTGTTTCTTCGTCTTCCAAGCAATGAGCGAACCACCAAGAAACACACAGTAAGCAGAAAGTGAACGGCGATCCGAAGGATCACTCGCCCACGTAGCGTCCGAATAGCACTGGAGCTGGAGGGAACTGGAACGAGGAAAGAAAAGGCGACGATTGATCGTACCCCGAAGATAACGAAGAACACAGAGAAGATGACTATAGTGAACGGTGGTGGGAGCAGAAACAAACTGACTCAGAATATGAACAGGATAAGAGATGTCAGGATGAGTGACAGCAAGATAAACAAGACTCCCAACAAGATGGAGATAACGCGTCGGATCAGGAAGAGGATCACCATCAGTGGGTTGAAGCTTAACATTAAGCTCCATAGGGGTCTCAACAGTGTGCTCATCCCCAAGAGCAGCACGAGCAAGAAGATCCTGAATATACTTTTCCCGGGAGATGTAAAAGCCATCAGAAGTGGAGGAGACCTCAATCCCAAGAAAGTATCGAAGAGGACCAAGATCAGTCATAAGAAACTGATCACGAAGACGAGCCTTAACAAAGGCGATATACTCAGAATCATCACCAATAATGATCATATCATCAACATAGAGAATAAGAAGAGTGCGTCCACGAGGAGAAGTGTGAACAAACAGCACTGGATCATGAGCACTAGGAGAGAAACCAGTAGCAGTCACAACAGAAGCGAAGCGCTCAAACCAGGCACGGGGGGCCTGTTTGAGCCCGTAAAGAGAACGTCGAAGACGACAAACCATCCCCTCGGGGACAGAATACCCAGGAGAAGGCTGCATATAAACCTCCTCACTCAACTCACCATTGAGAAAGGCATTCTGAACATCAAGCTGGGACACAGACCAGTGACGAACAGAAGCAACAACAAGAAGAGTACGCACAGTGGTCATATGAGCCACAGGAGCAAAGGTCTCATCATAGTCATGACCATGCTCCTGTTGAAAACCACGAGCCACAAGACGCGCTTTATAGCGCTCAAGAGATCCATCAGAGCGGGTCTTAATCTTATAGACCCACTTACATGTGATAGGACAAACACCGGGAGGGGAAGAAACAAGATCCCAGGTGCCAGTGCGCTCAAGCGCAGCAATCTCCTCAGCCATGGTCAGCTGCCATTCAGGATGATGCTTAGCATCCCGATAAGAAGTCGGCTCGGAGGCAACAGAAAGACCATACTGACTAGGAGAGTAACGATTGGGGCACGACGCTGACGAACAGGAAGAGTAGAGGGAATGTAATGACCTCGGATCGGCAAGGATCCTAAGTCCCTGTGATTAACATGCTAGTCCCTGGATCAATAGCTAGCACTCACAGTCGATGAAATATCATGTAAAACACAAATTCTTTATTACACGGAGAATCCAGAGTATGAATTTATTACAAAAATTGCTTAGCATTATGCTAGCTCAAATAACAGCGGAAACATAAAATAAGCATGAGTCCATCAACGCCCCAGGCTTGTCGAGTGTAGTCCCGCGATCCCTACGCACCTTTCAATCTTCGGATTCTGCATATAAGATGTGCAGCCAACAAGTTGGGTCAATACTTTGAATGTATTGGCAAATTACACCAAGGAGAGAAAAGACTATCTCTACATGCAAGGCTGGTATAGGCTGTAGAGTTCATTTGCTCGAAGCTAGTTTTCTTAAGTAGAGAGAAGAAGAGAGAATTGTCCTACTTTGTAAACATTTGCTTAGATAAAATAAGGTCGAGTGGCACACGAGGATATTACGCACGAAGTGTCCAAACAACCAAACACTTGGATATTACGCACCAAGCGTCACTTGGATATTACACACCAAGTTCCCAAATTCCCACCCATTAGCGATATTACGCACGCCATGGGGTTTTAAAACTTTGTTTTTAGAAAAGAGAGAGGAAGATCCTTCAGAGGCTCCATCCTTCAGATGCTCAATGTTGTTCTGTTTCCGTGAACACGGCTGATCGATTAGATTGCAATACTCTCGAGAGTTTGTGCACTTTACCCACAATCCATGATCAAGTCCTTTTACAGACAAGACCATGGAGAGGCTTTCCCTTAGTATCCCCTCTACCTTCCGGATCCAACAGTGCCAAGAACCTCCAAATGTTGGTACCCAGGTGAGGTTTCCCACTAAGTACTAGGCCAAGACAGAGCCCATAATGTATCGTGGTTGCACTGGAAGCTTCTGAATTCTGAAACATGGCAGACTTCTTTGATTTCTGGGCGGCCGTCCTCCACCAAAATCTCACTCGTTGACCCGACAACCATTCCGCCCAGAAGAAAACTTAGTTTTATCTTGAAGTGGATTTGAGAAGAAAAGTTTGCTCTAGAGAGCCCTTATACTTGGAAAAATTCTTTGTCTTTCGAACCCCCCAACGGTACTTTGTATATATAGCATAGCAAGCAATACTTAGCAAAAACAAGGGTAACCTATTAGGAAGGTAAATCCTAAGTATAGAGCTACTCATGGCATACTACAAAATTATCGCACTTGCAAAATAATACTAAGGAAAAATTCTACTAGAACATCCTACACATGCATACTACAGAATTTTGAAGATCACATGCTTAGAATCAAAACTGGTACAAAATTATGAACAAGTGGTGTAACTTGCGTTGATCCGAGCAGCACTCTATGACGAGGTTTCGACTCGTCAATGCCCATTGTTATGGACTTGGGTTTTGGAGAAGATGGGGATGCTGGAGATCATGGAACGGTTAACAGACAAGCAACCAGGGGACACGAGATTTACCCAGGTTCAGGCCCCCGGAGGGAAAACCCTACTCCTGCTTGTCTGCTCTTGATTACAGCGGAACCGAAGGTTACAGGGTGCGCAGATTCGATCTGGCGTGGAGGTGCGTGTGCAAAAGTATGAATCGATAGATCTAGACCATGCCCTCCTGGCCTTTATATAGACTTAGGCAGGTCCCGGGCATAGTCCTAGTCGGTTATAGGTTCTAGGGTTTTACCCCTTTGAATTTCCTATCTACTCTAGTCTTGCTCTCCAAGGATCCGAAGGCGTTATGGGCCTGGGCCACCCGAAAGTCTTCATGGGCCAGCGTACTTCCGCCGTGGGCCTTCCTTGGGCTGGACTAGGTATGCTGAGGTCACGCACCCGTAGGGTACAACCATGTCAGTAGCCCCCGAGTGATCAGTCGAATCGTAGATTCGGCTGAGGACTCTTTAATCCTTCGGGTGCAACTATGTATTAACAGTTATGTGTGTAGGGATCGTTGATGCGTGTGCCTGACTCACCCGACGGATCAGGGTCAGTTAACTGTCTTAGGACGAAACAACACGATCTTCTTCAGTTTCGAGTCCCTCAACTCGAAACTGGAACATGTGCTGGCGTAATTCGACTCAGGCCGTAGAGGACTTATAGAAGTAGAATTCCAGTGAATTTAATTGATGTACCCAACGCGTCCGCTGGGATTTTTCGTCGTACCTGTTGGCACGGATTCATACTAGCAGAGCGCAGTCGGGTGCGTTGCCAGGCCACCAGATTATATCTGTAGGTCTTATCTTCGCGTCGCGGATGCATCATCCGAACATTTGTCACCGCGGAGGTGTTTCGGGTGACCAAGGAGATCGTTGCTCACTCAGGGTTTTGTTGGGGCAGAGTTGCCAAAAAGTTTTTGCATGCTGATCCAAAAGATCGCAGTCGAAGATTTCATAGGGTGCGCGACCAGCGCTCCCTATGGGAGTAGCCCCCGAGTGTCTGTTCGAGTCGTAGACTCGAGCGGAGACTTTAGTTCAAACATTGCTCAGTTGTTAAGTCCGTAGGACACAAAAATTTTCGGATGCTTAAGTCCATCCTCCCTATGGGAGTAGCCCCCGAGTCCATAGTGGAGTCGTAGACTCGACGTAGGACTCGAAGATATATTTTGTATTTATTTGAATTTCGGGTGCGCGGCCAGCGCTCCTGATAGGAGTAGCCCCCGAGTATTTAGTCAAATAGAAGATTCGAGTGAGTGCTCTTAGCCGTGGAGCCGAGAAATTGTAGTTGGTGCTAGTATAGCTTTTGATGACATTAGTGCTGACGATCGATGACCTCAAGCGTCTGCTACGCCAGAGATGACTTGACTGGACGAATGTGGGTCCCACTTGCTGACTTTGAATTGACCGGTCACGCACGGCGTGGATATAATTACGGCATCTCCTTGATTTCCGCGCGTAGTGGACGGCGTGGTAACGACGGTTCGTTGTGATGTTGACACGTGTACGGTCAGATCTGCCGTTGGCGTTAGGTCTTCTGGATGGACGGCTGCCGTGCGTCGTCTTCGCAGTTATAATCATTGGGGAAAATCGCGTTTGTTTTCACCGCATCAGTTCTTGTTTTCACTGCCTCCTTGTGCTCTAGCGATTCTTGCTGCGCACTAGGATTTCCTTCCACATTTCCGTCGCTGTTTCTGCGTCTTCACCGCCGGCGCCGCCTTAGCGCAATGGGGAAACCCAAGAAATCCTCGTCTGCCGTTGGTACTAGCGCTGCCGGAGGAAAGAAGAATATCACCGACGGTGGCTGGCGGCGATCAGAGACGCGGAAGAGCGATCTCCGCAAGCTTCGCGAGCGGGGTCTGATCCCACAAGATAGGGAGGCCGTCAGGCTCCCCGGCAACGAGGTAATCCCACGTCCCCCATCTGGGTATCGGGTTATGTTTCTCGCCTTCGTTATTCGTGGGTTTTCTTTTCCGGTCCACAACTTCCTCCATGGACTGCTCTTCTTCTATGGGATTCAGCTTCATCATCTGTCTCCCAATTCTCTTCTCCACATTGCTTGTTTTATCACTTTTTGCGAGTGCTGGCTTGGCATTGAGCCGCACTTTGGCCTCTTTCGGAAGCTCTATTCCATGAAGAGGCAGTCTGGTTTGGATGGTGTGTATCCCATTGGGGGTTGCATCATCTCACTGAGTCCCAACCTTCTCTTCTTTTCTTTTTCTATGTCTGAATCTGTCCAGTACTGGCGGAGGCGATGGTTTTATATCCGCGACTCCGTAGTGCCCGGGCAAGATTTTGGGCATGTTCCCTTTGACCCCTCCCAAATGATTGAGAATAAAAGGTCTTGGAAAAACCAAATCCTGGACGGTGAGGTCGCGGAAGTAGAGGCCCTTTACCGTCGGGTGGAGGATCTCCAGCTGATTCCGGAGAAGGAGGTGAACGGCGTGGACATCATCCGAACTTTTCTTGAGCGTCGGGTGCAGCCTCTCCAAGCGAGGGCGCACCCAATGTTTCTTTATTCTGGGCGCCGTGATCCGACAAGGGTTTCGGCTGAGAAAATCTCCGAGGGGGATCTTGACAGGGCCCTTCGCGCGCTGCTGAAGTTCAAGGCCGGAGAAGAAATCCCGGGGAAATCCCTAACTCCTCCATTTTCTTCGACGTTGGCCGTACCGCAGGTGTAGATTTGTGCACGTAGTGCTTTTGTCGGCTGTGTATTTATTTCCTTTGTTTGCTAACAAAGTTCCTTCTGATTTTGTAGAGCTTCAAAGTGCCGGGCATGGTACCGCCATTGCCTAAAAAGTATCCGAATGCCCCGGACAATGAAGTGGTTGAGTCCGTGTCCGAGCTGCCGTCGGCGCGATCTCCGGCGGAGGATGCTGACGAGTCGAGTGAGGACCATACGCGCAAACGATCACGATGCTCCAGCGAGTCTTCGGATGCCTCGACTCCTCCGACTCCCAGGAACCCTCTGGGCCTTGAGCGTCATAGTGACGGTCATGGAGGCTCTTCCTCTCCCATTCCTGCCATTCCTGTGCGGGCTGTAGCGCCGCACCCGCCAGCGAAGCGGAAGAAGGAAGAGAAAAAGGAGGAGAATAAGGAAGAGAAGAAAGAGGAGAAGAGAGCCCAAAGGACTCCTCCTGTCTTCGACTTGAGCTCATTGGGCTCGTAGGTTTCTTGTTATATTGCTGTTCCCCTTGGTATTCTTGATTTTGCACTTGTGCTAATTCCTTCGTATGCAGGCATTCTTCCCACGACTCCTCTAGTGATGGTGCTCGGGAAATGATGGGGGAGTCGAAGATTGCATCTCCTCCTCCTCAGACGGTGGCGACTTCGGGTGGCGCAGCTCCGGATCCTCCGTTGCAGGAGGTGCAGGTGGTTGGGCCTCAGAATTTCGCAGGCGGGCCTTCGGAGTCGCCATCGGAGCATGTAAGTTTTTTCTACTTCATGCCACGGGGGGAGCCCCCGAGTGTCTTCGTGTGCGAATTTTGTTTTTTTACTCCTTTGTGTTGGGCGTAGCCCCCCAAGTCCTTTTCTTACTGCTATTTCTTTTCCTTCAGGCTTTCGTGCAGGAGGCCAAGCGGCTGGTGCAGGAGCGCTTGGCGCTGGAAGCGAACCTTCGGCAGCTTCAAGGTACCTATCTGCCTTTTAGTGCCTCTCTTATATATCCTGGTCCTGTTCTTTGACACTTGCTTGTCCTGAATGCAGAGGAGCATAACACTTCTCTCCGTGAGGTCGACGCTCTCAAGAAGAGCCTTGGTCAATCGGAGCAGAAGGCCGAGGCCGCCGTTGGTGCGAAGGAACGCCTTGAGCTAGAGCTGACTAAAGCAGCCGAAGCTAAGGAGCGTCTGCAGCAGGAGGCCGCGGATCGTGAGGAACAGCTGGCCACTGTTGCGGCTGCTCGTGAAAGAGAGGTAGCAGCGAAGCTCATGACTGCTGCCAAGGCTCTTTCGGGTGAGTGCTAGATTTGTGCTTGTTATTTCATGCCTCGTGTCTTCTTCTTTGTTGCTTTTCTTCATGTCTTCCTTCTTATTTTTTTTGTCTTAGATGCCGCAGGCATCGAGTTTGACCGCGGTGCTCTAGAGCATGGGAGTGCTCTAGATGATGCTACTGTGGCGGTCGAAGACCGCTGCAGTACCGTCGTCAGCTCCCTTGCCAAGGCGAAGGAGGTCCTTGGACGCTTCTTCAAGGAGCTTGTCCCCAAGGGCGTGGCCCTCGATGATGTGGATGCTCTGGCGGAGGCTCTGTCAGCCGAAGCGCCTGCGGCGTACAAGCGCAAGCAGAAGGGCATCGGCGCGTCCGTCGGGCTGGCGATGGCCTTGGCGGCTGGAGCGGAGCTGGATCTGCCCCAGATCACCTCTCGGATGCCGACGACTGCGGATGGATCTGAGGTAGCCTTTGCTGCCTACTCTGCGCGCTGCAAGCGATATGGGCCCAAGCTCATTGATTTGCTGTCTGAGTATGCACTGCGGCAGCAGGGCGGGGCCAAAGCTAGGCAGTCCGCCTCCGAGGCGACTCAGGGTGCCGCATCTTAGGCGTTGTAGACGTAGGGTAGTTTGTAGTCTGCTTTTGTTGTAAATATCTTGAAGAACACCATCCTTGTGCCACGTAGTGGCCTTATATGTTAATGAATTCTTCTGAGTTGCTGCTCTATCACTGTCTAAATGTCTGTGTTCCTTTCTTTTTCTGCTGCTATAGGTTCCTTCGGGTGCTGACCCTGTGGACACCCCATCCACAGTGCCGCTGCGACCATCTTTGGATGATTCCTCGCAGCTCTCTTTTCTTCGGGATCGTGTGCGTAGTCTGGAGAGGGAGTTGCTCGGGTTACGCGGTCATGCCGATGTTTGGAAGTCCAAGGCGGATCGTGGTGCAGCCAGAGAGGAGTACTTGATGGCGGAGCTAGTTCGGCTGTCCGAGCAGCTGCAGTGTAAGTTGTTCTTTGGTTCGAGCTGTAGCTCAGTTCTTCGGATGGGCCTGCGGGCCTTACTCTTATTTTCTGCGTTTATCGCAGGTGCAAACCTTGCTCCGAGGGAAGAAAAGGAACGTGTCGCTGTTCGGGTCAATTGCTTGACTCAGCAGGACATGGAGGCTGGCGGCTTCTTCTGGATGGATCGTGATCGCGCCATGGCTCTAGAGACGGTGCAGGATCGTGTTCACCAAGTTTCGCGGGTGCTCCGCCAAGTGCAGACATCGCTTTCCTCGGTGCTGCACGTCATATTTCCTTTGGATGCCGTACCGACGAGCCTTGCGGGTCTTCTGTCGAAGTTTCGAAGCATGAGCAATGTCAAGGAGTTGGTGCGGCAACAACTCGTCGCTGGAGTTAAGGCTGTGTTGTCTCTTGTGAGGCTGCATCGGCCTGATGTAGATTTGGCTGCTGTGGCCGCCGGGCCGCCTCTTCGGCCTGATGGTGGTGAGTGGGACATGCGCCCGCATTACGCGGCTGTAAGGCAGTATGCCGAACAGGTTGTAGATTTGTTTGAGCAGCGTGCTCGGGTTATTCTTCAGAATAGGTAGTACCTGAAAAAGAGATAGATGTAAAATTGGTATATTTCGGCTGGGTGTGTTGTGCCCTTTGTTGTAAAGGTATGTTTGTTGTGAGCACGCAGTGCTTTGAGTGAGTACGTGTCCTTTTTGTTTGCCTGACGTTGTCAGCTACTCAGGTGTACACGTTTTATTCTCAGTCGATGAAATCGTGAGGTGGGGGGAGCCCCCGAGTGCGTTTGTAGCATGTAGTAAAGTTGCAAAATAGTGAACTGAAGTTTTGGGGCGAGACACTTAGCTTTATTTATATCGTAATGAAGGAGGTACATTGTTCGGCTGAATAGCCTTGGCTGAAAGCCTTATTGAAAGTAAGGGGGTAGGTAGCTAGGGATAGAATCGTCGCAGGTGCGCGATGTTCCATGGGTTGGAGTATGCGACTCCAGACTCCACGTGCTTGAGGCTATAGGCGCCACCTGGGATGACTTCGGTGATGACGTAGGGTCCTTCCCATGGTGACTCGAATTTATGCCGTCGCTTTTGCTTGAGTCGTACGACGAGGTCTCCTTCGACGAAGGACCTTGGGCGCAGCCGGCGGCTGTGGTAGTTGCGGAGACTCTGCTGGTACACCGCTGATCGAGCTGCTGCTATATCCCGTGCTTCGTCGAGTGTGTGGACAGCGTCTTCGAGTGCAATCGTGGATTTGGCTTCGCTGTAAGCGACGACCCGTGGGGCCTGGTGGCGTACTTAGGCTGGTAGCACGGCCTCAGCTCCGTGTACCATGAAGAACGGTGTGTAGCCGGTGGAGCTGTTTGGCGTAGTCCGTAAGCTCCACAGGACGGATGGTAGCTCTTTCGTCCAGGCTCCAGCTTTTTGTTCGAGTGAACTCATGAGGCGATTCTTGATGCCAGCGCCGATTAGGCCGTTGGCCTTTTCCACTTGCCCGTGCGTTTGCGGGTGTGCCACTAAGGCGTACGTGATGTTGATCCCAAGGCCTTCGCAGAAGTCCTGGAATTCTTCGGAGATGAAGTTCGATCCGTTGTTAGTGATGATGTTGTGCGGTACGCCGAACCTGTAGACAATGGACTCGAAGAATTTGACGGCAGTTTTGCCTTTCTGGTTGGTGACTGGCATGGCCTCGATCCACTTGGTGAATTTGTCGACTGCACTAGGAGAAAAACGTGTCCCCCTTTCGAGGATTTTGGGAGTTTGCCGATCATGTCGAGGCCCCATTGAGCAAAAGGCCAGGCTATGGGTATGGGTCTGAGCTCGGACCCAGGTTCATGCGGTTTGTCGGAGAACTGTTGACATCCGTTGCATCTTCGGACGATGTCCTTTGCGTCGCTCATGGCCGTTGGCCAGTAGAATCCTGCTCGTAGAGCTTTGGCGACAAGGGAGCGGCTGCCTGCGTGGTGGCCGCAGATGCCCTCATGGATGTCTTGGAGTATGGCTTTGCCGTCGTCGATGGTGACGCACCGTTGTAGTACACCCGTGATGCTGCGTTTGTATAGCTCGCCGTTGATGATGGTGAAGGCTTTTGACCGACGAGATACGCGCCGGGCATCTGTCGGGCTGTCAGGTAGTTCTCCGTTTATCAAGAACTGGAGGTATGGTCGTGTCCAAGTTTCTTCGACTGCCATGACCTGCATTAGGTTGACCATGGCTACCTCTGTGTCTAGTTTATCGGGTCCTTTGTGTCCTTCGGGTAGCGTAGCCCCCGAGTGTTCTGCTTCTTCGGGTGATCCCTTGGGGAATTTCCGCTTGATGGATGGCACGCAGATCTGTTCGAGGAACACACCTGGTGGCACCTTTGCGCAGGTGGGGCCGATGTTGGCGAGTCTGTCAGCTTCCTCGTTGCTTTCTCTTCCAACGTGTCGAATCTCGCAGCCGTCTAATTCTCCTTCGAGTGCGTTGTACAGCGCACGGTACGTGATCATGTTTTCAGCGTGTGCGTCGCACTCATTCATCGTCTGCTGGACGACGAGGTTGGAGTCACCATAGATGACCAGGCGCGTTGCGCCGCATATCTTTGCCATCCTCATGCCATGGATGAGGGCTTCGTATTCGGCCTCGTTGTTGGAGGCTCGGAATTTTGTCCGGAGGACGTACTTCATCTTGTCTCCTTGCGGGGAGGTCAGTATGACCCCTGCTCCTGCTCCAGCTTCTCTCTTGGAGCCGTCGAAGTGCATTGTCCATGACTGCGACATGTCTGGGGTGTCTGGCAGTTGCAGCTCCATCCAATGTACCAGGAAGTCCGGAAGGACTTGAGATTTGATTGCGAGTTGCTTCTCATAGACGATGTCTAGAGGTGACAGTTCGATGCCCCACAGGGCCACACGTCCTGTGGCCTCCGGGTTATTCAGGATGCTGTTTAGGGGTGCCTCGTTGACGACCATCACCTGATGCTCCTAGAAGTAGTGGCTCAATCGCCGAGCCGTCATGAACACGCCGTAGGCTAGCTTCTGGTAGTGAGGTACCTCTGCTTTGTTGGTGTCAGTACCTCGCTGAGGTAGTAAATTGGGCGTTGGACCCCGTGGGTCTTTCCCTCTTCGGGTCGTTCGACAAAGCAGAGGTGTGTGGCTGCTATGTACAGCAGAAGGGGCTCGCGCTCCTTTGGTGTGACCAAAACGGGCGAGGTGGAGAGGAGCCGTTTGAGGCTTTCGAATGCATCGTCGGCTTCTGGTGTCCACTCGAACTTGTCTGCCTTGCGCAGCAGTTGGTAGAATGGCAGGGCCTTCTCGCCCATGCGGTTGATGAATCTGCTTAGCGCCGCTATTCGCCCTGCGAGCTACTGGACGCCTTTTAGGTTTTTTGGCTTCTCCATTGCCATGATGGCTCTGATTTTCTTCGGGTTCGCCTCGATCCCTCGCTGAGAGATGAAGTACCCAAGCAGCTGACCCGATGGGACACCGAAGGCGCACTTTTCGGGGTTAAGCTTGATCCTGTAGCAATCAAGGTTATCGAACGTCTCGCGGAGATCGTCGATGAGTGTCCTTGCCTCCTTGGTTTTTATCACTATGTCGTCGACATAGACCTGGACATTGCGACCGATCTGGTCTTTGAGGCAGGCTTGCATGCATCGTTGGTACGTGGCACCTGCGTTCTTTAGCCCGAAGGGCATTGTGTTGTAACAGAATACTCCGAACGGTGTGATAAACGCCGTTTTATCCTGATCTTCGACCTTGAGTCGAATCTGGTTATAGCCTGAGTAGGCGTCGAGGAAGGAGAGTTTCTCACAACCTGCAGTCGAATCGATGATCTGATCGATCCGAGGAAGCGGGAAGTGGTCCTTTGGGCAGTGCTTGTTTAGTGACGTGAAATTCACGCACATCCGCAGGATGTCCGTGTCCTTCTTTGGGACCATGACTGTGTTTGCCAGCCACTCGCTTTTCTTGATTTCCCTGATGAAGTCTGCAGCGAGTAATCTGTTGATTTCCTTGCCGATGGCTTCGGCTCGTGGCTCCGACAGTCTCCGAATGGACTACTTGACTGGCTTGGTGTCTAGAAAGACATTGAGTGCATGCTCGGCGAATTCCCTGGGAACTCCTAGCATGTCTGCAGGACACCAGGCGAAGATTTCCCAACGCTCACGGAGGAATTCGACGAGCGCGCCTTCCTATGCGGGGCTGAGGTCGTTGGCGATCAGAGCCGTCTTGGAGGTATCCGTCGGGTGGACCTGCACTTTCTTGGTGTTGACGGTGGAGTCGAAGGACATGTCAGGTGCGTTATGTCGTGTGACTGGGGGTTCCCCATTGTCCGTTACCTCACGGAGCCTTACAAGCTCGTCTTGCATGCCAAAAGACTGGGAGATTTTGTTGAAATCCCTGTCGCATTGGTCCGATCGGGTGACGCTCCCGTGGACTGTGATGACGCCTCTCGGTCCTGGCATCTTGAGTAGTAGGTATGCATAATGTGGGACGGCCAGGAACCTTGCGAATGCTACACGCCCCAGGATGGCGTGGTATTGCGACGGCCAGTCCACCACTTCGAATTCGAGTCGCTCCTGCCGAAAGTTGTCCGGCTTCCCGAAGATGACGTCGAGCCCTATTTTGCCCAGGGGGAATATGCCCTTCCCTGGAACGATGCCGTGGAACGTTGTGTCTGACTGTTCTAGGCTGCATTGTGGGATCCGCATTGCTGCTAGAGTGCTTGCGAACATTAGGTTGACGCCGCTGCCGCCGTCCATGAAGACGCGACTCATCTCGAAGCCCCCGATCTGCGCCTCCAGCACCAGGGCAGCATGACCTGGGCGAGGGATCTGGCAAGGGTGATCTGCGCGAGTGAATGTGATGCAGGACTCCGATCCGCTAAGGTACTCAGGGATTGCAGGCGGAGTTGCCACGGCCAAGTTGATTTGTCGGGTGATTTTCTTCTGCACCCTATTTATGGGGCGTCCCTTCGGGATCATATGTAGTGCTCCTTTTGGTGGGGGGTACCCGACCCCGGCGTTGTTCTGCGCTGGTGCGACTGGTTGGTTTGGGCCTCCAATAGGCGGCGGTGGAGGAGCTCCGTGTGCTACTTCACCTGGCGCAGGTGCGTTTCCGAACGCAGGGATTGGGGCCTGTTGCCTCATCTACACCATGCTTTCACTGAGTTTCTGGCACTCGCGGCGGTCCTTGAGCATGTGGCTGGCTTTCTTTTGTGCCATCTTGTTTGTCGATGTAGAAGTGGATGGTGCATGGGCCTGAAAGTTTGTGGAATGCTGAGGGTCCGTTGTCGCGGTCGCGGCGTTGCCACGACTATGCTGGGCGTCCGTTGTCGCGGAAGTTTCCGCTGCGATATCCTCCGCTATTGCGGCTATTGTCGTTGTGGCGGTCGGCGTAGCCGGCCGCGACCATGTCGGGTCCGTCGCGGTCCTCGTAGACGCGCGATCTCCTCTTGCTGCGGCGTTCTCGCCTTTGGCCGTAGTCGTCCTCTTCATCTGATTGTGTGCGGTGGATGCAATCTTCGCCGTCTGCCCAGCTGTTGGCGATGTCCATGAGGTGGTCGAGTGTCTTGGGCTTGACGCGCCCAAGGTCCTCCTTGAAATCTTGGCGTTTGACGCCGTCCCTAAAGGCGTCGATGGCCCTCTCTTCGGAGATGTGTGCTGCGGATTTCTTGGTGGTAGACCAGCGTAGTATGTACGAGCGAATAGACTCACCCGTTCTCTGAGTGCATGCTCGCAACTCTTCGATTGAGGCAGGCCTCTTGCTGGTGCCCTTGAAATTTCGGATGAAGCTGTAAGCTAGCTCCTCCCAACTTCGGATGGATCCTGATGATAGCCTACTGAGCCAGACCCGCGCCGCGCCTGTCAGCTGCAGCTGGAGGCATTGCATGGCGGTTTCTTTGTTGCCGCCGTGAAGCTTGACGGATGACAGATGGTCGCTGAGCCAGGATTTTGGATCTTGCATGCCGTTGAACTTCGGAGTATCCGAAGGAAGCTTGAAATTGCGTGGCATCTGCGTTCGCCGAACAGATATGCTGAAGCATCGAGCTCCGCAGAGTTCTCCTTCATCTTCGTCCATCTCATATTCAGACGAGCATGCACGTTTGACTCGTGCTTTGTCGATTTTGCGCTGTGTAAGCGCGTCCCTAGCGTCGTAGTCGCGTTTATGGCGATGTGAGCTCTTCTTCCTTCGAGGAAGGTCGTGCTCCTCTTCCTCTTCGGATGAAGGGGTGGGGCTCCGGTCGCGCCTGGCCGGAGCTTTCTTCTTCGGCTCCGCAGGAGCATCTTCGTGGAGCGCAGCTCCAACGAGTCCGAGTCCGGTGAGTGCGGATTTATGCATGGCTCTTTTTGGGTCCCCCTCCGGAGGAGGGTGGGCTGCGAGATACGCAGTGGCTGCCATGATCGCAGCTTGCGGTGTCTTATGGATGATGTTGCCGTCGGCATCCATATCCATGAACGATGTGTGGAGAGTTCGGGTCACATCACGGCGTTCCCTGGGATCCATGTTCTCCACCCGAGAGCGGTGTTTGTTTCCCTGGTTTCCGTTTGTGCTAGAGTCGGGTGCCATGGCGGAGAGCGCAGCTCGTCGCGCGCTGGACTCAGAGGCTGCTTGCTTGCGTTTGTCAAGCGTCTCCTGCATCTTGACTTGCTTCTTGTGCTACTCGATGAGGAGGTAGTGGTATGCCATCAGTAGCTCACGTGAGGCATCTGCAGGTAGGACTATGTCGCCTGCTACGGCACGGCGTGCCTTAACCCATCCTTCTTTGCTAAGTTCGATGACGTGGCCATTGTTTTCCCCGTCGGGTGGGGGGGACTGGCTTCTTCTGTTCCTGCCGTTTTCGCCGTTTCTGTCCTGCGGGTTGGGGTTCATTTTGGGCGGCGGGTTAGGCGTTTGCTGCTCCTGGATGACCGTGGCGCATTGGTAGCGCTTGTAGATCGGTCCGCTGCTGCCGCAGCTTTCGGATCCGGAACCGTAGGTCCCCTCATCCGAAGGTGGATCGCACAGATTGGAGTTGCAGCTGTTGCTGTCGTAGAACTCATCTGTCAATGACGATGTGCGCAGCACGGGGTGTGGAGCCCACGAAGCGGGCCTGATTGATGGCACGGGCACCCGCTCAGGAAGGCGAAGGGTGCCAGTTTGTCCCTCCTGGAAGCAGAAGCTCCTGAATAGAATTTCGAGTCCGTCGCCTACGGGCTCGAAATCCTTCATGGTGGCCGGCGAGTGAGCGGTGAAGTCGAAAGCGCCGAAGAGGAGGTGATTCTCCGTCGCCGTGGAGTTGTAGATCGATCGGGTCGGGACCGTCACGATCGCACAATCAGCAGACCCGATTCCCACAGACAGCGCTAATTGACGAGGTTTCGACTCATCAATGCCCATTGTTATGGACTTGGGTTTTGGAGAAGATGGGGATGCTGGAGATCGTGGAACGGTTAACAGACAAGCAACCAGGGGACACGAGATTTACCCAGGTTCATGCCCCCGGAGGGAAAACCCTACTCCTGCTTGTCTGCTCTTGATTACGGCGGAACCGAAGGTTACAGGGTGCGCAGATTTGATCTGGCGTGGAGGTGCGTATGCGAAAGTATGAATCGATAGATCTAGACCGTGCCCTCCTGGCCTTTATATAGACTTAGGCAGGTCCCGGGCATAGTCCTAGTCGGTTACAGGTTCTAGGGTTTTACCCCTTTGAATTTCCTATCTACTCTAGTCTTGCTCTCCAAGGATCCGAAGGCGTTATGGGCCTGGGCCACCCGAAAGTCTTCATGGGCCAGCGTACTTCCACTGTGGGCCTTCCTTGGGCTGGACTAGGTATGCTAAGGTCACGCACCCGTAGGGTACAACCATGTCACTCTACACAATAGCACTCCTTAGCGCACTCCGAGCAATCTAACGAATCACAAACATAGATCTGATCACAACTTGCTCGAAGCATATCACAAAGAAAATCATGCATGCATGCAACATGGTATTTTATGCAAGGTTGGTTCTTCTAAATTGATTAATGTAGCAAGTTTGTGTTGTGATAGTGTAAGGGTGTCACTAGGATTGATTTCCAAGGATTTAGATCTAATTGAATCACTAAAAACAATTCCTAAGATTGTAGGGAGATCAAACCATCTAATTAGCCCCAAGCTAGATCTAATGATCCTAAGCAAAGTTTAATGAGTTGGATCAGTAGGTATTGTGGAAACAAAGTTATTGCAACAAGAATCAATTAAAATAGAATTTTAATTATTTTTCTATAGAATAAACACTCTAATCTAATGATTAAAATCTACACCTAAAACCTTACTGTGAACCTAGGATATTATTGCAGATTTGGATTCTCCTCAAAATTAGGAATCCAACGGTATATCATAAGCTAAAATTGGCCAAGTAGTTATTTTTCTACGATTTTAGCAATATTAAACTTAATCTGCAAAAATCAAAACAATCTAGCCTGACCCTAACTCAGAACGCGCCAAGTGGCGGCTTCTGGCTGGGCCAGCTGGCCAGGCGGGCGACGCGGCGCGACGACGACGCGCCTGCCACGCGGCGGAGTGTGATAGGCGCGTACCCCTTCGGGTCTCCTTCTAATCCTAGCCACAAATGGAAGATCGAACGGTTAGGGGCAGCGCGGCTTACATGCGGTGGCGACGATGGTGGCGAGCGGCGGCGGCGTCAATGGTCGACGAGTGGCGGCGCTCCGGCGGTTCCCTGGAACAACGGCGAGGTCGACGAGGTTCGCCTGGCTCTCGCGGTCACGCTCGCGTCCTCGTCGTCTCCCCTTGCTTCCTCGGCTGTCAGCGGCGTCCTGCTGATCTCCTCCGTCTCCGGCGATGCTCCGGCGTGCAATCGCGGGCGAGTTCCTGTGAGAGAGAAGGGGAAAAGCACGCGGCTAGAATCAGTGGTGGATGGGGAATCTCCAGAGAGAGTAAGGAGCAAGGGAGGGGCTTCGAACCGTCTTCGGCGAGGTTAACCCGACGGCGGCGGTGCGATTCGATGACGGCTAGGGCTTTTTGCAAGAAGGAAATCGAGCGGGGCAAGCCGAGGGTGGTGGGGTTTAAATAGACGGGAGTCTTGGCGTCGGGAACACGGACTCCTCTTCGAATAGGTCGGAGTCCGACCATCTCATGGCGGCGCGCGGTTTCCGTGGGGAGGAAGGTGATGACGGGTGGGTCCCGCGTGTCTGTGGTGGAGGAGAAAGTGGGCTGGCGAGCGCTGGCGTGTTTGCTGCTGCGCGGGCGTTGGGGGGCGGGGTGGGCTGGCGAGCCGGCCCAACTAGATTAGCTGCTGCCCCTTTTTTTCCCTTTTAACATTTTTCCTTTTTCTGGTTTGGTAAAACCCAAATAACTTTTGCAAGACAAGTCCAAAAGTGTTGAAACTTGTTTCCAAATTTTTGTAAAAATAAGGTGGTCAACATAGGACCATGGTTTACTGTTTTTACATAGTTTTTTTTGAAGGGTCAAACTAGTACAACAAAAGTGCTCACTTATGGAAATAATTAATAGGATTTTTAATAGGTTTAAGTGTTAGGATTTTTATTGCAATTTTCAATTGTAGGATGCAATGATGCAAGGATGATGCATGACACTAATAACATCCTAATACAAAATCTGGGATGTTACAAACCTACCCCCCTTAAGAGGAATCTCGTCCCCGAGATTCGGGTTGGCTAGCAAATAGGTGTGGGTGCTCTGCCCTCATGTCTTCTTCACCCTCCCACGTAGCTTCTTCCTCGGAGTGGTGGTTCCATTGTACCTTGCAGAATCTTATAGTCTTGGTGCGGGTAATCCTTTCGGCTGTCTCCAGTATTTTGATGGGTTTTTCCTCATAGGTAAGGTCATTCTCCAATTGAACCTCATCTAGGGAAATGGTGTCTCATAGCGGTGTTTCAGCCATCTCCGGGTGACATTTCTTTACTTGTGACACGTGAAACACATCATGAACCGTCAGTTCTTCCGGTAACTCCAACTGATAAGCAACTTCTCCTCTACGGGCCAGAACCTTATATGGCCCTATGAATCGTGGGGCTAACTTGCCCTTGATTCCGAACCTCTTAACTCCCCGTAGGGGTGAAACTCGGAGATACGCACGGTCCCCTATTTCATAGGTCACATCTCTGCGCTTGGAATCAGCGTAACTCTTCTGTCGGGATTGGGCTACCTTTAGCCTGTCCTGAATCTGCCATACCTTTTCTTCGGCATCCTTTATCAAATCAGGTCCAAAAAGACTGCGTTCACCAACTCCATTCCATAGCAATGGAGTCCTACACTTTCTGCCATATACAACTTCAAACGGAGCCATCCTGATACTTGTCTGGTAGCTGTTGTTGTATGAGAACTCAGCATATGGCAGGTTATCGTCCCAACTGGACCCATAGTCTAGTGCGCAAGATCTCAACATATCTTCCAAAATTTGATTCACCCTTTCTGTTTGGCCATCTGTCTGAGGGTGGAAGGCAGTACTGAATTCTATTCGGGTTCCAAGAGACTCATGTAGTTGTCGCCAAAACTTTGAAGTAAACTGGGTGCCTCTATCTGACACAATTCCCTTGGGAACACCATGCAGACTTACAATTCTTGACATGTATATATTAGCAAGCTTAGCACTTGTATATGTGGTCTTTACGGGGATGAAGTGAGCCACCTTGGTAAAGTGGTCCACCACTACCCACATAGAATCAAATCCAGAACGAGTCCGGGGCAATCCCATGATGAAATCCATGCCTACCTTGTCCCACTTCCAGTCGGGTATAGGTAGTGGTTGAAGTAATCCTGTCGGTTTCTGATGCTCGGCTTTAACTCTGTTGCACACATCACACAGAGAAATATATTCTGCAATATCTCTCTTTAGGTTATTCCACCAGAATCTATCCTTCACATCCATGTACATCTTTGTGTTACCTGGATGAATTGAGTATGGAGAATCATGAGCTTCTTGTAAAATCATCTTCCTGATATCGGGGTCGTTGGGAACACACAAACGCTTCCCATGCCAGAGGGTTCCTTGTTCGTCCAGTCGAAATTCTTTAGTCTTTTCATCACTTATCCTGATTCTTATTTCTTCCAACTCTTTATCTCCCTTCTGTGCTTCCTTGATTCTTTCTAGGAAGGTGGATACTATTTCCATAGTCGCTATGTGCCCTTTCGGAACTATCTCTAGCCTGAGATCCTTGAATTGTTTGCATAAATCCTCTAGAAGTTCCCCTGCGGTAAGTCCATTCACATACACCTTACGATGTCACATCCCAAGATTTTCCAAATCTTGTTATGTGAAAAATAAATGAATAAAATAAAACTTTGTTGATTTTCAAGGCCAGAAGAAACTTTTTGAATTCAAATGGAACCTCAAACCAATTTGAATCAAGTAAATCCTAAAGAGATTTAAAAAGATAAACTTTTATTAAAGGAAAATAAAAATAATTAAAAATTACTATTTTGGATCTATAAATAAAAGATTTTGTTTTCAAATGAAAAGGTGAATTTATAAATAAAGATTATTTTATAAAGCCAATTAAAACCTTATCCAAGATTTTGAAAATAAAACATTTTGTTTTGATTAAAATAGTAAAGGTTTATTTAAATAAAATAATAAGGAATTAATATCCATTTTTATTTAAATAAAATGTTTTACCATTTTAATTAAAACATCAAAACTTATTAAATTATTTTAAATAAGTTTTCTAAGTATTTTATTTTCTTAAATAAAACCTACTGAAGTGTTTTGGCTTTATTTTAGATTTCAAAATAAATATTTTAAATAAAATAAATCCTAATTGATTTAATAATGAAGGTCTATTGAATTTAATTATTAATGGACCCTAAAATAAAAGGTTATTTTATTTTATTTTAAACAAGTTTCCAAGTATTCTTTATTTCCAAATAAAACCTACTGATTTGATTTTGAAAATATTTGGAATTTAAATGGAGATTTTATTAAATAAATCAAACCCTATTTTGATTAAATAATTAAAGGGCTATTTTATTTAATTATTAAATAGATCCTAAAAATATGAATAAAAATATTATTTTATTTTGAGATTTGGTTTATGTTGATAAACAGAACCAAAATCTCATTACAATTGTTTGAATTGTTTGAATTATTTGAATGCTTGAATAGTTGGATGAAATTCAAAACAGAAAAATAGAATTAGAAAAGGAAAAAGAATTCAGAAGAAAAAAATAGAAACTGGCCGACCCAGCCCAGCTAAAGCCCACCCTAGCCCAGCAGCCCATTTTTCCCACCCCTCTGACGAAATGTTTTCGCACTCAAACTCACACCCGCGAGGACACTTACGACTGGACCCTGTTCCCTTTCCCTTTCTCACTGACCAGAGGACCCCACCGCCACGTCCCTCTTCTTCCTCACCCCCACGACCTGTTCTTCCTCCCTCGCCGGCCGTTGCAGGCTTTGATTCGCGGCTTGAATTCGCCTTAACACGGCCACCTTAACTCGCAGCGACCAGGCACATTTAAACGCCAGTGACTCCTCTCCGTTTCCCCTCTGTCTCCTCCCCCAAGCACGCCCCCAGGCCGCCCCAATTTCTCCTCGAACAGCTCTGTCTCCGACGAGCTTCCACTTTCGAATCCGGCCGAGCCACATCACCTCCTGCCTCCCCGAACACACGAGCACGCTCACCGCATCCTGGCGCATCTTCCCGTGCTTTTCATTCATCCGCGGGTGCCCTGTAACCTCGGCTTCGACGATACCAAGCGTGCGCCGCCGTCTGCCATTACTTCGCCAAGCACCCCAGGAGAACCCCGACCGCCCTAAGCTCTCTCAAGGATGCACACATCTTCCCCAGGTCATTCCGCGTCTAACCATGATTCTGGTTTGCCTTCGCGTGACCCGTAGCGTCGTCCTCGACCTCGACCGCGTGCGTCCGTCGCCAGAACCAACTCCGGCGAGGAATCCTGCCCGTCCCCGTGTGCCCCCTGCTTCCCCAAGAGCACGTTGAGTATCAGTGCTGCATTGCGAACCTGGTGAGCCCCTCCTCCCTCTCCCTCTCTTCCTAGAATAGCCGGAACGCCTCTGCCCGAGCATCGCCGCCGCGCACCACCATCGAGCGCCGCCAGCCCTTGGTCAAATCAGTTTGAGCCGTTGGATCTTGATCGTATGTACGCGATAGATTGACTAAACGAACCGTTACACTTGATCTGCACCGCACAATCCCACTTAAATCATGCGGTCCACATCACGCGATCCTACCGAACCGTTATGAGCCAATAGGATACAGACACGTGGCCCAGAGATGTTTTAAAACAGAAATTGTCTTCTATTTGATGATCCAATTTGAAAAATCCATAACTTTCAAACCACACGTCCAAATTTTACAAATTTTATATCAATGAAATCAGGGGAACAAGCCCTAGCCAACCATGCCCTTGGTTTAGTAAATAGTATCTGTTAATTTGCTTGTTTTTGCAGAATCATTTGTGTGCTTATTTAGATTAGAAAAATTGTTTAAAAATGATTTTAGGGTTAAAATTTCTGCAAAATGGTTTGTTGTGACCTTACTGACCCTAGGAACCAACCCATGGTTTTGAAAATGAAATTGGAAAAATTTAGAATGGATTAATTGAATTAGTCTATTTCTAGCTAAGTAAAGATAATGGATTTAGTATGAAAAAGGATTTTGGAATAAAAACTTTGAGAAAATATTTTGATTCAAAGCTACTGACCCAAAACACCAAGTCTTGAGAGTTAGAAACTTTTGGTGATAAACTTAAAGATTTTGATTTGATAAAACCATTTTCCACCACATAAAATGTTGAAAGGATTTTAAAATAGTTTTTGGGCAAAACCCTCTAACTAATGACTTTGCCATTTTGGTAAATGACCAATTTGGACCTTACAAAGTTTAGAAACCTAGTGGAGACCACCCTTGCAATAGAACCATCCTTTGCATACTTATGCATGACTTAGATTCCATTGCTTTGTGAGTGTGAAATTATTTGTTTGACTTTGTTTTGGAATGTTAGTTGATCTTGTGTTTGCTTGATTGACTTGTAGTGAAGTTAGAAGTGTGAGACTAGCAAGAACAAGGAGTGAACCTATACCCTCTACCAAAAAGGCAAGTGATGCTTCATACTTTTGTCCCATTACTTTCACTGTGCATTAGTGATTTTTCTCTAAGTAAAACTTGCATGGATTTTGCTAAGTATAGACCTTGCTATAAGAAAACCTAGTAGATGAATCCTTAGTAGGATTTTCCTAAGTTAAAGATTCCTACTACTATCAAGCTTAGCCTAGCTAATAGAAAACATGGGTGGAAAATATATTCACACTATGGAAAAATCTCTAAGTCTGAGGACTTATGTTTTTGTGTAATAAAACAACTAAGTTAATGAATCACCTGGGTGGAATGGGCTTGCTTGGTGGTTTTTGGTTGAGTGGTTCACAAGGCCATGGACTTGTCTTGTGTATCTCACTTGTGGTATGCCACCCAGGCACAAAGAGATTTGAGATGTCAAATGTTGAGAAGCTTCAAGTGCAACCACTTGGCAATATGGGCTCTGCCATGATCATATAGGTTGCAAGAACTTAGCCATATGGACAGTGGGTGGTAGTGTTTGATAGGTTGGAGCGCGTCCATTTTGGTCTAAGGGAAGGCTTCTAAAATATTTTGTCTTGGGAAACCAAGTCTTGTGGGGAAAGTGCACCACCTCTGCAGAGTGAAAAATCTAAGTACTTATCCATGTCCCTGGTAAAGGACAATTTGAGCATCAAGACATGGAAGCAATCAAGAATCTCATCATTCAAATTTCTAAGTTAAAACTTGTGGTTTAAACAAGGGTTGTCTGAAATCTTCAATCTTTGATTGATAGATGCCTTGTAAAGGATCTTCAATCTTTGATTGAGAAAAATGATTTTGTCAAAACATAAACTTAGTATTTTCAAATTATAAGGAAAATCTATTTTGAGCAATGCAAGCCTCAACTCCACTTAGCCAAATGCATATAGATGATAGACTCCACTATACTACCATAGTATCACTTGCCAATACAGTTCAAATGTATTGACCCTTTGTGGTTGTAACTTGTAATGTTGCAGGTTTGATTGTTTAGAGAAGATTGATTGATTGATTAGGATTACAAAGTCTACAACCAACATCTGCCTGTGGCACTTTGAAGATGAAGGACCACTTGACTATAGTTATTCCGCTGCAATGTAATGTAATAGCCAAATGAGCTATGTAAGATGTAATAAAATTATGTTATTCCTGGTTATAAAGTTGTATTATGACCTTTGTTTCTTGATATTACATCTTAACTATGGATGCTAGCTATTGATCCAGGGACTAGCATTGTAAACACAGGGGGCTCTATCTTATTAAAGGTTGGAACCCCTACAGATGGTATCAGAGCATTGTGTTGCCTGTAGGATTTGTAAACCTAGGATTGGACAAAAACCCTTAGAAAATAGGAGTTATGTTTTGATCCAAAACTTATTTACAAAAACACTTGTAAACTCGTTCCTCAACCATTTTGGTTTCAACTATACATCTCATCTATTTCAAACTTGATGGAAAAACCTACCCATGGCCAAAGACTACACCATGTGCAAAGGACTTCTTCAACTTCTTCAACTCTAATGACTTCAACATCTTCAGCATGTTCACCAAGGACCTCCAACTTGGATATCACTAAGAACTACAAGTGAGACAAGGAAATCTTACTCGAGATTTAGAGACTGAGGGAATGCAAAATAAGAAGGAGCCATCAACAACTTTGAAGTATTGTAACCAAGAGTTTTTCTCAAGGAAACCATGATCCCAAGTAAGAAGAAGAAACCAAGAAGGAAGGAAGACCACAAGTGACCCATATAGATGGACCACCATATATTAGTTAAGTCAAACACACCAACTTATGTGGTGTAAAAAAAATATTTTGTTGCCTAAGTATGTGCTTGAAGCATTGTTGTTTGAGTGAAATGTTTGGTTTGTGATTGCTTGTGTGAATTGTGATATGTGTGATTAGAATTGATTCCTTAGAAAAACCTTTTACCTATTCTAATCTCCCTTCAACCCAAACAGATGACTTCTCCAAGAAACTCCAACATCAAGGTTGATGACAACAACAACAACCAAGAGGACAACATGAGAGAACTCATAGCAACCCAAAACCAGTTGAGCCAAGAGACAACTCAGCTTTTAGCCAACAACAATGGACTAGACCCAGCCATACAAAGGATTTTGAAACTTCAATCCCAATTGTTGCAAGGAATGGTTACTCAAATGATCAACATGGGAGAAAGCTTTTCCCAAAGAGCTAATGACAACAAGGATGACAAAGATGCTATTCTAGAAGGAACCCAAGCTAGCAATAATTTTAGATACAAGGATCATTCATCCAAGAAACATGAAGATCAATGCCCCAAGAAGAGAGAAAGATCTCCCACCTATGAAGAACATGAACTAGAAGAACTCCTAGCTTTGGAGAAACCCAAAAAGAAGAAGAAAGACAAAAGCCAGTTGCAATGTTACAATTGCAAAGAGATGGAACACTATGCCAGTGAATGCCCTGAAAAGAAGAAGAGCCAAGAAGACAAACAAAGGCTAGTGAAACCCAAGATGAGGAAGGATATTAACCAAGTGATGTGCAAATACTGCAAGGAGTTAGGACATTATGCATCATATTGTCCAGAGAAACCACCTCAAGACCTCAAACTTATAACCTGTTTCAAATGCAAGGAACTAGGCCACTATGCAAACAATTGTCCAGAAAAGATGAAGAACAAGTTAAACAAGTCTATGAAGGATCTCAACCTTGGCCCATGAGTCAAGAATGGAAACAAAGGGCACAATGCAAAAGTTTGCTTAGAGAAGTTTTCCCAGGATCCCAAGAAGGACAATTTGTAATTTTTGTTTGAAAGTTTTTAAGGGTGGTAGTACCCTAGTTGTTTTGAACCTGCTTGTAACCTAGCCTCCCCAAATCTCGGGACGAGATTTATTTTAAGGGTGGTAGCCTGTCACATCCCAAGTTTTTCCAAATCTTGTTATGTGAAAAATAAATGAATAAAATAAAACTTTCTTGATTTTCAAGGCCAGAAGAAACTTTTTGAATTCAAATGGAACCTCAAACCAATTTGAATCAAGTAAATCCTAAAGAGATTTAAAAAGATAAACTTTTATTAAAGGAAAATAAAAATAATTAAAAATTACTATTTTGGATCTTTAAATAAAAGATTTTGTTTTCAAATGAAAAGGTGAATTTATAAATAAAGATTATTTTATAAAGCAAATTAAAACCTTATCCAAGCTTTTGAAAATAAAACATTTTGTTTTGATTAAAATAGTAAAGGTTTATTTAAATAAAATTATAAGGAATTAATATCCATTTTTATTTAAATAAAAGGTTTTACCATTTTAATTAAAACATCAAAACTTATTAAATTATTTTAAATAAGTTTTCTAAGTATTTTATTTTCTTAAATAAAACCTACTGAAGTGTTTTGGCTTTATTTTAGATTTCAAAATAAATATTTTAAATAAAATAAATCCTAATTGATTTAATAATGAAGGTCTATTGAATTTAATTATTAATGGACCCTAAAATAAAAGGTTATTTTATTTTATTTTAAACAAGTTTCCAAGTATTCTTTATTTCCAAATAAAACCTACTGATTTGGTTTTGAAAATATTTGGAATTTAAATGGAGATTTTATTAAATAAATCAAACCCTATTTTGATTAAATAATTAAAGGGCTATTTTATTTAATTATTAAATAGATCCTAAAAAATGAATAAAAATATTATTTTATTTTGAGATTTGGTTTATGTTGATAAACAGAACCAAAATCTCATTACAATTGTTTGAATTGTTTGAATTATTTGAATGCTTGAATAGTTGGATGAAATTCAAAACAGAAAAATAGAATTAGAAAAGGAAAAAGAATTCAGAAGAAAAAGATAGAAACTGGCCGACCCAGCCCAGCTAAAGCCCACCCTAGCCCAGCAGCCCATTTTTCCCACCCCTCTGACGAAATGTTTTCGCACTCAAACTCACACCCGCGAGGACACTGACGACTGGACCCCGTTCCCTTTCCCTTTCTCACTGACCAGAGGACCCCACCGCCACGTCCCTCTTCTTCCTCACCCCCACGACCTGTTCTTCCTCCCTCGCCGGCCGTTGCAGGCTTTGATTCGCGACTTGAATTCGCCTTAACACGGCCACCTTAACTCGCAGCGACCAGGAACATTTAAACGCCAGTGACTCCTCTCCGTTTCCCCTCTGTCTCCTCCCCCAAGCACGCCCCCAGGCCGCCCCAATTTCTCCTCGAACAGCTCTGTCTCCGACGAGCTTCCACTTTAGAATCCGGCCAAGCCACACCACCTCCTGCCTCCCCGAACACACGAGCACGCTCACCGCATCCTGGCGCATCTTCCCGTGCTTTTCATTCATCCGCGGGTGCCCTGTAACCTCGGCTTCGACGATACCAAGCGTGCGCCGCCGTCTGCCATTACTTCGCCAAGCACCCCAGGTGAACCCCGACCGCCCTAAGCTCTCTCAAGGATGCACACATCTTCCCCAGGTCATTCCGCGTCTAACCATGATTCTGGTTTGCCTTCGCGTGACCCGTAGCGTCGTCATCGACCTCGACCGCGTGCGTCCGTCGCCAGAACCAACTCCGGCGAGGAATCCTGCCCGTCCCCGTGCGCCCCCTGCTTCCCCAAGAGCACGTTGAGTATCAGTGCTGCATTGCGAACCTGGTGAGCCCCTCCTCCCTCTCCCTCTCTTCCTAGAATAGCCGGAACGCCTCTGCCCGAGCATCGCCGCCGCGCACCACCGTCGAGCGCCGCCAGCCCTTGGTCAAATCAGTTTGAGCCGTTGGATCTTGATCGTATGTACGCGATAGATTGACTAAACGAACCGTTACACTTGATCTGCACCGCACAATCCCACTTAAATCCTGCGGTCCACATCACGCGATCCTACCGAACCGTTATGAGCCAATAGGATACAGACACGTGGCCCAGAGATGTTTTAAAACAGAAATTGTGTTCTATTTGATGATCCAATTTGAAAAATCCATAACTTTCAAACCACATGTCCAAATTTTACAAATTTTATATCAATGAAATCAGGGGAACAAGCCCTAGCCAACCATGCCCTTGGTTTAGTAAATAGTATCTGTTAATTTGCTTGTTTTTGCAGAATCATTTGTGTGCTTATTTAGATTAGAAAAATTGTTTAAAAATGATTTTAGGGTTAAAATTTCTGCAAAATGGTTTGTTGTGACCTTACTGACCCTAGGAACCAACCCATGGTTTTGAAAATGAAATTGGAAAAATTTAGAATGGATTAATTGAATTAGTCTATTTCTAGCTAAGTAAAGATAATGGATTTAGTATGAAAAAGGATTTTGGAATAAAAACTTTGAGAAAATATTTTGATTCAAAGCTACTGACCCAAAACACCAAGTCTTGAGAGTTAGAAACTTTTGGTGAGAAACTTAAAGATTTTGATTTGATAAAACCATTTTCCACCACATAAAATGTTGAAAGGATTTTAAAATAGTTTTTGGGCAAAACCCTCTAACTAATGACTTTGCCATTTTGGTAAATGACCAATTTGGACCTTACAAAGTTTAGAAACCTAGTGGAGACCACCCTTGCAATAGAACCATCCTTTGCATACTTATGCATGACTTAGATTCCATTGCTTTGTGAGTGTGAAATTACTTGTTTGACTTTGTTTTGGAATGTTAGTTGATCTTGTGTTTGCTTGATTGACTTGTAGTGAAGTTAGAGAAGTGTGAGACTAGCAAGAACAAGGAGTGAACTTATACCCTCTACCAAAAAGGCAAGTGATGCTTCATACTTTTGTCCCATTACTTTCACTATGCATTAGTGATTTTTCTCTAAGTAAAACTTGCATGGATTTTGCTAAGTATAGACCTTGCTATAAGAAAACCTAGTAGATGAATCCTTAGTAGGATTTTCCTAAGTTAAAGATTCCTACTACTATCAAGCTTAGCCTAGCTAATAGAAAACATGGGTGGAAAATATATTCACACTATGGAAAAATCTCTAAGTCTGAGGACTTATGTTTTTGTGTAATAAAACAACTAAGTTAATGAATAACCTGGGTGGAATGGGCTTGATTGGTGGTTTTTGGTTGAGTGGTTCACAAGGCCATGGACTTGGCTTGTGTATCTCACTTGTGGTATGCCACCCAGGCACAAAGAGATTTGAGATGTCAAATGTTGAGAAGCTTCAAGTGCAACCACTTGGCAATATGGGCTCTGCCATGATCATATAGGTTGCAAGAACTTAGCCATATGGACAGTGGGTGGTAGTGTTTGATAGGTTGGAGCGCGTCCATTTTGGTCTAAGGGAAGGCTTCTGAAAGATTTTGTCTTGGGAAACCAAGTCTTGTGGGGAAAGTGTACCACCTCTGCAGAGTGAAAAATCTAAGTACTTAGCCATGTCCCTGGTAAAGGACAATTTGAGCATCAAGACATGGAAGCAATCAAGAATCTCATCATTCAAATTTCTAAGTTAAAACTTGTGGTTTAAACAAGGGTTGTCTGAAATCTTCAATCTTTGATTGAGAGATGCCTTGTAAAGGATCTTCAATCTTTGATTGAGAAAAATGATTTTGTCAAAACATAAACTTAGTATTTTCAAATGATAAGGAAAATCTATTTTGAGCAATGCAAGCCTCAACTCCACTTATCCAAATGCATATAGATGATAGACTCCACTATACTACCATAGTATCACTTGCCAATACAATTCAAATGTATTGACCCTTTGTGGCTGTAACTTGTAATGTTGCAGGTTTGATTGTTTAGAGAAGATTGATTGATTGATTAGGATTACAAAGTCTACAACCAACATCTGCCTGTGGCACTTTGAAGATGAAGGACCACTTGACTATAGTTATTCCGCTGCAATGTAATGTAATAGCCAAATGAGCTATGTAAGATGTAATAAAATTATGTTATTCATGGTTATAAAGTTGTATTATGACCTTTGTTTCTTGATATTACATCTTAACTGTGGATGCTAGCTATTGATCCAGGGACTAGCATTGTAAACACAGGGGGCTCTATCTTATTAAAGGTTGGAACCCCTACATACGACTTAAGGCATCAGCCACCACATTTGCCTTTCCGGGATGGTACTGTAAATCCAAGTCATAATCCTTAATTAACTCAAGCCACCTTCTTTGTCTCATATTCAACTCCTTTTGGGTGAAGATGTACTTCAAACTCTTGTGATCTGTGAACACATCACAATGTTTGCCCATGAGGTAGTGTCTCCATACCTTGAGTGCATGAACCACAGACGCAAGTTCCAAATCATGTGTGGGGTAGTTGTTTTCGTGGTTCTTAAGTTGTCGGGAGGCATAGGATACCACTTTCCCATCCTGCATCAATACACTTCCAAGTCCTTGTCGAGAAGCGTCACAATAGACTTGAAAATCCTTCTGGATATCAGGCAGACACAGAACTGGTGCCGTTACAAGGCGTTTCTTCAACTCTTGAAAACTTGGTTCACATGCCTCGGTCCATAGGAATTTCTTTTCCTTCTTTAATAGTTCCGTCATGGGTTTTGCTATCTTGGAAAAGTTTTCGATGAACCTCCGGTAATATCCTGCGAGGCCCAAGAAACTTCTAATATATCCCACATTCTTGGGTGACTCACATTCCGTCACGGAAGCTACCTTACTAGGATCTATGGCAACTCCTTTAGCTGACACAACATGACCAAGGAATCCCACTTCCTTTAACCAGAACTCGCACTTGCTGAATTTGGCATACAACTTGTGTTCTCTTAGCTTCTCCATGATAAGGCGCAGATGTTTCTCATGTTCCCTCTCATCCTTAGAGTATATGAGTATATCATCTATGAATACCACGATAAACTTATCCAAATATTCCATGAACACTTTGTTCATCATGGTCATGAAGTATGATTGGGCATTGGTCAGACCAAACGACATTACGGTGTACTCATACAATCCGTATCTTGTGGTGAATGCTGTTTTGGGCACATCCTGTTCTCGAATCTTCAGCTGAAAATAGCCTGATCGCAGATCGATCTTGGAGAACACACTGGCTCCTTTTAACTGGTCAAACAGGTCATTGATGTTGGGTAGAGGATACTTATTCTTGATCGTTACCTCGTTTAACGAGCGGTAATCCACAACCAGCCTCTTGGTTTTATCCTTCTTTTCCACAAATAGGACGGGTGCTCCCCAAGATGACGCGCTGGGTTGAATGAACCCCTTGTCCAATTGTTCCCTAAGCTGTTTCTTGAGTTCCTTTAACTCGTCCACATCCATCTTGTATGGTCTCTTAGCTATCGGCCCTGTGCCTGGCATCAAGTCAATGAGGAACTCGATATCACGGTCGGGTGGCATTCCTGGTAGTTCCTCCGGGAAGACATCTGGGTATTCCTTTACAATAGGTACCTCCTCCAAGCTAACCCCCTTAAGAGAGTTCACCATGACTTCTTTAAGTGCGAAATTCGACTTGATACGAATCCTCTTCCCTTCCGGTGTTGTGAGCATGACAGTTCTCTTGGCACAATCTATGACTCCTTCATATTCGGTCATCCAATTCATGCCCAAGATTATGTCTAATCCTTGTGATTCTAGAACCACTAGACTGGTGGGGAAAATGTGTGTCCCAATCCTTAGTTCTAATTCCCGACAACCGGAGTTTGCCACTATTTCTCCCCCAGGAGAACTTACCCTTAGAGGAAAGTTTATAGACTCCGTTGGTATCTTGCCTCTATCCACAAATACCCTTGATATGAATGAATGCGATGCACCGGTATCAAAAATAACAACTGCGGGAATAGAATTGAGTTTGAACTTACCAATCACAGAGTCTGGCGCATCACAAGCATCCTCCATAGAAACATGATTCACCGTGGCTTTGACAAACGGATTTGGCTTCTTCCCGTTTCCATTGCCATGGTTGTGTCCATTTCCATTCCCATTCCCATTGCCATTGCCATTCTTCCTCTCGGGGCAAGATGTTGCATAGTGCCCTGTCTTGTTGCACTTAAAGCATGTCACCTCACTGAGATCCTTTCCATTGCTGCCATTCCCATTGCGGTTCTTATGCCCATTGTGTTTGTGGCCACCATGGTTATGACCGTTATAGTTGTGGCCATTATTGTTATAAGGTGGTGGTGAGGAATTGCGCTGCTTCTGGTACGGAACAGAGTGTTTGTGAGGGTTAGATTTCCTCTTGCGGTTTTCTATGCTCTTCCTCTTTGATTCAACCACAATGGCTCTATCCAGGAGTTCCTGAAAGTTGTCAAATTTCTGAGCCACAAGCTGAATGGATATCTCATCATTGAGCCCTCTTAAGAACTCCTCCTGTCTCTTGGAATCAGTGGAAACGTCATCGGGTGCATAATGGGCTAGCTTATTGAAAAGCTCCCCATACTCGGTGACAGAATGGTGCAGCTGGTGTAGGTCGCGAAACTCGCGCCTTTTCAGAGTCATGACACCAGCAGCCACATGATGAGTGCGAAAGGCTAACTCAAACTGTTCCCAAGTGATAGCATCAATATCCGGGTGGGTGACTTGGTAATTATCCCACCATTCTGCAGCAGGTCCTTCAAGCTGGTGTGCGGCATAACGCACCCTGTCGGCTCCGACAGCTTGCACGGTGTCTAGCTTCTTGTTGATCGTACGCAGCCAGTCATCAGCGATGATTGGTTCAGTGCTGCTAGTGAAGGTAGGTCGGTTCAACCTTAAAAACTGAGTCAAGCGATCCTGTTGAGGAGGTGGCGGAGGTGGTGGTGGCGGCGTGTTGTTGTTGTTGTTTTGCATGTTCTGAGTGAGCAGTTGGATCAGCTGGTTCTGAGTGGCCAAAAGTTGTGCTATTTCTGGCGGGATTTCGGAGTTCGCACGTCTTGGTGGCATCTGTGGGGTTTAAGAGAATAGTTAAGAAATAGACAGAAAGTCTAAGTAGTAAACTCCTACCCTTATGAAAACACACCAAGCACACAAGGCACACAAGACATAACAACACAGCTTAACACAGGAAACAACCAAGTTTAACTAAACCAGACTTGTCTTGGTATTTATTACATTTGCGAATAACGTTCTACTATATAATTAAAGGTGGTCCAACTATTACATATCTTCCACGCCTTCCTCTTCCTCGTCCTCGAACGAGTAGCCTTCCTGCTCTAGAGTTGTCTTGTACAACTCCATCTCCTTTGTGGTGGCTTCAAGCTTCTCTTGGAGGTTCTTTATCTCATCCTGTAGCTTTTTGGTAGTGGCTTCTAGCTGCTCCTGAAGTCCCTCCTTCTCGCTTTGTAGTTCCTCCACTAAACTTGACTTCTTTGCGGCTTCAAGTTTCTTTGCCAAGTCCCTCTTGGAAGCACGCACATCATTGATTATCTTGCAAAGGCCTTCAGTTTGCACTTCATCTCCATCGATCTGCTGTTTGAGTTCCCTAATTCTCTTGTTTTTATTTATCACCCTCTTCTCTTGGTTAGCGAACTTCTTCTCTTGGTCCTGGAATTTGATTTCTTGGAGCTTCATTGCCTCCTCCTGCTGCTTGATCATTTCTTCCTTCTCCTTGATGAGGGCGCATAGCTCGTCGTTCTTCAACATCTCGAGGAAAGTACCCTTCTCAAGGTCATGGATGTGGCACTCCAAGTCTTGATATTGTGTTCTTCGGCGCTTGGTAGAAGCTCTTTCCTCAAAGGTTAACTCCATGGGAATTCCTTCCTCATCTCGTCTTCCAAAGGGGCTGCCCCAGTGTCCTTGGAGAGCTTCATGATGACGTCCACATAGGCGACCAATGAGTTGCTGCAAGCTAATGCTAAGGGCCTTCTCCTTGGAATCGCTAACAATGTGGATTGCTATGTCTTCCTCCGGGTTCTTGCCTCGCTCTTTTCCTGGCTGGATGACCTTGACTCCCCAACAGCCGTCCTTGTGGAGTTTCTTCATTGTGCTCCCCTGGATCGTTGGGAGAGGAAGGTCCAAACGTGTGAGTAGATCCATGAGGAATCCACCAAAGCGAAGGGGATCGATGTCCGCGACGGTGTCGTAGAGGAAGCTTGTCATCTTTGAGTTAGAAGAATGAAGGTTAGATACTTAAACAAGTAGAGGAAAGCAGATACTAGAAGTGCGGAAAATAACTTAGTAGAAAAACAAGTAAGGCACTAAAGTTAGAGGTGGTTCCAATCCTAGGGTCACGTCCTACAGGCAACAGTGTGCTCTGATACCATCTGTAATGACCTCGGATCGACAAGGATCCTAAGTCCCTGTGATTAACATGCTAGTCCCTGGATCAATAGCTAGCACTCACAGTCAATGAAATATCATGTAAAACACAAAGTCTTTATGACACGGAGAATCCAGAGTATGAATTTATTACAAAAATTGCTTAGCATTATGCTAGCTCAAATAACAGCGAAAACATAAAAGCAGCATGAGTCCATCAACGCCCCAGGCTTGTCGAGTGTAGACCCGCGATCCCTACGCACCTTTCAATCTTCGGATTCTGCATATAAGACGTGCAGCCAACAAGTTGGGTCAATACTTTGAATGTATTGGCAAATTACACCAAGGAGAGAAAAGACTATCTCTACATGCAAGGCTGGTATAGGCTGTAGAGTTCATTTGCTCGAAGCTAGTTTTCTTAAGTAGAGAGAAGAAGAGAGAATTGTCCTACTTTGTAAACATTTGCTTAGATAAAATAAGGTCGAGTGGCACACGAGGATATTACGCACCAAGTGTCCAAACAACCAAACACTTGGATATTACGCACCAAGCGTCACTTGGATATTACACACCAAGTTCCCAAATTCCCACCCATTAGCGATATTACGCACGCCATGGGGTTTCAAAACTTTGTTTTTAGAAAAGAGAGAGGAAGATCCTTCAGAGGCTCCATCCTTCAGATGCTCAATGTTGTTCTGTTTCCGTGAACACGGCTGATCGCTCAGATTGCAATACTCTCGAGAGTTTGTGCACTTTACCCACAATCCATGATCAAGTCCTTTTACAGACAAGACCATGGCGAGGCTTTCCCTTAGTAGCCCCTCTACCTTCCGGATCCAACCGTGCCAAGAACCTCCAAATGTTGGTACCCAGGTGAGGTTTCCCACTAAGTACTAGGCCAAGACAGAGCCCATAATGTATATCGTGGTTGCACTAGAAGCTTCTGAATTCTGAAACATCGCAGACTTCTTTGATTCCTGGGCGGCCGTCCTCCACCAAATTCTCACTCGTTGACCCGACAACCATTCCGCCCAGAAGAAAACTTAGTTTTATTTTGAAGTGGATTTGAGAAGAAAAGTTTGCTCTAGAGAGCCTTTATACTTGGAAAAATTCTTTGTCTTTCGAACCCCCCAACGGTACTTTGTATATATAGCATAGCAAGCAATACTTAGCAAAAACAAGGGTAACCTATTAGGAAGGTAAATCCTAAGTATAGAGCTACTCATGGCATACTACAAAATTATCGCACTTGCAAAATAATACTAAGGAAAAATTCTACTAGAACATCCTACACATGCATACTACAGAATTTTGAAGATCACATGCTTAGAATCAAAACTGGGACAAAATTATGAACAAGTGGTGTAACTTGCCTTGATCCGAGCAGCACTCTACACAATAGCACTCCTTAGCGCACTCCGAGCAATCTAACGAATCACAAACATAGATCTGATCACAACTTGCTCGAAGCATATCACAAAGAAAATCATGCATGCATGCAACATGGTATTTTATGCAAGGTTGGTTCTTCTAAATTGATTAATGTAGCAAGTTTGTGTTGTGATAGTGTAAGGGTGTCACTAGGATCGATTTTCCAAGGATTTAGATCTAATTGAATCACTAAAAACAATTCCTAAGATTGTAGGGAGATCAAACCATCTAATTAGCCCCAAGCTAGATCTAATGATCCTAAGCAAAGTTTAATGAGTTGGATCAGTAGGTATTGTGGAAAGAAAGTTATTGCAACAAGAATCAATTAAAATAGAATTTCAATTATTTTTCTATAGAATAAACACTCTAATCTAATGATTAAAATCTACACCTAAAACCTTACTGTGAACCTAGGATATTATTGCAGATTTGGATTCTACTCAAAATTAGGAATCCAACGGTATATCATAAGCTAAAATTGGCCAAGTAGTTATTTTTCTATGATTTTCGCAATATTAAACTTAATCTGCAAAAATCAAAACAATCTAGCCTGACCCTAACTCAGAACGCGCCAAGTGGCGGCTTCTGGCTGGGCCAGCTGGCCAGGCGGGCGACGCGGCGCGACGACGACGCGCTTGCCACGCGGCGGCGTGTGATAGGCGTGTACCCCTTCGGGTCTCCTTCTAATCCTAGCCACAGATGGAAGATCGAACGGTTAGGGGCAGCGCGGCTTACAGGCGGTGGCGACGATGGTGGCGAGCGGCGGCGGCGTCAGTGGTCGACGAGTGGCGACGCTCCGGAGGTTCCCTGGAACAGCGGCGAGGTCGACGAGGTTCGCCTGGCTCTCGCGGTCACGCTCGCGTCCTCGTCGTCTCCCCTTGCTTCCTCGGCTGTCAGCGGCGTCCTGCTGATCTCCTCCGTCTCCGGCGATGCTCCGGCGTGCAATCGCGGGCGAGTTCCTGCGAGAGAGAAGGGGAAAAGCGCGCGGCTAGAATCAGTGGTGGATGGGGAATCTCCAGAGAGAGAGAGGAAGGAGCAAGGGAGGGGCTTCGAACCGTCTTCGGCGAGGTTGACCCGACGGCGGCGGTGCGATTCGACGACGGCTAGGGTTTTTTGCAAGAAGAAAATCGAGCGGGGCGAGCTGAGGGTGGTGGGGTTTAAATAGACAGGAGTCTTGGCGTCGGGAACACGGACTCCTCTCCGAATCGGTCGGAGTCCGACCATCTCACGGCGGCGCGCGGTTTCCGTGGGGAGGAAGGTGATGACGGGTGGGTCCTGCGTGTCTGTGGTGGAGGAGAAAGTGGGCTGGCGAGCGCTGGCGTGTTTGCTGCTACGCGGGCGCTGGGGGGCGGGGTGGGCTAGCGAGCCGGCCCAGCTAGATTAGCTGTTGCCCCTTTTTTTCCCTTTTAACATTTTTCCTTTTTCTGGTTTGGTAAAACCCAAATAACTTTTGCAAGACAAGTCCAAAAGTGTTGAAACTTGTTTCCAAATTTTTGTAAAAATAAGGTGGTCAACATAGGACCATGGTTTACTGTTTTTACATAGTTTTTTTGAAGGGTCAAACTACTACAACAAAAGTGCTCACTTATGGAAATAATTAATAGGATTTTTAATAGGTTTAAGTGTTAGGATTTTTATTGCAATTTTCAATTGTAGGATGCAAGGATGATGCATGACACTAATAACATCCTAATACAAAATCTGGGATGTTACAGGGAAGCTCATCAGAGGAAGACGACTCAGGAGGCGACGATGAAGAAGAATAAGGAATAACAGAGGAAGACTCCGGAGAACGAGGAGAACTAGGAGAACTAGGTGGAACAGAGGAGGACGGTGTCGAAGAAGATACATCAAGGGGAGGAGATCCTGAAGAAGACACAATAGGAGTAGAAGGACATGTGTCAGGAAAGAGAAGAAAAGAGATATCTTCCACCGGGTAGGTACCGGCGGTGGGAAGAGGATAGAAAGGACGCGTCTCATCAAAAGTAACATCACGAGAGATACGCATCCGACGACCAACGGGGTCCCAACAGCGATAGCCTTTATGCTCATCACTATATCCAAGGAAGAAACACTCAACAGACTCAGCGGTCAATTTGGTGCGTTCGCGAGGAGCAAGGAGAACATAGCAAACACAACCAAAGAAGCGAAGCATGGAGTAGTCTGGAGACTGTCCAGATAGGCGCTCAAGAGGGATACCACCCTGCAGAGCGGCAGAAGGCTGAATATTGATGAGGTAAGCCGATGTAGCGACAGCCTCAGCCCAGAAATGCGGCGGAAGAGAACAAGCAATCATCATGGCTTGAGTGGTCTCAAGAAGATGGCGATGCTTACGCTCAGCAACGTCATTTTGGGCATGTGCGCCAGGACAGGAGAACTGAGCAAGGGTGCCCTACTCAGCAAGAACACCTCGCAACATCTGGGAGATATACTCACCAGAAGAATCAGCACGAAACACATGAATGGGGGTAGAATATTGAGTACGGACCATGGCCGCAAAACGCTGATATATGGAGAGCACTTCACTGCGAGAGCGCATAAAATACAACCAAGTGTACCGAGAAAAATCATCGATGAATAAAATATAGTAGCGATGGCCCCCTTTCGAAGCGAAAGGATCCGGACCCCAAACATCGGAATGAACTAAATCAAAAGGTCGCTGAGATACATACGCGCTAGTAGGATAGGGAAGCTGAATCTGTTTACACAACCTACAACTCTGACAATGTAAAGACCCATCTCCTGGGACAGACCCCAGAAGACCACGATGAACTAATGACGACAGGTGGGAGTCACAAAGGTGACCAAGACGATGATGCCACTGCTGAAAGGAGCTGGTAGCAGAGGCGACGACCGGAGAAGAACTGGCAGATGAAGTGGCAGCGGAAGGAACACGAAGCCAGTCTAACTCCCAAAGTCCTGAAGAGTTACGGCTACGAGGGCTAGCTCCAACCAGGGCCTGGGTGCGACGGTCCTGGACAACACAAGAATCAACATCAAGAATGACGCGACAACCAGAGTCAGTAAGCTGGCTAGCAGAGAACAGATTCATCTTAAGAAGAGGGACATGAGAAATATCAGGAACAGAAAAAGAAGAAGTAGAAAGGGTGCCCCGACTAGAAACAGGAAGAGAGGTACCATCAGACGTAAAAACACGGACAGGAGAAGGGAGGGAACGAAGAGCGGACAAAAAAGAAGACTCGGAGGTCATATGAAAGGAAGCTCCAGAATCCAGATACCACGGAGACGTACCTGACTGTGTAGAAGGTGGTGGTCGCGCAATGCTTGAAGAATCAGTCACAAAACCAGCAGTGCCCGTCGAAGAAGGCCTGTAGCAGCAAGCAGACCGCGAAGACTCCTGATAATGTCCTGATCAGAGAGAGCAACTGCTGAAGACCCGGAAGGAGCCGACTGCCCACGAGCCTGGTGCTGCTGACGTAAACTGGGGTCCCGTGTATAACAGGTGGCCCAAGTGTGGCCATCCCTGTTGCAGTAAGAGCAGTGACGAAGAGAACCACGGCGACCCTGACCACGAGCCTGCTCATGCTGACTCTGACCCTGAGGCTGCTGGTGCTGACTCAGACCCGGAGACTGCTGGTGCTGAAGCTGACCGTGACCTGGAGGAGTGGGTAGTATCGGTGGCGGCGGCACAGAGGACCACGACTGAGTCGAGGGAGCAGACGGCATAGGAGCACCACGAGTAGCAAGCACAGACGGAACCGCAAGAAGACCAGCACCACGGAGACGGGTCTCTTCAGCCCGAAGCTCAGACAACACCTCAGAGAGAGGAACATGACCACGAGCATTTAGCTGAGCACGCCGGGGCTCAAACTCCTGGTGGAGCCGAGACAGAAACTCATAGATGCGGTGAAACTCCAAATCCGAGCGCACAATCTGGCAGCACGAGCATGTGCCACAAACAGCGATACGGAGAGAATCAAGATGACGCCAGATAGCAGCACTCTGAGTATAGAACTCATCAATAGTAGAATCACCCTGCTGAAGAGCATGCTCCTGGCGAACCACGGACAGGTAAAGAGCATCCCAGATGGCTGATAGCGTTGACGAAGATGTGCTACTGAGCGGCAACAGTAGGGAGACTCATGAACTCAGCAGCATACTGGGCAGAACACTGGAGGTGAGAACAGCAGCAGCACGAGCATCCTCATCGACCCACTGAGTGTAGGCAGTCAGAGCGTGGCGATAGGTCTCGAGATCAGCAGAGTACTGTTTGAACTTCAGTTCATAAGCAGCAACAACACTATCATCGGCACTCTGAGCAGCATCCTTGGCCTCCTGAGAAGCATCAGCACCGAGAACAATCTCCGTCGGCGGAAGAGGAGCCACAGGAGCAGGGGGCATGGCGGACAGGAGACCTCGCCGGAGAGCACACCCCAAAGACGAAGACCGCGCATGTGAACGCGCATAAAGGCAGCGAAATTAGGATAATTCGCGTGATCGAAGATCACCGGGCAGCGAGGAAACGCAACATAGCCCGATGCAGAAGACATCTTTTTTTTGGGTCAACTCTCAGATTCAATCCGGACCGACGAAGATTCGATGGGGGCGAACTGACGGAGCACGGGGCCAGCAGACGGCCGCAGGGAAGGCAGGGCCGGGCCGGACGTCAGGCACGCGTCAGGAAGGGCGGCGGGCAGGCAGGGCGTCAGGCGCGCGTGGACCCGGAAGCAGGCAGGGTGCCAGGCGTGCGTGGACGCGGAAGCAGGAAGGACGTCGGGCGCGCGTGGACACGCGTGGCGTCCTGGTGCAGCTCGGGCGGCGCGAGGTGGCGTCCTGGTCGGCGCGATCCAGAGCGGAGTTGGCGTCCTGGTCAACGCGATCCAGAGCAGCTGCAGGTGGCATCGTATCGATCCAGAGCAGCAGAGTTGGGATCAAACCAGGCGCAGGGTGGAGTCCACTCTCGATCCAGGCACGGGAATCAATCCAGAGCAGCAGCAGGGAGTTTGACGGGAATCAAACCAGGCGCAGGGTGGAGTCCTGATCGGCCCGCGTGGTAGATGGATCTCGATCGGCTCAGGTAAATCCAGATCAGGCACACTCAAATCGATCCAGATCTAAAAACGGGGCAAAACGGGCGGCGACCGGCGGCGACGACGACGACAAGGCCGACGACGACAGGGACGGTGGCGGCCGACGAAGTTGCGAGAAAGAGGACGGGGCTAACGTGGCTCTGATACCATGTTAGGAATAAGCAACTTGTATTCCTCTGGGGGGCAAAGGCCACAATATATAGTACAGGTACAGGTGGAAATATGCAGGAAGCCCCCTAACATATGGGGAAAATACAATATACAAATATATACATCTAACAAGTCCATCAAGAGCTCACGAAGCCACTCTGCTTCAACAATGGCTGTGTCTAATGCTGTGATTTCTGCTTCCATTGTTGACCTCGTTAAGATGGTCTGCTTGCAAGACTTCCAGGAAACAACGCCACCACCAAGTGTAAACAAATAACCACTTGTGGCCTTAATATCATCAGCATCAGATATCCAGTTTGAATCACTATAACCCTCAAGTACCCGTGGATACCCAGTATAGTGAATACCATAACTCGCAGTGCCTTTCAAATAGCGCAAAACTCTTTCAAGAGCATGCCAATGATCATCTCCAGGATTTGACACAAATCGACTCAGTTTGCTTACAACAAAGGATATGTCAGGTCTAGTAGCGCTGGCCAAATACATGAGCGGGCCAATAATTTGAGAATATCTCAATTGATCTTTAGCATTCCTTCGATTCTTTCGAAGTAGCACACTCGGATCATAAGGCGTTGGAGAAGAATTGCAGTCGCTATACCTGAAGCGACTCAATATCTGTTCCACATAGTGAGACTGAAGCAGTGTAATCCCACCATTGTCATCCTTTAGTAGCTTGATGTTTAATATTACATCAGCCACTCCCAAGTCCTTCATCTCAAAGCAGCGAGATAGGAACTCTTTGACCTCCTCGATAACAGCGAGGTTGGTCCCAAATATCAATATGTCATCAACATAGAGACACATAATAACTCCCTCGCCCCCACCATGGCGATAGTACACACATTTATCAGCTTCATTTACAACAAAGCCTTCAGCAATTAAAGTTCTTTAAAACTTCTCGTGCCACTGCTTAGGAGCTTGCTTAAGACCATACAAAGACTTCACTAACTTACACACCTTTCCTTCTTGACCATCTACTACAAATCCGTCAGGCTGCTCCATATAAATTTCCTCATCTAGCTCTCCATTTAGAAAAGTTGTCTTAACATCCATTTGATGAACGAGAAGACCATGTGAGGCAGCCAAGGAAAGTAGTACTCGAATAGTGGTCAATCTGGCTATAGGTGAGTAGGTATCGAAGAAGTCTTCACCTTCCTTTTGGGTATAACCCTTAGCCACAAGACGTGCCTTGTACTTTTCAATAATACCATTAGGTCTAAGCTTTTTCTTGAATACCCATTTACATCCTACAGGTTTACACCCATAAGGACGATCAGTGATTTCCCAAGTACCATTAGATAAGATGGAGTCCATCTCGCTTCGGACAGCTTCCTTCCAGTAGTCAGCATCTTGATATGCATAGGCTTCTGAAATAGAAGTGGGAGTATCATCCACAGGGTACACAATGAAATCATCACCAAATGACTTTGCAGTCCTTTGTCTCTTGCTCCTTTTGGGAGCTTCATTATCATCCTCCACAGGATCATCAGAGTGTTCTATCGGCATAGTGGGTTCAGGAATTATAGAAAATTCCTGACTAGATGAACTAGTCATCTCCTGATTTGATGACCTGGACATACCTTTCATAGGAAAGATGTCCTCAAAGAAAGTCGCATCATTCGACTCCATAATTGTACCAACATGCATGTCGGATACCTCAGATTTTACTATCAAAAATCTATAGCCAATGCTATGAAAAGCATATCCCAGAAAAACACAATCAACGGTTTTTGGTCCAAGCTTTCGCTTCTTGGGTATTGGAATATTGACTTTCACCAAACAACCCCAAGTTTGTAAGTAAGAGAGTTTAAGCCTTTTATTTTCCCATTCCTCATATGGAGTCATGGTTTTATCCTTTACAGGAACACGGCTTAGGACATGACACGTAGTCATTAGCGCCTCCCCCCACCATTCCTTGGAAAGACCCGATGTATCTAACATGGCGTTAACCAAATCAGTTAGAGTGCGGTTCTTTCTTTCGGCCACCCCATTTGACTGAGGTGAGTAGGGAGGCGTCCTCTCATGTATAATACCATGTTCCATACAGAATAAATCAAATTCGTTTGAAAAGTACTCTCCACCATGATCCGACCTTAGCCGCTTGATTTTAAGATCAAGTTGGTTTTCCGCCTCAGCTTTATAGATTTTGAAGTAGTTCAAAGCTTCATCTTTAGATTTCAGAAGATAAACATAGCAGTATCTAGTGGAGTCATCAATCAACGTCATAAAGTATCTTTTTCCACCTTTTGTCAACACACCGTTCATCTCACAAAGATATGAATGTATAAGTTCTAGCGGTGCTAAGTTTCTCGGTTCCGCAGCCGTATGAGACTTGCGGGGTTGCTTTGCTTGCACACAAACTTGGCACTTAGAACCTTTGACAGTGGTAAATTTCGGAATTAAACTCATATTGGCTAGCCGCGTCATGCAACCAAAGTTAATATGACAGAGTCGTGAATGCCAAACATTGGACTCATTATCATTGCACAAATGATTAATAACTTTAGTACATGAGTCTGACAAACACAAGAGGAACAGACCTCCGCACTCATAACCCTTTCCAACAAATTGTACATACTTAGAAATTACAACTTTATTGGACTCAAAACCCAACTTAAAGCCGTCTCGACATAAAAGCGATCCGCTGACGAGATTCTTATTGATGGAGGGAACGTGCTGCACATTCTTCAGCTGTACGGTCTTCCCCGAAGTAAACTTCAGATTTACCATACCAACACCATGAACAGAAGCACGTGAGCCGTTTCCAATCAGCACGGAAGAGGTCCTCGAGACCTGATAAGAGGAAAACATGGAAATATCAGAACATACATGTGTATTAGCACCCGTGTCTATCCACCAATCAGGAGAATGACATACCGAAAGGATAGTAGGTAAAATACCGTACCCAACATCCTTCATCTCAGTATCGCTAATAACAACATTAGCGGCCTTGTCGCTGTTTCCATGTTGACGCTTGTCAAAGCGATTAGGGCAGCTAGGAGCCCAATGATCAGGATCACCACAGACGTGGCAAGAGCCTTTTCTCTTATCATTTTTCTCCTTGAAGTTGGTAGAGTGCGTGGCCTTGTTCTTTCCATCAAACTTTACCTTTCCTTCAGTTTTGTTCTTATTCTTGAACTTGTGGGATTGGAAGTTTTCCTCTGCACCAAATTGGCAGTAGAACCTCCCTCAAGTCCTCGAGCAGTTTTGTCCTTTGCTCTCGCCTTCTCTTCCACATGAAGAGACCCAATGAGATCCGTAACGGAAAACTCTTGTCTCTTATGTTTCAGAGAAGTAGCAAAGTTCCTCCACGAAGGAGGAAGCTTGGCAATAATGCCACCAGCCACAAATTTGTCCGGTAAGGAACACTTGAACTGCTCAAGTTCTTTGGCAAGTGATTGTATCTCATGAGCTTGCTCAACGACGGAGCGTTCATCAACCATCCTGTAGTCATAGAATTGCTCCATGACATACAGCTCAGTGCCAGCGTCCGAGACCCCAAATTTGGCCTCGAGCGCTTCCCACGCGTCCTTGCCATTATCAAATGACATATAAGGGTCAATAATGTTGTCCCCAAGAACACTGAACAAAGCCGCCATAAACATGGTATCGGTTTTCTTAAAGTTTGCTTCCTGCTCAGCAAAAAGATCTCCTTCAGGCTTGCCAAGAGTGGCGCTATAACAGTTTAGGTTTTCAAACCATAGAACTGCTCTCTTGCGCCATCTCTTATAGTGCATGTCATCAAAAGGAGGCGGCCTATTAGCCGCGGCTACACCAGTGGAATTCAGTTGCCTATAATCAGGTTTTTGGATTGTTGGAAATATAAGCAATAATCCATATGATTTAATCCAAATAATAAATTGATAAAGCATGATCATACAAACGGTACTAAAACCAATTATGCAGATCAACAAAATAGATGAACAGATTACATCTATAGGAGATAAACCTATCATATCTACACCAAACGCTAGAACAAAGAACTCTAGCATAATCCGAAAAAGAGAAATCGAGATCACATACGATGTAGGCTGAATAGCAGCCGCAGCAGCGTCGCCCATGTTGAGATTGTCGAAGAGGTTGCTCACGTCCAGGAAGAAGTCGTCGTTCGGGAACTCGTCGTTAGACGACGTCGTGGTTGCCAGTAGTCGCGCTTGAGCGCTCCCCAAAAACCTGATCGCCCCTCACCCGTACAGGTTCACGAGAGGCGGGGTTCCGGAGGCCTACTGTCCCGATCTGCGGTGCACGCCGCAAGCCTTGATTCGGTGCCGATTAGGTTTTGCTCGGACGCTTATATAGTGCAGGTTAGGAAGATCGTGGGCTCAGCCCACGTCCGAGTCGGTAACAGCCACGTCCATAAAAACTGGAAGCGGCTGTAATTAACACGTCCGTTAATGACTCATAATCAGTTTTTCCAACCAGCAGAATAAAGCTCGGCTCGGCGAGATTCCCGCAACCCGCCCGCGGCGCGCGCGCATCGTGACGAGGCGAGGCGGGCGGCATCGGAGGAGGAGTGTGTGAGGGCTACTCTTCTTGTCACACCTTAGTGAGTGGTGCAATACTCTACTATATAAGATGGTTCAACTCCTCTTCAACTAGCAATGTGGGACTAAACTTTAGCACCACTAGCACAGCCATATGCTGCCATATACAAGTGGGCCAAAGAGAATTTCAGAATTTGGGCCAACAGCCCAATATACACCAAACTCCAACATTAAAGCCACACACATGGCAATGGGCGATCCGAGGGCTATGGTTCTCCTAGTGTTTGATGGTTGTGTTTAACGGTGATGATTATCCCAATATTTAACCCTAAAGTAAGCCACTAGCTCGATTTTAATAGTAAAGATATGGTAGTTTATTATACTAGTCTATAGGAAAGGTATGTATTCCCGGAGAAAAGATAAGCCCAAGAGAAATCGTATGGCAGTTGAACTTCCGTAACTCAAAAAAAAAAACCCGAACTTCCGTAACTCAAGTTCCGCTAAGTCGTTAAAATCTCAGCATCTGACGTTTGCTGCAACTAATATATGTAGGACTACATTGGGCGGATCCTCCTCCAGATCTCAAAATTAAGAATCCGCCTAGGTTATTCAGCTATGGCCGACGACGACGCTGCCATGGCGGAGCCTGGCCACGCTTGGCACGTAGTTTGTGCCTGGGAAGATAGGCTACAAGATTGGTTCGCGGACCCTAACCCCAACCAAGGCCAGGTCGCGGTGGCGACGGAGCCACATGACCATAGCAGGTGGATCCTCGGGTGCCTTCTCTGCGCCGGCGGCCTCTTCACGTATATAGTCTTGTGTTGGGTAGGTAGCATCGGGGGCTTGACCAATATCATGGCGTGTATCCTATTGCTGATGCCACTCTGCGTTTGCCTTTTACTGCTTGGTGCTGTTGCCCTCGATGATTGGCTCGCTGGGTTTCCACGTGGTGAGAATCGTAGGCTCGTAGATAACTTGCTCCAGGTATAGCTGCCTAGTAGCTTCTTTTTTACGGAAAATTTTTACGGATTTATTGTTTGAGTGTGCTTCTCTCTACTGTTATTATATTCTTCATGTGCACATGCACGGTCCTCAATCCTCAGCTGGATCTACAACAGGCATGCACTGTGCTCGTGGTACTCACCGCAGAAAAAAGAATACGCTCAAAGATGGGTTGAAAATATAAGCAATAATCCATATAATTTAATCTGAATAATAAACTCATAAATTATGATCATATAAACGGTACTAAAACCAATTATACAGATCAATAAATTAGATAAACAGATTACATCTATAGGAGATAAACCTATCACATCTACACCAAAGCTAGAACAAAGAACTCTAGTATAATCCGAAAGAGAGAGATCGAGATCACATACGATATAGGCTGAATAGCAGCCGCAACGGTTGCAGCAGCGTTGTCGCCCATGTTGATGTTGCCGAAGAGGTCGTTGACGTCCGGAAAGAAGTCGTCGTTCGGGAACTCGTCGTCGGACGATGTCGTGGTTGCCAGTAGTCGCGCTTGAGCGCTCTCCAAAAATCTGATCGCCTCTCACCCGTATAGGTTCACGAGAGGCAGGGTTCCGGAGGCTATTGTCCCGATATGCGGTGCACGCCGCAAGCCGGGATGGGAAGACGAAAGCGGCGGCACAAGGTTCTGGAGGTAGGCGCGTGTGTGGATTGATTCACCGAATAGGTTTAGCGCAGACGCTTATATAATGCAGGTTAGGGAGATCGTGGGGCCCAGTCCACGTCCGAGTCGGTAACATCCCACATCCATAAAAACTAGAAACGGCTGTAATTAACGCGTCCGTTAATGAGTCATAAATAATTTTTCCAACCAGCAAAATAAAACTCGGCTCGGCGAGATTCCCGTAACCTGCGGAGCGCGCGCGTCATGACGAGGTGAGGCGTGGCGAGGCGGGCGGCGTCGGAGGAGGAGTGCGTGAGGGCTTCTCTCCTTGTCACACATTAGTGAGTGATTGTCACATCCCAAAATTCTCCTAATTTTGGAATGTGAAATAAATAAATAAGTTTGATTGATTGTTTGACTATGTTGAAAATTCTCAAAGAGAAGAAACTTTTTGAATAGAAAATCCTCTCAATCTTGAATTCAAAATGTTATATTCTTTTGTTATGACCTAAGTAGCCATATAGGCAAAAGGGCATGGATTGATTATGGATTGTAGAATTGGTGTGCAAGATTTCAAAATGAAAATCATGAAGCATTTATAATCATTTCATTACATCCATGCAAAGATCTCACAAACTGAATCCAAATCCTATAGTTGATTCGTCCAAATGTTCCTAAAGGTAATTAAATTGACTTTATAAAACCCACTGTTGCTAAGACATAAATTATTGATAATTATAGCCTAAAGAGATCCAATTAATACTACAAAATTTTAGAAACAAAATTGAGCTTATTTGGAGCTAGTATGAAAACGTTATGGAATAAATACAAACAAATAAAGATATAAATAAAATGGAATATACAAGGATTTATAAATCCACTACTTCCAAACTAGTAAAAAGATTACAAGTTTGATCCCATAATGATCTATTCGATTTTAGAAAAATTTAGAAACAAGAATCATATCATTTAAAGTTCGTATGCAAAAGATATGAGGGAAACAAGTAAAAAAAACCTAAACGGACCGGCCCACCCGGACCGACTGAGCCAGGCCAGGCACGTACCTGACCGATCGTGCCCAGGTCCGCTTTAATTTCGTGCGAAATCTGTTTTGTCAAACCTATCTCTACTCAAACTCTCATAATTTTTTATCTACAACTCCGAATTGACTTTCGTTTGTTCCTACTTGTTCCCTACTCCAAAACCTATCTCCCCACCATCCTAAACCTCCATATAAACTTGTGGAGCCATAGCTGTACGAGTTTCCCTTATCGAAATCCCGAATCTTATTTCGCTTTTTAACCCATCTAGACTTCGTTATTTGCCTTCGGCCAAAAAAGAAAGTTGTAGAACTCGTCGAAATCTTTCAATCCCGACAAACCTCACCTCTTTTCATCCACCACAGCCAAGAATTTCGCACCGCAATATTTCAGATATGACGGTGTAATTCCAAGATGTACTCGCGCTCGTTTCTTTAAATCCAAATTCCTTTGGTGAGAAGGTAGGGCTGATGATTCTCCATAACTTTCATGTTCTAAGTTTTTCAATTTGACCTACAGATTTGTCTCTCTAACACAGATCTGTTTCTTGTCTATTCTGAGCCAAAATCGGATCAATCTCTTCTTCTAACCACCGGATCCTATCCAGACGGTCGAGATCCAATCAAACCGGTGTGTGCCATGTCGTCATCCCGGTCAGCTTTCTCATCAACGTCAGGTCAACATCTAGTCCCAGTAAGCATGCAAAGTCAACCTGTCCAGTCAGCGGAATATTCCATTCGAATTTAAAATTGCACATTATAGATCTAACTTGTAAAATTCATTAGAAATTCATACCACGTCCAAAAATTGCGTATAATATATCAAATTTAAGATAATTTTACGTAGAATCATCTTATCAGAATAGATCCAACTTTTACTGTATGTGGTTACTGTAGTAATTTAATTAGTTTTAATGGTCTTTTAGGTTAATAAATTCATAGAAAATTATCTATAACTCCGAAAAATATGAACAATAAATCAAATTGAAGCTACTGTAATTTACATTAATAATATCTGGTTGGATATAGCCTTTGCGGATTATTTAAACCGTAGCAATTTAATTAGTTTTAATGGCTTTATAAATCATTAAATTTATAGTAAATTAATTGCTTGTCACAAAAATATAAATGATATACCGATGGAAAGTTGGTTCCATGTAGATCATCCATATGCAAATGGTTCAGGCAAATACTATAAGGTTTCACAGCAATTAAATAAATGGTTTAATGGCTTATTTAGAGTAATAAATTCATAAGAAAATAAATAATGCTCAGAAAATTACAAATAATATGTCCCTGGATTCACAATTCCGTGGAGATTACAGATATAATTTTAGTTTGATTTTTAGGAGACAGAAACTATATGAATCATTTAAAACCCATTAAACACTATTTAAATCATACAAAAAGATCTATAACTCCGATTAGGGTGAATCCAAATGCTAAGGTTTTGTATTGACAATATCTATACAGAGAAATTGCATGCCAAATTATTTGGTACTATTAAAATAGAAATTCATACAGAAATATTTAAACCCATTGAAATAGTGTTTTAATCATAAGAAAATATCTATAACTCCTTTTTAGGTGAATCAAATTGCTACTGTCTCTAAATTGCATTACCTATCCAGTAGCATCTAATTCACAATTTAATACGACATAAACATCTTTAGTTCGATTAAAGTGGTATACACCATATTAAATCGATACAACTTTAGTAATAAAAGCTTTATTGCATTAAATGACTTTCCACATGCATCATGTAATCTAATTATGTTCAGAACACTAAATGCAACCATTGTGACTCATTAAATCGTCATGCATGCATCTGTTCATCATTGTTTTCTTGTAATGTTGAACTGTTGCATGTTTGCAATGTTTTGAATGGTGTGTTTGTTGTGTTTGCTTCAAACGTTAGATTGCGAGGAGTGCGACTACTGTGATTGCAACTACTATGATTGCAAGTATTGTGGTTATTGAGAAAGAGGACATTATAATTGTGAGGATTATCTAATCGACTATATCTACAACAAAGGCAAGTGGTGCTATCTTGGTCATAAATGTCCTACTGTTTTTCTATGCATTGTAGATGTTTTTGTAGAATTGCATATGTAGGAATTGATGTGTATATGCTATGCTATGTCCCATATTATTCCCTAGCATTCCTTTTTTTTATGAGCCACCGTTGGTAGATGTGTTTAGCCATGCTATGATGAACGAGGGCTGGGTTACATCACTGATGTTGATTCTAAATGTGTTGGTTTGCGAAAACTAAAACAACTTAGTCAATGAATCTCCTGGGTGTGATGGGATTGATAATTTTTGGTGGTATCATTGCGGAAAGGCACCCAGGACACTGAGAAAGGATTGGTTTCTTTGTTTGGTAGCTTTCATGTGCAACCATGTGTCAATAATGGAATGGGTGGTTGGTTGGACTCAGTAGGTTGTGGTAACTCGAACCCACGTATCCAGAGATGTAGATAGTGTAGGTTGGACCGGTGCGTGTCGGGTTTGGGGAGCTACTTCCCGAACGGTTCCTTCTTGGACTTCTCCCTATCATCACCCAATATGAGAGTGGTGGTACGAGCTGGGCTGGCCAAGTCACATGGGTAAAGTGTACTAACTCCTGCAGGGTCTATAAACTAAGTGCTTAGCCGTGTCCTAGGTTATGGACAATTTGAGCGACCTAATACTGATGCTATGATATTTCTCACTCATCCTTATTTCTTAATTATTTAAAACTTGTTGGGTGAACATAATTGGGTAGGAGCACCTGGGAGTGAAACAGAGTGTCCTATTTATCGTATTGGAAAACTACTTTGTTACAAATGTTAGGATAAAACTGTTGCTTTATGCAAATGAGCCTGAACTCCACTTGGCCGAATAAGCATGTAGTTGATAGATCTGCTGTTAACCACTTTAGCCTACTTGCCATACATTTAATGTATTGACCATTCGTGCTGCAACGTTTCATGTTGCAGGTTATATCGTATCTGAGTGATCGTTCATAGGTCGCGAGACTCCACTTAACAATTGTTCGCCTGTGGCACATTTGGAGGATGGAGATCTACCTTGTATTCGTTTTCTGCTGTGTACTTGAATAAATAATGTAAATCCTAGATCATATTCATTGTATTTATGATGCACAGTTATATTTGGTATCATTTTATACTGTGTGTGCCAGTGAACCGATCCAGGGATTGGCACTATACACATGAACTCAGCCTTATCGGGCGAGGGTGTTACAAGATGGTATCAGAGCTGTGTGTAGACTGTAGGATGGTGACCTTAGAAATGGATTAGCAATAGGAGACCTCTATTAGGAGAACTATCATATTTTCTACTTATTATAGTTCTTATATTCCTTGTCTATCTTTTCTATAACCTCTTCTTGTTCAAAATTTGTAGTTGTCCATTCTTATGATACCTATATGAGAGTTAGCTAAGTAAAAGAACAAATAGTATGACATAAATAAACATCTCATCAAGTTTGGTTAGGTCCAGACCACCATGTTCTATCTCTTTAGGAGATCATCACTATCGTGTTAGCATATTGTTGTTACCAACTTATGTGGTATGACAATATAGGTTGTTTGCTTGGTTGTATTGAGCTATTTTGTGTGATGCTTTGTTTAGGATCATTTAGTTTTGAACTCTAATGTTTCTGAAATTGTGATGAGGTTTTTAAATTAGTTTAATGGTGTGAATTGATTGAAATTCGTGATTTTACTGCTGCAGTTTTCTGCATGACCTCTAGTACCGCGCGATTTTTCATATTTTATTGGTGACTCAGAAAAATCTAAAACAATAGGATCTGGAGCGTAATTACCTGTAGTACATGCACACAAATTGGCTAAAATTCCTGACGCATTTAAGTCGGTCAGAAAAATTCGTGAAACCTGCTGTACCGTTTTGACAGATTTTGTTTGTTACTTATATGTTGCTCTATTTTACTCTAGTATTGTTCCCAATGATTTCAAACTATTTTGTGGTTATATACTACTAAGTTTAGACCTCTATATTATTGTTATGTAAGTGCTTGCTTGTGTGTTGATTTCTTATGATTATTTGCTTGTTTGTGACATTGATTGCTTCATATAGTTATGGGTAGGATTATTTTCTTAGTCGTTTCTTTCCTATAGAATCTATTCTTCCCTATCTTGAACCCTTGGAGATATAATGATGTGTTAAGTGGAAGGTTTGACAACACAATGCATTTAGGAAGGAGAATGCTTTATCTAATGGAAAAAAAGAGATGTGGGAGTATGAAGTGTTGAAATGATGTTATGTAGTAGATTACGCAACCTGAAAGTTGAAGTATCGATAGTTTAGTTTTAGTAGTAGCTTTGTTGATTGAATACATGGGAGTATACATAGAGCATTAGTTCGTGCCCATGGAAACATTCTTCAAGGAAAGTGAGAATGCCCGAGTGATAGAAAAACGTGATTCACCTATCCTCATACAGAGTAATGATTTGGGTGCAGGATGGATTGATCACCATTCCTACTACTCTTATTATCCGCTCTTGTATTGTTGGCTTTGTGAATCTCGAGTGGCCTTTTCAACCTTAGCTGAGAGTCGATGTTGAGCCTAAACCCTAGAATGGTATATTGTTACACCCTTCTAAAAGCATCCATTGCTAAGCATAGAAATGTACGGTAAGGATGAATCCCAACCGTGAACTATGGGCACCGTGAAGTAAACGTTCCCTATTTGCCTACCATGAGAGTTTTGCTAGTTTAAGAAGTGCTTTCTCGGAAACTATCAATCATGATGTTTAGAATGTGCTAGAGACATTGTGCCAATAAAAGTCTAAAGGAGAACCAATCTGAGCTAAGTGAATCCTCGAGAAATGACCTAGCCAATTTTATTTTAAGGGTGGTAGCATCCTAATGGATCCCGAACCTTTCTTTCTTTCTAGCCTTCCCAAATCTTGGGACGAGATTTCTTTTAAGGGTGGTAGTCTGTCACATCCCAAAATTCTCCTAATTTTGGAATGTGAAATAAATAAATAAGTTTGATTGATTGTTTGACTATGTTGAAAATTTTCAAAGAGAAGAAACTTTTTGAATAGAAAATCCTCTCAACCTTGAATTCAAAATGTTATATTCTTTTGTTATGACCTAAGTAGCCATATAGGCAAAAGGGCATGGATTGATTATGGATTGTAGAATTGGTGTGCAATATTTCAAAATGAAAATCATGAAGCATTCATAAGCATTTCATTACATCCATGCAAAGATCTCACAAACTGAATCCAAATCCTGGTATCTAAATCCTATAGTTGATTCGTCCAAATGTTCCTAAAGGTAATTAAATTGACTTTATAAAACCCACTGTTGCTAAGGCATAAATTATTGATAATTATAGCCTAAAGAGATCCAATTAATACTACAAAATTTTAGAAACAAAATTGAGCTTATTTGGAGCTAGTATGAAAAAGTTATGGAATAAATACAAACAAATAAAGATATAAATAAAATGGAATATACAAGGATTTATAAATCGACTACTTCCAAACTAGTAAAAATATTACAAGTTTGATCCTATAATGATCTATTCGATTTTAGAAAAATTTAGAAACAAGAAACGTATCATTTGGAGTTCGTATGCAAAAGATATGAGGGAAACAAGTAAAAAAAACCCTAAACGGGCCGGCCCACCCGGACCGACCGAGCCAGGCCAGGCACGTACGTGACCGATCGTGCCCAGGTCCGCTTTAATTTCCGTGCGAAATCTGTTTTGTCAAACTTATCTCTACTCAAACTCTCATAACTTTTTATCTACAACTCCGAATCGACTTCCGTTTGTTCCTACTTGTTCCCTACTCCAAAACCTATCTCCCCACCGTCCTAAACCTCCATATAAACTCGTGGAGCCATAGCTGTACGAGTTTCCCTTCTCGAAATCCCGAATCTACACATGCCCGAATCTTATTTCGCTTTTTAACCCATCTAGACTTCGTTGTTTGACTTCGGCCAAAAAACGAAAGTTGTAGAACTCGTCGAAATCTTTCAATACCGACAAACCTCACCTCTTTTCATCCACCACAGCCGAAGAATTTTGCACCGTAATATTTCAGATATGACGGTGTAAATCCAAGATGTACTCGCGCTCGTTTCTTCAAATCCAAATTCCTTTGGTGAGAAGGTAGTACTGATGATTCCCCACAACTTTCATGTTCTAAGTTTTTCAATTTGACCTACAGATTTTTCTCTCTAACACAGATCTGTTTCTTGTCTATTCTAGGCCAAAATCAGGTCAATCTCTTCTTCTAGCCACCGGATCCTATCCAGACGGTCGAGATCCAATCAAACCGGTGCGTGCCATGTCGTCATCCCAGTCAGCTTCCTCATCAATGCCATGTCAACATCAGGTCAACATCTAGTCCCAGTCAACATGCAAAGTCAACCTGTCCAGTCAGCGGAATATTCCGTTCGAATTTAAAATTGCACATTATAGATCTAACTTGTAAAATTCATTACAAATTCATACCACGTCCAAAAATTGCGTATAATATATCAATATGAAGATAATTTTACGTAGAATCATCTTATCAGAATAGATCCAACTTTTACTGTACGTGGTTACTGCAGTAATTTAATTAGTTTTAATGGTCTTTTAGGTTAATAAATTCATAGAAAATTATCTATAACTACAAAAAATATGAACAATATATCAAATTGAAGTTACTGTAATGTACATTAATAATATCTGGTTGGATACAGCCTTTGCGGATTATTTAACCCGTAGAAATTTAAATAGTTTTAATGGCTTTATAAATCATTAAATTCATAGTAAATTAACTGCTTGTCACAAAAATATAAATGATATACCGATGGAAAACTGGTTCCATGTAGATCATCAATATGCAAATGGTTCAGGCAAATACTGTAAGGTTTCGCATCAATTAAATAAATGGTTGAATGGCTTATTTAGAGTAATAAATTCATAAGAAAATAAATAATGCTCAGAAAATTACAAATAATATCTCCCTGGATTCACAATTCCGTGGAGATTACAGATATAATTTTAGTTTGATTTTTAGGAGACAGAAAATATATGAATCATTTAAAACCCATTAAACACTATTTAAATCATAAAAGAGATCTATAACTCCGATTAGGGTGAATCCAAATGCTAAGGTTTTGTATTGACAATATCTATATAGAGAAATTGCATGCCAAATTATTTGGTACTGTTAAAATAGAAATTCATACAGAAATATTTAAACCCATTGAAATAGTGTTTTAATCATAAGAAAATATCTATAACTCCTTTTTAGGTGAATCAAATTGCTACTGTCTCTAAATTGCATTACCTATCCAGTAGCATCTAGTTCACAATTTAATACGACATAAACATCTTTAGTTCGATTAAAGTGGTATACACCATATTAAATCGATACAACTTTAGTAATAAAAGCTTTAGTGCATTAAATGACTTTCCACATGCATCATGTAATCTAATTATGTTCAGAACACTAAATGCAACCATTGTGACTCATTAAATCGTCATGCATGCATCTGTTCATCATTGTTTTCTTGTAATGTTGAACTGTTGCATGTTTGCAATGTTTTGAATGGTGTGTTTGTTGTGTTTGCTTCAAACGTTAGATTGCGAGGAGTGCGACTACTGTGAGTGCAACTACTATGATTGCAAGTATTGTGGTTATTGAGAAAGAGGACATTATAATTGTGAGGATTATCTAATCGACTATATCTACAACAAAGGCAAGTGGTGCTATCTTGGTCATAAATGTCCTACTGTTTTCCTATGCATTGTAGATGTTTTTGTAGAATTGCATATGTAGGAATTGATGTGTATATGCTATGCTATGTCCCATATTATTCCCTAGCATTCCTTTCTTTTATGAGCCACCGTTCGTAGATGTGCTTAGCCATGCTATGATGAACGAGGGCTGGGTTACATCACTGATGTTGATTCTAAATGTGTTGGTTTGCGAAAACTAAAACAACTTAATCAATGAATCTCCTGGGTGTGATGGGATTGATAATTTTTGGTGGTATCATTGCGGAAAGGCACCCAGGACACTGAGAAAGGATTGGTTTCTTTGTTTGGTAGCTTTCATGTGCAACCATGTGCCAATAATGGAATGGGCGGTTGGTTGGAATCAGTAGGTTGTGGTAACTCAAACCCACTTATCCAGAGATGTAGATAGTGTAGGTTGGACCGGTGCGTGTCGGGTTTGGGGAGCTACTTCCCGAATGGTTCCTTCTTGCACTTCTCCCTATCGTCACCCAATATGAGAGTGGTGGTACGAGCTGGGCTGGCCAAGTCACATGGGTAAAGTGTACTAACCCCTGCAGGGTGTATAAACTAAGTGCTTAGCCGTGTCCCCGGTTATGGACAATTTGAGCGACCTGATACTGATGCTATGATATTTCTCACTCATCCTTATTTCTTAATTATTTAAAACTTGTTGGGTGAACATAATTGGGTAGGAGCACCTGGGAGTGAACCAGAGTGTCCTATTTATCGTATTAGAAAACTACTTTGTTACAAATGTTAGGATAAAACTGTTGCTTTATGCAAATGAGCCTGAACTCCACTTGGACAAATAAGCATGTAGTTGATAGATCTGTTGTTAACCACTTTAGCCTACTTGCCATACATTTAATGTATTGACCATTCGTGCTGCAACGTTTCATGTTGCAGGTTATATCGTATCTAAGTGATCGTTCATAGGTCGCGAGACTCCACTTAACAATTGTTCGCCTGTGGCACATTTGGAGGATGGAGATCTACCTTGTATTCGTTTTCTGCCGTGTACTTGAATAAATAATGTAAATTCTGGATCATATTCATTGTATTTATGATGCACAGTTATATTTGGTATCATTTTATACTGTGTGTGCTAGTGAACCGATCCAGGGATTGGCACTATACACATGAACTCAGCCTTATCAGGCGAGGGTGTTAAAGTGATACAACACTCTACTATATAAGGTGGTCCAACTTTAAATGGGTTGTATGGGCACCTAGAGCGGGGTGAATAGGTGCTACTCAATTTTTAGTTCTTTTTCAGTTTTAGGCTTAACATAAAGTAAATTCTCTAGATATGCAACTACGAGAATTTCCCTGTATGCAAACCTAGCTACTAAGCACGTAAAGAGAGGAGCAAGGAAACCGTAGTGGAGCACGCGGAGACACAAAGATTTGTTTTACCGTAGTTCCTTCCTTGTTGAGAGGAGTACATCTGCATTGGAGGGGTGGGCGGTTCTAAGACCACCACGCCACAATAGGCATCACCTTATTCTCCGATGGATCTCGTCACGAAAGGCCCGATCCACCTTCTCCACTATTGGTACCGTTCGAGGCGGGAACCAGTGCCTTTAGAACTCTACCGGGGCACACACCCACAACTGAATTGGGGGATCCCGTAATGACAACAAGTTGTCACAAGAACAAGGATTATCAATATAATCAAAAGCAAGGATCTAGATATTTGCAAGAAATACTAGATCGGAGATTCTCCAAATGAATGGAGAGGAGATGAAGCGCTTGATTGCAGTTGTTGAAGATCGAGTCCTCCTCCTTTGATTCCCCAAGGGACGGGGCTTTTGGGTGGATGAAGGTTGAAGAACAGATATTGACTTTTTCGAATGAACCAAGGGGTCTGGCAGGAGGGGGAAGGCTGGCTTAAGTACCCCCTGCCCAGATCTGGCCGTTGACGAAGTTTGGGGGCGGATTATCCGTCCCCCGCTAGGGGCGGACTATTCGCCCTGGGGAGGGAATCCGCCCACAGTACGGAAACTCCGGGGGAAACTCCGTCCCCCATATAGAGAGTGACGTCGGTTTTGACTTGGTGAAATTCCTCAAGGGGGCGGATTATCCGCCCCCCTCAAGGGGCGGACTATCCGCCCTAGGGAGAAAATCCGCCCCAGAGACGGAAAGTCCGGGGGAAACTCCGCCCCCTCTCTGAGCGAAGCGCCTTGGCAACTTTGAAGTCAAATCCTGGGAGGCGGATTATCCGGACCCCCTGAGGGGCGGATTATCCGGCCAGGCCAGAAAATCCGGCCGATACTCCGCCCCCTCTCTAGGGGTTGCACCCTTCTGAGATTGGGGAGGGGCGGATTATCCACCGCCTAAAAACAGTTTCTTTTTCCTTTTCAAGTTAGAAATCTGCAGCACTTCAACACACATTAAATAATCCTTGATATTGTTATCTCACACACAAAACACTAGGGATTATGAAATTTTCTTTCAATCTCCCCATTTTTGGTGTTAGATGACAATACTAGGATTTGCAATGAAACCTACTAACAGCACCATAAGGAAATGAAAGAGGCTCCCCCTAAATGTGTGCATATTTATAATTTGCATTTGAATACAAATGCACACACACTAAAGAGCAAGCCAATTTCATAACAAAGACAATTAAAATAGGGTTAGTTAGGAAAGAAAGTCATACCACTGGGATGTGAAAATAGCCAAAGTGAATAATGAGATTATTAGGCTCCAATCACATCCCACAATATTGATGCAAACAATAGATAATTCCATAATTCCATATTCCATCAATAGAATACCATACTCCATAGACAAATCCAGAATTCCATATGAGTAGTTACACAAGATAAATCCAGAATTCCAGAGATCCATACACGAGCACAACTTATCACACAACAAAGTCTTATACAAACCAAGCACACAAAGTTCAACGCTAAAAGGGCACAAGCAAGCAAATAAAAACGAGTGAAAAAGGCAAGTGCTTGCGCCCGACCCATGCAAATCCGTGACCTAATAGAACTACTTCTCCCCCTTTGGCATCGAAACGCAAAAAAAAGAGCGATGCTAGCGCTCCAGAAGATGGTACTACACACCCAAAATTGCAAGAACAAGACAACTAAAGGCCAAGATCGGGTGTGTTTTCCATAAGAACACAAGATAGGCAAGAAAAACCAAAAAGAGCCAATAGAAACCAACTCTTCTCAAGGAAGAGGGCGGTGGCCGAAGCCACCATGTTGGAGTGCATGGCATGACACCGCGAAGATGTATCTTGAGTTCAAAACCAATACTCATCGATGACCCACATATCACAAAATGATATTAAGGGAAATGATTTTTTCTTGATTTTGGCATTATGGGGAGAGGGTTAGCCCAATCAATTAGGACCACACTCCCCCTATGTCTATGCCCGCATCTAAACAAAATACATGAATAAGAGTAGAGGTGTGATTCCATAGACCCCCTACTCTAAAAAGTTGTAAATGTTCGAAAGGGTAGAATTTCCCCCGTGCGTATTAGAAGAGCGCGTGTGAGGGTAGCCCATCGATGGGTCCAAAATAACTCACCCTAAACCACGTACATGGTGTTGCAATGTTAGCGCACACATGCAAGTGTTGTATTCGAGTTGGACACTTACGTTTCCACGTCGCATGCACAAAATACCCGATAACAGACACGCTTCAGGCCCATACGGGCTTTGGTGGGCATTACATATATGGTCTAAATTTTATGAATCCCGATACTACTACCACGCACGAAGAGGCACCGGTCGATCCAAGCCATCGAGCTAATTTGTCTCCTTATTTTGAATCCTTTGGGGGTCTATTGAATCAGAAGCTATAAGAGTAATGAGTATGCAAGGGTAGTCAAGTCAAGCTCCTTGAATTTATGATATTTAGCTCATTCCTCAAATAACAAAATCTTGCTTCATCAAGAGGCTTCGTGAAGATATCAGCAAGTTGGTTCTTCATGCTCACAAAAGATAGTGCAATATTGCCACGAGCAACATAATCCCGAATGAAATGATTGCGAATATCAATATGTTTAGTTCTTGTATGTTGCACCGGATTGTAAGAAATTTTGATAGAACTTTCATTGTCACATAAAAGAGGAACTTTGTCACAATTGACACCATATTCCTTTAAAGTTTGCCTCATCCATAATAATTGTGTACAAGCACTTGCAGCAGCAACATATTCAGCTTCGGCGGTTGAGAGTGAAATGGAATTTTGTTTCTTCGAAGACCAACAAACTAGAGACCTGCACAAGAATTGACATGCACCAGAAGTTGATTTTCGATCATTTTTGTCACCGGTCCAATCTGAATCAGTGTAGCCACATAGAGAGAAACTGGAACCTTTGGGATATCATAAAACAAAATTTGGGGAATGAACCAAATATCTGAAGATTCTCTTGACCGCCACTAAGTGGCTTTCTTTAGGAGCGACTTGGTACCTTTCACATACTCCTACACTCAACACGATATTCGGCCTGGATGCACAAAGGTAAAGGAGAGAGCCGATCATGGATCGGTATACCTTTTGGTCCACGTCTTTACCCTTTGGATTAAGCTCAAGGTGACACTTTGTTTGAATTGGAGTAGCAACGCCATTGAGATCCGTCATCTTCAACCTCTTGAGCATGTCTTGGATGTACTTAGCTTGATTAATGAAAGTTCCCTCTCTAAGTTGTTTGATCTCGAATCCAAGAAAGAACCTCAATTCTCCCATCATAGAAATCTCAAACCTGTCAGTCATAAGCTTTGAAAATTTATGATTAAAAGCTTGGTTAATAGAGCCAAAAATAATGTCGTCTACATATAGTTGGCATACAAAAAGCTCCCCATTAACCTTCTTAGTAAAACGAGTGGGATCGATTTTCCCAACTTCGAATCCACGGTCTAACAAAAGCTCTTTAAGGTGCTCATACCACACATGTGGGGCTTGTTTAAGGCCATAGAGCGCCTTATCGATTTTGTAGACATGGTTCAGAAATTTGGGATCCTCAAAACCCGGGGGTTGCTTGACGTATACCAACTCATGTAGTGGACCATTAAGAAACGCATTCTTAATATCCATTTGCTGTAATTTAAAATTATGATGAGCAGCATAGGAAAGAAGGATACAGATGGACTCAAGACGAGCCACAGGAGCATAAGTTTCACCGAAATCATTTCCTTCCACTTGAGAGAATCCTTGAGCCACTAGCCTTGCTTTATTTCTTACAACAATGCCATTTTCATCTTGTTTGTTCTTGAAAATCCACTTGGTGCCGATAACATTGTGGCACTCATTGGGTTTCTCTACGAGCTTCCAAACCTTGTTGTGCTCGAAGTTATTTAATTCTTCATGCATTACAACCACCCAATCGGGATCTTCAAGATCATCAAAGACCTTCTTTGGTTCAACCATTGAAATGTGAGCTTGATGATCGCAGAAGCTAGCAAGCTCTATTCTAGTTGACACTCTTCTTCTTAGATCACCAACAACCATGTCAAGAGTGTGACCCCTTAGCTTAAGGTTCTAATCAGCGCAAGCTTTACGACGAGCCTCAATTTCCTTGTTGTTTCTAGAAGAAGTTGATTCAGCATTTGGATCCTTGTCTTGTCCACTACCTTGCCCTTGATTCTGCTCTGAGCTTGAAACAGGCGACTGTTGCTGTTCAGGTTCTTTAGGGCCGGATAATCCGCCCCTGGGTGGGGCCGGACTATCCGGCCTAGGAGATGAGGCTGCAACTTCTTCTTCCAGAGATACCCTGGCAGAGCTTGGAGTTCCAGGGCTGGATAATCCGCCCCTTGGGGCCGGAGAATCCGGCCTGGTATTTTCTTGGCTGTTTTGTTCTTTTTGATGTCCACTAGAGCAAGTTGGATTGCCAGGGACGGACTGTCCGGCCCTTGGAGGGGGCGAATAGTTCGTCCTGGGACTGCCATTTTGCCTAGAAGACGGATGATCTTCAGCAGGTTGAGGTGTTGGTGCAAAAGTTTCTCCAGCAGTAGGGGCTTGTTGATCTTGTGTAGATGAGGGCTCCACTTCAGTGGAGCATTTTCCTTCCCAATCCGCCACAAGGGGTTCCTCAATGGGGCGGAAAAATCCCACGCCCATTCTTCTTTTGGCATCTTGGGTATTTCAACATCTGCATCACAAACATCAACTTGCCCCACATGGGAGCCATCATTTTCATTGAATTCCACACTACCAGATTGTACAACAGTCCCAGTGAGCTTGATGTAAACTCTATAAGTGTGGGATTCGGCACCGTAACCAACAAAAATACCTTCTAAAGCCTTAGACTCAAATTTAGACAAGCGGACACCATTGATAAGAAAGTGTAACATCCCAGCATTTAGGACTAAACGAAGGGTAGATTTAGGATTTTGTGCATCTGCATGCATGCATCTGAAAATCCGGGTAATTGTTTCGCCAAATTAAAAGACTAGAGTGATCAGAATTCTCACTCCGATGATAAATAAAAGTATTATAAATAATTATAAAGATACGAGGGGAGAAATTTGACTTATAAATAATTATTCACAATAATACAAATGCAAGTATTATATAAATAAAAGTACAAAGATTATTAAAATCCAACTTTACAATGTTCTTTTACAATAAAAGAATAAAGGAATATTACAATGAAGCAAATAATAGAATAAAGAAAATGGAAAATGAATTATAATAATTAAACAAATAGGAGAATTCTTTATTAAAAGAATATATATTACATTATTCTTTTACAATAAAGGAGTAATAAGAATGATTACAATTATAAGATAAATAACTAATGTATTACAACAAATTTACATTAATTCTTGATAGAAAAGGAAATTACAAAAATTGGATAAAAAGAAAATCCTAAAACTAATCTTCATCTTCACATCTTTCCAATTCCGGATCTTGTTCCTGTAAAAGTATAAACTAAACAAGATATAGTATAAAGAAGTTTGGGGGGGGTAGAATTACTCTCAGTAATGCAATGAGATGCATTGCTTGTCACATCATTGAGTTTTAGAGAAGAAAACTAGTCAAGTGTAAATCTGTTCTTATCAAATTTGTCTCAGCACAACATCATTGACACAAATGGGGCAAGTTTCACCAATTTAGTAAAAGGTAAAGGTCAAATAGTAGAACCATCAGCAAATATCAAGATATTTTAGCTTGATCATCACAGCAAGCAACCACACAGCTCACACACACATGCAACTATGTGTGCTGTCAACACCACAAGAGAGCAGCACATGGAGAAACATCAACCGTAGCAGGGCTGCTAGCATATCTTTCACATACACACCACCAACCCATAGTCCTCCACTAGTTCTAGAGCACTACAAAGAACATCACCTATTCTTATTAGATTTCCCAATAACACAAAGATCAAACCACATCACTAGCAACCTGGTTGCTTGAAGAAGCCATCCAAGGACACTAGGAGGAGGTCAGGAGCACAAGGAGTAGGCCAAAAGAACAAGAATCAAGCAAACAGAAGATCAAGGAGGATCAGCTTAAGCACAGGAATAAGAAGAGCCAGCTGATCAAGCATACATCTTAGGAACAACATCATCAATCTTCCATACTAGGTTGTTATTCATCTCTAAGGCAGCCAAAATATTTAATATCAATTGTTCTCCTATTTTCTTTTCCCAAGATGGATTTTGGGTAAGAGGGATCTCTCAGTATAGTGTATAAGTGCTACACTAAGTTCATCCTAGAGTTGTTAAAAGCCAACCAGTATCTGTTCTTATCTTAGAAAGAATTGACCTCAGCCTGTTGCATCATGGGCTTGGATAAAATCTTCAGGAAATCAATCATGCTACTAGTCACTGTTGTGCACACTCCAGGTATGGAGGCACCACAACAGCAAAGGTAGCAGAAACCAACCATAAGAATTGAATTAGACACTTGATCCATATATCATAGGCCAAGAAAGCTCTTAAAGCAAAACAACAACTGTTGTGGCTTGGGATTTGGTCACTCTGCACACTCCAGGGAGGCACCATAGTAGCCAAATCCTATGTGGTAAAATACCACCATTTTCATCCTTTTGTAAGACCACCCAGTCAACTAGCTAGAGGCAACCAAACCATATCTCAAATCATTTTCCTAGTTCATAAACTAGGAATCATTTATTATACTGTAGCAAAGCTACAATAATCATTCTATAATCAAACATCATATGAATCTGATGTAAGGAGCATATTAAGCTATTGTATCATCTGACAACCAGGTCAAGAGAACATATACAAGCCAAAGAAAACCACCATCCTTTTTATAATCCATCTGCTAGCCAGCAAGGCATATTTTTCCAATCATTTTCCCAATCAACACAACCATAATTCAGCTAAGTCATTAGCTGAATATATTCTCTACCAAGCACAGGCATCAGTTGGGAATCTATAAAAAGCATAGCTTCAGACCAACATCATTAGCTTATGACCTAGTTTTTACTAGATAAACTTATACCAAAGATGCTAGGCTACAGGGAACATTCCCAGAGGGTAGCACCTCTGTACAAACAAGCTCATCTATATCTATTAAAAATTAGATAATCATCTTCCTAAATGAATTTTGGAATCCTATTAGATAATTGATTCAGAGAAGACAATGAATATAATACTATCTATTACTAAACCACACTTGACAGAGTCCATTAAGTAAATCATTTTCCTATAGAAGAAAAAGGTAGGAACCAATCATCTTCTAAATCGTCACTACATAAATTGCTTCCTCAGAAATCACAGACTCGATTTAGCTCCTAGGAACTTAAGATTTACATAGTAGCAGGAGTAAATCCTAAGGCTAAGCACATCAGTGCTTCACAAGCAAACATCACCTGAACAAAAGGCATCCTTATTTATTATCGCACTGAGTCACAACTCAACAAAATGAACTCACATCCACTATTGTATAAGCATCCACATATACATGAAGTACACATTCACAGAAGGTTCTCTAACTAAGAACATAGTAACAACAACATATCTAGCAAATCTGTAAAAAATCCTTTTATCCCCATATGTCACTGCCATAACCATAGCATGAATATTTGATCATTTTCTTAAGGCAGTACCAACAGAGATCATCTCTGTTTATTCAAGATGGAATTCCAACTACTGATAATATTCAAATCAGAGGCATAGTAGAATATTATTTAACAACTCAATCATTAATAACCAACAAGGGGCATACATCCATCACCATGTATATGAACCAGCGTAGAATAATGAGAAGAGAGGAGAGGTAAGGAAAGAATGCCTACCTTTGGCAAGCTACTGCTCGCCGAAGAGGACGCAGACTGGACCAAGCAGCGGCACAGCGGCACATAGATCACCAAGAGCTAACCCCGCGCCGAGCTGCAACCTGCGGCAATCAGCACCACCAGCTCGTCACCGCAAGCAACTATGGCCAGCGATCACGAACACACCACCACCAGACCCTCTCCGCATCACTAGGACACCACCACAAACCAACGAGGTCACCATCAATCTCTAGAGCCATGGGCAGCAATAACCCTAGAACCAGGTAATTGAAGGGGGCGAGATCAATAGGGCGTCATTCACAAATCGAATTGGAGGGATGTAGTTCTGAGATGGGCGGAGCTAGGGTGGCTGGCGGCGGTGGCCGCAGCAACCGGTGTTCGCCGAGATTTGGCGAGCGGCGGTAGTGGGCGTTGCAGAGGGGAGGATCAGGTTTGTCCCGATGTGAGCGAGAAGGGTGAAGGGGGCGGGGTCGTGTTGACCCCGAGCCAGACCTGGTTGGGTCGGGCCGGGCCATTCTAATTACCAACCAAACAGCTTCTAATAAAACTAATGATAATAATAATAATATAAGCTAAAATAAGGAAATAACCAAGATACTCTATACACTATTTTATCTCTATAAAAATATAGGAAAATCCTAAAAAGATATTTAATACATCAAAATATTTATTAAAATAATATCCACCTAAGAAAAATATAATTATATTTATTTTAATAAAATACAAATAAGTATTAACACCCTTAAATAACTAAATGAAATTTAATAAATTCAGAAAAATTCCTAAAAATAAATAAAAATCACTTTCATACATAAAAAGAAATCTCTTATCTAAAAAAATACTGACTTAAAATTTTACAAATAAAACTTAAAACAAATATTTAAAGACATTCAATAATTGAGAAATTTTATAAAAAAATCAAGATAATACCTAAAATAAAATAAAATAAAATTTTAAGATTTTAAGTAAGAATACTTACTAGGATAATACTAAATATATTATTCAAAAAAAAACATTTTAAAATTCTTAGATCATATATCTTCAATTATTAAAATGAGATAGTTGTTTTATTAATTATTTAACATTATTTCCTAAGTAAGAAATAATCAAGTTCAAAACACAATCTTTTAACTCTAAAATAGTCTAACATATATTTATAATTTAGAAGACTATCCAAATATAAACAATCAATTTTATAATATTCCTTTAAAAATATTTAATCAACTATAAGTCCAAGATTTAGAAAGTTAGTCTTGCAAATCATTAACTTAAATTAGAAGTAAGTGATCTCAATTCATGTATAATTATAATTAAAAAACTTGGTATTCACTAAATACATCATAAAAGAAATTTACCTATTTTCTTTATATAAGAAAATCTTGTAGTATAATCTATAAATATTAAATGTTCTATCTTTAAGTCTTTAATACTAAATTTCATTAGGAAAATAGTCTGCTGCCCAGGGGGATAGCTGCCCCCCGACAGATGTCTTCCAACATGCGGCGTTGAGATACGTGCTAAAACAGCTTAAAAATAATAGTTGATTAACACATCTATAATAAAGCTGACACATGACAACAACCAGATGATAACGAGCTTCGAGGCGGTAGCATGGGACCATACCTCTTTGCCAACACATGATCTCCTCTATGTGCGTGCTTTTTGTCTCAATTTCTAGGGAATGCATGCGCTAGATGATGCCAACGCAATATGACTTTTACATGTGTCTCTGAGCACCAAGGTGTGATGATATTGTTACTGTTTATTTAGAGATATGGATAGATCTCTAGCATGGAGATCCATAGCTGCTGTAAACAAGCATAGGCAAGCCCATATACAAGCAAAACAAAATAAGCTACTCCCTCTCTGTTTGCATAGCCCAACACAAGTTACTTTAGATTTCAGCAGAGTATTACGTGAAAATATATGTTTTCCACCCATATAGTATAAAAAAATTACCCAAGACGTTTTCATTTCATGAAGATAAACCAACTGAGGGCACGAACAAACCCACTCTAAGAGGGATCACACAAACACACAACGGCCAGGTCACATTGGTAAGTACCATACGTGTATGCGACAGCTCATGCTAAAAAGGTTAGCTTTGTCTTATAGTTTTCGGATAAATGCAGGTTAAATTATTGGAAAAGTTATAACTGGAGGATACCACCGAGAATCATGCGTATGTACTTTCTCTGTTCTAAAATAGATGTCTCGGATTTGTCAGTGTCTAGATTCATCCAAATTTTAACAAATCTGAGACGTCTATTTTGGTACGGAGGGAGTACAACTTTTTCCTAATATTTTGTTGTATTTCTTTCTTCAACCATATACCAAACCAGGGAACGCAATCAAAATAAAGGATTATAAAAAAATACCGCTTTCGTTAACTACCGTAAATCCCTCACATACCCGCGAGTTGGCAGCGACACATGCGACGTGGAGGTGGCGGTAGGCTACTTAGGCATGTGATACGTCGGTGCAACAATTCCAAGTATTGTCCACAAATAGTAGCAAACTAAGGTCCAACCAGGTTGTGAACAAAATGAGCCCACGTGATTGACTTATCATGTCTCTGATATGATCGTACCTTTTCGCGCAGGTACAATAGTGACGGGCGTTGAATCCAACGCCTTTGCACGCACGCCATGGAATCACCTTGGTTCTATCCCCTTTTGATCCAGACAAAATTAAATCTGACAGCTCTCTCGGGCGTCCGCGTGGAGGCTGAGATGATGCATGCAGACTACTAACAAGGTATAATAGTTTAAACAAACTCTAATTACCAATTAGTGCCACGTCCTAGCAACACAGCAAGTGACATCCAAATGATTGTTCATATCTCAATATGAATCGTACGGTGTACGCTAGGGGGACAGCTATCCCCCGTGGCAGGAAATCCATACTCATTTCATTATGCTTAGGAAAAACCCTAGTTATTGTTAATACCATAAATGTTATATCTCAAGTCCAATTATATCTTTATAGTTAACTTTGGTCTGAGATATCATAAGCTAGATATATAATGTCTCAAGATCAATTAAACCTTATCAGAACCATAACTTTAATCTTATTAATCTCCAGAGTTGAATAACTTAACATAAAGAATATTTACTTCAAATGTTATTCTTTTTGCCACTTCAAAAGAAACACTATACCATTCCTTTTAAGTCATAATAACATGAAAACATAAACCTTGTAATGATTACATGATACCACTCAATCTTAGAATTATATTATGATTGTACTTTACCTTTCGTATTTTATATGATTATCTTAGAGTCCTAGCAACTATACCTTTTGAGAAGTAAACTTAAAAATAAACTAAGAATATTAAGCAAATCATTTAAATACAACGCACTTGTAATGGTTGGGGAATTACTTGAGGTTTTACAACATGCATCTCATTACTTATGCATAACAGCATATTGCTTCTTTACACAATGTCCTTACCGGGCAATGATGGTATTCTTGTAGAACCCGAGACCCAGGGTCAAGTCGAGACATTCGACTACAATACTCCGCTATATCAAGGCAAGTTCACACTTGCTCATGTCCTTTGATTATTTTCTGTAAAGTATTTTACAAATCCAGTGTTGTCATCACTTGCATTTGAAAAAGGTCAGAAAACACAATTTTCATAATAATATGATTATAGGTTATTGACCATGAGGTAATAACCTACTATGAAAGTTCCGGTGGTAAGGAACATATTATCTAGGACTTAACAACCAATGTCGCCAGTGATTCTTGTGCTGTATATTATGCGTTAACCATGAGATTTGGAATGGGACGGAGAAGTCAGCTGGATCGGCTCCCTTTCGCATGCATTGGACACTATTCTGGGCATTTGTAAGTTGCAGATCGTGGGTATAGCCGTTTTATACGGGGAAAAGTCTACCATGGATCTGGGCTTACAAAAGACAGATTTCTAGTGTTAATGGTTGTTGTGTGTATCCAACTAAGGTATAGCAATTTTATACGGGGAAAAGTCTACCTTAAGTTTGGGCATAAAACAATTTTGGTGTATGCAGGGTCGCGGAGAAGGACAGTGATTGGCTTGGATCTTAGTCTGGGCCTCTCATGGGTAAAGTGACGCACCTCTGCAGAGTGTAAGAACTGTAACTTGTTACTCCCTATTTCGGGAAGGAGCTACGAACGCGGCGGGAAAGGAACTCCATGAAAGTTTTGGTAAACCCGTGAAGGCTGACGGACATAGCTTTTCAGAATAAAAGCCACCTTTGAAGAAATGTTTACGAAAACCTGCATTTCCTATGACTTACGGTCTATGGTTGTAGATATAGTGCATCAAAGACTCCTTTTTAGTGAACTTGCTGAGTACGCTCGTACTCAACGTATCTTCTTAACCCTTGCTAGATTCTGAAGACAATAACAGTCAGGAAGAGGAAATACCATATCCAATTGAAGACCAAGAAGAATTCCGCTATGAAGAACCAGAAGTATCCGGAAGCGTCGAAGGGAACAATTACGAAAACATCTATGGAATGGAGACCGACGTATCTGAAGTGTAGATGTAGCATATATAGTGATCTAGTCCAGTAGCATAGATCTCTATCCTCTATCTATATTAAATCTCGTATAAACCTTAGTTGCTTCTTTATTCTGTTCTCCGAGTTATTATAGTTTAGCCCTGAGTCGTCGGGATACCTCTATGGACCTAGGAGGATCTCCAAGTCGTCATGTAATTTCTGGTTGTAATAATGATAATGTATGATGTGGACCCGCTTTGTTTCTGTTGTACCACTCTGAGGATGTAATATTTGCGGAATGGTACTCCGTGAGTCTTATGTCCATGGCTATAGTATACTACAACATGCAGTGGTATCCTGAGTCACCGCAGCTGGTATCAGAGCAAAAGCTTTGACCTTAGGTTGGAAACCTATTAAATGGGTAAAACTTGTAGGAAGTATGTTGGCAACGGTAAAGAGTTCTCTAGAAATATGATGAGTATTCACTTGAGAATTACATTGTCATGTGTCTAGTGCGATAATTCTTTATTATGTTGCAATTTGGGGTAATAATAAGTTATAACCTAGTAGGACTAATGATAATCTATTATCTATAGTGAGGAATGACATCTCGGTACTCAAATCGGAATGTTCAAGTGATGTATAGGACTTTAGATTACTATGTTGGTGATTGGACAAAACTTTTGAGATAATTTTTATGGAATATGTAATTATAAATCTCGACTTTCTGTCAAGGTTTATAGTTTCCATTACATGAAAGTGTTAGTCAAGTATCATGTAGTGCTTATCTTACTAAAAAGGTGGGGATAAGTGAAGAAATGTCATATGGGGAGATGAGATGTATGGCGGCGGCGTATCAAATTGCAGTTTTAGAAGCAATAACCAAGATTCAAAAACAGGAATCCAAGGAAATTGGTAGGTAGTAATCCTACTACTATACCTCAAGATTCCATAAATTCGGAAATTAAGTTGGATCATGCTGCATTTGTGCAGAATAAATCTACCTTAGCTTTCGAATACATAGATCATAATAGGACGTTATTCAATACCTATCATGACACACATTAAGGTTCTAGTCCAGGAGTTGGATACAACCTTGAGGATTATGTTGATCCTACTAAAGCAATAGAATGCACAAAAAAAGGAGTCAGATAGAGAAGCTAGGCATCTAGGAACAGTCTTCTCAAAAGAGGTGTAGTAAGAGAATGAGTTGGAGGGACCATAGTCTGAAACCTATGCCTAATTATCAGAATGGGCCTTATAATCATGTAGACCATGGACGAGTATAAGACAAAACAAGAAACTTAGAAACACATCCAATCCATGTATTCCAGTTTGGAATTACGATGGATGGGGAGTACAATCTTAGACTAGAACCAGGGAGAATCCTATACCCTGAGATCCTAATAAAGGAGTAGAAACCAGCAAGATTAGCATGGAACCTATGATCCATATGGGGGTAGTACCAATCCTATTAACATGAAAGAAGGCATTGACAGTTATTACATCTATATGTATGACTGAATCAAGGAAAAGAAGAAAATACATCTTACTTTGAAAGTGCGTTTGAGGGTGGACATGAGAATTCCACGGAAGATCACGCATTTTCTAGTCATTTCGCAATGGCTAATCTCAATCTTTGTACTTATAATCAAGAGTGTGCATCCTCTAGATGTTTATATACTCCCAAAGGTAGTCGTCGGACTTCATGTTATCATGGACGGAATTCCAGGAAGTACTAAGCAGAGGGAGAAAAGTAAGAAGAGACAGTCCACAGAAGTAGAGGGCTTAAATAATGTACATATCCAGTAATGTGCATCATAGTATTTGAGAGGCATGACTTAAGAAGTAAGAGAATGCTCATATGAGCAAGCAAGTCCTTGAAACATACAAGTAATGTACCAAGTGAGAGTCAAACCGTAGTTGTGAGGATTGTTTGTAATAGCTTATAAAAACCATGTATAATACATGGTAGGTTTGGTTGTTATTTGGATTTCGTTCTTGATTTCCTTGTGTGACTAGCACTGTGCATAGAGTTGAGCTCAGAAAACATATGCATGATGTAAGTATGAGTATTCGCTTTATTTTAAGGGGGAGAGTCTGTAACATCCCAGGATTAGAACCTCAAAATAGACAGGACACATGTTTGTGCATTGCATTCATGCATAAGAAAATCCGGGGAATTTTCGCGCAAAACTAAAGAAGCTGTAGAGGGATCGAGATCTCTCTTGTTCTGATGGAAACACCAGGACAGGTGCGATGGATTTCTACATGACCTCTACTATACTTTTGTGTTTGAGGGGAAGACAATTCAAATTCGAATATTTAATTGATGAATTTGAATACAAAATGAGTTTGAAATAGATTAAAAATTGTAAATTAAATTGTAACAAGAGATACTAGGTGAACTCTTATTTATGAAAAGATACAATAATTGCAAGTCTTAATTAATAAACAAAATTGAATGAAATGAATTATAATAATAAATAAGAATGGAATTCTTATTTATAAGTAAGATATAAATATTTAATTAGTTCTGAGAATAATGGAACTCTTTATTATAGAATACAATGTTTCATTGTTATTACAATAAAAGAATAAAAGTAGATTATTATAAAAGAAATAAATATAAAAATGAATTACATTAATAAATAACTAAAAGGATTCTTTATTACAAGCATATATAAATATTACATTATCTTTGCAAATGCATTATAAAAGAAAAAGAAAAATAGTACACTTTATTGAATAAAATAAAGAATACAATATTTCTTTAAAAAAGAAGAATGAATAAATAAAAAAGAATTCCTTTATTACAATTATACAATGCTTATTACTTCACAAAAGAAAAAGTGAATTACAAAAGAATAAAGTGAAATTTAAAACTAAAGTCATCTTCATTTTCTTCATCTTCTAAACCCACTCTTTATATTCCCGATTCTTGATCATTGCAAAACAACACACAAGATAACAAAAAACAATAAAGAATAAAAGAAGGGTTAGTATATTATTTTTACTCTCAGATTTGGCATACAAATGATATGCTTTGATTCATCATTGAGTAGTATTCAAAAAAAGGGGCCAATGTAAAAATATTTTCGTATCCAGAATGTTAGCCTCAGAACTGATGCATCATAGGCAGGGGAAAATTTCACCAACTAAGGAGAGAGGCAAGTTTCACCATGGATAAATAAGAGGATCCAGCCAAACAGTAGAGCTCACTTTTACTTGATCATATCCACCAGAAAATATCTACATCATTGAAACTTGGACCTTAGGTCCCACTTGTAAGCAGCTTGCACATCAGCATGCAGACAACTGATGTCAACACATCAACAATCCCAGGAAGGAGACAAGAAAGCAATCCATGTACACAAAGGGGTGAACCAGCCGTAGCAATCAAGCTACCATTCCACCTCCACACTTCAGAGCACATTCTCCATCTTACCATCCTATCATCACCAAGAATACATAGATCATCCCACCAAAACCTCATCTAACTTATGATTGCTTCAAGAAGCCATCCAATAGTTAGGACAAGGAGGAGTAGATCAAGCAAGCAGCCAAAAGGATCTAGGAGATTAAGGTTACAATAACAAGTTACAGCAGGTGATCTGAAGCAACACCAAAACTACCACAAGATCATCAGCAACCCACTACAAGCATAAGCTGTAGCAGATCAAGGAGCAATAGTAATAAACCCAGATCTCCAGCAGGCCCTAGAGCACTCACCAACAGTAGGTAACAATCATCTATAATACACCTTAGATTATGTAGAATATATTTTTAAATCATGCATATAGATCTGGGAGTACTAGAGAAATAATACACACCTACTTGGTCCATCTACCCTTCATCTAGGAGGCTTGGATGGCAAGATTCTCTCAGACTAGCATGCAGGTGGCATGTCTAGATCATCACTAAATCCAAAGAGGAGGCAACGATAAAAAATTGTTCTTCTAAATCCAATAATTTTCCTCAGCCTTTGCATCACTGGCAACCAACTGTCCATTTTTTCAGATACTGCAGCAGTAGATCATGTCACTATGAACTGCTATTGTGCACTCATTGGAGACACCACAATAGGGTTCTAAAACAAAGCACAACCACTACTTCAGTTATCTACATAATTCACCACTTAATATAGTATAGCACATCAGTATCACTATCACCTATTAATATGTACACTCCAAAGAGGCATCACAGTAATAGGCACACAACAATAAAAGCCATCAAAGTATACTAGCAGCAGCAACTTAGGTTTTCAAACCATTAGAAGCTTTCTTAAATCATTTATCTAGTTCAAATCAACTAGAGATCATTTAAGCTTTACTTCTACCATCATGGACAGATAAAAATTCAATCAAGATCATTACTAAACCATAGGTTTAGTTCAACATATAAACAAAATTTCCACACATAGAGACAAACGTCTGGTTATTCAACAATAAAAGGCATCACTGAGCTCATCATACATTTTTCGTGCCTGGCCAATTCAATGTCCAGCAACCAGGGGGAATCACAAAATAATTAAGCCTCAGGTAATCAGATTCCCTAATTACAATTAGTAATCAAGTCTGCTATTTAACCACTATCAAGTTAATGACAGAAGCTTTTCCAACAACATCCTAAACCAAAAGGTTTAGAGTTCAGTGATTTTAATCCATAAGCAAGATATCCATTCTAAGTAAATTAACAACCACAAAAACTTGCTAAGGTTATCAAATATACATCAGAGAACCGTTTCTAGAACATATTATGGGATCTATAATTAGAGATCAATGCAGAGAGAAGAAATCAAGTAGGCTACAAGTGGGTCGTAACACTACCTTCAACAGCATATAATCAAACCACCACAATTCAACGTCTTTCTAAGTGCATTAATAATGTGTATTTATCAAGAATTCCATATACCACTAGCATCACGAGCACTCAATCAAGCTAAGGGTCACATGCTCACAATTGTTCACCAAACAAACTACTCTGAAGCATCAAGCATCCAAAATAAGGAGGAAGATGAACCTAGTTACGGATGTATACTAAGATAGAGAGAGGTTCGTGAGAGGGGGAAGGTGGTACCAACCTGTTGGCAAGATCAATCTCGCCAAAGAAGCCGTAGTAGTAGTGACAACAGAGAGGCGGAGCTCAGTGCAACGACACAGTAACACGAGGAGCATCATCGCGCTGCACTGCATCAACCACACCACCAACAAGGCCCTAGCATCCTAACGCCCATGCCGTACCAACGGGGTTGCAGAGAACCTCGTCGTCCCGCCGGAGTAACAGCAAAATAGGAATTATGTAACATCCCAAAAATATAAAACAATGATCATCAAACTCTAATCACTAAAATTAGGGTTAACAAAAACTTTGATTAATTAAAATCATAGGAATGCATGTGTGAATGAGATGATTTGATAAATGCATGAATGAACTTGTGTGATTAACCTAAATAGCAAGAAATGGTTTAAAGAGGAAAATAACATCATATAAAACATTTCCATGCAGAAACAAATCAATAGAAAATAAAAAACAAATCAAATAAAGCAGATGGTCATTTTTGCCAATCTTGCTCACTAGGTCACTTTGAGTGTTTCTAGTCCAAGATTTCAAACAGAAACTTTCCCAATCCTTTTCACCCCTTGCTAGAACAAGTAAAAGTGAATCAAATCCCACCTTTCAAACTTACAGAAACATTTGGCAACCTCATTCAAACCACAATTCAAAATTGAATCTTTATCATATGTGAAGATCACCCATTTTCAAAACCCAACCAAACTAGTGCCCCTTGACTAATCCAACTAACCAGACACTCCCTAGTATGTGCCTAGCAAACCCACCAAGTTTGAATCCAAAATTCAAATTTGAATCTCTTGCAGCCATTTTATCAAACACCTTGCAGATACAAATCAAACAAACATCAACCACTATAGTGTGCAGTAATTTTGGCCTAACTTGTTCCCTATCTAGCTCACTCTACACCCTCAATAGATCGTCTAACTTGTTTAACCCCTCTAGATCACTGTAAACCAGACCATGCCATTAATGGCAAGCATGCCGAGCCTCACCTTGCCACCCCATTGTCGACAGCAAGCTAGGAGCAGCACCAAGCCTAGCAAGCATGTCTAGCAGGCACTCCATCGTCCACCGCTACTCCCTATACCAGCCCCGAGCACTGCCAGCCCCTGGACCACACGACAAGACCGTGCCAAACCTCTCTGCGTGCGAGCCGAGAGCGCGCTAGTGAGCCACCCTCGACCATCACCCACAGACTATGGTGCTGCCCTCGCCGCGTGCGTGCGTGATCACCACCGCCCCAGCAACCCCGCAGACATTCCCGTTTGCCGCCGCGCGGACCACGCACGCTGTGCGTCATTAAAATCGCCGTCAGACATGCCCAGAGCATCGACGCGTTCTGACCGATCAGCACCGCCCCATGCCTCGCCACCACGCTGTTGAGCGTCGCCAGGGAGCACTGCACCGCCCTCTACCGTCGCCCATGTCAGTAGCACTTTGTGTTGTCGACCACGACGAGCTCAGCCCACGCCCGTTGGTCCCCTTCAACCACTATAAATAGAGGCCTCCACCGCTTGTTTTCTTCACACCAGTGCACTCCCCTCTTCCTCAGAACCACCCCACCTCACCCCCGGAGCAAGGCAAGCAGTGCATCGTCAGAATTTGGCCGGAGCCTGCCGCTGCTGGAGGAGAAGGGAGCCGTCGATTGGAGCCGCCCTAGGAGAAGCTGTCGTCGTCAACTTCGTTATTCGCCCCCGTCGCCGACCCTCGCCTGAGCCCCGGTGAGCCTCCCACGAACCCCACCTGCCGCGCTAGGGTTCTGTCTCGCCGGTGCTGCCCGACGTGGACGATGAACCAGAACCGTTCGATTCGAACTAGATCCCACGGTCCACATTTCCCCGTACCACTTCGCACCTCACCGTCTCACTGGCACGTGGGGACAGCCACTTAACCAGCCCGTGCATAGTAGTCTGGGCCAGTTAAACCTCCCGCGCGACCCAACAATTCACAGTTACTTTTATTCATTTAATTTCAAACACAGTTCTGTACATAGATTCAAAAATCAACCTAGCTCGATTCACTAAACCAAAATGCATGAAACTAATTTTGTTAGAAAGTTACTATAAAGCTTAATCCAAGCCCGTTGGATTCAAACCATTTAGATTTGTAGATCAGCCATGGTAAAAATAACAAGGCAGAAGCTTTTCTGCATTCAAACATTTTTCAAAATTCAACCATAAGAGCTTTTGAGTTGATTCCAACTCTCAAAAATCACATTTGACCATACCTTTCAGAATATATAAAAATATATAGGATTACTTACAGAAATAATGTTCAAGTAATAAAAGAATGCCCCATAGGCATTTCTAGTCATGTTAATTAATTAAAATAAAAAGGTTAAACCTTATTAAATGGTGACACCACTTTAAATCACATTCCCATGTGCTGAAATATGTGGTGATGACATGTGTCAACATGATCCCATGTTTGAGTTGGAGAATATTAAATCTTAAGTAGTTTTTCCAATGAGTAGAAATTACTTTTATTAAATAAAATAAATAAGACAAGTGTTTTAATTCTTGTAATGCTAGAGATGATGATATATCATCTAGTGTGAACCTTTGTGTGATGATTAGAAATAGTTAAGTATTGTTTGGTGATTGTGTACCTCGTATTTATTTGTAGACGCTAGTACCGACCAAGGATACGAGGAGGAAGGAGGATACTACGAGGAAGAAGCCGAGGAGAACTTCAACCACTGCTCTGCACAAGGCAAGCTATTAACTAGGCAAGCTAACACTTGCAACTTAGCAAGCTCATACTATTATCTTAGCAAGCTAAACTATGCAAGTTTTACTTGCAAGCTTAGGACACTTGATACCCAATCCTATTTTTACTTGCAAGCTTAATACTTTATTTTCTTTATCAAAGCTTTCTCTTAGAGTTTACTTAGTGACTTGTAGATTCTAGAAAGATAACTGATGGTAGCATAAAGCGCATAAAATTTGGCCCAAGTTAGATAATCGTGATGTCATCCTAAGGCATAAGATTGAACTTAGTAAATCCCCACCTTTTTACCACCCCTCATTAGTCTTTACCCCCACTTATAGATGCTAGTGCAAAGCATAAAACTTGGTCAACTTTAGATGGGAATACTTGGTGAAAATGGTTATGAAAACCTTAGAATGATGAGTCATTCTACTGAAATGTTTTAACATGTGTTCTTGAACACCAGATGATTTTGATGATGAAAATGTTGAGGCATGAGCCTTAGCCCTTTATAAAACTTATGGTTGTCTAGATGCGATACCATTCCAATTTTACCGTACAACAAAATACCCGAAAATTAGGTAGGGCTTGAATGGTAATTTATATACCTTAGTATGGGTTCCCTTGCGGCCAAGGTCTGAGCTGAGGCTACCTTGTGAAGATTGTCCACTTGTGCAGTTCCCAAGATGACTGTTGGTCATGGTTGGGACGCCAAACTCACAGGAGAGGTGCCTATACTAGGGCGTGTAATTGAAAGGTTAGGATTGATTATCCGCATACTGAGTATGGTGAATTCAGGATTGTTCCTGATGGATGTATCGAATGTTGTGGTGAAAGTGTACCATCTCTGCAGAGTGTTAAACTATTCGAATAGCCGCGCCCGCGGTTATGGATAGTTGGAGTGGCCATATTGTTCCCCCGTCAGATGTTTTCAAAATGAATTGTGACTTTGACTTGACCACAACAGAGTTGTGATATGAATCCAAGTTCCCACTTAGGTGTTATAAAACTTTCAACTAGTTTTCTTTGCTTCTGAACTTAGTAGAGGTAAATCTAGCTTTTTAAAAAACAACCCTAGATCTTAGTCCATCCTTTTCAAAACCACTTCACTTATTAGTATTAGTTTGCAAGTACTTAAAGAGTACTCATGGCTTTCTCCCTGGCTATTCCCGTGGCCAGACTATGAAGAGGAGTACCAGGATGATGGACCGCAGGAAGGTTATGACAACTAGGATCATCTCCCATCGTCAGCATTGCCTATGACCCCGAAGATGGAGCTTCGCCTACGCTATCGTTATCTTTACGTTATTCCGTTGCTTGAGTTGTATTAAGAACTGGATCATGAGATCCTTATTTGTGCAAGACGTTATGTATGGTTTGTAATGGATGATGTACTGTGATATCCAAATCTGTCATGTCTCGAAAAAATGGTAATCCTGGGATTGAGATGTATGGCATAACAGGCATCTGGGATTAAAAACCCGGGTGTTGACAAATTAGGGTTTGGGGATGGTGGTGAGCATGTTGGGGCATGTGACACGAATCGAATTGGGTAGGCTAGTGAAGCTTTGATAGGCGCATCGAGAAGGGCCATCGGCACCGGCCGAAGTGGACAAGCTCGCCGGAATCGAGCAGCACCAGCGGCGAGCTAGCACAGGATCGAGCGAGTCAGTTTGACCGGCTCGGTTTACCGATCGGGTTGGTCTAGCCCAACCATGGGCCAGACTGACTAGTGGGTCCAGGGTATTATTTAAAAATAAAAATTACCAAAACACCCCAAAGATTGTTTCACCTCTAGAAAAATATAGAAAAATCCTAAAACTAAATATAATATATCAAAATGTTCACAAAAATAATATCTACCTAATAAAAATATAACTTTATTTGTTTAAAATAAATACAAAGCAAATAAATATTAACACCATTAAGTCCCAAGTGAAGTCTCATAAAATAAGGAAAAATCCTAAAAATGAATAAAAATCATTTTTGTGTATAGAAATAAATATAATATTTTATAAAAATACTAGCCTAATTTTTTAGAAATAAAGTATGAAATAAATATTCAAAGACATTTAATCCTTGATGGAATTTTATAAACATAAGAACAATACTTAAAAATAAATAAAAATCATTTTTAAAGTCTTAAAAAATATATTACACTAGAAAATTATTAAATATAATATTAGAAAGGTTTTTAATATTTTAAAGTAATAAATCCTTGTCTATTATCTATTTTGAAAATTCTTTAAAAACATTTCTTAAATAAAAAATAATTATATTTCTTTAGAAATATCAAAACCTTAAAATCTAATTACTAATGTTCTAAACCATAACTAAGATTTATAATAAAACTTAAGCATAAATCATTAACTTTATAATACTCTTTTAAACCCTAAACCAAAATTCAAAACCACAATCATTAAGATAATTTTATATATCATTCACTTATACTAGCAAAACAAATTAAGAGGGAATGATCTTAACATCTTAACAATCATTAAGAGGGAATGATCTTAACATCTAAATCATAATTAACATGACTTTAAAACTAACACCTTAACAACACCATCCAAATTATACTTTCTTTGATAGTTGCATGTTATTTTCATACTAGCAAAACAAATTTAATCTAATCATTCACTTAAATGTAAAGTGAATAATCCCACACTTTAATCATACTTATCATAAATCCAAAGCTTGAGAATAATTAACACAAATTACACCTTAAGTTTATTTGCCCTTTTAAAGTTAACTTTAGTCTCAAGGCTTATAAACATTATGTATAATAAACTACTTATGTTTTTACAGTTATGTAAGATCCTGTTGGGGATATGCTATATGGGTATCCTAATAGCATGTCTCTTATCCGACTAACCCGGGTGGCCAATAGTCGGTAGCATGGCCTATGGCCTGCTGGGCGGCCCAGTTAGATGGATCCAGAAGGGAGGTCCATGCCGGATAAAGGAAGGCTACGGTGGAGTCACCAGCGTACCCGGAGCCTTGGAGTGCAAGATACACAAGACTAGTAATAGATGGTGTAGGACTCTATAACCTGTCCGGCTAGGACATTTCCCTGTAACCCTAGGACCTGGCGACTATATAAGTCGGGCCTATGGGAGCCTTTAGGCCATCGATTCATACAACCTCGCACAGCAAACCTATCTCTGTAACTCGGCGTATTGCCCTTATAGTGATTTATAGCAGGAGTAGGATTCTGCCACCGTTGTGGGATCTGAACCTGGGTAAGCTGTGTTACACCTTACCCCACATCTCTAAACATGCACTGTGAGGACCCCTCCATGGCGTACTCGTCGGCAATACCACGACAGTTGGCGCCCACCGTGGGGCCAGAGGCGCTTCAGGCTCTTCAGCGGGCGAGGACCAAGATCTTCGCGGGAATCGGCGAAACCGTAGCCATCGGTCGCGTTCTCTTCTCCGGCAACGTTCTGATCATCCCTCCCGATGAATTCTGGATCCCGGCAAAGACGAACCCTACGCGGTGTTCGATCGTTCCTATCGAAGACATCCACCTCTTCATCGGCGAAACCGACTCGGGCACTAGTTCCCTGGGAGTCGGAGGAGCATCAAGACCCGCACGGACCGCCTACGGGCAGGATACGTTCGCGGAAGGATCGATGTCGGATCTCTCTTCGGATTTTGCCGGCAAAGATCGGAAAGCATCATGACCCGCACAGACCGCCTACGGGCAGGATACGTTCGCGGAAGGATCAATGTCGGATCTCTCTTCGGAGTTTGCCGACAAAGATCGGAAAAATTCAAGGCCCACCCAAACTGCCCCTGTGCAGGATATAAAGGTGGAAGATCACTGCAAATCCGCCAGCTTCGTCCGTGCGTCTGGACAGCAGAGATCCAAGTTCGTCGGCGTGGTTACCATCTTCGATCTGGCGCGCTTCATTCAGAGAGAGGGCGAAAAACCCCACGACTACCTGGCCAGGTGGCTCCGTATACGAGCCGACCTAGCCAACTACCTCGATGATAACGCTCTGTATCACTTCGTGGAAGGACTGGACCGCGGCACGCTTCTCCGACATTCTTTAAGACGACAGCAGGCAACAGGACGCCTTACCCTCGATGAGATGGTGAGCACCGTCAACAGCTACGCGGCAGCTGACGCGGCAGCCCAGATGGAGCTTGCGCTCAGAGACGGAGAACCTCCGGTTCAGCAGCCGCCACCACCGCCTCCCGCCGCCATCGTTGCCGCAGCACCACAACCTCCAGTCATCGTCGAGCAAGCCCGTTGCACCTCCACCGCCCGTCATCAAGGAAGTCCTGGCACCCTCCGACTCTGTCATTGACGCGCTTTATGCTGACTTCAGTGCAGATTCAGAGGAGATAGACTTCAGTCCAGAAGAGCTAGACTCCGCTATGCAGGAGATGGAGGAGGAGTACTCACGCGACAAGCAATCCAACAACATCGTCATGTCCCGAGGGGTGTTCGTCACCATTGGGACGGCGATGGATGAAGATCAACCCGGACAAGCTCCGCCTACGGCGCTGGAAAAGGGAAAGGGGCCACTTATTGCTGCTGATGATGATCGCGCAAAGGTCATGCCTCCTCCGCCTAACCCAGTGCAGCTACCGCAGGAACTCGGCACCGGCCCGAGCAACAACAACACCGCAAACTTGCCGCCTCCAGCATCTACGTCTGTAGCAGCCCAAGTTACTCCAGCTGATAGAGTGATGTACGCCAATCTCCTCGTCGAGCCACCGACCGTTGCTCATATCCGGAACGTGACCCAGCTTGATGAGAAGCGCCAGCAGCTGCTGGAGGAGGCGCAAGCCATCGCGGAGCAAGGCGCTAAGCTAGATCGAGATCTGGTCAACGCGCAGAAGTCCATAGAAAAAGCTAGAGCAATGGAGACCGAGTACAAGACTTTGCTACAGCAGCAGAAGGCTAAGAAAGCTCCGGCTCACGTTATCAATGATCCTGGTGTACGGCGCTGAAGGGAATATGCCCGAGAGGCAATAATGAAGTGGTTATTATCGTATTCCTATTTATGATAAATGTTTATTTTACATGCTATAATTGTATTAATACGGAAACGTTAATACATGTGTGTTTAATAAACAAAAGAAAGTTCCTAGTTATGCCTCTCTTATAAACTAGCTCGTTGATTAACAAGATGATCATAGGTTTCCTGATCATGGACATTGGATGTTGTTAATAACGAGGTCACAACATTAGTGTAATGGTGTGATGAACATTCATCTGAAGTATAGCATTACGATCAAAGTCATTAAGTTTATATTGCTATAACATCTTACGAAGTGATCCTAATCCTTAGACCATGAGATCATGTCAATCACTAACACCGGAAGAGTTTCTTGATAACATCAAACGTCACACCGTAAGAGGGTGATTATAAAGATGGATTCAGAACTACTAAAGTGTTATGTTGAGGCCCATGGATCGAGAGTGGAATTTGTTCATCCCGATGACGGATAGATATACTCTGGGCCCTCTCGGTGATATCACATTGGTTAGCTTGCAAGCAAGTGATTTGATCACTAGAATGTTATATCACAGGAATGAGAAAAGAGTGCATGTCAGTAACGAGATCAAACTAGGTATGGAGATACCAATGATCAAATCTTGGACATGTAATATATCGCGAAACAAAAGGATTAAGATACTAGCGTAAAAGGTTCCGACGATCACAAGAATGTCATCGTTGAATGTGTGGGAGTCAGTATGGGTCTCTAGATCCCGCTTCTGATTATTGATCTGAGAGGGGTCTCGATCATGTCCACATTATTCGCGAACCGTAGGGTGACACACTTAAGAGACACTGACATCCAATTGGAGCAAAAGTTTCATGCCGAAAAGAAAAGGAAACCGCAGGAATTTATTTCACTAGACACCGAAACTGTTTCGGTTGAAATTGCTGAAACTGGTTCTGCATGTGAAATGGAATACTAGCAAGGGGTTTTATGTGAATGTTTGTTAATTAAAGTAATTAACAAAATTCTGAATAAATAAATAAAAGAGTTTTATTTAAATGAGAGCTTGCATTAAATTTGGTGGAAATTTAATGCATGTGAGTGGATTTTTGAGTGGAGGCTTTTTAATGGGAGTGGAGGCTTTTCATTTTGAGTGGGAGCTCCACCCACATGAATGTAGAAGAGGTGGGGCAGCCCCATGGCTGGGCGCCATGCCCCTTGGGTGCCCCCCTCTCCCCTATAAAAGGCCCCCCTCTCCTCCTCTCACACCACACCTCCTCGTGAAGGATCTCTCTCCCCCTCTAGAATTTATCCCCATGGTCTCGGACTAGCGAGATACATTGTAGCATCCCAGTTGTCTAACACCTGTAATGCTACTTGTTCTAGTAATAAAAAGGGACACTTCCTACATATAATTGTTGCATCATCATCATGTCATGCTCATGTCATCATGCCACCTTGCATTTGAGCATCATGTAAAACCCCTTCTTGTTTGGTTCTTATCTCATGTGCATTATTAATTGTAGTTGCCTCTTGATATTGTATTTGGTTCTTGATATATTGTTAAATGCCCAAGTTGATTTGGGGGCATATCTCTTATTAACTCCACCACCTTTCTTTCACCACCTTATAATTCCACCATCCAATTAATATGAGCGTGGCATTTTATTTGAGTTTACCTCTAGCTCATGTTGGTTGGTTGGATTCCACCCATAATCTTTTGCTTGGCCTTACCCCACTTTTGGGGATGCACATAAATAAATGCCATGGGATTATATTTTGTTTCCACAAGGTTAAGACATGGTATTTAATATTAATGCATGGCCCATGCAAGTACCACCTTTGGCTTGTCCTTTGAATTTTTATTTGTTTTCTTTTGCATGAATCATCTCTTCCTACCCCTTAGGCTTGGTCTTGTTTGATCATTGCCAAAACCTCATCACCTTTTTCCCCTTGCTCTAGTCTTGGATCTTGATGGGGTTTTGTTTGGTGCATGGTTGGTTCTTGTCAAAAGGAACCCCTAGCATCTAACCTTCCCCCTCTCTAGACCAAAACCCTAATCCACCCCCCCTCTCTCTAATCCTCTACCCTAGTTCTCTCTAACATCTACCCCATACCCCATATCCCATCTTGGCTAAACTCTAGGCTACACCTAAACTAACTAAACCCTAGCTAACTTGTCCCTCCCTCTCTCACCTAAACCTACCACACCCTAAGTGCCCCTCTCTCTCGAGCTCCCCTTCCCTCTAGCTCTCTCCTCCTCTCTCGGCCACAAGCTCCTACCAACCCGACCCACCTCCTGCTCGACCTGGTCCCACCCCGAGCTCCCCTTACCCTGCCCCACCTGGCAGCCTCCTCCCTCCCCATGTGCCGCTCGACCCATGCACGTGAGGAGAGAAAGGTGGCCGAGCCGACCTGCCCCTCCCCCACGCAAGCCCCACCTCACCCCCTCGTTCTTATCCACCCCACACCCCTCTGGCCTCTCCCCAGATCCACCCCGTAGCCTCCCCTCCCTCCCTCTTTCTCCACCGCCTCCGGCTACCCTCTGAGCCACCCACCGTCGGCCCCCTCCACGTCCCGTTGTTCCTGGCGAGCCGCGCGTCCGTGGAGTGTCCTGGGAGCTCGAGAAGGATCCCCTGCATCACCCTGCGGCCGTCGTCGAGGAGGAGGAGGACCGGAGCCGCCGGAACCAGCGCTGCGCCGGCCGAAACCCTAGCTACGCCGGCGTCTGCCCCGTCGTCGATCCGCTGCTCGCCGAACCGATCCAGCGCCACCAACCCCACCGCGGTAAGCCCAGCTCCCTCCCAGACATCGTTGCCTTCGCCGCCGTCGTCTGGTCGCGCCGTGCATTTCGTCGAACGCTCTGCGCGCGCCGTCGGCCGCTGCACTAGCTCGCTCCCACGTTGCGCCGCAACCTATCTAGCCCCCGTGCGCTCCCCTATCAGCAACCACGCAGCCACCGCAGCGGTAGCCGCCCCCGCTGGCGCGCCCGTGGTCGCGGGATCGAGTCCGACGCGCCCTATTTTTTCTCTGTCGCGTGGTGTTGGGTTCAGTTCGTCAGGCGACAGAGAAGATCCACAGTGGCGTGTGCGTTTCGCAGTTAACCCCCTGGCATTCCTTTTTCCTCAACCCGCGCTCCCCCTACACCCCACTGTCAGTCTCTGTGTGCTTTTTATAAAAAGGGTCCCCTAGTTTTGTTTAATTAACCCACGGTCCCCGTCCCTCTCAGCCGCTGGCGTGTGGGTCAGTATGTGCCTGGCCCCACATGTCTGTGACTAGGGCTAGGCTGGGCTGAGTGTTAAAACGTTTTTCAGATTCTGTTTAAATTCAAAACTAACTAAATTTAATTCAAATTCAAATTTCAATTCAGTTTTAAATAACTTTTCAATTATAAATCCAAATAATGCATATGTTATATGTTTCTGAATCAGAAAAATGTAAGGATTTCAAATATGCTATTCAAATTACCTTTTGCACGTTTAAAATCCCAAGTTGAATTAAATTACAACAAATGCCACTGGAACTTAAATAATTAATAACTTTTGAAATATAACTCCGAATTTAACAAATGATATGTCCAAAATGATCAGCTCGACGAGACCTTTCTGTTTATGCTACCCATGACTTCAATTGCATCATGCATCATATAAAAATATAGTGTACAGCCACTAATATGACAACAAATGTGATCCAGAACCCCATTAAAATGTTATTTCTTGCCTTCCACACCTCACCTATGCCATGCTACTCTATTGCCATGCAACTTGTGCATCATTCATCATGGCATGATTGTTTGCTTGACGCATTTTATTCCTATGCTTGTGCACTTTATTTATGTTGGCCCTTGTTTGTTTGGTTCTTCTTCGGATAGACTCTGAGTAGGGGATATATCAAGAGAACCAGGAGCACTACCCAGATCCGTCTCTCGCTTCAACTGAGTTGCCAGGCAAGAACTACCACATGCTTGCATACATACAGTACCTATTGCCTCTATCTTATTCTTGCATCATTGAGTCGCGATTGCATTAAACTGAATCCCAAGTATTGCATAGCCTTTACTTTTAAACCCCATAAAGCCTGTACCTCCATCCCATGAGCCATTACTACAGGAGTTGTTTGAGCCATGCGAGTCGTAGAACAGCATGTGTAGGGTATATGAGTGTCTGATGGATAACGAGGTACCTAAACAACTTAACCTGAGTAGTAATGGGACAACTAATGAAAGTGGCACCGGTGAGCAACATCTGCTATTTGGTTTTTCCTGCTCACTTGTGTCCCGTAAGACCCCGAGTACTTGATTCCTGTTCCAAGATTTATCGCGCTATCCACATCCGGGAGGTATATGGGACCCCCCTGAGCCAGAGCTTGATTCTATCTTATTTCTTGGGGCCACAAACTAGTTTGAGGTTTTGTTTACTATCCTGTACTTATGCCATGTTTTATTACTGTATTTACGATTGTGCGACAGATAGCACCTGTACTGTTTTGGATCGGGACACGATTCCGCGGTGTCGACAAGCCCAGTTTTGGGTTCCCAATCGTTCACAGCCGTATACCCAAACCTTGAGTCCGTCTCGGAGCTTGCTTACTTCGTTGCGGGTAGCTTAATGGGGTGGCCCCCTGAAATATTTCTGAATCCTGTGATTGCTTTGTCGTGAAGGCCTTGTTGGGTTTTGATTTGGTTTTTCCGAGGTTGATCGAGTGTGTGTTGCTATTGGTGCACCCCGGCCGGGTAAAACTTTCTGAAAGCCGTGTCCGCGGTTATGGAGGACTTGGAGCACAGTTTCTCGATCATAGACAAGCATAACTAAAGTACCGCTTTAATCTGACTAAGTAAATTGACTAGTAAATAGTGCAACACTCATGGAATGGTTAATAAAATTGCCAACGGATGGGGGGGTTGTTCGTCCGCTTCCTCGTTGGTAAGCGAGGAGGAGGATGGATCTGAAGAAATTACTGTTATAACTGTTGTCATTAATTCACGGACATCCGTCTATCATTGGTTAGGCGAATGGTTAGCGAGTATCTATAGAACTGCTAGGGTTTATCTTTTGCTGCAATTGCGTCACCCCAGGTTGTGTCCCCTTTAGCGGCATAAAGACTTGCTGAGTACCCTTAGGGTCTCACACGATAAATTATTGGTTCAGATGAATAGGTACCCTCGCAGGACGGATACTGGGTGGAAGAGGCTGATGATGTGGGCAACGATCGTTTGGTGTAGAGATTCCGGGAACGGGGATCCGTGAGATCTGTGGGCGGGATGTGCTTAGTTCTATGGCATCTTATGCCGATTTGCTTCTTATCCGTACTCGGACTATGTTTTGCCGCTTTCGCTTGATACTCTGACGTGTGATGTATGAGGAATTATCCTAAAATATTATATCTATCTAGGTCATTTGAATCTTGCCGTATGGCGTTGCTATATTTCCTTTCTTTCTAGATGGTATGGCTCTGATGTACTCTTGTATGGTGGCTTGCATACATACTCATTTGTGTATGTAGTTGATCCCTTCGCCTGCCGATTACGCCACCCGTACAGGTCCCGTTGAGTTGGAAGTGGTTGGGACGGCCGAAAGGTCTACCCGTGGGTGGCTTTTGGGGCCCCACCGTACTATTTCAACCACTACCGCTCATCCAGGCTTGTATCTAGGAGCGTAATTCACCGAGGTAGTTACAATTGGTATCAGAGCCATCCCGACCTTCAGGGTTTCAGCCAAACGGTCGTTGTCAGTCTAGCAAATATTTTGGTAGTTATGTATACTAGGGAAAAACAAAACACGAGAGTAGGACTGCTTCCACTTTTCTTCTTACCCACCCACCCACCATTTTCTGGTAAGGAAGTGCAACGTTTTCAATCCTCTTCTTAAAATTCAAACTAGGATTCACGTGTTCTGGGTTTCCGTAGTACCATAGGTTGTGTGTGTGTGTGTGTAATCCCTTGTCTATCTGTTGCATCCAAGTTGTTATCTAATCAGCTTTTGGTTATCAACTGTTGGTACATTCCATACCGACAGGCTTTTGCAAACCGACGCAATCTGTCTTACTCTTTGTATCCGACGCTATCTTGTTTGGGGTGTTCGTTTCCGTAGTTACCAATCTTTAGGTTCAACGTGAGAAGAAGGGGTTAGGATATGTGTTCCACTTGTTCATGTGCGGAGTAATGCTTTGAGTGCGGGATGGAGTCGCGACCATACCACTACTCTTATCATTCGCTTTTGTATATTGAATCGGTAGAGTCACTAATCTTGATTCGTTAAGTAAGTTTGCGCATCTATTGGTATTTTAATGCCGAAATTTGTGAAAAAAAAATTTCTTTGATATATTTGTGTACCACACTCCTTTTCAGTCGTGTGCGATATGCTTAATATCTTCTAGGTGCTTTGAACTTTGTTGATATTTTAATATCATCTCAGTAAATTGTATCCTTTAATCTTGGTTAATTCCATCTTGGTACTATTTTGGATTATTATTATTCTCCATTATAGTACTGACTTGTGTTTTATATCAATCTCAGGATGGCTCCACCACGCCGTTCAGATGAGGACATACCACCGGAGTTGGGGGCCGCATTGTCAAACATAGCTAATGCCTTGGCAGCAATGCAGCAGAACCAGCAGCGCTTGGAAGAAAGTGTCATAAGAAATGAGTTTGCTCCACTCCCTCCACCTCCCAAGCGAGGAGACATCAAGAGCTTCCTGAAATTCAACCCTCGTCAGTTTGATGTTTCCGATCGACCACTGGACGCGGATGATTGGCTGCGTGAGATGTCAAGGTTGCTCGAGACTGCTGATGTTCCTGAGCAGGAGTGGGTCAAGTGTGCTACTCACCTTCTGAAGGGAGATGCAGCTCTTTGGTGGGAAAATTACTTGAAGGCAAGCTGCAATGGTTTCCAGCCAACTTGGGAAAGGTTCACTGCAGCTTTCAAAGAGCAGTTTCTCTCAGAGATTGTCATGGAAAGGATGAAGGAAGCTTTTCTCAACCTGAAGCAAGGAAATGATAACGTCAACACCTACATCAGGAACTTCATGAATCTTTCTCGTTATGGTGGCGATGAGGTATCTGATGACAAGAAGAAACAAAAGAGGTTCAGGCAAGGGCTCAATGCAGTGATCAAGTATGCAATCACACATGCAAGGCCGGCATCTTTCCTGGAACTACAACACACAACTTTGCAAGAGGAAGCAAGCAGGCAAGTGTTTGAGGAGTCCAAGAAACACAACAGGGATGCATCAAGCTCTTTAGTTATGGCAGCTCCTTCTAAGCGGCGTGTCTGGGTTCCTAACACCCCACCGTCGCTCCCGGCTTCACCAAGACCTGCAAGCTACGCGTCAAGGCCACCAAACTCCATCACTGCTGCTCCCAGGGGCTACACCCACAACTACCCTGGAGCGCCTGGCGGAGTCCCTGGCTATGTTGCTCCACGTCCACCGGGTGCTTGTTACACGTGTGGAGATCCTGGACATCTGAGCTGGAACTGTCCGATGAAGAACAAAGCTCTCCCTCCACCCCCGCCAAGATCTGCAGCAAGATCTCCTATGGTTCGTGCACCACCACCACGGGCTCTCAACATCAACACCAAGCCCGGGTCTGCGGTTGTTCGTGCCAATTGTGTCAACGCCGCTCAAGCTGAGCATGCACCTGGAGTGGTGATGGGTACGCTATCCGTTAACTCAGTCCCTGCACGAGTTTTGTTTGATTCTGGTGCATCGCATTCTTTTGTTTCTCACAAGTTTGCAAATGAGAATGAGTTAGCAATGGATCCTATTCTTAAGCGGTTAATGGTCCTTTCTCCTGGAGCAAATATGATAGCATCTAAGATCAGTCATGGCAATCAAGTTGAGATTGGTGGCTCTTCGTTCTCGGCTTCTTTAATTGTTCTGGGCAATTCTGACATTGATGTCATCTTGGGCATGGATTGGTTGACGGCAAATGCAGCTGTGATTGATTGTGCTGAACGCTCGGTTTCTCTGAAGATTCCTGAAGGCCATATAGTCTTTTCTCCAAGTCTGACGCCTGCTGTCCAGCTTTTCTCTTTGGCGGCTCTGAATGATGATGCTATGGAAGCTATTCAGAGAGTCCCAGTGGTCTGTGAGTTTCCGGATGTTTTTCCTGAAGAGTTGCCGGGTATGCCTCCGGATCGTGAGGTTGAGTTCGTAATTGAGCTTGAACCTGGAACGGCTCCTATCTCCAAGCGGCCTTATAAAATGGGTCCTGCTGAGTTGGCTGAACTCAAACGACAGCTTGATGAACAAGAGAAGTTGGGTTTCATTCAACACAGTACTTCTTCTTGGGGTAGCCCAACAATCTTTGTGAAGAAGCGTGACAGGACTGATAGACTTTGTGTTGACTATCGGGCTCTCAATGCTAAAACCATCAAGAATAAATATCCCCTTCCGCGGATTAATGATCTCTTCGATCAGCTAGCTGGAGCTGTGGTATTCTCTAAGATGGATTTGAGGAGTGGTTATCACCAAATCAAGATTCGCAAGGAAGATGTGCCTAAAACAGCTTTCACCACCCGCTATGGCCTGTATGAGTACACGGTGATGTATTTCGGTCTCACCAACGCTCCTGCTACCTTCTCGAGGCTTATGAACTCGGTCTTCATGGAGTACCTGGATAAGTTCGTTGTGGTCTATCTGGATGACATTCTGGTCTATTCTAAGTCCAAGGAAGAGCATGAAGAACACCTGCGGTGTGTCCTAAGCAAACTGCGTGAGAACCGCTTGTATGCAAAGTTCTCAAAGTGCGAGTTTTGGCTGCCTGAAGTAACTTATCTTGGCCATGTTATCTCTGCCAAGGGCATTGCAGTCAACCCAGAAACTGTGAAGACAATTGTTGAATGGCTTCCTCCTGTTAATGTCAAAGAAGTGCGGAGTTTTCTTGGTTTGGCTAGTTATTGCCGTCGCTTCGTTCAGAACTTCTCGAAGATAGCGAAGCCTCTTACCGATCTCCTCAAGAAAGGCAAGAAATACCTGTGGACTCCTGCGTGTCAAGCAAGCTTTGAGACACTCAAAGAGAAGCTCACTTCCACGCCAGTCTTGGTTCCTCCGGATACATCTAAGCCTTTCCAGATATTCTGCGACGCCTCTTTGCAAGGATTGGGTGCGGTCCTTATGCAAGAAAAACAAGTGGTTGCTTATGCCTCTCGACAGTTGAAGACGCATGAGATCAACTATCCCACACATGACCTCGAGCTAGCAGCAGTTGTCTTTGCTTTGAAGCTATGGAGGCACTACTTGCTTGGCAACCGTTGTGAGATCTTTTCTGACCACAAGAGTTTGAAGTATATCTTCACACAGCCTGATCTCAACCTTCGGCAGAGGAGATGGATCGAAGCAATAAATGACTTTGATTTGACCATCAGCTACACACCGGGCAAAGCTAATGTCATGGCAGATGCTCTCAGCCGCAAAGCTTATGTCAACAACCTCATGATGGAAGAGCAGCAGCCCCTCTTGTGCGAGGAATTCCGCCACCTCAACCTGGAAGTTGTGGAACAAGGGCATCTCCTGAACCTTCTGGCTACTCCTCTCTTGGAAGAAAAGATTCGCTCTCGTCAGCTGGGTGATCCGCACACCAGAAACATCATCTCTAAACTTGAGCTTCCGAAGTATGAGTCCTTCCACGTTGATGATCAAGGCATGCTTTTCTTCGACCACCGGATGTTTGTTCCAAACTACCCGGGTTTGAGAGAGCAAGTTCTCAAGGAGGCGCATGATTCTGTCCTCTCTATCCATCCTGGCAGCACAAAGATGTACATGGACTTGAAAACACAATATTGGTGGCCTGGTTTGAAACGGTATTGTGCCAAGTATGTCTCAGAATGTGATGTCTGCCGCAGAGTGAAGGCTGTCCATCAGAAACCATTAGGTCTTCTACAGCCATTGAAACCTCCAGAATGGAAATGGGAGAAAGTAGAGATGGACTTCATCACTGGCTTTCCAAGGTCGCAGAAGGGCAACAATGCAATCTTTGTTGTCATCGACAGGCTTTCTAAAGTGGCTCATTTCTTCCCCGTCAAGGAAACAATTTCTGGAATTCAGTTGGCTGAGCTCTATATCAACAGAATTGTCTCTCTGTATGGGGTTCCGCTTGAAATCAGTTCAGACCGTGGAAGCATCTTCACTTCAAAGTTCTGGGAGAGTTTCCAAAATGCTTTGGGAACAAAGTTGAACTTCAGCACTGCTTATCACCCTCAGTCGCAAGGACAAGTGGAAAGGATCAATCAGATTCTGGAGGATATCCTTCGTGCTTGCGTCATCTCTTTTGGCATGAAGTGAGAGGAATGTCTTCCTTATGCTGAATTCTCCTACAACAACAGCTTCCAGAAGAGTCTGAAGATGGCACCATTTGAGGCTCTCTATGGTCGCAAGTGCAGAACTCCAATTGGTTGGTCAGGTGCAGGAGAAAGAATCTGGTTTGGCCCTGACATTGTAACCCAAGCAGAGGAGAAGGTGCATATCATTCTTGAGAACCTGAAGATTGCTCAAAGTCGTCAGAAGAGCAACTATGACAGGAAGCACACGGATATGGTGTATGTCCCTGGTGATCTCGTCTACCTTCGTGTCACTCCCATGAGAGGAACACACCGCTTCGGTATCAAAGGAAAGTTGGCTCCTAGATACATCGGTCCTTTCAAGATTCGTGGTAGAAGAGGAGAAGTTGCTTATGCTCTTGAGCTCCCGGAAAAACTCAAGGTCCATGATGTTTTCCACATCTCTCAGCTCAAGAAGTGCTTCAAAGATCCCGGCAGGACCGTGGATCATGAGCTAATCGATCTCCAATAAGACCTGTCTTATCAAGAACACCCCACCAAAATCCTTGAGACCGCAGAAAGAAGGACTCGCAACAAGTCCATCAAGTTCTGCAAGGTGCAGTGGTCACACCATTCTGTTGATGAAGCCACTTGGGAGCGTGAAGATGAACTCCGTGCCAGCTATCCTACCCTCTTTGTGTCTTCTTCTTCTTCCTAGAATCTCGGAGCGAGATTCCTGTTAGTGGGGGAGAGTTGTAGCATCCCAGTTGTCTAACACCTGTAATGCTACTTGTTCTAGTAATAAAAAGGGCCACTTCCTACATATAATTGTTGCATCATCATCATGTCATGCTCATGTCATCATGCCACCTTGCATTTGAGCATCATATAAAACCCCTTCTTGTTTGGTTCTTATCTCATGTGCATTATTAATTGTAGTTGCCTCTTGATATTGTATTTGGTTCTTGATATATTGTTAAATGCCCAAGTTGATTTGGGGGCATATCTCTTATTAACTCCACCACCTTTCTTTCACCACCTTATAATTCCACCATCCAATTAATATGAGCGTGGCATTTTATTTGAGTTTACCTCTAGCTCATGTTGGTTGGTTGGATTCCACCCATAATCTTTTGCTTGGCCTTACCCCACTTTTGGGGATGCACATAAATAAATGCCATGGGATTATATTTTGTTTCCACAAGGTTAAGACATGGCATTTAATATTAATGCATGGCCCATGCAAGTACCACCTTTGGCTTGTCCTTTGAATTTTTATTTGTTTTCTTTTGCATGAATCATCTCTCCCTACCCCTTAGGCTTGGTCTTGTTTGATCATTGCCAAAACCTCATCACCTTTTTCCCCTTGCTCTAGTCTTGGATCTTGATGGGGTTTTGTTTGGTGCATGGTTGGTTCTTGTCAAAAGGAACCCCTAGCATCTAACCTTCCCCCTCTCTAGACCAAAACCCTAATCCACCCCCCTCTCTCTAATCCTCTACCCTAGTTCTCTCTAACATCTACCCCATACCCCATATCCCATCTTGGCTAAACTCTAGGCTACACCTAAACTAACTAAACCCTAGCTAACTTGTCCCTCCCTCTCTCACCTAAACCTACCACACCCTAAGTGCCCCTCTCTCTCGAGCTCCCCTTCCCTCTAGCTCTCTCCTCCTCTCTCGGCCACAAGCTCCTACCAACCCGACCCACCTCCTGCTCGACCTGGTCCCACCCCGAGCTCCCCTTACCCTGCCCCACCTGGCAGCCTCCTCCCTCCCCATGTGCCGCTCGACCCATGCACGTGAGGAGAGAAAGGTGGCCGAGCCGACCTGCCCCTCCCCCACGCAAGCCCCACCTCACCCCCTCGTTCTTATCCACCCCACACCCCTCTGGCCTCTCCCCAGATCCACCACGTAGCCTCCCCTCCCTCCCTCTTTCTCCACCGCCTCCGGCTACCCTCTGAGCCACCCACCGTCGGCCCCCTCCACGTCCCGTTGTTCCTGGCGAGCCGCGCGTCCGTGGAGTGTCCTGGGAGCTCGAGAAGGATCCCCTGCATCACCCTGTGGCCGTCGTCGAGGAGGAGGAGGACCGGAGCCGCCGGAACCAGCGCTGCGCCGGCCGAAACCCTAGCTACGCCGGCGTCTGCCCCGTCGTCGATCCGCTGCTCGCCGAACCGATCCAGCGCCACCAACCCCACCGCGGTAAGCCCAGCTCCCTCCCAGACATCGTTGCCTTCGCCGCCGTCGTCTGGTCGCGCCGCGCGTTTCGTCGAACGCTCTGCGCGCGCCGTCGGCCGCTGCGCTGGCTCGCTCCCACGTCGCGCCGCAACCTATCTAGCCCCCGTGCGCTCCCCTGTCAGCAACCACGCAGCCACCGCAGCGGTAGCCGCCCCCGCTGGCGCGCCCGTGGTCGCGGGATCGAGTCCGACGCGCCCTGTTTTTTCTCTGTCGCGCGGTGTTGGGTTCAGTTCGTCAGGCGACAGAGAAGATCCACAGTGGTGTGTGCGTTTCGCAGTTAACCCCCTGGCATTCCTTTTTCCTCAACCCGCGCTCCCCCTACACCCCACTGTCAGTCTCTGTGTGCTTTTTATAAAAAGGGTCCCCTAGTTTTGTTTAATTAACCCGCGGTCCCCGTCCCTCTCAGCCGCTGGCGTGTGGGTCAGTATGTGCCTGGCCCCACATGTCTGTGACTAGGGCTAGGCTGGGCTGAGTGTTAAAACGTTTTTCAGATTCTGTTTAAATTCAAAACTAACTAAATTTAATTCAAATTCAAATTTCAATTCAGTTTTAAATAACTTTTCAATTATAAATCCAAATAATGCATATGTTATATGTTTCTGAATCAGAAAAATGTAAGGATTTCAAATATGCTATTCAAATTACCTTTTGCACGTTTAAAATCCCAAGTTGAATTAAATTACAACAAATGCCACTGGAACTTAAATAATTAATAACTTTTGAAATATAACTCCGAATTTAACAAATGATATGTCCAAAATGATCAGCTCGACGAGACCTTTCTGTTTATGCTACCCATGACTTCAATTGCAGCATGCATCATATAAAAATATAGTGTACAGCCACTAATATGACAACAAATGTGATCCAGAACCCCATTAAAATGTTATTTCTTGCCTTCCACACCTCACCTATGCCATGCTACTTTATTGCCATGCAACTTGTGCATCATTCATCATGGCATGATTGTTTGCTTGACGCATTTTATTCCTATGCTTGTGCACTTTATTTATGTTGGCCCTTGTTTGTTTGGTTCTTCTTCGGATAGACTCTGAGCAGGGGATATATCAAGAGAACCAGGAGCACTACCCAGATCCGTATCTCGCTTCAACTGAGTTGCCAGGCAAGCACTACCACATGCTTGCATACATACAGTACCTATTGCCTCTATCTTATTCTTGCATCATTGAGTCGCGATTGCATTAAACTGAATCCCAAGTATTGCATAGCCTTTACTTTTAAACCCCACCAAGCCTGTACCTCCATCCCATGAGCCATTACTACAGGAGTTGTTTGAGCCATGCGAGTCGTAGAACAGCATGTGTAGGGTATGTGAGTGTCTGATGGATAACGAGGTACCTAAACAACTTAACCTGAGTAGTAATGGGACAACTAATGAAAGTGGCACCGGTGAGCAACATCTACTATTTGGTTTTTCCTGCTCACTTGTGTCCCGTAAGACCCCGAGTACTTGATTCCTGTTCCAAGATTTATCGCGCTATCCACATCCGGGAGGTATATGGGACCCCCCTGAGCCAGAGCTTGATTCCGTCTTATTTCTTGGGGCCACAAACTAGTTTGAGGTTTTGTTTACTATCCTGTACTTATGCCATGTTTTATTACTGTATTTACGATTGTGCGACAGATAGCACCTATACTGTTTTGGATCGGGACACGATTCCGCGGTGTCGACAAGCCCAGTTTTGGGTTCCCAGTCGTTCACAGCCGTATACCCAAACCTTGAGTCCGTCTCGGAGCTTGCTTACTTCGTTGCGGGTAGCTTAATGGGGTGGCCCCCTGAAATATTTCTGAATCCTGTGATTGCTTTGTCGTGAAGGCCTCGTTGGGTTTTGATTTGGTTTTTCCGAGGTTGATCGAGTGTGTGTTGCTATTGGTGCACCCCGGCCGGGTAAAACTTTCTGAAAGCCGTGTCCGCGGTTATGGACGACTTGGAGCACAGTTTCTCGATCATAGACAAGCATAACTAAAGTACCGCTTTAATCTGACTAAGTAAATTGACTAGTAAATAGTGCAACACTCATGGAATGGTTAATAAAATTGCCAACGGATGGGGGGGTTGTTCGTCCGCTTCCTCGTTGGTAAGCGAGGAGGAGGATGGATCTGAAGAAATTACTGTTATAACTGTTGTCATTAATTCACGGACATCCGTCTATCATTGGTTAGGCGGATGGTTAGCGAGTATCTATAGAACTGCTAGGGTTTATCTTTTGCTGCAATTGCGTCACCCCAGGTTGTGTCCCCTTTAGCAGCATAAAGACTTGCTGAGTACCCTTAGGGTCTCACACGATAAATTATTGGTTCAGATGAACAGGTACCCTCGCAGGACGGATACTGGGTGGAAGAGGCTGATGATGTGGGCAACGATCGTTTGGTGTAGAGATTCCGGGAACGGGGATCCGTGAGATCTGTGGGCGGGATGTGCTTAGTTCTATGGCATCTTATGCCGATTTGCTTCTTATCCGTACTCGGACTATGTTTTGCCGCTTTCGCTTGATACTCTGACGTGTGATGTATGAGGAATTATCCTAAAATATTATATCTATCTAGGTCATTTGAATCTTGCCGTATGGCGTTGCTATATTTCCTTTCTTTCTAGATGGTATGGCTCTGATGTACTCTTGTATGGTGGCTTGCATACATACTCATTTGTGTATGTAGTTGATCCCTTCGCCTGCCGATTACGCCGCCCGTACAGGTCCCGTTGAGTTGGAAGTGGTTGGGACGGCCGAAAGGTCTACCCGTGGGTGGCTTTTGGGGCCCCACCGTACTATTTCAACCACTACCGCTCATCCAGGCTTGTATCTAGGAGCGTAATTCACCGAGGTAGTTACATACATGTTCCCGGTGGCTATTCGGCAAGAAAGAGTTGTGCTTCCGCTGCATCGCTGGAGAGAGGAGGCAGAGGTTGCTCGGTGCCTCGAACGTGTGTGCGAGCACGGATGCGCTGCTGTTTTGCGGCGCTAGGACTTCCTCTCGATCTTGAGATCGGCAAGAGATCGTCTACATCAACCACGAGTTTGGACTCGTTAAGCTTTGTCGGTCTTCAAGGGTATGTTCTCTACGGATATACATCCGCCCGTTGTTTGTATCTAGTAGATAGATCTTGGTACATAGTTGTTCCCATCGTAGGAAAATTTTTGTTTTCTATGCTGCGAACCCTACAGTGGTATCAGAGCCGGATCTATGCGTCGATACTTTGCACGGGTAGTACACATATGATTATGTGGGCGATGATGATCATTTTATTGCTTCTTAGTTGTACTTTGGATATTGGTGGCATAGTGGGATGAAGCGGCCCGGACAAACTTTACATGTCCTCGCACATGAGACCTGTTCCACGCTTGACATGCAACTAGTTTGCATAAGTGGCTAGCGGGTGTCTGTCTCTCCTACTATAGTCAATATCTAATTTGCAACGAGTTGTCAACAATTTGGTTATCCTCGTTGTGGTTCATGTTCGTAGGTAAGAATGGTTCTATCTTCGAAAGCCCTAAGCCACGTAAAATTTGCAATGGATAAATTAGAGGTGTCTAGTTTAGATTGTTGCTGGGCTAGGGTTATGATATGGTAGTGTTGTAAGTAGAAGTATGAGATGATACTCTTACAACACACATAGCGTGTAAACTCCATAGACCTTGGATTTACACATATAGGTATGATAGTGATCATACCACGGTGCACATGATAGAGATCATCTGCGGGAACCATATCATTTCACTAATAAACATATGATGTTTGATAGCATCTTATATTGCTTGTTTAGCGCTTTGTTAGCATAATAAGGTGATCCCTCTTTTAGATATCAAGATAAAAATGTGTTCTTCCTTAAGTATGCACCGACAATGTTTCGTCGCTTCAAGACATCACGTGATGATCGGGTGTACTTGAATCCATGAGCATATCTCGGGTGTAAGACAGTTACACAAGCGAATACTAAGGTTCTTACTTGGCGAGCCTAGAATGTACAGACATGGCCTCGGAACACGGACCGAAAGGTTAAGCATGAGTCATATGTTTTGATATGATGACCATATGGATGCTCGCCTTTGAAGCTACACCGACTCACGTGATGATCGGACTTGGTGTAGTGGATTTGGTTCATGTAATCACCAAAAAGACACGAGGGATGTCCTTTTTGAGTGGAAGTTCATTTCTAATTCGGATTAGTAGAACTCAATTTATCATAAATTAAATCAAAGTGAATTTGCATAATTTCTTATAGTTATTGGCATTCGTTCACCACCTTATGCTTAGTTGTAATTGAGATAATAGAACTATAGAATTCTGGATATATACTTTACGAACTGGTAACGTATTGTGTTGAGTGTCAATATAAAGTTTAAGTCCTATTGCAAACTTTCAGCAAACTCTATTTACTCCGTGAAATTTAATAGTTGGTATTAAATCGAGAGTAACAATTCCAGTGTTAGTATCTTAAGTATCATGTTTGCCTCCATGATACTTGATTTTTTTAATATCAAGTTTATCTAGGAGCTGAAAGAATTGTTTCAGAAACCATCATGTGTGGCAGATATAACGATATATAAAACAATGTTTTGGTTGCAATATGACAGAGTATAATATATGTTCTCATATTGGATGAGAATTTACAAAGGTTGGAGATGCTAGACATCCTAATCATCCAAAAGGGTTTTGGAAAGTAATGTTATACTCACGATTCGCCTTTATAAGCTACAGTAGCTTGATCATGAAAGTCGTCATGATAAGGATGAATAGAATATGTATGTAAAGTGTTTAATACACTAAAAGATTACTAAAGAATGGATTTTGAAAGAATACCGATCATTTTGATGATGGTGATCTACTTCAAAGTGCAAGTCCAAAGGTATTATTATTTGAATATACACGCTTTGGACTATGTGTCATGTATATGGCGCCACTTTTGATGTTGATAAATTCTTTTAAAAAGGAAAAGGAAATGTTGAAAGAGAATCTATAAAATATACTTGGCAGAAAAGAAAAGATTGGAAATATCCAATTTAGGTATATATATGATATACATGTTATGGTTGTATTCTTTGCTTGTTAAACAATGTGGTTCTTGGGTATTGGATACCGAATTGGTTGGTATGAAATTTCATACGGAACGATGCAATTCATGAACCACAATGGCCTAAGTAACTAGCAAGAGAATATGTGATGATGTTCATCAAAAACAAAGAAACCGTTGTTTGTATTTCTCGTTGACATCAAGGCTTGACTTCAAGATTTGTTTTAATAATTGTTATTTGAATCAGGTATTATGAGAACAAAGGTTGTTCAAATAATTACCGTATTCCATATAAGATGGATGATTTACAAATCTAGTTGAAGAAATCACATCCATAAAACCTAATGCTAAAATGTCGCAAGACAAATGATTGAAAGATCACTTATGAAGTGACATCGCTGTTTAAATTATATTGGAAAGAAAACATGAAGAATCTCCATATTCATAGATTTTTGGAGTCTTTGATTTGATCAAGTGACGCTTGTGAGACGTTCCACGTGATAATTAAAACTTCGTTCAAAGGCCAAAGAAGAACGAACGACTAAATTATTGGAATTTATACATATCGATGTATGTAGTCCATTATGTGTAGTCGTAAGCGATGGGTTTCAACTTCATATGCTTTCTCCGGAATTTTGAGTGAATGTTCACTTAATGAGAAAGAAGTATGAAATATTTGAAAATGTTTCAAAGACTTTCAAGATGAAGTGGAAAATCATTGTAACAAGAAAAATAAATGAATTATGATTTGATCATAAAGGGATTTATTTGAGTTACAAGTGTAACATGAAAATAAATGAATTATGATTTTATCATAAAGGGATTTATTTGAGTTGCAAGTTTAGCAAAACACCTAGATTTACATCTCCCGAAACACCATAGGAGTATGGAGTGTTTGAGATTTGTAATGAAACCTTGTGAGACATGGTTGGATCAAAGGTGTTATTTATAAAACTGCCATTATGTTTTAAAAGATTAAAGCTTTAGAGACTACCGCTTTTACACTGAAAAGAGCTCCATCTAGATCCGTTGAAATGACACCATGGAAGTTATGGTTTGGGGTAAAACCCAAGTTGTCATTTCTTAAATTTTGGTATGCTAAACATAAGTAAGATGTTTACAACCGAATTCGGATGAGCATGTCTTTGTAGGTTATTCCGAATAACAATTGGTTATTCCTCCATAACACCGAGGACAAAAGGGTTTGTCGCTTGAAATGTGAAGTTTCTTGAAAAAGGAATTTTTCGCAAAAGTTAAGTGGGAGGACAATAGAACTTTGATAAGGTTAACAAACCTTAGCTAAATGTGCTGAGTTGCGCAGCGCCGGAAATCGTTCTGGAGGCTGCCATAATGCTCATAGCTTATGTGCCTCAAAGGTTGTGGTCACGGAGGTCTAAAGTTCCTATTGAACCAAGAAGGTCGGTTAAACAATCAAATACAGATTTAAGAGTAAATCATTATTGTTTGACAATGATGAACTAAATACATACAAAGAAGCGATGATGGGCCCTGACTCCGTCAAATGGCTTGAAGCCATAAAATCCATGATAGTTCCATATACGAGAAATCAAGTTTTGAACTTGGAAGACCCTCCGGAAAGGTGTAAAAACCTATCGGTCGTATTTGGATCTATAAAGAAACAGACATGGATGTCTCACATCTATGAAATATTCGACATGTCGTAAAGTATTTTATGACAATGTTCAAAGAGTTGACTATGACAAGATTTGATCTTTCATAGCGATATTTAGTCTGAACGGATTAAAGTTGTTCTAATAGAATGGTTACCTAGGACGTGTACATGACATGGTCCAAAGGGTTTTGTTAAATTCAAATGATGCTAAAAGGGCATGCAAACTTCAATGGTTGAAGTAAGCATCGCGGAGTTGGAATCTTCACCATGATGAAAAATGAGTTTTTCATCTGGAGACGATGAAGATGCTTGCATTTGCAAGAAATTAAGTGGGAGCACTGAGACAAATTTCTAATACATTATGTGAAGGACATCTTGTTGATTAGAAATGATGTATCTTTTATTGACAAAGGTTAAGAATTTCATTTCGATGAAAGACTTAGGCAAAACCCGAATATTTAGCATGAATGTCTATAGTGGATAGACTGTAACGCTAATATGTTTATGCCAAACGTACATATATGAGATATTGAAGGAGTTCAATATAGAAACGACAAGAAACAGTTCTTGTTGCATGGAAAGGAATTGAATCAAGATTCAAGTGTATCGACACTTGATAAGTGAAACAAGATTCAAGTGCTTTGACACTTGATGAGTGCAATCACGAGAATGTTTTGATCAATCATACCATGATATGTACACATCCAGATATGTCCTATGCTCTAAGTGTTATGAGCATATACCAGAATGAATCATAAAATGATCATTGGACGATAGTGAGGATATTCTTATGATCTTTTGGAAGAACTAAGAATATATTTGTGTAGAGGTGACAAACAATTACAAATAGTTCATTGTAAAGCGTTACATTGATACTAGTTTTGTCACAAGATACAAATTAAGTTTATCTCAATTTAAACTATGGGTGGCACAATGTAATGGAAAGGAGATTCCATGATGGATTTGGAAGAGTTCCAAAGTTAAGACATTGTGACGAATACTACAACAAAAGGCTAAGTATATGACTGCTATATTAGCAGCAAAGGAGGGAATTTGTGTCAAGTAGTTTGTTATCAAACTAAGGTGTGGTTCGCAACGGGCTAACACTAAAGATATATTGTATGACAATAGTATCGATGTGTTTTAACCCCAAGGAACTAAAGGTCTCATCAAAAGACCAAATTTATACAATGCCATCTCATTGGAGAATGAGTGATGCGTGGAGACGCAAAGACATGCAAATACACACGGACCTGAAGCGTCAGATCCGTAGATTATGTTAACCACTTGCAATTGCGTATTTGGAACACCAGAAAGCCATAGGTGTTCAATACACAAAGTTTTCAAACTAGATTATTGTCTCTAGTGCAAGTGGGAGACTGAAGGGAATATGCCCGAGAGGCAATAATGAAGTGGTTATTATCGTATTCCTATTTATGATAAATGTTTATTTTACATGCTATAATTGTATTAATACGGAAACGTTAATACATGTGTGTTTAATAAACAAAAGAAAGTTCCTAGTTATGCCTCTCTTATAAACTAGCTCGTTGATTAACAAGATGATCATAGGTTTCCTAATCATGGACATTGGATGTTGTTAATAACAAGGTCACAACATTAGTGTAATGGTGTGATGAACATTCATCCGAAGTATAGCATTACGATCAAAGTCATTAAGTTTATATTGCTATAACATCTTACGAAGTGATCCTAATCCTTAGACCATGAGATCATGTCAATCACTAACACCGGAAGAGTTTCTTGATAACATCAAACGTCACACCGTAACAGGGTGATTATAAAGATGGATTCAGAACTAATAAAGTGTTATGTTGAGGCCCATGGATCGAGAGTGGAATTTGTTCATCCCGATGAAGGATAGATATACTCTAGGCCCTCTCGGTGATATCACATTGGTTAGCTTGCAAGCAAGTGATTTGATCACTAGAATGTTATATCACGGGAACGAGAAAAGAGTGCATGTCAGTAACGAGATCAAACTAGGTATGGAGATACCAATGACCGAATCTTGGACATGTAATATATCGTGAATCAAAAGGATTAAGATACTAGCGTAAAAGGTTCCGACGATCACAAGAAAGTCATCGTTGAATGTGTGGGAGTCAGTATGGGTCTCCAGATCCCGCTTCTGATTATTGATCTGAGAGGGGTCTCGATCATGTCCACATTATTCGCGAACCGTAGGGTGAACACTTAATAGACACTGACATCCAATTGGAGCAAAAGTTTCATGCCGAAAAGAAAAGGAATTCGCAGGAATTTATTTCACTAGACACCGAAACTGTTTCGGTTGAAATTGCTGAAACTGGTTCTGCATGTGAAATGGAATACTAGCAAGGGGTTTTATGTGAATGTTTGTTAATTAAAGTAATTAACAAAATTCTGAATAAATAAATAAAAGAGTTTTATTTAAATGAGAGCTTGCATTAAATTTGGTGGAAATTTAATGCATGTGAGTGGATTTTTGAGTGGAGGCTTTTTAATGGGAGTGGAGGCTTTTCATTTTGAGTGGGAGCTCCACCCACATGAATGTGGAAGAGGTGGGGGCAGCCCCATGGCTGGGCGCCATGCCCCTTGGGTGCCCCCCCTCTCCCCTATAAAAGGCCCCCCTCTCCTCCTCTCACACCACACCTCCTCGTGAAGGATCTCTCTCCCCCTCTAGAATTTATCCCCCATGGTCTCGGACTAGAGAGATACATGTTCCCGGTGGCTATTCGGCAAGAAAGAGTTGTGCTTCCGCTGCATCGCTGGAGCGAGGAGGCGGAGGTTGCTCGGTGCCTCGAACGTGTGTGCGAGCACGGATGCGCTGCTGTTTTGCGGCGCTAGGACTTCCTCTCGATCTTGAGATCGGCAAGAGATCGTCTACATCAACCACGAGTTTGGACTCGTTAAGCTTTGTCGGTATTCAAGGGTATGTTCTCTATGGATATACATCCGCCCGTTGTTTGTATCTAGTAGATAGATCTTGGTACATAGTTGTTCCCATCGTAGGAAATTTTTTGTTTTCTATGCTGCGAACCCTACAGGCGCAACCTAGGATGGGCTCCCTCTAAACCGGCACAGGCCAAGCCATACATTGACAGTGAAGGCAAGCAGGTGATGCCCACCCCACTCCTTAATCTTGCCGTCACCAAGACCCTTCTGGAGCAGGATAGATCGTCTGAGGCAGTGTAACAGGTCTATGATCTAGTGGCCAAGGCAGTGAAGCAGCAGGAAAAGGCCACCTCTCAGAGGCTTGAGTCTAACCCAGCGCTCTGCCAGTCTAGCCAGTACAAACTGCCAAGGGACAGATCTCCTTTTGATGGCGGGTCCCAGACGGGTTCATCAGAATGAAGACGGAGGGATGCACGCAACAGGAAGGATGCCATCCCCATATCCTCCAACCACAGAGAAAAGTCCCGACCTCGTCGCCCATCGCCACCGCCCCGATCTCCCCGACATCGCGAAGACTACAAAGCTCACCACCATACGGATATGCCCCCACCAAAGCAGTGTGGCATCGTCATCCGCGACAACGCGGAGCAGACCCGACATGACGGAGAGCGCAACCAAGGACATAAGAGCAGGTCGCGCCACGACCCTCCATGTCCGACAAGTAACCGTGACAGGCATGAGGCGTCACAGGAGGGTAACAGCAAGAAGGCTAACCCACCGCCACCTCCGCCTCCGTCACCACCAAGCAGTCACCATGGCGGAGGAGGCCCGCGTCATTCACGCAGCCCATCTCCTGTTGACAAGAAGAAGAAGAACCCGGAGCCATACGATGCGCATTCGCGGATCGATAAGATCCACGAGGCCCGGGAAGGACCATACCTGGGACCACGTTGCTTTGGACCTGCAATACGGTCCGCAACTTACCCCAAAGTTTTTCGGATTGACAAGACCATCAAGAACTATGACGGCACCGCCAAGCCAGCCACATGGTTGCAGGACTACGGCAACGCGGTGGAGATTGCCGGAGGCAACCCCAACGCCGCCGTCAAGTACCTCCCGTTAATGTTGGCGGGCACGGCCCGTCAATGGATCGACGACTTGCCGGAAAAATCTATCTACAACTGGCTAGACATGCAAGAAGCATTCACTAAGAACTTTGAGGGTACATACAAGCATCCCTGCACAGTGGGCGATCTACATCGGTGCGTGCAAGAGAAAGACGAGACATCTCGCGCCTACCTCTCCCGCTGGCTGGATATGAAGAATTCCTGCGCAGGAGTGCACGCTCAGACCGCCATGGCCGCCTTCATCGACGGGTTGGAAAGGGGCATGTTGCTCCGACATAAGCTGAAGCGCTTGCAGGACAATCACCAGCTCGACTTGAACCAGATGATTCAGTTGGCTAGTGAGTTCGCAGCCGTCGACGACGATGCTCGTGGCTCCTTGCTGGCAACGGCCGTTCCAACTCAAGCTCAGAGGACAGCAGTACAAAGCGGAAGACCGCTCCAGAATAAAAGCAATCTACCGACATGGTCGCTATGACTTTTGCAGGACGAGGAGAGGGCGGACAACGTGGACGAGGAAGGGGAGCTGGTCGTGGGCAGCAACGAGGAAGTGAAACCACCCCGGCGCCGCTCCGCGTTCCCCAAACCTACGAGGAGTACCGCGATATGCCATGCCTCGTACACCTCGACATCAACGGCGAAGCCACCCATACCAATCGACACTGCAAGTTCGTCAACGACCTCAAGGAAGACCCGGAGTCCGGCTACAAGCGAAGTCGGAAGAACAGACCGCGAGGCAAGGGCAAGGGGAAGAAGAAGGAGGAGGAGTCCAAGGATTCAAGTGACATGGACAAGGACGTTGACCCCAAGCACGCCGCCAAGAGCGACGACAAGGGAAGGGACCCCTTCGCAAAAAGGCCCCAGTCTACCACACTTTCCTTGGCACCCCCACCGTCCGACAATAGAAGACCTCTCTGAGGATCCTGATGGCTACTCTCCCCCAGTCCCCCAGTACCTGCGCTGGTTGGAGGTTACAATAACTTGGGACAGGATGGACCACCCAGACCTTATACCCACGGAGAACCAGTACGCCATGGTCATCAACCCCTTGATTGACGGTGTGGAGTTCACCAAGTGTATGGTGGATAGTGGAAGCAGCATCAACATCATGTACCTGGATACACTGAAAAAGATGAACTTGACGGAGGCAAACCTAAGGCGGACCAACACCATCTTACACGGAGTAGTTCCTGGTCGGGAGGCTCGGTCCCTTGGGTGCATTACACTTCAGGTTGCCTTTGGCGATGTTAATAATTACCGTCAAGAGCGCATGACCTTCGAGGTAGTCCCCTTCAAGAGCGTGTACCACGTCATATTCAGCCGCGACATATTCCATATGTTCATGGCCAAGCCATGCTTCGTCTACAACAAACTCAAGATACCCGGACCAAACGGCATCATCACCGTATCCGGAAGCTTTACCAAGGCAAGGGACTGCGAGATCAATGAAGCATCCGTTGCAGAAGCTGTCCTCTACAGCGAAGAATTCAAGGAGATCCAGAGCAAGGTCGATGACTCAGAGATGCCCGTGTCAAAGAAGCAGATCTCCGACTCGGATCTTGCGTTCAAGGCCGCCATCGAGACCAAGCCGGTCGAACTTGTGGTAGGCGATGCCTCCAAGGTCACCGCCATTGGGACGAACCTAGATCCCAAATAGGAAAGCGCGCTCATCGTGTTTCTCCATGAGAACATGGACATCTTTCCCTAGCAACCTGCCGACATGAAAGGTGTACCTAGGGAACTTGCCGAGCACAGCTTATACATTGATCCAAAATGCAAACCAGTGAAACAACCTCTACGACGCTTTGGAGATGAGAAGAGACGCGCCATTAGCAAAGAGATAGCTAGGTTACTTAAGGCTAGATTTATCTGAGAAGTCCTTCACACCCAATGGGTGGACAATCCTGTACTTATCCCCAAAAAGGGAACAAATGAATTAAGAATGTGTGTTGATTACACCGGCTTGAACAAAGCATGTCCCAAAGATCTGTTTTCTTTGCCTCACATTGACCAAGTCATTGACTCGACGGCTGGCTCGGAACTTTTGTGTTTTCTCGATGCATACTTAGGATACCACCAGATCAAGATGAGGAAGTTGGACCAATTGGCCACTTCGTTCACTACCCCATATGACACGTTTTGCTATGTCACGATGCCCTTTGGGCTAAAAAACGCAGGTGCTACCTACCAGCGCACAATGCAACGTTGCCTTCACGACCAAATTGGTCGGAACGTTCACGCCTACGTGGACGACATTGCGGTGATGTCCAAAAATTCAAACGACTTAATCTTCGACTTAAAACAAACCTTTGATAATCTCCGGAAATACAACATGATGCTTAACCCCAAGAAGTGCGTCTTCGGGGTTCCAGCCGGCAAATTGTTGGGCTTCATCGTTTCCCAATGTGGAATCAAGGTCAACCCGGAGAAAATCAAAGCCAGCTTGAACATAAACCTCCTGACAGGCCTAAAGGACATTCAACGGCTAATAGGCTGTGTTGCAGCAGTTAGTCGGTTCGTCAGCCGACTTGGAGAGAAGGCTCTGCCGCTGTACAAGTTGCTGAAGAAGGCGGAAAAATTCACATGGACGGATGAAGCAGATGCAGCATTGAAGCAGCTCAAGGAGATTCTTTCCTCAGTGCCCATCCTTGCAGCACCCGAGCCTGGAGAGCCCCTGTTAATTTACATGGCGGCAACCAACCGGGTTATCAACATCGTCGTCTTGGTAGAGAGGAAGGAACCAAGCTATGAGAATGGAGTTCAACAACCAATTTTGTAGGGGTCCCAATCTTTAATAAGATAGAGCCCCCTGTGTTTACAATGCTAGTCCCTGGATCAATAGCTAGCATCCACAGTTAAGATGTAATATCAAGATACAAAGGTCATATTATAACTTTATAACCAGGAATGACATAGTTTTATTACATCATACTTAGCCCATATGGCTATTACATTACATTGCAGTGGAATAACAATAATCATGGGGTCCTTCATCTTCAAAGTGCCACAGGCAGATGTTGGTTGTAGACTTTGTAATCCTAATCAAACAATCTTCACTAAAATCAATCAAACCTGCAACATACAAGTTACAGCCACAAAGGGTCAATACATTTGAATTGTATTGGCAAGTGATACTATATTTGTATAGTGGAGTTTATCATCTATATGCATTTGGCTAAGTGGAGTTGAGGCTTGCATTGCTCAAAATAGATTTTTCCTTAACATTTGAAAATACTAAGTTTTTGCTTGACAAAATCATTTTTTTCCTCAATCAAAGATTTCAAGATCCTTGTACCAAGCCATCTCTCCATCAATGATTGAAGAATTCAAACAACCCTTGTTCAATCCACAAGTTTTAACTTTAGAAATTTGAATGATGAGATTCTTGATTGCTTCCATGTCTTGATGCTCAAATTGTCCTTTACCAGGGACATGGCTAAGTACTTAGATTTTACACTCTGCAGAGGTGGTGCACTTTCCCCACAAGACTTGGTTTCCCAAGACAAGATCTTTCAGAAGCCTTCCCTTAGACCAAAATGGACGCGCTCCAACCTATCAAACACTACCACCCACTGTCCAGATGGCTAAGTTCTTGCAACCTATATGATCATGGCAGAGCCCATATTGCCAAGTGGTTGCACTTGAAGCTTCTCAACATTTGACATCTCAAACCTCTTTGTTCCTGGGTGGCCATCCACAAGTGAGATACACAAGGTTCACCAGTCCCCTGGCCTTGTGTAACCACTCAACATACACCATTCCTTCCATTCCACCCAGGTGATTCATTCACTTAGTTGTTTTATTAAACAAAACTCAAGTCCTCAGACTTAGAAATTTTCCATAGCATGAGTATATGTACCACCCTTGTTTTCTACTAGCTAGGCTAAGCTTGATAGTATTAGGAATCTTAACTTAGGAAAATCCTACTAAGGATTCATCTACTAGATTTTACTATAGCAAGGTCTATACTTAGCAAAATCCATGCAAGTTTACTTAGCAAAATCACTAATGCATAGAGAAAGTAATGGGACAAAAAGTATGAAGCATCACTTGCCTTTTGGAAGGGAATGGTGGTTCACTCCTTGATCTTGCTAGTCTCACACTTCACTATAAGTCAATCAAGCAAACACAAATTCAATTCACATTCCAAACCAAAGTCAAACAAACAATTTCACACTCACAAAGCAATGGAATCTAAGTCATGCATAAGTATTCAAAGGATGGTTCTATTGCAAGTATGGTCTCCACTAGGCTTTTAAACTTGGTAAAGTCAAAAGTGGTCATTTTCCAAAGTGGCAAAGTCATTTGCAAAAAGGTTTTTGGTCCATAACCCATTTTTAAATTATTTTATGTGGTGAAAATTATTTTTTTATCAAAGAAAAACTTTATGTTTTTCACCAAATGAGTTTCTATTGCAAAACTTGGTTTTTATGGTCATTAGGTTTGGTCTAAACCATTTTCCCAAAGTTTTTACTCAAAATCATTTTCATAACAAAAATCATTATTTTCTTTTGGCTAGAAATGACTAAATCAAGTTTTTCCATCCTAAACTTTACCAAATCCATTTTCCAAACTATGGGTTGGTTCCTAGGGTCAGTAAGGTCACAAAAAACCATTTTGCAAAAGTTTTAATCCAAAAATCATTTTTAAACAATTTTTCTAATCTAAACAAGCACACAAATGAATCTGCAAAAATCAACAAGCTAATAGATACTATTTGCTAAACTAAGGGCATGGTTGGCTAGGGTTTGTTCTACTGAATCCATTGATATAAAATTTGCAAAATTTGGACGTGTGGTTTGAAAGTTACAAAGGTTTGAAGTTTGCAAATAATTCTGATTCAAAAATCTGTTTTAACACAAACTCTGGCCACGCGTCACGTCGTCATTCGTTGGTAACGGTTCGGCCGGATCACGCGACGACAGCCGTTGGATTTCAGTTAAATCGTGCGGCACAGGAGCACCACTTACCGCTTCGCTCTACTTTCTATCCTATCCACTGGATCAAGATCGGACGGCTGCTGCTGCCTGGCCAAGGACTGGCGGCGCGATGACAACGGCGAGCGGCGGTGCAGCCAGATGGCGGCGGCGCTAGCGAAGCAGGAAGCGAAGGAAGGTGGGGAAATGCTCACAGTGATCGTAGAAGTCTGGTGGAGCTCAACGTGTTGCTGTCTTGGCGAGGGGCGCACTGGAGCGGGCTTGATTGCTCGCCGGAGTGGAGCTGCGCCTCGGCTTTGCTCAGTCGTCGTCGAGGTCGGCGCTAGGGACCGCTCGGAGGCAAAATAAATGCACGGTCAGATGCGCCAAGACACGGCGAAGGTGGGTGCGTGAACGAGAGGGGTCGGGGTAGTCTGATTTACCAGAGAGGTTCCGCCGGAGTAGAGCCAGACGGTGGCGGTGCTGGGGTTGTCGTTGGCGAAGCTCAGGGGTGCCCGCGGGGAAGCTGAGGTTACGGAGCGGTGCTCCTGAGTCTGGCGAACCTGCCTGCTTGCTCGGAAAGTCAAGGGCGATGTGATGCCGCCGGAATTTGGCCGAGAACTCGTCGGAGACGGCGACGGTGCAGAAAAGATTGGCGACAGCCTGGTGGCTCTCGATGCGTGGGGTTTGGGGGGAATGAAAGAGGAGGAAGAGGGGTTTTAACACGCGTGATCACTGCGAGTTAAGGTGGCTGCGTTAAGGCGTATTGATGCCACGATTCAAAGCTTGCAACGGCGACGAGAGGAGGAAGAACCAGTCGCGGGGTGGGGAAGAAGAGACGTGGCGGTGGGGTCCTCCGGTCAGTGAGAAAGGGAGAAGGAGAGGGGTCCACATGTCATCGTCTGCGCGGGTCAGATAGTTGGTTCGAATCGTTTTCTGCGGGGAGGAGAGAACTGGGCTAAGTGGGCTGTTGGGCTGGCTCAGTTGGGTCTGTCCTTTTCCATATTTTTTTTTCTGCCTGTTTGTTTTATTCTTTTCTATTTCTATTTTCTGATTTGATATTCAAACAAATGATTCAATCAACAATGCAAACCATTCAAACAATTCAAACTTGTAATGGGTTTTTGGTTCTGTTTAGTAGCATAAACCAACTTCCAAAATAAAATAATACTTTAAATCTTTTTAGGTTCCATTTATTAATTAAATAAAATGGACCATGGTTTATTAATAAAATAGGGTTTGGTTTAATTAATAAAATCTCCATTTTAAATCCAAATATTTTCAAAACCAAATCAGTAGGTTTTATTTGGAAATAAGGAATACTTAGAAACTTGTTTAAAATAAAATAACATTTTATTTTAGGGTCCAATAACAATTAAATGAATAGATTTTATTCATTTAATTCAATAGGATTTGTTTTATTAAAATCTTTATTTTTAAAACTAAAATAAAACCAAAACACTTCAGTAGGTTTTATTTGAGAATATAAAATATTTGGAAAACTTAAAATAATTTAATAAGTTTTGATGTTTCAATTAAATTGGTAAAACCTTTTATTTAAATAAAGTTGGATATTAAATCCTTATTAATTTATTTAAATCAACTTTTGCTATTTTTATCCAAAACAAAATGTTTTAAATTCAAAAGCTTGGCCAAGGATTAATTTGGCTTTATAAAATAATCCTTATTTGTAAAACTTCTATTTCATTTGAAAACAAATCTTTTCATTTAATTGTTTCAAAATAGTATTTCCAAATGTTTTTATTTTCCTTTTATTAAATGTTTATCTTTTTAAATACCTTTAGTTTTTATTAAATTCAAATGGGTTTGAAGTTCCAATTGCATTCAAAAAGTTTCTTCTGGCTCTGAAAATCAAACAAAGTTTTATTTTATTCATTTATTTTTCACATTACAAGATTTGGAAAATCTTGGGATGTGACAAATTTACTATGTAAGCGAGGTCTTGACGGAGTCCAAGCAACGTTACCCGCACTACCAAAAGATAGCTTATGGAGTATTCCTTGCTTCTCGGAAGCTGAGGCATTACTTTCAGGAGCACCCAATCACAGTGGTGAGCAAGACCCCATTGTCCGACATCATCAATAATAGCGACGTCACAGGAAGGGTCGCGAAGTGGGGCATCGAACTTGCCGCCTTCGAGATCACCTATAAGAGACGCGACGCTATCAAGTCACAAGCCTTGGCGGATTTTGTTGCAGATTGGATGGAGATGCCAGATGCTACTCCGTTGCTAGAACCAGAGTACTGGGTGATGCACTTTGACGGATCAAAGATGCTCAACGGCTCGGGGGCTGGTGTATTGCTACAGTCACCAACAGGAGACAAGCTACAGTACGTTCTGCAGATCCACTTCGAGGCTACAAACAACATGGCGGAGTATGAATCACTCATTCACGGACTACGTGTAGCCAAGGATATTGGCATCAAGCTCATAGTTTGCTGTGGAGACTCCGACTTGGTTGCCCAGCAGGTGGCTGGCACCTGGAATGCGCGGAACCCTATAATGGCGGCATATCGAGACGAAATGGACGAGATAGCCAAGAGCTTCTTGGGCTACGAAGTCAAGTATGTGCCTAGGGAGCAAAACGAGGCGGCTGATCTGCTATCTAAGCTAGGATCAGGGTGCAAGCGAATTCCGCTAGGAGTTTTCCTAGAGCACCTGCGCACACCATCCGTGAAGGGAGCCGGCATCGACAATCCGGATAGAGTTGACTCTTTCATCCATATGGTGACTAAAGTCCCTCCGGCTTGGACAAAACCGTTCATGGAATATCTCAAACACGGAATTTTGCCTGACGACAAAGTCGAAAGACGGCAAATAGTACGACGAGAAAAGGGTTATACCATAATTAATGAGCAACTCTACAAAAGGAGCACTACTGGTGTATACCTAAAGTGTGTTTCCCAGCTAGAAGGTATGGAAATCCTACGCGAAATCCATCTCGGAGATTGCGGGCACCACGCGGCTCCTCGATCGTTGGTCGCGAAAGCCTTCCGGCAAGGATTCTACTGGCTGACCGCGAAGGCAGACGCCGACAAGCTGGTTGAGACATGCATGGGATGCCAGTATTATGCCCGACAACCACATGTTCCTACTGAAGAACTGCGAACAATACCAATAACTTGGTCGTTTGCAGTCTAGGGGCTAGACATGGTGGGACCGTTGCAGACGACACCTTGTGGGTTTACGCATCTGCTTGTAGCAGTTGACAAATTCAGTAAATGGATAGAAGCTAAACCCATTAGAAATCTTGATGGGGCAACTGCCCTCAGGTTCGTCCGAGATCTAGTGGTGAGATTTGGTCTCCCACATAGCATTATCACCGACAACGGCAACAACTTATCACTCGAAGAAGTGGATGCATATTGTTGGGAGAAAGGCATCCGACTTAACCTTGCATCTGTGGCACACCCACAATCCAACGGTCAGGTTGAGCGAGCCAATGGATTAATTCTGCAGGGAATCAAGCCACGTCTTGAGGCACCGCTACATAGAGCAGCTGGAGCCTGGGCGGAAGAATTGCCATCAGTGTTGTGGAGTTTACGAATTACACCCAACAGATCTACCGGCTACACCCCTTACTTCATGGTATATGGAGCAGAAGCCATCCTGCCTTCTGACATCCTTCACGATGCACCAAGAGTTGCCGCCTACGACGAAGATGACGCTGAAGAATTCAGACGCCTAGATGTGGACCTTCTCGAGGAGGAGCGCGTTTTGGCATGCCAAAGATCTGCCATCTACCAGCAGAAGCTATGCAGCTACCATAGTCGCCGCGTTCGGCATCGCTCATTTAAAGAGGGGGATTTGGTGCTCCGACTTAAGAAGAAGAAGTCACACAAATTATCCCCGCCATGGGAAGGACCGTTCATCATAAGCAAGGCGCTGCTCAATGGGTCTTACTACCTTGTTGACAATCGTGAACTAAAAGATAGACCGAATGAAGATCATAAGCGTAAGCGACGTGACCCGGATGATGACTATCCGGAGCTTGATCGGCCATGGAACATAGCACAACTACGTCCTTTTTACACTTAGCATTTTTTATCTAATTGTGTATCTCTTATATGATCAATGAAATAAAGCTCTTTGGTTCACTCATATTCCTGAGTCTTTTACCTCCTTTAGTGTTCATTTTTGGATCATGTAAAACCTTTATGCACAAGCTTTGCGTTTGCACTTGTGAAAATTCCGCCTACGGGCGTTAGCTTAAGTTTTCTGGTCTACACGTTCTTTGTTGTTTTTATGTGGATTCTGGAGTAGTGACTTTCGGCACTTATTGTCGGCGATTTTGTGCTCAGGTTATTGACGGTGCCATTGGGCATCATCACCTAAGCGCATGGTTCCAACAACGAGTCTTCCGATTCACGAAAAGTCAAGCATAAGAACCAAAGTAATGGATAAGCCAGCACTTGCTTAAAAACATATACATGCTGGGAACTAAGTTCTTAAGTAGCAGGAAATAACAACCATTGTTTTCCGCCTTAAGTTACATCATCAAGTTTTTTCCACGCATACACCAAAGGAGAAACAAATATTACATAGCGTTTTTCACTCTTTGGGCGCAGGAGACTTGGAAGCAGGATCGTCCCCAGCCAGAGAATCACCCTCAGCATCGGCACTTTGGTGAGACTCGGAGGAGTCTTGGTTGACGCTGTCGATAGTGTTCATAGGCACGAAGACGTTGATATCCACCAACTCGGCAACTCTGGTGTCATAACCCGCGAGTGATGACAGGATGGCTTCGTGATCAATTTCTTTGCTGTCATCGTCAACGTCGGGGATGCCAGAGGTCACCGTGTCGATGTCGGCATCTTCGTAATGTGCCTTCACCATAGACAGCGCCATCCTTGCGCCAGCCCGTGCACATGAAGCTTTCCAGCTTGTGATACGCTCGGGGGCTCGACGCATAATCTCCGAGTACTTCGCCACGGAGTCCGAGGCCTTGATGTGTATCTAGAGGGGCTTGGCGATCTCTTTGGCTTGGGTGATGGCGGTGTTGATAAAGTTGCCGGCAAGAACCATGCATTCCTTGGCCGGAGGAGGCGACCTGGTTAAACCCATAGGAGCTCAAATTCCGACAAGGATCACATGAGTTCAATAATTCCAAGTATCCAGACTGCAGAAATACAAGGCGGAGAAATCTTACTGAAGATGCTGGCATTGGCCTGCCAGAGGGTGTCCGCCAAGGATTCCTTCTCTTGTTGCAAGAGCTTATATGCCTCGCTGTGGCGATGGTTTTGCTCATCAGCAGCTTGCTTCTAATCTTTTAAGATCGCAAGCTCCTTCTTCAAGCGATTGATTTCCGCGGAGGCGGACTGCTGCAGGGCCTTCATGGAATCCTCATGCATTTTCAGCATTTCTTCCCTCTCCTTTTTAAGGATCTTGTTCTCGCTGTCCAGCTGCTGAATGTGCTTGGACTGCTCGACAATGTCCTTGGCCTTGGTAACATGTTCTGCAAAGTCGGAGAAAGCAAAGTACACAGTGAGTACTCGGAGAATGATGGCATAAAACCAAGACGGAATGCGCAAAAAAGAAAACAGACTCTTGTTTTTGATGATCTATTCCTTCAAGATGGCAGTTTTACCCTTTTCGGCTTCAAGATCTGCGCGCATCTTCTGGTACTTGTCGTTGTCCATACCCCTCCGAGCATTCTCATTCTGTGGAAAAAGGAAAAAGTTAAACCGTTGTTTAGTCTACTTGGAGCACCTAGTCGGAATTTTTCCACCTAGACGCTCGGGGGCTACGGCGAGAGTTTTTTAACTTAGCAATATGCTTAGCTTTTCTTTAAGCATCTAGTCGGAGCTACTTCGGTTCTTGATTAGAAGCTTGGGGGCTACAGTATAAAGTTTTAACTTGGAAAATGCTTAGATTTTCTTTAAGCATCTAGTCGGAACTAATTCAGTTACAACTAGATGCTTGGGGGCTATAGTATTGAAAATTATAAACACTGCGTATGCTACTCTTAAAGCATCTAGTCGGAATAGTTTCTTTCGTCTAAATGCTTGGGGGCTATAGTGAGAGTTCTTTCTAACTTAGTCACTCTTAGAGCATATAGATGCAAAACCTATGGTTTTCCGTCTACATCCTCGGGGGCTATAGTGGGATACTCATATGAAATGCAAAAGGTAAAGTAAAACTAACAAGTGCAATAATCTTGAGGTTTGTAGCACTCTCGGCTAGCAGTTTGCCAAAGGAGATGCTATTTCCTCGCAAGATATCCGCTTGTCGGAGAAGCTCCTCAATACCGCATGTCGGAGACGGCAGTACTCCTCCAGGAACCAGAGTTGTGTTACTCGGCGTGAGCGCCGGGTAAACTATCTTCGGGAACTCGAAGGGCTTCTGGGGAGCGGGGGCGCCGCCTTCGGCAGAGGTACCAGCTCCCACTACCGCCTTGCCGCTACCGATGGCATCCTTAGCCGTAGCTTCAGCCATTTGTAGAGAAGTGCTCTCCTGCGTCGCCTGCTCGCCAACAACAGCGAGTTCGGTAGAGGCGCCAGAATCCACTTCCATGGCGGAAGGGCCTGGTGCCTCCTGGGCTTGAGATCTTGTCGGGGCAGAGGAAGGCTTGACGGCAGGAGTAGCAGGGGCGATGACGAGGGAGGCGTCACGATGCAGCATATCCTTGATATTTCGAGAAGCCCCCAAAGTTTTGGAGGTCTTCTTAAGGCTGGTCGTGGCTTTCTTCCTGAAACGTGCAAAGTGCATAAGTACAGAAACAAAACAGACAGATAGACAATGTCGGATAATGAGAAGCTTACACTAGGGGGGGCGCTTTGGCAAAAATCCCGGTGGCTTTTCTCTTTTCTGCCTCCAGGGCGGCAGTAGTCTTTTTGGAGGCTCCACCCTCCGTCTTCTTCTTCTTGCCTCCGTCGGCAGCATCAGAGGTGGAGCTCTTCTGCTTTCGCGCCAACGGGACATCGTCGTCGGACACGACCGTGACTTCCTTCATCTTTGGATCATAGATTTGGGCAGCCAGGTTGTCCTCATATAGATCGCTAAGCTGTTAAGTAAGAAATCACCGTGTTAGATGAGACGGTGTTGGCAAGACGGAGAAACTGGAGCATATGTCGTACACGGAAAATAAATATCTACCTTTGGGCACTTGCCGTCTACGAACATGTCGTAGGTGATGGTGAAACCACGCTTCTTATCCTTCACCTTGACGATGTCCTTCAGGCGGAGCTTGACGGAGTCGCTCGAGAAGTTATCCACGGAGATCCGGAGGGTATCCCTTCGATCGCTGGTATACTCGTGCATGAACTTCGCGCGGTGCTGCAGAGGTTGGATTCTCCTGATGAACCAGCACATGGCTAGGTCCAAGCCAGTTAAACCCGTCTCTACGAACCATTCGATTCGCCTTATTGCGCGAGAAGCGTCGAGGTCGGAGGGAAGGGAGGCATGGGATCTCCATGTGGAAACTTCAGTGGCGGCTCCATCCGCGAAGTCCGGGTACGTTACTTCTCGGCCCGCCAAAGGAATGTCGGGGCCGTAGAAGTACGACCGCTGCCAGGTTTTGCAGGACTCGTGGCCGACGATGTCGGGGAACCGCCGGCTAGGTCGAATCTTGAAGCTTATGGTGCCATAGTTCCTAAGCTCCTCCTTACTATGTCCGGCTTCACGTTTGACGGTGAAGAAGTACACGAACAAGTCTAACCTAGGCCTAATCCCTAGGTAACCCTCACAAAGTGTTGCGAAGTTGCTAAGCACTAAGATGCTATTGGGGGAGAGGTTATGGGGTTGGACCTTGTAGTGGTTCAAGACGGAGAGAAAGAAGTGGGAGATGGGCAAGGAAACGCCGCGTACCAGCTGAGCCTTAAGGTACACCTTTTATCCGGCTTGGGGAGAAGGTGTCACCTCGCCGGCCGGCGCCGCCCGCCAGGCAAGCCCCTCCGTCGCGGGGAGGTAGCCTTCGGCGACCATCTCTTGGATGTCGCGGTCGGTGATGTCCAAGCCGCGCCAGTCACCCTTGTGCGAGTCTAGCTCTTCTTCCAGTGGCTCTAGCGCCGCCAGATTATGTTCGCCGCCGGTGGTTTCGATCACCGCCGATGCGGGGATGACCAGGCCCTCTGGGGGCACAACGACCGAGCTCGCCGGCTTCGCCGCAGCTTCGCTCGACGCCGCCATCGATGGGGAGGAGCTACTGCTGGCCATGGAGTGTTGGAAGGATGCGACTGACACAGGTGGAGGCTAGGGTTTTTGAGGCTTCTCGCGGAGAGCTCGAGGAGGCGTGCGGCTGGAGGAAGAAGACGATGACATGATAGGAATGAGGTAAAAAGTGGAAAGTGTCCCACGGTTACTATTTATCATACTCTGCGTCAAGATTCGTGCAGCTAATCGTACGGTTGCCGCGTAGACAACGTGTTCGTGAACGTGCGCGGTAATTTCGCCACGTCTCCAACCGCCGCCGCCAACGGTTCGTATCGCTCGCGCGGAAAAATCGGATATGATTGCGTTCTCTGCATGTGTGAGTTACGAGGCGTCGCTGACCTAAGCCTACGTCGTCCTAGATGACACGGGTAGATGAGCCATCGCATCGAAGATTCCGGCATGGACGGATTTCATCCGACTACGGAAGAGTACGATGGAAGATTCAGCATTTCTCTGGCTTACAAATCTAAGACGGAGAAAACCTTGCAGGGTTCTTTGGGAGGACTACAAGATATTGCTTGACGATTTGCCAACATCCATCTAGACGGAGCATTCCATGTGAAGAGGCAAGACGGCGCAAGATCTCGGAGTTCTCCGGGGGCTACTGTTGGGGATATGCTATATGGGTATCCTAATAGCATGTCTCTTATCCAACTAACCCGGGTGGCCCATAGTCGGTAGCATGGCCTATGGCCTGCTGGGTGGCCTAGTTAGATGGATCCAGAAGGGAGGCTCATGCCGGATAAAGGAAGGCTACGGTGGAGTCACCAGCGTACCCGGAGCCTTGGAGTGCAAGATACACAAGACTAGTAATAGACGGTGTAGGACTCTGTAACCTGTCCGGCTAGGACTTTTCCCTGTAACCCTAGGACCTGGCGAATATATAAATCGGGCCTATGGGAGCCTTTAGGGCATCGATTCATACAACCTCGCACAGCGAACCTATCTCTGTAACTCGGCGTATTGCCCTTATAGTGATTTATAGCAGGAGTAGGATTCCGCCACCGTTGTGGGATCTGAACCTGGGTAAGCTGTGTTACCTCGTACCCGTCAACCGTCCGCCTTACCCCACGTCTCTAAACACGCACTGTGAGGACCCCTCCATGGCGTACTTGTCGGCAATACCACGATAGATCCCACCCTTATAAAGGTAAGGATCCTTGTGATTGCAATGCTAGTCCCTGGATCAATTGCTAGCATCTACAGTTTAAGATGAAGTACACAGAAACAAAGTTCATTATTACAACGTTATTCCAGAGATAACATAGTCTTTTACAACTCCATATCCATAGGCTAGTACAAGAGTTCAACTTAACAATATAAAATAGAAGTCTTCATCTTCATGTGCCACAGGCAAGCATGTTGAGTGTAGACTCATAACCCTTAATCATCATCAGAGTAACCTGCAACATCACAAGTTACAGCCATAGTGGGTCAATACATTGGAATAGTATTGGAAAGTGATACCTTAGTAGATTATTATCATCTAGTAGCTACATGGATTTGGCAAAGTGTAGCTTAGGCTTGCTTTGCTCAAAATAGGTTTTACCTACTAGTTGAAAACACTAAGTTTTTGTTTTGGCAAAAAAACTTACCCAAGGAACCACTAATAGAAATTGGTGAACCTTCACCCTTGTTCAACCACAAGTTTTAACTTAGAAAGTTGGGATGAGGAGATTCTTGATATCTTCCATTTCTTGATGCTCAAATTGTCCAATACCAGGGACATGGCTAAGTACTTAGATTCTTCCATCTGCAGAGGTTGTGCACTTTCCCCACAAGACTTGATTTTCACCAAGACAGGACCTTTCAGAAGCCTTCCCTTAGACCAGAATGGACGCGCTCCAACATATCATTCCCCTACCACCAACTGTCCAGTTGGCTAAGTTATTGCAACTTATATGATCCAGGCAGAGCCCATAATGCCATGTGGCTGCACTAGAAGCTTCTTAACATTTGGCATCTCAAATCCCTTTGTTCCTGGGTGGCAATCCACAAGTGAGATACACAAGGTAAGCCATATAAATGGGCCTTGTGTAACCACTCAACCAAAAACCACCAATTAATTACCATTCCACCCAGGTGTTTCATTCACTTAGTTGTTTTATTAAGTAAAACCATAAGTCAAATACTTAGCAATATTTATACATAGCATGAATATATTCCACCCTTGGTTGCTACTAGCTAGGCTAAGCATGGCAATATCAAGTATCTTAACTTAGAGATAATTCTAACAATTCTACAACTACTAGGATTTCCCAAACATTGCATATAGATACTTAGCAAAATATTCATGCAAGCCCTATACAAAATATTTCTAATGCACAGTCAAAATATTGGGACAAAAATATGAATCACCACTTGCCTTGGTAGTTGGGGGAGTAGCAAAAATCTTCACAACCAAAATCACTATTAGCACCAAAATGTACACATAAAATGATAGCACCAAATTCACATATCAAAAATATACAAGCAAAAATATATGAATGCATGCAAATGCCATGTGATGATTTTCTACACCAAACAAGACAAGTATACAGTACTGAATCACAAACAAGACAAATATACAGTAAATAAACTTTATTTAGTCTTTAAATCATTTTTCAAATAATTTATATACTCAAAATAAGCCTATGAATGTCTCTGCATAAATAACCAATTTTACAGAAGCAAATCATTAAACAAATTGCATGGTTGGATAGAATTCTTTCTCCTGATTCCAATGATATAAAATTTGCAAAATTTGAATGTGTGGATAAAAAGTTATGAATTTGACAAGTTTGAACAACTAATAGATCTATTTCTAGATTTTAAATTTAAAACACAGACACACGGCGCTTTCTGATTCGCTGGTACCGGTTCGCACGGGATCACGCTCGCGCACCATTAGATCTAATTTAAAACCAGAGGCTCAGATCTGCCCGTACCTCTTCGGCCTGGCTTCTTATCTAAACCACTAGATCTAGATCTAGTGGATCAAATCGCTTTTACCTAAAACCGGCGGCGCACATGGTTGCTGGCGGCGGTGGCGCTGCTGCCGACGATGTTCCGGTGGTTCCAGGGGGGTTAGGGGCTAGGCAGAGGCTTACCAGACTCGCGTGAACACGACGGTGCTCAAGGTGTCGTTGGCGTGGGCGGGGGCGTGTTGCAGTGGCTGCTGGGGCTCGTCGGAGTTGGGGACAGTGTCGGGTTTGCTCAGACGGCGACGAACGCGACGTTTCCGGCCACCCTAGCACAAACTAAGGATATCAGCGTGTGCACCACACTCAGGCGAACCTGGCAGGGTAAAAGAGAAGGCACGGGGTGGTCGGGTTTTACCTAAATCCCTCGCCGGAGTTGGAGGTGGCGTCAGATTCCCACGGTGCTCGTCGAAGCCGACGCTCTGGATCACAAGCAGATGCACAAAGGGGATCAGGAGATGCGCAAGGATTAGGGGATCATCCTAGGGTGAACGGGGAGTGGGCGCGAACATGAGACTCACCGGAATCGCACTTCAGAGGTCGTCGGTACCGCGGTGGTTTGAGCTCGAATGCGCGGAGCCTGGTGGCAGAGTGAGAGAGGGAAGTGAGGGGAAATGACTGCGGTGGCGAGGTGATTAAGTATCCAGGAGCGGGGCAAGAATTATGCGCTGATTCAATGGAATTTAAGCGAGGTTTAACGCGGTGGTAACGGCGGAGCGGCGTCTGCGCGCGAGAATCTGGGGAATACGCGCTGACGTGGAGAGGGCCCATCGTTCAGTGGCTGCGAGGTAGGTTCCGCGTGGTTGAGAGAGGGGGTAGAGTGGACTGGACCGGGTGGGCTTAGTGTGCTGGATTCTGTGTTCGGCCAAAATGGCAGCGCTGGCCTTTTCCCTATTCTTTTCTCTTTTTCTATTTCTATTTTGATTTTCAGGAACCAAATTCAAATGAGTTTCAAATGAGTTTGAATTCAAACCACTTCTAGATTTTTGTAAAGTGAAACTAGTACTCAATTGGCTACAGAACAATGTTGTACACTTGAAAATAATTTGGCACATTGGAATTTTAAAAATAAACCATGCCTTTATCAATTGCTTAGTAAGACATAAAAATGGTTTTAAAATTTATACTTTGTTTTGAAATCCTTGTACAAGCATTGGAAAACATTAATCAACCATAGGATCAAATATCTTTGGTTTAAAACAAACAATCTCATACTAGAGAGTAGCATTGGGCCATTGCCTTGCTTACATAAAATAATAGACATTCAAATGCTTCTTTTTTGAAATGACATTGAAAATGATCCTAAAATGATTATGAATGCATGGATGATATGCAAACTTTGAAATTATGAATTTTGGGATGTTACAAATCTAACCCCCTTAAGGTGAATCTCGCCCTCGAGATTCGGATTGGCTAGCAAATAGGTGAGGGTGGTCTTTCCGAAGGTCATCTTCTCTTTCCCATGTTGCTTCTTCTTCGGAATGATGGTTCCACTGAAATTTGCAGAATTTGATAGTCTTTGTCTGAGTAACTCTTTCTGCAGTCTGAAGAATCTTGATAGGTTTTTCCTCATAAGTGAGATCACTTTCCAATTGGACCTCCTCCAAAGGTATAGTATCCTTCAAAGAAGTCTCTTCCATCTCTGGATGGCATTTCTTTAGCTGACTCACATGAAACATATTGTGAACGGCAGACAATGATTCTGGAAATTCAATCTCATAAGCTACTTCTCCTTTACGACTCAGAATCTTGAATGGTCCAACATATCTTGGGGCCAATTTTCCTTTGACTCCAAATCTCTTCACTCCACGAAGTGGTGACACTCTAAGATAAGCTTTATCACCCACTTCATAGGTGACTTCTCTACGCTTAGGATCTGCGTAGCTCTTTTGTCAGGACTGTGCTATCTTCAATATGTCCTTTACTAACTTGACTTTCTCTTCAGCCTCTTTGATTAGTTCTGGTCTGAACAAATTTCTTTCTCCCACACCATTCCATAGCAATGGGGTAGTACACTTTCTCCCATAGAGAAACTCAAACGGTGCCATCTCAATACTAGCTTGATAGCTGTTGTTATAAGAGAATTTTGCGTGAGGCAGACTTTCATCCCAACTAGATCCATAGTCTAGGGCACATGCCCTCAACATATCTTCTAGAATCTGGTTGATCCATTCTGTCTGTCCATCAGTCTAGGGATGAAAAGCAGTACTGAATTCCAATCTCGTTCCCAATGATTCATGTAGCTGCCTCCAAAAATGAGAAGTGAATTGAGTTCCCCTATCAGACACGATACTCTTGGGTACACCATGCAGACACACAATCCTATTCATATAGATGATGGCCAACTTAGCACTTGTGTAGGTTTTCTTTACCGGTATGAAATGAGCCACTTTAGTGAGGCGATCCACTACTACCCAAATAGAATCATATCCTGACCTGGTCCTTGGCAATCCGGTGATGAAGTCCATGCCAATCTTGTCCCACGTCCAATCAGGAATAGGTAGTGGTTGTAGCAATCCTGCTGGTTTCTGATGTTCCGCTTTCACTCTACTACACACATCACAGAAAGCAATATGTTCGGCTATGTCCTTGAGATTGTTCCACCAAAATCTTTCCTTCATATCCATGTACATTTTGGTGTTACCCGGATGAATGGAATATGGTGAGTTGTGTGCTTCCTGTAAAATCAGTTTCCGAAGCTCCGGATCTTGCGAAACACAGATACGTTTTCCATACCATAAAGTACCTTGTTCGTCTTCATGGAATCCTTTGGCTTTTCCCTTGCCAATATTTTCCTTAATCTCTTCAATTTCCTTGTCCATCTTTTGGGCTTCCTTGATTTTGTCCAACAAAGTGGGTTGAACATCCAAGGACATGAGATATCCTTCAGGCACAATCTCCAACCCGAGGTCTCTAAATTGGGCACACAGATCATCTGGCAACTCTCCCTTAGTAAGGCCATTCACAAATACCTTACGGCTTAGTGCATCCGCTACAACATTTGCTTTACCGGGATGGTATTGCAAACTCAAGTCATAGTCCTTGATGAGTTCTAGCCATCTTCTTTGTCTCATGTTGATTTCTTTCTGAGTGAAGATATACTTCAAACTTTTGTGATCTGTGAACACTTCACATCGCTTTCTCAAAAGATAATGTCTCCATGTTTTGAGTGCATGGACAACAGAGGCTAACTCTAAATCATGAGTAGGATAATTTACCTCATGAGTTTTGAGTTGTCTCGAGGCATAAGCCACAACTTTCCCTTCTTGCATTAGAACTGCACCTAATCCATGATGAGATGCATCACAATACACTTGGAAATCCTTCTCCAAATCTGGCAGACATAGGACTGGTGCTGCACTAGTCTCTTTTTCAATTCTTGGAAGCTGAGTTCACATCCTTCAGACCAAGCAAACTTCTTGTCTTTCTTTAGTAACTCCGTCATTGGCTTAGCTACCTTGGAGAAATTCTCAATGAATCTTCTGTAGTATCCTGCCAAGCCAAGGAAACTACGAACTTCCTTCACTGACTTAGGAGATTCCCATTCAGTTACAGCTGACACTTTTGCGGGATCAACTGCTACACCATCTCCTGACACAATGTGTCCAAGAAATCCAACTTCATTCAACCAGAATTCACACTTGCTGAATTTGGCATACAACTTATGCTCTCTAAGCTTCTCAAGTATCAAACGCAAATGTCATTCATGCTCTTCTTTGCTCTTGGAGTAGATCAAAATGTCATCGATGAATACGACAACAAACATGTCAAGGAACTCCATGAACACCTTGTTCATCATATTCATGAAGTAAGCTGGTGCATTGGTCAAACCGAATGGCATCATGGTGTACTCATACAATCCATACCTAGTGGTGAAAGCTGTCTTAGGTATGTCTTGTTCCCTTATCTTAAGCTGAAAATAACCTGACCGGAGATCAATCTTTGAGAACACACAGGCTCCTTCTATCTGATCAAACAAGTCATTGATTCTAGGCAAAGGATATTTGGTCTTGATAGTCACCTCATTGAGTGAACGATAATCTATGCATAACCTTTGACTTCTATCTTTCTTTTCCACAAACAAGACTAGTGCTCCCCAAGATGAAGAACTTGGTTGAATAAATCCTTTCTGCAGCTGTTCTCCAAGTTGTTTCTTGAATTCTTTCAACTCATCAACTGACATCTTGTAAGGTCTCTTTGCTATTGGTCCTGATCCTGGCAGCAAGTCAATCAGAAATTCCACATCTCTATCTAGTGGCATTCCCGGCAATTCTTCCGGAAACACATCCGGATATTCACTCACAATTGGCACACTGTCTAAGCTAACCCCCTTAAGAGAATTTAGCTTACTCCCTTTTGATTCAAAGTTAGACATGAATCTTATCTGTTTCTTTTCTGGGTAGTGAGTGCGACAGTACGATTGGCACAATCTAGTATTCCTTCATACTTGGTCATCCAGTCCATTCCCAATATTACATCCAGTCCTTGGGAATCTAGGATTATCAGGCTAACTGGAAACTTATGCTTTCCAAATTCTATCACTAGATCATGACATCCAAGACTTACTTTCATGTCTCCACCGGGAGAACTTACTTTTATTGGACACCCAATATTTTCAGTTGGAAACCCATTTCTATCAACAAATGCTTTTGATATGAATGAATGTGATGCACCAGTATCAAAAAGAACAAGCGCTGGAATAGAATTGAGTTTGAACTTACCAGCCACAGCATCAGACTCCTCATAAATCTCTTCCATGTTGATGTGGTTCACTTGTCCCTTCTGGAAAGGGTTGGGCTTGTTGGTTCCTTCAACTTTCTTTTCTGGGCACTCATTTGCATAGTGCCCCAACTTCTTACACTTGAAACATTCAACCTGACTGATATCTCTCTTTGCAGGCTGACTGCCACTTCCACCTCCACAGTGGTGACTCTTGTGTCCACTCTTGTGGTTTTTGTACTTGTCATTATCATGACTACGGTGATGCTTGTTGTCATGATGGCGGTTGTGGTTTTGGTGGCTGTTGTACTTTCCATGCTTGTGGGATCCAGAACTCCCACTGTCATCATGATGGGAACGCTTGTGAGACGATCCCGAACTATGCTTGTCAGAGCTGTGCTTCCTCTTTCTGCTTTCAACTTGTTTCATCTTGTTCTCCAAGATGGTAGCCTTGTCACAAAGTGATTGGTAGGTTGGGACATAGGCAACAGATAGCTGCAGATTCAGTTCATCGTTCAGTCCTTTGAGGAATTTCTCCTTCCTCTTGGCATCAGTATCAACTTCATCCGGTGCATAACGCGCCAGATTGTTGAACTCATCAATGTATTCAGCCACGCTGCGGTGACGCTATTTCAGTTTATGGAACTCCTTCTTCAAACTCATCACCCCGGATGAGATGTGAGTTGTACGAAAACCATCTTCAAAGATAGCCCATGTCACATCCTCAATGGGAGTGGTGATCTAGAAGTTATCCCACCAAGTGGCTGCTGGTCCTTCCAACAAATGTGCTGCAAACCTGACTTTCTCTTCGTCGGTGAAGCCGACAGTTACCAAAACCTTGTTCACCGAACGTAGCCAATCATTGGCCACCATGGGATCATTAGTTCCTGAGAACTTTGCAGGCCTTAGTCTTAGGAATCTAGTGAGCATGTCAAATCCTGGTGGGTTGTTCTGATTGTTGTTGTTGTTTTTGTTGTTGTTGTTGTTGTTGTTGTTGTTGTTGTTGTTGTTATTCTGATTCTGCATAAAAGTGGTCATCATCTGCATCAGCTGTGCCTGTGTTGTCATCAGCTGCTGCATCTCGGGGGTGACATTGTTGTTGTTTGGGTTGGGGTTAGCACGTCGAGGAGGCATCTATGGTTTTCATAAGGATAAGAATGAGATACCCATAGATGCTTAACATGCAAAATACATCACATAGACAATCACCAAAACAAGCATCAAAATAACATAAGGTTCAACGACATAAACAACAAGTTTGAAAAATCAAACACACCATAGCAAGCCATCCACATGTTGGATGGTCATTGCAACTCAATAATCATAAGCACGGTAAATGAAAGATAAATGAGTAGTCATCACTACTCCTCTGCATCAACCTCCTCATCAACAAGTGTGTGAGACCCTGACACATGGCTCAATAGGATTGATAGGAAACCCATACCAACAAGTTGCAACTTCTTTTTCGGAAGCTCATTTGAAAAGAACTCTAAGGTTGAGCGTGCTTGGCCTAGAGCAATTCTAGGATGGGTGACCGACCGGGAAGTGGGTAACCGGGTGCGCATGAGTGAGGACAAAGTGCGCAGAAAAGACTAGTGTTGGTCTGTGGGGTTAGTCTAGAGATCCTATTGAGCTGCCAGAAGTGACAGCCGTCGGTCCGGATTGACCGGGGGTGTTACAAAGTGTAAGACCTGCATTCTCCATAGCGGTCTTGTATTCCTCGACATTGGTAGTCAAGGCCTCTATCTTGGCCTTAAGGTCCCTCTTCTGTGAACGAAGTCTCTCAATCACACCCTGCTGATGCTCGAGCTCGAAGTCCTTGGTCTCTAGCTCTTCCTTCATCTCCCGGATCTTCTTGTTCCGGTGTTGGACTCTCTTCTCCTGGCTCTTGAACTTCCTGTCCTGGCTCTCAAACTTGGCCTCCATTTCCTTGACTATCTCGTCTTGCTCGGCGAAGAGCTTGTCCTTCTCACGAACCTGCACCTGGAGCTCGTCATTGCTAAGCATGACGTTGTTCCTATTGGTATCTAGGTGCCTAATGAGAACCTCTAGGTCCTGAAGGTATAGACGAATCGGATCCACCGTCTCTCTAGCAGCACTCTCGAACTCAATAGCCTCACCCTCCTCGTCGCGTCTTCCGAAGGCGTGAAAGTAAAGACCTCTAAGCTCTCTGGAGTGCCTCCCTACCAGACTCCCAAGTAAATCCTGCATGACTACATCTAAGCCTCTCTCCTTGTCGTCATGCATTATCTTGAAAGTGATAGCCTCCATGGTTGGCTCAGTCTGGCGTCCTGGCTGAGTAACTTTGAAGCCCCAAAGGTCCTTCCTCTCAAACTTGGTGAGGGGAAGCGTCATGATGCTAGGGAGCGGAAGATTGAGCACACTAGTGAGCTCAATAAGACGAGTTCCAAAACGAGTTCCCTTGAACTCTTCGGCCGTGCTGATAGTAACATTAGGCATCTATTTTATAAGATAGAGAAAAGTTAGAATCAACATCAATAGAGAAAAATCACAAGACAAAGTATCACAAGCATATCTTTGGCAACAATCACACAAGTCATGGCATACATAAATCCATTACAAGCATCCAAGGTTCAACATAACTTAGATAAAAATTTTGGAAGTAAAACGATAAGTGTGGTGGTCCAACTAATGAAGTACATTACAATCCCATCTCACTTGCCAAGTTGGCTAATAAGGCATCTCTAGAGGCAATCTGTCGATCCTGATCACATGACTCCATTGCTAAGTCTATGATGTCCTCTCTTAAACGTTGGTTGGTAGCCTCTAACTCTTGGGTATGCTTCTTTTCTTCCCTAAGGTCATTTTGGGTGTTAAGCATTCTGCACTTGAGTCTATCACAAAGCTCCTTGATGGCCTTCCAAGCTGCATTTCTTGAAGAGTCAAAGAATCTGGTGTGCATTACTGAGTTGCTGACCATGCAGAATCTTGATTCCTTGTGGTTGTCTTCCTTGTTTTTGTACAAGTGAAGTTGCACCCACCAGTACTCCACTCCTTCATCCATCACGGGGAAACCTTTGTGCACAGCTGCACCATGTATCCCCATGGCAACCATGAGGTCCTTGAGGGCTTTGGGGAATTCTGTCTCACACTCCAAGGTCATGGTCATGAGTGGTCCCTTCCTCACGGCTTCGTTGATGGAGTTCATCTACAAATAGAGATGAGAAAGAAGATTAGAAAAGTTTATGAGAAGAAAAAGACAAGTGTGGAAATTGTTGAAAAATTTTCCTTAGTGGTTTCTAATCCAATCCTAGGGTCATAATGCTACAGGCAACACAGTGCTCTGATACCATCTGTAAGATCCCACCCTTATAAAGGTAAGGATCCTTGTGATTGCAATGCTAGTACCTGGATCAATTGCTAGCATCCACAGTTTAAGATGAAGTACACAGAAACAAAGGTCATTATTACAACATTATTCCAGGATAACATAGTCTTTTACAACTCCATATCCATAGGCTAGTACAAGAGTTCAACTTAACAATATAAAATAGAAGTCTTCATCTTCATGTGCCACATGCAAGCATGTTGAGTGTAGACTCATAACCCTTAATCATCATCAGAGTAACCTGCAACATCACAAGTTACAGCCATAGTGGGTCAATACATTGGAATAGTATTGGCAAGTGATACCTTAGTAGATTATTATCATCTAGTTACTACATGGATTTGGATAAGTGTAGATTAGGCTTGCTTTGCTCAAAATAGGTTTTACCTATTAGTTGAAAACACTAAGTTTTTGTTTTGGCAAAAAACTTTCCCAAGGAACCACCAATAGAAATTCGTGAACCTTCACCTTTGTTCAACCACAAGTTTTAACTTAGAAAGTTGGGATGAGGAGATTCTTGATAGCTTCCATGTCTTGATGCTCAAATTGTCCAATACCAGGGACATGGCTAAGTACTTAGATTCTTCCATCTGCAGAGGTTATGCACTTTCCCCACAAGACTTGATTTTCACCAAGATAGGACCTTTTAGAAGCCTTCCCTTAGACTAGAATGGACGCGCTCCAACCTATCATTCCCCTACCACCAACTGTCCATTTGGCTAAGTTATTGCAACTTATATGATCCAGGCAGAGCCCATAATGCCATGTGGGTGCACTAGAAGCTTCTTAACATTTGGCATCTCAAATCCCTTTGTTCCTGGGTGGCAATCCACAAGTGAGATACACAAGGTAAACCATAGAAATGGGCCTTGTGTAACCACTCAACCAAAAACCACCAAGCAATTACCATTCCACCCAGGTGTTTCATTCACTTAGTTGTTTTATTAAGTAAAACCATAAGTCAAACACTTAGCAATATTTATACATAGCATGAATATATTCCACCCTTGGTTGCTACTCGCTAGTCCAAGCATGTCAATAGCAAGTATCTTAACTTAGAGATAATTCTAACAATTCTACAACTACTAGGATTTCCCAAGCATTGCATATAGATACTTAGCAAAATATTCATGCAAGCCCTATACAAAATATTTCTAATGCATAGTCAAAATATTGGGGAAAAAATATGAAGCACCACTTGCCTTGGTAGTTGGGGGAGTAGCAACAATCTTCACAACCACAATCACTATTAGCACCAAAATCTACACATAAAATGATAGCACCAAATTCACATATCAAAAATATATGAAAGCATGCAAATGCCATGTGATGATTTTCTACACCAAACAAGACAAGTATACAGTACTGAATCACAAATAAGACAAATATACAGTAAATAAACTTTATTTAGTCTTTAAATTATTTTTCAAATAATTTCTATACTCAAAATAAGACTATGAATGTCTCTGCATAAATAACCAATTTTACAGAAGCAAATCATTAAACAAATTGCATGGTTGGATAGAATTCTTTCTCCTGATTCAAATGATATAAAATTTGCAAAATTTGAACGTGTGGATCAAAAGTTATGAATTTTACAAATTTGAATAACTAATAGATCTATTTCTAGATTTTAAATTTTAAACACAGACACGCGGCGCTTTCTGATTCGCTGGTACCGGTTCGCACGGGATCACGCTCGCGCACCGTTAGATCTAATTTAAAACCAGCGGCTCAGATCTGCCCATACCTCTTTGGCCTGGCTTCTAATCTAAACCACTGGATCTAGATCCAGTGGATCAAATCGCTTTGACCTAAAACCAGCGGCGCACATGGTTGCTGGCGGCGGTGGCTCTGCTGCCGACGATTTACGGTGGTTCCAGGGGGGTTAGGGGCTAGGCAGAGGCTTACCAGACTCGCGTGAACACGACGGTGCTCAAGGTGTCGTTTGCGTGGGCGGGGGCGTGCTGCAGTGGCTGCTGGGGCTCGTCGGAGTTGGGGACAGTGTCGGGTTTTCTCAGACGGCAACGAAGGCGATGTTTCCGGCCACCCTAGCACAAACAGAGGATATCAGCGTGTGCACCACACTCAAGCGAACCTGGCAGGGTCAAAGAGAAGGAACGGGGTGGTCGGGTTTTACCTAAATCCCTCGCCGGAGGTGGAGGTGGCGTCAGATTCCCACGGTGCTCGTCGAAGCCAACGCTCTGGATCACAAGCATATGCACAAAGGGGATCAGGAGATGCGCAAGGATCAGGGGATCATCCTAGGGTGAACGGGGAGTGGGCGCGAACACGAGACTCACCGGAATCGCACGTTGGAAGTCGTCGGTACCGCGGTGGTTTGAGCTCGAATGCGCGCAGCCTGGTGGCGAAGTGAGCGAGGGAAGTGAGGGGAAATGACCGCGGTGGCGAGGTGATTAATTATCCAGGAGAGCGGCGATAATTATGCGCTGATTCAATGGAATTTAAGAGAGGTTTAACATGGTGTCACTGTGCGGTGGTAACGGCGGAGCGGCGTCTGCGCGAGAATCTGGGGAAGACGACGCTGACATGGAGAGGGCCCATCGTTCAGTGGCTGCGGGGTAGGTTCCGCGGGGGTGAGAGAGGGGGTAGAGGGGACTGGCCCGGTGGGCTTACTTGGCTGGATTCTGTGCTGGGCAAAAATGGCAGCGCTGGCCTTTTCCCTATTCTTTTCTCTTTTTCTATTTCTATTTTGATTTTCAGGAACCAAATTCAAATGAGTTTGAATTCAAACCACTTCTGGATTTTTGTAAAGTGAAACTAGTACTCAGTTGGCTACAGAACAATGTTGTACACTTGAAAATAACTTGGCACATTGGAATTTTAAAAATAAACCATGCCTTTATCAATTGCTTAGTAAGACATAAAAATGGTTTTAAAATTTATACTTTGTTTTGAAATCCTTGTCCAAGCTTTGGAAAACATCAATCAACCATAGGATCAAATATCTTTGGTTTAAAACAAACAATCTCATACTAGAGAGTACCATTGGGTCATTGCCTTGCTTACATAAAATAATAGACATTCAAATGCTTCTGTTTTGAAATGACATTGAAAATGATCCTAAAATGATTATGAATGCATGGATGATATGCAAACTTTGAAATCATGATTTCTGGGATGTTACAAGTTAACGTTGGTCTATTCCAATTAAGAAATAAAGCATCTCAAGTCTAAACTAATCAATCACACACCAAAAGACATTGAACACATCCTATTAACAATAAAGATTGTTTAAACCTTAGAAAGGAAATGTTTTCTTGAAATGTTATTCTTTTTGCCACTTCAAATAACAATCTCATAATAAGTTCTACAACTCCTAACAACTCAACCCAAAGACTTTTATCATAGTCACCAAGTGACAGTTAACCATAATCACATTATTTTATACTTTACTTGTATACTTAGGATTGATAGCACTTAAATTATTTATAAGTGACATTACTTGTAAAGTAAAATTTGAAGATAAACAATTATAATGTAAGTAATCTTGAATAGCATTCCATATGTGTGTACCTTATTATTGTATAAATATGTGTTGTTCACACACACTCACAAGCCTTAATAAGAAGCACAAGTATGAAACTTATCTAAAAGGACAACACATTCTAAAGAAACCATTTCCAGTTTCCAAACCCTAGATCAACGTTATCCCCGGGATTCGAGTTTACGAAATTGCATTACATTACTTATGCATAATAACGTCTTGCTTCTTTAAACACTAGTCCTTACCAGACCAATGATGCTGATTTTAGATATTGGATCTTATATTGTCTTGAAGACCGTGAGTGCATAATCTTGCAATCACAAAAGGCAAGTTCACACATGCTCATGTCCTTTGATTATTTTCTATAAAGTATTTTGCAAATCCAGTGTTGTCATCACCTGCATTTTAAAAAGGTCAAAAAACACTATTTTCATAATAATATGATTATAGGTTAATTACCATCAGGTAATAACCTACTATGAAAGTTCCGGTGGTAAAGGAACATATTATTTAGGACTTAACAACCAATGTCGCCAGTGATTCTTGCGCCGTATATCACGCGTTAACCATGAGATTTGGAATGGGACGGAAAAGTTAGCTGTATCCTTCTCCCTTCGTATGGAGGCAAGACTATCTTAACGTGACGTTGTGATTCCTTGCATGGATCCAACATATGGGTGGGCACCCTTAGGCCCCGCGTTTTTGATGTCTAGATTATCTATGAGTGGTTGCGAGGGTTTTAGCCTGCCCGAAAGGGGGCTTAACGGAGGTGAGCCAGCCCCGAAGGATCGTGCAGACATATGGGGTAACGGAGAGGGCAGTGATTGGCTTTTATCATCTACTTGTCCCCACACCATAGGAAGTGTGGACAGGAAAGATCGCCCGGCTATGAAACAAGGATTTGATCTCTCATGGGTAAACTAACGCACCTCTACAGAGTGTAAGAACTGTAACTTGTTACTCCCTGTTCTGGGAAGGAGCGGCGAACGCGGCGGGAAAGGAACTCCATGAAAGTTCTGGTAAACCCGTGAAGGCTGACGGACATAGCTTTTCAGAATAAAAGCAACCTTTGAAGAAATGTTTACGAAAACCTGCATTGCCTACGACCTATGGTCTCTGGCTGTAGATATAGTGCATCAAACACTCATTTCTAGTAAACTTGCTGAGTACGCTCGTACTCAACGTATATTCTTAACCCTTGCTAGATTCTGAAGCCATTAAGACGACGTCTACCTCAAGTTATGCTCCAGGAATCATCATCAAAAGCTCAAGCTCTTCAATGAATTCAAGGAAATCAATATATACATCAACTAAAGTGAAGACGAAGTTACTGATTAGATAGGAATAAAATCTCTAGCCATAGGACCTATTTCTGTAAGAGTATTGCAATAGCAGCAATGCAAGCCCCAATAGTCAGATACTAGACTTGATATTATAATAGATTTGAGTTGTTAATCTTTGATTCTTCCTTGTAAGAAGTTTATTTCTCTCTCTTTAACCTAGAGTGTTCTCTGGATCTTATGTAAAGAGTCGAGTTGTAACCTATTGTCATGTCTTGGACCTGCTGTGTTTCTGTTGTACCACTCTAAGGGATGTAATACTAGTGAACAGTGTTTCATTGGTGTTATGTCAACGACTATAGTGTACTACATCATGCAGTGGTATGTTGGGTCGCCGCAGTTGGTATCAGAGCATATGCTTTGACCTTAGGATTAGAACCCTTTTAGGAAGATCTGTAGGTTGGATAGTGACTATAGGAGCCATCTTATCTAAACCAAATATTCATATGACTTGTGATTAGTATCCACTTGAGGATAACCTTGTCACACCTAAGTCAGATGCTTAAGTCATTCTTTCTTAGGAGTAATTATTTTATCTTTTCTCAAGTATAGTGCTTTTTAGTGTCTTCCGAGGGAGACATAAACTATCAAGATATTGTAGGAAAGTCAATTGGCCATAGTAGATTAGGATTGCGTTTAAGACATCAATTGAAATGGTCTTAATGGTGTAGCCTAACCCTAGAATTCATGTAAGATAGTGGAATCTTATGGTTAACTGATAACCAAAGACAACATGATGAATAACATTAGGATAAATGTTGATGTAAAGAGTAGTAATCAGGTAGGATTCACTTGGGAATTCTACGTGATGAAGTGAAGTTATGTTAATACTTAATAATAATGTAGTAAGAAACAAAGTCATCATGGTTAGATTAATTCTTGAATCATGTAATTAGGTAAAACATAACAAAATCATGGTGAGATTAGCTTCGAAACCATGATGTAGGTGTAAATATGACAAGAAATTAGTAAATCATTCTAAATTAGTAGTAAGAAAATAGCATGATAGAACTATGATAGAAGTCATAGGTGCTAGAAAAGTTCTAATAATCTTTGGTTAAGTTAGAAATAGAATCTAGTTAGTCATTTGGAGAGATCATGTGAGGTTATTTACTAAATAAGAAAGGTTGGTTATAGTTAATCCTTTCAAAAGTGAGACCAAAGGTTAGTCAAAACCAAAATTGAGACCACTTTGCTTAAAATTATCCTATTGCAGTTGAGAAATTTGGGTAAATTATGAGGCAAAGATTAGTTTGACCCTAAGTGCTAAGTATCACAATGTAAACCTATATGAGGAGGTGTCATATACTACACAACTAAGCCTGAATTCTAGAGATACTATACTCAACTACTATATTTCGAGCTTAGAATATTGTGTGTTATATGTACCACATTTGGATTTATTTGTTTTTCTTGGATCTTCTTGATTGACTAGATCTGTACATGATGTTTGATGTAGAGGTCTCAACCTTTAATAAGAATGATCCCTCCTGTGTTTTACAATGCTAGTCCCTGGATCAATAGCTAGCATCCACAGTTAAGATGTAATATCAAGATACAAAGGTCATATTATAACTTTATAACCAGGAATGACATAGTTTTATTACATCATACTTAGCCCATATGGCTATTACATTACATTGCAGTGGAATAACAATAATCATGGGGTCCTTCATCTTCAAAGTGCCACAGGCAGATGTTGGTTGTAGACTTTGTAATCCTAATCAAACAATCTTCACTAAAATCAATCAAACCTGCAACATACAAGTTACAGCCACAAAGGGTCAATACATTTGAATTGTATTGGCAAGTGATACTATATTTGTATAGTGGAGTTTATCATCTATATGCATTTGGCTAAGTGGAGTTGAGGCTTGCATTGCTCAAAATAGATTTTTCCTTAACATTTGAAAATACTAAGTTTTTGCTTGACAAAATCATTTTTTTCCTCAATCAAAGATTTCAAGATCCTTGTACCAAGCCATCTCTCCATCAATGATTGAAGAATTCAAACAACCCTTGTTCAATCCACAAGTTTTAACTTTAGAAATTTGAATGATGAGATTCTTGATTGCTTCCATGTCTTGATGCTCAAATTGTCCTTTACCAGGGACATGGCTAAGTACTTAGATTCTACACTCTGCAAAGGTGGTGCACTTTCCCCACAAGACTTGGTTTCCCAAGACAAGATCTTTCAGAAGCTTTCCCTTAGACCAAAATGGACGCGCTCCAACCTATCAAACACTACCACCCACTGTCCATATGGCTAAGTTCTTGCAACCTATAAGATCATGGCAGAGCCCATATTGCCAAGTGGTTGCACTTGAAGCTTCTCAACATTTGACATCTCAAATCTCTTTGTTCCTGGGTGGCCATCCACAAGTGGGATACACAATCCAAGTCCATGGCCTTGTGAACCACTCAACCATTCTCCACCAAGCTATCCCCTTCCACCCAGGTGATTCATTAACTTAGTTGTTTTATTAGACAAAATCACAAGTCCTCAGACTTAGAATATTTTTCCATAGTGTGAATATATATTCCACCCATGTTTTATATTAGCTAGGCTAAGCTTGGTAGTAGTAGGAATCTTAACTTAGGAAAATCCTACTAAGGATTCATTTACTAGGTTTTACTATAGCAAGGTCTATACTTAGCAAAATCCATGCAAGTTTACTTAGCAAAATCACTAATGCATAGTGAAAGTAATGGGATAGAAGGTATGAAGCATCACTTGCCTTTTTGGTAGAGTATGGGTTCACTCCTTTTTCCTTGCAACAATCGCACTCTTCAAGTCACTACAAGTCAATCAAGCAAGGCACAAACTCAATCTACCAATCAAGCAAAACAACACACATAAATAACAAAGTCAAAGAAATGCATGCAAGCATGCCAAGCCTTGTTTTGTTTGAAAAAGTGGTTCCTAATGGGTCATAGACATTTGGGTACATCTAATGGTCATTTTTTAAAGTGGCCAAGTCATTTGCAAAAGGTTTCACTTTAAAACCATTTTCAAAACAAAGTGTTATTTTATGTGGTGTAGAAATATTTTTTTACTAAGGCATTAGCCTATAGGGTTCACCAAATGAGTTGTTATTGCAAAACTTGGTGTTTGGGTCAGTAGGTTTGGTCCAAAACATTTTCTCAAAGTTTTCCTTTCCATAAACATTTTCATAATAAACTCAACAATTTTTAATTGGCTAGAAATAGGCTAAATCAATTAATCTAACATAACTTTACCAAAATCATTTTTTAACACCAAGTGTTGGTTCCTAGGGTCAGTAAGGTCACAACAAACCCTTTTGCAAAGGTTTTAATCCAAAAATCATTTTTAAACAATTTTTCTAATCCAAACAAGTACACAAATGTTTCTGCAAATTCAAACAAGCTAACAGATACTATTTGCTAAACTAAGGGCATGGTTGGTTAGGGCTTGTTCCACTGAATCCATTGATATAAAATTTATAATTTTTGGACGTGTGGTTTGAAAGTTACAGGGGTTTGAAGTTTGCAAATTATTCTATTTTCAAAACTGGTTTTAGATCTAATACAGGCCACGCGTCGCGTCGGGATTGGCTGATACCGGTTCGTCTGGATCGCGTGCTGCAGACCGCAGGATCTAGTTTGATCGCACGGCACAGGGCGCGTACCTCTTCGCGGTAAGTGATCTAATCGCAGCGCTTGGATCTACATCCTACGGTGCATAGCACGTTAGTCATCGAGTGGCGGCGCTGGTGACGGCGACTGGCGGCGGCGACTCTGCTTCGTGGCGGCGCCGGCGATACAGGAAGCAAGGAAGGGGGAGAGGATGCTCACCGGGTTCAGGCGGTCACGACGATGCTCAACGTGCCGATGGTTCGACGAGGGGCGCTCGTGGGTGAGGACAATGGCTCGCCGGAGTTGCTTCGGGCGGCGGTGCTCTCGGGTTGTTGTTGCCGGCGTCGTTTAGGACCGCACTAGGATAAAATAGAGGCATGGTTAGGTGCGCGTGAGGGTCGTGAGTAAGGGAGCATCATCGGGATTGAGAGGGGAGGTCAGGTTCTACCTGGGGACGTCGTCGGAGAAGAGGGCAGACGGCGGTGCTGCAGGTCGTCGATGTTGCCGACGCTGTAGGGTACCCGCGGACGAACTAAAAGAGCTGGGAGGTGCGTCTGGGAGTGGGGAAGCTGCTAGGTTGCATAGGGAGGCAAGGGGAGGTATGGTTTCGCCGGAATCGTCACCGGAACATCATCGGATAGTGGGCGGTGTGTGGCGCAATTCGTCCAGCCTGAGGGCAGGGAGAGGGAGTGGTCTGGGGGAAATGGAGGAGAAGGCGCTGGCGCTTAAGTGTGCTTGATCGCTGCGAGTTATGGTGGCCGTGTTAAGGCGAATTCAAGCCACGAATCAATAGCCTGCAACGGCCGGCGAGGGGGAGAAGAGGTCGTGCGGGGTGAAGAGGAAGAACAGGAGGAGTGGGGCCGGTCGGTCAGTGGGAAAGAAAACGAGAAGGAGGTCCACCTGTTAGTGAGGGTGCGGGTTTCTTCTGGGGTGAAGAAAAACGGTTCGGGGGCGAGGGTGAGGTGGGCTGCTGCTGGGTTAGTTGGGCCAGATGGTGGGCTGCTCTATTTTTTTCTGTCTGAAACTTTTTCCTTTTCTATTTTCAATTTACTGATTTGAAATTCAAACAAATGATTCATTCAACCAAATCAACTCAAACAAACACCACACTTCACAATTTTGAACTTGGTTCTGTTTATCAGTATAAACCTAAATTCCAAAATGAATTAATATTTTTATTCATTTTTAGGATCTATTTAATAATTAGATAAAATAGCCCTTTAGTTATTTAATCAAAATAGGGTTTGACTTAATAAAATCTCCATTTGAAATATTTTCAAAACCAAATCAGTAGGTTTTATTTGGAAATAAAGAATATTTGGAAAACTTGTTTTAAAATATAATAACATCTTTATTTTTGGTCCAATACCAATTAAATGAATAGACCTTATTCATTTAATTCAAATAGGATTTGTTTTATTGAAATCTTTATTTTTAAAACTGAAATAATACCAAACCACTTCAGTAGGTTTTATTTGAGAATATAATTTACTTTAGAAAACTTATTTAAAATAAATAAATAAGTTTTGGTGTTTATTTAAAATGGGAAAAGTCTTTACTCAAATAAAATTTGGATATTAAATCCTTATTAATTTATTTAAATAAACTTTTGCTATTTTTATTCAAAACAAAATGTTTTAAATCCAAAGCCTGGCCAAGGTTTAATTTGGCCTTTATAAATAATCTTTATTTATGAATCCACCTTTCTTTTGAAAACTAAAACTTTTATTAAAAGATTCCAAAATAGTAATACCAAAATATTTTATTTTCCTTTATTAAATGTTTATCTTTTTAAATCCCTTTAGGATTTTATTTGATTCAAATTGGTTTGAGGTTCCATTTGAATTCAAAAAGTTTCTTCTAGCCTTGAAAATCAAACAAAGTTTTATTTTATTCATTTATTTTCACATTACAAGATTTGGAAAATCTTGGGATGTGACAGGCTACCACCCTTAAAATAAATCTCGTCCCGAGATTTGGGGAGGCTAGGGTTACAAGAAAGTTCAAAACAACTAGGGTACTACCACCCTTAAAATTTTTTAAACAAAAATTACATATTGTCCTTCTTGGGATCCTGGAAAAACTTCTCTAAGCAAAACTTTGCATTGTGCCCTTGGTTTCCATACTTGACTCGTGGGCCAAGGTTGAGATCCTTCATAGACTTGTTTAACTTGTTCTCCATCCTTTCTGGACAATTGTTTGCATAGTGGCCTAGTTCCTTGCATTTGAAACATGTGACAAGGCTGAGATCTCTCATAGGCTGGTTTATCTTATGCTTCATCCTTTCTGGACAGTTGCTTGCATAATGTCCTAGCTCTTTGCAGTGTTTGCACATCACTTGGCTAATATCTTTCTTTTCCTTGGGTTTCACTAGCCTTTGTTTGTTTTCTTGGCTCTTCTCCCTTTCTGGGCATTCATTGGCATAGTGTCCCATCTCTTTGCATTTGAAACATTGCACTTGTGTAATATCCTTCTTGCTAGTGTTGGGGCATTTCTTCTTCTTCTTGGGTCTCTCCAAAGCTAGGAGTTCTTCTAGTTCATGTTCTTCATAGGTGGGAGATCTTTCTCTCTTCTTGGGGCATTGATCTTCATGTTCCTTGGATGCATGATCCTTGTCCCTACAAGTATTGCTAACTTGGGTTCCTCCTAAAATAACATCTTTGTCATCCTTGTTGTCATTAGCTCTTTGGGAAAAGTTTTCTCCCATGTTGATCATTTGGGTAACCAATCCTTGCAACAATTGGGATTGAAGTTTCAAAATCCTTTGTATGGCTGGGTCTAGTCCATTGTTGTTGGCTAAAAGCTGAGTTGTCTCTTGGCTCATCTGGTTTTGGGTTGCTATAAGTTCTCTCATGTTGTCTTCTTGGTTGGTGTTGGTGTCTCTTGGAGTAGTCATCTGTTTGGGTTGGATTGGGATTAGATTAGGCAAAATATATCTAAGGAATTATTTCTAATCACAATTCACACAAACAATGTGCATGCAATCACAAGCAAACATTCACAAACAACTTTGCACCCAAACAACAAGGTTCAAGCACATACTTAGGCAACAAAATATTTTTGTTACACCACATAAGTTGGTGGTTTTGACTTAGCTAAATATGGTGGTCCATCTATATGGTTCACTTGTGATCTTTCCATCATACATGGTTCTTCTTGCATGGGGTCATGGTTTCCTTGAGATAAACTCTTGGTCACAATACTTCAAAGTTGTTGATGGTTTCTTCTTATTTTGCATTCCCTCGGTCTCTAAATCTTGAGTAGGATTTCCTTGTTTCACTTGTAGTCCTTAGTGGTTTCCAAGTTGGATGTCCTTGGTGAGTATGCTGAAGATGTTGAAGTCATTAGAGTTGAAGATGTTGAAGTCATTAGAGTTGAAGAAATTGAAGAAGTCCTTTGCACATGGTGTAGTCTTGGGTCATGGGGTAGGTTTTTCCATCAAGTTTGAAATAGAAGAGATGTAGAGTTTAAACCAAAATGGTTGAGGAAAGAGTTTACAAGTTTTTGTAAATAAGTTTTGGATTAAAACATAACTCCTATTCTTCTAAGGGTTTTTGTCCAATCCTAGGTTTACAAATCCTACAGGCAACACAATGCTCCGATACCATCTGTAGAGGTCTCAACCTTTAATAAGAATGATCCCTCCTGTGTTTTACAATGCTAGTCCCTGGATCAATAGCTAGCATCCACAGTTAAGATGTAATATCAAGATACAAAGGTCATATTATAACTTTATAACCAGGAATGACATAGTTTTATTACATCATACTTAGCCCATATGGCTATTACATTACATTGCAGCGGAATAACAATAATCATGGGGTCCTTCATCTTCAAAGTGCCACAGGCAGATGTTGGTTGTAGACTTTGTAATCCTAATCAAACAATCTTCACTAAAATCAATCAAACCTGCAACATACAAGTTACAGCCACAAAGGGTCAATACATTTGAATTGTATTGGCAAGTGATACTATATTTGTATAGTGGAGTTTATCATCTATATGCATTTGGCTAAGTGGAGTTGAGGCTTGCATTGCTCAAAATAGATTTTTCCTTAACATTTGAAAATACTAAGTTTTTTCTTGACAAAATCATTTTTTTCCTCAATCAAAGATTTCAAGATCCTTGTACCAAGCCATCTCTCCATCAATGATTGAAGAATTCAAACAACCCTTGTTCAATCCACAAGTTTTAACTTTAGAAATTTGAATGATGAGATTCTTGATTGCTTCCATGTCTTGATGCTCAAATTGTCCTTTACCAGGGACATGGCTAAGTACTTAGATTCTACACTCTGCAGAGGTGGTGCACTTTCCCCACAAGACTTGGTTTCCCAAGACAAGATCTTTCAGAAGCTTTCCCTTAGACCAAAATGGACGCGCTCCAACCTATCAAACACTACCACCCACTGTCCATATGGCTAAGTTCTTGCAACCTATAAGATCATGGCAGAGCCCATATTGCCAAGTGGTTGCACTTGAAGCTTCTCAACATTTGACATCTCAAATCTCTTTGTTCCTGGGTGGCCATCCACAAGTGAGATACACAATCCAAGTCCATGGCCTTGTGAACCACTCAACCATTCTCCACCAAGCTATCCCCTTCCACCCAGGTGATTCATTAACTTAGTTGTTTTATTAGACAAAATCACAAGTCCTCAGACTTAGAATATTTTTCCATAGTGTGAATATATATTCCACCCATGTTTTATATTAGCTAGGCTAAGCTTGGTAGTAGTAGGAATCTTAACTTAGGAAAATCCTACTAAGGATTCATTTACTAGGTTTTACTATAGCAAGGTCTATACTTAGCAAAATCCATGCAAGTTTACTTAGCAAAATCACTAATGCATAGTGAAAGTAATGGGATAGAAGGTATGAAGCATCACTTGCCTTTTTGGTAGAGTATGGGTTCACTCCTTTGTCCTTGCAACAATCACACTCTTCAAGTCACTACAAGTCAATCAAGCAAGGCACAAACTCAATCTACCAATCAAGCAAAACAACACACATAAATAACAAAGTCAAAGAAATGCATGCAAGCATGCCAAGCCTTGTTTTGTTTGAAAAAGTGGTTCCTAATGGGTCATAGACATTTGGGTACATCTAATGGTCATTTTTTAAAGTGGCCAAGTCATTTGCAAAAGGTTTCACTTTAAAACCATTTTCAAAACAAAGTGTTATTTTATGTGGTGTAGAAATATTTTTTTACTAAGGCATTAGCCTATAGGGTTCACCAAATGAGTTGTTATTGCAAAACTTGGTGTTTGGGTCAGTAGGTTTGGTCCAAAACATTTTCTCAAAGTTTTCCTTTCCATAAACATTTTCATAATAAACTCAACAATTTTTAATTGGCTAGAAATTGGCTAAATCAATTAATCTAACCTAACTTTACCAAAATCATTTTTTAACACCAAGGGTTGGTTCCTAGGGTCAGTAAGGTCACAACAAACCCTTTTGCAAAGGTTTTAATCCAAAAATCATTTTTAAACAATTTTTCTAATCCAAACAAGTACACAAATGTTTCTGCAAATTCAAACAAGCTAACAGATACTATTTGCTAAACTAAGGGCATGGTTGGTTAGGGCTTGTTCCACTGAATCCATTGATATAAAATTTATAATTTTTTGGACGTGTGGTTTGAAAGTTACAGGGGTTTGAAGTTTGCAAATTATTCTGTTTTCAAAACTGGTTTTAGATCTAATACAGGCCACGCGTCGCGTCGGGATTGGCTGATACCGGTTCGTCTGGATCGCGTGCTGCGGACCGCAGGATCTAGTTTGATCACACGGCACAGGGCGCGTACCTCTTCGCGGTAAGTGATCTAATCGCAGCGCTTGGATCTACATCCTACGGTGCATAGCACGTTAGTCATCGAGTGGCGGCGCTGGTGACGTCGACTGGCGGCGGCGACTCTGCTTCGTGGCGGCGCCGGCGATACAGGAAGCAAGGAAAGGGGAGAGGATGCTCACCGGGTTCAGGCGGTCACGGCGATGCTCAACGTGCCGATGGTTCGACGAGGGGCGCTCGTGGGTGAGGACAATGGCTCGTCGGAGTTGCTTCGGGCGGCGGTGCTCTCGGGTTGTTGTTGCCGGCGTCGTTTAGGACCGCGCTAGGACAAAATAGAGGCATGGTTAGGTGCGCGTGAGGGTCGTGAGTAAGGGAGCATCATCGGGATTGAGAGGGGAGGTCAGGTTCTACCTAGGGACGTCGTCGGAGAAGAGGGCAGACGGCGGTGCTGCAGGTCGTCGATGTTGCCGACGCTGTAGGGTACCCGCGGACGAACTAAAAGAGCTGGGAGGTGCGTCTGGGAGTGGGGAAGCTGCTAGGTTGCATAGGGAGGCAAGGGGAGGTCTGGTTTCGCCGGAATCGTCACCGGAACATCATCGGACAGTGGGCGGTGTGTGGCGCAATTCGTCCAGCCTGAGGGCAGGGAGAGGGAGTGGTCTGGGGGAAATGGAGGAGAAGGCGCTGGCGCTTAAGTGTGCTTGATCGCTGCGAGTTATGGTGGCCGTGTTAAGGCGAATTCAAGCCACGAATCAATAGCCTGCAACGGGCCGGCGAGGGGGAGAAGAGGTCGTGCGGGGTGAAGAGGAAGAACAGGAGGAGTGGGGCCGGTCGGTCAGTGGGAAAGAAAACGAGGAGGAGGTCCACCTGTCAGTGAGGGTGCGGGTTTCTTCTGGGTGAAGAAAAACGGTTCGGGGGCGAGGGTGAGGTGGGCTAGGTGGGCTGCTGCTGGGTTAGTTGGGCCAGATGGTGGGCTGCTCTATTTTTTTCTATCTGAAACTTTTTCCTTTTCTATTTTCAATTTACTGATTTGAAATTCAAACAAATGATTCATTCAACCAAATCAACTCAAACAAACACCACCCTTCACAATTTTGAACTTGGTTCTGTTTATCAGTATAAATCTAAATTCCAAAATGAATTAATATTTTTATTCATTTTTAGGATCTATTTAATAATTAGATAAAATAGCCCTTTAGTTATTTAATCAAAATAGGGTTTGACTTAATAAAATCTCCATTTGAAATATTTTCAAAACCAAATCAGTAGGTTTTATTTGGAAATAAAGAATATTTGGAAAACTTGTTTTAAAATATAATAACATCTTTATTTTTGGTCCAATACCAATTAAATGAATAGACCTTATTCATTTAATTCAAATAGGATTTGTTTTATTGAAATCTTTATTTTTAAAACTGAAATAATACCAAACCACTTCAGTAGGTTTTATTTGAGAATATAATTTACTTTAGAAAACTTATTTAAAATAAATAAATAAGTTTTGGTGTTTATTTAAAATGGGAAAAGTCTTTACTCAAATGAAATTTGGATATTAAATCCTTATTAATTTATTTAAATCAACTTTTGCTATTTTTATTCAAAACAAAATGTTTTAAATCCAAAGCCTGGCCAAGGTTTAATTTGGCCTTTATAAATAATCTTTATTTATGAATCCACCTTTCTTTTGAAAACTAAATCTTTTATTAAAAGATTCCAAAATAGTAATACCAAAATATTTTATTTTCCTTTATTAAATGTTTATCTTTTTAAATCCCTTTAGGATTTTATTTGATTCAAATTGGTTTGAGGTTCCATTTGAATTCAAAAAGTTTCTTCTAGCCTTGAAAATCAAACAAAGTTTTATTTTATTCATTTATTTTCACATTACAAGATTTGGAAAATCTTGGGATGTGACATTTGACTTGGTGTGCAAATGCATGTTGCAACATCCAGTTACTACTTGATGTTATAGACCTAGATAGAGTAAGGGAATTCGTGTAAGGGAGTGACGAGTTCCAAAGAACAAGATGGAGACTTACATGAAGAATGAAGCAAAGAATAAGGAGTATCAACGTAATTTGAAAGATGGATCAAGTTCAGATCATTACTAAACAGAAATAAGAAGAAAGTCTAGTGTAGAAGATGTATGGAGCAACAATAAGTAATAAACTTAAAGTTCATTCAAAGTAGGTAATGTTGCTAAGAAGTTAATAAAGTAATTGTACCAAGTTCATGGAAGCATCATGAATAAATGCAAATACGAAGTTTTGGAACCAAAGTGGTATTCAAGGTCTGACAGTTCAGAGAGAATTCCATAAGGATGTTGGAAGTCATAGGGTAATACCTACAACCTAGGATGATCCACAGCTAGTATTTGATCCATAGTCGGTATTCTGATACACAGTTGGTATCTTGTCCGCAGCCGGTGTTGGTTGACATAGTTAACCAGAACATCTTAATGGTTGCATAAAGAGCATAAAACTTGGCCTAAGCTAAGTAAGATCTAAAGGAGTATAAAATGTAAGCGACCGTCTTTCGAGTTGCTTCGCGAAGTCAGATCTATCAAAGCGAAAATGTCCAAATAGTAAGTAAGACAAATAATGCAAAAAAGAAAATTCACTTCGGAGATCCACAATTGTGTGGATACACCGTACAATATTTCATAAGACCCTAACTAGGTAGAGTATAAGATGGATAGAGACCAATATTCTAACTATAAAGCCAATAAATACTATATATACAGTTTGAAGACTATTAGTAAACCCTAAGGGGGAGAGTAAACATTAGAAATGAAAGTATTATTATCTGAATTTCCGAATAAAGGTTGGAGAAAAAGGACTAACCTATAACAACAGCAAGCCTTATTTTCATAAGGTTAAAAGAAACCATTAATATAAAAGTATTTTTCAGAAGTATGTCTGGATGAAAGATTGAAGCTTAAATTCAAGATAGTAGTGCTTAGACCTATAGATAGTTAATAATTGGAAGTTGAAGAAGTACTTAAGAAAATAACAAAAGAGTTTCTTAATCTTGATAAGGTAAAAGCTTGAAGTAATAAAATGGAATAGTCCTAACAGACTTATTCTAAAAGAAACAACTCTTAAGCTATCATTAAGAGGGAACAAAGCACCTCCAATTGGACAAGTATGGAGGAACAAGAAATTCCAATGGGTATGGACTAAATGAGTTCAAATCCAACATTCGGAAGGACCACCAGTATAAATCATAAAATGACAATACAAAAATTTAGTCTTTTGGCCTCAACTATGGACTAAATTAAAACCCTGTCTTAGTGGGACTTCCTAGACTTTATATAACATAGTAAGAAATTTAAATGATTAGGTGAAAGAATTGGATTAGGATACCTAATCAGGATATGGAACTAAAGAAGAGACCCCAAAATAAAGGAGTTAGAATAAGTACATATCTCTCAAGGAGAATTGTAAAAGAAACTTTGAAGGATTGAGACAACAAATTGGAGATTCCAAGTATACAAAGAATACAAGAAAACTATCTGGATATGGAATACTACAATTATTTCCATTTAAGGTTACCATGGAGTTGAGAAATACTGTAACCAACACAAGTCAATTCCTAACTCCGAAACATGAGAGTTTGCGAACTTCGAGGACGAAGTTTATTTTAAGGGGGAGAGTCTGTAACATCCCAGGATTAGCACCTCGAAATAGATAGGACACATGTTTGTGCATTGCATTCATGCATAAGAAAAATCGGGGAATTTTCGCGCAAAACTAAAGAAGTTGTAGAGGGATCGAGATCTCTCTTGTTCTGATGGCAACACCAGGACATGTGCGATGGATTTCTACATGACCTCTATTGTACTTTTATGTTTGAGGGGAAGACAATTCAAATTCGAATATTTAATTGATGAATTTGAATACAAAAAGAGTTTGAAATATATTAATAATTGTAGATTAAATTGTAATAAGAGATACTAGGTGAACTCTTATTTATGAAAAGATACAATAATTGCAAGTCTTAATTAATAAACAAAATTGAATGAAATGAATTATAATAATAAATAACAATGGAATGCTTATTTATAAGAAAGATATAAATATTTAATTAGTTCCAAGAATAATGGAACACTTTATTATAGAATACAATGTTTCATTGTTATTACAATAAAAGAATAAAAGTAAATTATTATAAATCAGATAAATATAAAAATGAATTACATAAATAAATAACTAAAAGGATTATTTATTACAAGCATATATAAATATTACATTATCTTTGCAAATGCATTATAAAAGGAAAATAAAACTAGTACACTTTATTGAATAAAATAAAGAATACAATATTTCTTTTAAAAAGAAGAATGAATAAATAAAATAGAATTCATTTATTACAATTATACAATGCTTATTACTTTACAAAATAAAAAGTGAATTACAAAAGAATAAAGTGAAATTTAAAACTAAAGTCATCTTCATTTTCTTCATCTTCTAAATCCACTCTTTATATTCCTGATTCTTGATCCCTGCAAAACAACACAAAAGATAACAAAAAACAATAAAGAATAAAAGAAGGGTTAGTATATTATTTTTACTCTCAGATTTGGCATACAAATGATATGCTTTGACTCATCATTGAGTAGTATTCAAAAAAGGGGCCAATGTAAAAATCTGTTCTTATCCAGAATGTTAGCCTCAGAACTGATGCATCATAGGCAGGGGCAAATTTCACCAAGTAAGGAGAGAGGCAAGTTTCACCATGGATAAAGAAGAGGATCCAGACAAACAGTAAAGCTCACTTTTACTTGATCATATCCACCAGAAAATATCTACACCATTGAAACTTGGACCTTAGGTCCCACTTATAAGCAGCTTGCACATCAGCACGCAGATAACTGCTGTCAACACAGCAGAAATCCCAGGAAGGAGACAAGAAAGCAATCCATGTACACAAAGGGGTGAACCAGCCGTAGCAATCAAGCTACCATTCCACCTCCACACTTTAGAGCACATTCTCCATCTTACCATCCTATCATCACCAAGAATACATAGATCATCCCACCAAAACCTCATCTAACTTATGGTTGCTTCAAGAAGCCATCCAATAGTTAGGACAAGGAGGAGTAGATCAAGCAAGCAGCCAAAAGGAGCTAGGAGATGAAGGTTACAAGAACAAGTTATAGCAGGTGATCTGAAGCAACACCAAAACTACCACAAGATCATCAGCAACCCATTACAAGCACAAGCTGTAGCAGATCAAGGAGCAATAGTAATAAAACCAGATCTCCAGCAGGCCCTAGAGCACTCACCAACAGTAGGTAACAATCATCTGTAATACACCTTAGATTATGTAGAATATATTCTTAAATCATGCATACAGATCTGGGAGTACTATAGAAATAATACACACCCACTTGGTCCATCTACCCTTTAATTAGATTTTCATCTAGGAGGATTGGATGGCAAAATTCTCTCAGACTAGCATGCAAGTGGCATGTCTGGATCATCACTGAGTCCAAAGAGGAGGCAACAATAAAAATCTGTTCTAAATCCAATAATTATCCTCAGCCTTTGCATCACTGGCAACCAACTGTCAATTTTTTTTCAGATACTACAGTAGTAGATCATGTCTGCACTCTTTGGAGACACCATAATAGGGTTCTAAAGCAAAGAACAACCACTACTTCAGTTATCTACATAATTCTCCACTTAATATAGTATAGCACATCAGTATCACTATAACCTATTAATGTGTACACTCCAAATAGGCATCACCGTAATAGGCACACAACAATAAAAGCCATCAAAGTATACTAGCAGCAGCAACTTAGGTTTTCAAATAATTAGAAGCTTTCTTAAATCATTTCTCTAGTTAAAATCAACTAGAGATCATTTAAGCTTTACTTCTGTCATCCTAGACAGATAAAAATTCAATCAAGATCATTACTAAACTATAGGTCCAGTTCAACATATAAACAAAAGTTCCACACATAGAGACAAACGTCTGGTTATTCAACAATAAAAGGCACCACTGAGCTCAGCATACATTTTTCATGCCTGGCCAATTCAATGTCCAACAACCAGGGGAAATCACAAAATAATTAAGCCTCAGGTAATCAGATTCCCTAATTACAATTAGTAATCAAGTCTGCTATTTAAGCACTGTCAAGTTAATGACAGAAGCTTTGCCAACAACATCCTGAACCAAAAGGTTCAGAGTTCAGTGATTTTAATCCATAAGCAAGATATCCATTCTAAGTAAATTAACAACCACAACAACTTTCTAAGGTTATCAAATATACATCAGAGAACTGTTTCTAGAATATATGAAATCAAGTAGGCTACAAGTGGGCTATAACACTACCTTCAGCAGCATAGAATCAAACTACCACAATTGAACATCTTTCTAAGTGCATTAATAATGTGTATTTCTCAAGCATTCCATATACCACTAGCATCACGAGCACTCAATCAAGCTAAGGGTCACATGCTCACAATTGTTCACCAAACAAACCACTGTGAAGCATCAAGAATCCAAAATAAGGAGGAAATGAACCTAGTTACGGATGTATACTAAGATAGAGAGAGGTTTGTGAGAGGGGGAAGGTGGTACCAACCTGTTGGCAAGATGGTAATCCTTCTCCTCGAGTAAAAACGGGGAGCATCATCGCGCTGCACTGCATCAACCACACCACCAACAAGGCCCCAGCATCCTAAAGCCCACGCCATACCACTGGGGTTGTAGAGAACCTCGCCGTCCTGCCGGAGTAACAAAAAAAGAGGAATTAGGGTTTGGGGATGGTGGTGAGAATGTTGGGGCATGGGACACGAATCGAATTGGGTAGGCTAGTGAAGCTTTGATAGGTGCGTCGAGGAGGGCCATCGGCACCGGCTGAAGTGGCCAAGCTCGCCAAAATCGAGCAGCACCAGCGGCGAGCTAGCACAGGCGCCAGGGAGAGGCTGGTCGAGAGGGGGAAGACGAACTGGATCGAGCGAGTCGGTTTGACCGGCTCGGTTCACCGATCGGGTTGGTCAAGCCCAACCATGGGCGAGACTAACTAGTGGGTCTAGGGTCTTATTTAAAAATAAAAATTACCAAAACACCCCAAAGATTGTTTCACCTCTAGAAAATATAGAAAAGTCCTAAAAATAAATATAATATATCAAAATGTTCACAAAAATAATATCTACCTAATAAAAATATAACTTTATTTATTTAAAATAAATACAAATATAACTTTATTTATTTAAAATAAATATGAAGCAAATAAATATTAACACCATTAAGTCCCAAGTGAAGTCTCATAAAATAAGGAAAAATCCTAAAAATTAATAAAAATCATTTTTGTGTATAAAAATAAATATAATATTTTATAAAAATACTAGCCTAATTTTTTAGAAATAAAATATGAAATAAATATTCAAATACATTTAATCCTTGATGAAATTTTATAAACATAAGAATAATACTTAAAAATAAATAAAAATCATTTTTAAAGTCTTAAAAATATATATTACACTAGAAAGTTATTAAATATAATATTAGAAAGGTTTTTAATATTTTAAAGTAATAAATCCTTGTCTGTTATCTATTTTGAAAATTCTTTAAAAACATTTCTTAAATAAGAAGTAGTTATATTTCTTTAGAAATATCAAAACCTTAAAATCTAATTACTAAAGTTCTAAACCATAACTAAGATTTATAATAAAACTTAAGCATAAATCATTAACTTTATAATACTCTTTTAAACGCTAAACCAAAATTCAAACCACAATCTTTAAGATAATTTTATATATCATTCACTTATATGAAGAGGGAATGATCTTAACATCTAAATCATAATTAACATGACTTTAAAACTAACACCTTAACAACACCATCCAAATTATACTTTCTTTGATAGTTGCATGTTATTCTCATACTAGCAAAACAAATTTAATCTAATCATTCACTTAAATGTAAAGTGAATAATCCCACACTTCAATCATACTTATCATAAATCCAATGCTTGAGAATAATTAACACGAATTACACCTTAAGTTTATTTGCCCTTTTAAAGTTAACTTTAGTCTCAAGGCTTATAAACATTATGTCTAATAAAATACTTATGTTTTTATAGTTAACTTTGGTCTATTCCAATTAAGACATAAAGCATCTCAAGTCCAAACTAATCAATCACACACCAAAAGACATTGAACACATCCTATTAACAATAAAGATTGTTTAAACCTTAGAAAGGAAATATTTTCTTCAAATGTTATTCTTTTTGCCACTTCAAATAACAATCTCATAATAAGTTCTACAACTCCTAACAACTCAACCCAAAGACTTTTATCATAGTCACCAAATGACAGTTAACCATAATCACATTATTTTATACTTTACTTGTATACTTAGGATTGATAACACTTAAGTTCTTTATAAGTGACATTACTTGTAAAGTAAAATTTGAAGATAAACAATTATAATGTAAGAAATCTTAAATAGCATTCCATATGTGTGTATCTTATTATTGTATAAATTTGTGTTGTTTCACACACTCACAAGCCTTAATAAGAAGCACAAGTATGAAACTTATCTAAAAGGACAACACATTCTAAAGAAACCATTTCCAGTTTCCAAACCCTAGATCAATGTTATCCCCGGGATTCGAGTTTACTAAATTGCATTACATTACTTATGCATAATAACATCTTGCTTCTTTAAACACTAGTCCTTACCATACCAATGATGCTGATTTCATATATTGGATCTTACATTGTCTTGAAGACCGTGAGTGCATAATCTTGCAATCACAAAAGGCAAGTTCACACTTGCTCATGTCCTTTGATTATTTTCTATAAAGTATTTTGCAAATCCAGTGTTGTTATCACCTGCATTTGAAAAAGGTCAGAAAAAACTATTTTCATAATAATATGGTTATAGGTTAATTACCATCAGGTAATAACCTACTATGAAAGTTTCGGTGGTAAAGGAACATATTATTTAGGACTTAACAACCAATGTCGCCAGTGATTCTTGCGCCATATATCACGCGTTAACCATGAGATTTGGAATGGGACGGAGAAGTTAGTTGTATCCTTTTCCCTTCGTATGGAGGCAAGACTATCTTAACCTGACGTTGTGATTCCTTGTGTGGATCCAACATATGGGTGGGCACCCTTAGGCCACGCGTTTTTGATGTCTAGATTATCTATGAGTGGCTGCGAGGGGTTTAGCCGGATCTATAAGGTACTTACCTAGGCATCACCAGCTCATAGAGTCTTCGGGACTCATCAGGGTTTTAGCCTGCCCGAAAGGGGGCTTAACAGAGGTGAGCCAGCCCCAAAGGATCGTGCAGACATATGGGGTCGCGGAGAGGCAGTGATTGGCTTGTATCATCTACCTGGCCCCACACCATAGGAAGTGTGGACGGGAAAGATCGCCCGGTTGTGCAACAAGGATTTGATCTCTCATGGGTAAAGTAATGCACCTCTGCAGAGTGTAAGAACTGTAACTTGTTACTCCCTGTTCCGGAAAGGAGCGGCGAACGCGGCGGGAAAGGAACTCCATGAAAGTTCTGGTAAACCCGTGAAGGCTGACGGATATAGCTTTTCAGAATAAAAGCAACCTTTGAAGAAATGCTTACGAAAACCTGCATTGCCTATGACCTATGGTCTCTGGCTGTAGATATAGTGCATCAAACACTCCTTTCTAGTGAACTTGCTAAGTACGCTCATACTCAACATATCTTCTTAACCCTTGCTAGATTCTAAAGCCATTAAGACGACGTCTACCTCAAGTTATGCTCCAGGAATCATCATCAAAAGCTCAAGCTCTTCAATGAATTCAAGGAAATCAATATATACATCAACTAAAGTGAAGACGAAGTTACTGATTAGATAGGAATAAAATCTCTAGCCATAGGACCTAATTCTGTAAGAGTATTGCAATAGCAGCAATGCAAGCCCCAATAGTCAGATACTAGACTTGATAGTATAATAGATTTGAGTCGTTAATCTTTATTCTTCCTTGTAATAAGTTTATTTATCTCTCTTTAACCTAGAGTGTTCTCTTGATCTTATGTAAAGAGTCGAGTTGTAATCTATTGTCATGTCTTGGACCTGCTGTGTTTCTGCTATACCACTCTGAGGGATGTAATACTAGTGAATAGTGTTTCATTGGTGTTATGTCAACGACTATAGTGTACTACATTATGCAGTGGTATGCTGGGTCGCCGCACTGATGGATACAGAAAGGAAGCTTAAAACAGTTGGATGTAATGATGAGGAGAAGTTACATTATGCAACATTTATACTATCAGGACCTGCCACAAATTGGTGGGAAAATCAATTAGCCATGCTCACACCAGAAGAGATATTCACTTGGGAAGAATTCAAGCGGAAGTTTCGTGAGTATCATGTTACAGAGAGCATTATGGAATTTAAGAGGAGAGAATTCAAGGACCTAAGACAAAATCATGAAACAGTGATGAAATATATTAGCAAGTTTAGTCAATTATCTCGTTATGTAGTTGATGAGGTAAATACGAAGGAGAAGCGCAAGAGAAGGTTCTTGGAAGGATTAAACCCTTATATGAAGATGAAAATACGAGGGGCTACAACACGAAGTTTCCAAGAGTTGTTTGATGTAGCAATTACTTTCGAGGATGATTACAAGATGCTAGTGGAAGAGAGGAAGAAATTAGCCAAGAAAAGAGCTCTAAGGGAACCAAAGAAGATTCAATCTCCAGAGTCAACATTAAACTTAAGTTTTATTCCCAGATTCATATCCACAAGTGGTACATCAAAGCACGAGGCATCAAAACGAAAGAAACAAATCATATGCAATAAGTGTGGAACTTTAGGTCACCTAAGCAGGAATTGTTGGAAGACCGATAAAGTGTGTTATAGGTGTGGTCTAGAGGGACATAAGAGATCTGAATGTCCCAACATGTTGGTTACTCGAGGAGAAGGATTACCATCAAGAGGTGGAGACTTCGGATGGAACAACACCGACAAGGCTATAATAGGTATGTTTAGCATCAGTAGTCCTTCGTCAATAAAATTGTTTAGGGTTAAAAGTAATCTCATGAAGCTTCGGGAGGAAGTATAAATTAGCATTAGGCATTAACAATAACCGAATCAAGGTTGAGAGTAAACTCAAGGAGTGCTGAGTTTATTAAAAACATTACTTTGGAAAGACAAGAAACTGGGAGGAGAGAAGAAAACTCAGGACGAGACTATCGGAAACCTTCTTGAACAAGAAACCACAAACTTCGGGACGAAGTTCAATTTAAGGGGGGAAGTTTGTAACATCCCAACATTTAGGACTAAACGAAGGGTGGATTTAGGATTTTGTGCATCTGCATGCATGCATGCATGCATCTGAAAATCCGGGTAAATTTTTCGCCAAATTAAAAGACTAGAGTGATCAGAATTCTCACTCCGATGAATTAGGTCTAGTGTCATCAGAAGGGGAGTGAGATGAATTTTGACATGACCTCTATTATTTTCTGGAGATATGAGGGGAGAAATTTGACTTATAAATAATTATTCACAATAATACAAATGCAAGTTTTATGAATAAAAGTATAAAGATTATTAAAATCCAACTTTACAATGTTCTTTTACAATAAAAGAATAAAGGAATATTACAATGAAGCAAATAAGAGAATAAAGAAAATGGAAAATGAATTACAATAATTAAACAAATAGGAGAATTCTTTATTAAAAGAATATATATTACATTATTCTTTGAGAATAAAGGAGTAATAAGAACGGTTACAATAATAAGATAAACTAATGTATTACAACGACTTTACATTAATTCTTGACAGAAAAGGAAATTACAAAAATTGGATAAAAAGAAAATCCTAAAACTAATCTTCATCTTCACATCTTTCCAAATCCTGATCTTGTTCCTGTAGAAGTATAAACTAAAGAAGATATAGTATAAAGAAGTTTGGGGGGTTAGAATTACTCTCAGTAATGCAATGAGGTGCATTGCTTGTCACATCATTGAGTTTTAGAGAAGAAAACTAGTCAAGTGTAAATCTGTTCTTATCAAATTTGTCTCAGCACAACATCATTGACACAAATGGAGCAAGTTTCACCAATTTAGTAAAATGTAAGGTCAAATAGTAGAACCATCAGCAAATATCAAGATATTTTAACTTGATCTAATCCATAACATCACAGAAAGAAATCACACAGCTCACACACACATGCAACTATGTGTGCTGTCAACACCATAGGAGAGCAGCACATGGAGAAACAGCACCAGCCGTAGCAGGGCTGCTAGCATATCTTTCACATACACACCACCAACCCATAGTCCTCCACTAGTTCTAGAGCACTACAAAGAACATCACCTATTCTTATTAGATTTCCCAATAACACAAAGATCAAACCACATCACTAGCAACCTGGTTGCTTGAAGAAGCCATCCAAGGACACTAGGAGGAGGTCAGGAGCACAAGGAGTAGGACAAAAGCACAAGAATCAAGCCAACAGAAGATCAAGGAGGATCAGCTTAAGCACAGGAATAAGAAGAGCCAGCTGATCAAGCATACATCTTAGGAACAACATCATCAATCTTCCATACTAGGTTGTTATTCATCTCTAAGGCAGCCAAAATATTTAATATCAATCATTCTCCTATTTTATTTTCCCAAGATGGATTTTGGGTAAGAGGGAGATATCAGTATAGTGTAGAAGTGCTACACTAAGTTCATCCTAGAGCTGTTAAAAGCCAACCAGTATCTGTTCTTATCTTAGAAAGAATTGGCCTCAGCCTATTGCATCATGGGCTTGGATAAAATCTTTAGGAAATCAATCATGCTACTAGTCACTGTTGTGCACACTCCAGGTATGGAGGCACCATAGCAGCAAAGGCAGCAGACACCAACCATAATAATTGAATTAGACACTTGATCCATATATCATAGGCCAAGAAAGCTCTTAAAGCAAAACAACAACTATTGTGGCCTAGGATTTGGCCACTCTGCACAATCCAGGTTGGCACCACAATATCCAAATCCTATGTGGTAAAAGACCACCATTTTCATCTAGTTCTAAGACCACCCAGTCAGCTAGCTAGAGGCAACGAAACCATATCTCAAATCATTTTCCTAGTTCATAAACTAGGAATCATTTATTATACTGTAGCAAAGCTACAATAATCATTCTATAATCAAACATCATATGAATCTGATGTAAGGAGCATATTAAGCTATTGTATCATCTGACCACCAGGTCAAGAGCACATATACAAGCCAAAGAAAACTACCATCCTTTTTATAATCCATCTGCTAGCCAGCAAGGCATATTTTTCCAATCATTTTCCCAATCAACACAACCATAATTCAGCTAAGTCATTAGCTGAATATATTCTCTACAAAGCACAGGCATCAGTTGGGAATCTATAAAAAGCATAGCTTCAAACCAACATCATTAGCTTATGACCTAGTTTTTACTAGATAAACTTATACCACAGTTTCTAGGCTACAGGGCACATTCCTAGAGGGTAGCACTTCTATACCAACAAGCTCATCTATATCTATTAAAAATCAGATAATCATCTTCCTATATGAATTTTCGAATCATATTATATAATTGATTCAGAGAAGACAGTGAATATAATACTATCTATTACTAAACCACACTTGACAGAGTCCATTAAGTAAATCATTTTCCTATAGAATAAAAAGGTAGGAACCAATCATCTTCTAAATCATCACTGCATAAATTGCTTCCTCAAAAATCACAGACTCGGTTTAGCTTTAGGAACTTAAGATTTACACAGTAGAAGGAGTAAATCCTAAGGCTAAGCACATCAGTGCTTCACAAGCAAACATCACCTGAACAAAAGGCATCCTTATTTATTATCATAGTGAGTCACAACTCAACAAAATGAACTCACATCCACTATTGTATAAGCATCCACATATACATGAAGTACACATTCACAGAAGGTTCTCTGACTGAGAACATAGTAACAACAACATATCTAGCAAATCTATAAAAAATCCTTTTATCCCCATATGTCACTGTCATAACCATAGCATGAATATTTGATCATTTTCTTAAGGCAGTACCAACAGAGATCATCTCTATTTATTCAAGATGGAATTCCAACTACTGATAATATTCAAATCAGAGGCATAGTAGAATATTATTTAACAACTCAATCATTAATAGCCAACAAGGGGCATCCATCCATCACCATGTATATGAACCAGCGTAGAATAATGAGAAGAGAGGAGAGGCAAGGAAAGAATTCCTACCTTTGGCAAGCTACTGCTCACCGAAGAGGAGGCAGACTGGACCAAGCAGCGACACAAAGAGCACCAAGTGCTAACCCTGCGCCGAGCTGCAACCTACGGCGATCAGCACCACCAGCTCGTCCCCGCAAGCAACTGTGGCCAGCGACCACGAACACACCACCACCAGACCCTCTCTGCATCACCAGGACACCACCATAAACCAACGAGGTCCCATCAATCTCTAGAGCCATGGGAAGCAAGTACCCTAGAACCAGATAATTGAACGGGGCGAGATCAATAGGGCATCATTCACAAATCGAATTGGAGGGATGAGTAGGTCTGTGATGGGCGGAGCTAGGGTGGCTGGCGGCGGTTGTTGGAATTATGCCCTAGAGGCAATAATAAAGATGTTATTATTATAATTCTTGTTCATGATAAAGTTTATATTCCATGCTAGAATTGTGTTAAGCGGAAACTTTAATACTTGTGTGGTTTGTAAACAACATCGTGTCCCTAGTACGCCTCTATGGACTAGCTCATTGATTAATGATGGTTAAGGTTTTCTAACCATAGACATGAGTTGTCGATTAATAATGAGATCATATCATTGGGAGAATTATATGATGGACAGACCCAAATTAAGCGGAGCAATTAGATCGTGTCATCGTTTTCATCTTTGCGAAGCTTTTATTATGTCAAATATTGTATTCCTTAGACCATGAGATAATGCAACTCCCTGGTATAGGAAGAAAGCTTTGAGGTCATCAAACGTCATCCTATGAGAGGGTGATCATAAAGGTGTCTCTCAGGTGATCGGAAAGTACCTGTTGGGTTGTATGTATCGAGATGGGATTTGTCCCTCCCAAGTCGGAGAGATATACTTTGGGCCCACTCGGTAATCGATATCAACACCGCTTGCAAGCACGTGGTTAAGGAGTTAATCACAAATGTAAGATCCCTCCTTTGTAAAGGAAAAGGATCTCTATGATTGCAATGCTAGTCCCTGGATCATTGCTAGCATCCACAGTTTAAGATGAAGTACACAGATACAAAGGTCATTTATTACATCCATTCCAGAGATAAAACATAGTCTTTTACAACTCATGGCCACAGGCCTAATACAAGAGTTTTGGAATAAGTAAATAAACACAAGTCTTCATCTTCATGTGCCACAGACAAGCATGTTGAGTGTAGACTCATGACTCCTAATCATCATCGGAGTAACCTGCAACATCACAAGTTACAGCCACAGTGGGTCTATACTTTGGAATAGTATTGGCAAGTGATACCTTAGTAAATTTTAAGTGGACTATATTACTATATGCATTTTGGCTAAGTGTAGCTTGGCTTGCTTTGCTTGAAAATAGGTTTTCCCTATTAGTTGAAATCACTAAGTTTTTCTTTATCAAAACTTTCCCAAGAAACCACCAATAGACATTGGGGTCCTTCAACCTTGTTCACCCACAAGTTTTACTTTAGAAGTTGGAGTGATGAGATTCTTGTAGCTTCCATGTCTTGATGCTCAATTTGTCCATTGCCATGGACTTGGCTAAGTACTTAGATTTTCCATCTACAGAGGTTGTGCACTTTCCCCACCAGACTTGGTTTACCAAGACAAGACCTTTCACAAGCCTTTCCTTAGTCAAATGGACGCGCTCCAACCTATCATTCCCACTACCACCAACTGTCCAAGTGACTAAGTTCTAGCAACCTATATGATCATGGCAGAGCCCATATTGCCAAGTGGTTGCACTGTAAGCTTTCTCAACACTTGGCCTCCAAATCCCTTTGTTACTGGGTGGCATACCACAAGTGAGATACACAAGCCATATCCATGGCCTTGTGTAATCACTCAACCAAAACCCACCAATTCAAGTCCCATTCCACCCAGGGGGTTCATTGACTTAGTTGTTTTATTAAGAAAAGCATAAGTCCAAAAGACTTAGAATTATTTTCATCATAGCATGTACATACTTTACCAACCCTTGGTTTGCTACTAGCTAGGCTAAGCATGGCATAGTAACTTAACTTAGGAAATTCCCTAGCAATTCTACAATACTACAACTACTTAGGATTTCCCAACATAGCATTTGGCAAAAGTAGCATGCAAGACTTAGCAAAAATAATTCTAATGCTTATTCAAAATAAAGGGGTGGAAATATCATGAAGTATCACTTGCCTTGGTAATGGGGAGAGCAGCACTCTTCACAATCACAGTCACTAGCAAAATCTACACAAAGTTTGTAGCACAAAATTACACACAATTCATATACAAACAAAAATATGAATGCATGCATGCAAGAAAATTCTAAGTGATGATTTTTGAAAACTCCACCAAGCAAGTGCATGATACAGAAACATAACCAAGTCAAATACTTGCTAACTAAACTTATTTAGCACTAAAACCATTTGCTAAACAAAATCTATACTCAAAATGGACCTAAATATGTTTCTGCATACAAAGTCATTTTAACAGAAACTTTTTGTTAAACACATTGCAGATTCAGAAAGGGCTTGACTCACTGATTCCAACGGTATAAAATTTGCAAAAATCTAACGTGGGAATCTCAAGTTATAGCCATTTGAAAATTGGATCTAAATCTAATTTGAATTCTAATTTTAAATCCAACCCTAGACACGCGTCACGATTTTACTGGTGCGTATCGGTTCGCACCGGATCACCCTTCCGCGCCGTTGGATCTAACTATCGCTGCACGGCTCAGATCTATCCATACCCCTTCATTAAGTGAACTATTTCTACGCGCTGGATCTGGATCTGACGGCTAAGAATCTTCTAACCAGAAACGAGCGGCGCTAGCGGCGGTGGCTGGCGGCGGCGCGTCAGTTAGCGGCGGCGCTGGCGCTCTAGGTCGCCCGGGGAAGAAAGGAGGCACTTACCAGAATCGCAGGATGCTGCCGATGCTCAAGGTGGCGATGGTTCGTCGAGGGGCGCGCGGACACAGCGAGGATTTCTCGTCGGAGTTGAGACACACGTCAGGCACGGTCAGTCGTCGACGTTGGCGAGGTTCCTCGTCGCGCTAAGCCAAAATAGGGGTACTGTTAGATGCGCACAACGATGTAGATTCTAGGTGTACCCGTCAGAGGGCAAGGGGCGGTGGCTACTTACGGAGGGAGGTCGCCGGAGTTCTTGTAGAGAACGGTGGCGGCCGGTCGTCGATGTTGCCGGAGCTACGGATCATGCGAGGGCAAATGGGGAGTGTCAGTAGGTGCGCAAAGACTCGCTGAACTTGATATCATGAACTAGAGACATAGGGGAACACAGAGCTCACCGGAATTCGCCGGCACAGTCATCGGAACAGCGGCGGCATCGTGCGATTTGTGGGCAGCCTGGTGGCGTGAAGGCGAAATTGTTTGGGGGGAAATGGTCGCTAGGATTGGGGATTTTATAGCCAGAGGCTCGACAAGAAACGCTTGCTGCATCAATGCCAATTAAGCTCGCGAAATCAGTGCAGCAACGGGCAGCGGCGGAGGTCGTGCGCGGAATCAGGGGAAGACGAAGCTGGCGTGGAGAGGGCCCGCTCGTCAGCGAAGCGTGCGAAGGGGAGGTGGGGTCTGGCTGTCAGCGGATGTGTGGGTGCGCGGGCGCGTGCGAGAGAGAAAAAGATGGCCCGGGTGGGCTAGCTGGGCCTGTTCCGATGCTGGGCTAGATTCCTGGCGCTCGGCCCTTTTCTTTTGTTTACTCCTTTTCTTTTTCTATTTTGATTTTCAGGAATGGTTTTGAAATGAATTCAAACTCTTTTTGAATTCAAATCTTTCTAGGGTTTTTGCAGGGTACAATAGTCTCCAATATAGGCATAAAAACAAGTGGTTGCTTTGCAAAGGCTTGGTCAAGCTTGGAGATCAAAATAACAGAGACTTGGCACTTGGTTTGCAAGATTTGAAAAATGGTTTTTGAAACCATTTCCAATTTGTAAAATTTTGGTTCAAAACCACAATCAATCCCTTCTATGAGGAAGCGTACAAGTTAGGTTTAAAATCACTCAAACTTTCAAATGGTGATGGCCATTTGATTTAAATCTGCTCACATAAAATCATAGCACTTTGTGCTTCTGTTTTTCTAAAATGAGTTTAAAATTGTTCTCAAATCTATATGCATGCATGAATGATATGCAAACTTTGAAATTATGATTTTAGGGATGTTACAATCTAACCCCCTTAAGGTGAATCTCGCCCTCGAGATTTGGATTGGCTAGCAAATAGGTGAGGGTGGTCTTTCCGAAGATCATCTTCTCTTTCCCATGTTGCTTCCTCTTCGGTATGATGGTTCCATTGCACTTTTCAAAACTTGATAGTATTTGTTCTCGTGACTCTTTCTGCAATCTCAAGTATTTTGATAGGCTTTTCTTCATAAGTGAGATCACTTTCTAGTTGAACTTCTTCCAAAGGTATGGTATCCTTCAAAGAAGTTTCTTCCATTTCTGGGTGACATTTCTTAAGCTGACTCACATGAAACACATTATGGACTGCTGATAGAGATGCTGGTAGTTCAATTTCATAAGCAACTTCTCCTTTGCGACTCAGAATCTTGAATGGCCCAACATATCTTGGTGCCAACTTTCCTTTGACTCCGAATCTTTTCACTCCACGGAGTGGTGATACTCTAAGATAGGCTCTATCACCAACTTCGTAGGTGACTTCTCTACGCTTAGGATCGGCGTAGCTTTTCCGTCGGGACTGTGCTATCTTCAATCTGTCCTTAACCAATTTGACCTTCTCTTCGTCTTCTTTGATAAGATCTGGCCCGAATAAACTTCTTTCTCCCACACCATTCCATAACAATGGGGTGGTACATTTTCTTCCGTAGAGAAACTCAAACGGTGCCATCTCAATGCTGGCTTGATAGCTGTTATTATAAGAAAATTCTGTGTAAGGCAGACTTTCGTCCCAACTTGCTCCATAGTCTAGGGCACATGCCCTCAACATGTCTTCCAGAATTTGATTAGTCCTTTCTGTTTGTCCATCGGTTTGAGGATGAAAAGCAGTACTGAATTCTAACCTCGTTCCCAATGACTCATGTAGCTGCCTCCAAAAATGGGAAGTGAATTGGGTTCCCCTATCGGACACAATACTCTTAGGCACACCGTGAAGGCATACAATTCTACTCATGTAGATTTTGGCTAACTTGGCACTTGTATAGGTTGTCTTCACGGGTATAAAATGAGCCACTCTAGTTAGGCGATCCACTACTACCCATATGGAATCATATCCCGATCTGGTCCTTGGTAATCCGGTAATGAAATCCATACCAATCTTATCCCACTTCCAATCAGGAATAGGTAGTGGTTGAAGCAAACCTGCTGGTTTCTGATGCTCCGCCTTTACTCTACTACATACATCACACAAAGCAATATGTTCGGCGATGTCTCTCTTGAGATTGTTCCACCAAAATCTTTCCTTCATGTCCATGTACATTTTGGTGTTAGCCGGATGAATAGAATACGGAGAGTTGTGCGCTTCTTGCAAAATCAGTTTCTGTAACTCCGGATCTTGTGGAACACAGATACGTTTCCCATGCCATAATGTACCCTGTTCGTCTTCATGGAAATTTTTAGCCCTCCCTTGGCCAATATTTTCCTTAATCCTTTCAATTTCCTTATCGGTCTTCTGAGCTTCTCGGATTTTATCCAACAAGGTCGGTTGAACATCCAAAGACATAAGATGTCCTTCAGGCACAATCTCCAATCTGAGTTCTTTGAATTGAGTACACAAATCATCTGGCAATTCTCCTTTGGTAAGGCCATTCACAAACACCTTATGACTTAGAGCATCTGCTACAACATTTGCTTTACCGGGGTGGTATTGCAAACTCAAGTCATAATCCTTGATAAGCTCTAACCATCTTCTTTGTCTCATATTGATTTCCTTTTGGGTGAAGATATACTTCAAACTTTTGTGGTCCGTGAACACTTCACAACGCTTACCCAAAAGGTAATGTCTCCATGTTTTGAGTGCATGGACGACAAAGGCTAACTCCAAATCATCAGTAGGATAGTTTACTTCATGAGTTTTGAGTTGTCTCGAGGCATAAGCCACAACTTTACCGTCTTGCATAAGTACGGCACCCAAACCTTGATGAGACGCATCACAATATACTTGGAAATCTTTTTCCAAATCTGGCAGACATAGAACTGGTGCTGTCACAAGTCTCTTCTTCAATTCTTGAAAGCTGACTTCACAACCTTCAGACCAAGCAAACTTCTTGTCTTTCTTTAACAATTCAGTCATCGGCTTAGCAACCTTTGAGAAATTCTCAATGAATCTTCTGTAGTAACCTGCTAAGCCAAGGAAACTACGAACTTCTTTTACATTCTTGGGAGATTCCCATTCCGTCACAGCTGAAACTTTAGCAGGATCAACTGCCACACCATCCTTTGTCATAACATGACCAAGAAAACCAACTTCCTCTAACCAGAACTCACACTTGCTGAATTTGGCATAAAGCTTATGCTCTCTCAACTTATCAAGTATCAAACGCAAGTGTCCTTCATGCTCTTCTTTGCTCTTGGAGTAGACTAAGATGTCATCGATGAAAACGACAACGAACTTGTCAAGAAATTCCATGAACACCTTGTTCATCATATTCATGAAGTATGCTGGAGCATTTGTCAAGCCAAAAGGCATTACGGTATACTCATACAATCCATACCTTGTGGTGAATGCTCTTTTTGGTATGTCTTGTTCTCGTATCTTGAGTTGAAAATAGCCTGACCGGAGATCAATCTTCGAGAACACACATGCTCCTTCTAGCTGATCAAACAAGTCATTGATTCTAGGCAAAGGATATTTGTTCTTGATAGTTACCTCGTTGAGTGAACGGTAATCTATGCATAATCTTTGACTTCTATCCTTCTTCTCCACAAACAAGACTGGGGCTCCCCAAGAGGAAGAACTTGGTTGAATGAATCCTTTCTGCAACTGTTCTCCTAGTTGCTTCTTGAGCTCCTTCAGTTCATCAACTGACATTTTGTATGGTCTCTTTGCTATTGGTCCAGCACCTGGTACCAAATCTATCAGAAATTCCACATCTCTATCTGGTGGCATTCCTGGCAACTCTTCCGGAAACACATCCGGATACTCACATACAATTGGCACACTGTCCATGCTAACCCCCTTAAGAGAATTAAGCTTACTTACTTTGGATTCAAAGTTTGACTTGAATTTTATTCTTTTTCTTTCTGGGTTTGTGAGTGCAACAGTACGATTAGCACAATCTAGCACTCCTTCATACTTAGCCATCCAATCCATTCCTAAAATTACATCCAATCCTTGGGAATCTAGGATTATCAGGCTCACTAGAAACTTATGCTTTCCAAACTCTATGACAAGGTCCCGGCATCCAAGACTTACTATCATATCTCCACTCGGAGAACTAACTTTTATTGGACACCCAATGTTTTCAGATGCAAACCCATTTCTATCAACAAATGCTTTTGATATGAATGAATGAGATGCACCAGTGTCAAAGAGTACAAATGCTGGAATGGAATTGAGTCTGAACTTACTAGCAACAACGTATGGTTCCTCATAGACCTCCTCCACATTATTGTGGTTCACCTGACCTTTCTGGAAAGGATTGGGCTTGACAGGTCCTTCAACTTTCTTTTCGGGGCACTCATTTGCATAGTGTCCCATCTTCTTGCATTTTAAGCACTCAACCTGACTGATGTCCCTCTTAGCAGGATGACTTCCACTACCATTTCCACCGTGGTGGCTCTTATGTCCACTCTTGTGGTTTTTGTACTTGTCATTGTCATGACTGTGGTGATGCTTGTTGTCATGACGATTGTGGTTGTGGTGCTTGTTGAATTTCCCATGCTTATGGGATCCTGAGCTTCCACTGTCATCATAGTGAGATCGTTTGTGAGACGATCCCGAGCTGTGCTTGTCGGAGTGTTTCCTCTTCCTACTCTCGACTTGCTTCATTTTGTTCTCCAATATAGCAGCCTTGTCACAGAGCGACTGATAAGTGGGAACATATGCCACAGCCAGCTGCAGATTCAGCTCATCATTTAAGCCTTCCAGAAATTTTTCCTTCCTTTTGGCATCTGTGTCAACCTCATCCGGTGCATAACGCGCCAGATTGTTGAACTCTTCAATGTATTCAGCCACGCTGCGGTGGCGCTGCTTCAGGTTGTGGAACTCCTTCTTTTTCAGGCTCATTATTCCCGATGAGATATGAGCCGTGCGAAAGCCTTCCTCAAAGATAGCCCAAGTCACCTCATTTATAGGAGTGGTGATTTGGAAGTTGTCCCACCATGTGGCGGTTGGCCCTTCCAGAAGATGTGCTGCGAACCTGACCTTTTCAGCATCCGTGCAGCCCACGGTCACTAAGTCCTTGTTCACAGAACATAGCCAATCATTGGCCACCATGGGATCAGTTGTCCCAGAGAACTTAGCTGGCCTCAAACGCAGAAATCTGGTGAGCATATCAAAGCCCGGAGGGTTGTTGTTGTTGTTGTTGTTGTTGTTATTGGGGTTGTCATTGGGGTTGTTGTTGTTGTTATTCTGGTTTTGGATGAATGTTGTCATCATCTGCATAAGCTGTGTTTGAGCATTCATCATTTGCTGCATTTCCGGGGTGATGTTGTTGGGGTTGGGGTTTGCGCGACGGGGAGGCATCTGTGGTTTGTTCAAATAGAGATAAGAATGAGATACCCATAGATGTTTTTATGCACATTACATCACAAGCAAACACATAGCATGCAACACAGGATAAAAGTTCAACAACAAGATAACAAGTTCTCGAAATAAAACACACAAGTGGCAAGCCATCCACATGTCGGATGGTCCAATAATAAGTTCACAAATAACAAGTACGATAATGAAAGATAAACGAGTAGTCAAGTCTACTCATCAGCATCAATCTCCTCCTCGACGAAGGTAAGACCTGCGTTCTCCATCGCGGTCTTGTTCTCCTCAATAGTAGTGGTCAAGGAATCGATCTTGGCCTTGAGAGCCCTCTTCTGGGAGCTAAGCCTCTCGATCACCATCTGCTGCTGCTCTAGCTTGAAATCCTTGGACTTCAGTTCTTCAGTCATGTCCCGGATCTTCTTGTTCCTATCCTGGACGCGTTTCTCCTAACTCTTGAACTTACGGTCCTGGGTCTCGAACTTCGCCTCCATTTCCTTGACTATCTCGTCCTGCTGTGCGAAAAGCTTGTCCTTCTCGCGAAGCTGCACCTGGAGCTCGTCATTGCTGAGCATGACATTGGTCATGTCCGTGTCCACGTGCCTGATGAGAGACTCTAAGTCCTAGAGATAGAGACGTATCGGCTCTGCTGCGTCCCTCGAGTCGTCCTCGAAGTCAATGGACTCTCCATCATCATCACGTCTTCCGAAGACGTGGAAGTGGGTGCCCCTAACCTGTCGGGAGTGACGGCCTAGCAGACGTCCTATCAGGTCCTGCATGACTACCTCCATGCCTCTCTCCCTGTCGTCGTGCATCAGCTTGAAGACGATGGCCTCCGTAGTAGGCTCTGTCTAGCGTCCGGGCTGGTTCACCTTGAAGCCCCAGAGGTCCTTTCTCTCAAACTTGGTGAGTGGATGCACCATGATGGTGGGAAGAGGGAGATCGAGCAAAGTGGTAAGCTCAACGATACGAGGACCAAAGCGGGTAACCTGGAACTCCTCAACAGTGCTGATGGTAATAGGCATCTATTTATAAGATAGAAAAGTTAGAACAACACTATTTAAGATAAAACAAAGACAAACATCACATACACATCCTTGGAACACAAAACCACACAAGTCATGCATACATGAGTCCATTACATCAACCAAGGTCCAAACTTATTTAAGGTATCATTTTGGAAAATAAGGTGATAGGTGGTGGTCCAACTAACAAAGTGCGTTTACAATCCTATCTCACTGGATCTGTTGGCTAACACAATGTTCCTAGAGGCAATCAGCCTATCTTGCTCACATGATTCCATCACTAAGTCTATAATATCTCCCCTTAAAGTTTGGTTGGTGGCTTCCAACTCTTGGGTATGTTCCTTCTCTTTCTCTAAGTCTTTTTGGAGGTTGAGCATTCTGCATTTGACTCTAGCACTAAGTTCTTTGATAGTCCTCCAAGCTGCTTCTCTTGCTGACTCAAAGAATGTAGTGTGCATCACAGTGTTGGTGTACATGCAGAATCCTCTTTCTTTGTGGTTGTCTTCCTTGTTTTTGTACAAGTGAAGTTGCACCCACCAGTACTCCACTCCTTCATCCATCACTGGAAAGCCTTTGTACACAGCTGCACCATATGCTTCCATTGCCACCATGAGGTCCTTGAGAATTTTGGGAAACTCAGTTTCACACTCCAAGGTCATGGTCATGAGTGGTCCTTTCTTCACGGCTTCGTTGATAGAGTTCATCTACAAGTAGAGATGAGAATGAGAAGATTAGAAAAGTTTACGAGAAGAATAGACAAGTGTAGAAGTAGTTGAAAAATTTTCCTTAGTGGTTTTCCAATCCTAGGGTCATAATCCTACAGGCAACACAGTGCTCTGATACCATCTGTAAGATCCCTCCTTTGTAAAGGAAAAGGATCCCTGTGATTGCAATGCTAGTCCCTGGATCATTGCTAGCATCCATAGTTTAAGATGAAGTACACAGATACAAAGGTCATTTATTACATCCATTCCAGAGATAAAACATAGTCTTTTATAACTCATGGCCACAGGCCTAATACAAGAGTTTTGGAATAAGTAAATAAACACAAGTCTTCATCTTCATGTGCCACAGGCAAGCATGTTGAGTGTAGACTCATGACTCCTAATCATCATCGGAGTAACCTGCAACATCACAAGTTACAGCCATAGTGGGTCAATACTTTGGAATAGTATTGGCAAGTGATACCTTAGTAAATTTTAAGTGGACTATATTACTATATGCATTTTGGCTAAGTGTAGCTTGGCTTGCTTTGCTTGAAAATAGGTTTTCCCTATTAGTTGAAATCACTAAGTTTTTCTTTGTCAAAACTTTCCCAAGAAACCACCAATAGACATTGGGGTCCTTCACCCTTGTTCACCCACAAGTTTTACTTTAGAAGTTGGAGTGATGAGATTCTTGTAGCTTCCATGTATTGATGCTCAATTTGTCCATTGCCATGGACTTGGCTAAGTACTTAGATTTTCCATCTGCAGAGGTTGTGCACTTTCCCCACCAGACTTGGTTTCCCAAGACAGGACCTTTCAGAAGCCTTTCCTTAGTCAAATGGACGCGCTCCAACCTATCATTCCCACTACCACCAACTGTCCAAGTGACTAAGTTCTAGCAACGTATATGATCATGGCAGAGCCCATATTGCCAAGTGGTTGCACTGTAAGCTTTCTCAACACTTGGCCTCCAAATCCCTTTGTGCCTGGGTGGCATACCACAAGTGAGATACACAAGCCATATCCATGGCCTTGTGTAACCACTCAACCAAAAACCACCAATTCAAGTCCCATTCCACCCAGGGGGTTCATTGACTTAGTTGTTTTATTAAGAAAAGCATAAGTCCAAAAGACTTAGAATTATTTTCATCATAGCATGTACATATGTAGAGGTTCCAACCTTTAATAGGATAGAGCCCCCTGTGTTTACAATGCTAGTCCCTGGATCAATAGCTAGCATCCACAGTTAAGATGTAATATCAAGAAACAAAGGTCATAATATAACTTTATAACCAGGAATAACATAGTTTTATTACATCTTACATAGCTCATTTGGCTATTACATTACATTGCAGCGGAATAACTATAGTCATGGGTCCTTCATCTTCAAAGTGCCACAGGCAGATGTTGGTTGTAGACTTTGTAATCCTAATCACTCAATCTTCACTAAAAACAATCAAACCTGCAACATACAAGTTACAGCCACAAAGGGTCAATACATTTGAATTGTATTGGCAAGTGATACTTTGGTAGTATAGTGGAGTCTATCATCTATATGCATTTGGCTAAGTGGAGTTGAGGCTTGCATTGCTCAAAATAGATTTTCCTTAACATTTGAAAATACTAAGTTTTGCTTGGCAAAAATCATTTTTCTCAATCAAAGATTTGAAGATCCTTTAACCAAGGAATCTCTCAACCAAAGATTGAAGATTTCAAACAACCCTTGTTCAAACCACAAGATTTTAACTTAGAAATTTGAATGATGAGATTCTTGATTGCTTCCATGTCTTGATGCTCAAATTGTCCTTTACCAGGGACATGGCTAAGTACTTAGATTTTACACTCTGCAGAGGTGGTGCACTTTCCCCACAAGACTTGGTTTCCCAAGACAAGATCTTTCAGAAGCCTTCCCTTAGACCAAAATGGACGCGCTCCAACCTATCAAACACTACCACCCACTATCCATATGGCTAAGTTCTTGCAACCTATATGATCATGGCAGAGCCCATATTGCCAAGTGGTTGCACTTGAAGCTTCTCAACATTTGACATCTCAAATCTCTTTGTGCCTGGGTGGCATACCACAAGTGAGATACACAATCCAAGTCCATGGCCTTGTGAACCACTCAACCAATCACCCCCAAGCTATGCCATTCCACCCAGTTGATTCATTAACTTAGTTGTTTTATTAAACAAAACACAAGTCCTTAGACTTAGAATATTTTCCCATAGTGTGAATATATATTCCACCCATGTTTTCTATTAGCTAGGCTAAGCTTAGTAGTAGTAGGAATCTTAACTTAGGAAAATCCTTCTAAGGATTCATCTACTAGGTTTTCTTATAGCAAGGTCTATTCTTAGCAAAATCCATGCAAGTTTTACTTAGCAAAATCACTAATGCATAGTGAAAGAAATAGGACAAAGAGTATGAAGCATCACTTGCCTTTTTGGTAGGGAATGGTGGTTCTCTTCTTGATCTTGCTAGTCTCACACTTCGCTAAATTTCACTACAAGTAGTCAAGCAAAACACCAATCAACTAGCATTCCAAATATTCAAGCAAACAACATTTCATACACACATAAAACTATGGGATTTAAATCATGCATGCAACCATGCAAAAGATGGTCCTAATTGCAAAGGTGGTCTCCACTAGGCTTCTAGACTTTGTAAAGTCCAAAGTGGTCATTTACCAAAATGGCAAAGTCATTTGCAAAAAGGGTTTTATCTCAAAACTATTTTGAAATCCCTCCATCATTTTATGTGATGGAAAATGTTTTTATTAAAACAAAACTTTTAAGTTTTTCACCAAATGAGTTTGCTATTGCAAAACTTGGTGTTTTGGGTCAGTGGGTTTGATCAAATCATTTTCTTAAAGTTTTCTTTCCATAAACATTTTTATAACAAAAACCATTCTTTTCATTGGGCTAGAAAATGGCTAAGTCAAGTAATCCAACCTAAATCTTTCCAAAATCATTTTTAACACCAAGGGTTGGTTCCTAGGGTCAGTAAGGTCACAACAAACCATTTTTCAAAAGTTTTAACCCTAAAATCAATTTTAAACAATTTTTATACTCTAAACAAGCTCACAAAAGAATCTGCAAAAACAAGCAAACTAAAAAATACTATTGGCTAAACTAATTCCACAGTTGGCTAGGGCTTGCTCTCCTGAATCCAACGACATAAAATTTGTAATTTTTGGACGTGTGGTTTGAAAGTTATAGGGGTTTGAAGTTTGCAAATAATTATGTTTTCAAATCTGTTTTTAAACCGAATAGGTGACACGCGGCGCAACGTCATTCGCTGGTACCGGTTCGGTGTGGATCGCGGCTGTGGCGCGTTGGATTAAGTCAGATCGTGCGGTCCAGAGTGCGTAACTCTTCACGGCTAAGTGAACTAATCGTGAGCGCCGGATCTGAATCCTACGGCTGCTAGCACGCTTGTCAAGGATCGGCGGCTCTGGCGGTGGCTTGCGGCGGCGCACGGCCAGGCAGTGATGCTACGGTGGTTCTAGGAAGCGAGGCAGACGGAGAGTGTGCTCACCGGGTTCGCGAGGACAAGGTGGTGCTCAGGGTACTCTCGAGGAAGCAAGGGGTGCATGGAGACGGAGGTAATCGCTCGCCGGAGTCATCGTCGGCGTCAGATGGTCCTGCTCGCGGTCGGTATCGACGCTACAGATCACACGAAGGTAAACAGAGGGCAAGGTTAGCTGCGCAAGGTCTGTGCGGTGACGCGTGCGTGAAAGAGAAGAGGAGGGGCGGTTTGGTTTACCGGGGAGACGACGTCGGAGAAGAACCAGACGGCGGCGGTGCTGGAGGTTGTCGCTGCCGATGCTCAGGGACGCCCGCGGATGAATGAAAAGCACGGGAAGATGCGCCAGGATGCGGTGAGCGTGCTCGTGTGCTCGGGGAGGCAGGAGGGGGCGTGTGCTGGCCGGAATCCTCACCGGAGCATCGTCGGAGCCGTGGCAGTACAAGGCAAAATTCTGTGGACTGGGGGCGTGCTTGGGGGAGGAAACAGAGGGGAACGAGAGAGGACGTGCTGGCGTTTAAAGGTGCTTGATCACCGCGAGGAATAAACGCGGCGTTAAGTCGAATTTAAGCCGGAGAATCAACGGCAGAACGAGGAGGAACGGGTCGCTGCGGGGAGGACGATGAACATGAGAGGGTGGGGTCCGCTTGGCAGTGAAAGAAAGGAAAGGAAGTTGGGTCCACCGATCAGTCTCTGTGTGGGTGCGGTTCCGAGTGGAAAGAAACGCTTTGGGGAGGGGAGCTGGGCTGGTTACTGGGCCTGTTGGGCTGATGGGTTGGGTTGTCCTTTTCTTTATTTTTTTGTTTCTGAATCTTTTTCCTTTTCTAAATTTATTTCCTGTTTTGAATTTCCAAACAAACAAAACATCAACCAAATCAATTCAAACAACACCCAAACTTTGTAATATTGATATTAGTTCTGTTCAGTAACATGAACCAAATCCAAAAATAAAAATAATGTTTTAAACCTTTTTAGGTTCCATTTATTAAGTAAAATGGTCCATAGTTTATTAATAAAATAGGGTTTGGTTTATTTAATAAAATCTTCATTTGAACTCCAAATACTTTCAAAACCAATCAGTAGATTTTATTTGGAAATAAAGAGTATTTGGAAAACTTGTTTAAAACAAAGTAACCTTTTATTTTAGGGTCCATTAATAACTAAAAATAGGCCTTAGTTATTAAATCAAAATAGAGCTTGATTTTATTAATGTAATCTTTATTTGAAACCTAAATATTTTTCAAAAGCAAATCAGTAGGTTTTATTTGGAAATATAAGATACTTTGGAAAACTTGTTTAAAATAAAATAACATCTTTATTTTTGGTCCATTAACAATTAAATAAAATGGGCCTTATTCATTTACTTCAAATAAGATTTGTTTTATTAGAATATTTATTTTGAAATCTAAAAATAAAGCCAAAACATTTTAGTAGGTTTTATTTGTGAATATCAAATATTTGGAAAACTTATTTTAAATAATTTTAATAAGTTTTGATGTTTCAATTAAATCGATAAAACCTTTTATTTAAATAGAGTTTGGATATTAATTCCTTATTATTTTATTTAGATAAACCTTTGCTAATTTTTATTAAAAATAAAATGTTTTTAATTCTCAAAACTTGGCCAAGGTTTAATTTGGCTTTATAAAATAATCTTTATTTATGAATCCACCTTTTCTTTTGAAAACCAAATCTTTTATTAAAAGATCTAAAATAGTAATTCCAAAACATTTTTAATTTCCTTTAATAAATGTTTATATTTTTAAATCCCTTTAGGATTTTATTTGATTCAAATTGGTTTGAGGTTCCATTTGAATTCAAAAAGTTTCTTCTGGCCCTGAAAATCAACAAAGTTTTATTTTATTCATTTATTTTCACATTACAAGATTTGGAAAATCTTGGGATGTGACAACATACTTTACCAACCCTTGGTTTGCTACTAGCTAGGCTAAGCATGGCATAGTAACTTAACTTAGGAAATTCCCTAGCAATTCTACAATACTACAACTACTTAGGATTTCCCAACATAGCATTTGGCAAAAGTAGCATGCAAGACTTAGCAAAAATAATTCTAATGCTTATTCAAAATAAAGGGGTGGAAATATCATGAAGTATCACTTGCCTTGGTAATGGGGAGAGCAGCACTCTTCACAATCACAGTCACTAGCAAAATCTACACAAAGTTTGTAGCACAAAATTACACACAATTCATATACAAACAAAAATAGGAATGCATGCATGCAAGAAAATGCTAAGTAATGATTTTGAAAACTCCACCAAGCAAGTGCATGATACAAAAACATAACCAAGTCAAATACTTGCTAACTAAACTTATTTAGTACTAAAACCATTTGCTAAACAAAATCTATACTCAAAATGGACCTAAATATGTTTCTGCATAAAAAGTCATTTTAATAGAAACTTTTTGTTAAACACATTGCAGATTCAGAAAGGGCTTGACTCACTGATTCCAACGGTATAAAATTTGCAAAAATCTAACGTGGGAATCTCAAATTATAGCCATTTGAAAATTGGATCTAAATCTGATTTGAATTCTAATTTTAAATCCAACCCTAGACACGCGTCACGATTTTACTGGTGCGTACCGGTTCGCACTGGATCACCCTTCCACGCCGTTGGATCTAACTATCCCTGCATGGCTCAGATCTATCCATACCCCTTCTTTAAGTGAACTATTTCTACGCGCTGGATCTGGATCTGACGGCTAAGAATCTTCTAACCAGAAATGAGCGGCGCTAGCGGCGGCGGCGCGTCAGTTAGCGGCGGCGCTGGCGCTCTAGGTCGCCCGGGGAAGAAAGGAGGCGCTTACCAGAATCGCAGGATGCTGCCGATGCTCAAGGTGGCGATGGTTCGTCGAGGGGCGCGCGGACACGGTGAGGATTTCTCGTCGGAGCTGAGACACACGTCGGGCACGGTCAGTCGTCGACGTTGGCGAGGTTCCGCGTCGCGCTAAGCCAAAATAGGGGTACTATTAGATGCGCACAACGATGTAGATTCTAGGTGTACCAGTCAGAGGGCAAGGGGCGGTGGCTACTTACGGAGGGAGGTCGCCGGAGTTCGTGCAGAGAACGGTGGCGGCCGGTCGTCGATGTTGCTGGAGCTACGGATCATGCGAGGGCAAATGGGGAGTGTCAGTAGGTGCGCAAAGACTCGCTGAACTTGATAGCATGAACTAGAGACAGAGGGGAACACGGAGCTCACCGGAATTCGCCGGCGCAGTCGTCGGAACAACGGCAGCATCGTGCGAGTTGTGGGCAGCCTGGTGGCGTGAAGGCAAAATTGTTTGGGGGAAATGGTCGCTAGGATGTGGGGATTTTATAGCCAGAGGCTCGACAAGAAACGCTTGCTGCATCAATGCCAATTAAGCTCGCGAAATCAGTGCAGCAACGGGCAGCGGCGGAGGTCGTGCACGAAATCAGGGGAAGACGAAGCTGACGTGGAGAGGGCCTGCTCGTCAGCGAAGCGTGCGAAGGGGAGGTGGGGTCTGGCTATCAGCGGCTGTGTGGGTGCGCGGGCGCGTGCGAGAGAGAAAAAGATGGCCCGGGTGGGCTAGCTGGGCCTGTTCCGATGCTGGGCTAGATTCCTGGCGCTCGGCTCTTTTCTTTTGTTTACTCCTTTTCTTTTTCTATTTCGATTTTCAGGAATGGTTTTGAAATGAATTCAAACTCTTTTTGAATTCAAATCTTTCTGGGGTTTTTGCAGGGTCAAGCTTGGAGATCAAAATAACAGAGACTTGGCACTTGGTTTGCAAGATTTGAAAAATGGTTTTTGAAACCATTTCCAATTTGTAAAATTTTGGTTCAAAACCACAATCAATACCTTCTATGAGGAAGACAAACAAGTTAGGTTTAAAATCACTCAAACTTTCAAATGGTGATGGCCATTTGATTTAAATCTGCTCACATAAAATCATAGCACTTTGTGCTTCTGTTTTTCTAAAATGAGTTTAAAATTGTTCTCAAATCTATATGCATGCATGAATGATATGCAAACTTTGAAATTATGATTTTAGGGATGTTACAACAAAGTGATATCGGATTACGGAACGAGTAAAGTACTTGTTGTGAACGAGATTGAACTAGGTATACCGGTACCGACGATCGAATCTCGGGCAAGTAAAATATCGCAAGACGAAGGGAATATATATATGGGATTGATTGAATCCTGGCATCGCGGTTCATCTGATATGATCATCGATGAATGTGTGGGAGTCAATATGGGTTTCCAGACCCCGCTGTTGATTATTGATAGAAGATCATGTCTGCATATTCTTGAACCCGAAGGGTCACACACTTAACGTGTCTCGACGCTAGGATAGATTGGATAATTACTTTATGAGTTTTTGTTTGGAGTCCCGGATGAGATCCAGGACATCACGAGAGGTTCCGGAATGGTCCGGAGAATAAGATTCATATAAGGCAATGCAGTTTTTGGAGTTCGGAATTGTTTCGGGTAATTCGGTATTGTACCGGAAGCTTCTAGAACCTTCCGGAGTGGGACCAACGTGGCCCCACTTGTCGGGAGGGGGCGTGGTCCTATGAGGGATTTCCCTGGCCGCATTGGTCCAGGGGAACAAGGCCCCATAGGGCCCAGCCGGCCAAGCACCTAGGGAAACCCTAGGGGAGCTTCTAGAAGGGGGGAAACTTGCCCCCCACTCCTCCCTCCTTGGCTGCCGGCCTAGGGCTTGGGGGAGGGGCAAGGGCCAGCCGCCCACCCCTCTATATAAAGAGGGTTGGGGCGCACCCTCCACACACCTCCTCCTCAACCCTAGCCGCCCTGCTGCCCCTCCTCTCTCTCTCCCTCCCGACTGCGCGTAGGCGAAGCCCTGCTGCAAAAACTCTCCACTGCTTGCATCGTGCCGTCGTGTTGTAGATCCAATCCATCTCTCCACCCCACTTGCTGGACCGAGGAAGGAGGATACGCCGAGGTGCCGCACATGTGCATCTCTCGGAGGCATTGCCACTTGCGGTGTTAGATCGGATCGGATCGCGAGTACGACTACATCACCCACATTCCGTCGAACATTCCGCTGTGCGAATCTTCAAGGGTATGAAGATATCATCTATTCCCCCTCGTTGTTTGCATCTCCTAGATTAGATCTTGGCTTTCCCGTTCACTATGTTGCGAAACCCTTCAGCGGTGGCCGCAGCAACCGGTGTTCACCGGGATTTGGCGAGCGGCGGTAGTGGGCGTCGCAGAGCGGAGGATCGGGTTTGTCCCAGGAAGGAGATGTGAGAGAGAAGGGTGAAGGGGCCGGGGTCGTGTTGAACCCGAGCCAGACCTGGTTGGGCCGGGCCGGGCCATTCTAATTACCAACCAAACAGCTTATAATAAAACTAATGATAATAATAATATAAGCTAAAATAAGGAAATAACCAAGATACTCTATACACTATTTTATCTCTACAAAAAGTAGGAAAATCCTAAAAATATATTTAATACATCAAAATGTTTATTAAAATAATACCCACATAAGAAAAATATAATTATATTTATTTTAATAAAATACAAATAAGTATTAACACCCTTAAATAACTAAATGAAATTTAATAAATTCAGAAAAAATCCTAAAAATAAATAAAAATCACTTTCATACATAGAAAGAAATCTCTTACCTAATAAAAATACTGACTTCAAATTTTACAAATAAAACTTAAAACAAATATTTAAAGACATTCAATAATTGAGAAATTTTATAAAAAAATCAAGATAATACCTAAGATAAAATAAAATTCAATTTTAAGATTTTAAGTAATAATACTTACCTGGATAATACTAAATATATTATTCAAAAAAACATTTTAAAATTCTTAGATCATATATCTTCAATTATTAAAATGAGATAGTTGTTTTATTAATTATTTAACATTATTTCCTAAGTAAGAAATAATCAAGTTCAAAACACAATCTTTTAACTCTAAAATAGTAAATTTAGAAAACTATCCAAATATAAACAATCAATTTTATAATAACTATAAGTCCAAGATTTACAAAGTTAGTCTTGCAAATCATTAACTTAAATTAGAAGTAAGTGATCTCAATTCATGTATAATTATAATTAACAAACTTGGTATTCACTAAATACATCATAAAAGAAATTCACCTATTTTCTTTATATAAGAAAATCTTATAGTATAATCTATAAATATTAAATGTGCTATCTTTAAGTCTGTAATGCTAAATTTCATTATGCTTAGGAAAAACCCTAGTTATTGTTAATACCATAAATGTTATATCTCAAGTCCAATTATATCTTTATAGTTAACTTTGGTCTGAGATATCATAAGCTAGATATATAATGTCTCAAGATCAATTAAACCTTATCAGAACTATAACTTTAATCTTATTAATCTCCAGAGTTGAATAACTTAACATAAAGAATATTTTCTTCAAATGTTATTCTTTTTGGCACTTCAAAAGAAACACTATACCATTCCTTTTAAGTCATAATAACATTAAAACATAAACCTTGTAGTGATTACATGATACCACTCAATCTTAGAATTATATTATGATTGTACTTTACCTTTCGTATTTTATATGTTTATCTTAGAGTCCTAGCAACTATACCTTTTGAGAAGTAAACTTAAAAATAAACTAAGAATCTTAAGCAAATCATTTAAATACAACTCACTTGTAATGGTTGGGGAATTACTTGAGGTTTTACAACATGAATCTCATTACTTATGCATAACAGCATGTTGCTTCTTTAAACATTGTCCTTACCGGGCAATGATGGTATTCTTGTATAACCCGAGGTCCAGGGTCAAGTCGAGAAATTCGACTACAATACTCCGCTATATCAAGGCAAGTTCACACTTGCTCATGTCCTTTGATTATTTTCTGTAAAGTATTTTACAAATCCAGTGTTGTCATCACCTGCATTTGAAAAAGGTCAGAAAATACTATTTTCATAATAATATGATTATAGGTTATTGACCATGAGGTAATAACCTACTATGAAAGTTCCGGTGGTAAAGGAACATATTATCTAGGACTTAACAACCAATGTCGCCAGTGATTCTTGCGCCGTATATTACGCGTTAACCATGTGATTTGGAATGGGATGGAGAAGTCAGCTGGATCGGCTCCCTTTTGCATGCATTGGACACTGTTCTAGGCATTTGTAAGTTGCAGATCGTGGGTATAGCCGTTTTATACGGGGAAAAGTCTACCATGGATGTGGGCTTACAAAACACAGATTTCTAGTGTTAATGGTTGTTGTGTGTATCCAACTAAGGTATAGCCGTTTTATACGGGGAAAATTCTACCTTAAGTTTGGGCATAAAACAATTGTGGTGTATGCGGGGTCGCGGAGAAGGACAGTGATTGGCTTGGATCTTAGTCTGGGCCTCATACCAAGGAAGTGTGAACGGGAATGCGTGCCCGAATGTGCAACAAAGCTAAGATCTCTCATGGGTAAAGTGACGCACCTCTGCAGAGTGTAAGAACTGTAACTTGTTACTCCCTGTTCCGGGAAGGAGCTGCGAACGCGGCGGGAAAGGAATTCCATGAAAGTTCTGGTAAACCCGTGAAGGCTGACGACATAGATTTTCAGAATAAAAGCCACCTTTGAATAAATGTTTATGAAAACCTGCATTGCCTACGACTTACGGTCTATGGTTGTGGATATAGTGCATCAAACACTCCTTTTTAGTGAACTTGCTGAGTATGCTCGTACTCAATGTATCTTCTTAACCCTTGCTAGATTCTGAAGACAATAATGGTCAGGAAGAGGAAATACTATATCCAATTGAAGACCAAGAAGAATTCCGCTATGAAGAACCAGAAGTATCCGGAACCGTCGAAGGGAACAATTACGAAAACATCTATGGAATGGAGACCGACGTATCTAAAGTGTAGATGTAGCATATATACTGATCTAGTCCAGTAGCATAGATCTATATCCTCTATCTATATTAAATCTCGTATAAACCTTAGTTGCTTATTTATTCTGTTCTCCGAGTTATTATAGTTTAGCCCTGAGTCATCGGGATACCTCTATGGACCTAGGAGGATCTCGAAGTCGTCATGTAATTTCTGGTTGTAATAATGATAATGTATGATGTGGACCCGCTTTTTTTCTATTGTACCACTCTGAGGATGTAATATTAGCAGAATGGTACTCCTTGAGTGTTATGTCCATGACTATAGTATACTACAACATGCAGTGGTATGCTGGGTCACCGCAGAAAGAAACACTTACAACCGAATACCCTGAAGTATGAAATGTTGGGCTTGTTACCGGTAAGTATTTCATACGGAGTCTTGTCCAAGATCTTGCGGAGGTAGAGCTGGTTTGATGAGTGACAAGCGTTTGATATGGCTTCAGCCCAAATGTTGTAAGGAGAATTGAATTCAGCCAACATCGATCTTGCCATATCCATCAAAGTGCGATTCTTCCTCTGGGCTACACCATTTTGTTGAGGGGTGTACGCAGCGGAATATTGATGTCTTATCCCCTCTGCACTTAGAAATTCATTCAATGTGTAGTTCTTGAACTCAGAGACGTTGTCACTTCTTATTGCCAAGATGGGAACATTGTGTTGACGCTGAACCTCATTGGCGAAGTCAATGAACGTTTGTTGAGTCTCACTCTTTAGCTTGAAGAAATAGACCCATGTATATCTTGAGTAATCATCGACTATCACCAAGCAATATTTCTTCCCACCGAGACTGGCATTAGATGGAGGACCAAATAAGTCCACATGAAGTAATTCCAAGATTCTCTTTGAAGAAACAATAGTCTTCCTCTTGTGTGGAGAGTCATGCATTTCGCCTTCAACACAAGCCCTTCAAACACGATCTTTGGCAAAGGATACATTGTCATTTAGTCCAAGGATGTGGCCACCCTTGTGAAGACTTTTCAAAGTTCTCATGTTGACATGGGCTAAACGGCGATGCCATAGCCAGCCCACGTCGGCCTTTCCGAATAGGCACATCGAACCCGAAGTGGTTTTCCCCGAAAAGTCCACCACATACAGGTCATTTTCGACGTACCCAACGAAAGCGACCTTTAGAGACTTGCTCCACAAAAGTACCACCAAATTATCATCAATGAAAACACCAAATCCCATCTTACCAAGGGCACGAACAGAAAGTAAGTTGTAACCGAGGGTCTCAACAAGCATGACGTCCACGAGAGAGATATCGTGGGCGACCACTACCTTGCCAAGACCCAATACCTGAGATTTAGACTTATCACCATAGGAGACTGTAATATTATCATGATTGGGTTGCATCTCCGTGATAATATCCTTGCTCCCGGTCATATGACTAGTGCATCCACTATCCAGCACCCATTTAGACCCACCGAAAGCATAGCCCTGCAAGATAATTACTTCTTGGTTTTAGGTACCCATTTTTCAATGGGTCCTCTCATGTTAGTAACAAGGGTCTTTGGAACCCAAATATACCAAGCAACATATTCATCAAAAGTACCAATATAATAAGCATAAACATCTCCATAATAATCACAAAAGAGTTCATAATTTGGATTGCGAGACCCTCCAAAACCAATATGGTCAGTTTTGTCTTTTGTGACATTCTTCTCAGCGGTGTTTGTCTTTGATTGTTCACCCTTGGTCTTCTTCTTCTTGTTCTTCTTCTTCTTCTTGGACTTGGTGACATATCCAAGTCCCTCTCTTCCAAGATTTGACTTTTGCTTGTCAAGTATCTCATCAAGTGCACCCTTACCTTTGGGAGTGACGTTATTGACAAGCTCATCTCCCACACTAGCATTTTCTTTGTGAATATATGTTGATTTAGATGTGCTAGGAACATAATACTTGGTCAATCGAATTTGGAGTTGATCATGTGACTCATTGAGAATGGAGAATTCACTTTTCAAAGCCTTGTGAGCAATGTCAAGTTTCTCCAACTCCTCGGAGAGTCTAGCATGAGCAGCCCCAAAGTCAATCTTTTCTTTCTTTAACTTCTTTGCTTTGGCAACTGCATTGTCACATTACTTAACAAGCTTTTCTACCATTTCTTCATGTGACTCCTCAATAGACTCAAGACTCTCTTCAAGAGAAGCCCGAGCCTCTTCTTCTTCTAGAGCATTTTTTAAGGACGCAATTTCCATTGCATCCTCCCTTTCAATCCTGCCCTTTTCTTCAAGAAGCACTTCATTTTGGGTCAGCTGGTCCATAAGAGCCTCAAAATGTATTTTGTGCTCACCTTGCAAGTTAGTGAAGAAATAGTCCAAAGCAATAATATCTTCTTTAACCTTAAGACTAGTAGGATCATCCATGTCAATCATAGCCTTAGGAAAAGAAATGTTAGAAGTTGATACCTCGGAACCCCTTGCCATGAGACAAGTAGCATTCTTGTTGATGACATTTTCGTTCGGAGAGTCAAAGAGAGATGTTGGTGTAGATGTGGTTGCTATAGAAGCCACCTCTCGAGAGCTATCATCCTCGTCTTCATCTTCACTTCCTGAAGAATATTCTTCTTGAGCCACTAGAACAATCTTTGGTTGCTTCTTGAAAGGAGCATTCGTCTTTACAAATTGTTTCTTGCGTGGAGCCTTTGAATTTTCTTTGAGAATAAGTCTTCCTCCATTATCTTCCCTAATTTGATATGGATACTCGGCTACAAAGTGCAGCCGGTATTCACAGTTGAAACAAGTTCTTAGCTTGGGACCTTTTTCTTTTCTTCCATAAGCTCCACTCTTGCGTTCTAGTTCAGATTTGGCCTTGGCTGGATCCTTCCAAAATTTTCTAGCATAGAAGGCCATGTATTGTCCATGAATTCTTTTTACATCTTCGGGACAGTCCATACCTTCTATGTCATCTTCATCATGATCAGCCACACTAGTCTTCAAGGCCACGTTGACTCCCTTTTGCATCCCCATAGCTGGTGCACGAGCATCTTCGGCATTCTTGGCATCCACTTTGAAAGCAGCCATTTCTTGCATTACCTCATTGGATGTCATAAGGTGATAGTTATGCCTTCCTTGGAGACTCTTAAAATCTATGGGCTCAAATGGCATAAGATCACTGACATACTTGCGCTTGATCCAAGCATCATCAACATGAGAGGCACGATGATTTTTGAAAGTGGTGGCTATTGACTTGAGCCTCCTATACATATCCTCGTGGTCTTCTCCATCCAACATATAGAATCCTTCAGCTTCATTACTCAAAGCATCATATCTATTTCTGCTCATGCTCTCATTTCCAATGAAGAGCTCAGTGAGGGCATCCCAAGCTTCCTTATCTGTGCTAAGATGCTGAATGTGTGGCATGTCTTTGTCACCCACACCAAGCTGAATAATGTGTAGATCCGTTGTGTTGAGTTGGTTGTCAACAACCTCTCTTCTTGTTAGGTTGTTGGGATCTCCAACATGAAGACCATTCTCTATGATTTTCCACAACTCAATGGAGGAGCTGCACACATGAGACTCCATAAAAAAATTGCCATTGATTAAAAGTAGATGCTAAAAGTTTGTGTTGATCACCCCTATTATGTATATGTGGGTGTGGGATAGGTGGATTAGGAGAATACACATGGGAAACCTCATTGTATCCTTCCTTACCACTATCCTTTTTCGAGGAGGAGCTCTTGCTAGTTCCATCACCAACCACTTCGTTTTCTTTGGAATCGGTTTTACCCATTTCCTTGGATTGCGGAGTGGTAGCCTCAGAGGTAGATGGAGGTGATGCTGCGGATGTGGAGATACGCATTATCAGTTGACGCATCTCTTCCATCTTAGCCTCCATGGAACTAACCAAGGTTGTTTCCAACGTCTTGAAATCGTTCAAGGTGACTACCTCAGGAGCATCACTCCCATCTCCCTTGGAACCCATACTTCTCTTAGGTGGTTAAGCCCGAATTAAGAGTCGGGGCTCTGATACCAATTGAAATGGATCGTATGGGAACCTAGAGGGGAGCGAATAGGTTCTACTCAATTTTTAGTTCTTTTTCAGTTTTAGGCTTGACATAAAGTAAATTATCTAGATATGCATCTATGAGAATTTCCCTATATGCAAACCTAGCTACTAAGCACGTAAAGAGAGGAGCGAGGAAACCGTAGTGGAGCACGCGGAGACACATGGATTTGTTTTACCGCAGTTCATTCCTTGTTAAGGGAAGTACATCTGCGTTGGAGGGGTGGGCGGTTCTAAGACCACCACGCCACAATAGGCCTCACCCTATTCTCCGATGGATCTCGCCACAAAAGGCCTGATCCACCTTCTCCACTATTCATACCCTTCGAGGCAGGAACCGGTGCCTTTACAACTCTACCGGGGCACACACACACCCACAACTGAATTGGGGGCTCCCATAATGACAACAAGCTGTCACAAGAACAAGGATTATCAATATAATCAAAAGCAAGGATCTAGATATTTGCAAAAAATACTAGATCGGAGATTCTCCAAATGAATGGAGAGGACATGAAGCGCTTGATTGCAGTTGTTGAAGATCGAGTCCTCCTCCTTTGATTCCCCAAGGGACGGTGCCTTTGGGTGGATGAAGGTGGAGCTCTCTTGGGTGAAGGTTGAAGAACAGATCTTGACTTTTTCGAATGAACCAAGGGGTCTGGTGGGAGGGGGAAGGCTGGCTTAAAAAACCCTGCCCAGATCTGGCCGTTGAAGAAGTTTGGGGTGGATTATCACCCCCCCCCCCCACTAGGGGCGGACTATCCGCCCTAGGGGGAAAATCCGCCTACAAGACGGAAACTCCGGGGGAAACTCCGCCCCCCATACAGAGAGTGACGCCGGCCTTGACTTGGTGAAATTCCTCGAGGGGGGAGATCCGCCCCCCTCAAGGGGCGTACTATCCAACCTGGGAGAAAATTCGCCCCATAGACAGAAAGTCCGGGGAAAACTCTGCCCCCATACAGAGAGTGACGCCGGTCTTGACTAGGTGAAATTCCTTGAGGGGGCGGATTAATCCGCCCCCTTCAAGGGGCGGACTATCCGCCCTGGGGAGAAAATCCGCCCCAGAGACAGAAGTCCGGGGGAAACTCCACCCCCTCTCTGAGCGAAGCGCCTTGGCAACTTTGAAGTCAAATCCTAGGGGGCGAATTATCCGGCCGATACTCCACCCCCTCTCTGGGGGTTGCGCCCTTATGATATTGGGGAGGGGAGGATTATCCGCCCCCTAAAATAGTTTCCTTTTTCCTTTTCAAGTTAGAGATTTTCAGCACTTCAACACACATTAAATAATCCTTGATATTGCTATCTCACACACAAAACACTAGGGATTATGAAATGTTCTTTCACAACTCCCCTTCCACTAGCAATGTGGGACTAAACTTTAGCATCACTAGCACAACCATATGTTTCCATGCACAAGTGGGCCAAAGAGAATTTCAGAATTTTTCTAATGGGCCAGCAGCCCAAAACTCACCAAATTCCAACAATCCCCCACAAAGTCTCATTAACACATCACATAACTTTTATTCCAGAACATTTTTTTATATACCGGTGTGTAGTGGATAATGTTAAGTTAAACTTACAATTTAAACTTCATGATACACTAGCTAGCAACTTGAAAAGTGGACTATGCCTTGAACTACAAGTTTTCTGCGCGCTAGTTTCACACAAAATCTAGACCGGTACAGGGCTACCGTCGGCTTCCCCGTGGTTTGGAGCTTATGCGTCATACTCCAGGGCCTTTCATGAGTTTATTAGATAGCACCCAACTCTCATGGATTGCGACGTTTGACAGTCAGACTCATATAGGTGTGTTCCTCAAGAGATGTTCTGCAGGACAACATCTCCGCTTATAAAAAGCCACTTGAACACATTAAGATAAATATCAACCTGCCATGCAGATTAAGAGAGTATTGCATCTTTATGGAGATTTAAATATAGAATACTCTACTCTTAGCTGATCAACAGCTTGTCTCCCAGCTCTAATTCACGGTATCTCCAATCACATAGAGTGGGTTGCCACTGGGATCAACTCATAGCGTGGGTCTCAAACCCATATCCCTCGATGCATTATCTATCACATTACGTTATAATCCATTTGTGAAAGGATCTGCCAGATTTTTAGATATTTGGATATAATCCAACTAAATAACTCCAGAGTTTCTCAGTTTCCTGACAGATTTCAATCTCCTCTTCACATGCCTTGATGACTTCATATTATCCTTAGAAATGTTTACTATGACGATCACAGTTTGATTATCACAGTTCATCGGGGTGGCGAGTATTGTTTTTTCAACTACAGGTAAGTCCATCAAGAGCTCATGAAGACACTCTGCTTCAACAGTGGTTGTGTCTAATGTTGTGAGTTCTGCTTCCATTATCGACCTCGTTAATATGGTATTCTTGCAAGACTTCTAGGAAATAGCGCCACCACCAAGTGTAAACAAATAACCACTTGTGTTCTTAATCTCTTCAGCATCAGATATCCAGTTTGAATCACTATAACCCTCAAGTACCCGTGGATACCCAGTATAGTGAATACCATAACTCGCAGTGCCTTTCATTTAGCGCAAAACTCTTTCAAGAGCATGCCAATGATCATATCCAGGATTTAACACAAATCGACTCAGTTTGCTTACAGCAAAGGAGATGTCAGGTCTAGTAGCGCTGGCTAAATACATGATTGAGCCAATAATTTGAGAATATCTCAATTGATCTTTAGCAATCATTCGATTCTTTTGAAGTAGCACACTCGGATCATAAGGTGTTGGAGAAAACTTGTAGTCGCTATTACCCGAAACGACTCAATATATTTTCCACATAGTGAGACTGAAGCAGTGTAATCCCACCATTGTCATCCTTTAGTAGCTTGATCTTTAATATCACATCAGCCACTCCCAAGTACTACATCTCAAAACAGCGAGATATGAACTCTTTGACCTCCTCAATAACAGCGAGGTTGGTCCCGAATATCAATATGTCATCAACATAGAGACACATAATAACTCCCTCGCCCCCACCATGGCGATAGTACACACATTGGTGAGCTTCATTTACAACAAAGCCTTCAGCATTTAAAGTTCTTTCAAACTTCTCGTGCCACTGCTTAGGAGCTTGCTTAAGACCATACAAAGACTTCACTAACTTACACACATTTCCTTCTTGACCATCTACTACAAATCCGTTAGGCTGCTCCATATAAATTTCCTCATCTAGCTATCCATTTAGAAAAGCTATCTTAACGTCCATTTGATGAATGATAAGACCATGTGAGGCAGCCAAGGATAGTAGTACTCGAATAGTGGTCAATCTGGCTACGGGTGAGTAGGTATTGAAGAAGTCTTCACCTTATTTTTGGGTATAACCCTTGGCCACAAGACGTGCCTTATACTTTTCAATTGTGTCATTAGGTCTAAGCTTTTTCTTGAACACCCACTTACATCCTACAGTTTGCACCCATAAGGACGATTAGTAACTTCCCAAGTACCATTGGCTAAGATGGAGTCCATCTCGCTTCGGACAACTTCCTTCCAGTAGTCAGCATCTTGAGATGCATAGGCTTCTGAGATAGAAGTGGGAGTATCATCCACAAGGTACACAATGAAATCATCACCAAATAACTTTGCAGTCCTTTGTCTCTTGCTCCTTTTGGGAGCTTCATTGTCATCCTCCACAGGATCATCATGGTGTTCTATCGGCATAGTGGGTTCAGGAATTATAGCAAATTCCTGACTAGATGAACTAGTCATTGATGGCGCCCACCACTTATCATGGGACGCTTCGTTGGAAACCCCAAGAGCAAGGTATGAAGAAGCACAACAGCAAGTTTCCCTCAGTAAGAAACCGAGGTTATCGAACCAGTAGGAGGAAGGAAACGTCACACAGGTGTTGCTGGCAACGTGGAGACCTGCACAACACAAACTCAAGACTTTGCCCCAACGAATCAGTGAGGTTGTCAAGCTCACCGGTTTGCTATAACAAAGGATTAAACGTATGGTGTGGAAGGTAATGGTTTGCAGCAAGTAAACAAATAACAGTGGAGATGTATCAATGGTAAAGATTGGCCCGGGGTCCATAGTTCACTAGAGGTGCTCTCCTTAGATAAACAACATGGCATGAAGGGTAAACAAATTACAGCAGGGCAATTGACAGGAACTGAGCAAGGAATAACAATGCAATTACTAGTCAGAAAGATCCTATGATATTCGATTGGGCAATACAACAAGATACATAGACCGCCATCCAAATGCATCTATGACTAGAAGTCCACCTTCAGGTTATCATCCAAACCCCCTCCAGTATTAAGTTGCAAGCAATAGACAACTGATTTAAGCAAAGTGTGTAAGGTAAACAGTCCACATGTTCCATGAACAAGAGACCGTTGTTTTCTCCCTAGTAGCAACAGCACATCTATAACCGAAGACATTATTGTCAATTCCCTTGGAAACTAGAGGCATGAACCCACTATCGAGCATAAATACCCCCTCTTGGAGTCACTAGCAACTACTTGGCCAAGATAGCTACTAACAACGGAGAGCATGCAAGATCACAAACAACACAGACATGATAGAATCATAAAGACAAAACCATTAATCAAACCAACATAATAATCTCAATATCCATCGGATCCCCGCAAACACAACATGCATGATTACAAATAGATTAGATCTTGATCATGAATGGAGCTCACAATATCTATACATGAAAGCACAAAGGAGGAGATACAACCATCTAGCTACTACATGGACCCATAGTCCAAGGTGGAACTACTCATGCATCATACCGGAGAGAAGGCCTCCAGGATGATCTCCCATCCGACAGGTTGCCGGGAAGAACTTCAGATCCCCCCGATCTAGGGACGATGGTGGCGGTGGATATAGACGGTTTCGTGGATATTTGATCGGTTACTTAGGGTTTCTTCATCGGGGGCTTCTTATAGGCGAAGGGGGAGGCCGAGGCGGTGGCCAGGGGGCCCACACCCTAGCTAGGCGCGGGCCCACCTATGGCCGTGATTGGGGGGTGTGGCCCCTATGGCTCGCCTCCCCGGCTCCCCTATGGACTTCTTGTTCCCCACGGAAAGTAATTGACTTTGACGTTTGTCCCGTCCAATTCCGAGAATATTTCTTTACTAACTTTTCTAAAACCAAAAACAACAGAAAACAGGCATCTGGCACTGTTGCAACTTGTTAATAGGTTAGTACCAGAAAACATGTAAAAAGCACCTCAAAGTGTATACAAGTAAAGCAAAGTAGATACTAAACTAGCATGGAGCATCAAAAATTATAGATACGTTTCCGACGTATCAGTCATCTCCTGATTTGATGAGCTAGACATACCTTTCATAGGAAAGATGTCCTCAAAGAAAGTCGCATCATTCGAATCCATAATTGTACCAACATGCATTTCGGATACCTCAAATTTTACTATCAAAAATCTATAGACAATGCTATGAAAATCATATCCCAGAAAAACACAATCAACGGTTTTTGGTCCAAGTTTTCGCTTCTTGGGTATTGGAATATTGACTTTCACCAAACAACCCCAAGTTCGTAAGTAAGAGAGTTTAAGCCTTTTCTTTTCCCATTCCTCAAATGGAGTCATGGTTTTATCCTTTACATGAACACGGTTTAGGACATGACACGCAGTCATTAGCGCCTCCCCCCACCATTCCTTGGAAAGACCTGATGTACCTAAGATGGCGTTAACCAAATCAGTTAGAGTGCGGTTCTTAATTTCGGCCTCCTCATTTGACTTAGGTGAGTAGGGAGGCGTCCTATCATGTATAATACCATGTTCCATACAGAATAAATCAAATTCGTTTGAAAATTTCTCTCCACCACGATCCGACCTTAGCCGCTTGATTTTAAGATCCAGTTGGTTTTCTGCCTCAGCTTTATAGATTTTGAAGTAGTTTAAAGCTTCATCTTTAGATTTCAGAAGATAAACATAGCAGTATCTAGTGGAGTCATCAATCAACGTCATAAAGTATCTTTTTCTACCTTTTGTCAACACACCATTCATCTCAAAAAGATCTGAATATATAAGTTCTAGTGGTGCTAAGTTTTTCGGTTCTGCAGCCGTATGAGACTTATGGGGTTGCTTTGCTTGCACACAAACTTGGCACTTAGAGCCTTTGATTGTGGTAAATTTCAGAATTAAACTCATATTGGCTAGCCGCGTCATGCAACCAAAGTTAATATGACAGAGTCGTGAATGCCAAACATTGGACTCATTATCATTGCAAACATGATTAATAATTTTAGTACATGAGTCTGACAAAGACAAGCGGAACATACCTTCACACTCATAACCCTTTCCAACAAATTGTAAATATTTAGAAATTACAACTTTATTGGACTCAAAAACCAACTTAAATCCATCTCAACATAAAAGCGATCCGCTGACGAGATTCTTATTGATGCAGGGAACGTGTTGCACATTCTTTAGCTGTACGGTCTTCCCCGAAGTAAACTTCAAATTTACCGTATCAAAATCATGAACAGAAGCACGTGAGCCATTTCCCATCAGCACAAAAGAAGTCCTTGAGACCTGATAAGAGGAAAACATGGAAATATCATAACATACATGTGTATTAGCACCCGTGACTACACCAATAAGGAGAATGACATACTGAAAGGATAATAGGTAAAATACTGTACCCAACATCCTTCATCTCAGTATCTCTAATAACAACATTAGCGGCATTGCCGCTTGATACGTTGGAAACGTATCTATAATTTTTGATGCTCCATGCTTGTTTTGTATCTACTTTGCTTTACTTGTCTACACTTTGAGGTGCTTTTTACATGTTTTCTTGTACTAACCTATTAACAAGTTGCAACAGTGCCAGATGCATGTTTTCTGCTATTTTTGGTTTCAGAAAAGTTAGCAAAGAAATATTCTCGGAATTGGATAGGACGAACGCCAAAGTCAATAACTTTCCGTGGGGAACAAGAAGTCCGGAGGAGAGACGAGGAGGCCGGCCAGGGGGGCCCGAGCGACCCTAGGCGCGGGTAGGCCCTACCCCGCACCTAGGTAGAGTTTGCCCGCCCTGGCGGCCGCCTCGGTCTCCCCCTTCGCCTATAAGAAGCCCCCGATGCAGAAACTCTCGGTACCCGATCAATATTCCATGAAACCGTCTGTAGTTGCCGCCACCATCGTCCCTAGATCGGGGGGATCTAAAGTTCTTCCCGGCACCCTACCGGAGGGGAGATCATCCCAGAGGCCTTCTCTCCAGTATGATTTGTGAGTAGTTCCACCTTGGACTACGGGTCCATGTAGTAGCTAGATGGTTGTATCTCATCTTTTGTGCTTTCATGTATAGATCTTGTGAGCTCCATTCATGATCAAGATCTAATCTATTTGTAATCATGCATGTTGTTTTTGCGGGGATCCGATGGATATTGAGATTATTATGTTGGTGTGATTAATGGTTTTATATTTATGATTCTATCATGTCTGTGTTGTTTGTGATCTTGCATGCTCTCCGTTGCTAGTGGTTATCTTGGCCAAGTAGTTGCTAGTGACTCCAAGAGGGGGTATTTATGCTCGATAGTGGGTTCATGCATCTAGTTTCCAAGGGAAGTGACAGAAATATCTTCAGTTGTAGATGTGCTGTTGCTACTAGGGAGAAAACAACGGTCTCTTATTCATGGAACATGTGGACTGTTTACCTTACACACTTTGCTTAAAGTTGTTGTCTGTTTCTTGCAACTTAATACTAGAGAGGGTTCGGATGGTAACCTGAAGGTGGACTTCTAGTCATAGATGCAGTTGGATTATGGTCTATGTATAATGTTGTATTTCCCAATCAACCTCATAAGATCTTTCTAGCTAGTAATTGTATTGTTATGCCTTGCTCAGTTTCTGTCAATTGCCCTGCTGTAATTTGTTTACCCTTCATGCCATGTTGTTTATCTAAGGAGAGCACCTTTAGTGAACTGTGGACCCCGGTCCAATCTTTACCATTGATACATCTTCCACTGTTACTTGTTTACTTGCTGCAAACTATTACCTTCCACACCATATGTTTAATCCTTTGTTACAGCAAATCGGTGAGCTTGACAACCTCACTGATTCGTTGGGGCAAAGTTTTGAGTTTGTGTTGTGCAGGTCTCCGCGTTGCTTGCAACACCTGTGTGACGTTTCCTTCCTCCTAATGGTTCGATAACCTCGGTCTCAACTGAGGGAATACTTGTTGTTGTAATCTTCACGCCTTGCTCCTGGGGTTCCCATCAAGACTCCACATCAGCCACCAAGTTTTCTGGCACCACCAAGGACTCATCAACAAGTTTTCTGGCGCCGTTGCCGGGGAGGCTAAGGACGTCTTCACTAGGGGAGTCCTTCATTTCCTTTCTCTTTACTTTGTTTTTAGTTTTCTTTGTTTCTTTTGCTTGGTTTTGTTTGCCTCTTTTCAAAAAAACAAAAAAAATTAGTCTAGCTTGGTTTTCTTGCCTTATTCAAAAACACAAAAAAATTAGTTCCTGCTCTAGTTGCTGGTCTGTTGTTTCCTTGCTTGGTCATGTTTTCTATGAATGGATGGTTTCTTTGAAACTATTTCTTATTGGGAAGGTGGGTTCACGGAAGAACAAAAGGATTATTATAAGGAACACCGTTTGTCACAAAAAGGGAAACACTTATGGGAACAAATTGATAAGTTGAATACTATTGCTAGAGACGTGTGCTCTACTTATAATGTTACTTATTGATTTGATAAGTCTTGTTGTTGTAGGAGGTATAAACACCTGCCTTTTCAATGTGAGTATAATGATAATGCTACCATATCTTCTTATGTTAAAGGAAATTATGACTTTTATGATGTGGAACAAATTGAAGAATTTATTGATTTCAAGGGTGCATTTGAACTTGCTAGTTTGCTTGAAAATACTGATGATGCACCTTATGAACATGAGGTTTATGAGATACTTAAATTTTGCTTTAATAATTACAAGGAATCAAATGGCTATATTCTTGAATATTTTAATAGATGATTTCCACAAATGGAAGAGACTACTGCCTTGTAGGAGGCTATGGAAGAAGAAATTGTTGAAACTAGAAGCTCATTAGATGAAAAAGAGGAAGAGAGTGATGAACAAATGGAGGAAGAATGAATTAACTACCCATGCCTACCTTCTAATGAGAGTAACTCTTTATCCCTTACATTATTTAATTGTCCCCCATGCTTACCAAAGGAGAATGAATGTTATGTTCCTGTGGATCCTTCTGAAATATCTACTTTGGGTAAAACCTATGAATGTTTTAATCCCACTATTTTTTAGCTTGATAGAAATTATGTGTTTGTAGATCATGAAAAGCATGCCTTATGTGATAGCTATATTGTTGAGTTTATTCATGATGCTACTGAAAGTTATTATGAGAGAGGGAAACATGGTCTTTTGTATCTCAACAATATTAAGTTTCCCCTCTTTATGTTGAAAACTTGAAGTTGCACTTGTTTTGTTTTCCCATTCTTGTTACTATGTGTTTCTTTGATTTATTTTCTTACACGATTCCTATGCATAGGAAGTGGGTTAGACTTAAATATGTTTTGAATTTGCTTCTTGATGCTCTCTTTGACTTCAATTCATAGTTCTTATGAGAGCATCTTCTCAAGCTCTTGTGCCTAACTTAAAGGCGTTAAAGAAAAGTACTTGTTGGGAGATAAACCAAGAGTTTCCTTGAGTCTTGAAAGTTATTACTACTGTAATGACCTCTCCTTATCCTTTTTGTTTGCTTTTTGTGCCAAGAATGACCTCTAATGAGAGGGAAGTAAGATTTGGAGAGTTGCTGTCCCGAAACAGATTTCTGTCCTCCACCAAAAACGTTCGTGAGGAGTCTCTGTAACTCGGATTGAGCTCAAAATTTACGAATAAATCCCCTCGTATGTTAGATAACTTTCGTTAGTTCAACACTTTTTTATTTGAGCAACATAAGATGTTCGAAAAAATTTGTTTCTACCTGCTGGTCTGTTTTGACAGATTTCTGTCATTATTTGCATTTGCTTCTTATTGATTCCTTTTTAGCTCTCTTTAGGTAAATTGAGTTTATTTGAAGGAGTTACTTCAGTAGATTTTGTTTTTAGTGAAACGCCTTGCTGTTCTAAAGTTTTGCCAGTGGTCTAATATCTTTTGAATAAGCTAATGTTGCTAATGAAGATTGTGTGAAGTTTTGTATGAAGGAAAAATATCACGTGTAGAGAAAGAACGATGCAATGAGATGAAGAATGGAAAAAATCTCAAGCTTGGGGATGCCACCATGGTGTAACCCCAAGAAATATCCAAGAAGTACAAGCGTCAAAGCTTGGGGATGCCCAAGGAATCCCCTTCTTCATCAATAAAAAGCTCAGGTCTGTCTAGACACTTCACTTTTATTGTTTCATGCACAGTAGTGTTGTTCTTGAAGTCTCTTAGTTTTCGTTTGCTTTTCTTAGTTTGTTTAGTTTGCTTTAGTAGTTTTTACCCCCGTTCTCGCTGTGTTGTTTTGCAAATAAGTTTGCTTGGTGTTTGGAAAGGAGCAGTAAGTTCTTGCTTAAAGTGCAAGAGGAGCTTGCATTGACTGTGACTTAGACTTTAGCATGACATGCTAGGTGTTGTTTTTGCATTATGCTTAGTGATTATTGTTGTAGCATGTCTTGTTCCAAACAATTGGGATTGCTTAGTGTGCCTTGAATAAATTATGCGTTGTTTTAGCATGCAAAAGCATAATATTGTGGTATTCTCCTTTGATGTTTTGCTTGGGTTGACTTGGCACATGCTCACACCATGTTATGACTATGACAAGTCACCATTAGCCTCTATGATCATTTATTCCTTGACTTGTAGTACCACTCTTTGCTTTGATTAGTTTGCTTTATTGCATTGCATAATTATGGCCATTATTGCTCTCTTAGTTGGTTGCTCCCAGTCTTTTGCTAGCCTCCACTTGTATGAGTAAGTTCTACTCATGTTTCCAACTCCCAAGAAACCAAGTTATTCCAAAGTGTCCACTATAAACTCCTATGCATGGTGTGTTACACCATTCCAAGTATATTATTGTTTTCAACTATCTTCCAATTAAAAACTATTTTGTTATGTGAAAACTTAGTGATTAAAGCCCTCATGAACTTGATGGCATATTTTATTCTTTGCCCCTAATAAACTTGAACCATTGAGGCAACTTTGTTTTATATGCTTGCACTTATAAGTTGGGATTAGCAGAACCGTGTTGTCACGGGGAACGTTTTCAACATTGCACTTGTATTTTTTGTACTCCGTTGATATCATGCTCATTTGTCTATGGATGTTACCGGTGTGAAATGAAGTGGGGACTTGTAAGTCCATGGAGTTTGTATTATGTGTTAGAGAAATGCCTGGGCCGCTAGCGTAAGCCATGCCTAATCATGGTGGAAACTTGCAGCATCACCATAGTGACATCTATGAAGCATTCTTCTTACAAAAAAAGAGACACATTGAGAAAAGAGGAAAGAGAGAAAAAAGCACCATATTCCCATGGTACACAAGAAGAATTGTTGAGATGCTCATTGCCTGCTTTCCTTGTCATTTTGGTTATGGGAAAGCTCTTGTACCATGTGCAAGGGGTACCCCGTTGGCGGTTCTCAATGATATGCAAATACTTACAGTGACAAGAACTTGCTTGGGACCTAAGTTGAGTATCCATGAGGTGTATCCCTCATATTCAAGGGACTTGAGATTACCAACTTATACTTTGTGAAGCATATATTCCAGCTTTGCCACTTTAACCTTAACCACTTCAAGATGCTTATGATAGGGGCAATGAGGGATGAAAGCTAATAAGTACCATAATTTTTGGAAGCTCTTTTTGAAACTTGTAATCCCTGCTTCCTTTATAAAAAAGGCTTTTCTTCCACCATTATTTGAGTCTCCACCTTCTACCTTTAGGCACCTTTAATAGAGCATAGTTGTCATTCTGTGTGCAGTGTTCCAAAGCTTATTAATTGATGCATATTGTGATATTACTTGTTCTTGTGCTACTTGTTTCTAGTCACACTTGTGAACTTTGAAGGTGTCGTATGCATCTATATTGCTACCCTATGAGGGACAAGCTGATTGCCACTATGCTATGTTTTTTGTATGTGAAACAAACAAACGTTTTTCAATGCATGTTATTCATGATCTTTGTTTGTAGCTTGCCATGTTGCATGCATAGTTACTATGTCCTATTGTTAGAACTCCATCCTTTCATGCACATGTTTAGAGTTCTTTGATCCCAGCTTTCAATGCTTGCAAATGGTTGGATCTTTATTGTGAGGGTGCATGTTCACCTCAAAAATTATTCTTTTATCACTAACCTACTCCAGGACGAGCAGGAGTTAAGCTTGGGGATGTTGATATGTTGGAAACGTATCTATAATTTTTGATGATCCATGCTTGTTTTCTATCTACTTTGCTTTACTTGTCTACACTTTGAGGTGCTTTTTACATGTTTTCTAGTACTAACCTATTAACAAGTTGCAACAGTGCCGGATGCCTGTTTTCTGTTGTTTTTGGTTTCAAAAAAGTTAGTAAAGAAATATTTTCAGAATTGGACGGGACGAACGCCAAAGTCAATAACTTTCCGTGGGGAACAAGAAGTCTGGAGGAGAGATGAGGAGGCGGGACAGGGGGGTAGACCCACCCTAGGCATGGGTGGGCCCTACCCCGCGCCTAGGTAGGGTTTGCCCGCCCTGGCGGCCGCCTCGGTCTCCCCCTTCGCCTATAAGAAGCCCCCGATGCAGAAACTCTCGGTACCCGATCAATATTCCACGAAACCGTCTGTAGCCGCCGCCACCATCGTCCCTAGATCGGGGGGATCTGAAGTTCTTCCTGGCACCCTGCCAGAGGGGCGATCATCCCGGAGGCCTTCTCTCCGGTATGATTTGTGAGTAGTTCCACCTTAGCCTACGGGTCCATGTAGTAGCTAGATGGTTGTATCTCCTCCTTTGTGCTTTCATGTATAGATCTTGTGAGCTCCGTTCATGATCAAGATCTAATCTATTTGTAATCATGCATGTTGTGTTTGCAAGGATCCGACGGATATTGAGATTACTATGTTGGTTTGATTAATGGTTTTATCTTTATGATTCTATCATGTCTGTGTTGTTTGTGATCTTGCATGCTCTCCGTTGCTAGTGGTTATCTTGGCCAAGTAGTTGCTAGTGACTCCAAGAGGGGGTATTTATGCTCGATAGTGGTTCATGCCTCTAGTTTCCAAGGGAAGTGACAGAAATCTCTTCGGTTGTAGATGTGTTGTTGCTACTAGGGAGAAAACAACAGTCTCTTATTCATGGAACATGTGGAATGTTTACCTTACACACTTTGCTTAAAGTTGTTGTATGTTGCTTGCAACTTAATACTGGAGGGGGTTCGGATGGTAACCTGAAGGTGGACTTCTAGTCATAGATGCAGTTGGATTATGGTCTATGTATAATGTTGTATTGCCCAATCAACCTCATAAGATCTTTCTAGCTAGTAATTGCATTGTTATGCCTTGCTCAGTTTCTGTCAATTGCCCTGCTGTAATTTGTTTACCCTTCATCCCATGTTGTTTATCTAAGCAGAGCACCTTTAGTGAACTATGGACCCCGGTCCAATCTTTACCATTTATACATCTTTCACTGTTACTTGTTTACTCGCTGCAAACCATTACCTTCCACACCAAACGTTTAATCCTTTGTTACAGCAAACCGGTGAGCTTGACAACCTCACTGATTCGTTGGGGCAAAGTCTTGAGTTTGTGTTGTGCAGGTCTCCGCGTTGCTTGCAACACCTGTGTGACGTTTCCTTCCTCCTACTGGTTCGATAACCTCGGTCTCAACTGAGGGAAGACTTATTGTTGTACTCTTCACACCTTGCTCTTGGGGTTCCCAACAAGACTCCACATTAGCCACCAAGTTTTCTGGCGTCATCAAGGAGTCATCACCGCGGTTCCCATGTTGACGCTTGTCAAAGCGATTAGGGCAGCTAAGAGCCCAATGATCAGGATTACCACAGACATGGCAAGAGCCTTTCCTCTTATCATTTTTATTCTTGAAGTTAGTTGAGTGTGTGACCTTGTTCTTGCCATCAAACTTCCCTTTTCCTTCAGATTTGTTCTTGTTTTTGAACTTGTGGGATTGGAAGTTTTTCTTCCGTACCAAATTGGCACTAGAACCTCCCTCAAAACCTCGAGCAGTTTTGCCCTTTGCTCTCGCCTTCTATTCCACATGAAGAGACCCAATGAGATCCGTAACAGAAAACTCTTGTCTCTTATGTTTCAAAGAGGTAGCAAAGTTCCTCCACGAGGGAGGAAGCTTGGCAATAATGCCACCGGCTACAAACTTGTCCGGTAAGGTATACTTGAACTGCTCAAGTTCTTTGGCAAGTGATTGTATCCCATGAGCTTACTCAACGACTGAGCGCTCATCAACCATCTTGTAGTCATAGAATTGCACCATGACATACAGCTCAGTGCCAGCGTCCGAGACCCCAAACTTGGCCTCGAGCGCTTCCCACACGTCCTTGCCATTATCAAATGACATATACGGGTCAACAATGTTGTCCCCCAAAACACTGAACAAAGCCGCCATAAACATTGTATCGGCTTTCTTAAAGTTCGCTTCCTGCTCACCAGAAAGATCTCCTTCAGGCTTGCCAAGAGTGGCGCTATAGCAGTTTAGGTTTTCAAACCAGAGAACTGCTCTCTTGCACCATCTCTTATAGTGCATGTCATCAAAAGGAGGCGGCCTAGTAGCCGCGGCTACACCAGTGGAATTCAGTTGCCTATAATCAGGTTTTTGGATTGTTGAAAATACAAGCAATAATCCATATGATTTAATCCGAATAATAAACTAATAAATCATGATCATACAAACGGTACTAAAACCAATTATGCAGATCAACAAAATCTATAGGAGATAAACCTATCACATCTACACCAAACGCTAGAACAAAGAACTCTAGCATAATCCGAAAGAGAGAGATCGAGATCACATACGATGTAGGCTGAATAGTAGTCGCAGCGGTTGCAGCAGGGTTGTCGCCCATGTTGAGGTTGCCGAAGAGGTCGTTGACGTCCGGGAAGAAGTCGTCGTTCGTAAACTCGTTATCGGACGACGTCGTGGTTGCCAGTAGTCGCGCTTGAGCGCTCCCCAAAAACCTGACCGCCCCTCACCCGTACAGGTTCACGAGAGGCGAGGTTTCGGAGGCCTACTGTCCCGATCTGCGGTGCACGCCGCAAGCCGGGATAGAAAAGACGAAAGCGGCAGCGCAAGGTTCTGGAGGTAGGCGCGTGTGTAGATTGATTCACCGATTAGGTTTAGCACAGACACTTATATAATGCAGGTTAGGGAGATCGTGAGGCTCAGCCCACGTCCGAATCGATAACAGCTCACGTCATAAAAACTGGAAACCGCTGTAATTAACGCGTCCGTTAATGACTCATAAATAATTTTTCCAACCAGCAAAATAAAGCTCGGCTCGGCGAGATTCCCGCAACCCGGAACCCGCGGCGTGCACGCGTCGTGACGAGGCGGGCAGCGTCAGAGGAGTGCGTGAGGGCTTCTCTCCTTGTCACACCTTATTGAGTGGTGCAACACTCTACTATATAAGGTGGTCCAACTCCCCTTCCACTAGCAATGTGGGACTAAACTTTAGCACCACTAGCACGGCCATATTCTGCCATGCACAAATGGGCCAAAGAGAATTTTAGAATTTGTCTAATGGCTAGCAGCCCAATACTCATCAAATTCTAATAAAACGTATTGTTGTTCTTCTCTGAAATATCCTGTCACTACTTGGGCTAATTCAGCTGAATTAGAGTTCTGCAGAATGCACTCTACAAGACTACGATCATTCATTCAGATGGATCCCGAAGAATTCACTGGATTCAGTTTAGAGTTGGGAGAATGCACTCTACGAGACTAGGATCATTCTTTGCTTGCATTAGAGTTGGGAGGTTTGCCTCGCGCAACAAGGACGTCGACAACAACATTAGCAACAAGGGTGTCAACGACGGCGTGGGGATATGCCTGACTTTGCTTGCATTAGAGGTTCGCCTATAATGATCTTTGCTCGCACACGCACAGTTTACCACTAAACCGTCGAGCACAAATTACAATGGAAGAGAGAAATGTGTCTAGATTCAGACATAACACTACATTAAAAACTGCGCTCAGTGCAATAAACAACTACAGGTGCGAATGAAAAAAGTCAGTTTTTTTTTTACCTGAAAACTATAGGGACAGCAAATTTTATTAGAAGAGAACAATATATACAAGATGTAAGAAGGGAATGTACAAAAGGGCTTTAGAGCATCCCACTCGGGATTCCAGGCCGAAATCCGGAGCAACTTTGGTCTGGACGAAACTTGATTCCGGCCTGGGAACGCCGAGTTTCCCACTCGGCCGGGTTCCCGCGTTCGGCGAAATTCAGACGAAATTGATAAATTTAGGCGAATTTCATTAAACTTGGGCAAATATAGGCAGATTACATTGAATTAAAAACTACATTAATAGATAATAAACTAAAAACAGTAAAAAAGGCCGCCGTCGTCGCCTTCGCCGATGCCATCGCCGCTTCTACATGTCGAAGTTGCCGTAGAAGGACGTGTAGCCGGAATCGGCCCTCCATCGTCCTCGCCGCTGCCGTCGTCGTTGTCGTCGCTCGGCGGCTGTGGCGGGCGAGAGCTCACCTGGCCGGTGTCGCCGCACCTCCAGGGTTGGTAGGAGGGGCCGGCTTCATCGTCGTCGATGACGACGAGCGGCGCGCCCTGGTAGGCGAGAACGCGGCCAGACCAGGCATGGCGTTCGGCCTCCTGCTACAGGCGATGGACGCACTGCCGCTCCATCTCCTCCTAGTCCGCCCTGGACCAGGCGAGTATGTCAGGCGAGGACGGATCCACCGGCGGCTGCGGTGCCGCCTCCCGGAGGGGCTCCTCCACCGCCATCTTGACGGTGAATGCATCCTCGTCGACAGGCACCGCCCAGTCCTGTGGCTCTGGCTTCGTCCTGCGAAGGCGGAGACGGCCGGTGGGAGGCGTCGGAGCACGCGGCTCGTTGATGATGATGTGTCGCGACCTGGTCCTCGGCGGCGATCGGACTGGTGTCTCCGTCTCCCGCTTAACCGGCCGGAGCAGCGGCGAAGACGCCGGCGCAAACCAGGAGGAGTGGGTCGCCGAGGCAGAGGAGGAAGAGGAGAGGATGGCGCCTCGCCCTCGATGCCGGCATGGGGTTGCGGGGAAGTCGAGGCGGGGCTCGTTGCCGGCATGGATGTGCTCCAGCATGGCGGCTAGGGTGCGCCCGAGAGCGCTCCACCAGCGGCGGCGCCCATCCGCGTTGTTCCTCTTCGGTGGCGAGCCCGGCGGCCCCTCGTGGCGGGCGAGCGCCTGCTGCCGCCGGTGGGCGAGATGCTGCTCCCAGAAGACGCGGTTGTCAGGATCCTCAGCAAGGTCCGGGTCCTCCATGGCGGCGATCGCCGCCGCTGTCTCGTCGTCGAGCTCCTCGGGCTTCGGCTCCGGCGGGATCGGGATCCCACCGACGCTGAGCCTCCAGACGGTTGGGAGGGGATGTCCGGTGGCACCATATAGCCCGCCTCGTACAACATGCGGGCCTCCCACGGCTGGAGGGTGCGGCGGCCGAAGCCATTCACCGCCCCTGGGTCGTCGTGGTACCTTTCGCCCATGGTGGTTAGTGTGGGAGTGCAGGGAAGGAGAACTCAGAGTTCGCCGGAGTTGGGGAGCTGTGGACGGGGAAGTGGAGGAGCGTTGGAAATGAGTGAAATGAGCCGGCGAGGTCGTCGGATTATATAGGCCGAAGGAGGCGGCGAAGGCGGGAGTAACGGCGAGGACGGAGAAAGCGGAAACCATGGGAAGTTACTGCCCGCCGGTCCGTCGCGGGAGCCAAGGGGGCGGAGGTGGCGCGGCATTACGGCGACGCATGGCCGACGTGACAGACAGTTATTGCCCAGCGGTCGCCTCGTGGTTCCGAGGAGAACGACGACTCGGCTTCTGTCGCTGACTGGGCGGGTCCACACACGTTTCGCCCGACGTTCTCTGGGCGTTCCTGGGATCCTGGAAATGGCATGGGAAGACCGGGCCAAAGTTGGTCCAAATTCGGATGAAAAAAGATTCATGAAAATATGACTAAGCCGAATTTCAGCGTTCGAACTTAATTTCGACGTCCGGATCGACGTCCTGAGAATGCTAGTAAAGATGCTCTTAGCACAAGGCAAAAAAAAATTCCTTTTAAAAGGAAAAGACTAAGCTCTAATCGAAGGTGCTAGTACATTATAAAAAACTAGAGCATTCCTATGCTTCGAACATTCCAGGCGAACGTCACTTGTGACCGATTTGTTGTTTTTGACTATGCTTCTCTCTACAGTTATATTGTTCTAGTGCATATTCTAAACAAACTATTTGTAAGTACTGGAAGTTACAAATAAGGTCATTAACTACTTGGACATGTGAAGTAAACAAAATAAGTTCACACTGGTGGAAAAAGGGCCTCAAGTCCCGGGCCGCAACGGGCTCTAGTCCCGGTTTTGGGCCCGGGACTGCGAAAAAGGGACTAGAGGCCCCCTAGTCCCGGCTCGCAACGGCTCGCAACTGATAACAGCCACGTGGTTGTTTCAGCGCCGAGGGGGGCGGAAACCCTCTAGTCCCGGGCTGTAACACCACCCGGGACTAAAAGGTTTCCTGCCGCGGCAGAGAAACACCACATTTCTCTGCCGCGGCATAGATTGTGTATTTCCTTTTTTTTTGCCATTTTGTTCCTTTTTCGTTTTGTGTTTCACTATAACAAACATATATTTCAGTATACATATTATACGCTACTACATACACAGTACACGTCGATGCATTTATATAATTAATCGATCCGTTGCAAGCATACATATAATCAATCATATCAAAAGGAAGAAATGTTTTGAAATTACATGGTCATTAATGAATATATATATCATATGAGCTACATGGAGATGACTAAAGCAAATCGAGTTCCACGCCATTCGCATAATGCTCTCCATGTACATCAAGGACTTCCTTCATCATAAATCCCGCCAGCTCCTCTTGAATTGCTCTTATGCGTTGGTCTGGCTCTAGTTTCTCTCGCAAATCATAAATATAATGTGAGTCAACTTTCCGCTCACTGGACAACTCGCGGATGTACTCGCAGACGTAGTATCCACATAAATGAGTTTCCGATGGCTGTTGTAAACTCTTCGCCATTTTATAAGTTAGCTCCTCTTTGAATGGACCTGGTATTTTATGTCTGAACCGTGTCCAACACCTGCTCGGCAAAGAAAATGAACAAAGGAGTTATTAGTTACTTGATATCAGGAAATGAATGAAATAGGACGATATAATGCGATAATGATTGAAATTACTTATGGAGTATTGCTTTCATGTCTCTCCACTGCTCTTGGTCCCAACTTAATGAGTCGTGGACTTCAACTAGGGAGTTGTCAACTTGAATGTTTAGCAAGATCCAGTGAAATCTGCGGACATTTACATAAGCATACATGCATAGCTCATCCAGTAAGCAAAAATAAAATGTGTACAAGATATAAACACTCACTTGAAGTTGTAAGAAAATAGTATTTCCTTAACAAAATTATGCTCGGTTAAGAACCTGGATAGGTCTTCCTCCACGTCTTTGGGGTGATTCTTTAACGTATATTCATTAATGATATATGGGTCAATGAACCCAACGTCGTATCTTCTAGCTCTTTTGCATTCAAGCATCTTCATTCTGCGGAATATAATATCATCATACAAAAGGATATATAGTTAGGATAATATATTAAATGCAATGAACGAGCTAAAGCTACAAACTTAATTATAGAAATAAATAACTTACAGACAGTAGCAACCAATGATAGATTTGTCGAGGGCGCGCTGGTTGTATAACTGAAACAGTTCGGTCATTTGAACCTGAATCGAGTATGGTTTAAAGTGATGCTCCTTTCTAAAGTCCACCGGAAACCAATCTTTATGATGCTTTTTTTCTGCTTGCGACATGTACCATTCATGCAGATTTCGCATATGTGTGGATAGACGCGCGAGCTCCTCATTACTGACTAGGGGCTGCCCTTGGACATACTGCCGTACTATCTGACCCACTGGCGTATCTTCATAGCCTAAATATTGATCAAGAGACATATTTGCTTCGTTAGCAAGTGCTTTGGCCTCCGATATAGTGATTCCCATAAGTGCAACATTATTACGGGCTCTAGGGTCCATTATTTGCATGTCCATATCCATTTCAGCTCTGAAGGCCTTGTCGAGGTCTGAAATGACTTTGAGCGGGGTGACCGATTGATTCTTCTGTGCTCCGAGCTGGGAAACTTGCTTCTCGCTTTTTGCACTTGTGATTTTTTTCTTCTGTGCTTGCTTAATAATCTCCCGGTTATAGTCTGATTCCAGATTCATCGATATCTGGGATGGTTGCTCAAGAAAGGACTTAGCCCACTTTTTGGTTTTTTCGTTATATATCGGCTTTGGCTCAGGCTTTTGGGTGCAAAATGCGTCTTAACTTGGGCAGCCACATCCGCGTTAGTTTCCTCATCGGTCTTGTCATAAGGTCTCTTTGGAAGAGCCGGCGGGATATCGACTATCTTCGGCGTTTGACCTTTCTTCGATGTGGGGCACGGGGGACCGTCGAACTTCCGTTTCTTCGACGAGGTAGTAGTATTGCATGGAGGCGGAGGCGAAGATCGAGTTGATGTACTCCTGCTGTGGCGATCGTCAGCGGGGCGGGGTAGACTTGGAGGTTGGCGATAATCGGGTTGGGGTGGACTTGGAGGTTGGCGATAATCGGGTTGGGGTGGACTTGGAGGTTGACGATATTCGATGCGGGGTGGATTTGGATTCCTTGGAGTCGGTGGCCTTGGCGCCGAGCCTGGAAACTTGATGTACTTCTTATTCCATAGAATGATGTTGCGCTTGACATCTCCTAGTTTCGTAAGGCCTTCAGGCGTAGCGATTTCAATCTCTAGGTCTGCAAAATCCTCCACTATGTCATCCACCGTGACACGAGCATAGCCTGGTGGAATCGGAAGTGAATGGTGGAGTGCTCCAGGTAGACAAGGTAAAGCAGTGCCGATCTCCACCTTGAAGGACAGGTTGTTCATTGGCTGATGTAGCTCACATTGTGCCATCTCTCTGACATCATCCACGGGGTAGTGAGGAGCCGGTGCATCATCCAGCAGTGCTTGATCATCAGCACGGACCTCCATGGAACCACGCCGCTTCTCCGTTGGCTAAGATCCAATGCAGGATCATCAGACCGCGGGTGAGTTGACGACGGTGGCCTTTGGCTAATTTCATGCATGAGGTTCTTCAGATCAGCTAGGTCCTGCTCTACCCTGGAGATCCGGTCTGCCTCCTGGTCCTTCTTTCTCTGACGGCTTCTATAACTGGCATCGTACTGAGGAAACCCTTTCTTCCACGAGACATTAGCGCCTTTGCCTCGTGTTCGTCCTCCCTTTTCAGCATTCCCTAGGGCGCCTGTCAGCTCGTCGTTCTCTATCTCGGGACGGAACAATCCCAATTGAGCATCGTTCATTGCTTGAATAAGGTCTTGGGAGGGTTTTAGAATTTTATCATGAAATAATGTCTTCCATGTTTCTGGGTCCAAGGATCCCCCGTGCCCGTACCACCAGTGCTTTGACCTCTCGGGCCATCCATCTGTACCAGGAGCGACGCCTATAGCCTTCATATCCTTCTCCATAGTTTCCCACTTAGGGATGGCACTCTTGTAGCCACCTGTCCCCATTTTATGATGGTATTTCTTGTTGGCAGCATTTAACGCGTTCTTTGCTGACTTTGCCTTTGCTTTATCAGAATGCTTGTACTGTACAAAATCGGGCCACTGTTCTCTCAACTTCTCGTTTACTCCTTTGAAGTCTGGAGTTTTCTTTTTCGCGACATATTTCGCGTATAAACTTTTCTTGTGGTTCCGGTACAGTTCAGCCATCTTGCTTAGTTCCCACTGAAAGTACAAAGGAAGTCGCCTAGAGGGGGGTGAATAGGCTTTTAAAAATATTATGATTTAGGCTCAAGTAAATGCGGAATAAAACTAACGTTTAATTTATTGAGCACAAAACCTAGTCACTAAGTTTACCTAGGTGCACCAACAACCTATGCTAAGCAATACAAGCAACAAGGTGATAGCAAGGTATAAATACTTCAAGCACGATGGCTATCACAATGTAAAGTGCATAAGTAAAGGGTTCGGTTGAGAGATAACCGATGGACGCGGAGACGAAGATTTGTTTCCCGAAGTTCACTTCCAAAGAAGCTACGTCTCCGTTGGAGAGGTGCGATGGCGCAATGCTCTCCGAACGCCACAAATGGCTCACCTCGAGGTGTGGTGGCTCGATGCTCACCCAACGCCACACAAGGCCTCACCCCGGATGCGGAAGCACGCAACTCACCGACGCCACAAAAGGCTCACCCTATTCTCCCAAGTGCGCACCACAAAAGGTGGGCACTTGCTCCACTATGGGACGCTTGAGGGCGGTCACCGAACCCGTACAAGATTGGGGCTAACTCCACAACTCAATTGGAGGCTCCCAACAACAAAGCCACAAAAGGCCAACAATGCCACAAAAGGCCAACAACGCCACAAAAGGCTAACAACGCCACAAAAGGCTACAAGACCACAAAAGGTCAACAAGACCACAAAAGGTCAACAATCCAACCACACAACCGTCTAGGGTTCCAAGGAACCCAAGAGAAACAAGCTCACAAGCTTGAACTCGTCGAATCTCCGAGGAGAACTCAAACCTATGCACCAAATGCAAGGGCAAGTCCTTCTCTCCCAAATTCCAACAAAGCTACAAAAGCTATTGGGGGAATAAGGGAGGAAGAACACAAGAGGAGAACTCAAACCTATGCAACAAATGCAAGGGCAAGTCCTTCTCTCCCAAATTCCAACAAAGCTACAAAAGCTATTGGGGGAATAAGGGAGGAAGAACACAAGACTCTCCAAGATCTAGATCCCAATGATTCCTTCACAAAGAAGGGATTTGACTTGGGAGGATTGTAGATCTAGATCTCCTCTCTCAAATCCCTCAAAAAGATGCAAGAATCATAGGAGGGGGAAGGGAGAGGGAAAGCTTCTTCAAGGTTGACAATGGAGGAGAGAGAGAAAGCCAAGAACCAAGAAGAAAAGCTAGTACCCACGAAGGGGAAGAGGAGCCCCTTTTAAAGGGCTCCTAGATCTGCCTGTTATGGGCATTCGCGACACCTAGCCGGAACTTCCGGTGGGAGGCCGGAAGTTCCGGTGGCACCCAGCCAATGGTCGAAAATTGCGGAGCGAGAAACTGAAAAAACGAATCATGGCCGGAACTTCCGGCTCTTGGGCGGAAGTTCCGCCCAGCCTGGCTTCGACGGTCATCAGACCGTTGACGCCCGCTCCAGAAGCGCAACCGGAAGTTCCGGTCAAGACAGACCGGAAGTTCCGGTGAACTTCCGAGCAAGTTCCGACAAAGTTCCGGCAAATAGAACGCTTCAAAACAGAAGGTTACTGAGCGTGAGCGGAAGAAGACCCGGAACTTCCACCGGAACTTTCGGCGGCAAAGATGCCCTAGCGGAACTTCCGGTGGGAAGCCGGAACTTCCGGTCAGGGAAATTCCAGAAACCAGAAAACCAGAAACGCAATAACTTTTGCATCCGAACTCCAAACGGGATGAAACCAATTTTGTTGGAAAGATAACAACGAATAGAATCCAAAAAAAAATCGAAATATTGGGTATCACCTTGGGAAAAATATCATAAATATATATGTGAAGTATCCCCCAAGGTGTGGAGCCGGAAAACTCGCAAGATCAAAATCCGCAATAAGATATGCAAGTGAAATCCTTAGATGATGAACTAGAGCTTGTTATGATGATGACCACAAGCTCTAGATCCTCTCATGGACAAGAACCAACTAACAACCAAGAAAGATGATGCTATGAATGCAAAGGTTTGAGCTCTCTCCGAACGATGCAAACGAGACACCCGCTTGAGAGCCCCTCTTGATAGTACAGCTATCTATCCTAAACCCTGTCTCCCAACTAACAACACGAGACCAGCAAAAGAGAAGCCCTATCAACATACCTTTGCCTCGAGCATCCCACTTGAACTTGATGTAGACCGTCTTGTTCTTCTATAGTGGGAACACCTTTCTTGTTTGCTCTTGCTTGCTCTTGCTTGATGAAGACTTGCAAAATTCTCCCCCATACTCCATGGGGAAACCTCTTCTTTGAACTTGTCTTCATCATTCCATGAGCACGAGGATGGCAAGCTTCAAGCATGAGATCTTCTAGAGATGGCGCATCTTGAGCTTGTCCTTCTTCATCCTTACTTGAGGTTGATCCATCTTGATGCAACTCTTTGCACATGCCTTGATCGACCTTCAAGCTCCTTCTTTCTTCATGATTCCAACCTTGAGACCAACACATGGCCCAAGCGATGCCAATGGACAAACCTACAAGTGAAACTCAATTTACACATTAGTCCATAGAGATTGTCATTAATTACCAAAACCACACATGGGGGCATACATGCCCTTTCAATCTCCCCCATTTTGGTAATTGATGACAATCCCTTAGCGAGGGTTTAAATATGACAATTAACGACCAAAGTGGTTGCCCCAACATCAAATACTACACAAGTATGTGATGTTGGTACAACCATAATATATAGAGCAAACTCCCCCACAATCTCTGCATGTGTGATGAACTTGAATTTCATTGCATAGATTGCCAACCGTTACCGTTGGTTGAGTTTCCTCCATATATTCAACATGCAAAGCAAACACAAAGATGCAAGAGCATGAGAGGCAAATGCTTAAGAACACACTCAAAGCAAAGGCCAACTTCCCTTAAACCCTCCAAAACTTCTCCCCCATTGGCATCGATTGCCAAAATGGGTGAAAAGTTCTAGACGGCCAACATAGTGAGAATTCCTCCAAAGGTGTGCATATGCACAAGGCAAATGATGAGAACTAGGGAGGAAGTAAAACTATATTGAGGAACCAAAGAAAGCAAAAAGGAAAAGAAAGAAAAGAAAAGGAAAAGGGCTTCAACAAATGAAGCGAGCAAACAAAAGATCCAAAAGAAACAAATGAAACACCATCAAATGATGTCAAAAGGAAACAACAACCAAAAGAGTGTTTAAATAAAAATAGAGAAGCTCCCCAAACTTTGTGCAAAGATTAGAATACTTGTATTGAATACAATATGCACAAATATGGAATCCTTGCTCCCCCATAAGCATTTAAACCACAAGAAACGAGAAAGAAGGAACATGTGCATCATTAAATGAATTATAGAAGCTCCCCAAAGATTGTGCACAAATTATAGTAATTATATTTGGAAACAACATGCACAACCATGGAATCCTCACTCCTTCAAAACCATTTAGTAATGCACACAAAATACAATAATTTGGAAACCACCGAAGAATCAAAATGAAGTAAGAGGTGATTTCCAAGAAATGCAAAAACAACCAAATATTGATCTTCTCTTGTGTGTATAAATTTTTAGGTGGAAAATATCACAAAGACATATAACCACAAAGAAACATGCACACACAAAATAGATACTCAAGAAAGCACATGAAGACCCAAAAAGAAGTCATAGAATATACCAATAAGATGTTTTGCTTGAAAGCATGCCCAAGGGCTCAAATATATCTTATTGTACATCAATGAGCTTCAAACACCAACATACCCCATACAGCACAACTATTCTCAAGGGAAGAAGAGGATAGAAGGAATATATGGGGAAAGGCAACAAGTATCACAAAATAGAAATCAACTTGGCAAAAATTCTCACTATTGCACATGAGGGATATTGAGGAAACGATATGCAACAAAATTGCTAGATTGACATATTTGGGATTAGTGAATCATGAGCATGATTTAGTATAGTCCCCATTATATGCACTCATCTCAACATACACACATTTGCAATAGAGAGAACTCTTCAAAGCCAAATCAAGAAATCCTACATATGGAAGAACACAAATTCATGCCAATAAGCAACCTACACAAGGTTGGGAACAAGATATGTACGCATGAGAGAGAGATACTTGTTACCGAGATATAATTGGTAGGATGAAGATGATATGAATTCGTTGATCATCCTAGCTTGCATCCAACTAACATGTAGACGCCACTTCTTCCTTGTTCAAGATACAAGCACCCAATATATATCTCCAATGTACCTAAAACACAATTAAGTACACTATGGTCCCCAAACAAATTGGGTCCAAAGTAGTTAGTGAAACTACAATACATAGGAGAGCCCCCACACAAATATGTGCATATTGATATGCAATTGAATTTCATGCACATCTTAGCCCATTAGGATTTGGTGGAGTTTCCCCTATATATTGGATCAAAGAAAGCAAGCATGCCATAATATAAACAAGAAGTAAATATGCATGCATAGGCTTTCAAGAACCAAAAGGAGATACAATTTGAACAAAAACACCAAGTAAACCAATAAGACACACACAAAAGTGTGACTCGACAAAAGGTGTCCAAATTATATCGAAGAGCCAAATCAACACATGAAAGAACACAAGTTCAACAAATGAACTCGAAAGAGCCAAAGAAAAAGGATAACAAAAATACCAAGACTCAAGGATTTATCTCATCCTAAAAGAAAAAAACAAGAGAAACGGAATGAGATAAAGCCAACTCCCAACGAGAGCGAGGAAATAATAACCAAAACAAACTCTTCACACTTTTCATGATGGCACACAAAGTACCAACACAAAAAGGATCGAGCTTCCAAGCAAAAACAGATCAAATCAAGAAGCATAAAACAATGTTCTAGATAATATAGGAGAGCTCCCCCATAAGTAGAGCATTATATATAATTTTGCCTTTGAATGCAAAATGCCCACAAATGAGATCATCACTACTACCTACACTAAGTAAAACACAAGGGGAAATAAATAGAATAAGAAGATCCACAAGAGGCAAGGAAAGCTTGGGAGCAACTAGACAAACAATATATTGGCCAAAGATAAGATAAATAAGAAAAGGCCAAAATGAATATGATCAAAGAATCCTACCATATATTAAATACTAATTGTCCAAGGACAAGAAGTAATAGGGATAATTTTCCCGAGGTTGTTTGCAAGGATATCCAAGGTCATATTCACACAAAGAAGCATATAACAAGATAGGAATTAAGCTTGATGCTTCGAAAGAGATTCTTGATTGCTTCAAATAGTCACACAATCACTAGTGAATGGATTAAATAGAAGCAAGTGGTTCCCATGAGGATATGTAGATCCAAATATGAGGAAACACATACCAAGAATCACTCTCACAAACAAGATCCAAAAGATGAGCAATAAAAATATTTAATTAAATTGGAACTTGTATGAGCAAATGTGCCACATAGGAACTAGATAATCCTCAATATCAAATCTAAGTGGCACTACCTCAAATGTCCACATTTTCTAGGTTTGTAATATGCACAAAGCATATGACTCCCCCATGATGTGATAAACCAAGAAATCTCAACAAGAGGCAAGAAAATCAAAATAGAGGTATTAATGGACATTGTGGAATATTAGTTTCTCATGAGAGAGACATACCACATAGAGACTAGATAAACATGCAATAAAACTACTAAGTGTTTTTCCTCATGTACACTCATTTTAGGATTGTGGAATGCCCAATCATGACACTCCCCCAAAACGGAATAGTCCATTAATCCCTCATAAGAGCCAAATAAGATACCTACTAGAAACAATAAAGGCTCCAAACCAAAACACAAATACATGGTGTGCTAACCAACATACACAAATATACATCATAGATCAATATAAGTAAGTGGGAAGCACAACATGTACAAACACATGCAAGGTACAAAACCAACACATGCACAAGGGAGCAAGTAACTATAAATGTAAAGGAGTTAAGCACAAGTTATCGGAAGGAGGAACATTGGATATAGAATAGATGCATGATAACCCAAATAACTTGACTTTCATAAGAAGGAATAGATGAAGATCCCTCAAATCTTCATAAGGTTGTCAAGTCTTCAATGCCCTCCAAAAACACCTATTGATCAAGTTTTAGCTTGTTGGTCCCCAACCAAGTTGGGTCCTAAGAAGTTATTCACAATAGGTTTGGCCACCCAAATGGTTCTTCTCTTGACACCACTTTGGGCACCAACAAATTTGGCAAACACATTTCCCATCTCATCCTTACGAAGAAAATAAGCATCATCAATCAAGATAGGATGAGATGAGGAGATACCCATGGTGCATGAGGAAGAAAGGTGCCCCTTCTCACGGGATATGTAGCAAGTTCTTCTCTTGCCATCTTTCTTCTTGGGAGGAGCTGCACCATGAAGAAGAGCTTGAGGATTCTTGGGAAGAGGCCCATATTGAGCTTGTGGAGGAGCTTGAGGCCGCTTCCCTCGTTGCTTCCCACTAAGAGGCTTCTTCTTCAATGGGCAATCCCTCACATGATGCCCTTCTTCCTTGCACTTGAAGCAAACAATGTTGGCCGGATTCTTCACTTGTCCTTGGCCCTTCTTGTTGTTGCCCTTGTGCTTCAACGAGTTAGTGGGCTTGCTCTTGGTGTTCGAGTTGAATCCAAGCCCACTCTTGTCACTTGGGGGTCGTCGCACACTCAACATATTCTTGAGCGTGGTCTTCCCTTCATGACACCTTTTCAAGTCATTCTTCAAAGAAGTGACTTGAGCCTTGAGCTCTTTGACTTCCTCTACATGCTTAGTATCAACAACAATACTAGAGGAAGTAGAAGCTTCATTTTTAGAGCAACAAGGCAAATGATGCAATTCATCACAAGATTTAGCATGGTTGTGAGAGGATGAATTACAAGGACTAGCACATGGCAATATAGCATTAGGAGTAGATGTAGTGCTAATGTCCACATGAGGCCCACTAGATGTTACCTTTGACACAATGGCCTCATGAGCTAACCTTAGCCTACCATGGGAGACTAGAAGATCCTCATGCGAGCTTGAGAGCTTGGCATGACTTTCTTCTAATTTCCCATAGTTGCTAGTTAGCAAAGAAAGTTGAGCCTTTAGCTCAACAGTCTCCTTCAAGATAGATGCTTCACAAGAAATAGAGTTAGTAGAACACGCATCATCATTTAAGGCAAGAGGTGAGGTCAACTTGGAAAGCTCTTTAGAATAAGAAGCTTCAAGTTGCTCATGTGACTCGGTGAGTTTAATGAGATCACCCTTAATGACCCTAGAGCCATTGTTGAGGTGCTCAAAATCCTCAAGGAGTTTAGCATAAGCAACTTCAAGTTCATCATTTTTAATTTGAAGGGAACGTGCCACCTCAAGATCTCTATCATGAGATTTCTTCACTCTAGATAGCTCTAGAGAAAAGGTCTCCTCAAGAGATTCCTTAGTGGTTTGTTCCACTTCAAGAGCTTCATTTAGGTTTGCAATGTCATTAGCATACTCACTCTCAAGACTACCCATTTTTTCAATAGTATCCTCATGCTCATCAATAAGTTGCCTACTTTCTATAGCATATGTCAATATTTCAGTGAAAGTAGAGCAAGCATTTTTATTAGGATGAAGAGCACGAAGGACTAGCCCCCCCTTCTCTTTTAAGGAAGCAACATCATCATCTACTTCTATATGATCAATATTCACATCATCATGAGATATATTGGAGTCCAAAGGAGAGGTTACCTTTGAACCCTTAGCCATGAGGCACAAGTGAACATTGGAAGAGGATGATGATGAGGGAACACATGAAGCTCTAATGACAACCTTGCCTTGGCCCACACAATCTTCACTTTCCCCTACATGGTTAGCAACACAAGAACTAGAGGAAATAGAAGCACATTGTAACACCCTCAGAATCGGCCCTATGCAAGTTTTAGCGCTTCCCGCCAAACCCGCATAGAAACGATTCAAAGGTGCCCACCAGGCACTTGCATGCGGGTGGAAAACGAAGTAATATCATTACACAATAGTCCTCGATGGAACCCACAAAACATATATATACAACAGCGACTCAATGAGTCAAGAATACAGATATACAATACAAAGATCCAAATCACCTGGAAAACGATACAGCGTCCGAGTACGGACAAGATGCAAATTGAGCTAAGAGCCCTGAAGAATAACCAATGGCGTCCATAACCCTGCCCAGGCCAAGCCGGAAGGGTAACCCTGCTAACGACGTCGATATCAAAACATGCTAAAAACAAAAGGGGTGCCGACAAAAGGGCAAAGGAAAAAAGAGAGTGGTCGGTACTGAGGCCAGTACACGGCGAGACTAGAATTCGGCGGTCCTCGCCTACATAGGTATGGTGGACTGAAGCGGCAGCGGCAGCATGCACTAAACAACCTATAGAGACTCGATACAACTGTCAGCTATCAGAGAGAGATAAGAAAGACCTATTCGAAACCATCCTGATTCTACCACCAAGCATACCCATCCTGGTATGTCCCCCTCGAGACCAAACGAGGAAGTCAACCGAGGAACTCACACAGTTGGCAGTTTTATTTATTCAGTTATCGTTGCAGCAATTACTAGTCAGGTATAGATAGTCATCATGATATAATAAGCAGTGGGCACTTTTAGTTAACCATTCCGTTGTAGTTGCAACACTTACTAGTCAGATACAATTAGCATGAGATATCCCAAACCCAGCAGTTGTTGGTACTTTTATTTAGCCATTCCGTTGTAGTGGAGCTGATTACTAGTCATATCGGATACAAGTCAAATTATAACAATAAACTTTAGTTATAGTTGTCTATCATCGAGAACTGTGCTCCAAGTCGTCCATAACCGCGGACACGGCTTCTCGAAAAGATTTAACCCTGCAGGGGTGCACCAAAGTTTCCACACGCACCTACACCCTTGTTGTCAGATCAGGTAGGTACAAGATCACAAAACATACACCCAACGGTATGTCGACGGGGTTTCGGACACAACGTTTCCCAGACCCAAAGCAAGCACGGGGGGCCACCCCACTAAGCTACCCGTAACGAAGTCGGCCGTTCTCCGAGACGGACCCAGGGTTTGTGTCGACGGCTGTAAACGACTGGGAACCCGAAAGTGTGACTGGGCTTGTCGATACAGCGAAAACGTATCACGGGGTTCCTAAACGGTACAGGCGCTCCACGCGCAATCGTAAATAAAGCATTAAAGCATGGCATAAGTACAGGATAGTAATAAAGCCCCAAACTACTTTGTGGCCCCTGGTACAGTACTTTGAAATCAGGTACTAATCGATGGGGGTGCCCACACACCCCACATGTGGTTAGCGCGCTCGATCTCAGAACAGGTGTCAAGAACTCGGGGTCCTACGGGACACCAGTGAGCGGTTAAAAACCAAATATTGTCTATTACCCACCGGTGCCTCTGCATTTACCTACTTTAAATTTTAGTTATTAAACGGTAATTAAAGTTATAATCATCTCCAACATTAAACATAAGGCATTACTCCAACAACCGTGGAACATCGATGGCGCGACGCAACACCTGCGCAAGCAACTACGACTCGCAAGGCTGACTATCTACCAAACAACAGGTAATAGGATGTGTCCAAGGCAATTTAATGGCTGCAAGGGATATCACGGGCACGAAAACTAGAGCATCGCAACACAGATAGCAATAGATCAATAGGACGGAATAAATACTATAAAAGTAAGATAGGTAGAAAGGGGGAGATGCTCGCCTGAAAAACATTGCTGAAGGTACATCCGAAGATCGGGTCAACTCTCGCATCAACTCATCGGCCTAATCCGTGAAGAAGCAAACACTAGAATAAACACGGAATGCAATATTTAATACTACGACAGAAAATCGGGCATGATGCATGTATGATGTTTGGCATGGCAAGGATGCGATGCAATTAGGCAATATTAAGCGGAACCGGAGTCCCGACAATTAGATATATGGTTCTAGTTGTTTAGATACCCCGCAATTTAAATGTTGTTTTATCAAGGCAAAACATGGCATTGGTTCACTATGCAAATTTAAAAGGATCTCATATTAGACTAGATTCACCCGCATATGGTCTCCATTGTTTAATAACTAAAATTATGTGAGACCCTGGCGCATGGCTCAATAGGATTGATAGGAAACCCATACCAACAAGTTGCAACTTTTTTTCCGGAAGCTCATTCGAAAAGAACTCTAAGGTTAAGCGTGCTTGGCCTAGAGCAATTCTAGGATGGGTGACCGACCGGGAAGTGGGTAACCGGGTGCGCATGAGTGAGGACAAAGTGCGCAAAAAAGACTAGTGTTGGTCTGTGGGGCTAGTCTAGAGATCCTATTGAGCTGCCAGAAGTGACAGCCGTCGGTCCGGAGTGACCGGAGGTGTTACAAATTGGTATCAGATCCGACCCTCGCGGTTAAACGGGCGTGTGCGGGTCAGTGGCGGACATGTGGCGCATGGCGCGTGTGGCCCGGAGTGGACACGGCATGGCACATGTGCCGGCACTGGACGCACAGACGTGTGCCAAGAGGGGACGTTCCTGGCTTGTGGTTGATCGACGAGGACGTCGATCTTCTAAGGGTGGGTGTATGTGAGACCCTGGCGCATGGCTCAATAGGATTGATAGGAAACCCATACCAACAAGTTGCAACTTCTTTTTCGGAAGCTCATTCGAAAAGAACTCTAAGGTTTTACGTGCTTGGCCTAGAGCAATTCTAGGATGGGTGACCGACCGGGAAGTGGGTAACCGGGTGCGCATGAGTGAGGACAAAGTGCGCAGAAAAGACAAGTGTTGGTCTGTGGGGCTAGTCTAGAGATTCTATTGAGCTGCCAGAAGTGACAGCCGTCGGTCCGGAGTGACCGGGGGTGTTACACACATTCATCATGGCAACAAGGCAAAGCAAGCATATCATCATGAGACATATTCAAGGAATTTATACATGATATGCAAGGGCAATCAACACTAGGATGTAAATCACATATGGTCCTACATGTGTTCACGCCGAAAGATACAACATTGCAATGAGATAGAGACAAAGAATCATGAATGGAAATCTCACTATCTACATTGCAAGTTCTATCACCAATCACCATATCATTACCTTGTGACAACTCACATGTTGGTGTAGTGGAAGAAGATGAGAACTCATCGCGGCCGGAGGTGGATGGAACACAATCATCCTTATCAAGCTTGGACACATCATATTTTGCTTGAAGCTTGGTCCAAATATCATGAGCATTCCGAAAAGGCATGATTGAGGAAAGAACTACAAAGCTCACAACATTAACAAGCGCATTAGATGCTTGAGCTTCGAGATAAGAGTTTGTCTTCTCCTCCAAAGATAGATTTTGGGGATCCTTAGGAGGAGACAAGCCCATATCTAGAATACGCTCAATGATAGGGTCAATGGCCCGGAAATGACTAAGCATGCGAGTACGCCAAACATCATAATGTGTGCCATCAAAAGTAAATGTGTGAGAGTGCACTAAACCCCTAGGAGACATCTTTACTCTCGAGGCGGTGAAGCCTACAAGCGAGAGACCTTGCTCTGATACCAATTGAAAGTACAAAGGAAGTCGCCTAGAGGGGGGGTGAATAGGCTTTTAATAATATTACGGTTTAGGCTCAAGTAAATGCAGAATAAAACTAACGTTTAATTTATTGAGCACAAAACCTAGCCACTAAGTTTACCTAGGTGCACCAACAACCTATGCTAAGCAATACAAGCAACAAGGTGATAGCAAGGTATAAATACTTCAAGCACGATGGCTATCACAATGTAAAGTGCATAAGTAAAGGGTTCGGTTGAGAGATAACCGATGGACGCGGAGACGAAGATTTGTTTCCCGAAGTTCACTTCCAAAGAAGCTACGTCTCCGTTGGAGAGGTGCGATGGCGCAATGCTCTCCGAACGCCACAAATGGCTCACCTCGAGGTGTGGTGGCTCGATGCTCACCCAACGCCACACAAGGCCTCACCCCGGATGCGGAAGCACGCAACTCACCGACGCCACAAAAGGCTCACCCTATTCTCCCAAGTGCGCACCACAAAAGGCGGGTACTTGCTCCACTATGGTACGCTTGAGGGCGGTCACCGAACCCGTACAAGATTGGGGATAACTCCACAACTCAATTGGAGGTTCCCAACAACAAAGCCACAAAAGGCCAACAATGCCACAAAAGGCCAACAACGCCACAAAAGGCTAACAACGCCACAAAAGGCTACAAGACCACAAAAGGTCAACAAGACCACAAAAGGTCAACAATCCAACCACACAACCGTCTAGGGTTCCAAGGAACCCAAGAGAAACAAGCTCACAAGCTTGAACTCGTCGAATCTCCGAGGAGAACTCAAACCTATGCACCAAATGCAAGGTCAAGTCCTTCTCTCCCAAATTCCAACAAAGCTACAAAAGCTATTGGGGGAATAAGGGAGGAAGAACACAAGAGGAGAAGTCAAACCTATGCACCAAATGCAAGGGCAAGTCCTTCTCTCCCAAATTCCAACAAAGCTACAAAAGCTATTGGGGGAATAAGGGAGGAAGAACACAAGACTCTCCAAGATCTAGATCCCAATGATTCCTTCACAAAGAAGGGATTTGACTTGGGGGGATTGTAGATCTAGATCTCCTCTCTCAAATCCCTCAAAAAGATGCAAGAATCATAGGAGGGGGAAGGGAGAGGGAAAGCTTCTTCAAGGTTGACAATGGAGGAGAGAGAGAAAGCCAAGAACCAAGAAGAAAAGCTAGTACCCACGAAGTGGAAGAGGAGCCCCTTTTAAAGGGCTCCCAGATCTGCCCGTTATGGGCATTCGCGACACCTGGCCGGAACTTCCGGTGGGAGGCCGGAAGTTCCGGTGGCACCCAGCCAACGGTCGAAAATTGCGGAGCGAGAAACTGAAAAAACGAATCATGGCCGGAACTTCCGGCTCTTGGGCGGAAGTTCCGCCCAGCCTGGCTCCGACGGTCATCAGACCGTTGATGCCCGCTCCAGAAGCGCAACCAGAAGTTCCGGTCAAGACAGACCGGAAGTTCCGGTGAACTTCCGAGCAAGTTCCAACAAAGTTCCGGCAAATAGAACGCTTCAAAACAGAAGGTTACTGAGCGTGAGCGGAAGAAGACTCGGAACTTCCACCGGAACTTTCGGCGGCAAAGATGCCCTAGCGGAACTTCCGGTGGGAAGCCGGAACTTCCGGTCAGGGAAATTCCAGAAACCAGAAAACCAGAAACGCAATAACTTTTGCATCCGAACTCCAAACGGGATGAAACCAATTTTGTTGGAAAGATAACAACGAATAGAATCCAACAAAAAATCGAAATATTGGGTATCACCTTGGGAAAAATATCATAAATATATATGTGAAGTATCCCCCAAGGTGTGGAGCCGGAAAACTCGCAAGATCAAAAACCGCAATAAGATATGCAAGTGAAATCCTTAGATGGTGAATTAGAGCTTGTTATGATGATGATGTAGGGTTTCGTAGCATGGAAAACAAAAAAATTCTACCGCATACAAACAAACAAGCCAAGATCTATCTACTAGATTGTAGCAACGAGTCGATAGAATAACTCACCCTCGAAGATTCCAAAGTGTTTAACGAGAGCGGATTCTCGTGGGTGATGTAGTCGTACTCTTCCCGATCTCAAGATCGCGTAGACGATCCTTCCGGCGCTACGTTCCGGCAGCGCTCCCGCAGTCGGTCACACGTTCGGTACTCGACGAAGACCTTCCTCTCCCTTGTTCCAGCAGGCAGCGGAGGTTGTAGCACTCTCCTCGCGATTCCGGCAGCACAACGGCGTGGTACCGGAAGTAGAGGGGAGATCTCACAGGGCTTCGCCTTAAGCCGGAGCGAGTATGGTGGGCTATGAGAAATCCCTCGACGATCTAGGGTTTAGACACGCCGAGGAAGAGGTGCTAGAGCCGGCGGCTAGGGCTTGGTGGTGCCCAAGTCGGCGGCAAGGAGATCCCTAGGCGGCGGCGGCTTGGAGGGCGGCGGCGGCGGCTAGGGTTAGGGTTTTCGGGGCAAGGGACTTGTGTGTCTCTAGGAGGGAGCCCTGCCCCTCCTTATATAGGTGGAGGGGCCGGCCGGCCAAGGGGAGGAAGGGAAGTCCCTCCCCAACTCGGCTTGGGTGGTGCGCCGCCGGTTGGAGGAGGGAAACCCTCCTCAACTCGGTTTCCCACTCCTCCTCCTCTTTCCAAAACTTGCCGTTTGACTTTCAAACTAGCCGTTTGACTTTTCAAACTAGGATTTGAATAAACCCTCTATTTTGAACAGCGATGACACCGAGTACATGATGCAATCATATCAACTTGATATAACACATTCATGTACCCTTCCCCCCCGGAGTGCCGGACATTCTGGAACCTTCTAGAACATTCCCGATGAAAACACCGGAACCATTCTCCATCTCCGAAACAGGACTTTCCTTATATGAATCTTATTCTCTGGACCATTCCGGATCTCCTCGTGATATCCCGAATTCCATTCGAGACTCCGAACAACATTCGGTCTCTTTCTCATTATTCCATAACTACTCAAACAACGTCGAATCATTAAGTGTGTCTTCCTACGGTTCGTGAATTATGCGGACATGATCGAGACACTTCTCCGAACAATAACCAATAGAGGAATCTGGAAATTCATATGGCTCCCACATATTTCTACGATTACTTTGCGATCGAATGAACCACTTACATACGATATCAATTTCCCTTTGTCTCACGATAGTTTACTTATCCGAGGTTATGATCGTCGGTATCTCTGCATACCTAGTTCAACCTCGTTACCGATAAGTACTCTTTTCTCGTTCCCGTGATATGTGATCCCTTGTGAGCCAGTCACATGCTTGCAAGCTAATTGGATGACATTTCACCGAGAGGGCCCAGAGTATATCTATCCGTCATATGGATGGACAAATCCCACTCTTGATCCATGTGTTTCAACCAATACTTTCCGAACACTCAATGCCACCTTTATAGCCACCCAGTTACGGTGTGGTGTTTGATGTCATCAAAGCATCCATCCGGTAAAGGTGATATGCATGATCTCATGGTCGAAGGAATTAGATTACTATGTATCAGAAAGCATATAGCAATTGAACTATTAAAATGACTTGATCTTTATGCTACGCTTATCTATAGGAGTATGTCCACCATATCATTCTCCTAACGATATGATCTTGTTGTTTAATAACATCTCAATGTTTCATGATAGGGAAACCACAATCATCTATTAACCAACAAGCTAGTATTATATAGAGGCTTTACTAGGGACTTCAAATTAAGTTTACAAATCACACAAGTATTAATGTTTCCTTGTGAATACTATTATAGCATGAATGTAAACATTTATCATAAACACAAAGATATAATAATAACTACATTTATTGCCTCTAGGGCATATCTCCAATAGTCTCCCACTTGCACTAGAGTCATCTAATCTAGATTACATGGTAATATACCGAACACCCATGGCAGTTTGGTGCTGGTCATGTTTTGCCCTCGGGAGAGGTTTAGTCAACGGATCCGCCACATTCAGATCTGTGTGTACTTTGCCAATCTTTATATCCCCATCTTGGATATGTTCTCGAATAGCGTGAAAACGTAGCTTGATGTGCTTCAGCTTCTTGTGTGACCTTGGTTCTTGCGCATTGGCTATGGCGCCCATGTTATCACAGTAGATAGACATTGGGTCCAGCGCACTAGGAACCACACCCAGCTCTGTAATGAACTCTTTCATCCATATCGCTTCTTGTGAAGCCTCCGAAGCAGCCATGTATTCCGATTCAGTTGAAGATCTCGCCATAACGCTTTGCTTTGCACTCCTCTAGCTAACTGCTGCACCATTCAAAATAAATACGTATCCAGATTGTGATTTAGAATCATCTGGATCGGTGTTCCAACTAGCATCGGTGTAACCATTAACAACGAGTTATTCATCACCTCCATAAGAAAGAACCATATCCTTAGTTCTTCTCAAGTACTTAAGGATGTTTTTGACCGCTGTCCAATGATCCACTCCTGGATCACTTTGATATCTGCTAGTTAAACTAACAGCATATGCAATGTCGGGTCTAGTACATAGCATGGCATACATTAGAGATCCTATGGCTGAGGCATAGGGAGTCTTACTCATCCTTTCTCTATCTTCTGCCGATGTCGGACTTTGAGTTTTACTCAAGGTCGTATTGGGCAACATGGGCAAGAACCCTTTCTTGCTATCTTCCATTCCAAACCTCTTTAGAACTTTGTCCAAATACGTACTTTGTGACAATGATATTTGGCGTTTCGATCTATCTCTATAAATCTTTATGCCTAATATGTAAGCTGCTTCGCCAAGATCCTTCATTGAAAAACTATTATTCAAATATTCCTTGACACTATTAAGAAGGTCTACATCATTCCCAATCAACAATATGTCATCTACATATAGTATTAAGAATGCTACAGATCTCCCACTCACTTTCTTGTAAATACAAGCTTCTCCATAAGTTTGTATAAAACCAAAACTTTTGATCACCTTATCAAAACGTTGATTCCAACTTCGGGATGCTTGCTTCAATCCATATATGGACCGTTGAAGTTTGCATACCTTGTTAGCATCTTTAGGATCGACAAAACCTTTGGGTTGCATCATATACAATTCTTCATCAATGTCTCCATTGAGGAATGCTGTTTTGACATCCATCTGCCATATCTCATAATCATAATATGCAGCGATTGCTAACATAATCCTCACAGACTTTAGCTTTGCTACTGGTGAGGAAGTCTCATCGTAGTCAACTCCTTGAATTTGTCGAAACCCTTTTGCGACAAGTCGAGCTTTATAGACAGTAACATTACCATCAGCATCTGTTTTCTTCTTGAAAATCCATTTGTTCTCGACAGCCTTCTGGCCATCCGGTAAGTCCACCAAAGTCCATACTTGGTTTTCGTACATGGATCCAATCTCGGATTTCATGGCTTCTTGCCATTTATTGGAATCTGGGCTCATCATCGCTTCCTCATATGTCTCAGGGTCATCGGTGTTGTCCACCAACATGACACTCATAACGGGATCATACCAATCTGGAGTGGTACGAGTTCTCGTTGACCTGCGAGGCTCTGTAGCAACTTCAACCGAAGTTTCATGATCATCATCACTAGCTTCCTCTCTTATTGGTGCAGGCACCACAGGAACTTCTTCCGGTGCTACGCTACTCGCAATTTCGAGAGAAGGTTCGACAACCTCGTCAAGTTCTACTTTCCTTCCAGTCACTTCTTTCGAGAGAAATTCCTTCTCTAGAAAGGATCCATTCTTGGCAACGAAGATTTTGCCTTCGGATCTATGATAGAAGGTATACCCAATAGTTTCCTTCGGGTATCCTATGAAGACGCATTTTTCCGCTTTGGGTTCAAGCTTGTCCGGCTGTAACTTCTTTACATAGGCTTCGCATCCCCAAACTTTAAGGAACGACAATCTAGGTTTCTTCCCAAACCATAATTCATATGGTGTCGTTTCAACGGATTTAGACGGTGCCCTATTTAAAGTGAATGCGGCTGTTTCTAATGCATAACCCCAAAATGATAGCGGTAAATCTGTAAGTGACATCATAGAACGAACCATATCTAAGAGAGTTCGATTACGACGTTCGGACACACCATTACGCTGTGGTGTTCCTGGCGGTGTCAACTGCGAAAGAATTCTGCATTTCTTCAAATGCTCGCCAAACTCGTAACTTAGATATTCACCTCCACGATCAGAACGTAGAAATTTAATCTTCTTGTTACGTTGATTCTCTACCTCACTTTGAAATTCCTTAAACTTCTCGAAAGTTTCGGACTTATGTTTCATGAAATAGATATACCCATATCTACTCAAGTCATCCGTGAAGGTAAGAACATAACGATAACCACCGCGCGACGCTACACTCATTGGACCACACACATCGGTATGTATGATTTCCAATAAGTCCGTAGCTCGCTCCATCATACTAGAAAATGGAGTCTTAGTCATTTTACCCATCAGACATGCTTCGCATCTATCAAGTGATTCGAAATCAAGTGATTCAAGAAGTCCATCGGAATGGAGTTTCTTCATACGCTTCACTCCAATGTGACCAAGACGACAGTGCCACATATAGGTCGAGTTATCGCTCGATTTCAAACGTTTAGCCTCAATGTTATTAATATGTGTATTTCCACTATCGAGATTCAACAAGAATAGACCATCTATCAAAGGTGCATGTGCATAAAACATATTACTCATATAAATCGAACAACCATTATTCTCGGACTTAAACAAGTAACCGTCTCGCAATAAACAAGATCCCGATATAATGTTCATGCTCAACGCAGGCACCAAATAACAATTATTTAAGTATAAAACTAATCCCGATGGTAGATGAAGGGGTAGCGTGCCGACCGCGATCACATCAACCTTTGATCCGTTTCCCACGCGCATCATCACCTCGTTCTTTGCTAGCTTCCGTTTATTCTGCAGTACCTGTTTCGAGTTACAAATATGAGCAACCGAACCAGTATCAAATACCCAGGCACTACTACGAGTACTAGTGAGATACACATCAATAACATGTATATCAGATATACCTTTCTTCTTGATGTTGCCGTTCTTCAAATCCGCCAAGTACTTTGGGCAATTCCGCTTCCAGTGACCTTCTCCCTTGCAGTAAAAGCACTCAGTATCAGGCTTAGGTCCAGCCTTGGTCTTCTTCGTCGGCATGGTAACTTTCTTACCACCCTTCTTGAAGTGTCCCTTCTGCTTAGACTTGCCTTTCTTGAATTTGGTGGTCTTATTGACCAACAACACCTGGTGCTCTTTCTTGATCTCCACTTCTGCAGACTTCAACATGGCAAACAGTTCTGGCAACTGCTTGTTCATGTTCTGCATGTTGTAGTTCATCACAAAGTTCTTGTAACTTGGTGGTAGTGATTGGAGGACACGGTAAATCCCCAAAGCATTGGGAATCACTATACCCAAGCTTTGAAGTTTGTTTGCGTGCCCAGACATCTTAAGCACATGCTCACTGATGGAGCTGCCCTCTTCCATCTTGCAGTTAAAGAACTTTTCAGAAGCCTCATAACTTTCAATTGTCGCATGATTCCCAAAAATCAATTTGAGATCCTCGACAATATCATATGGGTCTGAATTCTCAAACCTTTTCTGAAGCTCCGATTCTAAACCATACAAGATAGCACACTGAACTATGGAGTACTGATTCTTCCGAGCGAGGTAAACATTCTTTACTTCATCGGCAGCATCAGCTGCAGGTGGGTCACCCAGCGGTGCATCTAGCACATAGGTCAAATTACCAGCTGTGAGGACAATCCTCAAATTGCGGAACCAATCCGCGAAGTTGCTTCCATTGTTTTTCAACTTTTCTTTCTCTAGGAACGCATTAAAATTGATGGTAGGGGCTGCCATTGATCTACAACATATTTGCAATAGTTTAGACTAAGTTTATGACAAATTGAGTTCAAATTAATAATAAAATTAATCTAGGTGAACTCCCACTCAAAATAATATCCCTCACATTGTTTTAGTGATCACACGAACCAAATCCACCACATCAACACCGATCATCACGAGAGTTGATATAGTTTCAATGGCGAACAATCGACATGTTCATCATATCTACTATATGATTCATGCTTTACCTTTCGGTGATCTGTGTTCCGAGACCATGTCTTTACATGCTAGGCTCGTCAAGATCAAACCTTAGTTTCCGCATGAGCAAATCTGGCTTGCTCACGTTGTATACACTTGCGGAATCTAACACACCCGATCATCACGTGGTGCTTCGAAACAACAAGCTTTAGCAACGGTGCTAACTAAGGGTGAACACTTTATGACTTGAAATTAATGTGCATGAGGGATCATCTTATAATGCTACCGTCGTCTACTAAGCAATACAATATGCATTAAAGGATTAACATCACATGCAATTCATAATATGTGATATGATATGGCCTTTCTTCTTTGTGCTTCCGATCTCCATCTTCTAGCACGAACATGATCTCCATCATCACCGGCATTGCATCAAGGTCAATGACGCTTCTCCATGGTTGTCGTCCACCGGCTTCAACTATTACAACTACTTTGAATAGACACGTGGGTCTTAACATAAATTAAAGACAACCATATGGCTCCTGCCGGTTGCCCACTTTCAATAAGGAACATTGCATACATCAAATATAATCACAATCATGGCCATATCACATCACAGCACACCCCTGCAAAACAAAGTTAGACGCCTCTACTTTCTTTGCATATTTTACGTGGTTTGGGGCTTTCGATAAGTGTCGTTCTAACTTACGAACAAGAACCACAACATTGATACTAGTATTGTTAATCACCCGTTGTAAATTGGATCTTAACTATGCTAGGAGAAACAGGCACCCGCAAAGCCACTTATGCAATACAAGTTGGATGTCAAGCGTGGAGCAAGTCTCATGAACGATGTCATGTAAGGTTAGCCCGGGCCGCTTCATCCCAACATACCGCAAGATGCAAAGTACACAAGAAGCAATCGACAATAAAAGCATCAACGCCCACAATGACCATTGTGTTCTACTCGTGCAACAGATCTACATATAGACACGGCTCTGATACCACTGTAGGGTTTTGTAGCATGGAAAACAAAAAATTTCTACCGCATACAAACAAACAAGCCAAGATCTATCTACTAGATTGTAGCAACGAGTCGATAGAATAACTCACCCTCGAAGATTCCAAAGTGTTTAACGAGAGCGGATTCTCGTGGGTGATGTTGTCGTACTCTTCCCGATCTCAAGATCGCGTAGATGATCCTTCCGGCGCTGCGTTCCGGCAGCGCTCCCGCAGTCGGTCACACGTTCGGTACTCGACTAAGACCTTCCTCTCCCTTGTTCCAGCAGGCAGCGGAGGTTGTAGCACTCTCCTCGCGATTCTGGCAGCACAACGGCGTGGTACCGGAAGTAGAGGGGAGATCTCACAGGGCTTCGCCTTAAGCCGGAGCGAGTATGGTGGGCTATGAGAAATCCCTCGACGATCTAGGGTTTAGACACGCCGAGGAAGAGGTGCTAGAGCCGGCGGCTAGGGCTTGGTGGTGCCCAAGTTGGCGGCAAGGAGATCCCTAGGCGGCGGCGGCTTGGAGGGCGGCGGCGGCTAGGGTTAGGGTTTTCGGGGCAAGGGACTTGTGTGTCTCTAGGAGGGAGCCCTGCCCCTCCTTATATAGGTGGAGGGGCCGGCCGGCCAAGGGGAGGGAGGGGAGTCCCTCCCCAACTCGGCTTGGGTGGTGCGCCGCCGGTTGGAGGAGGGAAACCCTCCCCAACTTGGTTTCCCACTCCTCCTCCTCTTTCCAAAACTTGTCGTTTGACTTTCAAACTAGCCGTTTGACTTTTCAAACTAGGATTTGAATAAACCCTCTATTTTGAACAGCGATGACACCGAGTACATGATGCAATCATATCAACTTGATATAACACATTCATGTACCCTTCCCCCTCGGAGTGCCGGACATTCCGGAACCTTCTAGAACATTCCCGATGAAAACACCGGAACCATTCTCCATCTCCGAAACAGGACTTTCCTTATATGAATCTTATTCTCCGGACCATTCCGGATCTCCTCGTGATATCCCGAATCCCATTCGAGACTTCGAACAACATTCGGTCTCTTTCTCATTATTCCATAACTACTCAAACAACGTCGAATCCTTAAGTGTGTCTCCCTACGGTTCGTGAATTATGCGGACATGATCGAGACACTTCTCCGAACAATAACCAATAGAGGAATCTGGAAATTCATATGGCTCCCACATATTTCTACGATTACTTTGCGATCGAATGAACCACTTACATACGATATCAATTTCCCTTTGTCTCACGATAGTTTACTTATCCGAGGTTATGATCGTCGGTATCTCTGCATACCTAGTTCAACCTCGTTACCGATAAGTACTCTTTTCTCGTTCCCGTGATATGTGATCCCTTGTGAGCCAGTCACATGCTTGCAAGCTAATTGGATGACATTTCACCGAGAGGGCCCAGAGTATATCTATCAGTCATATGGATGGACAAATCCCACTCTTGATCCATGTGTTTCAACCAATACTTTCCGAACACTCAATGCCACCTTTATAGCCACCCAGTTACGGTGTGGTGTTTGATGTCATCAAAGCATCCATCCGGTAAAGGTGATATGCATGATCTCATGGTCGAAGGAATTAGATTACTATGTATCAGAAAGCATATAGCAATTGAACTATTAAAATGACTTGATCTTTATGCTACGCTTATCTATAGGAGTATGTCCACCATATCATTCTCCTAACGATATGATCTTGTTGTTTAATAACATATCAATGTTTCATGATAGGGAAACCACAATCATCTATTAACCAACAAGCTAGTATTATATAGAGGCTTTACAAGGGACTTCAAATTAAGTTTACAAATCACACAAGTATTAATGTTTCCTTGTTAATACTATTATAGCATGAATGTAAACATTTATCATAAACACAAAGATATAATAATAACTACATTTATTATTGCCTCTAGGTCATATCTCCAACAGATGACCACAAGCTCTAGATCCTCTCATGGACAAGAACCAACTAACAACCAAGAAAGATGATGCTATGAATGCAAAGGTTTGAGCTGTCTCCGAACGATGCAAACGAGACACCCGCTTGAGAGCCCCTCTTGATAGTACGGCTATCTATCCTAAACCCGGTCTCCCAACTAACAACACGAGACCGGCAAAAGAGAAGCCCTATCAACATACCTTTTCCTCGAGCGTCCCACTTGAACTTGATGTAGACCGTCTTGTCCTTCTATAGTGGGAACACCTTTGTTGTTTACTCTTGCTCGCTCTTGCTTGATGAAGACTTGCAAAATGCTCCCCCATACTCCATGGGGAAACCTCTTCTTTGAACTTGTCTTCATCATTCCATGAGCACGAGGATGGCAAGCTTCAAGCATGAGATCTTCTAGAGATGGCGCATCTTGATCTCGTCCTTCTTCATCCTTACTTGAGGTTGATCCATCTTGATGCAACTCTTTGCACATGCCTTGATCGACCTTCAAGCTCCTTCTTTCTTCATGATTCCAACCTTGAGACCAACACATGGCCCAAGCGATGTCAATGGACAAACCTACAAGTGAAACTCAATTTACACATTAGTCCATAGAGATTGTCATTAATTACCAAAACCACACATGGGGGAATACATGCCCTTTCACCCACTCCTTGACTTTCGCTCTATTTTCAAGCCCACCCGGCCTTGGGGTAATACCATCTACCTCAAATTCCTCATACTCTGGAGGTAGTATGAAATGCGTTATGAGCTTCTGCCAAAGGTCATCTTTGGCATCATCGGTGACATAGCTGTTGGATTCTTCACCGGCTTTCTTTGACTTATTCCATTCTTGGATAGTGATCGGCAGATTGTCCCTAACAAGCACCCCGCATTGATTTATAAACATCCTCCGGTGCTTCTCTGGAGCAATCGGTTCACCATCATCATCTATTTCTTCGATGGTGAACCTCTGATTACCATCCAACTTTTTGTTCGTCCCTCGTTTCGTTCGAGCTGTCAATTGCTTCGATCCGGTGGGTTAAAAGAAGATGAGAGAGTGATTAATATATATCTAGATCAGTTAATGAATAGAGGTAACACGAGACTTTATACATATATATATATATGTGTACCTCGCTGGATCCTGTCGAGGGGCCATCATTATTGTTGTTATTTGTTTGCCCTTCGTCCATCTGGTCTTCCCCTTGGTACATTAGGTTTTCCTCTAGTCCATCACCGGATGGATTCAGATATGAGGATATCTCTTCCTCGAGCAAAATATCTTCGGCGTCGGTAGTAATAAGAGGAATTTCACCTCTTATCATGCCCTGAAGAAAACCTTCACCGATGCGACCAGGATCTTCGGATGGATCCATGACTTAATTATATATAACAAAAAGAGAGTTAAACAGGTTATAAAAAACAATAATCCTAATAACTAAAACAATATAATCCTAATTATAATAATCCTAATATTATTTGTGCTAAAATAATAATCATAATAACTAAAACAAAAAAATAACCCTAATCCTAATCATAATTCTAATCTTAATAAATAAAACAAAAAAATCACTAAAACAATAATACTAATCCTAATTCTAATATTTTAATTAAAACAATAATCCTAATACTAAAACAAAAAACCCTAATATAAAAAAACTATAGACAAAAAACTATAACATTTCCTAATATTAATTATGGTAAAACCTAATATTATTTGTCGTAAAACAATAATCCTAATATTAATTGTGGTAAAACAATATAAACATAGCTAATAATTAAAACAAAAAAAATAACGCTAGCTAATTCTAATTAAAAAAATAACCCTAGCTAATTATAATTAAAATAACCCTAGCTAACAATATAATCCTAATACTAGCTAATTATAATTAAAACAATAATTAAAAAAATAATATAAAACAGATTTGTATTTAAAAAATACAAAGAGAAAAGGAAAAACAGAAAAAGAAATTTTTTTGGAAAAAAACAGTAGCCCGACCCCAATCAGGCCGGCCCATCTCTCCCCTCTTCCTTTCCTGTCGCCGGCCGTCCTTCCCCCAACCAGCAGCCCAACACGGCCCACCTCGCCGGCCGTCCTTCCCCCCGTCGTCCTCTGGCCAAGCGTCGGTGTGGCGCGCGACGCCCTCGCCGGCCGTGTCCGTCGTCGATCTGTGTTGCCGCCGCCGCCCTAGAGAGCACGCCTCTCCCTCTCCGCTATCCTCTCATTCCCCTCAGGCTCGCTCCCTCTCTCTCCTTTCCTTCCCTGGCCGAACGCTAACCGTCGCAGAGGCGCCGTCGTTGCGGAGCGGCGGCGGCACGACGGAGAGGCACGTCCTGGAGAACCATCTCACCTGCGGAGCGGCGGCGACACGACGGAGCACGTACGCACGACGGAGCGGCGGCATAATCGGAGAGCACCTCCCCTGCTTTCGTCTTCGTCTGTGCTCCGTCTTCGACGAGAAATGCGAAGTGTTGGGGTGCAGCACCTCTGCTGGCGCCAGAATATAAAGGGACAGACCTTTAGTCTCGGGCTAAGCCACCGCCCGCGACTAAAGACCCTTTAGTCGCGGGCCGTGTCTTAACCCGCGACTAAAGACCCCCCCCCCCCTTTAGTCGCGGGTTAAGCCACGGCCCGGGACTAAAGGGTTTTTTCGGCTGCTTCGTTTTCGCGCGCAGGCACCCTTTAGTCTCGGGTCCAGCCACAACCCGCGACTAATTGTTTTTTTGTAAATTTTCATTTTTTAATTCAAAACTAATATAAAAACTTTGGAAAATCATATCTTTTATTGTAATAATCCAAATAAAACAAATAATATGTCTATTATTATCAGAAAAATATAAAGAATCTTAATATAATATACATTTATCTGTTTGCATCATTTATAAATTATTTCATTTGTAAATTTTCTTTTTTTAATTCAAAACTAATATAAAAACTTTGGAAAATCATATCTTTTATTGTAATAATCCAAATAAAACAAATAATATGTCTATTATTATCAGAAAAATATAAATAATCTTAATATAATATCCATTTATCTGTTTGCATCATTTATAAAAAAATTCATTTGTAAATTTTCTTTTTTTAATTCAAAACTAATATAAAAACTTTGGAAAATCATATCTTTTATTGGAATAATCCAAATAAAACAAATAATATGTCTATTATTATCAGAAAAATATAAAGAGTCTTAATATAATATCCATTTATCTGTTTGCATCATTTATAAATTTTTTCATTTGTAAATTTTCTTTTTTAATTCAAAACTAATATAAAAACTTTGGAAATCATATCTTTTATTGTAATAATCCAAATAAAACAAATAATATGTCTATTATTATCAGAAAAATATAAAGAATCTTAATATAATATCCATTTATCTGTTTGCATCATTTATAAATTATTTCATTTGTAAATTTTCTTTTTTTAATTCAAAACTAATATAAAAACTTTGGAAAATCATATCTTGTATTGTAATGATCCAAATAATGAACTGCCGCTTCATGCATAACCAAGGAGGAAGGTTATAGATGCATAGAGTCACGGGCCAGGTGCTGTGACTAGGGCTCTACTCCCCAAAGGGATTCATGCCATCTGTACTTAGACCAAACCTTAAACTCCTTGCGTCATCTGCAAAGTCCGGGTACTTTCTATCGATTTTTCTCCATTGCGACCCATCAGCGGGGTGTCTCAACATCCCATCTAACTTACGTTCCTCTTTATTCCATCGCAACAACTTGGCGTGCTCTTTGTTTTTGAATAAGCGTTTCAACCGTGGTATTATAGGAGCATACCACACCACCTTCGCAGGAACCCTCTTCCGGGGGGCTCGCCCTCAACGTCACCAGGGTCATCTCGTCTAATCTTATACCAAAGTGAAGTGCATACCGGGCATGCATCTAAATTCTCATACTCCTCACCGCGGTAGAGGATGCAGTCATTAGGGCATGCATGTATCTTCTGAACCTCTAAACCTAGAGGGCAGACAGCCTTCTTTGCTTCGTACGTACTGGCGGGCAATACGTTATCTTTTGGAAGCATATTCTTCATCATTTTCAGCAACTTTTCAAATGAGGAGTCATGTATAGCACACTCAGCCTTCCATCGCAGCAATTCCAGTGTGCTGCCCAGCTTTTTCAGACCATTTTCGCAATTTGGGTACAACAACTTTTTGTGATCCTCTAGCATGTGATTGAACTTCTCTCTATCCTTTTCAGTTTAACAATCTCTTCGTGCATCGGCAATGGTCCGACCAAGATCATCAGTGGGTTCATCATGTGTCTCTTCTTCATCCTCCCCTTCAGCATCCCCCATGAAAGTATCTCCGTACTCAGGGAAACTATGATAGTTGTCATCCTCCTCCTCTTCTTCATTGTCTTCCATTATAACCCCTCTCTCTCCATGCTTGGTCCAACAATTATAACTGGGCATGAAGCCGGACTTCAACAGGTGGCTGTGAAGGGTTTTTGAGTCAGAGTAATCCTTTTGATTCCTATATCCATTACATGGACAGAATACAAAACCATTGTTCTTGTTTGCATCAGCAACACGGATGAATTCATGCACGCCATTAATGAACTCGCCAGAGCGTCGGTCAGTACCGTACATCCATTCCCGGACCATCTGCATTATAGTAAAAGTATATCAAAAACCATTACATAACATGATAAAATTATTACAAGTTATATTGAGAGCTTCTAGAGCATTAATTTTGAATTTTGAAAAATTTACATGCACCAATTTGTGAATTGGAGAAAACAATCAACATGATAAATGTGGAGTTTTTTATTATTGTTCTATCAGTGAAAACCTCATTCCATTCTAAGCTCTGAAAATCTAAAATTACACATTTCAATTTTCAGTAACTATGTGCCTAATCAAAATTTGTTACACATATATATCAAAATCCTTCTAGCTACTTCTAGAGCATGCATGCATTTGATCCATATCTCTATACTTCTAGAGCATTATAGAGCTAAAGTAGCAATAAGAGATGAAAGAATGAAGTTCTAACCTTTTAAAGCTTTGGATTTAGGTGTTGCAAACCAAATCTTGACAAATCTTAAGAAAAAAATGGCATGAACTCTCTTGCT